>OY856414.1:784398503-785741003 GCA_963693085.1 Alisma plantago-aquatica | reverse complement strand
CACATTTTGAAGTTGTTTCCAAGTGGTGATGGGTTCACTTTGCAATGAGTTGTACCAGCTTATTGCTCTATCAACAAGCAAATACTTGAAGATACAGAGTCTAATGGCATCGTCGAACACTCCATTTTTCTTTGTCATGGAACATAGATCAATGAACCTCAGAATGTGTTCTTGACTATCTTCACCTTGTTTACCATAGAATGGGTTGTTTTGAAGAAAGGTAATCCAATGTGCCCTTATCTAAAAATTGGGAGCATGGATGGGAGGAGGTTGAAATGGGTGATGAACATCAACAACTTTAGAGATTGAGAACTCCCTAAGCTCCTTTTGTAGTTCTACTGCTTGTGTTGCTACTTGCGCTACTAGAATTTCTTCTTGAATTGTAGTCCTAGCTTCTTGCATGAGCCTTTCGCTCTGTGCATTGATGGCTTGAGCCACCCATCAGGATATTTCCTCTTCTTGAGCCATTCTTGCTTGGTTTTCTCTATTTTGATGATGAAAGGTTTTGTAAATCTCCAGATCAAAGTTGGTGGTGAGTCTGGGACTGTTCAAACGGTGTATACACCAGTCTTGGGGGTACCTAAAATGAAAAGATCTGAAGTAAGATTGATGAAGTGGAGTGGAATTCAAGTAGATGATCAATTGTATCAAAAGAAAAACAAAATCCTAGATTAGTCTTAAAAGAACTAGATTTGACTAACTGATTCCGTTTTCCCCAACAACGGCACCAGAATTTGACGTGGAATATTATCGTACTAACAAATTCACTCGGGGTTGAAATCCCTGAGCTTTTACCAAAACCTTGTACAATAATACCACCCGCAAGTGGACGGGTCTTATCGCAGTATCGTTGAGGATCGAATCCCAAGAGACAATGTTTTTAAGAATCGTCATTAGTCGAATCCAGCTCAAGAAAGACTAATATTTAGAACCAAGAGTTGATTTGATGTTAATTATATTAAGTGCGGGAAAGTAAGAGCAGAATTAAAGTCGGATCTAGATTAATGATATGGAATCGCTGGGATGGTCCTGGGTTTCACCACCACTACACATGCAAACACATCCAAACATCAAACATCCTGGCAAGATATAACCATCCAAATGCAACTACTGTAAAACCCCCCATATGGGCGTTAGGCTTGCGTAAGCATCACCTCAGGTATCATATGTCTCGTCACCATCCAGATCACATACTTATAGCTCTGAAGATACAACATCCAACTGAGGCTGAGGCCCTCCCTAAGGTATGTTTAGGACACAGAAGCGTCACTGTAGGCTAGATGGCTCGTCCCCTCACGGATCATACACTTACGACCTCAAGGAATCCTATCAGAAGTTCTCATCAAGGAGTCAACCACACTAATCGACAAGCAAGCAGGTGATTAATCTACAAGCAAACATCAATGATTAACAAAAATGATACAAAATCCAACTAAGGTTGTGGCCCTCCCTGAGAGATGTTTAGGCCACAGAAGCGTCACCGTAGGCTAGATGGCTCATCCCCTCACAAATCATACACTTACGACCTCAAGAAATCCCATTCTATTTCTAGTTTGGAAGTCAACCTCATTAATCAAAATTCTACCCTACATATATAAGTTCTCACATCATAGGGGAAAACAAGATGAAAGCATGCAAGTAATCAAATTACAAACATTAACGATTAACTACAAGATGAAAAGTTATGTACATTGCCATGGAATGTTAAATGAAAAGACATGAAAGCATGGGCAGCGGGGCTAGTCCCCACACCCCAGTGAAAAGGAACTACTCGCTCATGATGCGAGAAATAAGAAGAATAAGAGAGAAGTAAGGTTCCACCATGACCATGATGTAGAAGGTAGTCGCAGCTTGGTGAAGATGATGCGGTCGTATACGTCATGTTGGGGCAGATCTGGACGAGGAGGAAGAACCACCAAGGCAGACTGGGCATACCTTCTTCTCCACTTTCTTTCTCTTCTTGACCTCCTTGCTCACAGAAAGAGGAGGTATGGGTGGCGTGAAAATGGCATGATGATAGTGGAGTGGTGGTGGCGTGGAAGAGAGACTGATCCTTTTCTCAAGCAGCCTCTCGACATCCTAGAATCGATGCCCAAATGAGGACCATGTTGGTCCTATTTATAGGTTTGGATGGGGACCTCATGTTTTTGCTGTGAATTCTTCTTCAAACGGTTTGTAGTCCAAATGGTTTGGGGTAAGGTACCTCCAACCGGTCTTCATCCAATCGGTCTTGGAGACCGCTTTATGGCCGAATGGTTTTGTAGACCGTTTGATGGCCAAACGGTCTTGAAGACCGATGGCCTACAAACAGTCTTGGGGTTCTGCCTACATACGGTCTTCACTTGATCAATCCAAATGGCTTTGAGACATCAGTGACCATACGGTCTTGGGAAGGGACTACCCATACGGTCCTAGAACTTTGTCTCCTATCGTTCTAGAGACCGTATGGCTCCAAACAGTCTTGGGATAGTATGGTTCCAAATGGTCTTGATCTTCATCGGTCTTTGCTTGAGTGTCCAAACGGTCTTAAACCAATTGATCTTGAGGGTGACTGCCCAATCGGTCTTGAGACTATATGGATCCAAACGGTCTTGGTACCGTATGGTTCTAAATGGTCTTGGGATCATATATCGTCAATCGGTCTTGAGACTATATGCCTCCAAACGGTCTTCCGTATCCAATCGGTCCTTGGTCCAAACGGTTTTGAAATCGTTAGTCGTCATACGGTCTTGAGACCATTTAGGTAGAGTAGTGAGTGGAGGACACTGTAGGTGAATGTTTGAGACCAAGAGGTCAAAACCGTATGGGTTGATCATTAGGGAAAACTGTTTGGTCAAGAATAGAGTTGAGGGGATCTCGAGTGAATTGCATACGAAGGTTGAACCTAGTCAAGACATGTACAAAATCAATATACATCTATTTAATAATCTTAATAATTGAATTTGTTAAGAAATCTTGTATTGTGTGAGATTTAGGAGATGAAATCAAAAGTATTGAATCAAATTTGTCCCAAAAAGGCGACTGAAAATCATGATGAATATTCATTCATCACTAACATGGCCTAAGGGCCAAACAAATGCAACTTTTTGGGTTGCACAATGATCCATTTAAATTTCTATCCTAATCTATCTAATTTGGCCAGGTAGCATATTAACTCATGTTATCGATTACATTTATGACATATTGGAAAATAACAGACCATGTGGTAGTTGAAAAACCACTAAGAAAGGGCACCATTCTAAACTTTTCTTACTTCCTTTTATAATTTTATCCCCCCTACCATCCCTCTTGTGTGCATCCCTTTCCATATGTAGGGGGTATTGACACTTTTCAACACCAACTATTTAATCACTTTTGTAAGGAGATATCTAGTAAATCATAATAGATCATTAAGGTTATCATTTGATAAAAGCCATCCTAAATGTAACACCCATCAAAACTGAGTAAAAGATCTAAATAAAATGATCTGAATATAAATTTAATTACAAGTAGGCCTTCAAGAAAACTCACAAAATGACATATAAAATAGCACTACTACACATATAAAATATTCCACATGTAAATATGATAGAGAACAACTGAAATCTCTCTTTATATATTTCATCAAAAGGATTACAAATGATCCTTATTTATGGAGATACAACGATATCACAATTTGGTTATAATTTGTAAGAGGAAACCATCTAATAAACAACGTATCAGGTATATCATATCCTACCCACCCGTCACTCAAGAAAGAGAGAGAACATGGACACTCTAGAATTATATATATTTTATCTTGTTCGATCTTTATCAATATGTCATTTCCACTGTTCCAACATATCTAAAAGATGTGGATAACCAAATAGGTGAGAAACCTTAACAAATTTTTGTCCAATAGTTATTTTATCTTAAAACTAGTATATAAAAATATCATAAACCCAATATGATAACTAATATACAACACGTATTACCAAATCAGTCAAATTTCCTTGCACTGGGTATAGAAGTTCCATAAACATGACAAACTTAAGAGACTTATTCTTGTATTATGCTTTTAGTTATTGAATATTTAATAGAAAAGTTTATTTTTTAGAAGAAAGCATACAAATAGATAAAGAGAGACTTGAGGATTAATAGTACAATTTTATTCATACAAAAGTAGTACCTAAAAGACCATATTTCGGAAAACTTTGGACTTTTAGAACAAGATTAACATTATGCATGTCATAAGTAGGAAAGAAATGCATCAAAAGTCACATCACTAGTTGGGATTGGGAGTCTCACCCTATGGGTTTCCACACTATTTTATAGGTGATCGACAATGTGGTTAAACCTATGGTAGTGAGGAGTTTTAGTTTTGAGACTAGTGTAGTTGAGAGGTTGATGTGGTTTGTGTAAAGTCCTAGGATCGTAGATTGTACCCTTAGTTCAGTGTAGGGTGATATGTACATCATATATATCGGCTAAAGTTTTTTATTAGACACAATGAATGATGTAAATTTAGTAAGTACCTATACACCACCTTTTATATACAATTTTGGGTCTAGGCCACTGAATTCATGTAAAGATACCTGATATGAGTATATCTGAAGTTGGAACTTTATGTAAATGTTTCTTTTTATATATTTGGAACTTTTATTCTATTTTGATTCAATAACTTCTTTTTTGGAAATATGACTAATTGGTGTTTGATCAGTGTTTTCATTTTGAATAATCTTGTCTTGGTGTGGTGGGTCACCACATTTGGTGGTACCAGCACATAGGATAACTGATTCTACAAGAACAATACAAATTAGGAATGAAACAATAAGTAAGTTATGAATACGACACAATCATGATGCATAGTCAGGTATCAAAATACTAAGCGAGTAATCAATATGGAACTCTTTAGTCTCTTTCCTTCTAGGTACTCTGAGCATGTAGTCAGTTGGAAAGAATCCAAAATGTGTAATAATTATGAAATCATGATGAGAATAACGAGATAAAAGTTGACTGGAGATGTAGGAACATGGAAAAACTTGAATACTTTAACAAGTATAAGTACAAGACTACTTGAAGAAGTGATGGACACTACTATCTAGTCTTTTAAGAATAATAAAAATTGTGTTCAAACTCATCAAAACTCATCAATTTGATGATAAAAAACAAAACACATAACAAAATCATGCTTAATATGACCATGATTAATGTAAAACTGAGTTCCTAAAACTTGAATGGACACCTTGTATGGATAGGAATCTAATATTGAAGCTAAAACTCTAGAGATGTTGATCTTAAGGTGAGAGAACTCAGTATGTGAAGTTTTGATTGTGTGTAAAAATTAGGGGACTCATGAAATAGTGCAAGCAATGTTCGGATGTGTACATGGAAGTTCAAAGAGAATATATGTAATATTCAGGATTTAATGAGTAAATTCCGAATAAGAACGGAAGAACTCAGATGATTAATCTTGTATGAGATGAGAAATGGGTAGAATGTAAAATGAGAAAAGAGAACCCTATGTAATCTCAGAACAAATAATGTGTGTAATGAAAGATTTAGGTAAATAATCATGATATAGTGATTGAATTAGAAAATATACTTAGAAAATCATATGTTGTAAATGACGAAATTGTGAGAAATTGAAGTGAATCTGAAGCATGATGAGGACATAGAAAATATACTATGATATAAAATTATATTCCTCACAAGTATGTATGGTCATATTCACGATAAGAAAGATTGAATGACACAAAAGGACAACTATAATATAGTTCTATAATAACAACAATTCACTCCGTTCAAATGAAAAATAAACAAGAATCGATGATGACTTTATGATTATATTTGATGTTATTCAAATCCTTTTCTATGACTTGAGGATGGAAAATGTGTGTACTTGATATTTGGGGAGAAGGCTTTTTTGGCATAAACATTATTTTAGCCATAGAACAATTCCAAGATAGTGATGACAAAGTGGTAAGAAATAGTATGTGAAGCATATTCATGTGTTTATGAGTTATTTTTGATGAATTTATAAAAATCCAAAGTTGTTTCCTAGTTGAAGATAATGGACATATGCAAAACACTATCTACTAATTGGATGAGTCTCAGGAACACATGAACTAAATTTCCTTAGTATCTGAGAAGATGAGTAATTACCCAAGAATGAATGTTAATAATGATGAATTTTACCTTAATGGGAAAATTAAAAGTATGGTAATAAGGAAAGAGCCATAAGAATGGTGAAGAGATAACAAACAATACTAATGGAGTATGATAATCTCACTAATTCCTAAATGTATGCTAAGGAATGTAGATAGTCCAAAAAAGGTTGCATAATAATTTGAAATTTGATATAAACTATAGAATTATGACCTAAGAACCCAGGAGATTATGAAGTAACACAATGAGTACCTAAGATTTTTTGAGACAGGGTTACATATTTCTTCTTGTTGTTCCCAACCTTAACCATGGGATTTCGGGGATAAATATATATGAAGTTTATAGTTGTGAGACCATAACCCTATCTTATCTTTAATCTATGTCTAATCTTTCTTTATTATCAAATCATCTCATTTGATTAAGTTTCACCAACTAGTTAATAGAAATAAATAATTTGCCTCAATTCACATTTTGCTATCCTAATTTGTAGTTTCCTTACATATGGTGGACTTAATTGTAAACTTAACTTACTATTGGGAACTAATTGAAAAGTATGTAATTTTTTTAGCTAAGGTTGATATATACTCATTTTCATTCTAGATTGAGCCTTGAAATAAAATTCATAAAGAGATCAGTCTATTTGACTTCAATTTCACCTTAGTTTCCTTGATATTGTTGTTTCATGAATGTTTGTGGACTAATGTGTAATTTCACCTTAATCAAGAATATCAAATTCATATTGACTAAAATCATCTAAGAACATGCATTTTTTCATATTTTTACTTAATTTGTGAATTTAGGATGCTTTTGAACTTAGATTTGTAGAAGGTCCCTTTATTGATTCCTAGTTTTGATCTTAGTCTAGTGATTGCATAGATGACGAGGTGATAGATATAACCATGGGCTTAGATAGCTTCAGGGATTTAGACCCTCGAAAATACCTTTGTCTAGGATGAGTTTATACTGGTTGGGCACAATTTCCCATATACCTTGGAGTAGTTCTTCCTTTAATAACCTTACAAGTTAAGGGGGGTTGTTTGGTGTTTTAATTCTTTTCTTTGCAAATGATCAACACCCCATGTCCTTGTAGTATTATTTCTATCAAACAATTTGTTGGAAGGAGGAGGAGGAGGAGATCCAGGGTTGTATACATTCTTGGAGTGTAATAGCTTGGATAAAGTGCTTGGATGTTGATGTATGCCAATGTATTTTGAAGATCAAGCAACTCCATGGTAATCCAAGACTTACAATCCTACCTCTTGGATAAAAATGTAAGATCCTCCATCCCAATAACATTTTACTCTTGCTCTTCACCTCTTCTTCCTCATTTGACCAAAATCCATAATTTTTCATGGTGAAAATATGCTCATATCACTAAAGCACTTATTTTCCTTTGTACCGTAGAAACTCGACCTAGCTTAGGGGAGTCATCTTATAACGTGAATGGTGGTTTCTAAGTGTGGAAAGGAGGTTTCCATGAGGTTTTCTTGTTGTACTTTATTTTCATAACCAACCAAGGTGAGTGATAAGACATCTAATATCTTTTTTTCTTACTTGTGCACATTATATCCTAACATTGCACTAAAATGCTTAAATCTTGCTTTATGTATCTAAAAGAGAGTTTTTTATTAACTATGTTGTCCTGCTATGAACTGACAAAAAATACAAATGTTCTTATCAACCCTGTAAAGGACTTCCTTGGTGATAACTTCATGTTCCCCTAACTCCTTATCACATGAAGTTCGAAATTTATTCTTTCATGTTCTAAAAATGTCAGTAACGAAGCATTTTTATGCCATATTGATGATAAATAAATTACACATCACGTTTTACTATTTGTGTGATGATATAAAACCTTTATAAGAATTTTTCTCTATATGTTATACTGGTAAAATTTACTTTTTCTAAAATTACAAATAAATCCATGCTAGTTTGGTCCTTATGCACCCCAAAACTTGAATCACACATAACATTCACATATTTTGGAGATTTAAGCTACAATTTTGATTAATATAATGCATATTAAATCTATGTGAAAATTTTCATGATCTTACAATACTTGTATGAACAATATTCGCAATTTACTCTTAATGGTGTTTTAGTTCTTAAATGTACCCTAATTGTCAAAATAGCATAAAATTCACATCCATTAGGGTTCTCTTCTAAAATTATAGGTGTTGTTTGGATTTTGTCTCCTTAATTATGAGAGACATTTCAAAATGGCTCGTATAAGAGAAAGGAAATGAAGAGACTTGAGTCAAGTAAAATGCATTAAGAATGAAGATGGAAGACTGTTGGTGAAGGATGATGATATCAAGAACTAGTGGATAAAATACTTCCATAAGCTTTTCAATGGAGATACTGGAACTAATGTTAGAAACTCGTGTGACATGAATATAAGAAATATCATTTACATACGACGAGCTTTTTGGTCAAGAATGCTTTGAAAAAGATGAAAATTAGAAAGGCATGCAGACCAGACGGTATTCACATTGATGTATGGAAGAGTATGGGGGATGAAGGTGTTATGTGGTTAAAAAAGTTATTCAATAAGATCATGCAGACCAAGAAGATGTTTGATGAGTGGAGAAATAGTACTATAGTCCCCATCTACAAGAACAAAGGTGATGTTCAGAGTTTCACAAACTACATATGTATAAAGTTGATAAGTCACACAATCAAGCTGTGGGAGAGGATTATTAAGAAGAGGATAAGATCAATAACACATATATCAAACATCCAATTTGGTTTCATGCTTGGAAGATCAACAATTGATACTATTTTTCTAATAAGGAGGCTATGGAGAAGTATAGAGAAAGCAAAAGAGATCTTCATATGGTGTTTATTAATTTAGAAAAGGCTTATGATCGAGTACCCAAAGAAGTGTTGTAAATGGTTTTTAAGAAAAAGAGTGTGCCCATCCAATACGTTGACTTGATCAAAGACATGTCTGATATCTCTACTACAAGTGGGAGACAAAGAATGTTCACAAGGATATTCCTTAGTGTATGTTATTTGTTGATGATATTTTTTTAATTGACGAAACCAAATATGGTTTGAATAATAAAGTCAAATGTTGGAGAAAGGCATTGGATTCATATGGATTGATGATTAGTAGATGCAAAAATGAGTATATTCATTGCAATTTCATCCAATCTTGTAGCGTGAATGATGGAACCAAGTTGGACATAGTAGATATACTAAAATGTGATAATTTTGTTACTTGGGTTCTATTATTCAAATAGATAGGGATGTTTAAAATGACTTTTGTCACTTGATCACTGCAGGATGGTTGAAATGGAGGAGTACAACTGGATACTAGGAGATTCCTCTTAGGTTAAAAAGTAAGCTCTATAAACAGCTATACGACCAGCCATGCTCTACAAGAGTGAATGTTGGGCGGTGAAGAAACAAGGTCTCAACAAGATTAACGTGGTTGGAATGCGTATGTTGAGATGGATGTGTGGGAAGATGAGAAAAGATCACTTGAGAATTGACTATATTAAGAATAAAGTTGGGGTGATGAGTATTGAGGACAAGTTGTGTGAGGGCCGACTCAGATGCTATGCACATGTGCAACGCAGACTGACTAATTCACCTATACAAAGCAATGCTATTGAAACAATCATTATAAATAGAAGAAAAGGAAGAACTAAATTAATATGGGATGAGCTTATAAAGTGAGATTTTGAATCTCTACATCTCAACCAGAATATGGCCCATGATAGAGTTGAATGGAAACAAAGGTTCCATGTATTTGACCCCAACATAGTTGGGACTGAGGCTTAGATGATGATGATGATGAATATATGAGAAATATTTCTAGTAGATCTAATAATCATTAAGGAACTCGTATGGTTTTTGTCTTTTTAGGTTATATTGGCCTTTATGAACCCTACATTGGTGTTTTTGTCCTTTTTAGGCCAAATATGGTGCATAATTTAATTTTGAGTTTTTAACAAACCTAAAATTGATTATTAATCCATATTAATAATTATATAATTATGTAAGAATATTTTTTAAATGGAGGCAATAAATAATGCATGTATGTAGTTGTATAGGAATTTACATGACAAGCATGGTCTTTATGTAATTTAGGGAATTCTTAATTGGAAAAATGCCACCTATTGAGATATACCAACATATAAGATTACTATATATCACTCTTTTATCTTCTTTCCAATAATCATTTTGAATCATCTAAATGAGACATAAAATTTGGCATCATATGATAAATTTGGAATATGGGATATACATGTGGGTGGATGTTTCCTTGATCGAAATGGTGAGGGTACTATCTTTTTGAATGATAGTGGGTTTTAAGGATTAAAATTTAACTCTATGGTTTCATATAAATTAAGAAGGCAATAATGGAAGGGATTTTGATACACATAATATGGAGAGTTATATAGAAATGTGTGTTTTATACAATTTCCATTGAAATAATAAGATGTTCTCTACTATAACCACGTAGACTACATAATTTGTATGTCCTTAATGATTATGAACAATATACAATAAATAACTGACCCATGTTCAAGACAAGAAGTGATAATCTATGGATATGAATTAAATATTATTGGAAAAAGAATACCATATGATAGTCCCCCATGACAATTCATTACATTAAATGAGTGATAATAAATCTATCATGTAATCCACCTTTGTTTATGAATAATGACTATGACAAATTCTTTTAATGGGATAATAGTCTACCTATTGTGATACTATTTGTGTATTGAAAATAAAATGTTGCAAGGAGAAATATCCCATAATATGCCTTGTTTAAGTTTGATCTACCATGATTTAATATCTTAGACTTTGACGTGCTCTAAATGAAAAATTAGGCCTTTCTATGATCATGATGGTTACGTGTACTTAATTTGAATGGTTCATTATATGTGAACATCTTTTATATTTTCTAGTGTTGTAAACATGATTAATATTTCAATTACATTTTTATATATTATTAAATCGAGTACAATCCTAATCATGTTGTGCCACATTCTTTAGAACTATGTCAATGTTACAAACTATATCATCCTTATCTGGTAATCACAAGGTTAAAGATAACACTAATATTGGTAAAAAATATTATTATAGTTATCTTGTAAATTATTTTGGTTGTAATTTTTCAAATAATCAGTATCACAAAATGTGGAGAATTTAAGTATGAATCCATAAAACAAGAATGATTCCAATCAAATTTGAAAATGGAGAGTTACAACTTTTTCAATTTTCCTGTAGAGTTTCCATCGATTGACAATCGAAGGTTTTGATTGAAGGATTATATGTCATAGATCGAAGCTTCATATTAGCTTGGAAAACAATGAAGAAGTTTATTCCTTTTCAAATTTCCTATCTAATTTCCATCGGTTGACAAGTAATCATTTTGATTGAAAAATTATTGTCCTCGATAGAAGGATCCTCTTAGCTTGGCAAACAATGATTACCCAGAAAAATTGAAAGTTGTTGGTTGATTGTTTTGAGGTCAATGGTTCTTTTGTGTTCACTTAGGAAAACCATTGATATGTAAATTGATGGTTTCATGGAATTTCTAAACTGATGGTTATGATTATGGACATGTCGATGGATAAAGTTAAGAAACAAATGAGTATCACTGTAGACCAATGGGTTAGTGGGATCACCAGTCGATGGCTTTTTGAATAACCATGAACCAACCATTTTGCTAGGTTTTTGAGAACTAAAGGTTATTGCATGTTTTGAAGGTTTTCCAATGAGGACTTCTTCTGATGGTCTGTCTTGTAGAATGACAATTGAAGGTTTTCCTAGATAGTGTCTTTTGATGGTTTGGTAGGACAAACACTTATCAGTGATTTTGTTTGACATCATCAACTAAATGTTTTTCTACTGATAAGTAGTCTAAATATAGAAAAAGATAAGAAGATTTTGATAAGGTATGATAGAGCAGTGGTGTATATAGAGGAGTATATAGGACAAGGTCTTGGTTGTTTTAGAATACAAGGATCCAGTTCTTGACATAGTGGAGGAAGGTTTAGTTCCAGTAGATGGAATGTGCCCCCCAAGTGGACACCAATGTCTAGCTCTTCAATATCATCAACATCGGTGATAGTTCTGCAAATATAGGATATAGCTTTGTGTGATAACTATGGTAGGACACATTCTGATCAATATTGGGGAGTTAATACTCAAATATGTCATTAGTATGTTTGGATGGGATATATTAAGTGGGATTGTTTGAAATTTATTTTATACCTGAACAAACTCCACAATTTCAATTTCAAGCTTCTCAGAGGCAGACTCCAGTTGGAAGGGGAAGTTCTTCAGTAGCTTTAGGATATAGAGGGGGAGCACACAATACTAGTAGTTGACAACAAGGACCATGTGGAAAAGGGAGATCTACGGGGAATTTCTTCCCAATGACATTGTTTGAGTGTGTAGTCTCACCTACAGTTGTTATAATTGAGGTGCTTATTTTAAAAAGTTTTTCAATTATAGTTTTAATTGATCCTGGTACGACACATTCTTTTATCCAAAGATCAATAGTCAGTCGTTTGAATCTTTTAATCAAGGATTTACCTTATCAAGTGTTGTTATAAGTACCGTTAGGTGAACCAACAATCTAAAATGTATGTCTTGGATGTCTTTTGAGTTTCAGTGGGTACACCATGGATGTTAATCTCATATCCTTAAATATTTTTTCTTTTCAAATAATTTTAGGTATGGATTGCCTTGAGACATACCATGTCGAATTCGATAGTTGTAAGAAAGAGGTTGTGTTTTGAAGAAGGCTTATCCTATGTCTTCGTTGGTGATAGAAAAGTTTACCCATGTGTATAGGATCAATTGTAGTAGATAATAAGATGATGATAAAAGGATATGAGGCATTTTCAACATATGTGGTATATGCAAAAGTAGAGAAAATAACAGCTAATATAGAGGATGTTCCATGAGTATGCAAGTTCCTAGATGTCTTTCTTGATGAACTACGAGGTATAACTCTAGAGGAATATATTTTCTTTGAGATACATATTATACCTGGTAGTCAACCAATAACATTACCAACTTATATAATGGCACATATAGAAATAAATGAACAAAGAACTCAGACATAGGAATTATTAGATATGGGTTTCATTCAACCTAGTACATCATCTTTGAGAGATTCAGTGTTGCTCATGAAAAAGAAGGATAAATCTATGTTGCTATGTATAGATTATAGGCCACTAAATAAGATAACCATCGTGAACAAATAATATTTGCTTAGGATCGATAGTTTGTTTGATGAGTTAGTGGAGCAACAATCTTTCACAGATACATATCAGGTAAAGTTATCTTCAATTGAGAATAAATGCATCAAATGTACCTAAGTCCAGTATAAGATATGGGCCTTAACAGTTTGTAGTTATGTCATTTGGCCTAAAAAATGCCCATGTAGCTTTTATAGACATGTTGAAAAGGGTTTTCATACCATATATAAATCTGTCCATAGTAGTGTTTATAGGTGATATTCTTATACATTCCAAAGATACAGAACAAAATGAACATAACTATAGCCCTGCAGTTGTTATGACAACACCACTAGTATTCTAAGTTTATAAAATGAAAAATCTGGTTGTCTAAAATTTCCTTTCTTGGACATGTCATATCAAGACAATCAATTGATGCAGACCCTAAGAAAGTAGAATTTGTTCTACAGTGGGAGAAACCTACATCTCCTACTGGGATCAGAAGTTTTTCTAGATTATCCTCATACAATAGAAAGTTCATAAATAACTTCAGTGTTTGAGAAACACTACTAACATGTTTAAGAAGAAAAAAATGTGCTTTTTATTTCATATAATAATTATGACAAAATCTTTTAGACATTAAAGCAAAGATTAATCTCAACACTAATTCTAATCCTACTAGAAGTAGACAAATAATGTGTAGTATTTTTTGAGACATCCTAATGAGGATTATGATGTGTTATTATACAAGAAGGAAAGGTGATAGATTATGCTTCTAGATAGCTGGCAGAAGTAGCACGTACCTTAAAGACATGGTATCCTTAACTATATGGTGAGTCATGTTAGATAGTTATAGACCATAAAATTTTAAAATATATTTTCACACAAAAAGGATCTTAATCTAAGCCAACGTAGATGGTTAGAGCTCATAAAGCATTATGATGTTACCATTGATTACCATCATGGGAAGGCCAATGGTGTAGCAGATGCTCTGAGTAAGAAGTCTATATGCAAAAATATTTTCTATGGCTTGTATAAGAAGAGACTTATTGGTCAAAATCATCATCATCATAATCATCATCATCATCATCATCATCCTCATCATCATCTAAGCCTGAGTCCCAACTATGTTGGGGTGGGCTACATGGATCCTTTGTTTCCATTTAGCTTTATCATGGGCCATATTCTAGTTGATATGTAGAGATTCAAAACCATTGTTTATAATCTCATCCCATGTTAATTTAGGTCTCCCTCTTTTTCTATTAATTGTTCTTGACTCAATAGCATTGCTTTGTATAGGTGAATTAGTCAGTATGCATTGCACATGTCCATACCATCTGAGTCGTCCCTTGCATAACTTGTCCTCAATGCTCACCACCCCCACTTTATTCCTAATATAATCGTTTATCAAGCAATCTTTTCTTGTCTTCCCACACATCCATCTTAGCATATGCATTTAATCCATGCTCATCTTGTTGAGACCTTGTTTCTTCACCGCCCAACATTAACTCCCATAGAGCATGGTTGTCTGTATAGCCGTTCTATACAACTTACTTTTTAACCTAAGAGGGATCTTCTGATCACATAAAACTCCTATTGCACTCCTCAATTTCATCCATCATACAGTGATCATGTAACAAATGTCATTTTGGACATCCCCATCTATTTGAATAATAGAACCCAAGTAACAAAATTTATCACATTTTGGTATATCTACTCTTTCCAACTTGGCTCCATCATTCATACTGTGGGAACTGGTTGAAATTGCAATACATATACTCATTTTTTCTCCTTCTAATCTTCAATCCATTTGATTCCAATGCCTCTTTCCACCGTTCAACTTTATCATTTAATCCATCTTTAGTTTGGTCAAACAATATAATATTATTAGCAAATAACATGCACCAAGGGATATCATCTTGAACAATCTTTCTCAGCTCATCCATAACAAGAACAAGCAGATATGGGCTGAGTGTGGATCCTTGGTGTACCCCAACTATGATAGAAAAAGTTGGTGTCCTCCTCCAGGAGTCTTCACACTTGTAGTAGAGCTATCATACATGTCTTTGATCAAGTCAACGTATTGGATGGGCACATTCATTTTCATAAAAACCATTTACAACACTTCTCTGGGTACTCAATTATAAGCCTTTTCCAAATCAATAAACACCATATGAATATCTCTTTTGCTTTCTCTATACTACTCCATAAGCCTCCTTATCATAAAAATAACATATGTTGTTGATCTTCCATGCATGAAACCAAATTGGTTGTTTGATATCTGTGTTTAGATCTTAGCCTCTACTCAATAATCCTCTCCCAAAGCTTCATTGTGTGACACATCAACTTGATGCCTCTATAGTTTGTGCATCTCTGAACAACACCTTTGTTCTTGTAATTGGGGACTATAGTACTATTCCTCCACTCATCCAACATCTTCTTAGTCTGCATGATCTTGTTTAAGAGCTTCGTTAACCATATAACTCCTTCATCCCCCATACTCTTCCACACATCAATGGGAATACCGTATGGTCTACATGCCTTTCTCATTTTCATCTTCTTTAAATCATTCTTCACCTCAAATGGTGAAACTCATTGTGTGTAAATGATATCTCTTGTATTCATGTCACACGAGTCTCTAACATTATTTGTAGTATCTCCATTGAAAAGCTTATCGAAGTAATTTCTGCACTGGTTCATGATATCATCGTCCTTCACCATCAACCTCCCATCTTCATTCTTGATGCATTTCACTTGACTCAAGTCTCTTCCTTTCCTTTCTCTTATATGAGCCATTTTATATATATCTTTTTCCCCTTCTCTTGTATCCAACTTCTTATAAATATCATCAAAGTATCTAGACCTTGCCTCTTGAACAACCTTTTTAGCTTCTTTCTTTGCTTGCTTGTATCTTTGGAATGTTGCATCATCTCGATATTTAGGCAAGCTCCTATAGATCCCCCTTTTCATTTTAATAGCCTTCTATACTTCATCATTCCACCACCAAGTCTCTTTTTTTGGAGGCCCACAACCTTTGGACTTTCCTAAAACATCTTTGGCAATTTTTGTTATGAAGGGGCTCATGTTATGCCACATAGTGTTAACATCAGACTCCAAGCTCCAAGTTTCTCTCCTTGATGAGTTTATTACAAAAAGTCAATTTCTTTTCTCCTTTAAGATTCTACCACTTGATCTGCTATATTGGTTTCTATTATACTGCCCTGTATTAATCTTCATGTTAATATCCAAAACCACCAACCTATGTTGGGTCGTGAGTTCTTCACCAAGAATAACTTTACAATCTTTGCATATATTATGATCCACCAGACTCGTAAGGAGAAAATCAACTTGGCTACAATTGTGCCCACTCTTGAAAGTAATCTTATGAGATTCTCTTTCCTTGAAATGGGTGTTTTCCAAAATCATATCATATCCAACTACAAAATCTAAAATTCTCTCCCCTTCTCCATTTTTGATGTCATATCCAAAACCACCATGAACTCTCTCGTATCCATCATTTCTACTCACCACATGGCCATTTAAATCACTCCCAATAATAATCTTCTTCTCTATCAATATTCCCTACATCAATTCATCCATGTCATCCCAAATATCCTTCTTAGCCTCCTCGCTAAGGCCAATTTCGGGGGCATAAGTGCTAATAATGTTAAAAATACTTCCCCTAAGAACAACCTTGATAGCTATGATTCTATCACCCATCCGTGTGATCTTTACAACATCATCCTTCAACATTTTATCATCAATAATACTTACACCATTTCTATGTTTATCAATACATGTATACCAGATTTTGTATCATGTGTCTCCGATCTCCAATCTCTCTACAACGTTCCCTTGTCCACTTTGTTTCCTGCAAGAAAGCTACATTGACTTTTCTTCTCATCGTAGTATCCACTATCTCCAAAGATTTACCTGTTAGAGAGCCAACATTCCAATATCCAACTCTAATCCTTTTTTTTTGAACTTGCTTCCTTACCTTCCTTATAGGGAAATGTTTCCCATGCAATTTTTTCATAACATCCAGGCAATGATGTGGAAGCACTAGCTTCTTTACCCACACCCATCCAAGATGTGGAAGCCCTTGCACATTTTTTGCTACATTAGAGTGATGATGCCACAGCACTAGCTTCTTTACCCACACCCGTCCAAGATGTGGAAACCCTTGTCTGTCCTTCAACACAATAGGGTGTTGTTGTGTCAAAATTCCTTGCATATTTATCACTGCACTTGGGTGTCGATGTAGTGTGTCTCTAGGTAGGGATGCTCCAAAAAAATTTTTGTAAGGATCCATGTCATATGAGGGAGCTAAATTTAGACTTATTTGTCAAAATGAGGGAGCTAAATTTTGATTAAAGCATGACAGAGCAAGGTGGGCCAATTTTATAAATGTTGGGTTTTAGGGGAGGCAGAGAAGGCAGCGGAAACAAAAAAAAATATCCCCCAAACCCGAAACAAGGAAACGCGTCAACGTCTATATAATAGGAAAGGATGGTTTGTGGAATCATACCTTGTCCCGAGGCTAGCTCGACGACAATACCTCACGCCTTGCACGGTCTTCACCTTCGGTCTTAGAAGGTGTCTGTGCAGCTCCTGGTCGCACCAGAACTGACGACTCCTCCTCTCACCGGGACTGTCGGGATTGACAGTTGTCCTCCTGAGCGGCAGAAACCTCCCGCCTCTGAAGTAGTCCACACGGACCACCTGGAACTCCACACTCCTTGTCCCACAAGGAGTTGGAAGGAGTCGCACCCTCCTGTTGACGTACTAGTCGCCAACACACTCTCCTGCCTCCAGTTGCAACTGCAGTTGTCTTTCCCTTGCTGCACCTCCCTTTGTGGGTAGCACTTGCTCGGGCTCTCTCTCAGTTACCAAAACCAGAGAGAACGACAACTTTGTAGAGCAACTGGTCGCACTGACTCAGCATTTCCTTTTAAACGGCTTTATTGGAACACTTCCAATTATCAACAAACTTTAACTTTTATATATCCTATATATATATTGTGATTAATTTTCTGTCCTTTCGGAAGTTTGCATCAATGTAACTCTTTACATTGAACTCTTCCTTATCTCCATAGAACCAACACTTCTCAAGTACTTATCAAGTTCTCATGGTATTCCAGTAACCCTTACTGGAGTAGATTGACATCCACTCGTCATGTCCCACATACGAGTTATCAGGATGAGCACATCATATTGTCATGTCCTACATACAAGATGATGAATGCATTTTATTCTTGCCATGTCCATACATGCAAGATAATGGGATGATTGCATACATGATAGATCCATATCTATTCTTAGTGTTCCCATTCTTCATAAGAATTGGACACTTGGCCTTGGGATACTAACTCCATGTAGTATGGACAAGTTTTCTCCCACTAAATTTGTGCATACTGAACCCTTCAGTACAAATTGCCAATGTATGCTTTCTCTTTTCAGGTCAAGAGGTTTTCGATAACTATCTTTATAGATCTCTATTCCTATCTCATAGTAAACTTCTCTATCTTCCTTAAAGATAATTTCCACTTTTGGATTTCCATTCTAGAATAATTCCATTTCACATCAATATGTGGAATGTGAATACGCTCCCACTAAATCACATATCCCTTCTTTATCTTTGGCATATCAGTCAAACCCTTTGACTATATTATCAAAGTAAAGATCCAATTCTGAGTTGCTTTGTACTCAATCAATCACATTGATTAGTCCATTGTTACTTATAGACTTCATTTGCATTAGTGGATTCATAAACCTTATAGGTTGTGTCACGTACACATCCTTGTTTTATTCCTCATAGGAATGCGGTTTTAGTATCCATATGCCAAATGTCTTAGTCATTAAGTTGCAATCAACAAGCATCATCCTTCTCAAAATGTTATCCATGTGTCTTAACACTTAAGACTCATTTGCACTTATGGATTTCATCCAATGAGTGCTACCATCAAGGTCATACCTTATGGTTCACATGGATATCATTTAGGATGTAATGGTCATAAACCATAATTCTGAATTCAATTCCTCATATTCATCTAGATGGTTGACTCATCACATGAACAACTTATCACATACATAATTGAGGTGTATCTGTTAGAGATATAAGAACTCACAACCCTTGTGATTCTTAATTTCTTTTATTAGTGAGGGGTATTCTTTTATTAAGAAGAATTCAGTTATTTGATAATCATTCTCTAACTCCTTAGAGTATGATTCCTTCTTGATTTAGACATCACCATGCCTTAATCATGAGTTCACTATGATACACTATCATAATCACTCATAAGGATCTCAAACACTTGGTCCAAGTATTTCATTCATTGATCTCATCAAGAATTAGCGCTTTACCAAATTTGCACTTCATCTATGATAATCTTGAACACTTCAAGATATTCATATTGGTATTTCTCTAAACACCTTTTGAAGTATTAGCATTTGTTCCAATAGGTATGTAAATACATCACATGTATTATACCTAATAGGATAATCATTCTCCCACTACTTTTAGTGAAGATTGATTAATCATGTCCAAGATATTCATGTCTCTTTCTGGTTCTCTAACCAAAAGAGTCTAGATTTATCCATCACATGGAAACTAGAAATTAATTTCTCATGATTGATGCTAATTGATTGTTTGAGTTATCTATAACTTTTAGGTATCATTTTATCTTATGCATATCAAATACCACAAGATAAATAAGGCATTGCCACAAAGATCACATCTTTATAAATTGAAACATCTCTTTATTAATTGCCATCATTGTCATACAATATGCAAAATAAAGTGTTTCTATCTATTGGCAAATATGAAATAGCAGTTCATAACTGTATTACATGCCTTATAGGCTGAAAATAAACTAAAGTACTCCTATCTATGGCGGCAACACTTGCCCCAATTATGAGTGCTTTACACTTTACATCTTGGTATCATATACCTCAAAAAGTGTTACAAGTTTACTTTCATGACACCTTTAAGTAGAGACGTCTATTGCCTCCTTCTTCTTTTGTTCTTCCAGATAAAGAGGGCAATTCCTTTTCCAATGTCCTGGCTTTTGACAATGGTGGAAATTTCCTTTCTTGGTCACGCCTCCCTTGGCCTTGAGAGCTGAAGATGACTTGGGCTCCTGGCTAGCATCAGAACCTTTCTTAGCTTTGCCCTTTCCCTTGCGCTTGGACTTGCCTTTCTTGCTCGTGCTCACCATCACAGACTTAGGTTTGTCCTTCTTCATCTGTGTCTCGGCTGTCCTCAACATGCCCAACAACTCTGACAGTGGCCTATCAAAGTTGTTCATGTTGTAGTTCATCACAAATTGATTGTAAGATTCTGGCAACAATTGCAGTATCAGGTCAGTAGCCCACTCTTGGCTCAGTGGAAAGCCCAGTCTTTGCAGGTTCTCTACATACCCAATCATCTTGAGTGTGTGAGGACCAACTGGATCTCCTTCTATCATGACGCACTTGAACAGTGCCCTTGAGACATCGTATCTCTCTTTCCGTGCCTGATATTCATATAGGTTCCTGAGATGTTGAATCATCTCAATGACACCCATATTCTCATGTTGTCTCTGCAACTCATGGTTCATGGAGCACAACATCAAGCACTTTGCATCAATAGCATCATCAGAATGCTTCTTGTAAGTGTCCCTTTCTTCCTTTGGTGCATTAGGAGCCGGTTCCTCTGGAATTGGAGTATCCAGGACATAGAGCTTTCGCTCTTGAGTGAGAACAATTCTCAATGTCCTATACCAGTCGTGGAAGTTTGTCCCATTTATTCTGTCCTTTTCAAGAACCAATTGCAAAGAGAAGTGATTGTTGTTTGTTGTCATTTTCACTACAAATGGAAATATGCAATTTTAGTCCAAAAACTCATTTTTTACTTATTTGATTGATTTGAAAAGTTGATGATATAATTAGGCCTTCAATTAATTATCGCTACCACTATTTTACTTCAAATTGATAGCCCTCACCATCAATTTGGAGGATTGCAACGTACAACCTTCTAGTGGGCAAGATCCTGAGATCCTCTAAGGCATGGACCAGCTAGGGCTGTCACCCACAACATAGATCTCTCAGGTAGACAACTTTTGCCAATTGCATCATATGCAACTCTTAATAAGATGTCATATGCAACTCCTTGCCATGATCATCTCCATGCCTCAAGGTACTAGATCCCATCTAGATCACCTTTTTAATTTTGACCCAAAGCAAACACGATGAATATGCACCCTACTAGGGCACACCCACACATTCATCCTTCACGCTTCCACGAGATAGACGGTGCACCACGCTAGGGCGTGCCCACACTTGGTCGATCAAGCTTTTCACGTGTGTCTCATTTAGAAGGCATCTAAAACTTAATATTTTAATAAGGGATTTGGTTTTTATATACATATACATATCCAATCACCAAAATACATAGTATGTATCATATGCATGATATATCCCACAGAAAACATGCACAAACGATAAAAGCGATGATTATGGCCATCCTAATGTGATTCCTCAAGCCAAGAGGAATCACGGTCATCTAGGTCTACATCACATGCAACCTGTACAAGATGAACTCTGTGCTTTGCCTTCGGAGTAGATCAACTCATTACATGATTGACTTGCTCATTCTAGCCCAGTCGTCTGGGTGCCACCAGCCGATCGGTTGGCTCCTCCAACCGATCGGTTCGCCTAGTCGTCGTGCATCTCGTCATGGTCGCCACCTGCTCGTCTCACTCCTCGAACTAGTCATCAATCGATCGGTTCACTCCTTGAGCTGATCGTCTGGAACGTCAATCGATCGGTTCATGCCTTGAATCGATCGTCTCAGCTATCGTCTCGATGTCCTCCATTCTTTAACGTAACAGGAAATAAAATCTATCCTAATTTTACATTGCTTAAAAGGGAAACCCTGAGTTACATTTGGGGGGAGCAAAGGTAGGAAAGAATCTTGAATTATTTCGAGTTACATCAGGAATAGGAGAGGGAAGATCGGTGCGCAGACCGAGATGCAAGCAACCACATACAACTATACACAGATAGGGTTTATTGGCCTTAACCACGCTATACATCCACCACAAAACTCGTTTAAGGGCAACGCGTATCGAGTGCATTAATAATACATATCATATATGTAATTGGGATTTGTGGATTTAGGATTGGACATGCATAAAGCCAATATTATTCGCATCGTATGCAATAAATAAAGGCGACAAACCAAAATCGATCATATCAATATTCCTAAAATATAGAGCAGTTGACGTGGCTCAGATACCACTGTTGGGTTTTAGGGGAGGCAGAGAAGGTAGTGGAAACAAAAAAAAATCTCCCCCAAACCTGGAACAAGGAAACGCGTCAACGTCTATATAATAGGAAAGGATGGTTTGTGGAATCATACCTTATCCCGAGTCTAGCTCGGCAACAATACCTCGCGCCTTGCGTGGTCTTGACCTCCGGTCTTGGACGGTGTCTGTGCAGCTCCTGGTCACACCGGGACTGACGACTCCTCCTCTCACCGGGACTGTCGGGATTGACAGTTGTCCTCCTGAGCGGCAGAAACCTCCTGCCTCTGAAGTAGTCGACACGGACCACCTGAACTCCACACTCCTTGTCCCACAAGGAGTTGGAAGGATTCACACCCTCCTGTAGATGTACTAGTCACCAACACACTCTCCTGCCTCCAATTGCAACTGTAGTTGTCTTTCCCGTGCTGCACCTCCCTTTGCGGGTAGCACTTTCTCGGGCTCTCTCTCGGTTACCAAAACCAGAGAGAACAACAACTTTGCAGAGCAACTGGTTGCACTGAGTTGTACTTTGAGAAGCCCCCAATACCCCTATATATAGGAGGGTCATGGGACAGGGTTCTCCATCCCGGGCAATGCGGGACTAAAAGCAGGAGTAGAAGGGTTCAAGATTTACCACAAAAGCAACCAACTCGCAACCTGAACCGATCATTTCACAACTGAAATGGTCAGTTGGGGACCTGAACTGGTCGGTTCACAAGTGAACCGATCGGTTGGGACACCTCAACCGGTCGGTTCACAAGTGAACCGGTCGGTTGGTGGTCCTAGTTGGTTCCCGGTTTACTTTCCTTCTTTTGTTTCTAATTGGTATTGAATACCAATCCTATTTCCCAATTAAATTGGGCAATTGAAACGAAAAGAAAATTCTCACCAATCCTATTTTCCCAAGTTGCTCGGTTGCACCAGTTGAATCGATCATTTCAACACTTGAAGCAATTAGTTCACCCTGATCTTGAGCCGATCAGCTCAACACTTGAGCTGCCCGGTTCACCAAGCTCAGCCAACCAGTTCATCACATGATCCGATCGGTTGGGAGTACAGGTTGTGCAGAATCAGTCAATTGTGATTTCAATCAATCTGATACTCCAATCAATGTGTCCAACACCTTGAACATTATGATATTGAGCTATCAATTGACTGAGTGTTTAATTTAACTACTAAACTCCTTTAGTAATCAATCTAAACATTGCTTGTGGACAAAACTCCTCTTCCAGGTTAAATCCTATGTGTGTGACCCTACAGGTCCATTTCACGTTGGCAGTGAAAGTCCATAACACTTATGACTTCACAAGCAAAGAGCGGTGCCTAGTCACACATCAGTGCTACCCAAGTGAAAGTAAAAAGTTGGAGAACAACTTTCAATCCTACAATCCGTGAATGGTGTTACAGTGAATGTATAATTCCTTTGTCACTGATATCCCGAATGAACTCGAGGCATGGAACCGTCATCCTGTCAACGTTCATTCACTTTCTTGATCTCAGAGTAGATTGGAAGAGATATGTATGACATCAATATCACATATTGATTCACACATGTGTGCGCATGCCTATTTCAATCCTACTCATCAAGTGCCCTTGGATATCAAACTCCCTCAGGAGGGATAAATCCCATATCTATCACTCACCCCTCAAAAGCCTCATGTGTCAAAGCCACCCAGTCATCACCTTTATAACAACCCATGTTTCAGGATTGCGTTTGATGATGTCAAAGTGTGCCCAACGACATGTGTTGAGTGCAGTGATTTCAGGTCTAAGAATCACACTCACCACCATCACTGTGAGTAATTACTGTGACTACCATGTCATGGTTCCATGTGTCAAACTCACGGTGGGTCTGTCCGGTACACTTGTTCTCTTACAAGTACCCATGTGTTTGGTTTGATATCTCTATATCATGACTAATGAGATTTTATAATCAACCAACACCACAATCTAGTCTTGTGTGTCATTTTTGTCTATCTACCTTCCACAATGACATCCGACTAGGGACATAACAAGAATGTACAAACTCTTAGCATCTGTATGATCTCATCGTTAAGGTCCTTAACCTGAAGGCATACGTCATTGAGTACTGTCATTCTCTAGACATTCAATATGTTCTATCACTATCTCATATGACTGAACCAGAAAGAATTAGAAGCTTGTGTTTGATGTTTATCAAATAAATCTTAATGTATCCCACCAATCATCCCATGATTGGCTCTCAGGGCATACATACCAACAATAAATATAAGTTAGACCTACATTATATATAAGAACAAAGAGCTTTAATATAACTACAATGAATTAAGACAAATCATGCATGATATGACAAAAGGAAGGAGGATAGAGTTCAAATATTCAGATAATAGATTGTTTTATTAGCAAAACAAACTATGTGTGCTAAATAATACTGAACAAAATAAGCAAATACTTGAGGAATCTCACTCTTCTATGTATATGATGCATCTAGGTAGTTCTAATATGTAGAAAAACCTTAGAGAACTATATTGGTAGTCGGGTATGAAAAAATATGTGGTTTAGTATGTGACTAGGTTTGGTGTGCGTTAGCAAGTCAAGTCGGAGCATCAAAATCTTGTATGTTCCCTACAATCGTTCCATATTTTTTTATTGAAATGGGAATATATTACTATGGACTTTATAGTTGGCTTTCCTAGGACACCATGTGGATTTGATTCTATATGGGTAATAGAAGATAGATTCTCTTCTCACTTTCTATCGATTAAGACAATGAGGGATACCGCTAAGCTAGCTAAAGTCTATATAGATGAGATACAAATTACATGGAATACTAGTTTCTATAATGTTAGATAGAGATCCAAAGTTCACATCTATATTATGGAATCAGTTGTTGTTAATTGGGAACAAGATTAAAGTTTAGTACAACTTTTCATCCTCAGACAGATGGATAGACAAAATGGACGATTCAAACCCTAGAAGAGATTCTAAGATAATGTTTTTTCCAATTTAGTGGTAGTTGGGATGATCATCTCAGTGTTATGGAGTTTGCATATAATAAAAGCTATCATCTAGTTTGGGTATGGCACCATATGAATCAGGGTATAGGATAATGTGTATATCACCTTTTTGTTGGTATGAATTGCGAGAAAGATACATTTTAGGTTGGATTTGGTTGAAGAGACAACATAAAATATACTTATGATCAGAATATAATTAAATGTTGCACAGGATAGATAGAAAAGCTAAATAGAGAAGAGACATAAAATGGTTCAGTTTGGGGTAGGGGATGAATTTTATTTGAAAGAGACACCATGGAGAGGTAAATTGAGGTTTGGGAAGCATGGTAAGATAACACCTAGCTACATGGTACTCTATCTAATCCATCCGAGATTTGGACCACTGGCATACAAGTATGAGTTGCCTCCTAAGCTAGAAAACTTACATGATGTATTTTATGCATCCATGTTGAAGATATGTCATTCCGGTACTTTGAAGATTACAGACACAAAAGTAGTACAAATGAGTAAAAATGTTTCCTATATAGAAGGTCCTATATAGATTTTGAATTCATTAATCGAAAAGCTTAAACATAGGGAAATACCCCTAGTGAAAGTTTTATGGAAAAATCATCGAGTAGATGAAGCTACATTGGAGTTAGAATTAGATGTGCATAACAAGTATCCCTTTCCCTTCTAGGAATTTTGTGAATAAAAATTTAGTACTGGGGGATATTTTTACAACATGTATCATACTTATCTGGTAATGAAGAAGTTAAAAAATAACTCCAATCTTAATAATGCTTATTATTGTTATGATTATCTTATTAATTTTTTTAGCTTTAACATCTAAAACAAGTTGTGACACAAAATTTGGAGTCTTTAATTATGAATCCATAGAAACCAAAATGAATAAAGTTGATCATGAAATGGAGAAGTTGCAACTTTTTAATTTTTCTGTCGAGTTTCCAATTCTTGAAAATCGATGGTTTTGAACAAAGGATTATATATCTTATATTGAAGGTTCCTCTTTGCATAGCAAATGATTGTTAGCATGAGAGTTTGAAATTTTGTGGTCAATGGTTCAATTTATTTCTCTCAAGAGATTTGTTGATATGTAAGTCAATGGTTTTAGGGAACCCTTAAATTGATGGTTTTGATTTTCGATAGATTCAATGGATTAAGTTAATCAAAAATTGAATATCGATGTATACAGATGGGTTAGTGGGGGCACCTATAGATGGTTATCATGTTGAACATCAAATGATGGCATTGATACATTTTTGAAGAACTGAATGATTTAGCACATCCTGAAGATTTTGCTGAGATGAAATCTTCCAATCACTTGTCTAGGAGGATTACATCCAAAGGTTTTCCTAGATATTGTCTTATGATGGTTTGGTAGGACATATACCTATTGATGGCTTTATTGGATGTCGCCAACCAAAGGTCTGTCAGATGAAGGTAATAATCAATGATTGGAATAGACTAGTGAGTTCTTGTTTATGGTAGAAAAGTGTGGAGGATATAATAATCGATGATGCATCTACTAGAGGAATCTTACAATCAAACAACAATAGGTCACAACCAAACGTTTGCACATTCCAATTGTTTCATCCAGAAAGAATGGAATAAGGTGGGTATGTCTGTCTGTAGAACGGTCATGAATGCCTTGAAAGGTCATCTGTTGAAGCAGGAGTTGTGTAATGCAAAGGTTGTGTTTATTCCTAAAGTTCCTAAGCCCAAAAAATGTGAGAAATTGAGGCCCATTTCTCTAAACAATATAGTCTTGAAACTAGCCTCCAAAGTGGTCATTGAAAAGCTTAAGAAGTTCATGTCTGCCTAGATTTTTAAGGAACAAAGTAGTTTTCTTCCAGGGAGGCGCATCCACGACAATATAGCCCTCATTCAGGAGCTAATATGCAATATGAGGAGAAAGATGAGCAGGAAAATGATGGCGATCAAGGTTGATTTAACCAAAGCATATGACATGATGTCGTGGCAATTTGTAGAAGACATATCACATAAAATCGAGTTACCCAGCAATATCAGGCGATATATTATGAACTCTATTACGGGGGGGAACATCTCTGTCATATGGAACGGGGAACACTCGAATGAGTTCAAAGCTTCTAGAGGGCTTTGACAAGGTGATCCATTAGCTCCTTACCTATTTGTATTGTGCCTTGAAAGGCTAACTCAGCTAATAAACCAATTTGTGCAAGACGGGAGATGGAAGTCAGTGAAACTGAGTAGAAGTGGACCTGCTGTGTCACATGTCTTCTTTGCAGACGATCTCATCCTTTTCATTGAGGCTAGTACTACAAAAATAAAGAACATCATCTCTTGTTTTGAGATGTTTGGGAAAGCATCAGGCCAGTCAGTTTCTGTAGCCAAAACTAGGATATATTTCTCACACACTGTTGACAGAATAGAGAGAAGGAGGACCGAGCGAGTCTGTGGATTTCAAACTACTAAGGACCTGGTAAGGTATCTAGGCATACCCATTCTTCACACGAGAGTCAATCGCAACATTTATTCGGACGTTCTTGCAAAGCTAGACACTCACATTAATGCATGGTCCGCTCGCTGTCTTTCCATGGCAGGCAGAGTGTGTCTTGCGAAGAGTTCCTTGACCATTGTCCCGACGTATGTCATGCAATCTGCTCATCTACTAGTCAGCTTATGTGATCAAGTCGATGGCATGGTGAGGCGATTTATATGGGGGAGGAGGTCATAAGAATCACCTGATGTCTCTTGTAGCATGGAACAAGGTTACCAGTCCTAAGCAGGAAGGAGGACTCGGCATCAAAGCCATGAGGGATTGGAATGAAGCCCTCTTGCTATGAAATGCCTGGAACACTTTGGACGAATCAAAGTCTATTTGGTGTAGCGGAATGCACAAACAATTTATAAATTTGCAGGAAGCCAGACCCAAACATGTTCCTGGCTGAAGAAAGATGTGTTCAAAGGTAAGAAGTTCATTATGAGGAATGCGAGAATCCAACCTATAAGTGGTTACTCCACCAGATTCTAGACAGACTTCTGGGTGAAACCTCGACTTTGGTTAGCAGATCATGCGTCCAAGACAATCCCTGAAGATATAAAAGACTTACTAGTAGCTAGTGTTGCCACAGAGGAGGGGGTGTGGGATACAAATTTTTTGAACGAGTGGCTTCCTGCGGATGTGAGTAGAAGCATCACAGGCATTCAACCTCCAGTCCAAGCGGACCTCAAGGATATCTGGGTCTGGTGCCCTACTAAAAATGGCCAGTTTATGACGCAGTCCGCCTACAATATTCTGCGAAGAGAGAAGAACATAGAGGTGTCATGGGAATGGAATCTGATCTGGAAGTTGAAGGTATCCAGTAGAATAAAGATGTTCTTATGGATTGTTGCTCATGGAGGACTGTTGACTGACACCAAAAGGAAAGCCAGAAACCTCTCTGAAGATGACAAGTGCAGCCAGTGTAAGGAACAGGCAGAATTCAGTATCCACGCCTTGAGGGACTGCATCCATGCCCAACAAGTATGGAAGAGCATCCTGACACAAGGAGATTTGACGGACATGCTAGCTCCAGGAGAAACAAGAGTTTGGTTGAAAATGGTCCTGGTGAAAGACACAAAATGCAGGTGGCCTTTAGTGTTACCTGCTGGCATATTTGGAAGAGCAGATGTCGCGAAGTGATGGAAGGTGTGCAATGCCCACTGGATCGTCAGGTAGGACAAATCACCAAGGATATATCTCTAACCATGAAAGCGTGGGAGGATGATGGGGGGATCACAAATGTTAAAACACACAAGACTTGGAGCAAGCCTGAACTAGGTTACATCAAATTCAATACAGATGTGGCTATTGGAAAGAACAAAGCAGCTTCGGTGTTCATAGGTAGGGATAGTGAGGGCAAGTGGATATGTGGTAGCGGTCGAATGCTGAACACATCTAGTGTCTTAGAAGCTGAATTGGCAGGTATGCTTGATGCTATGCAGTATGCAAGTGAACATCAAATTGAGAAAGCATGCTTTAAGTCTGATAGTAAGAATGACATCGCTATTATAGACAAGGATATCAGCTGCAACCCAAGTCTTAGTACTTGGATTCTGAGGATTAGAAAGCTTCTGCGAAGAGGGTGGAAGATACAACATGGGCATCGAGAAAGAAATCAGGCAGCAGACACCCTGGCTAAGCACCATCTCAAAACCAAGAGGTACATGTACCATTATATTATCCCTCCACCTAGTGTGGATGTAATTCTTCAATTAGAGTCTTGTAATGGTAGTAGTACTACCATGTTTAATTATGGTTCTTGTAGTTTGACATATAATAATCCTTCAAATTGGCTTGCACGAAGAAGGCAAGATGAATAAAATAGCTTCCTGACTTCTCCAAAAAAAAATTAATCAAGTGAATGACACGGTGTATTTAGAGGCACCAAAAACCTCAAGTTTTCCCTAATCCTGAATCTAAAATAGTCAAACTGTGATTTTGAGAAGAATTATGATAGGTGCCTTTATGCAAAATGAAAACTTTCAATATTTTGAAATTCTTAGTTGTAAAAATTAGGATATTATTAGCAATGACAAATATGTTACTTGGACAGATAAAATATCATTACATCATCGATGCCCTGAATAGTGTAGAATCCTTCACAGGAGCGCTACTTTATGGGGAGGAAACATGCTTTGGACTAGAGGATAACTATAGATCATGATAGTTGAATCACACCAAATCAGGGTGTGGGGGTCAAGGCAAATTAGGGCATACTCCTTATTATAATATGGTACCCAAAAATAGTTAGAGATGCTAGTGGTACATGTGTTGCTGGTCAATATTTATCTTCATCAAAACCAATATTAGAGAATAAGTGAAAGTTCTTTGACTTTCCTCCTCAGTACTCAGGTATAGAGGAGTGTTCCAAATATCTAGCCTCTCCTATTAGAAAAAAAGAGCTACATGCGGCGAGGCCCATTGTAGATAGAGTTTCTAGAGACTACAGACATCATATACCATGCATGCTTTTAAGTCTTCTACAATGAGGTCGCAGCTTGATGTGATGATTAAACATGTTGTGGTACACCTCATGTGGTTCTAGAGCATATAATAAATAGATTAAGTACCAAAATGGATAGTTAGTACTTTGTTCAAAATGCATGCTTTTAAGTCTTCTCATCTGATGCTTGTTAGTGGAGGTCTTCAACATATAGATCTTTAGCTTCGTGTTCATGAAATAGAATGACATGGTGAATGTACGTACATTTATTTTGGCATTGGCTATAGACAAGAATATCATTTCTAATAAAATAGAAATCCTCATATCCTCCATATTCATATCAAGAACAATCAATTCTACTAGGAAAATGGATGTATCTTTCTTATCTATTATCACTAGAACAATATCAACCATGACCCTTGGGACCTTGATGGTTCGCTCAAACAATTGATGACTAAAATTGTCGGGATTTAACTTGTCCAATCCTAATTCAAGATAGACACTTGAAGGAGTGATATTCACACTAGATCCCAAGTCAAGCAAAGAGTTCTCAATTATGGAAACCAACTTTTGCATGGAATGAGAGAGGTTCCAACATCATTTTTCTTTAATGTGAGGGCATGTTGAAAAAAGAGCTCAATTTCTTGATCAATTTCACTTTCATGGGCATTTTCCATGTTGTCTTTCTCCTGAGGGTATGCATACATGAAATTTTGCATAAGATGGAATTTTCTTAATTGTATAAGGAAATGTCACATTGACCTTCACTGGTCTAAAGACTTCCAAGTATAACAACATGGTTTTATTCGTCCTCTTAGATGATGATGATCATCTGAAGCATCAGGGAATGGGGGCTCATGTACACTCATTCCTTAAGTCGATAGAAAACATCTTCAAATACCAAAGGAGGAACTCTTGGAGTCTCTATTGGGATAGAGGGAACGAAATCATTATCACATGCGGTGCAAGGGAAAACAACTGGAATAAAAAAATTAATTTAAGACATCATAATAAAGTTTTATTTCATCACAATCATTTCTATCTTTTGCCATAACAATATCATCAACATTTTTCTTTGGCATTACTTTATCGGCATATCCTTGGTTCACATGAGCATTTACCCTTTGACTGTTGGGGTTTTCAAGAACTTTAGCACGCCTTTAAAGGGCCACCACATTAACATGCTCAATGGTATGTAGGAACATAAAATTGTGATTGTAAAGGAGGTGGTGAAGGAGTGAACCAGTGTTGGAGAATGTAGAGTTGCTTCATGTGATCTTGCCCTTTTTGAGGTGGAGGGACATGATGGATTTGATGAGATGGTTGTGGAGGTTCCAGTAGGATGTTGGTATTTTAATGGTGGTTTTGGTGGTGGGAGTGCATATGAATTTGTGGGCCGTGTTATTTATTGGGGGATTTCACTCGAACTTGTTTTGAAGCATAGGAATTTTGAGGAGTAACCACAGGCCCACTAGTGTTTTACAATTTCCCATGGGTGAGAGGAAGTTATCTTACATGTGGAGGGAAAGTGTCAAGGACAAATGATCTAGTCTTTTCTGAATTTTATTGATGTATTTCTCTTGAGTAGAAATTTTTCTCTTGAATTCATCTGACCAGTTAAACTTATAGAGGACCTAATCTTCATATGTTGAGTTGTATCTTTGACCCTGTTATTGTCATTGTATTTTGTAACGACCACGCCTCCTGGTAACCCCCAATTAAGGGAGACCAGAAGGTTAGAGTTGTTATCCCAATTTCCGGATCAAAGGTTCGACAAATAATCAATAATAATTATCAAATTCTACTAGACTATATTGAAAAGTTGTGGTAAAATAAAAACTTTGCATACCTTTTGAAATCTTAGATCTCTAAACTTCTATCCACTTATGAATTCTACTCTAACCAATCCTTCTTGTAGTTTAATTAATGTATTTCACAATATGACGATTTACTGTTTGTCCGTTTGGCTTTGTACCTAAAACACCAACAAACAAAACGTCGGTCAGCATAAAGCTGGTATGTAGGGGAAACATTAATCATGCAATTATACATAACAACATATTGCACTCAATTACAGTTTAAAAAAACAACTTTATGTTTTAAATATAACTACGCGATCCATCCATACCCTATCCTCTGTGCTATCCCTGCAGTGGACCTGGATGCTACCTTCCTTATGGTAGATCCCCATTAAACCCCTCATGATCCCACCTAACAGGTGAATCAGTTTCTAGGGTTGAGTTACATGGCACTACCCGTAGGTAGCCCACTCCTTAACTCATGGCGTGCTAAAGAGTCTCATGGCACTACATGTAGGTAGTCCAATTTCTAACTCATGATAGCCTAGACCTTTCTCTAGGTTAACCTTTTTAGCCTTTTTAAAGCCACATAGGAGGACCCGGATCTAAGCCAGTTATATATATAAATTTATAGTGATAATCATATTCACTTTATAGTTGCATGAAATAAATAGGCATCCAACCGCTATTTTCAAGCAATCGATAAAACATTCAGGAATCATCATGAAACTAAAGCGATTATTCATAAGCGTAACCACATACATGTCAGGCTTATTTGAGATGGAATAATCCATGCAAGAAAGAAATCTAAGCAAGAAAGCACACATATCAAGATCCTGAAATAATTATACAATTTCCTTATATTACTCATGTCATCAAGATCTATTAAATCTAGCTCGCTTCCTAGGGTTTCTAGTCCACTTTTTAGGGTTTCCATTGCATTTAGGGTTTCCCTTCATCTTTTACTATTTTAAACCCTAATTTAATACAATTGATCACAAACCCTAATTACCTCAACATCTAATCCTCAATTTCAAATTAAAGGCATAATTAACCATTAAATAAGTCCATAAGCCTTTTTACATTAAAGCTACCATTTTTATTTTTGTTTTCCATGACAAGATCATTATGCTCATTTATCATCAATTCACAATTCATTATGGTCTAATTCACATATGAACTCTACTTGTCATTAATCCTACCTTTATCCATTAGAAAACCCTAATTACTACATTAAGGGTATTTATCCACAATTAGAAACTTATATACGCAAAATAGCTTAGAATTATCATATCTTGACTTTATTCACAATTTTGAGTAATTAAAACCATAATGAGTCACTTTTACTAATATTAGGGTTTCAAGGCCCATTAAAGCATATTCATGTACATGGAACCCTAAATTAATCAAATTATTCATGAAGATCATCCTTATAGATCTAATGTGCCCTTTTTATTAACAACAGGTTAATATCTACTTTAAACATTCATATAACCCTTTCTAAATCATTACTCATCAAAGATTAGGGTTTTTCATTGATTAAACCATTAAAGATAGTATATTTTAATACTTTTTGAATTACAAGCAAAATCAGTCGTCAATTACATTTTCATTGCATTCCTTGCATTTTTCATTAATTAAACCATTAAAGATAGTATCTTGCTTTTTCTTTATTAAAATATCTCTTTTTGAGGATTTCTCTTTATCTCTCTTTTTATTTTCCTTATTGGAATTCCTTTTAACATTAGGAATCCTTTGGATACAAAAATCCACAAAGGATAACTCAATTATACCTCTTTCCACTTATTTCCCATATTTTTATCATTGTTTTCAATTTCTTTCTTAATAAAGAAATACTTAATTGGTCCTTTCCTTGTTATTGGGCCCAATAGCCAATAAGGCCCACAAAACAATCATCAAGGATATTGTAAACGAAATCCATTTATTCAAAACAGATTATATCATTATTTGTTCAAATATCTTTAATATGAGAAATTACATTTCTCGCCAAATGAACCCAAAATTTGGGGTTGTAACATCCTTTCCCTCTTATAAGAATTTTTTTCTCAAAATTCCATCAAGCAAACAAACAATTCAGGATAAGATTTTTCCATGTCCATCATTGGCCCCTATGTGGCTTTGCCCTAACCATGGTGCTTCCAAAGAACCTTTATCATCACATATTCTTTTCTCTGAGTTCTTTCATCTTGGCATCTATAAACCTCAAGGTGACTCAGGTCATTTTAGCCTCCCTTGGGGCTCACTAGGTTCATTACTCCGCACATGATCTGGGTACCTCACATAGTGCTCTAAATTGGATACATGGAACTCATCACACATTACTTTATCCTAAGGGGTAAGGTCAACCATAACCTTCTCCACCAATCCATCTTGAATGGACCCATGTATCGGGGACTCAACTTTCTTAACTATAGTTCAGAGGGGTCGAATTTTCATGTCACATATTCTCCCACAGTGAAATGTATGTCGGTCTACTTTGCATCAGCTCACGACTCATGTCGTCTCTAGGCTCCTTTCAGCCATTGCCCGATCAAAGTGACTTCATCTACATACATTGTGGTCCTTTTCTGACCTTCGCGAGGTCCATTTACCAACATATTCTTAATGAAGTGGTGACCGACTCAACCTCCTTTATCGAGCTTCTTTACATCACGATACTGGCTATGGTGGTTATCATAACATCTTTTATAGAACAAGAATTGTCTCTATGCATCACCCTGAATGAGCACACATGCTCTCATCAGACCCTCTAGTCTAGATCATACTAACCATTAGTTAGGGGTGATAAACTATACTAACATTGAGTTCTTCATGTACCTACTTCCACCTTATGGAAGTGAACCTTTAGGTCATACTCAAGAACTTTTTAACTCACATCATGGTGAAGTTGAACCATGTGTAGTTCAACCTGATATGTCCCTTGACAGTACTCTTTCTTTCTCATGTCATATAGGTAAGGAGATCTACCATAACCCATATTGCATCTCGACCCTCCCTGGTCTAGGGGAGACTTACAACATCCATAGTGATGAACTCCCATTCCCTCTTGGGAACTCTTTATACTTTATATCCATGCACTGGGTTACTGGTGTTCGTCCTTCACCTCCTGGCTTGCATGGCCACATGCTACATGCAACTTCGTCTTAAGCATCCAAAGTACTATTGCCACTTACTACTTCATAGTACGGTGTATGGTGATCTTAAAATCATGATCTTCTGTATGTCATGATTCCTCAAGATTGATTCCTCAGAAACCCTAAACCACTCTAATCAGGGTTTCCTCACCTTCTTTTCCAAAGAAGTGCATCTGAGGTTCTACAATCATCCTTTTATTGCATCAAGGCCTAGGTTGGCTAACCAAACAAACACTAACTTATTCAACAAATTTCGTTACATCTGAGTGATAGCCAAACATATCTCCTTTCTCAAACTTAAGGTTAGCCTAACAACCTCTGTTATCCTTTTGCTATACTAGGCAGCTGCATTTCAACCACTTCACATCCTTAGGTATTATATAAGGTTAAAGACATACAACTCCATGTTTTCTACTTATCATCTCAAACTCTAAGTCTATCATCATCAAGACAATTCTGAGCTTATTCTCTTGGTTTTCAAACTTAACCTTGTATAGCTGGAAAAAACCACATAGCTCATGCTAAAAGCATCCTACCTTATTTCTCTTTAGTGTTTGTAAACCATCCATGTAACGTTTACTCTACTAGGGTATATTATTATCTTTGTCCTCATACCTCATAGCAACGTTCCAACTCACATCATCTTTATCCTTGGTGTATGGCATGCATACTGTCCTATCTCTCACTCCCATAACAAGAGGAAATAAGCATTTGGCTGCAATCCAAATACAGAGTTCTTCCTATTCCAAGAGTAGATATGGTACATCCCACCTCGCCAGTACACCTTTAAATCTGAATTGAAACATGCCACATATATCTCTACATCGCAATCATCTCGATCTCAAGGTTACTTCCATGGAAAATTGGTTTCGAACCTACTTGGGTCACCACACAATCCTTAGTCATCTCCTCTAGGTCTATAGGGTGCCAAAACTTTTGGGGTCATCCCTCTTCCCTTATGCATCTAGAGAGTGCCCTACTCATATGTCCTTTGGGTTCCATGAGTTCATGAAGGTGATCAATCTCGTAACCCATGGCTCTCAGACAATGATAGTTGTTACCTCCCGACCCTATGGTCACGTGCAACTAGGGAATTAGGCAACTCCCACTTCCATCAGTCTTATCCCTACTTGACCCTAGGATAGACATAGGATTCTATTATAGTACATGTCCAACTTAGAACCTTACCCAAGCTTTCATCATCTCCCTCTATATACATGGGCTGACTTTCATCCTTTCATAGGGGTCATGGAGACCTACCTACCTTGGCCAGGCCCCATACCGATTACCGTCATGGTAACACATCCACATGTAATTAGAGATGGTTATCTATGGGTCTACATGTTCATTCTCATACCATGAACTTTTCACTTAGCTTCTCAAGATTTTATGAGACCCCTTTAGGTTTCCTCTAAACCCACAAAACTAGTACACATCCTACAAAAAGGGTCCCTCTCCGAGAATGGGAGGAAACTACACCTTAATAACAAAGGTCACAAACATCCTTAGGTCTAGCATGCTTAACCCTAGCAAGCTACTATGACATAAGAAGACCACCTACTAAACCATTCTAGGCCATACTTGTTCTCATTCCTCAATTTTGGACCAATATCATACCTTTCCATGTCACCAACTTAGCTGGAAGGGGTTCATCAAACATACCTTAAACTTAAGGGTTTTCCCTTTCCTCTAACCATGCGAAGTACCATGCTTAAAACTCTAGAAACTTAAATCTCATCATGAGCGTCAGGTACACCACTTCCCTCTTAGGCCTAGGAACCATAAGTTCATTTTTGGGTGTCCAACTGCATGCTCAATCTCTTAGCCACAAATCAAGCATGTATAAGGTATGACATGCACTTCCTGTCATCCTTCTACTCGAGCAACACTTCAGAGTTGAGTCCTCCTCAAGGACAATCAATAAGGTACAAGGCCTCACAACCTGTTACAAAACCTCTCTAGGTCTAAGGAACTCTTCTTCTCATCTATACCATAGGTACAGAGGTACCAACAAACTCATCCTCTCTATCAGGTTTGGTTCCTCTCATGGAAACCAAGACATTATCAGCCTCCAGGGATCATGCATGAGGTAATCACATATGTCCACTTAGGTCGCGTCATCCTCAACTCCCCACTTACGCTCATATCTCGGAGTCTAGGCTTCCAACCTTCTTACTTGGGTCCTACTCTCTCTCCATAGAGCTAACTCCACAACCAGCCTTATACTAGTGGTCTTCTCTGCATGAAGATGGATCAAGCTCACAAGCTTACCCTTACATGGTGAAACCTATGCTCCAACCTATGTTTTCTCAAGGTTACCCTAGCCCTTTATGCTTATCTCATCAGCTTTCCAACATACACCCTTGGCCAGGGCTTTAGCATGCCTGACGTACTATGGGTGATCATATAAGCTCATGGGGTTTCCATAGGTTCTTCTCTAACCTCATCAATGAAGGAGCTATCCTTCACTCTAACATGCACGACCCTTCCCAAGGTTGGGTCGCCAAAGGTACTAGGTCATCCAACCGCTCATGGCTCATATGGCATCCCAAAGACATGTCCATCCAAACACCTGGTCTACCATGACATCTAACTTATCATGCCATCTCTCTCTCTAACCTTCACTTAGGGTTAGGGTTAACATCATCCTTAGAGGATGTCTGAGGTCTCTACTTGTAATGGAGGTCAATACCTCCAAGACTAACTCTCTTTACTTATCCTCCTGACCAGAAGGTCTAGCCTCAGGTCTCTCCTGAGGGCATGACAACTTATGTCATACGACCTAAGCATGTATCTATTCTTTTATGCTTAATCTATTAAGGTTATGTCCATGACATTTTATTTACATACTTTTTATTAATTTGGTGGAGGATTCCTTAAACCTTATCAACCTTACCCATACCACAAGAGGGTGAGGAAAAGAGAGAAAACCCTAATCCTTATAATCCTTAACATCATTTGAGTTGAGAAGAGATGAACAAGATGAGAGAGTCCTAAAAGTATCTTATTTCGAGTCAAATCATGAGACTTTGGCCAGGAAGTCACACGGATCTGGGAGTCCTTATATTCTGACTAGCGTTGCAGAGGAAAATCTTGCCAGCCCCCGGGCGTGATCCTTTTCTAGACACCTCTATCTTTCAGAGAATCCTCTAATAATTCCCTTGGGTTCTACGGAGTTTGTAAAAATTTAATAATTATTAAAGATTAAATGAGGAACCTATGCTCTGATACCAAATGTAACGACCAAGCCTCCCGGTAACCCCCAATTAAGGGATACCAGAAGGTCAGAGTTGTTATCCCAATTTCCAGATCAAAGGTTCGACAAATAATCAATAATAATTATCAAATTCTACCATACTATATTGAAAAGCTGTGGTAAAATAAAAACTTTGCATACCTTTTGAAATCTTGGATCTCTAAACTTCTATCCACTTATGAATTCTACTCTAACTAATCCTCCTTGTAGTTTAATTCATGTATTTCACAATATGACGATTTACTATTTGTCTGTTTGGCTTTGTACCTAAAATGACACCAAACAAAACGTTGGTCAGCATAAAGTTGGTATGTGGGGGAAATATTAATCATGCAATTATCCATAACAATGTATTGCAGTCAATTACAGTTTAACAAACAACTTTACATTTTAAATATAACTGTGTGATCCATCCATACCCTATCCTCTGTGTTGTCCCTGCAGTGGAACTGGATGCTACCTTCCTTATCATAAATCCCCATTAAACCCCTCATGATCCCACCTAACAGGTGAATCAATTTCTAGGGTTGAGTTACATGGCACTACACGTAGGTAACCCACTCCTTAACTCATGGCGTGCTAAAGAGTCTCATGGCACTACACGTAGGTAGACCAATTTCTAACTTATGATAGCCTAGACCTTTCTCTAGGTTTCCCTTTTAAGCTTTTCAAGGCCATGAAGGAGGACCCGGATCTAAGCCAGCTATATATATACATTTATAGTGATAATCATAGTCACTTTATAGTTGCATGAAATAAATAGGCATCCAACAGTTATTTTCAAGTAACCGATAAAACATTCGGGAATCTCCGTGAAACTAAAGTGATTATTCATAAGTGTAACCACATACCTGTCAGGCTGATTTGAGACAGAATAATCCATGCAAGAAAGAAATCCAAGCAAGCAAGCACACATATCAAGATCCTGAAATAATTATACAATTTCCTTTTATTACTCATGTCATCAAGATCTATTAAATCTAGCTCGCTTCCTAGGGTTTCTAGTCCAATTTTTAGGGTTTCCATTGCAATTAAGGTTTCCCTTCATCTTTTACTATTTTAAACCCTAATTTAATGCAATTGGTCACAAACCCTAATTACCTCAACATCTAATCCTCAATTTCAGATTAAAGGCATAATTAACCATTAAATAAGTCCATTAAGCCTCTTTTATATTAAACCTACCATTTTTATCCTTTTTATCCATTACAAGATCATTATGCTCATTTATAATAAATTCACAGTTCATTATGGTCTAATTCACATATGAACTCTACTTGTCATTTATCCTACCTTTATCCATTAGAAAACCCTAATTACTACATTAAGGGTATTTATCCACAATTAGAAACTTTTATAATCAAAATTGCTTAGAATAATCATATCTCAACTTTATTCACGATTTTGAGTAATTAAAACCATAATGAGTCACTTTTACTAATATTAGGGTTTCAAGGCCCATTAAAGCATATTCATGTACATGGAACCCTAAATTAATCAAATTACCCATGAAGATTGTCCTTGTAGATCTAATGTGCCCTTTTTATTAACAACAGGTTAATATCTACTTTAAACATTCATATAACCCTTTCTAAATCATTACTCATCAAAGATTAAGGTTTTTAATTGATTAAACGATTAATGATAGTATCTTTTCATAATTTTTGAATTACAAGAAAAATCAAGCGTCAAATACATTTTCATTGCATTCCTTGCATTTTTCTGATCAAAGAGCACTACTTATTCGTATTTTTCGGCCAAATGATCTATTTTTAATGATTTATACAAGCTTCAACCTTTTTCTTGAATATAGATCAGAGAGGCGACTAACCCTTTATTTTTTAGAAGACTTTGGTTCGTTGGATCCGCAGTCACCTTTGACCGAGCGCGATTAGACGAATCGTGTGGCTTTCTCCCACTAAGGGTCTTCTGGAGCGCTGGACAAGATCGACCGTCGATTGCCCTCCTTGATCAACAGTTGACCCCAATCCAATGGCAACTGCTGCTCGACCTCGCTCGATCCAGGGAAAAGTACTGCGGCATTGCCATAGTTTGAAGCTCGTTGGAGCTTCTTGATCTTGTTGACCTGGGGCACCAGGGAACTAGGGAAGGGGTCGGTCGAGCTCGTGAGGGTCTGCCCGAGTTGAAGGGGGTTCTATTTATAGGATATAGGGTTCTCTTTAGGGTTTCCCAATCTCACTGCCACCCCTAGCTCTTGGCCCAATTGGGCAAAACTTCTAGAATGAATGAAACCACCCAAAACCTAGGTGGTTTGGATGTGGAATCATCTCACGAAGCCAAAAAACAACTTTCCATGTTTGCATATGGTCAGATCTACAAGGAAAAATTGAGGGAAAAGTCCCTCTACTCTCGCGGCACTTTCCTTATCAGAATCGAGGAAGGAGGTGCACAGCTGGCATCGGATCTTGATCCGATAGATGCTGTCGTCCCAAGAAATTTCTTTAAAATCGATAAATGTGTGACATCTGTTATAATCACAACACTTTAGGGAAATTAGTAAAAGCCATAACTCCCAAACTGAGTGTCTAATTCATCCCAATTTTTGAGGGAAACTTAATAATAACTTTGTATACCCATCTACCAAAATTGGACTCATTATATAAAATAAAACGTGCCTTTTCTTTAGGTGCAAGATATCACTTAATTATATATATTTCTCACATATTTTCTCTTTCCCTTGCTATTAAATTATTATTATGAGTGCCTTGAACCTCAAGGAAACTTAATGGATCAAAATCCCATATTGGGGATATACCTTAGCCTCTTTCTTTATCGTTCATCATTTTTCTCATTATCTTGCTTTTTCTTTATTAAAATATCTCTTTTTGAGGATTTCTCTTTATCTCTCTTTTTATTTTCCTTATTGGAATTCCTTTTAACATTAGGAATCCTTTGGATACGAAAATTCACAAAGGATAACTCAATTATACCTCTTTCCACTTATTTCCCACATTTTATCATTGTTTTCAATTTCTTTCTTAATAAAGAAATATTATAATTGGTTCTTTCTTTGTTATTGGGCCCAATAGCCAATAAAGCCCACAAAACAATCATCAAGGCTATTGTAAATGAAAACCATTTATTCAAAACAAATTATTATATTATTTGTTCAAATATCTTTAATATGAGAAATTACATTTCTCACCAAATGAACCCAAAAATTGGGGTTGTAACATTTTCCTTTTCCTTGATATTACTAGTTCCTATACGATTGGCAGTGTTTTTCCTCATCAAGGAGGTCAACATCTAAAACAGCATTACTTGAGTTACTTCCCCCAGGAGTCTTCATTAAGTTTGTTATCTTAGCTAACATTTTCATCAATTGGGAGTTTGATTCATTGGTAGTTGAAGGGGTTATAAGAGATGTCATGCCAGTGTTGAAGTCATGCTTATTGGTCACACTATAGCTTAGTGCCTTGAATTTTCTACTACATTCTCAAAGAATATCCATGACTCTTTAGGTAATTTGGACATTAAAGCACCTCCACAAGCGGAATTATTTGTGGCTTGGCTCGATTGAAATCGTCAAAATAAAAGGATTGCTAATGTTTTAATATATCAACCTCATGATTGAGGAAATCTCTCAAAATATTTTGAAACCTTTCCCAACTACCATGGAAATTCTCATGGCCCATTTGGCTAAAAATTACAATATCACGTTGCATTTGTTTCAGTATGGCAACCAAATAAAATTTATTCAAGAAGGAATTCTTCATATCTTACTAATTTGTGATCACATTTTCTAGGAATATAACTCCTTGGGTTTGTCATTTAGGGAGAAAGGGAATAGTGAATCAGATGGTATCATCGATTTGTGGTTGGAGTGCAAAAGGTTGATCATGCTTCAATCAAGGAATATACATTATTATCAGGATTTTCAAGATTCAACCCATAGAAAACTAGAAGCATTTTCATAAGTGTTGGAGAAGACTAGTCCTAGCATTTCATTCCATGCTTGTAGAAATGACTGAAGTAATGCTTCCTTGCATGAAGTTGACTTGGAGAGGCTTAAAGGGAGTCCTTTTCAATCCTCTTGGTTCTCTCTATTGTGGGGTTGTGATCTTCCATATGGATTACCCATGTCTCCCTTCTCTAGTGAGCAATGTAACCTACACATGACACAATCAATTAGATATAGAAATTCCAAATGTAAGAATAACACAAGGAATAGAAAATATCAATGGTGAGTGTAGTAGGAAAATTCAAAGTAATAACAACATAGCTACGACGAGTGCCACCCTCCCTAGAAATGGTACCAGAGAGCCATAGCTAGATGCGTCTAGGGCACACTAGGCTAACAAAAAATAGAGTGAAGCACACTCTTAAATTAATATATCTGCAAGTGCATGGTCTTGGGATGTAGTATAGGATCAGAGAGTATGGGGTCGAATCCACAAGGGGTAATGGGGCCAATAAAGCTAGGTTCATTAGAGTGCAGGGTTTTTATGGTTTAGTTGAGGGTTTTTCAATTTGGCTAAGTATGAAAGAAATCAAAGAGGGCAAGAATGTAATCTAAGTTAGACTAGTAAAGAAATCTAACTAGCTAAGCAAAGAAATAAATTAGCATTATCTATGTGATGGAGATCCTAAATAACACTAAGAAAGGAAAGATCAATAATGAACAAATCACTAGACAATGCAAAATAACACTACGCTAAATAATGAACTAACCGATCAAACACAAGAAATCACTAACAAGAACTAGCAACATGAATCGACAACTGAACTAAGTAAGCAAGAACAAACTAGCTAGGAAGAAGGTGAGTTAGGGTTTTAGCAAGTAATGAGTGGGCCATATGGGATATGTAACTATCACCCATGTTATGGGTCATATCAATGCAATCACATCCAACAAGCATGTTGTCAAATCGAAAAGTTACAGGTAATGAGGTTAGAGGGTTCAATTACTAGTTGGTCATGGGTGGCATATGGTGTGTCTAGAGAAATTGGTCCCTATCACCTTCTATCAAACCTTACAAGGATCTATTGACTAGTATAAAGATAATGTCTAATCAATACTAACATAATATAGGTTTCTAATAGTGATTCTCCTAATTCACTTAGCAGGAAGGGGTGGTATTTGGTGTAGGGAAAGGTGCTTCAACTCTGATTTCCTTCCATCCAACAATTTAACATGCTCTTTTCTAAGAGAATATGGAGAAGAGTACCTACCTGCATAAATCTCACGACATGGGTAGTGGATTTATTAGATAGATAGGAAAAGAGGGATTATATCTAAGGTTCAAATAGTTGGGCACATGAGTTTTTCCTCTTCTAGCCTCCTCTTTTCTTTACCCCCTAGTCAGTATATTTGTTTTCATACAACAATAACATAGAAAAAGGTAAAATAAAAGAAAATCAAGATCATAGAAGGATTCAATGAACTAAATGTAACTTACATTAATAATCTCCCAACACTGTAACAAAGTTACAATGTTCCCCCTAACAGCCAACCAAGGAGTCTTCATAATGAAATAAAATGCAAAAAAGGTGAATATAGTGATAAATGGCCAGGTATATCTATTTAGAGGTTTTCTTCTCCTTCTCCATTTGCAAAAACATGAGCTCATCCCTCCTCCAAGGTTTAATGGCATGGAAATGTGGAAAGGAATGGCCAGAACCCTTGAAAATTAGGATTTTGATGTGGAAGATGTAAGGAAAATGGAATAAGGTGGTAGGCAGCGGCCTTTAATGTCTGGATTATCTAACATTTGAACTCCCAACCAAGTGTATATATATTGTCTTAAGGGCTCTAGGGTTAAATGGGGTAAAGTGTTAAAAGTTGTAGTTGGAAGCGTTGTAGTAAGGCTGCTAACCTCGTCTTTTACATAAACATAAGTATTTGGCTTAAATGGATTTTTAGTCTGGAGATTAAACATTGGATTATGAATTAATAACACTTGATAAAGTTATGCTTAAAATTTGGCCCAATTTTGAGTTTATCTGCATAACTTACGCAATAATTTATACTTTGTGGACTTGTGTGCAATTTGTCATTTTGGGGGGTCTAATTTTTTTTAATACATATTGCATTCATTACATGGTATTTTGGGAGGTTGTAATTAGGAATACTCCTTGATGCTCTTGATGTAGCAGTTCCGTCAGACCGACGATGGATAAAGTTTAGCTGATGACATTTCCTCTATATAAATAAGACATGTTCTTTTGTCCTTTGTGATCAGCTGGATAACTAATAGTTGAGTAAACATCAAGTGTGTCCAACGAGTATGGAAAGGTTTGTTGGATCGAAAAATGTCTTGCTACCCTAACCACAATTTTGAAACTTGCTGACCAGAGAGACCACTGCAATCCTTTACCAACAAAAATTTCTTAAAGACAGACTGATGCTCGAGAAGTTAAGTGAACCATCAGATCGACAAAAAAGTTGTGTCTGATAAACATTCTATGTAGTTTCCTAAAGGCTTTAGAAATAAGCAAGTCAATGCGATTGTAGTATGTTTTGACCAATGACCAGCCATCAGACCAATATGATTCCTAGACAAGTAACCAATGGGTTATTTGCCACCCTTTGATCGATGAAAGCATGTCTTTTGACCCTTTGATTACCACCCTACCGATAAATACTCATTTTCTATCTCTCCTTTCAATCTTTTGATGAATTTCTTGATACATCTTAAAGATCGACGGAGGACCATCGAAGTCTAGGAGAGTTGATGTTCTTGGATGCATGTTTGGATCAAACTTTCATAGGATGAATCTAATCATCCTAACTTTGTTTTTTGCTCCCTACACATAAGATTATCCATTTTAAACTTTTTTGTCACTATTTTGTTCTAATCACTTCTTCCATGGCAGAGATCCATGGCACTATAGGTTGTAAATATGTGCATATGGCTTGATAAACCTTCCTTTCTTCCCTCCTTTTCCTAGATACGCGTTGAATCTTTGAAATATGAGATTTTGTGGATCTTTTAAAGGAAAAAGCTTGGATCTTGGTAGACTTTTTTGTGGATCTTGGTGTAGACTTTGTGTTCTTCACTTCCAAGGTAAGTGATATAAATTTTGATACATTTATTACATTCTTTTCACATGCATGACTCTAATATTGTTTGAGAAATTCATAAATTACTAAACGATGGCTTGTTATGTATAGTTTTGCATAAGTAAGATGATAATATGAGTATTGAAGCTTTTCTTAGACTTTGTGAATATTTTCTGATGTAAAATGAGTTTTTAAACATGCAAAGTTTGAACTTTGAAGTGTAAGTTTAATGAATCTAAAAAAGTTATCCTTATAGTGTTTTGGTACCTTATATTGAAAATTTCGACCCACGTGCTAAACCTTAAAGTATTGATTATCCCGATTACCCTTTGAAAATGACAGGAATCTTATTTACTTTTATGATGTTGTTATAATAGTCAAATGAAATTGTAGTACAAGAAATAGGTCATTCCTATGAGGTTTTGAGAATATGATGACCAAATTCTTATAAATAGCTTAACTTTCACACCCATAGGTGTTGTATGCTGAAATTTTGGGTGTTATCTTTATTTGTGATAAATTAAGTTCTCTGAAAAATATCAGATGCTAAGGAAATTTATCTAGTGAGTTATTACTATTTTGTCTAAAGGACATTTGGGCTTTTGTGCGCCCTACTTTGAGGGTTGGCCCTCTTTATATCCAAGAATAGATATGTGTGCACTATAGAATCATTTTATGCATTTTATATCTTCTGAAATTGCAGTCTGTGATTTACTTAATAAGATTCCTTTAAGAGATTGTATGTAAATTTATTGATGCAGACAAAAATACTTAATTGGCTTAATTAATCAAGTTTAATCATAATCATGTAGTGTCCTATATATATTATTGTAGAACTAGCTTAGTATTAAAATTTATTACATAGTGAAATGAGTAATCCATAAGGAACTCAGAGTCATACATTTTTGAGTATATGTGGTTGCATGAAAGGTATATCTATGTCATCCTAATTTCCAGGTTATAGAGAGCGCTTGAGGTTGTGTCTCATATTTTTATATGATAGAGAGTGAATACGATGATAACTCATGCTTAAAGATTGACCTAGTTCTGGTGTCATGGCATGTGTACCTAAGGAGGACCTGATCGATTTAGTAGTTTGGGTTGATGAGCCACTATAGTTTGTCAGTCATATTGACCGATGGGGGGATATGTTTAGGTTTCTGATCATCCTACATCTTATACAGAGATGGTTGTGATTTCACTGTAGTAAACTAGTAGATTGTGTTGTACACCTCAACCTACCTAGAACTTAATTAAATATGTCATACATCTGTGTGGTATCCATGTTAGGGTTATTTGGTTAATCACATTGGGTGATAATTATTTATTTTCGCTTCTTACTAGTAGCATGCGTGAACAACATCCTTACATGTTCAATTATTTGTATATGTTTATTTACTTGTATGTGCTAATTTTATAGACTCTGATTAGTTGTCCCAGTGGTTATTATATCTAATAAAACTGATTAAATTTCATATCATGTGTGTAAGCAAAGAATGTTATTAGAGGTTATAACATATGCCAAGGCATGGTTTGTACCTCGTGAGTTTCTACACCTTTTTAGGTGATCAACAACACAGTGAGGCTCATGCTGGTGAGGAGGCTCAATTTGGATATTAGTAGAGCTGGAGAGGTTGGTGTGTTTGTGTAGAGTCCTATAATCTTCTCGGTACTCTTAGTTTCATATCATGTATATTTACTCGAGTTTTTTATTATACACAATGTACAATGTAAATGTTGTAATTATTTAGTCAACACCTTATCTTTACCTATTGTGGTTGAGCCCCCTGAACTCATGAAAAGTTATCGAATATAAATATGTGTGGCATTGGGCCTTTCTACAAGTTTTACATGGAATGTTTAAAATTTTTATTCAATTTTAATTCTATAAGTTTTTTGTAATATACTAAATTATTGTTCGATTCATGTTTTAGATTCATGAGCAATCTCATTTTGTGTGGTGGGTTATCACACTTAGTGGTATCGTATATTTAGGTTTGATGAGTCTACATGGACATAGTAATTAGGTTATTTTGTCTATTCATAAATGTTCAATATATTGAACCATGTTTATGGTTGTGCAAATATGTTTGGGGAACATGAAGAGCATGGATAGAGTAGGTATCTGGTGCCTAGAGATGGGGATAGGAGATGGGTATGGGATGGAAGGGTACTTGAGACAGGACTAGAACATCCCATACCACATATGTTTGACCCTACAACCTAACTAATCTAGCCATCCAATCAATTTTGGATTGTTGATGGCGACAATCACACATTTGACTAACAGGGCACCTGCACCTCAACTAAGGACACTTGTTGCACTTGTTGTGTCACAAGGTCCAGGGAAGACCTTTTGGAGGTAGAAACTTGTGAGAGTCACCAAGTATGTGACACAATGGACCCAACATACAAAGATATTGGATAATAGAGCTTGAGAAGACATTTTAAATCCTAAATATAACTAAGAATGATAAGTTGAAGCATGCAATCTATCGCCTGAAGGGTAGTGATTGTCGTTGGTGGGTCATTGTTGAGGAAAAGAGACTTGTCAAAGTGATCATTTGGGAAGAGTTTTGGTGGGAGTTTTTCAGCCTTTACTTATGCAACACGTATCCAGAATAGGAGATGACTCGGTTTGAGTGGTTTCACAAGGGATTGTGGTCTATGAACAACTATGAGGTGAAGTTTATGAAATTGTTGAGGTTTTGTCCTCACATGGTAGACACAGAGAAGGATATGACAAAGAGGTTTAAGAAGGGCTTGAACACCAACATGGAAAGTACAACATCAGCTCTAGATTCTTGCAAGAAGTTTTCCACCTTTTTGGAGTTTGTTATGAGGATAGAGAGGATAGTGGTGGAACTGTGAGAAGCTAGTGTAGGTCATCTTGAATTCAAGGATAGTCATCAATCACTTTGAAGAAGTAGAAGTATTTTGGATCACAATATCAACTAAGGTTGGCAGTATCTGAACCAAAGCCTTTTGTATAGTATAGTGGCCTCCTACCCAGGGGAGAGGTCATAGTTTTCTACCTAACAGGGTGAACAATTCTGGGTCGATGTATGTGACAGGGTCGTAGAGGATGTAGTATGATACAAGAACTTTCTTGTAGTGTGGACAAATGGGGCATGTCAAATGGTCTTTCCCTATGAAAACCAAGAGGTTATACAGAAGTTGAGGCAGAGCAAGCATGACTACCAATAGTAGAAGTACAGTAGTAGTGGCAATAGAGGACATGGACAAACATCACAAGAAGTGTCTTCAGGACCAGCATGTAGAGGTCAAAAATGATAAAAGGCAATGGTTATATTATATTTTATGAGTCAGTCAGAAGGAAGGATGAACCTACAATTCATAACATATCAAATAAAACTTTCATTCCAACTTATCTACATCTACCTTAGCATCTATTTTGTTTTATCCGGGTGCGACACACTTGTTTATCACCAAAGAGGTGAAAAATAATTGCGACTTGCCGATTTGTAGTAGCATTCATAACCTCTTTCTTGAAAACCATCTAGGTGGTTCAATTGTGTTGAGAAAGGTTTGTTCGTCCTTTTCTCTTTCTTTCTTAGGACACAACATTCAAGTTCATCTTGTGCCACTCGATATGCATGTAGTTGATGTGATCATAGGGATAGATACCTTGAAGAAGAATAAGATTTTTTGGATTGTGGTTCTAAATTCATGAAGTTTTATTACATGTATATCTCTTGGACTTCTAAGGATATAGGGAGATTCTTCTTACTTGTCTGGTGTCAGATGTGATAGCCGAGAAGCTGATGAGAAAAGGTGGTGAAATGTTTTTAGTCTCATGTGGTGGATACCAAGGAGAGGAGTCATGGTATCCAGGATGTACCTATGGTGAGTGAGTTTGAGGATGTTTTTTTCCTATGAGCTTCCTAGATTTCCACCCCCTAGAGATATTTATTTTGAAATCAATCTAGTTCTTGGCACACAACCCATAGGTCAGGTACCTTAAGGGATGGCTCCATATGAGATGAAGGACTCGAAGAAGTAGTTGCAAGAGTTGTTGGAGAAAGTTTTCATATGGCAAACACATCCCATTGGGGTTCTCTATTGTTTCTTGTGAAGAATAATGATAGTTTCATGAGGCTTTGCATAGACTACCTACAGTTAAACTACATCAGAGTGAAGAATAAGTATTTGTTGCCAAGGATCGATGATATGTTTGAACAATTGAGAGGTCTTAAAGTATTTTCCAAGGTAGACCTAAGGACAATATATCATCAGGTGAAGATCAAGGTAGATGACATACCTAAGACAACTTTTAGGACTAGGTATGGTCATTATGAGTTTGTGGTTATGCCACTTGGGCTAACCAATGCAGTAGCAGGAGTCATGGATGGACAAAGTGTTCAGACCGTATCTTGACCAGTTTGTGGTGGTCTTCATAGACGACATCCTGATATACTATAGGGACTATTAGAAACATGAGCAACATCTTCGTCAAGTGTTGGAGTTGTTGAGGAAGCATAGGTTGTATGGTAAGTTTAACAAGTGTGAGTTTTTGTTGACCGAGGTGTCTTTTCTTGGTCATGTTATCTCGAGAAAGGGTGTTTGTGTAGATACTAAGAAGGTGAAGTCAGTGTTGGAGTGGGCAGCCCAAGACACCGACTGGGGTTTAAACTTCCAACGTTTATCTAGTTACTATAAAAGGTTCATGAAGAACTTCAATTCATTAGCTCTTCCTTTAACCATACTAGTTATGAAGGGTGTGCCTTTTGTCTGTGATGAAAAGTGTCAACATATTTTTCAATTGTCTAAGGAGAAGTTGACAAGTGATCTGGTGTTGGTGTTGCCATAGCTGGGGAAAGGCTACATAATTTTTTATGATGCTTCAAATAATGGTTTTGAATGTGTGCTAGTGTAGGACAAAAATATGACTTCTTTTTCTTCTAAACAAATTAAGAAACATGAAGAGAACTACCCAACTAATGATCTGGAGATAGAAACAACAATGATTTCCTTGAAGATTTGGAAACACTATCTATATGGAGTGAAGTGTCAAATATTCATAGGTCATAAGAAGCTTTAGTATATCCTTTCAAAGCAACAGCTGAACATGAGGTAGAGGTCGTGAAAGGAGTCGATCAAGAATACAATTGTACGATAAACTATCATTCAGGAAAGACATGTAGTGGTTGATGTATTGATCAGGAAGCCATCTTCATCATTACCTTCTAGAAAACCACATTTGTAGTCTATGTCTTGCCACAAATGGGATATGTTGGTTTCTCTTTGGAAGATGAATGTATATTTTCCGATCTCCTTGTTGGTCAGTTTTCTGGAAAAATTACAAGTAAAAATGGTGTTGATACAGCAAAATCAAGATGCATAATGTGATACTAGAAAACCATGTCCATATTTAGCAACAAGAAGTATGATGGGTTTCATGAGATAGATGATGGAATAGAGTTCTTTTACAATTGGATGGTAGAACCTAAAGTTGGCAATTTAGAGAGATGGTACTTCAGGAAGATCATTCCTCAATGTCTGCCATGTATCCTAGAAGTACAAAGATGTATTATAATCTTAAAGAATTGTATTGATGGCCAGGTCTAAAGCTTTATGTGGTAGAGTTCGTGGCTGAGTGTCCATTCTATGAATAGGTCATGGAAAAACATCAGAACCCTACAAAGACGTTGCAACATTTGACAATTTCGTAGTGGAAATGGGATCACATAACTTGACTTTGTGGTTGGTATCCCTAGGACAGCCAAGGGACATGATTCCATTTGGGTGATTGTTAACGGGTTGATGAAGTCAGCTCTCCTTTCGGCGGTCAAGACCACCTACACTGTAATGAAATTGGAAAAAAACTATGTTGTTGGTATAGTACGTCTGCATGGTATACCAGTTACAAAAGTGTAATATAGAGGTCCTCAATTTACAAGTAGATTTTGGGAATGTATACAAACATTTTTTGGGACATATTTGAGGTTTAGTACAACTTTTCACCCATAGACCATGGTCGATAAGAAGGGACAATTTAGACATTGTAGGATCTGTGAAGAGCATGTGTACCTTAGTCTGATTAAGTTTGCCTGCAAAAATAGTTACCAAATGAGTATGGACATGGTACCATATGAGGCTTCATAAGCTAGGCTTCATAGCTCACATCTTTTTTTGTATGAGGCATGTGAATATTAGTTGCTGTTTCTTGAAATGGCACAACTGACTGTAGAGAAGGTGAAGGTGATCAAATAATAGTTGAAGGCAGAACAAGACAAAAACAAATTGTATGTAGTCAATCATCATAGACCTTTGGAGTTCCAAGTTGAAGACCATGTGTATCTCAAAGTCTCCCCTTCAAAGGGTTTTATGAGGTTTGGTAACATGGGTAAGTTGGATCCTAGGTTTATGAGACCTTACCCTATCATAGCTCAACTAGGGAAGGTGGCTTACAGGTTGGAGTTTCTACCTCAATTGTACATGTTGCACAATGTGTTTCATATTTTGATATTGAGGAAGTGTCACCCAGATATAGAATAGACAATACAACCAGTAGATGTGAAACTAAATGATGGTGTTTCATATGTTGAGGGTTCAGTGTTGATCTTAGGTAGGTATGTATAAAAGGTGAGGAAGAAGGATATACATTTAATGAAGGTGTTGTAGCATCATCATGTTGTAGAGGAAGCCATGTAGGAATTAGAGGACGAGATGCGCAGGAAGTGTGCTTCTTTTTTGTTTACAATTTCAGGGACAAAATCCTTGTTAGAGGGTTATGGTTGTACAACCCTAATCTTGGCTTTTGCATATATGTAATTATTTGGCTTAATTGGATGCTTAGTTTCGAGACAAAACTTTAGAATTAACACCAATTGATAAATATATGTTTAAATTCAGGCCAATTCCAACTTCATTTGCTCAAGTTATGCAATATCATGTACTTTATGGACTTATGTGCAACTTGCCTATTTTTGGGGGGTCTATAATATTCTTACATACTTAATTCATTACATGGTATTCTTAAGAATTTGGTAAAATTTTATTTTGCTTTTTAACTTTGTTGCATGGGGGATCATTATTAATTTAGTTGATAGTAACACAATATGTTTTGATCAACAGATGGCGTATAGACCACTTGAGCGATCAAACATGTTCCATTGAAGATCATTATATTTATTAGCTTGATCATTATACATGAGTACCAGCAACACATTGATTCCTTTGGGGTATTCCTGACGAGAAGCATGGGCCCTATGGGCCATCGGGATACTTACGCTTATTATTTAGCGGTAGCATATAGCTTGATCTCCTTAATGAAGAGCGCTGGTTTTTTTTTTTTGTCAACGCTCCGACGGTTGCTTGGTTTTGGAAGGTATGGGTCAAGGGGGCTAATTAGAAAGGATAATGTTATGTAAGAAGCAGAATGGGAAGCAAAATGAAAGACACTTTGTTGTTTTATGTGCTAAACAACAAAATGGAAGAGGAAAGTAAGTCGGTTAACACAGAAAACAATAAAGTACCTCTCATTTTGCCTGGTCTTCTGCCTTCCAACAACATATCGCAATTAGAAATACGGAAATCCTCCCGTGACGCGTAGACTCACGTTTTGACGCGGTCTGCTGGGTGGTTTCCAGCACGGGACCCAACTGGCAGGGGGTTTGGGTGGGTGGAGGTGGTTTTGCAGGGTGAGGTGGCAGGGATAGGTGACAGAGGTAGGTGAGGGACTGATTTGATAGGTATGTGGAGAAAGATTGAGATAGAAATATTAAAAAAAGTTTATTTTACTCATAACTTTTGATCTGTAATGAATTTTTTGACGAAATAAAAACCGTTGAATTTTTTATGGAAAATACAATCCAACAAGACCAATATTAATATATTTTTGAAAAAAATATTATTTTACACATAACTTTTGATCTGTAATGAAATTTTTGACGAAATAAAAACTGTTGAATTTGTTAGGAAATGCAATCCAACAATATTAATATATTTTTGAAAAAATAATATACATGGATAATAAGAATGAACATATTCAAACAAAATGGGCCTAGGAGTGACAATATTAGCGAGGAGGGAAGTAGTGGGTGCATTTAAACACTACAATAGGTGCATTCAAACAATATTGGGTGCATTCTAGCAAAATTGGGTGTATTCATTCAAAATGGGTGCATTCTGGATAATAGTGGACGCATTCAGTGTCGTAGTGGGTGAATACATTCAAAAGTAGTCTCATTCAAGACAATAGAGGGTGCATTCTATTAAAAGTAGGTGCATTGAGAACAAAATTGAGCGCATTCAAACAAAAGTGGCGCATTGAGGGCTATGCTGGGCGTATTCATGTAAAATGGGCGCATTCTGGATAATAATGGACGCATTTAAGCAAAAGTGGGCGCATTTAACAATATTAGCGAGGAGGGAAGTAGTGGACACATTTAAACAGTACAATAGGCGCATTCAAATAATATTAGGTGCATTCAAGTAAAACTGGGTGTATTCATTCAAAATGTGCGTATTCTGGATAATAGTGGGCGCATTCAAGAAATAGTGGGCGCATTCAGTGTCGTAGTGGGTGAATACATTCAAAAGTAGTCTCATTCAAGACAATAGAGGGCACATTCTATTAAAAGTAGGTGCATTGAGAATAAAATTGGGCGCATTCAAGCAAAAGTGGCGCATTGAGGGCTATATTGGGCGTATTCATGTAAAATGGGCGCATTCTGGATAATAATGGGCACATTTAAGCAAAAGTGGGCGCATTTAAGTTAATAGTGGGCACATTCAAGTAAAAGTGGGCGCATTCAAGCAATAGTGGGTGCATTTTAGACAATAGTAGGCACATTTTGGACAAAGTGAGCGCATTCAAACAAAATTGGGTGCATTCAAGTAAAAAGTGGGCGCATTTCAACAATAGTGGACACATTCAAGTAAAAGTATGCACATTCAAGCGATAATGGGAGCATTGAGGGATGCAATAGGCGCATTCAAGCAAAAGTAGGTGCATTCAAATAAAAGTGGGCGCATTCAAATAAAAGTGGGTACATTCAAACAAAAATGGGGGCATTCAAGTGAAAGTGAGCGTATTCAAGCAACAGTGGGCGCATTTTGGACAAAGTGCGCATTCAAGCAAAATTGGGTGCATTCAAGTAAAAAGTGGGCGCAGTTAAGCAATAGTGGGCGCATTCAAGTAAAAATATGCGCATTCAAGCAATAATGTGTGAATTGAGAGATGCAATAGGCGCATTCAAGAAAAAGTAAGCACATTCAAACAAAAGTGGGCGCATTCAAATAAAAGTGGGTGCATTCAAATAAAAGTGGGCACATTCAGCAATAGTGGGTGCATTCAAGTAAAAATATGTGCATTCAAGCAATAATGAGCGTATTGAGAGATGCAATAGACGCATTCAAGTAAAAGTAGGCACTTTCAGTACAATAATGAGCACATTCACGCAAAATTAGGCGCATTTAGGTTGTTGTAGTCACATTCAAACAAATGTAGACGCATTTAACACAATAATGGGCACAATCAACACAATAATGGGCACATTCACACAAGCCTAGGTGCATAATATACACATTCAAGCAAAATTAGATGCATTCAAACAAAAAATCAATATTTGTTATTTTTTACTTCCCTCCTCTCTCCTTTTATTGTTTAATTTTTTTTAAAATATATCAATATTGATCTTGTTGGAATGTACTTTTTATAAGGATTGTAATGCATTTTATTTCATTAAAAAATTCCTTCTGGTTTAAAAGTTACACACAAAACAAACAAAATAGAAAAATAAAATAAAAAATATGACATATTGGCAGGTGGAAGCATATTGGCAGATGGGAGCAGGTTGCAGAGGCTGGCTGGCAGGCGCAGGGACTGGCAGGTGGGGACGCGCGCAAGACTGGCAGGTGCTGGCAAGCGCGTCAAAACACGCGTCCTGCGTGTGAGCGTCCAGAAAATTTAGCCCTTAGAAATACTACCCTCATGCTCTAGTATTAGACAGCCGATGGGTAGTGCCATCAGACAGCCCGATAGGTAAGGTTCAGCTGACAGGATGTCCTCTGTATAAATAAGACTTGTTCTTTTGTCCTTTGCGAGCCGTTGGATATCTAACAACTGAGTTAACAGAAAGTGTGTCGAAAAGTATGGAAAGGTTCGTCGGACCAACAAATGTCTTGCTACTCGGACGATGAATCCGAAATTTGCTGGCCGATGAGACCACAACAGTCCTTTACGGACGGACTTTTTAGAAGGCACACTGATGCTCGAGCAGTTGAGTGAACCAGGGACGGACAAGAAAGCTGTGACCAACAAAGGCCTTTGTGTATTTGTCTGGCAGGTTTATAAATGAGGTTTTATATACATACTAGATATTGAATCAGAAATTAAACTCCTTTTGTCATTATATATGCATAACAATAAAAATGATACTTTCCTCCTCCACTTTTGTTATTATGCATACATAATGACAAAAGGGGTCTATTTCTGGCCCAACTTCTGCTCTAAATAAGCAAGTGGACGACAGTATTGTATGTGTTGACCGGCGACAAGCCATCAGACTGACATGATTTCTAGACATGTGCGTGATGGATTTTCTGCCCCCATAGAATGACGAAAGCATGGCTTTAAACTCGTCATGTACCACCATACTTATAAATACTCCTCGTCTTTCTCTTCTCTCAATAATTTGACGAACTTCTTGTTGCATTTTTTAGACCAAAGGAGGACCATCTTCAGCGAGAATTATTGTTCTTGGATGCACATCTTAGATCAAGATTTTATAAGGCGAATGTAAGCATCCTACCCTTCTTTCTTTCTCCCTACACGTAAGATTATCCATCTTAACTCTCCTTTTTTTCTATTTCTTCCTCATCCCTTCTTCCATAGATGATATGCATGGTACTACAAGTTGAAGACGTGTGCATATGGCTGAAACCTCCTAGCTCTACATATGCCCTAGATCTTGGAAATAGGAGTTTTCAGGGAGATTTTGGAGGAAAAAGTTTGGATCTTGATAGATCATTTTTTTGGCTCTTGGTGTACACTTCGTTTTCTACATTTCTTGCCTACTTTTTACATGGATGACTTTAAATCTTGTTCTAGAAACTTATAAAATACTAAAAGATGGTTTGTTATGTATTATCTTTTTATAAGTAAGATGATAATATGAGATCTTAAGCTTTCTTTAAACATTATGAACATTTTTTACTGTAAATTGTGCTTTTATTTGAACATGCAAAGTCTATGATTCGATGTACAAGTGCAATGACTCCTAAAATTATTATCTTTATGGTGTTTTGGTACCCAATAATGACTCCTAAAATTGTTATCTTTATGGTGTTTTGGTACCCAATAATGGAAACTTCGGCCCACATGTTAAGCCTTATTGTGTAATGATTAACCTGTGAAATGATGATAATTTTATTTACTTTTGTGGTGCTATTATAATAGTTGGACACAATTCTAGTGTTGAAAGTAGCTAATCCATGTTAGGTTTTGAGAATATGATGACCAAATTCTTAGAAATATCATAACTTCCACATCTGTTGGTTATTAAGTTGAAATTTTGAGTGCCACCTTATTTATGAATCATTAATCTCTCTCTAAAATTTGGATGTTAAGGAAATTTCTATGAAGCGGTATTACTATTTTGATCTAAAGGACATTTGAGCTTATGTGTGCCCTAGTTTGAGGGCTGGCCCTCTTTATGGACAAGAATGGATAAACATGCAATGATTAAGTAACATAGAATTCCCTTATATGTTCTATATTTTATGAAGTTGCATTCCATGATTTATTTTATGACATTCCTTTAAGAGCTCGTATATAACTTGATTGATGAACTTAAAAATACTTAATTGGCTTAATTAATCAAGTGCAACCATAATCATGTAGTGCCTTGTGATCATAGCACTATCTCAATGTCATGATTTACTAGATAGTGAAATTAGTAATTCATAAGGAGCTCAGAGTCCTATATTGTTGAGTATATGCGGGTGCAAAGAGGGTATATCTATGTCATTCTTATTTTAAGGTTATAGAGAACAGTTGAGGCCATGTATTAAATTTTTATATGGTAGAGAGAAACTTTAGTCGTAACTCAAATTTGAGGGTTGATACCATAGTTTCGATGTTGTGGCATGTGTACCAAGGACAGACCAGGTTGCTTTAGTATTTTGGATTTATGATCCACAACAATTTTCACTCATACTGACCAAGGGGAAGAGGCATTTAGGATTCAAGTCATCCTAGATATCATATGGGGCTGATTGCAACTTTCCAGTGGTCAACTAGTAACTTGAGTGGTGTGCCTCAAACTACCCAAGACTAAATAAAATATATAATCTAGCTATGTAGTATACATGTTAGGGTTCTTTGGAGAATCACATTGGATGACAAATTTTCTTTTCTCTTCTTACTAGTAACATATGTGATTCATATCCTTACATTATCAATTATTTTTGTATATATCTTTACTTGTATCTATCCATTATGTCGACTCTCATTAATTCTATAACTTGGTATTATATATTTTGTAACTGATTTAATTTCATAAACTACTTTTAAGCAATGAATGTTATTAGATGTAATGTCACATTGTTGGGACAGGGGTCTTACCTCATGGGTTTTCACACCACCTTAGATGATCAACAGTGTGGTCAGACCCATGGTGGCAAGGAGGCTCAGTTTGGTAGTATAGCTCAAAAGGTTGGTGTGGTTTTGTAGAGTCCTAGAGTAATCCATGTACTCTTAGGTTGAGGTAGTGGGATTTGTATAGGATGTATATCGACTCGAGTTTTTTTATTATACACAATGAAAAATGTAAATTTTGTAATATTCTAGTTAAGACCTTTTGTATATAGATTGTGAATGTGGGTAGTGAACTCCTACAAAGTTACTTGACATAATTATGTGTGATGTTTGGCCTTTGTCCAAGTTTTTAATGGAATGTTTGGAATTCTAATTTGATTATAATTCTATACCTTTTTGGTAATATGCTTAATTATTGTTTGATTGATTAGTTTTGAGTAATCTAGTTTTGTATACCATGTTTTCACAACTAGGGTTAGGTGGGTATCTGTCACATCCTCATTTTTATTATGTGTATCTATAATTCTCATGCACTTTTATCAATAAGATTTGTATGGTATTGTTTAATCTTTCTTTCATGTGGGGTACTTTAAATTAGTGGACAAGGTACCCGATTGAAGTTCATGTTAATATATGCTTCTTGGTCAATTTTGGAAAAGAAAATATATTTCCATGATTTACTAGCATTTAAAGGAGTTTATTCTTAAATAATTAAATTAGTGGGTTTTGTTGATCATACTGAAAATGTATGGCTATATTAGTTTTTTCATTTCTTACTTAGACCCTGAAAAAGTTTTGAAGTCATTTGAGTAAAATATCACTATGAAATTGAATGTACAAATAATGACTTACAAAATGATTTTTCCATCATTTACCTCAGTTTTTCTTACATCATGTTTAAATCAGCACCATCAGGTTTGTGGGGATTCATGCTTCCCTGAGGTAGGGGATACCATACATTAAGAGGTCGTCCCTTACATCTTGACAATGTGTTTCATCAAGACAAAAACTTCTTCTCCAGGTTCCTCACAATGAGTTGCGCTAATATGGGATTTAACAGCTGCATAAAACCCAGGAGACAATTGTAGGTTAGGTTATCCCTAGATCTAATGCTAGGAATCTATATACAACAACCACCTAAAATCTTGGTTGTATTATTCAAATACATTCTATTACATACGCCTACTTAGTTTTTCTCTCTAGTATAAAAAATATTTCTACATCTGCAAAGGTCCAAAACCAAACTCCTCCACATGTATATCATTTCTTTAGCACCAACCACCACAACCTTGGTCTTCTTCTACCATGGTCTCTCTAGAGTTAGACGTGGTACCCAAACAAGTATGATCAAATTCATTTGGCAAGAAGAGTCCCTAACCCTCCACAAAATACCTTCAAGTATCCTTAGGTGGTGCATTTTGGCCATGTTCCCTACCCAACTAGATCTCCTAGAATCTTTAAGAACTTCACCCATGGAAAGGAATGTACTCAGTCACACTGTGCGAAGGGGTGGAGGCCATTCATTGGATCGTAATGGAGCTCAATTCAACAAGAAGTAAGGCAAATACAAAAAATCCAAATATAGTATCACATGGATTGACATTGATTGTTAATGCCCAATTTCTCGAACAATGCGAATGATGGTTGATTACATTTTATTAGATTCCACAAAGCTCCCTATAAATTCATTTTTCCACATAGAATTTCCTTTCTTGTTTTCTCCTTTGTCAGGCCTACTTCCATGTTTTTACAGTGAGCTATAATAGCTACTCCGACCACTAATGGTGATGAGTAGTTAGCTCACCAAGCTCACCTCGCACTGCTAGAGGCATACAAAATCCCCACCTAGAAGTTGTTTTTCCCCTCCAACAACAACCATGGTTTTTCTTCAAAGAGGCCACATGAGGGAGAAATAACCAAAGCATGGTCTTTACCACATCACCTTGACATTGTAATTTTTCTGTCACACCTTTACAAGGGCATATGAGAGATTTTATATTAATACTTGTATCTTATATGATAGAATGATTCATTTATTTTTTACCATAGCACCCTATCACACACATAAAATTGTGCATGACATGGGATGGCAAAGATGTCAATAGACAGGACGATCTTGTTTTTTGCAAGTTGTCCTATAAAATTCCTTAGAGATTTATCTCATCTCTGATTGATCAAAATATGTCAAAACATTTGAAAACTATAGAGAGTTCGATATATCTTATATGAAAATAATATATATATGTATATATATATGTGTGTATATATATATATGTATATATATATATATATATATATATATATATATATATATATATATATATATATATAGAGTCAGGCTAGAATACACTCGAGTGTATCTGGAGCAGAATACACTGAAGTATTTTTTCATGATGCAATATTTTTTTTGAAAATCTAATCCGTTGATCTTCTTAAACATCTCGTGAACAACTCATATGCAAAATTTGAGCACATTTGGATATGTATAGCTCATGTTATGAAGACCGCAAAAATTATGCATTTCAAATTAGTTTTGCGCGTCGATTTTGTTGCCCTTGAATGAGTGACTTACACTCATCCAAATGGGCTCAAAATTTGTATGTAGCCTAGTTATAGTATGACAGTGAAGATCAACAGTTTACATTTTGCAAAAAATGGTCTTGATATGCAAACACACTTGAGTGTATTCGTGCGATCCGTACACTCGAGTGTATTCTAGCCTGACTCTCTCTCTCTCTCTCTCTCTCTCTCTCTCTCTCTATATATATATATATATATATATATATATATATATATATAAACTTTAAATTTTTGAGATCTTCATGATGAGCATGCTTTCTAAACCTAGTTCATGAGATTTTAGTCTTAGGATTAGGGTTTATGAGAGTACAATGTAGGGCTTCTGGGTGTTAATGGACTTAGGATTGGGAAACCTATTGAATGAATTCTCCATGCTACTTTTTAAGTGGTCTATGGCTCAGTTTAACTATGTTAATATTTTTCTTCTTGTGTAACTACTAAGTTGTGTATCATGCAACATGTTGTATTATTTGAAGTAATGAATTATGTCCGTGATAAAGTAAGCCTTCCTACATATATGATAGAGTTATGAGTTCTAACTGATAATTATAAAATGCATCTTGTTTATGTACTTAAATGCTTATATTGTTATAACCTTTAAAGTTAAGTATGTTTAGAAAATAGTAAGTAGGACTCTACCCTAGTTTCACTATTTGACTCATATGTCGGGACTCAATCTTGTAGTCATTGTAGACATATGGTGAGGACACTCCAACTGTCACTGGCTGACCTGTGTGGTGGAACTTGTTCTTGAAGCCATCAACATCATGTAGTTAGGGCACAATAACTTATGTTTATGGTGATTCACATCATAGAATGAAGACCAACCTTTTATGCACACCACGTTGTGAACCAGATCATATCATTCCAGGTGTAGATACGTGTATGTCATGAAATGATTAAGAAATAAGAAAATACATACTTAAATTAATTATAAGTTAAGAAATACAATTACATTCATTATAAATTTATTTCACATGATATTGTGTACTTTTTAAATCCAACCATTAATATTCGTTTATTGAATGCATGGATTCACATATGTAGGAGGCCACTCATCAGTAGCATTAGAAGTAGGATGGTTTGTAGTTTGAGGCCTTTCCAGATCCTACTTTGTGGAGCGTAATTCTTGATAGTTTCAAGATCTTTCCTTATAATTATATTATGTTAAAGTTTACTTATTTGAACTCTTTTCATGTTAGGACTTGTTGTCCCTTGTTTATGGAATCTAACAAAGCTATTTTGACCATTAAATTCTATTCTGTGGACTTTGCATGCAAAATGATATCATGTCACATTTTTTCATAATCTCCTATATCAGAATGTTTGCATTGTATTGTGCTAGTTTAGAATGGAGGTTTTGATAGTAGTAGGGATGTGGTGGTCACCAAGGATGTGATGGGTAGGTGTGGGCATGGTCATTGCATGTAGCAATTAATAGTCATGAAAATAGGAAAAGTTTAGGGAAGAAATGGTGAAATGGAAGGATGGTGGCATACCATAATGGGAACTACAATCATGGTTGCATGAGGGTTTCATGACTATGATGACTACCACAATCATGGTTCTTGGAGGAGATGGGAATCATAGCCTTGACTATATGTTCTCTTAACTTAGAAAAATATTATTAAATGACAAAATATATTTTCTTAGAGACTGATATTTTGCATGCTAGATATGAAACTATAAAATGTCTTCTTCTATTACTTCTCTTATTCATGTTAATGATATTCTAAGATCCTCTTTCCAAAGATTCTGAGATAGTAAAAAGTAGTTTAATGAAATGCTATACCAAACTACTAAATTTTTTTGAAGAGATGGAACTGCATATTATAATAGCCAAAGGAACAACCAGGCCAAAGAACATACAATTTTCCATAGAGAATCCTTAATTTCAAAGCTAAGGGCACATGTAATTATTGCAAAAGAAATCGTCATTATCCAACACATTGCATGTTATATCCTCAATTTTGGTGAAACTGAATTTTATAAATATGAGTCATGAATTTATAAGTAAATTATCCAATAATATTATTGATAGAATGATAATATTTATTATGGGATTGTTTGCATTGCAAATATGACATTGGAGCACTAGATAAAGGAATAATAGTTTCTATGTACCAATAAATATTAATGGCATTGTGAATTATTTGATAATAGAAATATAAGACAACATGTAAGTTCCCAAAAAAAGTGACTATCTAGCAAGTTTGGTGACACATCTTTTGGGATATCAACTAATATTGTTTTGATATAACCTTTGATATACTCGAAAATAATAATGGAAAGAAGAGAATTATAGAGATTAAGAGAAAAGGGATATTCCCTCAGATAATGGTAATGGTTCTAATAAAATGTTAAAAGAGCAAGTTTGGTATATGAATGACTTTTTAATAAATCCCAAAAGTTCAAATATAAATTGGGAAGGATATTAGTGATTTCTTTGAAATAAGGATAATTGATTGGAGGAATGTATCAAGGAGAGAAAGAAAAGAATAATATAGAATTAAACAATAAAGTGGTTCATGAATAGATTAAATGATCAATTACTCAATGTGTACCATGTAGGTAGATGCTTTACTTTATGGATTGTAGTGTGTCCATCGATAAATTATGGTAATATAATTAAAGAAATACTATGAGGACAAGTAAGGATATGTGAGTCATCACTTTGGAAATCTATTGAATGTCTTCATTTTGAGAACTATGTATATACTTATGCATGTGTGCTTTGTATTAACCATGAGAGAGAAAAGACTAGAAAAAGGAATATAATCCTTCCTATTTGGCATTGAATTGTTGAGTAAAAAGGATATCTTTTTATTATAGAAATGAAGCACTGGTAAGTATCTTTACACCAAATGGTACCTAACCATGTGGGACTTACTTAAACTACATGGATAAAGGAAAGATAGGGACAAGAAGAGAGAGGGAAGGGAGTATATATATATATTATATAGGTGTCAAGATGGAATAAACTCGAGTGTAGAGGAGACTGAATACACTCAAGTCATTTTCCATCATGAAACATTTATTTTGGAAATCTAAGCCATTGATCTTCTTAATTACCTTATGAACATTCTACATACAAATTTTGAGCTCATTTGGACACTTCTAGATCCCACATCTAAAGGTGACAAAAATGATACATATCAAATTAGTCTTGGACATCAAATTTGTTGACCATAAAAAGGTGACTAAGAATAATCCAATGGAGCTCAATTTTTTCATGTTGCATGTATTTATTATAAAAATGAATATCAATGGTTTGAATTTGTCAAAAAAAAGTCTACATTTATAATCTACCACTTGAGTGTAGCGTGTGATTAGTACACTTGATTGTACTCTATCCTGAATCTATACACACATAAATATATATATATATAATATTATATATGTATAGGATTTATCCTATTCTTGATTCATTCAACCCTCTTACAATAGGATTTGTCAATGTCCAACTTACCCCGAACTTCTCTATGAGGATCATACATGCTCCCCAGGCCAAGGATGCAAGAGCAGAGGTCACCCTTGATGGGAATCTTTGCGACATCGACTTATTTTACCTCCCGAACTCTTATATGCTGACAAATGAAAAACATTGGTTGTAGTATGTGACCCTAGTCCACCTGAAATTATATTCTACCTCTAAAAATATCTTCAATGTTGGTGACCACCTCTGGAGCATAACCCCACTTCATGGAAGGAAGAAAATATGGCATGGATTCTCCCCCTTTCGTCCTGCTCACCACACAGGGTGCATGAGAACGAGAGCTCTGACTGACTTGGGCACCATCGCATATAACAATGCATGACCTTTAACTCGCATGTAGAGGACTTCCTCATTTACTGTTTGGTTTCTTTGTTTCAGAACCTTAAGAGCGGACCTCTTTCTTGTATCCATGACCAGCATCAGTCGTATCTATGGACTATCTAGGACCGGTGAGGGCCATATAGGCCACCCTGACTCCCTCCAGCCTTCAGGCCAGGAACCTGGGTGAGGGGTAACACGGATGTCGAAGTGAGGTTAGGCATTAATTTGAGTAAAAAGATAGGAATGTCTAGCATATGTAGGTAGTGAGAAAGGGTACAATTGTCTTCCCCCCACCCTTATATCCCCATGAGAAATCAATAAGAAAATCAATCCTTTTGCTGATATGGTACATCCTAATTGACCAATGAATTGGTTATCTTGAAATAATTATATCAATTTTGAGGATGCTCATATAAAACCAAGTTTGTTATGAAAATTCATTAGAAAAATGAGACACTGCAAATTAATTTTTTTTGGAGTCCAATTATGCTTACAATTCCAAAAGTAGTGTAATATATTCTAAAGTGATGATTGAGAACATAAACCCTAGATTTGTACACTAATCATGTTACATATGTTTCTTGGTGATGTAATCTGATAAGTACACTATAATGGTGATTTAACATGATTAGGATCATAATGGTGATACTTAGGTATTCTAATGTGAAAAGCCATGCATATGGAGAATTAGGGTGATAACTTTAACTAACTCGAACTACTCCAAGTGATCATAATGAAAGGATGTATTGGATATAATAATTATGGTTTATACTCTTATTCCTCATCCAAACCCTAATCCCTAAACTAGGACCCGAGTAGGGTTTAATATGTTTAACGTGATGGGGACACTTAGGATTTACATACATGTAGATTAAAGTTTCTTGCTTGATTGTATAATATGCTTGAAGTATGATTTCATAATTTTCACAGCTCACTATTGAGGTATGTGGTTACACTTCTGATTACCCGCATTAGTTTGTTGGTGTTTGTTGAGTGTTTCTCGAGGATTAAATAATTAAACTATTGGATGTTTATTTACGTCATGTTCAATTATAATGCCACTAAGAGTATCACATGAAGGAAGAATATGTGCATAAATTTCCAGTTAGTATTTGCATGTATTGATCGAATATATTTTGTTAGTTTACTTGCACACTTCGGCATGCACCCCACATACATAGTATAACTTGTTATATTGATTTGTTCTTTTGTTTCATTGTGCTTTAGGTACATGCTAGATAAGATGATATCAAGAAATTATGGACATGATAATCAGGTGAATTTACTTGAATACATTAAAGTTAACTTGTAAGGAAGATTAGATTGACACTTCTTCATATATTCATTTCGTATGTATAATTATGATGATGGAAAACTATGTAAGTTCTATAGGATCATCCTATAAACAACATATTTGAATTAATGAAAATTATTTTCTATTGATTATTACTTGTTTAAAATCTAGATCCTCGTGAAAAATCTAGGTAATGGCTCTCATCTTTTTGTCCTTCCTTAACTGGAGGGTTGTTGAAAAGTGAGGTCGTTACATCTTGTATCAGAGCCCCAAATCATTCATGTAATATTTAATAGTTCATAATTTCAAGTAATTTGTAGAAATATAAGGGAATTTATTGAGGCATGAAGTAATGGCAATGGTGTCTATAACGGGTCAAGATTTTGGGGGATGGAATTATTCTCCTCCACACCATTCCGTTAGTATACGAGGACTCCCTTAGCTAATGTGATTCCGGCCTGGCCAGAATCTAGGGTTTGTTTGAAGTAATGTTTCCTTTAAGTCTTCTCATCTAGAATTTCATCCACTTCTCGTCCTATTACTTAATAAACCCTAAAAGATACTTCCCTGCTCATCTCAAGTTAGGGATTTTGAGAAGAAGTATGATTAATGCAGCCTCATCCAATTAATTTACATGTAATGTGGAATTTATAATGTACATATAATGTGTAAGTAATAATGTACATACAATGTGGAAATAATAATGTACATGTAATGTGGAAATTATGACAAAAGTGATATTTTCTTGTCTTCCCACACATCTATCTCAGCATATGCATTTAATCCATATTCATCTTGTTGAGATAATATATTTTTGCCACCCAACATTCACTCCCACAGAGCATGGTTAGCCTTATATCTATTATATACAACTTACTTTTTAACCTAAGAGGGATCTTCCGAGCACATAATACTTTTGTTGCACTCCTCCATTTTAAACATCTTGCAGTGATCATGTGACAAACATCATTTTGGACATCCCCATCTATTTGAATAATAGAACCCAAGTAACAAAATTTCTCACATTTTGGTATATCTACTCTATCCAACTTGGCTCTATCATTCAAACTATGAGATTTGCTAAAATTGCAACGTAAATAATCTGCTTTTCTCCTACTAATCATCAATCCATTTGACTCTAATGCATTTCTCCAACGATCAAGTTTATCATTCAATCTATCTTTAGTTTCATCAATCAAAGCAATATCATTAGCAAATAACATACACCAAGGAATATCATCATGAATATTCTTTGTCTACTCAACCATAATAAGAACGAATAAATATGGGCTGAGTGTGGATCCCTGATGTACCCCAAATGTGATATGAAAAGTTGGTGTCTCTCCTCCAAGAGTCTTCAGACTTATAGTAGAGTTTTCATACATGTATTTGATCAAGCCATTGTATCAAATTGGCACACCCTTTTTCTTCAAAACCATCCACAACACTTCTCTTAGTACTTGATCATAAGCATTTTTTAAATCAATAAACACCATATGAAGATCTCTTTTGCTTTCTCTTTACTTCTCTATAAGTCTCCTTATTAGAAAAATAGCATCTGTCATTGATCTTCCTAGCATGAAACCAAATTGGTTGTTTGATATCTATGTTATAGATTTGATCCTCTGCTCAATAATCCTCTCCCAAAGCTTCATTGTGTGACTTATCAACTTGATACCTCTGTAGTTTGTGCGGCTTTGAACATCACCTTAGTTCTTGTATATGGGTACTATAGTACTATTTCTCCACTCATACAACATCTTCTTGGTCTTCGTGATCTTGTTAAAGAACTTTGTTAACCACATAACTCCATCATCCATCATATTGTTGCATACATCAATGGGAATATCATATGGTCGACATGCCTTTCTCATTTTCATCTTTTTCAAAGCATTCTTGTCCTCAAATGGTGAAACTCATTGTGTGTAAAATGATATCTCTTGTATTCATGTCATAGGAGTCTCTAACATTATTTGTAGTATCTCCATTAAAAATATTATGGAAATAATTTCTCCACTGGTTCTTGATATCATCATCCTTCACCAACATTCTGCCATCTTCATTATTGATGCATTTTACTTGGCTCAAGTCTCTTCCTTTCCTTTCTCTTATACGAGTCATTATAGATATATATATATATATATATATATATATATATATATATATATATATATATATATATATATATATTTCCCCCTCTCTTGTGTCCAACTTCTTATAAGTATCATCAAAGTACCTATACCTTTCCTCCCAAACTACATTCTTAGCTTCTTTCTTTTCTTGCTTATATCTTTGGAATGTTGCATCATCTTGAGATTTGGGAAAGATCCTACAGATCTCCCTTTTCAATTTAATATCCTTATGTACTTCATCATTCCATCACCAAGTCTCTTTCTATGGAGGCCCACAACCTTTGCACTCCCCCAAAACCTCTTTGGAAATTTTCATTATGCAGGAGTTCATGTTATGCCACATAGTGTTAAAATTAGACTCCAAGTTCCAAGTTCCCTCCTTGAGGAGTTTATCATGAAAAGTAATTTTCTTTTCTCCTTTAAGATTCCACCACTTGATTCTACGATCTTGATTTCTATTCTACTTGCCTTTACTGATCTTCATGTCAATATCCAAAACCACCACCTTATGTTGGGTTGTGATTTCTTCGTCAGGAATCACTTTACAATCCTTGCATATATTATGGTTTGCCTGCCTCATAAGGAGGTAATCAATTTGGATACAATTGTGCCCACTCTTGAAGGTAATCTATGAGTTTCTCTTTTCTTGAAATGAGTGTTTTCCAAAATCATATTATACACAATTGCAAAATCTAATATCCTCTCACCTTCTCCATTTTTGTTTCCATATCCAAATCCACCGTGAACTCTCTCAAACCCATCATTTCTACTCCCCACATGGCCATTTAAATCACTCCCAATAATAATCGTGTCGTCTGTCAGCATTCCCTACATCAATTCATCCATGTCATCCCAAAAATCCTTCTTATCATTCTCGCTAAGACCAATGTGGGGGCATAAGTGCTAATAATGTTCAACATATTCCCCCAAGAACAACCTTGATAGCTATTATTCTATCACCCATCATTGTGATGTTCACAACATCATCCTTCAACATCTTATCAACAATAATGCCTACGCCATTTCTAAGTATCAATACTTGTATACCAGATTTTGTATCGTCTTTCTCCAATCTCTCTACAATGTTCCCCTGCCCACTTGGTTTCTTGTAAAAAATCTATATTGACTTTTCTTCACATCATGGTATCCACAATCACAAAATATTTCCCTATCAAAGAGACAATATTCCTAGATCCAACTCTAATCCGGTTTTCTTGAACTTGCTTCTTTACCTGTCATTGTTGAAAATGTTGCCCTTGCACATTTTTCACTACATCTGGGTAATGATTGTGGATGGACTATCTTCTTTACCAACATCCATCCAGGATGTAGAAACCCTTGCACATTTTTCATTACATCTGGGCAATGATGAAGTGGGACTAACTTATTTACCCACACCCATCCAAGATGTGGAAACCCTTGTCTGACCTTCAAAAAAATCGAGCATTGTTGTGTCAAAACCCCTTGCATATTTATCACTACACCTGGGTGCCAATGCAGTGTGTCGCTAGATAGGGATGCTCCAATGAAATTTGTATAAGGATCCATGTCAACCTACCACCAACCCTCCTCCTCTACATGGGCTTGGGACCAGCTTAATTTGCACAAAATGTACAAAAACATAGATGAAGTTAACTTGGAAAAGTAATAAGTTAAAAAATATAAGTAAAAGAGTTAGGTGACTCGATCTTCCAAGCATATGTGTATGTGGAACAAGGCATTAATGAGAAAAGTTTTAAGAAACATAAGAAACCTTTGAATAATTCATTATGGATGTAACCTAATTAAACCCTATATCAATCTCTAAGGAGCTAAATAGAATGGGGTGAACAAATTCATCAAGGAGATGATTGTTGATCAAGCTTATGAAGGAAAGCATATATGTTTATGTGATAAACTGGACTTTTCTCTCTCGTCATGTATGTGGTATGCATTTCATCTCTACACTGGTTTTTGTCCCTTTCAGTGAATTTAATGTCTTGATATGTTTGGACGCTTCTTGATTTTATATTGGGTTCACATGACAAGTGATGAGTTTCAATTTGATATAAAACTAGGCTTAATGCCCATTATTGCACCATCCTCTCTCATATTAGTTTTATATCACCTATGGGTCTCTTTTTACTCTCTACATATTTTACATATTTGGAGGGTTCTCTTAGATTTCTAACGCATCTAGTTTCACTCTATTACGAGGTTGTATGAGAAAGATGTGCTCTTTTAAATTTTGACTTGTTTGGACCTTGTTTTAAGCCTTTTATTTTGTTTCAACCTTTTCTGGGCCCGATTTTGGGGTGCAAGCCATTTCCCCTTCTTGTTTTTCCTTGGCAATCCAACTATAGATTTGATAACCAATCACATGCCATGTTGTCTTGGATCTCAAATTTGAGCCTTTGGATCCTACGTCCATGGACCCCAACACCATCCAACGGTCACCCACCTATCTCCCTCCTTTTGCAAAGCAATAATTTATGATGTCCATTATGTTACCTTGGAACCTCGATACCCTACCTAATCCCCAAATTGGATTGCACTTTCCCTTCATCAACAATCCATTGCTCTTTACCCCTCGTTTCCATTTTAAATTACGTGCGCAAACCCCATGGTTCCCCCATCTTCTTCCTACACTGGAGCAAACACCAAGGATCTTGCTTTTGGGCTATCTCCCCTGGCCGGCTACCTCTCTTGCATTGGATCAGTTTGAATCCTGGAAGACGACCCCTTCCTCCAGTGACGTTGTTTTGGTGTGATAGACATTCTCACGTTTGGTGGGTTGGAGTGGTGTTAGCAGTGGATGGCTCCTACATGATGCCCGCCAAAGCTCATCAGCATTGAATAGTGGTAGGGAGAAGTGGGAGGAAGTAGCTACCATCCTGATCAACTGGTCGGGCTGGCTTGTGCGGTCCAGTATCGCGGCTGTAGAGAGTGTGGCGATGGCCCAACTTGCCCAAGGTGTTTCCCCTCTGTTCTTATGACTATTTGATCATGATTTAGTGGCAAAAATCATCCCAATAAAGGATCATATGCTAACCTAAATGCTAATATATAGTCAAAATTGATATTTATGCTTTTCTAATCAATGATTGATCAAGTTCTTCAATGAAGGTACACTTTATCCTCCTATTGGATAGAATAGTGGTATTGAACTTGCTTTTATGAATGTATGCTTAAAATACTTGGCTTTATATACTTGTTTGAGCTACTTGTTCCCTGTATTTAGTATGTACATTTTGCTTGAAATATGTTGAATAAACCTTGAACATAATTGAACTTGTCCATTATATAAACCTTGTGTACCTTCCTGTATTCTCGGGGTAAGGGAACAAGGCATGACGAAATAGGGTTAACTCATTGACTTTGGTCTTGAGGTCCCTCACATATAAACAAGGTGACATATGGGTTTAAAGCCTCAAATGCCCCTCACAGACCCTTCTAATGGGAAGTTGGTCAATGGCCTTTAAATGTTGTTTTGTACAATGAAAATGCATCTAAAACATACTTTGTTGTTAATAAGAAAGTCATTAATGTTGTTTGTTTGTTTCTTTCTATTATATTATGTTTTTCCAAGCATATATGTTCTCTTAAAACTGCTTTTTTATGTATTTTATAGTGTATTTAACACATTTGTATTGATGTGTACCCATTTTAAGATTTTAGGTAACATGTATGCTATGAATCTTGCTATGATTGTTGCTTCTGCTCTATTATTATAATTTGTTGCTCTTACTCTTGGAATCATCTAATGTCATGCAAATCAAATTCATAGGGGCTGATATATGGGTTTATGATCTTTTGTCAGGTACTAGTTTAACTTTTCTTATGTGCCATGTTGTCTCTTATCTTGTTCTTGTTTGTGGTTTTATTCATGCAGATGTTATGTGATCCATTCTAAGTACGAACACTCAGGTCCACTCACCTTTGGCTGTGTAGCCATTAGGAGGGTGGACTTAGGGTAACAAATATTTCCATGACAAATGGTATCAGAACAATCATTTATCCTCTATGCATGTTGAACAATCTGATTACACATATCCTAGAGAGTCTTCTAGCATCTCAATTCTTATTTAAGAAATACCCTAATCCATGTATTAGATGATGATTAGTTAGCTTCTCATCTCTTCATGTGATTCTTCTACTTGTGACTATTCATCACTTGATTTCTCAATTATGTGTAGCTTATGTATGGGATAAAACTAAAATTTTAATAAATTGGTAAAATTTGAGTAAAATGATGATGATGCAATGATATTGTCTTAATATGAAAACTTGACTATGACTAGTGAAAGTACACTTGGAGTTAGAAATTCATGTAAGACCCCTTAGATCATGATAACTCAACTTTACCAAATCTATGGTTGAGGTAAAATGATAATGATCTTGATGTGATGACATAAGGAGGATTTGTGCATTATACCTCATGGTTGATGATGCCCCTATTTGATTAAGTATATGTTTTCCTAGTTTTGGTTAACTTTCAAACATGATTAATAAAAAATTTCCCCTATTTTGATGTGTACAATAATCATGCCATGAAATGATAATGGTTTTTGAATCTCAAAACCACAAGGAAAAACTTTAATGCAATAGGCATTTCCCTATTGATTCCTATGCCCCTTTGTAATCTTGATTTTGAATGTTAGTAAGGATATGGGTCTCAATCTATCCCTATTATGCTCTAACTCTTGAGTTCCCAATTTGAGTTCTCGATTTCAAAAATGTACCCCTTTTTCTTGATCTATAGAAGGAAGGGAACAATATTAGACCATCATCTCACTCTTAGGGATGGTATTCCTACTTGAGGCAAGTCAACTGTGATTGGGAAAAGGACATATGGGGGAGGCATAACCCTTGACCCGTGGAGTTAGGTTGTGGCTGGAAGGCCTAACCTCCTCTTATAAGCCAAGAAGGCACCCTAGGGTGATGGATGAGTTAACCCGTTGGTTTATGAATTGATGTAACCTTGAATGTCACCTAAATCTTGAACGATTAAGTATAAAAAACATGAAAGAACATATAATGAGTATAATTCTTTGAACCCAATCATGTAATCTCTAAGGGACAAAAGGAAAAGCCAGTAAGAAAGTGACTAACATAATGTGATCAAGACTAGGAGGGAAGGTCAACAAAAAACTAAGCCTAAGGGATGGTGATAAGGAGGCCAAGACTAGGAGGGAAGGCCACCATGAAGTCCAAGCCCGGGAGGGTAGGCTATAAAGAGGCCAAGACCAGAAGGGAAGGGTACCATGAAGACCAAGCCAATTAGGGAATGTCACAAAGAGGCCAAGCCTATGAGGGAAGGCTTCCATGAAGACCACACCCAAGAGGGAATGTCACAATGAATACTAAGACCAAGAGGGGAGGTCACCATGAGCCCTAAGAGATGAAAATTGAGGTTAAAAAATTATATCGAAAATACTGTGCTCGAATATTGATAGTGAAACCTCAAGAAAGATGTGTATGCCATCTTGATGAAACCTTAGGAAGGGTAGATCCCTAAGTTGTCCCTAAGGTCTAAAATTGGAATCTAGACCCTAGATTTGAATTTTTTGGCCCTATTTTGATGTCCAAACTTGACTCTCATATTAGTAGTAGAATCTTGACTAAAAATAATGATCTTGGTTTAAACGTGACTCCTTTGATCACCCTATTTGGATCTTGAGATTACCCTCGATATGAGATTGATGATTTTCATGTTCCCAAATCTCCAAAAAAAAATTAAATGATAACTATGTTAATTCTCTTGATTTGTGACTTTGGGTTAAGCTCCATGTTACTAGGGTGGACCCTTCCATCAATTTAGTGCATGAAATCACGATATTTACATATGATGTTTGTCTCAAGTTGTTGAAATATGAATTCTTAGTCATTGATATATAACCCCCACCTAGGTTAATGTAGAAGTTAGGGCCCTAAATATTAGGAATAAAAGTCATTCTTTACTCTTTGATTCAAAGGGAGATCTATTTGTTTGACCTAGATTGTGATATCTCCAAAATTGTGATATATAGGATGATCTCTCTCGATTTGTGATTCATGTGTTGATCATTCCATTGCGATGATCAATATGATTATGCTATGATCTATATTCTCAATTTTGAAATGAGATTGATACTAAAAAGTTAGAATGATACCTTAGTGAATTTTTATGATGATTGTGATATGGAATATGAACCCCCCGTCTCAATTGGAGGATTTACTAATTTTGAGGACAAAACTCCTTTTAAGGTGGGGTGGATGTGATAAATTGGATTTTTCTCTCTCCTCATGTATCCAATTTGCATTTAATATCTACACAAGTTTCTCTCCATAGTAATAAATTTAATGTCTTGAAATGTTTGGACACTTCTTGATCTTATATTGGGTTCACATGACAAGTGATGACTTTTAATTTGATATAAAATTAGGCTAAAATCCCATTATTGCACCATCCTCTCTCATCCTTGTTTTATATCACCTATGGGTCTCTTTGACTCTCAACATATTTTATATGTGTATAGGGTTTTCTTACATTTCTAAGGAATCCAATTTCACTCTTTTCTGAGATTGTATGAAAAAGATATGCTCTTTTAATGTTTGACTTGTTTGGACCTTATTTTAAACATTTTTTTTGTTTTGACTTTTTCTAGGCCCGAATTTGGGGGCACGACCCATTTCCCCTTCTTGTTATTCCTTGGTGATACAACTACAACTTTGATAACCAATCATAGGCCATGTTTTCTTGGATCTCGAATTTGAACCTTTGGATCTTATGTCCATAGATCTAAGCACCATCCAATGGTCACCCAACTATCTCCTTCCTTTTACAGAGCAACAATGTATGCAAACCATTTGGTTGGCTTGGAACCTCAACACTCTATCTAATCCCAAAATTGTCTTTCTCTTTCCCTGCACCAACACTCCCTCACTTTTTCTCCCTCATTTCCATTTTGAATCACATATGTAAACCCCAAGTTTTCCCTAATCTTCATCCTACCCTACAGTCGGAACCAAGGAGCACTCTTTTGTGGCATTATCCCATAGCCATCCTTCTTCCCATTCGACTGGGGAAGGATCTTCATAGCACTCCTCCAGACATGGGAAGCTATCTCTCAAACATTGGATTGATTCAGAGCCTAGGAGATGACCCCCTGGCGACCTTGTTCTGCCCTTGTAGGTTGTCTCACTCTCGGTGGGGTTGGAGTGGTGTTAGCAGTGTCTAGTATCCACACGATGCATACCACATCTCATGAGCGATGGAGCGTGGTAGGGAGCAGTAGGAAAAAGTAGCTGCTAGTTTGATCAACTGGTTAGGATGACTTGTGTGGTCCAGTACTGTGGGTGCAGAGCATGCGGCTATGGCCTAACTCATCCAAGGTGTTTCTCCTCTCTTCTTCTGACCATCTTATCAAGATCTAATGGCCCAAATCATCCCACTCAAGGATCTTATGATGACCTAAATCCCAAGATCTAGTCAAAGTTGTTATTTTTCTTTTCTAATCAATGGTTAATCTTGTGGTCTAATCAAGGTAAACTTTATCCTCCTATTGGCCAGATTAGTGGTATTGAACTTGCTTGTATGAATGTAGGCTTAAAATTATTGGCTTATATATATATATATATATATATATATATATATATATATATATATATATATATATATATATATATGTGTGTGTGTGTGTGTGTGTGTGTGTTTGAGTGACTTGTTCCCTATGATTAGTAAGTACGATTTCCTAGAAATATGTTGAACAAACCTTGAACATAATTGAACTTATCCATTATACAAACCTTGGGTACTTGCACGTATTCTCGAGGTAAGGGAACAAGGCATGATAAAATAGGGTTAAATCTTTGACTTTGGTCTTGAGGCCCCTCACGTAGAAATAGGGGAACATATAGGCTTTGAGCCACAAATGCCCCTCACGGACCCTTCCAATGGGAACCTGTCAATAGCCATGAAATGTTATTTATTATATTGGAAATGCATCTAAAACACACTTTATAGTTAATAAGAAAGTCTATAATATTATTTCTTTATTTATTTCCATTATATTAACTTTTACCAACCATATATGTTCTCTTAAAACCTCTGAGTTTATGTATTTTATAGCGTACTCAGCACAGTTGTGCTGATGTGTACCGATTTTATGATTTTAGGTAACAGGTGGACTATAAATCTTGGTATGACTGTTGCTTAAGCTCTATTATGATAATCACTTCACTTACTCTTGGAATCATCTAATGTCATGAAAATTAAATTCACATGGGCTGATATAATGGTTTATGATCTTACGACAAGTACTAGTTTAGTTTTTCGTATGTGCTATGTTGTCTCTTATGTTTTTCTTATTTGTGGTTTTATTCATGCATATGTTATGTGATCCATTCTAGGGAATAAATAGTTCTATGATGTTAGGAGTGTGGAGTTAGGGTAATAAATAGTTCTATGACAAGTTAAGAAATCACCTTAGGCCAAGAGAGGTAGGCCTATGTATATAATGTCCACTGTAGGGACCAAACCCTTAGAGTTGGTTCCCCATATAGAGGCTCCCCTAAAGAGGGAGCACATCATTGAGAAAATAGGATAAGGATGGTGAGGTTAAAACAAGAAATGTTTATTTAGGTTTCATAAAAAGTTGATAATATGAACCTTATACGAGAAGAGTAATGAGAATTAAGAAAAATGTAAATAAGTCTGTGTGATCCTTTCTTGGATGCATGAATGTGGAGGAATACATGCATGATGCATGCGAAAAGATTTAAATATACATGAGAAACATTAGTAACCAACGGTTATACATGAAAATAAAATATGAACATAACTTGCTCATCATCCTAATGCTATCTCTGGGGAATGGATGAATAAAGAATACCCACTATGAGTGGTATGTTGCCCCCAACGACTGGGTAAGCTATTTAGATACCCTCAATTCGTGGGTATGATTTTGAAAGTACCCCCAGCGAGTGGGTACGCAACTGAAACTACCCCCAATGAGTGGGTATGTTATTGTGAACACCTCCACATAATGTCTATGCTACCCCCAATGAGTGGGTATGCCATTTTAATACTCCTAGTGAGTGAGTATGACGTTGTGAATACCCCAAGTGAGAGGGTATGGGTGAATATCATCACAAAAGAGTGGGTATATCATTCAAATGCTCCCAGTGAGTGAGTATGAATACCTACCAATGAGAGGGTACACCACAAAGATTGAGCAAGTATGGGCTGAGAAGTTATAATATAAAATGTATGTTCAACATATTATGGTTACATAAGAATGAAAATTTGACTTTTAGAGTTGATGTCTTGAACTGGGGTGGGTCATCCCAAGAATGGGAAAAGGACCTATGGGGGAAGAAAAACCTTAAACCTTGGGGTCAGGTTGTTGCTAGAGAGCCTAACTTCCTCAAGTGAGCCAAGAAGGCACCCTAGGTTAGGACCATCCCTATAAGGGTGAGATGATAAATTAATTTATAGATTGAGGTAACCTTAAATGTCACCTAAAGTGTAATGAATTAAGTATACAAAATATGAGAGCACATATATTGAGTATGATTCTTTGAACCCAAGTATGTCATCTCTGAGGAACATGAGGAAAAGTCACTATGAAAGTGGCTGACAGTATGAGACCGAGCCCGAAAGAGAAAGTCTCCATGAGCTCAATGAGGGAACATAAAGTGAATAATGAACATAATTAGAGATGGGGGAAATCATGTTTAAAGAATTACCCTTGAAAATAATGTGCCCTAGGTAGGTTCAATTCCTAATTCAATACTAAGGTTAAGTAGGAAAACTAAAGGTACATGGGACTGATGGGATTAGGAGTTGATCATGCCCTGAATGCATGAGACCATTTGGTCAGGAGGTAATACCTATGTTTGCATGAAGCTCATAACCCACGAGATTGGCCACCTTCATGATGTTCATGCGGCTGAATTGGTGAATGTGAAAGGCACTCCCTAGATGCATAAGGATGAGATCACTACAAAAGTACCTATACCCCTAGAGACCTCAACGTAATGAGTAAGACTCATAATACATGAGATTTAAATATAGAAGATACAAGGAGTCATGTAATAATGAAAGGAGTTGTGTACAAACTTAAGAGTGAGAAAAACACCTGGCTTCATGAAATATAACAAAGATGTGAGATTAGAAGTATTTATGGATAAAAATCATGTTGAGAATGATTCAGCTCAAACTATAAATTTTTAGGATAATGTGTGTATACCATCTCATTATGAGTGAGAGAGATTGGGTAGACATATATTATGCTTAAAATTGTCAAATGAGGATGAATATATTAATTGAACATAATAACGTGATCTAGGGTTGGAGGTGTTACCTCACTATTATGTAGAAAAAAATGAATAATAAGATTGGAACTTATGTGAGAAAGGTAATCACCAAATGAAAAAATAAATTCCAGTAAAGATGAAATGGATAAGTGATAATGTCATAACATGAATAGGAATGTGGAAATATCCTAAATTAAATTCAGGTATTAGACTGAGTCATAATATGGGGAATTTGCATATAAATAAAGGATTCTAATTAGGGTTGCTAACCCTAAGTTGTGAAATTAAATTTAGATATCATTCACCTTAAGCTTACTAGGTATGATTTTTTGGGACAATTCATCTTAAGAAGGGGTGAATTTTATATCCTCAATTTTGGTAAAATTGTATTTTACAAATACGAGCCATGAATTGATAAGTAAATTATCCAAAAATATTATAGGTAGAATGATAGTGTTGCTTATGAAATTGTTTGTATTGTGAATATGTCATTGGAGCACAACATAAAGGAATAAAAGTTTTTGTGTACCAATAAATATTAATGGCTTTGTGAATTATTTGACAATTGAAATATAAGATAATATGCAAGTTCCTAAAATAAAATAAGATGTGTGATTATCTAGCCAATTTGACAACACATGTTTTGGGACATCAATTAATATTATTTTCATATAACCATTGGTATACTAAAAAATAATAATGGAAAGAAGAGAATTCTTGAGATCAAGAGAAAAAGGATATTCTAGGATATAATGGTAATGGTCTTAATGAAAGGTTAAAAGAGCAAGTTTGGTATATGAAATACTTTTCAATAAATCCCAAAGGACAAAATATAATTTGGTAAGGATATTAGTGAGTTTCTTTGAAAAAGAATGATTGGAGGAATGTATCAAGGAGAGAGAGAAAAGAATAATCAAGAATTCAATGATAAAGTGTTCCTAAATAGATTAAATGATCATTTACCCATTGTGTATCATTTTTTCCTTTATGTCTTTTAGTGTTCAATTGGGAAAAGATGGTAATCTAATTAAATAAATACTTGGAGGACAAGTATGGATATGTGTGTCATCACTTTGCAATCTATTGAATGTCTTCCTTTTGACAACTATGTATATACTTATCCATGCATGCTTTATATTAACCATGAGAGAGAAAAGACTAGAAAAAGGAATATAATCCTTCCTAATTGGCATTGAATTATAGAGTAAAAAGGATATCTTTATATTATAGAGAGGAAGTAATGGTAAGAATCATTACACCAAAATGGTACCTAACTAATTGGGACTTGCTTAGAATACATGGAGAAAGGAAGGAGAGGGACGAGAAGAGAGAGGGAAGGACGTACATATATATGTATATATATATATACCTTGGCCTCAATTGGCTATAGTTCTCTAGAACATACTTGTATAGGTTCATCAAAACATTTCTTGTCTTCTTTTTCTTTCTTGTCTCCTATAATTATTTTCTTTTTTGACTTTCTATGGTACGTATGAGAATATGTATTCATCCTATGCTTGATCTATTCAAACCTTTCCCAATAGGACTTCTCAATGTCACACACACTCCCTAGGCCAAGGACGCAAGAGGAGCGATTACCATTAGCCAAGAATCTCTCTGACATCCACCTATTTTTCTACCGAACTCGTGTATTTTGTTGATGAAGGGCACAAGTCGGTTACAGTGTGACCTTATTCCTCCAGTGGAAATCTTCTACATCTGGAGAGCTCTCCAATGAAGGTAACCACCTCTATAGTAGCACCGCAGTTTGTGGAAGGAAGAGAAGATGGTGGGGCTTCCTCCGAAACCATCATGTCTTACTGTACATGGAGAATGAGGATGAGAGATTTGACTGCCCTAGGCATCACCACGTACATCAATGCATGACCTTTAACTCACAAGTACATGACCTCCTCATATATTGTTTTGTTTCTTCATTATAGAACGTTAGGAGTGGACCTTGTTCCTACATCCCTAACCACCGTCATTTGTGTCCATGGCCTTTCCGGGACTGACGAGGGCCAAAGAGGACACCCTAACTCCCTCCAGCCTTCGGGCCCAATAACTGGGGAGAGGAGTAACGTGGCCATCACTTGTGAGGATGGGAGTCAGGTTCCGTAGCAAGGTTAAGGATGATTTTTTAGTTAAAAGACCGGAATGCCCAACATATGTACACAGTGAGCAGGGGTACGACTGTCTTTCCCCCTCCCTTATAACCCAAAGAGTTGATTAATAAGAAAAGAAATCCTTTTTCTAACATGGCGGCATCTAATTGGCCAATGAATGGGCTATCCTGAAATAATTATAGAAATTTCTAAGATGCTCGGATGAAACCAAGTTTTACATGGAAATTTATTAAAAAAACAAGAGCAATCCAAAAAAATATTACAGAGTTTAATTATGTGTATAATTCCAAAAGTAGTGCAATATGTGCGAAAGTGATGATTAAAGCTCATTAACCCTAGATTTGTACACTACTCATGTTAAATGTTCCTTTGTGATGTTAATATGTTAAGTAGACTATAATGGTGATTTCACATGATGAGGATCATAATGGTGATAGTTAGGTTTTTTAATGTGAAAAGTCAGGCATATGAAGAATTAGGGTGAAAGATTTAATAAACTCAGACGAATCCAAGTGATCATAATGAAAGAATGTGTTGGATATAATAATTAGGGTTTGTACCCTTATTCCTCATCCAAACCCTAATCCATAAACTAGGAACCAAATAGGGTTTAATCTATTTAATTTGATGTTGTCACTTTAGTATTTATATACATGCAAATTAAAGGTTGCATGCTTGGTTGGATAATATGCTTGAAGTATGATTACATAATATGCATGGCTCACCATTGAGGCACGTGGTTACGCTTATGACTACCATCATTATTTTTCTAGTGTTTGCAGAGTGTTTCTTGAGGATTGAACAATTAAAAGTATGAGATGTTTATTTAAATATTGTTCAAATATACTGCCACTATCAGTATCACATAAAAGAAGAATATGTTAATCAAACACCAGTTCTTATTTGCAAGTAATTGATGTAATATATGTTTCTAGTGTAGTTGAACCCTTTTGCATGCACCCCACGTACATATTATAACTTGTTATACTAATGTGTGCTTTTGTTTCACAATGTTTATGGGTACATGCTAAATAAGATGATATCAAGAAATGATGGAGATGATAATCTATTGAATTTGCTTGAAGACATTAAAGTTAACTCGTAAGAAGGATTAGATCGATACCTCTTCTTATATTGTATTCAGATGTACAATTCTGATGATGGAAAACTATGTAAGTTCTACAGGAACAAATTGTAAACAACATATTTGAATTAATGAAAATTATTTTCTATTGATTATTATTTGTTTAAAATCTTTGTTAAAAATCTAGATCCTTAGGAAAATTTCAGGCAATGGATCTCAACTTTTTGGCATTCTTTAATTGGGGGGTTGCTGGAAAGTGAGGTTATTACATTGCCCTGTTAGTTAGAAAGACCAAAACAATATGATTGGGTGACTAAATTTACCCACCCCTTTGGACTCAAAAATATGATTGGGGACCATTGTGTCTTTATTCTAGTAGAACTTTAGCAAATGAATTGATATGAACCAATCATTTGATTTATGACTTCTCAATCCACATAAAAGAAGAAAATTGTGGTGTTTGACATGGAAATTTTTTGAAATAAATGGTAATAATATGAGTATAAGTATTCATCCTTATACTAAGAATTGCATATTATTGCCAATTTTTAATGCACTTTACATGTGGCTTTCAGTCAATTCTTGGTTATTTTGTTTTTCATTATATTTATTTTCTAAAAAAGTTGCCCCTAATGATTTCTAGGAGCATCATTAACTTCCTTACATGTGTTTGGACATCGCTTGCATTTTCATCATGCCTATCAGCCTATGGACTTGTATGTTGAAAATTATGTGCCAATTTTTTATTAGATGAGGTTTCGTTGAGACAAACTGACTGATGAGGAACTTTGGGTCTGCAAATCTTTTGTCAATTGGTTGACAATAGAACCAAGAATTTTGGTCAATGGCATTGTGCACAGATATTGCAAATTTACTTTTAAAATGATAATTTCCCTCTTTACTAAATTTTCTCTTATAATGCCTTCTACTAGTGCTCCCCTTGGTTACTCTTTGTGATATGCACTACCATGTTTTTAAATTACAAAGAATTTTGATTGTATCACTTGTTGCATACAACTCTATCTTCATGATTTAGAAAGTGGTATATCGTTATATTTTGACATTACTTATCTTGAGTTATTATGCATGTATGATGATAATATTTTTGGAACCCTAGGTTGTGATTTAAATTTCTTCTATTTTTCTTTAAATTGTCAAATCTTTTGAGTTGTAAATATTTTTTTGTTTGGAACCTTGAAATTAACTGGTAGTCATCTTTTAGATGTAATGCATATTTTTTTTGAGTAATTTCTATCTATTCTTCTTATTTGCATATTATTGTATAGATATTTTTCTACATCTACAAGAATCAAGCGATTCTTTTTGTTCAACTTTGCTATGACCTAGATTCTTGTAGTAATTTAACATGTGATATCATCTACTAGTAGAGTCTCTACTAGTTCTTTAGCATACACTTCATGTAATTTTTTTCTTAGAAGGGGTTTTTTATATGTACGATGCCTATATCTAGTATAGTAAAAACAAGCTTGTTCAATGAATTGCATATCTATTTGTTAGAGTTACTTTCTTTTAGACTATTATAGAACTATCTCTTACTCAAACGTAACCTCCAATTGACTAGAAAGTCAATAATCGAAGGATCCTAGCATCTATCCTTAACATGGTAATATCAACATGTGAATGTGGATGTGTAAAATCTTATCATACATGAACAAATAACAAGATTAAAACATCAACACAATCTCAATATTCAACAAGTTTATTATACAAGATCACTTATTGCCAGATTCAAATAACAATTTAAGAGCCAATTATAAAAATATGTTGATATACACTACTAAGATCTTACAAAACATATACTTAAACACATGTCACCAAGTCATTTACTCCCTATTCATATTTTACCCTAAAACATATGTGAAACAAGTGTGTCAACACAAATGATGTTGAGTACAAGGCATCAAGATGCATATATACAATCTTTGCAAAATTTTAGAAAGAATGTATAAGTTAACAAAAAAGAAAAAACAAGTTAAGTAACTTAGAAAAATGAGAGCCCATGTTATATATCATTTTTCTTTAATTATATCAACAAGATAATGTAACATAATGGCTTTGATGAACTTTTCGTCAGAAGGGTTTGGTAGGGTGCTGAAGATTAGCTAACCCTATTTTTATGACATGGTTTGTCCTATCTTGACAACTCAAGTAGGACATTTGGCCTTGTGCCCTTATCCCGATAGTACAAGCAACTGCACAAGGTTTTTTTATATTGTAGTTATGTATTATTTGTTGATTTTATAAAATCAATAAGATAATAATCAAATATAATACTAGAATACTAAATACATATCAAGATTCAAGCAAGAAATCCAGTCATATAATTATTAAAGTCTATACCTGATTCAGAGATTCAAAACCTAGCATATCCTTGATCATCTAGCTAGGAGCCATACCTGATTAAGAACAAGATTATATACAATTATTAGATTATCATCATTAAATCTCACTAGTTCCATTTTTAGGTTTTGTACAAGTTAGATTAAAAGTTACTTAATTACATGTTTGATGATTTTTTACTGATTTGGAGGTCATCATGAAGATGTGGTCATGTTTCATGCCATTTAGGTTCCATCTATTTACATGATTATTGCAAGTTTTAAGTCTCTTATTTGCATTTTAGAGTTAAAAGACTCATAATATGGAAATGAGGTCACGATTCATCAAGTCATGAGATACAAGCATAAAACATGTTTTAGATAAGCAATAAGAGGATACATGAAACATATTCAAAGATGGATGTATGTCCCCAGGGTCTAAGTATCAAAATCCAAACATAATATTGGCATATCAACATACATTCAATATCCAACATATAAGACATATAACATTAGGGTCCAACATATGACCCAAGTGGCACATACATATCAAAGGAGACACAAGGATTAGAGTGAACTCTGATTTAATGGGGAAGTGTGCAAGATTTCATCCATATAAAGAAATAGGGCACAAGAGCATAGTTCATGTCATATATTTCACATAAGAGGTCAAGAAGGGTGATCTTTGGGACAAAATTCCATCTTAGCACAAGTAGGATTGGCCCCAGGTATTTAGGTCAACAACATCATGAGGACTACTAATTTGAAAGTTCTAAGAGGGTTGGATGTAGCCACTAGGTCAAACACATCAATTGGATCAAGAATAGAAATGCTTCATAAAAAGGGTTCACATACATGCTTATAATAAATGTGGGTCAAGATAAGAGCAATCATGGTGTGGTATTATGTCATGGAGGAGTATAAGGCTACTTTTTCAAGTTGGGAGTGCCTTTTATGTTTTCCAGAAGCATGATTAGCCAAAAGGAACTATGCTCACCACTAATATCCAACATATCATAAAAGTGCATTTATATTATTAAAAGATAGGAAGGGTGATTGGAGTCTAAGATCAAAAGGTTACAAAATATATCAATTTGATGATTATAAAGTAGATGTGTAACAAAGAATCAACATTTAACACAATCATATATTTATTATAAACCATTCATACTCAAAGTCCATAGAATGGGTAAAATATACCATAATGATTTAGGGCCTCAAACCATTCTCATGTGGTGGATCTTTTTCTTCTGATCATTTTGATATTTTATTTCAAAATGTAAGGTTGACAGAGTGAAGAATTATCAAATTTTATGAGATCAAGCTTAAATAATGTCAAAGCATAGGAAAAGTTCCAAGGGGAAGGCTAATCAGGCCTTTCATCCCATGGTTTGACTGCAAGGGGAACACTTCCCACTACCCGCCCCCTCCTTAATCCATGTGAGGGGAGTTCATGGTTGATGACGCTGACTATGTGGTGCATGCCAACTGGATCCTCTCTTGGAAGTACTTATATATATATATATATATATATATATATATATATATATATAGAGAGAGAGAGAGAGAGAGAGAGAGAGAGAGAGAGTCAGGCTAGAATACACTCGAGTGTACGAATCGCACGAATACACTCAAGTGTGTTTCCATATCAAGACTATTTTTCACAAAATGTAAACCATTGATCTTCACCGTCATAATATAACTAGGCTACATACAAATTTTGAGCCCATTTGGATGAGTGTAAGTCACTCATCCAAGGGCAACAAAATCGACGCGCAAAACTAATTTGAAATGCATAATTTTTGTGGTCTTCATAACATGAGTTATACATATCCAAATGTGCTCAAATTTTGCGTATGAGTTGTTCACGATATGTTTAAGAAGATCAACGGATTAGATTTTCAAAAAAAATATTGCATCATGAAAAACTACTTGAGTGTATTCTAGCCCGACTCTCTCTCTCTATACACACACACATATATATATATATGTATATATATATATGTATATATATATATGTGTATATATATATATATATATATATATATATATATATATATATATATATATATAGAGTCAGACTAGAATACACTGGAGTGTACGGATCGCACGAATACACTCAAGTGTGTTTGCATATCAAGACTATTTTTTGCAAAATGTAAACCATTGATCTTCACTGTCATACTATAACTAGGCTACATACAAATTTTGAGCCCATTTGGATGAGTGTAAGTCACTCATCCAAGGGTAACAAAATTGACGCGCGAAACTAATTTGAAATGCATAATTTTTGCGGTCTTCATAACATGAGCTATACATATCCAAATGTGCTCAAATTTTGCGTATGAGTTGTTTACAAGATGTTTAAGAAGATCAACATATTAGATTTTCAAAAAAAAATAGTGCATCATGAAAAACTACTTGAGTGTATTCCGCTCCGGATACACTCGAGTGTATTCTAGCCTGACTCTCTCTCTCTCTCTCTCTCTCTCTCTCTCTATATATATATATATATATATATATATATATATATATATATATATATGTTGACTGGTACACTCGAGGCTGTGAGGGGATGATCCCAACCATTTAATGGGGGCACCTTAGAATGGGTGTCTCGTTGTTTTTGTTGGCTAAATGGACATCATCAAAATACATTTGTTTTGAAAATGACAAACATTTCATTCTTCTGGATCTAACGTGCTACTTGAGTATTTCAGGACCAACAATTCAGGGTGGTGGATAGTTTGGAAGATCTATATGCTCAAATTGCCTTATTTTCATGATTGTAATTAAATGTAAACTTGTACAAGTAAATAATGTACAAGTACTTAGACATTAAGTAAATCAAGTGCTAGATCTTACCTATCCACTCGCAACACTTAGAAAGATCCTCCCTTAATATATAAGTACAATTACACATTGATACACACACTTATTACATGGCTCAACACATTGGAACAGGGACATTCTCGGTCGACAATATTCTCGACCGAGAATAGTCCTTCTAGAAAATTCTATAGACGTTATACAAAGTTGAAAAGTGGTTGGTAGTTGGAAATGAATGTCGCAATACACTCATTCCAGACCTTCCCTCGGTTGACAAATTCCTCAACCCAGAGACTCTCGGTTGACAAACTTCTCAATCGAGAAAGGTTCTAGACTGCACTTTTTAGCATTAAACAACTAGTTGTTGCAATGTAATTAGTGGACACCTAACGCCTAGTTGAGCACTAAGAACACCCTAGAAAGTGTCTAGAACGTCCCTAACCACTAGTAGGCCATTCCTATAAATAGGACACGCCTTAGGACACACAAAGCATCACTTGTGCTTACAATTACACTTGAGAATCATTCCTTGTGAGAAACAAGCTGAGCTACACTTGTAATATGTTTTCCTTGAGTTCTACATTAGTGTACTATAGACTAGTATCTCCTAGCCACCACACTATCACGTTCATCTATAGTGGATAGGAGATCAATACGCTTGATATAGGAGCAAAGCGTTGTACTCAATTGGTAACATTATTTCTTTGTTCCAATCTTGTTCCTTCGATTGTATTTTGTTCTCCTTTGCTACTCCTAGGTTTGAGGCTGCAGAAAGGAGGTTGTTGGAGCTTCTTCAGGTGGTGAAGGTAGCTTGGTGGACTTAGGATTACTTCAAGAAGGTTGTCTTAATGGGAAGCTACTTCAAGAGGAATGCTACTTCAAGGAGGAGATTGGAGTTACTTCAAGGAAGGATGCATCAAGGTTGGTGGGACGACTTCTAGGTGAAGGCTATCCTAAGGTTTGTGAAGGTAATTGTATCTTATGTAACATCCTTGCAAGGTAATAAAATACAATTTCTTTCAAAATCCCGGTTGGGAACAACCGGGTAGTGGACTGACTCCCTTAGTATTTGCTAAGGGTGGAACCACTCTAAACACCTTGCCTCCTCCAATCTTTTTGTGGTTGTTTGCTTAAATAATTTTTTAAATTATCATAAAACCTTATTCACCCCCACTCTATTGTTTTTCAGTTTTCTTTCTTAACTGCTAGATTCCCACAATACTAGCGGCTCCATGGCATGATCTCACCACAATGCTAATCTAGGGATGGAGATGGGCCATCGTGTGCCCTGATTTGTGGTCATCCACACTCCGTAACCACCAAAACCACTGTTGTGTGATTCTGGACTCACAGATGGTTGTAGTGACCCAGTGGTCGGCCAATGATGTCCCATCGGTGGCTCCACATGAACAAGAAGGAATGTTGAGCATGAGCGGTAGAATTAGAGCACAGGAAGGGGCGAAAGGGGAGAAAGAGACAGATGAGGGAAGAATATTGGTGTGAGAAATTTGGCCAATGAAGTAAGGGTGGAGTGGGGTTGGTTGGTGGTCACAATGGTGGTGGTACACTAGCGGCTAAACATTGTTCCCTAGTGTAAGGGGAGGACACAAAACTTAGGTCGTCAGATTATGAGTTGCACTGTGGATGGGTCAATGCAACTGCCATAATAGGCATGAGGCAGTGTGAGTGACTCACATAATATCATAATTGATAAGGGAAGAATGAGACACAAATGGGACATGCATCCCTGGGCCCTAAATTGGTCTGCCCAGTACCAGAGAAAATGACATTGTACTGAATTAAAACAAGGACAAAATTGGCCCAACACCAAGGATCATAACTCGGGGTGAAAAGATCATTTAGACACAGTTTTTGCATCTTTGGAAATGAAATGGAAATATATATCTAATGACATTCCCTAGAGATCAAGAAGAGAATAATTAAGAGATTCATAATCACTCAGAATAGAGGTATGTATCAAAGTATGGTACTTAGTTCAACACTCTACAAAGTTGGATATTATCAAATTAATCATTGGTGTGACCAACTAGGAGTAACACCATACTCAAAATATGAGATTGATATCAATTTGAGTAGGAAGGTGAGTTGATGATAGAGAAATGTTAAAATAGAGGAGAGAGAAAGCCAGGTTGTCACACATACTTTTGCTGGTACTTGCTATATGTATATCTGGTGTTGTTCAATTGCATGCATTTGTTTACCCTATCTACCTCACTTTTTGTGTGCTCTTCCACACATCCCCTTTTCTAATGGTTTGTTTTATCTTTTCACCACCCTAATTTCTGATATGACGAAGGGTAAGAAGACATGTGTTACATAAGGGGAGTAGTGTAAATATCATGGAGAAGACATAGTTCCTATAAATGTTTTGAAGTCTAACCTTATAGGAGAGATAGAAAATATTGAGGGGCAATATTTCAACTCAATCAACATACATTGAGGGCGAGCTTATAAACTTAATTTTGATTCCTAGGTTTCTCCAAAGTATGATTTTATTTGAAATATTTCAATATATTTATGGAATTCTTATCTTCTTCAGGGGGAGGATGCTGACTCAAGGTGTAAATTGGCTAATCCTTGATTTGATGATGAATAAACCATTCACTTATATATGTATAATATTTCTACTTGAGTGATTCCAGAAAGACACATTGTAAATGCTGAAACTTTCTAACATTCATTTATAAAGATCAAGCCATACATGCAAAAAGCTTAAGATTGAAATTTTACATAGTTTATCTCCTTTTACCATTTTGGATCTTTCACTAGTATTACCCTCATCACCACTCGAGCTTCCCCTATTGCTAGGTAATCCTCCAAAATAGGTTGCACCTCACCTGCTTCATACCTTGCACCTTGCCTGCTTCCCACCTGCTAGGTAATCTTAATTTCAAAGCTGCAACCCATGTTTTAAAGTTGAACATGCCTAATTATTCAGGAAATATATGCACCAAAAAACAACAATATGAATGAGAAACATCTTATTATTGTGAAAATAGGAAATATAGTTTTTACATGTGTGAATCACTTTTTTATGGTTAGTTACTTATTGCTTTTGCATTGATTAGTGTTAATTAGGATTGCTATATCTTAGTCAGTGCAATTTCTAGTTTACCTTAGGTCATCTCTCCCTCCCTAGGTCATAAATAATTTATGTGTAATGATTATCTTGATGATGAACATGCATGTACATTGGAGATGTTGAAATCAATGTTATAGAATATGGTACCTAGACTAGAAAGAATGAATTGGATTAATTGATGTTACATAAAAATTAGGATAAAACTAGAATATGAACGATGTAACTAGGATCATAGGTATAGGAATGAAAACATACATGTATTTTGTTGGCCTAGAAACTCGTCCGAAATTTACTCACTAGGAGTAAATCTTGGATAATCTCAATTTGGGACAGTTCTTGAACACTTAATATCACTTAGCATGTAAGTGTATCATGTATATTCAATTTTCAAGATATTACTTCAGCACTTCCCCATTTTTTCTCTAAGTACATATGTTGGTGGACATTTGCCCATCTACATTGGTACTTATAGAACTACGGGGAAATGCTACCGATATTTTTTTGAAAACTGAATACACATTATACACTTAATAGTAATATTACGTATTCAAGAATGGGATAGGTGGTACACACATTCATTACTGAACCCTAGACCCTAATCTTTTAGCCCTAAACTCTAATCCTTAAACCCTTTTCCATAAATCTAAAACAATAAACCCTAATCTATATGTAAATCCTTAACTTAATATGTAAACCCTAAAGCCTAATACTTGTTTTCTTTTTGATCATAGAATGGATAGATCATGGACATCCATTCCAAATCGCTACACCCCTAGAGTTTATTGTTGGTCTTGATCAATTTATTATATTTATAGAGGAACATAGGAAACAAATATGGAGATAGGTTCTGTTGTCCATGTAGGAATTGCGCCAATAACTTGAAAGTCAACACTGCTGACGAAATAAAAAATCATGTCATGTGCGACGAGATTGTACAAGGCTATAAAGAATGGTTCCAGCATGGAGATATTAAAAACCTTAGATCAGTATATGTCAAAAGCAGTGCTTGTATTGAAGAAGAAACCGCCTCCGATGATGTAGATGTGAACAAATCAATCCCAATAGACATCGTTGATGTGATGCTAGATAGTTGTGGGGTAGAGAACACCTATCTACCTGATTACTGAGAGACTGTTATACAGAGGCTGTACTAAGTTTATGAAGTTGATCGATGTGTTTAGATTATATAATCTGAAGGCTAACAATAGATGGAGTGAAAAAAGCTTCACATCATTGTTCTCTTTGTAGAAAGAAATTCTTCCTGAAGGAAACAAGCTTCCAATCTCAACATACGAGTTAAAGAAAATATTATGCCAATGAAGACTAAGAAGATGCATGCATGCCTGAATGATTGTGTATTATTTCAAAAGGACTATGCAAATTTGAAAGATTATCCAAAATGTGGGGCATCAAAGTATTAAATAATGACTTGGGGGGAGTCCAAAACTGGCTCTCCTTCCAAGGTGCTGTGTTATCTACCTATAATACCATGGTTTTGAAGCTTGTGTGCCAATCTTAAAGATGCAGATAATTTAACGTGGCATGCAGAGGGTTAATAAAAATAATGATGGCATCCTACAACATGTGTATAATTCCCCATAGTGGAATAAGATCGATTTATTGTACCCTAAATTTGGTGAAGAAGTCAGGAATCTAAGTCTTCAACTTTGTACCGATAGGAGGAATCCATATGGCACATTGAGCAGCCAACATAGCACTTGGTTTGTTATGCTTGTTATATACAATCTACCTCCCTGGTTGTGTATGAAAAATAAGTATGTTATGCTATCGTTGTTGATATCAGGCCCTAAACAACCTAGAAATGATATCGATGTTTATCTTGAACCTCTTATTAATGACTTAAAGAAACTCTAGGGTGAAGGTACGATGACAGATGGTGCTTCACGCTGAAATACATATTGTTTGCATGCTATGTGGTTTTACACTATTAATGACTTTCCATCATATGGGAATCTTTTTTGATACAGTGTAAAAGGATCCAAAGCATGCCCTATATGTGAAGAGAACACTAATTCAATATGATAAAACATGGCAGCAAGACATTATATCTTGGCCATCAAAGGTTTCTTACAAAATTCCATCCGTATTGAACGTTGTGCAAAGTGTTCAATGGATTGAATGAGGAACAGAGTGCCCCTAAACCTATACCATGGGAGGTTGTTTATGAAAGAGTAAAAGACTTTGTCAATGAATTTGGTAAGAGATTACAATGTGCCATTCCCACACAAAGTGACATATCTTTATTCAAGAAGAAGTAAATATTTTGGGATATTCCTTTTTGGAGTTCTTTGGCAGTTAGGCATTGTATCAATGTCATCCATGCTGAGGAAAATGTCTTCGATAGCGTCATTAGTACTCCGTTGGATATACCAGGTAAGACGAAAGATGGAAGAAAATCCAAAATGAACCTATGTGAAAGGGAAATAAGGAAAAATTAACAGAAGTAGTTAGGTGATTAGAGAACATATTTACCTCCTTCTTGTTACACATTGTCTACAAAGGAGAAGAAAGCTTTTTGTGAGTGCTTGTTAATGTTAAGGTACCATAGGGTTACTCTTCCAACATCCGTAGATTGGTATCAATGAAAGATTTGAAGCTGATAGGTCTTAAATCTCATGATTGTCACACTCTAATGCAACAAATATTTTCCATGGAAATTTGATCTATATTATTGAAGCATGTAAGGTTTGCAATCACCATACTTTGTTTCTTCATCAACAATCTATGCAGCAAAGTGATTGATCCTGAGAATATCGATAAGTTGCAAAGAGAAGTGTTTGTTACCCTATGTCAGATTGAGATGTATTTTCCTCCTTCATTCTTTTATATTACGATACATCTTGTTGTCCACTTGACTAGGGAAGTGAAAATATTGGGACCAATTTTCTTGCATTGGATGTATCCTTTTGAATGATACATGAGCATTTTTAAAGGTGATGTTTGAAACTGTTATCGGCTTGAAGGGAGTACTATTGAGGGTTTTGTGGCGATGGAAGTTGTGGATTTTTACAATGACTTTTTGAGTGGTAATGAAGCTCCTGTGAATGACAAGAATATTAAGGACTATCTGGAAAAGGGACTTTAGGAGCACGAATGAAAGTAATCAGTCATGAGTTGTGGGAACAAGCTCACTTGTATATTTTACACAACATCGACAAAGTGAGTTTTTATATCATGAAACATACCAATTTCATCAAGAAACAATATCCTCGAGCCAATTCAATGTGGCTTGATAGAGACATGACATTTATTAAGTGCTTTTAAGATAAAATCTTACATCAACTATCTCAAACACCAAATAATATTGCTGCAAAAATCAAATGGCTCACCATTAAAACAAAAATAAATTTATGTCTTATGAAGGGCTTGACACAAAGGGGTTCTCATATTACACAAAGCGTCAAGATGATAAGAGCGTCGTCCAAAACACTGGGGTCACCCTTCAAGAGTCTTCATTGTTTTTTTCTAGTCTAAACGATAAGAGTCCATGTGAAGCTAAAATGTCATATTGTAGTGTCATTGAAGACATATGGGAGTTTGACTACATAGATTTCAGAATTTTTCTCTTTAAGTGTAATTGGGTTGATAATGCCAAAGGAGTTATAGTTGATGAATTGGGTTCCAAATTAGTGAATTTTGAAAAAATTAGCGAGAAGGGTGAACCATTCATATTGGCATCATAGACGAAACAAGTATTTTATATTGATCATCCTACAAATCAAAAATGGTTGGTTGTTCTTCTTGGTAAAAGACAATTCAAAGAAGATCGTATAGATGAAGAAGTGTACTAACATAACTATGATGACTCCACTCCATTCTCAGTTGGCTTGCCAACACAAAATATTGAAGCTAACGATGACTTATATGTGTGTGGGATCACACTGAAGGAATGTTAATTAATAAAATATCTCAATATTAGAGCCATATTTTTAATTTTCTAAATGTTTTACTTTTTGAATGTTAGATCAATGTGAACTTTACAATGTTATATCAATTTCATTAAATGTTAAATATTAAATGTTTGATTTTTTAATATGACATTTTTTAGATGAATGACCATGAGTATGATTATCTTGGTGATGATCACCATGAGGGTGTGGTGCTGCATCACGATGTATGTTTTACAATATATCTAGCTTTATGTCCATTTATAAGTTATATCCTATATGTGTTTCTTGTCAATTTTTAGGTTGAGGATATACCCCTAAAGACCTTGTGCTACTTGATGAGCAACATCAAAAAGACTGAAAAAATCATGGGCATCACTATGATGAACAAGTTACTACAACAAAGGGGCAATGGACCAAAATTGGTTGTAGATTTTGATCATGTGGGAAATCTAGTTGGAAAGAACCGCATCTCGTTTGTTTCATATCTTAGGGTTCTTAGTCATGGACATTGTAGTGAAAATGCATAATCTTGGCATACAGCTCTTAAAAGAAAGAAAGACTTTGTATGGAAAGAACTAAGTGTGAGATATTATCATTTGCAAGTATATTTTTAAAGCTATTTACAATTCTATTTTTTAGAATACTCTATTAAATATATGAAATTTAGTAGAGTATATTTGAACTGGATGAAAGCCTACATCGTAAGAAGGTGATGCAACATTGTGGGAGGTCCTAAGGAACAATAGGAAAACTCACAACGATATTATATACAAGATGCTAATAAGAGGAAGAATGCGATGAGCAGGATGACACACCAGGCGAACGTGCGTCGCCAACCTTTTTCAGGAGACAACCCCCAGATCTGGAAGGCAAAGATCTCAAATGATGATCCTTCACCCACTCTCAGTTCTCCTAAAGAATGGTTTGAGGTTAACCGAAGTTCAAGAAATCCTACCACTCCTCTGGCTCCAAATGATATCCATGTTGAAGAGGGACACATCTTATTTCCAAGCTATGAAGTTTTTGAGAATCTAGCTAGATGGAAGTACTATGTATTGGGATACATTGTAGATTTCTCGCCAGATCTATATCTACTTCATGCTCATCTAACCAATGTATGAAACCTGGAAGATAACTTCAACATCATCCCCAGGCCCTATGATATGCTCATATTCAGATTCTATAACTCTTGTGATTTGAAGTTTGTCCTAGAGGAAGGTCCCTAGTTCATAAAGTAATTTCCTATGGTATTGATGAAATAGAAACCGAGATGTCCTCTATTGATAGTCGACTTTATAAGTATTCTTATCTAGATTAAATTGCTTGATCTGCCATTAGAACTATGGGATATCAAAACTTTCGAACAGATTGGATCATTCATAGGCTCAACCATTGGCACAGACAAAGTAACCTGGAACTGCAACCATATGGAATTCACAAGGATCCAAGTGCTCATGAATCCAATGTCTAAGTTACCTTTTGTTGTTGAGATTCAAGGAGACGATGGAAAAGTTTTTTGTGTTTGTGTTGAATATGAATGGATACCAGGTGTTTGTGAAAAGTGTAAGCTATTCGAGCATGAAGCTAGGTGCTGCCATGTATCCCCTGCCATCCCAATCTCTAAAATGGCTGAGAATATCACATCTAAGGCAAGAGATGGTGTTTTACCTTCTGAGAGATTGACTATCCAAGATATGGTCGACTCAAGAACCTGCTCACAGTCTGTTCCAATGACCCCCATTCCAGTTTTTGAAGATTCTTCTCGGTCTATCGCAAATGACCCTTCTATTCTAAACAATTCAAACCTGGTTCAAAACTTCCCGTCAGAGGTATCCCCTAAAGTGTCCATGAGTATTCCCCTAAGAGTCATCAATTTGATGTTCTCTCCGCTAAGCATTCTGGATATTATTGATGAATCTGCTGAGGCCGCCAGCTCAACAACCAAAGTGAATAAATGACTCCATCTCTAAAGGTCTCCTTTTGGAATGTTAGGGGCATTAGTAACAAAATCAAAAGTGTCCAGGAGGAGCTAAGAAGGGTGGGTAGTAAAATCTATATCTTGCTGGAAACAAAATTGAGAAAGAGAAACCTTGCTAAATTTGTGTCTAAGTATTTTCCTAACATGGAGTATCTATCATGTATCAATTCTCATGCCTTGGGGTGAATCTTGATTTTATGGAATTTGAATAACTGCTCGATTACTATGCTTTTTGAGAATGACCACCATATATTATGCAACGTCATAGTGGATGATTTCTCTTTTCTTATTTCTGTTGTATATGGGCATAAATGCGACAATGATAGATCTAGTCTTTGGGATTCTTTGAATGGCATTTGCCTTAGTTTCCACCTTCCTTGGCTCTCCATGGGTGACTATAATGCTATCTGAAGAGACAATGAAAGCCTGAGCAAAAATCCTCCATTCAACAAATCCATGAGTGATTTAATGACTGGGTACTCAACTGTGGCATCTATGAATTGGATTTTAAAGGTCCTTTTTACTCTTGGGATAACCATTGAGATGATGATGGCTTTATTACCTCAAAGATCGATAGGGTTTTCTACAATGATCTTTTCTTAAATTTGGTTGATGATTTCTGTAGCGAGTAGATTTCCAATATTGTGAGTGATCCTAGGTCTATTTTATTTTCTATTGAGCACTATAGAGTGGTTAAAGCTCCTTTTCATTTTATAAATTCTTGGGATTTGAAGGATGATTTTCTTAATGTGGTTATAAATTCCAGTGAGAAGGATGTTGAAGGCACATCCATGTTTAAGGTTTACAGAAAATTTCAATGTCTGAGAAAGGCTTTAAAAGACTGGAACAAAACTAGTGTTGGCAATCTCACAGACAATGTAAAGATAGCTAAGCTCTCTTCTCTTCAAGCTCAAACAAAGGCTAATTTCGATCCTATGAATATCCAGCTACAACATGATGTGTAAGTTCAAAGAAAGGCTCTGTATCAAGATGAAAAAGAAGAGGAGATTATTCTTAGGAAGAATTTAAGGGTACAATGGCTTGCCGAGGGTGACAAAAACTTGAAGATATTTTATTCATCTCTTAAAACTAGATGTCAAAGAAATCATATTAGAGGTCTCTACATTGATGACCCTATTAATTATGACTTGGAAGTTAACAAAAGTTATGTTTTAAATTACTATTCTAGCTTGCTTAATAGTGGTCACATATGTGAGGGTCTTGTTGATTTCAGATGGACTGGACCTACCCTCAATGAGGAACAAAGAGTGAATATCATCAGATCAGTCACGCAATTAGAAACTGATGATACTATAGCTTCTATTAATACTGACAAGGCACCAGGGCCTGATGGCTTCAACTCTTTCTTTATCAAAAAAGCCTGGTCTATTATGGGAGATGACATTTCAAAGGTTGTAAAGGATTTCCCCCCAATGGTAAGCTCCTTAAAGAATCAAACAACACATGCATTACCATGATTCCTAAGGGGCGTGATTCTTTTGATATCAAATATTGGCATCCCATTTCCCTTTGCAACGTCATTTTTAAGTTCATCTCAAAAATTATAGCAAATAGACTTCAAAATATATTGCCTCAGATCATTGTCTAGTTACAATCAATCTGCTTTTATCAAAGGCAGGAATATCAAAGGCTCCATTCTTCTCTCAAATGAAGTCCTTCATGATTTTAATTGGTCTTCCTCATATGGTAAAATGTGCTTGAAGATTGATATCTTGAAAGCTTATGATAATGTAAACTGGAAATTATTGTTTGGGGTTTTGCATATAATGGGCTTCCCTGCTATCTGGATAAGTTGGATTTCTAGTATTCTCAACTCTACTTTGTACCAAGTCCTCTTTAATGGTGAACCCAGAGATAGGTTCTTTCCTTCAAATGGCATACGATAAGGAGATCCCCTAGCTCCTTACCTATTTGTGATGGTTATGCAGGCTTTCACTGTTCTCATGAACCAAGTTGTGGAAAATAAGCTTCTTCATCCTCATAAAGCTTCTCAGTCTTTTTCGTTGTCTCATTTAGTTTTTGCAGACAATCTTATGATCTTTTTGAAGGCTAGCCTGAAAAAGCCATAGAGATTCTCAAAATTATGGAAAAGTTTGGAAAACTTTCTGGTCTGAAAATTAATAACCTCAAGAGAGAAGTTATCTTTAGTAAGAGTGCATGTAAAGTCGATGTCCTTATTATACTTATATTCAAGGAATCCAACCTACCCTCAACTTATCTTGGGGTTCCCCTAGTCATTGGGAAATTAAAAAGATCAATTTGTTATGTTCTGATTGACAAAGTCAAAATGAAGTTGGAAGGTTGGAAATCTAAAACTCTCTCGATGGCAGGTAGACTTGATCTTATTCAATATACCCTAAGTGTTCTCTATGTACACTGGTTCTATGCCTTTCCTATTCCTAAGGCTACTATGAGCTCTATTGAATTGCTATGTCGTGAATTGTTGTGGGGCGAAAATGAAGATAAGTCTTCTTGGATCTTGTTAACTGGAATAGAGTTACTATGCCCAAAAAGAGGGTAGACTTAGTATTAGGAAAATTAATGAAGTTTCTAAAGCTTGTCTTCTCCGTAATGCGTAGGACGTAGCTAACAAAAAGGACTCCCTTTGGGTCAAATGGGTCAATGAAAGGTACTTTTTGAAATCCTCCTTTTGGTCAATTAAGGAATCCTCATCTATGTCTTGGATGTTCTCAAAAATCCTGGAGTGCAAACCTAATCTTCAGGCTTATACTAGAATTAATGTAGGAAATGGAAATGATGTCTTCTTTTGGTTGGATCCCTGGATTCCCAAAAACTCTTTTCTATGGGATTTTGTTGGCAAAGAAGCTTACCTTAAACTTAGATTTCCTATTCACTAAAAGGTGGAAGATGTTTTGGTGAATGGAAAATGGAATGTGCCTAACAATAGAAAAATAGGTACCTGTTGGAGTTTCTTAACGGTCTCCCTATTATGGGTGAAGGAAGTGACTGCTTATATTTTAATGATAGAAAGAATATCAACCTTATTCATATGTGGGATACCAGTCATGCCTCTGATGATGAATCTAATTTTTTTGTTTGTTTATGGAAAGATTCTATGCCAAGAAAGTTCCAACTAAACATGTGGAAAATCTTACATGATAAGCTGCCTACATTCAAGTACCTAAGAAGAATAGGTATTTCATGTCCTTCTAGATGTTTTCTATGCAATGAAGATAGTGATTCTACTGCCCATCTTCTATTCAAGTGCTTTTTCATGAAGAATATATGGAAAAAAATTGGAGTCTGACATTAACCTACAATTTTATTTATTGGATTGGCCAGATGTTCTAAAGGTTAAGAAGAAAAAGAATAAATTCATTCTCCTATGTGCTCTATACCACTCTTAGATGGAGAGAAATACTAGGGTACACATGGATCAAGAAGCTACTACTGATAATATTTGCAAGAAGGTCCTATTTGATTTTTATGGTTTTTGGATTTGAATCCTGGCTCGGGGTCTGCTAGAGCCCTTTCTTTAGTGATCCTAGTTTTTAGTTTTAGTTGGAGTCAAGACTCATGTCTTGAGTTCTTATTCTTTTGTCACCTATGGTTGTTTGGATTTTTGGAAGAGAATGTCTATTCACTCCTTCAGTGGATATCTTACAGATTATTTTACCTGATGCTTCTGGCTTGGATATGGCTTGAGGATCATTTACATTTGCTCACTTTCCCCTACAAAAGTGGCTCATGTTTCTATCATATGCATATTTCTGATATCTTATTTGGATCTGCTGCCATGGGACATGTGGAGTTTTTGATGCCTTTTTTTTATCGGGCTTTGTGGAAGAGTTTTTTTCATCCTTTATTCTCTGGATAGCATACAAATACATACTTAGTAGATGATTTCTTGCTTGGCTATGGCTCAAGGATACATACTTTTCAGATGTTTTCTTGATTGGTTATGGCTTGAGGATCATCTACATGTGTTTTTCTTTTCTTATCAGGATTTTTAATACTCTTATGTACAACCTTTATCTCTTGCCTTCTTCTTGTAGATAGCTCTCTCCTTTTATGGCTTGCATGCCAATACTTTTTATCCTTTCTTTCTTACTTCATAAAAAAATTATTTTTAAAATACAAAAAAGAGAGTTGTTTTTTAGGACCAAAAAAAGAGAGGAAGAAGTCATCCACTAAGCAATGGAACTACTTGGACCCGACTGAGTGGGAAGTGTATGTTTCCAAGGGAAATACTGATGAATTCAAGGTATTAAGTGTCACTCCCAATTTAATTAGTATACATTCTTATGAATTCAGTATTTTGAAATTGACCTTAATAATTACTAATCAATTCAATGCACTTATTGACAAGGCTATCTGTGATGCTCAAAGGTCTAGGTGGCTATGCATCCCTTCATGAATAACTACAAGCATCTTCCATTCAACAACCTACTACTCCTACTGCTGAGACTGCTGAGTCCTCTACTAGTCCCGCACCTATGCATCACTATGATGTGTGTATAGATGGGAGACAAAAAAGGAGATATAACCACCCCCGCAACTGCTAAGGTGGCTGCAAAAATGTTAAAATTCAACTCTCAATACAATTAGTATTGATGATTGTTATGTTTACTTACCAATTTCTATTGATGATGATTAGTGGGAGCACTACGAGATGAGGAAGCAAGGCACGTTCATCCCTCAGGGCACAAGGGATGAATTGATAGTTGATCTTGGTAACCCATAGCATCCTAGATGTGTTAGGGCTGCAGGCACTGGTGTGGGTCTAAGAGCATTTTTTGGGCCATCAGAACACAAACATATCCAAAAAGAGGGATTTTCAAAAGATGAGGTAACCTATTCTTTTTTTAGAATGTTATTGTAAAAAAAATTCATGAATAAAAAAGCATTTCTTTTGGCCATGTATAGGTAGATTAGGTGATTGATAAGAGAGTCCAGAAGCAATGAGCAAGTGGCAGGCATCTGAGGCTACCACTCAAACAATACATTTGTCGTGCCTGTCTTCCCCTATGATAGAGGTGGTTGGGAGTAATCTTGTAGAGGTGGTTGGGAGTTATCCTGCAGACCCACCATCTAGAACATCTGTTGTAAGTATTTTTATGACATATGATATGTTCAGGTATATATATAACATAGTCTATGTAAATTTGTAGGGGTTGATGCCATGTCATCTAAAATTGAAAAAATACGTCGTTGCAGAGGGCGAGTCTTACCCACACCTTTCAGGGCACACGATTCATTGTACTCCAGTACCCGATGGTGTGGTTTGTGTGACCTCAAGGCTTGTCTTTCCCACTTGGAGGCAACATCCACCCAGATGTTGATAGGCTTGGTGAAGTAGAAGGTGGAGTGGTCTTGTGGCCCAAAGCGGGAGTCATCTATATTGATAATGTATTGTAAATGTACATTACGCTAATTGGTATATGTATATACATGGAAATTGATATGAAATTATATATGCATGACAAAGAGAAGATATCTGCTACAACTCATCTTCCTCCACCTCCACCTCTTTGTCAAGTACCTAGTAGGCTTGCAAAACACCTATCTTACTCGATAGGTCCTCAATGCAGAGGTATGGTAATATGGATAGGAAAACATTCTGAAACTTCACCTATAATTGTTTCTAAGGAGGAGGATGCTATAGGCCAATCATACGATAATAATATATCTCTATAAGATAATTTGGAGTTGTTTCCTTATGCTTGGTTGAATTCATCTATGATAGAACTATGAACATGGTGAGATCTTATTTATTTATCGATATACCTAATTTTATATATGGTGATATGTTTTCTTATATATTAATACATACATAATATATGTTTTACCACCACTTACACAGGTTCTGTAAAGATTTTTCAATGACTCATGTGGGATTTCTAGTTCCATCCTTGATCAGGCTTGTAAATGAAGACCCTACATCAGTTACCTTATACTTCTCTATCACTTTTAAATATTTTGGTGAAGCAAAAAAGAGCATGATAATAGTTCCATATAATGTTGGGTAAGTTTACTGTGCTTAAATTTTTTACTTAAGAAATTACATTTTATTGTGGATTTTGAGTCATATATTTTTTACTTTCTTATCACTAAAGGTAAGGATTGGGAGTTACTGGTTGTTGCCCCTGAGACATTGACTGTTTATTATCTAGATCCTAAGGGGAATAAATTAGACCGTTCGGGACATGACTTGAAAAGGCCATTATACACGTGAGAAATCTTTTATCTTTATATTCGTTAACATATATTATTACATGACTATTTACTAATGCAATTCAATGTGTTACATTAACATATAGGGCTTTAAAAGATCTCAAAAATGCTGGAGAAAATGTGGACAAGAAAAAGAAAGAGATATTTGGAAGAATGTGGATGTAGTTTCTTGACTCCAATGCATGTTTAATAATGTAAACTATGCTTATTTTTAATTATTAACATTATTTATGTTGAAATATATAGTGTGTTGTACAAAACAACAGTCAGGCATGTGGACACTACATGATGCGGTACATGGATATAATTTTCAGATATGCTGCACAAGACATCAAAAACATAAAACATGTACTATATAATATTGATCATCATAAGTATAGTCCCATTATATAATATGAAAATATCAAACTTATTAAATATATATATAAGTCATTCTCTTTATAGGTGTTTAAAGCTAGTGGCTTCAATACATGGTAAAAGCTATTAGATGTACATATGTCCTACATGATAGAACAATTAGATGACATCAGAGAACAATGGGCAAAAGCCTTTTAAAGGGAAGAAATTTTTTTAATATGATTGGGGTATTGATGATAAAGAATGACATTTTAAAACTTTGATGTCGTTAGTTCTGTATATATGTGGTCCTTATATATACATGTGTGAATAACTTTTTTTTAATTGTCTTATTGAAATTTTATCTATATACATGTGTGTGAATGTGAAGATGAATGAATGAATTGTTCTTCTACATGTGTGTGAATGTGAAAATAGATGAATGAGTGGAACTTAAAGTTTCTACAAGTGTGTATGTGAAAATGTATGAATGAATGGAACTGCAAGTTTCTACATGTGTGTGAATCATGTGAATGAATTAATTGTGTTTCAACATGTGTGTGAATCACATGATGTATATATAGTCTTAATGTATAGATAGTCTTGATCAACTTTTTATTATAGGTTTGTGACTTGTTGTTAGGCTGAAATCATAAGATGTTGTAAACCTACAATTCAGAAATGAATTACAGGTTCTGCATCCTACTGACGAGTTGGACAGTAGGCATGCAAGATGATGTTAAAAAAATGACACTTAGTCGTCGGTTATTTAAAAGAACCATCAATACAAGTCTACATCATCACCGACGACTATGTCCTAACCCGGGCCCAATTTTTTTGTTTGGGTACGGAGATAGGTGTCGATTTTTGAAATCATAACGGACGACAATTTGTAGTTGTATTGTCAGTTTTACTTTGAATCGAGGACTATGAACCAAACATCACTTTTTGTTTGGAAAGGGAGTTATTCATTAGTTTTTACAAAAATAACCAACGACTACGGCCATAACTTGGGCCAATTTTTTGTTCGGAATGAAGATAGTCGTCGGTTTTCTATAGATAACTGACGACTTTGGATTCTACCAGAGTTGGTTCTTTTTTTGTTGCAATCGGGGTCGGCTCTGTGTCCTCGGTTTTAAAACAATCATCATAGTCTTCTACCTTTAGTGTCACCCACTTGGGTGTCATTTGGAAATCGACGTAAAAAGTCCATTTTAACCGACGTTAAAGGTAGTATCTGTACTAGTGGCACCCTTCCTTTCATTATAAAGGCAATGATATAATTGTAAATCTATAGTCAAATTGGTCATTCAAGAGTAAGAGCATAATAGGGAAATATTGAGATCCATATTCATCAGATAATTCAAAATCAATATTATAAAACAACATAATAGGTAGAAATTGCCTCTTTTATGAAAGTGTTTCGTACTAATTTGGAGGGTCCAAAAGCATAGTCATTTCAAAGCATGATCATGGTACATATATAATTGGGAATAAGTCTGCTTGGTCATGTTTGAGGTTTTATCAATAACATAGTAACATAGACTCAATCAAATAAGGAATTCAAAAACCATGAGGTATAAGGTGTGAATCCTCCTTGTTTCATTATATAAAGATTACTATGATTTTACATAAAACATAGAATGAATGTAGTCTAGGTTGAGCTTACATAAGTTAAGGGGTCATACATTCTGAACTTCAAGAGTGCATTCATCAATCATCAAGTTCACATTTACAATCTGAACATGTCATTATTATCATTTTAATGAACTTTTACCAATTCATTTGAATTTCTATTTTCCCGTATGTAGGCTACCTCAAAATTTAGGCATCATTGAGCACTTTCTCATTAGAGTAAGCTCACACTTGGAAGATAACTAATCATCATATAATTAGGTGGAATAGGGTAGTCGTTAAAAAAGAAATGAGATGCTAGATGACTTCTTAAGCATTATGGTAGAGAATCCTTAATTTGGTCTTGAATTCACTTAGGCTAGGTTGGTATACATTGAAGAACTTAGCCACTATAGCTAGGCGGCTAGGATGTGTATCACCCCTCCTACATTAACCAGTCTAGACACCTTAGCTTCACCTTTCTAGACTTAATTTTTCACTAGAATCATATGAGTAATTGTGTTTTAATCATACATAGAGGATATGTGAGTTCTATTATACCATTTGTCACTGGTTTGTTAATTACCCAAATTAAAACATCATATGGGTAGAATGTCAATGTCAAAATGACTCATGCATCTATCTTTAGAATGGAACACATCACATAACATATGCATGAATAAAACCACAATAAACAACATAGAAGAACCAAGATATAAAATAACACATATTAAAATAATCTAAACTTATACCCGACTTTAAGATCTTAGTCCTATATTTCAAACCATATGATTTTACTAGTCTATGCATGTGCTTTTCACATGATTAGTTCACCAAAGTGAAGACAATTTTGTCAGTAACTTCTCATAGTATGATTTTTCTTAGTTGATATTCCAAAGTTTCATTGCATTTATATAGAAAGACAGATATTAAATCATGTTTCCTTACAACAACCCTTAAAAATATTTAAGGTTATTGTTGAAGGAGAGAAGTTAATTGTAATTTTTTACTATAATTAAAGTGTGAACAATAATTTAATTTTTTTTATGAAAATAAAGTGAGTAAAAAGTATAATAATAAACTTAACATTCTATCTTGTGCATTTAGTATTCTCAAAAAGTCAAAAGTGATCAAGTATGATCTAAAATTGAAACTATATAATGATTAGGTTGGAAAATTGTCACAAAATTAGATTCCTGACCCCATGTATCAAACGTGGTGTCAAAGGAGACATGCGGAAGCTTCAAATTCTTCACATACATGAACATATAATAAGATAATATCACCAAAATAGTCCCAACATTCAACAAGTCTAATTAATGGAAATATAAATGAAAGTACATTTATACAAGTCTTCTCGTGTATACTAAATAGGATCTTACAACAAGTAAACCTGAACATCTAATCACAAGACATTAACTCCCAAGATATCTCTAAACCTAAACATACGTGAAACAAGTGGGTCAACACACAATGTGTTGTATACAGGGCTGAAAGATACATATAAATAAGCTTTGCATAATTTGAAAAGAGTTGTTGTGATAACCTGGTTTTCCACTCTCACTTTATTAATTCACATCTTGAAACATTTGACTATCTACTATGTTTCACAACCTCCCTCACAAAAAATTATACAGTTTGGAATAATTTTATACTCATTTATTGAAATGGAATTGGATAAATGTCACAATATACTTATTTTAATAAGTTGAGTGCATAATTATACTTGTAAAGACCAAGTCTCTACTATAAACCATGGCAACCAAAATCATCAATTGTGTAGCAGCGGAAGAAATAAAACTTGACTTAATTCAAAATGTATAAAGAGTACATTACAAATTTTTTCCCAAATGGGATACATCTTTATACAAGAACAAGGATCTAGGTAGAGGAAGACTTAGACTAAGCCAACATTGTATCCAAACAACTTAATATATAAATTCAACTATGTCCTTACAAGCTATATGTTCCTTTTCTTCATGTCATATCCTTATCCTTAGGTTCACCAAGCTTCCACTATGCACTCTGATCCTAGCCTGGATGGTTGGGGTCATCCAGCAAGAGAAAGATAAAAGGTATGTGTTAATAATAAGGTAAAGGCAATCATAAAACTAAGCATTTCATAACAAAAGATTCCACTAAGGAATTTCAAGGAGAGAGAGGCAAATGAGTAAATAAGATTTTAGAAAATTGCCACATTTCAATATCAACAAATAACACCTTTGCATGAATATAAATTATGACTCAACATCCTCTCAATGTAGGGTGAGGCACCTACCAGACCTCACCAATGGCAGGGGGACTAAAACCTCAGTGCCTAAAAAGTGGAAGGGGGACTAAAACCCCAGTGCCTAATATATAAAATGGTAGGGGGACTAAAACCCCAGTGTCCGGTAGGGGGACTAAAACCTCAGTTCCCTGTGGGTGGTTTGTACTCATGTACACTACATTGTCAATTGGCCAATAACTATATCATGCATAAACATTCACTTGGCAGTAGAGTGAAAAGTATATCAAGATAACAACATAGCATTGGGAATAAAACCCAAGAAATAAATAAATAGGCCATCATAGGCAACAACATTATCCAAGAACTCCAAGAAATAAAGGAGCTAACAAAGAAACCACATTATACAATGTTTCCAAATATTTCAAAAGGATGAGCCAACATTGGCAATAGCAAGATTAAGCATTTCCAAGTAAATGAGGCAACATATGTAGTAGCAAGATTCACATAATTCAAATGAATGAGCCACAATGGAATTAGAAGCATAAAATAAGTAAAGAGCCAATACATGCAATTAGAAGGATAACAAGGCTAGCACAATAATGATTCTGGGGTTGGAAAAGACCCAACTGAGAGATTAGGACTGTTTGCACAATAAGCATTCACATTCATCTTTGATAGGATTCACATATATAAATAGGATCCACATACATAGGAGCCACATACTAAAATAGGGTGCACATACTTAAATAGGGCTCACATACAAAATAGGGTGCACATACACAAATAGGATCCACATACTAAAATAGGCTTCACATACAAAATATGGTGCACATACTTGCTTTAATTAATTACCATAACATTCACCAATCTGATTGCATCCATTCCATTTTCCCTAGTTACATAATTACACATGTATTAATATATATAAAGACATAAAGCATAGGAAAAACCCTAATTTTCTATCTTCAAAACCAAAACTCGATTTGTGACTCAAAACCTTTACCAAACGATTATTCATATTCTCCAGATTAATAAAACATATTTTATTTTCCAATTTGGTGTTAAAATGAATTAATTTGGTATTTTAGAACATTTTATATACTTAAAAAGGCATTTAGGGAAAACTTCGAAAAAGGAATCATAATTGGGACTCAAAAACCATAAAATCAGGTTCTACATGAAAAATCCTTTCCATTGACTATTTATTTGCATTTTTCTGACAATGGATCGATTTACTATGAATTAAGTAAAATCGACCAATCAGAATGCAAGAAAACTATAGCGTGACAGTTATTTAAATGAAAATACAATTCGTTGTAATTAGTAGATGCAATGACTAAAATACCCTTGCAGATTAAATACATCTATTACAGTCACAGGGGCACTCTAGTCATTTGAACACACCGATTGTTTGTGTTGGCGAGAGAGAACCGGGGCGAAATGTCGATAATGCACATACCCGAAAAATTGCCCAATGGTAGGATCAAGGGTGCCTTGGTCATTTTCTGGCCTGGCTTCTTCCTTAGCTCGGCCATGGCGCGAGTAGCGCAGCCTGGAGCTCGGCTCCATGGCGCATCTCGCCTTTCAGGGCGCGCAACTGAGAACGGCCATAGGGAACAAGTTCCCTAGTTCCTCCCGAACACCATGATCTCCTGCCCATGCACTCGCGTGCTCTGGAGCAGAAGGAGAAGGCCCAACCTGGCCGAAAATAGGGGAAAGCAAAGTCGGGGGAAACCACACAGAAACACCACCAAATCAAAAATCGAGGTTGGGAGCAGCTTCGTGGATCCAAAGCGAGTTGAATGAATGCATCGCCGCGGGCAGAGGAGCACCAGGGCCAAGAAAAGCACGGCGCCGCCGAGGTGCTTCCGGCGGTCTATAGGACCAGGCGTTCAGGGGTATCACGAGGTAATCCGAGGGTTGGAAACTGGAGAGTGAGGGTTGGGGAAGCTCACCGCATAGGTTATTGGACTGAAGTGGTCGGGAGGATGAGTTCTCGGCCGCCATTGCCGGAGATGCATTTTGAGCAGGTTGGGGTGACTGAGGGCAAACGAGAAGAAATTGAAGGAGGAGGAAGAAAGGTGGCGGCCCGAGGGTCGTTTCCATAGCCTTATATAGGCGTGAGGAGGCGTCAAGCACCTTCTGTGAAAATGTGGCGGCGAAGGTGGTTTAGGCCCAATTGGGCGTTTCATCAAACCAGTGAGGTAGACGATGAGCTAGGGCTCATTCAATCCTTCGTCGAGAGCCGAACTCAAAGGAATAAGATCCACACAAAATGATGAAGGAGGGAGAAAGAGAGCGGTGAAGAAGCCAGGGAGTCGTGACTGTTCCCAGACTCGCAGCCCACTGGAGGTAGAGGACGATGCGGATGTCGTTGGATCGTGGGTCAAACGGATCAGAACCGTCGTATGGCACTGAAGGTGAAAGGGGCGCGTGACAGATGCATAATAACCGAATAATAGAGTGATAAATGAAATTAATGAAATCGATATAACTACCATGGTTGCACTATATTATAAGATTATAAAATGGATTTGAAGGGTCAAATGAAGTCCAAATGACACCAAATTTGGACCACATGCTCACATTAAAGTGTAGCATCATGCCATGCAATTACTTTCTCGTTTTACTCATTATTTGTCCCTTAATAAATATATTTCTCATTAAAGTGTTTATTAATATATTAAAAGGTGTGAATTATTATGAAATGACTATATTAATGCAATTAGTGAGTCAAATTCGAGGTGATAGATATATATGAGTATTAAGAGAAAAATATCAACCTTTAAATATGTTTTCACACATTTATCATCCAATTGGAGGAGAGAGAAAATAAAGGAGTAATATACTCATAATTAATTCAAATGCTTATTATTATTAATATATTTATCCAAAAAGCTCCAAATTAATATTATCTACTTATATCCATCCTTAATGACCAAATTACATTATTAACCTTCACTTATCTCCTTAATTGGGTTATTTGTGCAAACACCCGTCCATTATCATAAATGAGGGGAAAAGATAATTTTAAACATTGAATTGTGCTCAAATTGCACAAGGAGTCCAAAAAGAATATAAAACAAGGGAAATTTATGAAAAAGGTCCAAATGGACTAGAAGGCCAAGAAAATATCAAAAGTGGGTAAATTGCAGGAAAGACCTTGAGATTCAGTATGTTACAATACTTGAAAGTTTTTTCCCCAAATTTATTACCCTCAACATTATAATTATATAAACAAACTTTGCACATCAAAAGTAGAGGTCATTTTTGAACCAACAATGAAAATTTTATGTCAATCGGAATTATAGTTTGGGAGATATGCATTCTACAAGTTTGCTCAAGAAACATGATTTAAAACCTTGGTTTTGATATATTAATGTGCCACGTCATCAATCAGAGCAAATGGATCCCAAAAAATCAAAACAATTCCTTTTCTAGCCATTAATTGCCCATGTCAGCTATCCCCTTTGCTTGCTATGACCAATCACAACCCTTGGATCTGATGGGCATGGATCCGACCAAGATCCGACGGCCATGAGCTCATCTTCCCTACCTGCTCCCATGGATGGGAGTAGGTGGCTGGAGCAAAAGATACCCCACATGTATGGTCCTTTCCACACCTATAAATTGGCCCATTTCACCTCCATTCTTCCTCTTTCTTCTTCCCCTTTCTTTTACACCTTGGTTGTGTAATATTGTGCTCTATAGCTCCCACACGATTTTCACCTTCAACCTCTAAAACCCTTGATCTACACATGACAGTGCCCTTGGGGAACTCCAATTTAGCCACTTTATTGCAACCTTTAACCTTCTTCAATTCTGCAACATCCTACCAGGGTCTTCCAACTTGTTCTTGGGCCATCTGATCCTATCTTCTCGCCCCCCCCCCCCCCGAAGTAGCTCTAGTGAGAAGAACCCAAGTAACTGCCACCATGGGTCAGATAGGCGTCCATGCCCTAGGCTCGATCGATGTAAACCGAGAGCAGGACTGAGTCCATGAGGCCCCTCCGGTGTGAAGCAACATCTTTGTGAGGGTCATAGCAACCTAGGGACTCAACCTGGACGTTCCGCGACATCATCCTCCATCTTGGTTGTGACCTGCTTGTGAGCAGGCGGGTGGGTGTGCGGGAGTGATTAGCAGCCCAAACACAGTGGTTGGGCATGATGGGAGGCGACCAACAACCTGTCTTCACTGCGACTGAGCGGTGAGCAGAGACAATGGTCGCTTTGTGACGGTGAGCGATGCCCAACCACAGGACAAGGAGCCTAGCTCCTTCAGATCAACCATCCAAATCAAGATCCAACGATCTAGAATCCCTATTTTTAAGGCAAAACTATAAAGAATGATATCTCCCACATCCTTGGTCCAAATGAGGCATACAATATATCATTTTTTTTATCAAGAGAACCTTATCTTTACAGTGGGACAATTATCACGACCTAATTATTTCTTTAGTTCTACTGTTTGTGCTAAATATGATGATATTTGATCTCTTTCTACATGTGTCACTACTACAGAAACAACATTCAGTGTCGCTTTTCTGGGCGTCGGTTATTTAGGAAAACTGACGCCTATAATATTAGACGTCGGTTATTTATGCAAACCGACGTCTATATTCGAAGACCAGCCAGACACGGGTACCACTTTGTATTCAACGTCGGTTGGTTATAACAGACCGACGCCTAAAATCGTCCGCGAAATCTAATTTTTAAGCGAAAACATTTTAGGTCACCTACATCGTCGGTTTTTTAACTATTCACCGACGCCTATTTAAAATGAAAATTTGTACGAAAAGTCCCACTTTCAGTGTCAGTTATCCTTCAATAACCAACGCTGATAATGGTTCCCACCAAATAATTTAGGGTAAAGGATGTCTAGTTGGGCGTCGATGTTTTACTATCAACTGATGTTAAATCATAATAGGCGTCGGTTTTGTAGATAACTGACGTCGTTGACCAACTTAATAAACCCGATCACCCGGCTCTTCCCCCTTTCTTCCTGTTTCATCGCAATATTGTTGTGCTGCTGCTCGCCGCCGCTCTCCTAAAATCGCCCGACGACCCCACTGCTGCTTGCCGCCGCTACTGCTGGTGCTTCTCCGCTCGCCGCCACCACTGCTGCTGGTGCGCCGCTGCTGCTGCTGCACCTCTACTCGCCACCACCGCTGCTACTGGTGTGCCGCGCGCTGCTCTACTCATTCCCAGTGCCACTGCTGTTCACCGCCCGCCGCTCTACTCTCTCTTCTTCTGCCGCCACTACTGCCGCTGCTCGCCGCCGCACTTTCCACACTAGCTCCAGGTAGCCCTACCTCTTTGCTTCCTTCTCCCTAGCTATTTACCAACAGCAAGCACGACCATGGTTGTGTTGGCCTACCATGGCCGTGGTAACAGCCGTGCTGTCCAGCACAACCTTTGTAGGCCAACACAGCCATGTCCGTGCTTGCTGTTGGTAAGGATATGAACAAATTTTTATGTAGTTCTTTATGTAAATCCTAGGATATGAACATTTTTTTTGCTTACATATATTTGTGCTTCTAATCCTAATGTTTGACTTAATTCAGTAAATTTTGATGCATGTTGAAATAAGATTTAAACTTGTCAATTCTAGCATCCTAATTTGATTTGATTAAACCTAACATTGATGAAACCCTAACATCAATTGTGATGAAACCCTAACATTAATTGTGATGAAACCCTAACATGTACATATCTATTATTGTGTTTGTTGCCCTAGAAACCCGTCCAAGATTTACTCATTAGGAGTAAATCTTAGATAGTCCCTGGTTTGGGACTGTTCTTGAACACCTAATCTCACTTAGGATGTAAGTGTATAATGTGTATTGGGTTTTTGAGAAAATTTCGGTAGCATTTCCCCATTTATTCTCTAAGTACATATGTACCTAGGCCTCCACCTCCACTTCCTGCATTACCAAGTTGGGTTCCAACTGACCTAAAATACCCGTTAGGTCCTGCTTGTAGGGGAATGACATGTTGGCTACGGGCACATAATATACATTTCCCTATAATTGTTTCTTTAGAAGAAGATTATGCAGGTCAATCATATGATAGCTCTTTATTTATACAAGATATTATTGAGCTGTTTATGTATGATTGGCTGAATACATCAATGATAGAGACATGGATAAGGTGAGATCTTATTTATACATCCATATACCTTATGTAAGATCTGGTGATCTGGTTTCTTATATATTAATGCATACGTAATACATGTTTTGCAGCTACTTAGTCGAAGATCAATGCAAACAATTTGCATTTGATCATGGGGTTTTTTTTATTCCATCATTGATTAGTATGGTAGCTAAAGACCCTGATAGTGTTCAACAATAATGTATAGATGCTTTTACAATTTTCAGTCAGCAAAAGAAGATGATAATAATAGCTCCATTCAATGTCAAGTAAGTTTACTTTATTTATAATTTGGACTTAAGAAAATTCCATTTTTATTGTGCATTTTGAGTTATTAAATTTTAACTTTTTTACCTCTAGCGGTAGACATTGGGAGTTACTAGTTATTGTCCCCGGGACGTTCACTGTTTATTATCTAGATCCTGTGGGAAGTACATTGAACACTAAAATTGGACACATATTGAGAATGCCATTATTCTGGTGAGAAATATTTCATTTTTATATTCGTTAACATCTGTTGTTACATTACTATTTAATTATGCAATTTACTGTATTACATTAACATGTAGGGGTTTAGATGCATTCAAAAATGCTGGAGGAAATGTCCCAAGGAGAAAGAACCACCCAATAATTTGGGAGAACGTAAAAGTAACTTCCCGACTCCAATGTATATATTATTTATGTGAACTGTGCTTAGTTGTATTTTTTAATATTTTGTATGTTTCAATTTATAGTGCGCTACACAAGACAACGGCTGGACATGCACATACTATGTGATGTGATTTATGCAGATGATTATCCGACATGCCGCATTGGATATTAATACCATACATGAGGTATTATATATAGTCTTATTAGTTAGTATGAAATATATCAATCTTATTTTTATATTATTACTTATATATATATATCATTCTCTTTGCAGGTGTTTAAAACTGACCACACTATAGGTAAATGCTTAAAAAATGTACATGCTCCATATACGATGGAAGCATTAAATGAAGTAAGAGAAGAATGGGCAAAAGCCATACAAGCAGTGGAGATTGTAAGATATAATTGGGATGCTGATAGCGATGTTGAATGATATTTTGTAAATGAATATTTCTTAATGTTTATACATGTCTTAATGTTTCTACATGTATTTGAATGTTTCTACATGTGTGAATGTGAGAATTGAATTGATGTCTGAATGTATCTACTTGTGTGAAAAAATATTTGTTGATTTTGCAGGTTTGTGGCCTGTTTGTAGGCTGATATCAATGGATTTCGTAAACCTGCAGTTCAGAAAAATAAACTGTAGGTTCTCATCCTGCTGACCATCCACAGCAGGCCTGCAAACTGATAAGAAACAAAAAATTAAAGTATAGGCGTCGGTTATTTATAGAACATCGTCATCAAAGGCCTACAACGTTGATTATTAGATAAAAACTAACGCCTAATATGACAAACAAACCGACCGTGTAGGAAATCACGGCCATGGTGGAAAAGGCATCGCTTATTCATATAAAACCGACGCCTATAGTACTAAACATGGTTGTGCAGTGAAGCACGGCCGTGTCGTCTGGGAGTATGGCGTCGGTTGTTCAGTTGTTAACCGACGCAGAAAGTGTCCTAGGTGGTGGCCTTTTTTGTGGTGCGAACCCTATAGACGTCGGTCAACTATATATAACCGACGCCTATAGATCATATAGGCTTCAGTTAGAAAACTGACGCCGAAGAATTCGACCTTTAGCGGCGCCCACATAGGCGTCGCTTGAAAACCGTCGCCAAAGGGGGTTAAACAACCGATGCCAAAGGTGTATTCTGTAGTAGTGTGTGATGCCATCTAATGCTTAAGCTTGCTCTTTGGTTCCTCAAAACCCCGTTATAGTCTAATATATGTACCTTGTACATCTTTATGCACAAAGATTCGAACTTGTACATACTAGCATTCTAATTTGACTCGATTATGTACCTGAACCTTGAAGCATGCTTAACATGGATACTTTGATGTTAAATCTAAATGCTAGCTCGCATGTGGGACATTTTAAGTCTAAGATGATCATGTGATCTCATAAATCAGTGACCTTAAATTCCTTGTACCCCTATATGTCTTGTAGAACTTTCTTGTGCCCTTATGTGGCTAAATACCCTAATTTTGGCTTGATATGTGATCTAGTGTGCATGTGATATCCAGATCTATAATCTTGTGTAAATCTTTCTTGAAGGATCATCCATGTTATATAATGATATCAAATTAGTATGTTAGTGATGTTAATGAGTTCTAAATCCAATAGACCCCATCTATACTCTAATGATGACAACTTGCAGGATTGTAACTCAATGTGACTAGTTATACCAATGTTGATGCTTGTGTTGACTAAGCTTGCTCAAATCAAATGATTTCTCCATTTAAGATCTTGGAACTCTAATAATACATCCCTAATCTAGTTGTGATGTGTCACCGTAAGTGCTAATGAACCCATGACGTACTATGTTTATTGATAATGTCTATGCATGACCTAGTTGAGATTTTGAAATCAATAATGAATGATATGATACTAAGATCTAGGTGATACATACAACCACCTTGATTATGATTAATGAGACATAATCTATCTAATGTTAATCCAATTGTACTCATTTGAAATGTCAGGATCCATATGTTGACTCAATTATCAAGATCTAGTCAAACCGACTATATATGGTTTTCTTAATCAAATGGTTAATCTTGTACCCCACTTACAAGGTACACTTACTCTCTTGACCCTACTATGGTATTGTCTTGTTTGTATGTATGCTTGTATGAATGATTGACTAGTTAATTACTTGTTTGAGCTACTTGTTCCCTATGATTAGTACGTTTGTTCTACTTGATATATGTTGAACAAACCTTTAACATAATTGAACTTGTCCATAATACAAAGCTCGTGTACTTGCCTGTATTCTCAGGGTAAGGGCACAATATTGGGCGCCTTACTTGAGATGTCAAGATAAGGCGGACCATGTCGATAAAAGGGTTGCCTAATCTTGAGCACTCTTACAAACCCTTCCAATGGGAAGTTGGTCAATGGCCATGATATGTTGTTGAGTATAATGTAAAATACATTTAAAACACACTTTGCATAAAAGATCCTTGTTAAATGTTCACACCTTGTTCTACTACTTTCATATATGATGTTTCTAGTCAAGCAAATTTTCTTATACTTTTAAAATGTTTACATGCCTTTCCATTGCGTACTTAATGCTTTAGTATTAATATGTTTTGTTTATCAATTTTGTAGTTATCAAATAAAGATCCACTGTGCTCAAGACTCTAAGATCTCAAATGAAACACCAACGGGTCTACTTAAATCTAGAAATGGGTACATATCACTTATCTCCATGTTTAATATCTTTCTATCTCTTATCTTGTTCTTGTTTGTGGTTTTATTCATGCATATGTTATGCGATCCATTCTAGGGATGGATGTCTAGGTCCACTCACCTTTGGCTTTGTAGCCATTAGGAGCATGGACTTAGGGTAACAAATATTTCTGTGACAGTTGCATTAATAAATGAACAAGAAAAAAGAGTTAATTACTTAGCAAATCAGAAACCCGTCTTTTAGTCAATTTACTCCAATTATACCAACAATATCATATATCATAAGGCCTTTGACCAACTTCCCATTAGAAGGGTTTGTGAGGGTGCTCAAGATTAGGTAACCCTTTTGGAAGGGACCTCGAGGCCATCGCCAAGAATAACCCTTGTATCAATGTGGTCAACCTTATCTTGACAACTCAATTAAGACGCCCAACCTTGTGTCATTACCCCAAGATTATATATAGGCTCACAAGATTTTTAAAATGGAGATCTTTATTATGTGTTCAATTTATAAAGTCAATGATGAAAACATTGAGTACAATATTATAATACTACATGGAAATATTTGAGCAAGTAAACAAGCATACATACATATCACAATTCAAACAAGAAAGCCATAGTCATATGATTGTTAAAGCACGTACCTAGTTCAAAGGTTTCTAACATAACCTAAACCAACTAGATCAGAACCATCAACTTGGTCAATCACAAGATTACATGATCTTATTAGATTCTTATCACTAACCCTAGATAGGTCCTTTTAGGGTTTATTGGTTCATTAGGATGTTCTCATCATTTTATCTTATTATCTTACCATGAAGTTTGTGATTCTTTAATCCTAGTTATTATTATTATTCTGAATACCATGTTTCAAACCTCATTATACTGATTAACCCTAATGTTGGGTGCATAAGTAAGATTAGGGTTTCCCATTAGGGGCCATCATCATATAACATACATTATATGCATAAATCTGATCTTGATACTTATGTATAAAATATTATATGCTAGTATGAGATTAATGACAAACTTACATGAGTTATTGATCAATGATATATTTATTGCACTTCATTAAGGTTTTTTAGGTCCAAAATTAGGTTGTCACCTTTCTTAATTTTGAACTTATCATAATCACATTATAACATTTTTCTATTGATCAAGAGGTCATTATAGAGCTCTGGTTCATATTTCATATTTTTTGACCATTTATCAATTTTCTAGGATTAAAATATGGTTTAAAGAAACTTATTACATTTTAATGCAAAACTATCAAAAATGTTTATTATTATACAAAATTGAGTTGGAATGTGTATTCCAAACACCTTTGGGGTTATAGCCTGATTTTATAGTAATTTATACCAGTCATATGATACTTATATCATTTAATATAATTTAAAGCATTCATTGTCTTGCAAATGAAAAACCATGTATAATTGAATATCAAAAAGCATTTCTATTTTTTTTCATTTAAAACTAGATATTTCTATGAGTTTGTTGATATATTTTGGGCACTTTTTATGCATTAAGCAAGTCTAAAATGTTTTTTGTGATATTACCATCTTAGGATTAGGAGGGGTCATTGGATGTACCTCCTCAAGCCATGGATGGTTGTCACATTGCCCTTACTAGGGAGCCTATTCCCCTCCTTGTTGGGTCGGGTCCCAGGATCTAAGTGCCTGTTTTGCACTTGATTTCTGGATCGCAACCGGTCAGCGCCCTCCCTGCTCCCACTCACGCTCCACGTGAAGTTCCTCAACGCAACGCGCAAGGTCCATTGTTGCCTGGAGCTATGGTGATGGCTTCAACAATCCTTCATGCCATGGAGTAGGCTAGAAGCAAGTCCAGAAGTTGCGCCAATCCCATCCTCAGGTTGTCCCTCTCCTCCATCATGAATTGGATTGTGGGGCACCGAAGTTGCTGCTCCTTTGTTGCCATAATTCCCGGGGCCCAAAGAAGAAGTGGATTTCTACTCCCCTAATAGAAACTCTCAGAGATCACACTTCAATAAGTCCCACATTCACCCATGGGACTCGCCTCTGAATTCCAAGGGTAGAGGTGAATCTAGGAGCAAGCCCGATGCCCAACAATGGCTTCTCTCCACAGGAACTCAAATTTGCCAATTTGTATATTGTCAGCAGCAAGAGATAGATGTGGGTGGAAGGTGCATATCTAACAGTGGTTTAATAGGCTTATATTCCTAATAGACGACCTCTCCCTCTCATTCTTCATCCTCCTTCTTTCTCTGCTCATGGAAATGGAGAAGGCCACAAGGGAAAATGGTTGGTTCTCCTCTTCTATGACATCTCGACCTCCTGATATTTGGCTCGTTCAGTTGCTCCCAATGAAGAAAAGAGAAAGGGAGTAGAGGCAAGGTGTGTAGGATTCGGTAGTTGAGGGTAGATGGTGGGCATGATGCTACCCATCCCTCTACTATAGGTGATCGAGAGGTATGGGTTGAAAATGGGGCTTCTTGACGTTCAAAAGCCAGATATGCTCTGAAGCTAAAAGCAACTAAGTTAACATATATTCAAGCACTCAAAACTTAAAACTTTGAACCCTTATATCTTCTAGCACATAATTTCAAACTGAAAGGGATTTGAACCAAGGAACCCAAAACAAACAAACTCTCTAAATATAAAGCTTTAGACCAAAAATTCAAACATATGGTCATCCAAATAAATTCTTCAAAGACTATATAAATATCTACATAATCCTTTAAATAATTGCACTTAATCATCAAATTTTGATCAAATGCGTCCAAGAATATTTCGTGTGACTCTAATGCACTTGATGGTTCATTAGTAAGCCACTTCTTACTTCAGATCTTTTCAATTTTAGGAACCACCAAATATTAGTGTATGCACCATTTGAACATCCCCAGACTCTTTGCAAGCTTTGACCCTGAGATAGATAGAACTTTTCATCGTCAAAATAGAGCGAATCAAGCAAGAATGGCTCAAGAGGAGGAAATAGCCCAAATAGTAGCTCAAGCCATCAATTCTCAAAGAGAAAGGCTCATGCAAGAAGCCAGAGTCACAATTCAAGAAGAAATCCGAGCAGCACAAGCAGCATAACTGCAAAAGGATCTTAGGGAGTTCTCAATCCCTAAAGCTACTGATGTACATCACCTAGTTCAACCTCCTCCCATCCATGCTCCCAACTTTGAGATACGATCGCATTGGATTACCTTGCTTTAAAATAGCCCATTCTATGGTAAACAAGGAGAAGATAACCAGGAACATCTTCTAAGTTTATCGATCTATGTGCCATGACAAAGCAAAATGGAGTGTCTGGCGATGCTATTTGACTCCGTCTCTTCAAGTATTCTCTTGCTGATAGAGCTATAAGTTGGTACAATTCCTTGCAATGCGAACCCATAACTACTAGGGAACAACTTCAAAATGTCTTCCTGGAAAAACTTTACCCTCCTTCTCTCACCTATGAAATTAGGGGATGAATAACAATATTCACCCAAGCCCCTGGAGAAACCCTAGTTGAAGCATGGGACAAATACAAAGAGATTTTACACAAGTGTCCACACCATGAAATTACTAAGAATCATCTTATCGAGATCTTTTATAGAGGTGTGGATGACGATATCAAGAGATTTTTAGACTCCTCGTCTGGAGGAAACTTCATGCATCAAAGTTATGACAGTGCATGGAAGGTTGTCACCATTGGAGCTAAAAATCAAGCTAATTGGGGTAGGTCTGTAGATAAGGGAGTATTGAAGGTAGCTATGGATGAAGTTATTCCATAATACAAGTCTATCGATGAGACCCTCAAACTCTTAGTTGCTAAGCAAGACCATATTTAATCATCCCTTGCTGCATTTGGAAGAGGATGATCACCCCCTCAACAACAAGAACAGATCAAGTCAGCTTCACTATTCTGTGAAGCATGTAAAGGTACTGATCATTCCACTTTAGTATGTAATGTTCTCTACGATGTTGTTCTAAGCAACACTTATGGCCAAGGAGATAATAGTCAAATGCAAAATCTTAATGCTATCAACACCATTCTTGGTCATGGATATTACAATCTGAATCAAAATAGGAACCATCCTGGTATTCAATATGGAAATCCTTCATGAGCGGAAAACTAGCGACAACTTGGTTCAAACAATCAACGTGGCCCCCAGGATTCTAGTACAATCAACAACAAAATTTCGGTATTCCAGGGAACTATAGAGGTAACTTTCAGAATAGGAACTATAACAATTACCAGAACAACTCTCAGTTCCAGAACCCCAACCAAGCCCCTTACCAGAACCAACAACAAGGGCAACAAGCCAATCCCGTCTCTCCGGATAACAAACTAACAACCATTGAGAAGATGTTGCAGTCACAACAGACTATGATAGCCAACCAACAAGCTCATCAGAAGGGTATTGAATCTCAACTAGCTCAACTTGTAGCTAGCATGAAGCCACCTACTGGAGCCTTTGCTGGCCAACCAGAAAATAATCCTAAGCACCCTAAGCAACTGAAGGTTGTCAACACCAGGTTTGGAAAAGACTATTCTGATCCTCCTGTCAAGATACCTATGGTTATTACAGACAATGATGAACTGATGGTTGTTCAAGACTCTAAAACACATGAGTCTCAACCAAAAGAACAAGTAACTGCTAATGAGACAGATAAGGAAAGTTCTGAAGAACCCACTGTTGCAGAAACAGAAATACCAGAGCCAGATGTTCCTGTGTACAAGCCTCGTATACCTTTCCCAGCTCATTTGAGGCAAACCAAGCTTGACACTCGATTCAACAAGTTCAAGGAAGCCATTAAAAAACTTCATGTTGATATACCTTTTCTAGATGTGCTGGATGAGATACCAGCCTGGACAAAGTACTTTAAGTCACTTCTCACCAGGAAATATATAAATGAAGAATATGAAATAGTAAAGTTAGCAACAACTACTTTAGACATCATCCAGAGTAAGATGCCCAAGAAGTAGAAAGATCTAGGATCTTTTGGGATCTACTGCCATATCGGTGATTCATCATGTAAGAAAGGATTGGATGATCTTGGCGCCAGTATCTCCATCATGCCACTTAACCTTTGCAAAAGGCTAGGGTTTGCTGAACCACTCACGAATGGTATGACAATACAACTTGCAAATAACACTGTGACTCTACCCTTAGGAATCATTGAGGATGTCCCTTTCAAGGATGGAAAAGATTCTTATGTCCCTTGTGACTTTGTCATTATGGATATAACGAAAGATACTAGATACCCTCTCATATTGGGACGTTTGTTCCTCACCATTACAAGAGCTCTAATTGATGTTGAAGCAGGAACCTTATTGGTCAGATTAGGAAAAGAAACGCTCGAGTTTAAAGTTTTTAAAAGTATGAGAAGATCGAGTATGCAAGAAGACGTTTACTTGATTGAATGCATAGAGAACATGTCACTCCTCACACAAGAGGATTACGAACAAGAAAACCCCTTAGGAGTGGCTCTAACTAATCCAAATGCAGCTAGTTCAGCCGATGAACAAGTGAAAAATTGTGTTCTCGACCTTGATACTACTGGAGAAGATCCTAAAGCCAAATTTGAGGAACTTAAAGTTGTGGATGTTACTGAAGAAACATGTGAGAAACCACAAGTTCCTGAAATGAAACCCTTACCCAAGGGATTGAAGTATGTGTTTCTAGATGACCTAAAAGTCTACCCAGTCATCATAAATTCTGATCTTATGACAGCACAAGATGATAAACTCTTGACATAATTAAGGGAAAGAACAAAAGAAATAGGTTACAAGATGAGTGATCTCACTGGGGTGAGTCGAGCGCTTTGCATGCACAAAATCCGCATGATGGAAGATCATAAGCCAACCGTTGAACATCAAAGAAAGCTTAATCCAAACATGAAGGAAGTAGTCCATCGAGAAGTCATTAAATTGCTCACTACTGGAATCATTTATCTGGTATCTGATTCGCCATGGGTGAATCCCGTGCATGTTGTCCCGAAGAAAGTTGGAACTACTGTAATACAGAATGAAGACAATGAACTCATCCCCACTCAAACAGTCATTGGGCAGAGGATGTGTATTGATTATAGGAAGTTGAATAAGGCAACCCGAAAGGATCATTTCCCGATGCCTTTTCTTGATCAAGTCTTAGAGCATTTGGCCCACCAAGAGTATTTCTGTTATCTCGACGGTTACTCTGGATTCTATCAAATACCTATACATCCAAATGGCCAAGAGAAAACAACCTTTACTTGCCCATTTGGAACATATGCCTTTAGAAGAATGTCATTCAGACTCTACAATGCACTTGCAACTTTCCAACGGTGCATGGCAGCTATATTCGCTGGTCTAACTAAGACTATCATGGAAGTTTTTATGGATGATTTTTCTGTATATAGAGATTCATATGACTCATGCCTAAAGAACCTCTCCCTTGTCCTTAAATGGTGTGAAGAAGCACATCTTGTGTTGAATTGGAAGAAGTGTCACTTTATGGTGAAGGAAGGCATTGTCCTTGGTCATAGAGTCAGCAATTGACGAATCAAAGTGGATAGAGCAAAAATCGAAGTAATTTCCAAACTCACTGTTCCGACAAATGTAAGAGAAGTTCGTGCATTCCTAGGTCATGCAAGATTTTACAGAGGATTCATAAAGGATTTCTCTAAGATAACCAAGCCGATGACAAATTTGTTACTAAAGGATGTTGAGTTCCATTTTGACGAAGAATGTGTCAAAAGTTGTAATAACCTAAAACATGCCCTTACAACAACACCCATCATTAGATCTCCAGATTGGTATCACCCATTTGAAATTATGTGTGATTCCAATGATTATGTTGTGGGTGTTGTTTTAGGCCAATGCATAGAAATGAAACATTATGTGATCTACTATGCATCGAAAACCCTTGATGAGGCTCAGAGGAATTATGCAACTACCGAGAAAGAACTCTTGGCAGTCGTGTATGCCTTTGAGAAGTTTAGATCCTATGTCATTGGTTCAAAAGTCATTGTCTACACAGATCATGCTGCCATCCGTTACCTCCTAGCTAAGAAAGATGCTAAACCCAGGTTAATAAGATGGATTCTCCTCCTACAAGAATTTGATCTAGAGATAAGAGATAAGAAAGGTACAGAGAATGTGGTGGCAAACCACCTCAGTCACATCCAAACTCTAGAAACTGAGAAGATCCCGATTAACGAACGATTCTCTTCCAGATGACCAACTAATGAAAGTTTCAAAAGCTACCCCTTGGTACTCGGACTATGTGAACTACCTCGCCACTGGTGTCATCCACCCTGAATACACCAGAAATGCACTGAAGAAATTCATGCATGATGTGAAGCAGAATCACTGGGATGAGCCATACCTCTTCAAGCTCTGTGCTGATGGTCTTTACAAACGTTATATCACTGAGAAAGAAGCCCAACTCATTTTAGAGCAATGTCACTTTGGCCCAGTTGGAGGCCATATGAGTTCTAAGAAAACTGCTTTGAAAGTTTTGCAATGTGGTTTGTTTTAGCCAACCATATCCAAAGATTCCTACAATTTTGTCCTATCATGTGACAAATGTCAGAGAACAGGTAACATAACAAAGAGAGATGAGATGCCACTGAAGTTGTGGCAAGAAGTCGATATATTGATGTTTGGGGGTGGACTACATGGGTCCATTCCCATCTTCTTATGGATTTTCGTACATCCTAGTGGCAGTGGATTATGTCTCAAAATGGGTAGAAGCCAGACCGACCATGACTAGAGATTCCAAACCCATAATCAAAATGTTCAAAGATATTATTTTCTCCCGTTTCGGAGTCCCACACACTGTGATATTTGACGGAGGATCTCATTTCCTTGAAAGAAGCTTTGAGGCATTGCTGAGAAAATATGGTGTAACGCACAAAGTAGCCTCACCCTACCATCCACAAACAAGTGGACAGGTAGAGGTTTCTAACCGTCAACTCAAGGCTATTTTGGAAAAGATAGTAGGCCACAATCGAAAAGATTAGTCAGTGAAAATAAATGACGCCCACAATGCCTACCGAACTGCTTTTAAGACTCCCCTTGGAACTACACCATTTCGATTGATCTATGGAAAGTCATGCCACCTACCTGTTGAACTCTAACACAAAGCATGGTGGGCAATAAAACAACTAAATTTCAATATAAAGAAAGCAGGCCGAGCCAGGATTCTACAACTTCAGGAGCTGGAAGAACTCTGGATGATAGCTTATGAAAATGCACGAATCTATAAAGAACGTACGGAACTTTGGCACGATGGTCATCTAAATACAAAGGACATACAAGTAGGAGACCAAGTTCTATTGTTCAACTCAAGACTGAAGTTATTCCTAGGAAAACTCCATTCTTGCAGGTCTGGACCTTACATCATCAATAGCATCTCCTTACATGGTGCTTTCTATTTATGGAGCGAACAGTCAGGCGAATTTGTAGCTAATAGTCAATTCTTGAAGAGATATTTCACCTCAGTCGACACAAGAACCGAAGCAATGTTGGAACTCTCCAATCCAAGATATCCACCGTAAAGTTGAAAGAATCAAGTCGAGCCATCGACAGAAAAAAAGGCGCTTATCGGGAGGCAACTCGATCAATATATTCATCTCACTTTTAATCTCAAATTAGAATGTTTCTTTACTTTTGGTTTTATCTTTTTAGAAAATTTTGCACTAAATAAAGATTGCATCACATGATGCTATCTTAAGTTCTGATTAGTCTTTGTTTTTGAGATTTTTAGATGGAGGGCACACGCTGATTGAAACACAACCACATCCGGTGGTCCAAACGGCATGAATATTCCCCTCCATCTTGGATTTAGGGTTTGCTCGGGACGAGCAAATCTCTATGTTCGGGATGGAGGGTGGGTGGTACGTATTTCACTTTCCACCTACACCCTTCCTTTTTATACTTAAGATTTTATCATTGCATTTTTGACCAAAATTTTCAAATTTTCAAAAAATAATTTCAAAATTTTAAAGTTTTTCAAAGAAATTGAACAAATAATTGATGAAGTTTTGACACTTTCTGCTTCATTAAAACCCATTACATAGCCTGCTATGCATTTTGAATCATTATACCCTCCTTATTCGAAGCAGATCGTTAAAAGTACCACTTTTTGAAACAAGCCTTTTGATCAAAATCATCTTGTGAAGCCTTTGATTCCTGACATCATGATACTTATGCAAAAATGACAAGTGTCTACCGAACTAAAAGGGATCAAACATGTCATGCTTCCTAACTGACTAGTGGAACAATAACATGGAATCTCCATTGGATCCTCATCAAGTCATTATTTGAGCAGAGTACGATAAAGAGAACGACCTGGTGCACTGTATTGAAATCAAGTTGCATTCTGATCTGAACTCTCTTCAACACTTCTTCTATCATCTTCATAGCCCTCCATTCATAAAAAATAAACAAAAATAGCCAAAATAGTGCCAAACCCTAAGTTTGGGGTGGCACACCACTTCCCTCTACATTCACTTCTTCCATACCCTCGCAAATTAATAGGAGCGTACCACCAAGAAAAGATGCCAAAGCACACATAATAAAATGCAATCTCAAGTCGAATAGAGGAGAGATTTGCACAAAACAAAATGCAATCAATGAAATTGCAAATCATATAATAAAAATATCGAGTCGAATAGAGGAGAGATTTATTTCTTCCTTCCATGCCACCCTTCACTCCCTTTTCTTCCTAAAGGCACAATGAATGCCTCCACTATCCTAAAAAACACCAGTGTCAGATCAGGTGCACACTTGTTGTTCTGTGGGTATTTGTGGACTCTTACAAAACACTTTGACATGCTTGTTGTTGGAAAAAGTGAGGAGGAAGTGATATTGGAAAGCAAACTCAGGAACGAAGATATGGTAAGATGTGTTTAGTGGTGTCAGGAGGTTGAGATACTTAGTCAATACTGAGCAGAAAGAAAACAATCGTTATGTGAAGAAGAGGCAACAACATGAGATGAAAGTATTCATTTGATGACTATTTCATATTTTGAGTTACTCAAGGATGAGAAATGTTTAAGTTTGGGGTGTTTTGATGCATGCATATTCATCATAATATTCAATTGCCATCTTGAGCCAAATTCGACTCAATACATTCAGTTTCATCTCCTAATTATTACAATATGCAAAATTTCTTAATTAGTTCAATTGTTAAGGTTATTAACTGAGTTTATGTTGATTTTATGCAGGTCATGATGAGGTTCAACAATCATCTGGAACTCACCTTCACTCAAGCCTCTCTGCCTCTGTCCTGATCAATTGATTTTGACCTAACAGTTTGATCAATCTGTCTTGCACCAAATAGTTTCCCCATTCAGTTTGTCCAACTTGTCTTGATCCATTGGTCTCAGAACCATGACCTCATTACACCTCCATCTTCACCAACATCATCCTTTTATCCTCTCCATACTATACCACAATAATAACAATTACTTATGGTTATGACCCCAACAGTCTTGACTCTAACGGTTTTGGCCAACCGGTTTCATCTAAATGGTTTGCCCTAATGGTTTTGAGTGCTTTCCCCTTCACACAGTCTCAAGACCGCATGAGAAGCACCCCTCAAGAATGTTTGGCCAGCCTTGCACCAAGATCGTTTGGAAGTGGTCGTCCAGAAACTACAATGAAGCGTGCCTCTGCCATCATCACCTTCATCCATCTGCCTGAAAACCCTAGCCCACAACAACATCGACGTTGTTCCCTTGATTCTACCACCCACTTTCCTGCCTCGCCACCCATCTCCAACAACCACAATGGATGCCACCATCACTTCTACACCAGCATCCGACGCCACCCACCACCACCATCAGCACTGTCTGGTCTTGCTACCAGCCACCATCGATGCCCTGCTCCGCTCTCTACCCTCCAAACGGTCCCCAAGATCGCAATGCTGTGAACGGTCTTGCACATCGTTCGGGAGAAAACTGATAGCAGAAGACCGTTAGAAGGCCACGGCTGCAAGACCGATCGGAGGGAGTCGAAGGATGATCAAAATCGTTTACACGAGACCGTTTAGGAGTATAGAATGTTAGGGCTATGAGGATCATTTGGCGGTGCATGGTTAAAAACCGTTTGGATGTCTACAGATCGCAAGACCGTTTGCACGAAGACCCCAAGACCGATTAGGCATGAGGACCGGTTGTGCAAGGCATCAATCATTAAACCGATCACGTGAGTCCGTTTGGAGATAAAAGAATACATGAAAGCCAAACCGTATGGGCGGCGCCTGACTTCCAAGACCGGTTGGCTAGAAATCGGTCTTACAGACCATTTGGAGGCAAAGTAGCAAACCGATAGAAGCAAAATCGTTTAGACTTATCAAATGAAGACTGTTTGGAGGATACACTCTAAGACCATTTGGAGGAAAACAACTCAAAGACCATTTGGTCAGTATTAATACAAGACTATTTGGATTCATCAACTACAAACCATTAGAAGACTTAAACTGTTTGAGAGGGTTTCACACCAAAAATGTGAAGACCCCAACCAAAGCCTAAAAATAGGACCAGTAGGGTCCTCATTTGGGCATCGGGTCTAGGATGCCGACAGGCTGCCTGAACACATGTCCAATCCAGATCATCACACATATTCACCTATTGCTCCTGCTGCGATCGAGGAGACCGAGAAGAGATGGAAGGAGGAGTGAGAAAGACTGCCTGGTCTATCTTGGCGTCCCTCATTCCTTGTCCAGATCTGCTCTGACATGATGTAGAAGACCACACGATCTTCACCGAGCGACGACTACCTTCTACATCATGCTCATGGCAGAATCTTCCCTCTCTCTTATTCTTCTTATTTCTTGCATCATGAGCGAGTAGTTCCTTTTCGCTGGGGTGCGGGGACTAGCCCCACTGCCCATGCTTTCATGTCTTTTCATTTAACATTCCAAGGCAATGTATATAGCTTTTCATTTTGTTGTTAATTGTTAATGTTTGTAGCTTGGTTACCTTATTTTTTACATAGCTTTACCTTTCTTGTTTTTTGTTTCTTTTTGTACAGTTCTTTACCTCTTTGAGGTTACACTTTGTAATCTCCTTTCTAGTCTATAGTAATGAGGCATGACACCCTTAATTCACCAAAAAAAAATGTTTGTAGCTTGGTTACCTACTTGCTTTCATCATATTTTTCCCTAAGTTGTGAGAACTTCTATACATAGGGTAGAATGTCGATTAATGTGGTTGACTCCCAAACTAGAAATAGAATGGGATTCCTTGAGGTCGTAAGTGTATGATTTGTGAGGGGACGAGCCATCTAGCCTACAGTGACGCTTCTGTGGCCTAAACATCCCTCAGGGAGGGCCACAGCCTTAGTTGGATTTTGTATCTTCTTTGTTAATCATTGATGTGTTCTTGTAGATTAATCACCTACTTGCTTGTCGATTAGTGTGGTTGACTCCTTGATGAGAACTTCTGAAAGGATTCCTTGAGGTCGTAAGTGCATGATCCGTGAGGGGATGAGCCATCTAGCCTACGGTGATGCTTCTGTGTGCCTAAACATCCCTCAAGGAGGGCCACAACCTTAGTTGGATTTTGTATCTTCGTAACCGTAAGTGTATGATCTGGATGGCGACGAGACATCTGATGCCTAAGGGGATGCTTACACGGACCTAAACAACCCTCAGGGAGGGTCCGCAGTAGTTCCATTTGAATAGTTATATCTTGCCTAGATGTTTGATGTTTGGATGTGTTTGTATGTGTAGAGGTGGTGAAACTCGAGACCATCACAGTGATTCCATATCATTAATCTAGATCCAACTTTAATTATGCTCTTTACTTTCTTGCAATTAGTTTAATTAACCTCAAATCAACCAATTGTTCTAAACATTAGTCTTACTTGAGCTAGATTCAATGAACGACGATTCTTAAAAACGTTGTCTCTTGGGATTCGATCCTTGACTATACTGCGATAAGACCCGTCCTCTTGTAGGTGGTATTATTACATAAGGTTTTGGTAAAGCTTGGGGATTTCAACCCCGAGTGAATTTGTTAGTGCGATAATATTCCACATCAGAATCCTTTCCCTTTTCGCGCCTATTTGACCCTAGACCTAGAAGACAATAGGTCATTGATCAAGTAGTAGAGTTGCACAACGTTCACCATCTCTCAGCCCTGGGTGTTGAACGTGTGGGCTAAAACAATTCCATCACTAGAACGAAAGTGGTTCATGAATTCTATGCTAACTTGTGTTGGAATTACGACACCCTCATACCGCTGCCTAATACTCAAGTATTCCTCACGTCCATGATAGCCAAGAAAAAATTCTAAGTCTTTGAGGATACCCTGAACATCTTCTTCTTAGGTACTGATGAGACTGACACCTAGCATAAGGATTACCCTGAGTATTTTGACCTAGTTGAACCTGAGGCATTCTACAAGCAGTATGATCTTACTCTCCCTGATATTCATAGATTCTTGAAAAAGCCTCAATTCCCTTATAAGAAGAAGTGCAATTTTCCCTCCCGTGCCTTGGATCTCAAGAGGCGCATCCTCACCTTGATTGTTTACTACAATATCAACCCAATGAAGAATCAAATGGAGATTGCAGAAAACACTATGGTGATCATGTATTGTCTCTTAGAGAATGTTAGAGTCAAGTGTTCAAGATACATCCTCCACCATATGACCTATTTTGACTCAGGAAAGAACACCCTTGGCACCCACCCTCCCTACCCTACCCTGATTTGTAGTTTGTTTCAGCTTGCCACTGGCAAATCTGTTTTCCACATCTTTCATTACAAACCTACTCAGAAAAAAGTTTGTATTAGTGAGACCACTCTTCAGAAGTTTGTGCCTATCCTCTCCTCAACCACACTTGGTGCCTCTACCTGTACCTCTACCCGAGCACCTCCACCTCCTTAGCCTACCTGACCTACCCATGTCTCATTCCATATGTCAAATGAAACCCTTATGGGCTACATGATGCATCAATAGGCATACTACCTTCAGGTTCAGGAGCACCTGTATCAGGAACTATGTTCAATCATGTCCAACATGAACATGTCATGTTTACATCCCTACCCATCCTACCAACCCTACCTAGGAAGTGATTATGCATCCTATGCATACAATCACTTTTACCCGGCCCCTCCATATGTACCTTCCATTATTGCTACATCATCTACTATTGGTGGACTTTTCCTATTGTGTTGTCTCTGCCCGCTGGCCCCTTGGCCACTCTACTTGCCAACCTCGATAGTTCTGCTCCTTCCTTCCCACAGACCAATGAGCTCCATGTTCTTAGTATGTCTTGGGATGAGCATAATGCTCATTGGCCCAGTCGTGGTTTCGGTCCCTCTACTGATCAAGAGATGTCAGACCAGGCTTATGAGGAGGCTACTGATGCTGACAAGGCTGCTGGTGATGATGAGGATAATGATGTTGCATCTGATGATGATGGCTCTGATGGCTTTGTTGGTGACTCAGGTGATGAAGGCGATGTTGCTGCACCTTCAGAGATGATGACTACAAGCTGGATGCTGATGATGTTTGGATGATGTAGATATAGATGACCTAGATATCTAGTTGATCTTAATTTTTAATATCATTGTTGATCATATATATCTTTCTAGGCTAATTTGTATTAGCAACATCTGGTCACATGTTCTGAGCTACACTATTTTGTCATCTTAGTTTTCATCATTTTGACTTGTAGTTGTCTTATGAGAACTTGCTTTCTGGGTTGTAATCTTAATTCGGTGCACACTTACTCTTTGGTTTGATATATCTTATGAGTTGGTGCCATGTTTTTCCATATTTTGATAATGACTTAGTTTGATTGTTTCTCTCATCTCTGTTTGTTGTATATTTTTGAGATTGCATGTTTTGGATATATGCTTGGTTGTGCTTGGAGAAGACATGTTTTTATGCTCTACTACCCCCCCTTCTTTTTGATAATGCCAAAAGGGGGAGAGAAATTCATTGTTTTGAATCTCAACCATATTGCTTTTATTGCCTATGTGATCCTTTTCGTGTTCATTATATGCTTTATCATGTGACTTGCTAAAGGACCATATAGTATGTATGTGTTATATTGCTTTGTGTAGATAGAATACTTATTCAGGTTAAAGTAAGCATAGATTGACATTGTTCAAATCTTGAATCCCCTTACAATTCACAAGGCAAAGGTATAACTTCAATATCCTTTTCAATATGATTGAGGAATGGTTTGTCATTGTCAAAAAGGGGGAGAATGTTGACTTAAGAGTTATACATTGCCCATATTTTAATAATGACTTAACCATTCCATTCCTATGTATCTAATATGTTTGTTCAAGATTGATTTTAGGCATTAGGTACATGAAAAGGATCAAATTACACAAGCCCTAGCTTGTTCAAGTTCAAATCAAATGCAACGCAAGTGTGCAATTTGGGAAATCACTTCAAATGACCTTAGAAGAATTTTGTAATCACTTGTATTGATGATATGACTTGTAATAAACATGAGAAAAATATGAGGGACACTTAATACCAAGATTTAATCACTCAAAAGTCAACTTAGAAAATTTTTCACAGGCTGTTCATCGGTCGAGTTAGAAACTCGACCGATCCTATGATGGATATTTTAAAGATGACCCATCATTCGAGTTGTACACTCACAAAACTCTACCGACTGACTCACTGAGAAAATCGAATTTTAGCTCATCGGTCGAGTTTACCAGAACAAACTCGACCGATAATTCAAAAATGGCTTTGTCTTTTAGTTGATCGGTCGAATTACCATTATTAAAACTTGACTAAATGTACTATACGGAAAATATAAAAAAAGTGATTATAACCATTGGTGAGTTGTTTTGGATGAAAATAGATCTGTTTCATTGTGGAAAACGTCTATATTTTGACCCTAAGTGATCCCAAACTCAAGGGAATACCCCCAGCAATAAATAGGACCCCTTCGAGTTCATTCCAAGTTTGCTCATTCATGCTATTCTAAATCCTTGCTATAGTTGAGTGTGTTGCAACTCCTTGAGCCTCTTTCTCTCTGTAGTTTACACTTCATTTCATGATTATGAGTGAGATAAGCATGTTGTAAGAGAGCTACTTCCTTGTGCTTGTAAAGCTCTCATCTTCTCCATCTTCCCTACCCATTTCCTCCATGAAGCAAAGGTGAAGCAAGCTACTCCGAGTGGTGGAGCTATTTTTGTTCCTCTTCAAGGCTGATGAAGAGGTGGTGATCTTCTCCAGGTAAAGGAGAAGGCAAAGCCTGAAGATCCAAGAAGAGTGGAAAAGTACTTGAAGTTGGAAGACTTTTGCTAGATTGGGTAAGACCTTGGAAGAAGGTTGAAGACTCTTGCAAAGTGGGTAAGTCCTTGGTAAGGTGGAATACTATTTGTTCTTGGATAGGTTTGTCCTTTTGTGGTCAAGTGTTGTAACTCTTATTTGTGATAATATAGAGAAAAGTACTTGCAAAGTCCTAGAGGTTGACCTCTCTAGGTAGTGGACTGACTCTCTCCTAGTTTGTAGAGTGGAACCACTCTACATGACCTTATCAAGTGCTTTCTATACATTCCTCTCATCTTTGCTATGATTGTTAGTTAGGACTTCAAATTGCATTTAAGCTATTGGTTTCAATTTGATATAATTTGAAGGTCTAATTTATCTTGTGAGGATTTTTTTATCTCTATTCACCCCCCTCTAGAGCCCTAAATCCAACATGATCTTCAATCTGAATCTAGATTTAGTAGAATATCTTCTTCTTTATAGTTTTTTGAGAACAATAGCCATTGTCTCTCGAATGTGGATTACATAGTGTTTCCAAGACAGAACATTGTTGAAGCATCAATCTCCATGAATAAGGGGTTTTTTCCTTATATGTTGTACCAAATGTGGGTAAAAGTATTCTAGAATTGCATATGGATTATTAAAGAATAGATCTCTTCATTGAGAAAAGTTGTTAGTCTATGGCAATCATGCACTACATGAATCATCAGAGTGTTGAACAAATATAAAATAACTTATTTTTCTAAGTTCTTAAATTTACTAGTAGTTCTATCTTGACATTCACAGAACTTCTATATATAATTTAAGTCAAAATGTATATCTCTTCTATTATGTCAAATAATTCTATAGTAAGACTTGAAAATAGTAATCTATGTATTCAATGTAGTTGTGTACAACATAGTACTATATTATTTCTCTAATAATTTTTTTATAGGAACTACACCTTTTACAAAGTTTATAAGAAAAACACTCACAACCTAATTTTAGGGTGAATTTAAACTAAACCATATAGAGTACAATGTTAATTTTTTAAAAAGACTAACACAATATATATATTATTTAGACAATATATAGTATTACTTCATGTATGTGAATCTTTCGTCAAGAATAAAATAGTCACTTGAATTTTTATTTTGAAGTATATTTCACATTGTTTCATACCATGGTAAACTTATTTGGAATGATATCACATTGTTCATAATAAACTAAGGAGATATCTTCTTATTGTCAAGGAAATCAAAATTTAGTCAATTACTGATGATGATGGAAGAGTAAATATAAAATGTTAGTGTAAGTATACTTCTAATTGGATACCAATGGCAATCCTTCAACTAACATAATATTTTATTAGTATCAAACTTTCTTCTATGAAAAGACAAATCATCATACTAAAGAGGAGAAGCAAACAAATTTCAAATTTATGTTTATTAGAGATTCCAAATGATTTAGTTAATTTGAGACTATTTGTATATGGGCCAAAGTGTGTCCTTGCCAATTAGGGATTAGTCTAAAATTTGTATGTTGTTCTGTTCTCCTGTATTAAGGAGGGGGACTCCTCTTATCAAACATATCGATTATCCTTCTTTTATTTTTTGACATGGTAGCAGAGTAATGATCCAATCCTAGAAATTCCGCCTGCAGGTGGCCATAGCCGCTTCTTGGCTTGGGTGCCTGTTGGTTGCTTCCATAGATCTTGTCCATGTTAAAATCCAATATTTTCCCTTCCCCTATTCTTTAAAAGTCCTATCTTTTCAAGTTCCTATCCAAATCCCCTCACCCTCATCCCTTTCAAAATTGTCACTGGATCTTGGTAAGAAAGGAACGAAAAGCCAGAGCAAGACCTCACGACAATAGGCTCAAGCCGTTTGATCAGATTATTGGCCATGGACACCTGGTTCGTGATGACCCGCACATCATTCACTGCCCTCTTTATCCCAAGCTATTGCCCCAACCCCAACAGCCAGACATCTCCCTGCTAAGTCTCGCACCCTCACACTACTCATCTTGTCACGCTATGCCATTAACCCACCTTACTTTAACACCCCCATTTCCTGTTAGCTTTGGCCCATCCTATTATGGACAATCCCCCTTTTACAATGATGTCATGAGTAGCCGGCCACACAATATATCCAAAACGGAAATTAGCTGGTCACACGCAACATCCTCATGTGCGGGTGCTACGGGCGGCCAGCTGGGGTGGGTGGGTAGTTTTGTGGGGGTGGGGGTGACGTGGCGAAGTTTAATTGGATGGATAGGTAGATGTTGTGTAATTGATAAATAAATTTATTTTACTTATAACTTTCAAACCGTGATGAATTTTTTGACGAACTAAAAACCATTGGGTTCGTTATGAAAAATGCATTCCAACAAGACTAATATTGATATATTTTTAACAAAAAAAATAATACGAATAGGTTATTTTGGATGCCAATGAACCATTTTGGGCATCAATTAACCATCTTTGGGTGTCATTAGTCATTTATGGGCGCCAATAAGTTATTATTAGGCGTGAAGTGCCCTTATATCTTATTTGATGTGTACAGCTATATTTGGGCGCCATTAAATTGTTCTTAGGTTTCAAACAGACATATTTGGGAGTATTTTTATACTTTTGGGTGTCAATGAACTCTTTTGAGCGTCAATTAACCATTTTTGGGAGTCAATAGCTATTTATGGGTGTCATTATAATTCTAGGTGTCAATAAACTATTTCAGGCATTATTAAGTGATTCGTAGGTGTCAAACAGACCTATTAGGATGTCGTTATGTTGTTTTGGTTGTCGATACCTTATTTGGGCGTCATTTTAAACTTTTGGGTGTCAATGAACCATTTTGTACGTCAATTACCTTATTTGGACATCATCTTTGTGCTTTTTGGTGTTAATGAACTATTTTGGGCGTTAATTAACCATTTTTAAGTGTCAATAACCATTTATGGGCATCATAGCATCCAAAAATGCCTTATTTGAGCGTCATTTTAAACTTCTGGGTGTCAACGAACTATTTTGGATGTCAATTACCTTATTTGGGCACCAACTTTATATTTTTGGGTGTCAATGCACCATTTTGAGTATCAATTGATTATTTTTGGGTGTCAATAACCATTTATGAGCGTCATAGCATCCAAAAAAGACTAAATAGTGCCCAAAAATAGTTAAATAATTATTTTAGTTGTCATACCTTATTTGGTCTGGGTGTCAATGAACCATTTTAAACGTCAACTAATAATTTTTGGGTGTCAATAACTATTTATGTGCGCCATAGTTGGTTGTCAATTAATCTATATATATATATATATCTTTTTTGTATTTTTTCTCAAAATTATGTCAATATTAGACTTGTTAGATTGCATTTTTCGTAACGAAACTAACAATTTTTGTTTAATTAAAAAAATCATTACGGTTCAAAAGTTATAAGTGAAATAAATTTATTTGTCTATTGCATAATTTCAAAAAAAGTCACCCAATCACCATCTTCTACGTAGTAGCGGTTTGGGGGCAGGTTTAGGTGCGCATAAAGACGTGCATGACGGCGTGAGCTTGTCTAAATCTTAACTCTATCAAAAAAGGAGAACTGATTCTAGATCGAAACGAAGGGTCACTTCAAGGCGACATACTATGATTAAAACCCCTCTTTGTGATTGCTGCTGCTGTGAATTAGAGGGACTAGTTTCTAGACAAGCCAGTGCGAAATCCCACCCACCTCCGGCTTCAAGGAGTAGTGGGAGCTTCTGCTTCAGTGAGAAGGGGTTTGTCTCTCACCGGCTTCATGCTACCTTTGAGCGGTTGTCCGATGGTGGTAAGCTTCTTTTCTTCCAATCTCCTTGCTGCTGCCATTTTTTTCTGCTCCCCTGCTAATTTTGGAAAGGCCATACTACCCCAAACCGTCACGATGTAGTGGTGGGGAAACGTTGGTGTTCTTACTACTGTAGAGCCCATAGAGAAATGAAAATTCACATTTCAACACTTTCTTGTTTTTTGTGGCTAGCAGGCGATAGCATTACTACAATATTGCTGGAATAAAAAAAAGGAAGAAAAGGAAACAAACGGTAGTGTTGCTGCTCAAAATTAACTTATCTCTCTTGTATCTTTGGCTTATTATTTCTTCTATCAAATTCTTCTTCTCAATGAACTAAATGCAAGATTTGTATTAGATCTTGCTCCAAAAATTAATGATAGACCTTTTTTTCAGGGGCTCTTCCCCTAAGCCCCAATGTGGGGAGGCCTCCAGTAACACCTGGTACCACTGTCCAAGGCTCTAGTAGAGTTTTAAGAATGACAACTGGTGTTATAACCTCCATTTTTTCCCAATTATGTAATAAACATGTAATTATCCTTTTCATAATAAATGGAATACATGCTTTCTTTATTGTTTGAATTAAAAGGATTTTGTTTGCAAATAGCCTTGTTGATTGTTAAATGCGCCTTATTGGTATTGGGCTCAATAATAATAAAGGATAAAGGAAAATACAAATGATAAATAAATAACAAAGAAAAGGAGAATAAAGAGAGAGAGGTGGAAACCTCTAGAAGGCAAAGAATATCCTCCAAGTGGGGAATTCATTCCCTAGGGTTCCTTGGGGTCCAAAGAGTCCAAAATAGAAAGATATTGGTTTGAGGAAAGAGAAAATAACCATTATTTAGATTTGTTTAAAGAGTAACTTGCCTATGAAGAGATAGTCCTATTCTTTTAGAATTTCAGACTCAAACTTGACATGCAAGTAGATAAAGGCAAGAGAGAGAAACCCTTAAAATTTCTTTGGAAAATACTACACGATTTCCGAGATATGTAATTTGCAAAATTACCTAAAGTGTAGTTATTAATCGCCTAAGAAATCGATGATATGAATTAATTGGATAATTCAGGATTTCGGGCTTTATGTGTACCGTTCGATCACAATCCAACAATCCAGGATGACTCCCACAAGCGCGAGGAGTTCTACGCAGACAGGTTGGAGATGATCCAAACTCGGATCATTGTGAGAAAAGGAAAGAGAGTTAGGATGAGGGAAGATCACTGTTGGACTCAGGAGAGAAGTCCAGTGATGACCATCCCTACTTTGTAGGGGTTTGGTTGATGATTGGGAAAGATCCCAATTCATTCAATCCATGTCCTCGGACCCTATATATAGGCTTTATGGGTACCTGCATCTTCTTTTGCTACCCTAGACTCTGTGACAGACTGAGAGGAACATTTATGTGCCCTCAATTCCATCTTTCACCCGAACCTTCACCCTCATCATCCCAGAGGACCTCACCGGAGTCCGGCGAGTAGGAGGTGGTCACAGCTAGGTCGTGGCGAGCAATTGAGGCTATAGTCGAGTTCGGAGGAGGGAGATGAAGCTCCCTAAGAAATTAGTGTACTCGTAGGTGGTCGAGAGCTCGGAGTCAACCACGGTGTTGACCGCGTAGGCAAGGCAGTGCTCGATGCGAGGTAGAAGAAGGCGACTTGGTCAATTACCCTTCTGCCCTTCCGCGTCTAGTGTAAGTCCTCTACCCTTTTGGTCTTTTGTTGGTTTTCGGCGCTGACGAGGTGAGGCCTCATAGGGGCCTGTCTTCCTGTGTGGCACGAGCCAATTGGCTTGACCCAGGCCCCGCTGGCGTGACTTGGCAAGTCGCCAGTCCACATAGCTTGACCTGATTGGCCATTTGTGTTTAATAGTCGTTGAAAACTCTGGCGATAAAAAGTTATATATGAAAGTTGTTTAGAAAAATACGAGGAACACAATAGAATTGGTTTGAGAACATGAAACTGTTCCCTTTTGCAAAAGTGTGTTAATCTAATGAAAAGTGCATATGTATTGGATTAAGAAACCCTAATTGAGCATATTAGTTGAGTTCATGTTACTTAATTATTGAAATTGAGTATTTGCAACTTGTTGGTTAGTTAATAATGAACTTGAACCTGATCTAAATGTTTCTTGCATGATTTAGGGTTTTACACCAAATAAGAATGATTAAGCACTTAGAAACCCTAATTTAGGGTAAAAGAGAAAAAGATCACTTTTAATTTGATATATGTGATACTATGCTGTTGGAAGATGATCCTAAGCTTGTTATAGGAAATAGGTTATAATCATTAGGGTTTAAAAGCAATTTTTCTTAACTAGAAGAAAAACCCTAATTGCAATGGAAACCCTAAAGGTGGACTAGAAACCCTAGGAAGCAAGCTAGGTTTAATATATCTTGATGGCATGATTTATGATAGGAAATTATATGCATATTTCAGGATCTCTTTGTGTGCTTGCTTGCCTATTGAATTTCTTACATTGATTGGATTATTCTGTCTCAAATCTGCGTGACAGGTATGTGGTTATTTATGAGTAACTTATTTAGTTTCACGGAGTTTTCTCGAATGATTGATCGAATTGGATGCAACCTAAAATGTTAGATGTTCATTTATGCAAATCTTTAAAATTACTATGATTATCACAATTAATTATATATGTGCATTCTCGCACCTACATGCCACCCTGATATATGATGCATGACTAAGACCTGGAGGGAAGGTCAATTAGGTCAAGGCCAAGAGGGAAGACCATTGGGCACTATGAGAGGTGACCCCAAGCACCAAGCTCAGGATGGAGAAGGTGGCCTTATGTTTCTTGCACGACTATTGGGCACCATTAGAGGTGACCCCAGGCACCAAGCTCAGGATGGAGACAGTGGCCTTATGTCTAGTGCAAAGGAAAAATCCTAGAGAGGGTATTCCAGGGTTAGGGCAAAAGAGGTGGAGAATGTCACATTGAAAACGTAATTTGGATTGTTAAATAACTCAATTGTGATATTTAGGTTGTTAGCAATATTTGTGAAATTTTGGTTGTCCCCACATACCGGCATATTCATTTATGCTGACTGACGTTTTGTTTGTCGGCGTTTTAGGTACAATATGAAAAGAACAAACAGTAAAGTGACACATTGTGAATATATGAATTAAAGTACAAGGAGGATTAGTTAGAATAAACTCTAGTTGTTGATAGAAGTTTAGAAATCCCAGATTTCAAAGAGGTATGCAAAGTTTTATTTTATTCCAGCTTGTCAGTATAGTTTTTGGTCGACTTTAGTAAGTTTTATTGATTATTTGTCGAACCATTGATCCGGAAAATTGGGATAATGGCTCTGACCTTTTAGTCTCCATTAATTGGGGGTTACTGGGAGGCGAGGTCGTTACATTTGGTATTAGAGAATTGGTTCCTCATTTAATTCTTAATAATTAATAAATTTTACACACTCTGTAGAACTGAGGGAGTTATTAGAGCATTTTATGAAAGACAAAGGTGTCTAGAAAAAGATCACAGTTTGGGGGCTGGAAATATTTTCCTTCACCCCGCTAGTCGGTCACGAGGACTCCCGGATGCAGTGTGACTGCCTGGCCAATGTCTTAGGTTCTGACTCAAAATAAGATACATTTAGGACTCTCTCATCTTTTTCGTCCCTTCTCAACCCTAATTCAATTAAGGATATTAAGGTTTAGCATTTTCTCTCTCTTCCCCCACCCTCTTGAGGTATGGGTAAGTATGTTAAGGATTGTGGAATTCTCCATCAAATTAATAAAATATATGTAACAAGATGTCATCGACATAAGTATAATTAGTTTAAATGTAGACTAAAGGTCTATTTGTATGGTTATGTAGATGGCTCGAGTGAAGACCGTTGCTATCCCGGATGCCACCAATTGTGGTGGACCTTCCCACAACGGAAAGGGATCTTTTGAGAAGAGGAGGAGGAACCATTGTGGTGAATCCTTAAGGAAGAGGAAGAGAACTGAAGAAGCTGCAGACGATGTCCCCAACCCTGAACCAATATCCTTTGGCAATCTTGAACAAGAAGAGGAACTTGTGTACGAAGAAGAGGCCAAGATGGAAGAGGACCAATCTGGTGGTCAAGAACCAACCATGGTGGTTCATACCCCTGACACTTTATGGATGGAACAACATAAGAGGTTGACTTAGGCCATCAGTGCTCTGGCCCTCAGGGACATAGCTAGATATGAGAATGGTGAACCATTATTTGTTCATCCCCGACTCGGAGTCACCATCCTGGACTTCATCAAGCTAAACATTGAGAGATTCTGGGGAGAGGATAAGACACAAGTGGTTGACAAAGTAGAGGCTTGGCTACTGGAATTCAACAATGGGTTCCGCATGCTTGAGGTACAACTCAACAAGAAGGTTCATTTTGTTGCTCACCTCTTGGAAGGAGAATCCAAGATATGGTGGGAAAACCATATCATGGGACGAGATCTAAGCAAAGAACTGATGGCGTGGACCAACTACAAGACTATCTTCACCGCTAGATTCATCCTTGTCTCAGCTAAGAAAGAGAAGGAAAGGGAGTTCACCAATATGACCCAGGATAACTCATCTATTACGGACTTTGGTTGCAAGTTCTACATCCTGGAATGCTTTGGACACATGATGAATGAGGAGAGAAGGGTGGACCATTTCATAGAGCGTCTTCTTTTTTTTGGACCAGGTAAAATATTATTCATAGAGCATCTTCATCCTGCCATCAAGCCTCATGTGATGGCCAGTAAGCGGAAGACCTTTGTCGAAGCCTACAACACTGCCTTGGACATTGAAAGGACGGTGATGCCTGCTCAGAACCCCTCCAAAGGATATATGGGTTTCACTGAAGGAACTCAGGGGTAGAAGGATGACCATAAGAAAAGATAAGGACATAATCACAACAAGGGCAAGCATGGACACAAAGGAAATCCATGTGGTGGGAATCACTTTCTGAAGTGACGTACATGTGGACGGTCACATCTTGGGAAGTGCCTCTTTGAGAAGAGGGTGTGATATCGTTGCCAGCAAGAGGGACACTTCATCGCCAACTATCCTCAGCCTGATCCGAGAGGTCCGGTGGCAGTAGTACCCCCAGTAGGAGGAGGAGCACCAGTTGGAGGTCCCCCTATTGGAGAGAGAAGGCAAGCCAGAGTATTCACCATCGATAATGAAGAAGCCCAAGTGAATGCTAATAGGTTGATCGAGGGTAATAACCCATAAAGTTTTCCTTTTAGTTTAGTAGATCATGTAATAACTATTTGATATGGTATGAACTATGTAGGCATGCTTGAAGTCATGGGATAAAATGTAAAAACTCTTTTTGATTCTGGTTTTACTAATACTTTTATTTCGAGAAACCTGGAAACTATTCTTTGTTTGGACATCAAGGATTTAGGTTATGTTTTGGATGTCACAACACCGAGTGGTCGCACATATACATATCTTTTAAAAACCCCGGTCTTTCCAGTTAAGTATCTGAACCATGAACTTCCCACTGACTTCATCCGCCTCGATATGAATGATTTTGATGTAATCATTGGTTTGGATTGGCTTTACACCTATAGAGCCCATATTGACTATAGGGAGAAGAAGATTCTTATTAGGAAGCCTTGCTATCCACCCTTCACCATTCGAGGAAGGAGACATTCCACTACCAGTCTTTATGTGTCAGCCTTAAAGGCTGAACATATGATATCCAAAGGTTGTCGAGCATACCTAGCCATAGTTACTGAACTTGAGGCCAAGGTGCGACCCTTAGAGGAGATAGAGGTGGTTTGGGAGTATGTGGATGTGTTTCTCGATGATCTACCAAGGATTCCTCCTAAGAGGGAGGTAGATTTCTCCATTGAGTTAGCTCCTGGAACTAATCCTTTATCTCAGACACCCTATATAATGGCCCCTACCGAGTTACTCGAGTTGAAAACCCAATCATAGGAGTTGTTAGATAAGTGTTTTATCTAACCCAATACATCACCATGGGGAACACCAATCCTCTTTGTGAAGAAGAAAAACGGATCACTCCGAATGTGTATTGATTACTGGATGATCAACCAGGTGACCATTAAGAACAAGTATCCTTTACCTAGGATAGATGACCTGTTTGACCAACTTAAATCGGCTTGAGTCTTTTCCAAGATTGATTTGAGGTCAGGATACCATCAGGTGAGAGTGAGAAGTGAGGATATACCAAAAATGGCTTTCTAAACCTGATATGACCATTATGAGTTTGTGGTCATGCTGTTTGGGTTGTCCAATGCACCTAGTGTCTTTATGAACCTTATGAACAATGTGTTCCAACCTTTCCTTGATTCCTTTGTAATAATGTTCATAGATGACATCTTGGTGTACTCCGATGACCTGGCCCAACACCGTGACCATCTGGGTAGAGTCCTTGATATCCTGATAAAGTAGAAGTTTTATGGAAAGTTCTCAAAATGTGATTTTTGGAGAGACCAAGTCATGTTTGTCGAACACATCATCTCAGGAGGAACGATCATTGTAGATCCAGCCAAAGTGTTGGCAGTTCGAGACTGGGATGCACCGAAGAACCCCTCTGAGATTTGCATCTACTTGGGGTTGGCCAGATACTATCGGCGCTTCATCAAGGATTTCTCGAAGACCGCCTTGCCGCTGACCATGTTGACTTAGAAGGATCTGAAGTTTATTGTGGTCTGATGTATGTGAGGCTTGTTTCCAAGAGATAAAGGAGAAGCTGACCACTGCCCTAGTGTTGACCCTACCTTCCAGCAATGAGGGTTTTATGATATTCATTGAAGTTTCAAAGATGGTACTTGGTTGTGTGTTGGAACAAGACCGACATGTGGTTGCATATGCTTCCAGACAACTCAAGCCCAACGAGGTGATTTACCCAACGCATGACTTAGAACTGGTTGCTATCATCCATGCATTGAAGATATGGTGGCATTACCTGTACGGTGCTACCTTCGAAATCCTCACCGACCATAAGAGTTTGAAGTGCCTCCTAACACAGAGAGACTTGAACCTACGACAACAATGATGGATGGTGTACATGAAGGATTACTACTTCACCATTGCTTATCATCCTGGTAAGGCGAATGTCATAGTTGATGCTTTGAGTCAGAAACAACCCAGGTGTGCAACTGTTTTATCCAGTCAGTGGAAGAGCTTAGAGGAGCTGGTGGAGTGGACTCCACAACCGTTAGAGGATCGAGTTCGACTGGACAACAAACAGATTCAGTCAGAATTGTTCGGCGAGATCGTAGCAACATAGTTGGTTAGTGCGGAACTCGACATGATGAAGGGCTTGATGAAGAAGCCACAGACCCGTCTCTCAGTGGGAGTGGATGGAGGATTTAGATTCGAAAATCGTATATGGGGTCCTGGGGACTCACCTCTAAGGGAACATATCCTATAGGAGGCTCATGGTTCTAAGTACACGGTGCACCCGGAAACTACCAAGATGTTCAAGGACCATTAGAGGTTTTTCTGGTGGCCTGGAATGAAGATAGACAATGCGGCATATGTGGCAAGCTATCTTACGTGCCTGATGGTGAAGGCTGAACACCAACAACTCGGTGGACTTTTATAGTCGATAGAGATTATAGAGTGGAAATAAGAGATCACCATGGATTTCATGGTGGGGCTACCCCAGACCAAGAAAGGTCATGATGCAATATGGGTTGTGGCAGATCGCCTTACCAAGTCAGCATACTTCCTTGCCCTAAACACCACTGCCAAGGTGTCAAATCTAGTTGAGCTGTATATTAGAGAGATAGTATGTTTGCATGGTGTATTCGGTTCCATCATCTCTGATAGAGACCCAAAGTTTACCTCTAAGTTGTGGAAGCAAGTTCAAGAGGAGCTTGGTACAAGGTTGAAGTTTAGTACCGCTTATCACCCCCACACAGACGATCAGTCAGAGAGGACGATCCAGACATTAGAGGATCTATTGAGAGCTTATGTGCTCGATTGGGGTGGATCGTGGGAACAATACTTACCTTTAGCCAAGTTTGCCTACAACAACAGCTACCAAGCAAGTATCAGGATGCCTCCGTATGAAGCTCTTTATGGAAGGTTGTGCTGGTCACCGCTTCACTAGAATGTTTTCAGTGAGAGGATCCTGTTGAGGTCAGATGAGCTCCAAGTGTATGCTGATAAAGTCTCTTTAATCAAGAAGAGAATGAAGAGAGACCAGGATAAACAGAAGTCGTATGCTAATGCTAAGCAGACTGACATGCATTTCACTGCAGAAGAGCATGTATTTCTGAAAATCTGACCGCTCTGAGCTATAGCTAATAATAGAGGAAAGTTGAGTCCCCAATATGTGGGTCTGTTTGAGGTGTTAGAATAGATTGGTGAGGCTACATACCGTTTGGCATTACCCCCTCAGTATAGTATGATGCATGATGTTTTCCACGTGTCTAATCTGAAGTGATATGTGCAAGATCTGAGCCATGTAATGAGCATTGAGCCAATTGAGCTTCAAGGGAAGCTGACGTATCCTGAGTCACCTTTGCGGATTCTAGATACCAAGGTGAAAGAACTCAGATGCAAGAATATAGACATGGTAAATGTTCTTTGGAAGCACCATGGAGAGGATGAGGCCACATGGGAGCTGAAGATTGACATGGAAAAAGCATACCCTGACTTGTTTGTTTGATTGCTGAATTTTGGGGACAAAATTCCTATAAGGAGGGGAGGATGTTATAACCTCCATTTTTCCCTAGTTATGTAATAAACATGTAATTATCCTTTTCATAATAAATGGAATACATGCTTTCTTTATTGTTTGAATTAAAAGGATTTTGTTTGCAAATAGCCTTGTTGATTGTTAAATGCGCCTTATTGGTATTGGGCTCAATAATAATAAAGGATAAAGGAAAATACAAATGATAAATAAATAACAAAGAAAAGGTGAATAAAGAGAGAGAGGTGGAAACCTCTACAAGGCAAAGAATATCCTCCAAGTGGGGAATTCGTTCCCTAGGGTTCCTTGGGGTCCAAGGAGTCCAACATAGCACGGTATTGGTTTGAGGAAAGACAAAATAACCATTATTTAGATTTGTTTAAAGAGTAACTTGCCTATGAAGAGATAGTCCTATTCTTTTAGAATTTCGGACTCAAACTTGACATGCAAGTAGATAAAGGCAAGAGAGAGAAACCCTTAAAATTTGGTTGGAAAATACTACACAATTTCTGAGATATGTAATTTGCAAAATTACCTAAAATGTAGTTACTAATCGCCTAAGAAATTGATGATATGAATTAATTGGATAATTCAGGATTTTGGGCTTTATGTGGACCGTTCGATCATGATCCAACAATCCAGGATGACTCCCACAAGTGCGAGGAGTCCTGCTCCAGATAGGTTGGAGATGATCCAAACTCAGATCATTGTGAGAAAAGGAAAGAGAGTTAGGATGATGGAAGATCACCGTTGGACTCGGAGAGAAGTACGGTGATGACCATCCCTACTTTGTAGGGGTCTGGTCAATGATTGGGAAAGATCCCAATTCATCCAATCCCTATCCTCGACCCTATATATAGGGGAGGATGAGAGAGGGTACCCACATCTTCTTTTGCTACCTTAGACTCTGTGGCAGACTGAGAGGAATGTTTCCATTCCATTAATTCCATCTTTCACCCCAACCTTCACCCTCATCATCCCAGAGGACCTCGCCAGAGTCCGACGAGTAGAAGGTGGTCACAGCTGGGTCATGGCAAGCGATTGAGACTATAGTCGTGTTCATAGGAGGGAGATGAATATCCCTGAGCAATCGGCACACTCATAGGTGGTCGAGAGCTCAGATTCAATAATGCCCACACATGTGAGGTAGAGCTCGACATGAGGTTGAAGAAGGTGACTTGGTCAATTACCCTTCTGCCCTTCCGCGTCCAGTGTAAGTCATCTACCCTTTTGGTATTTTGTTGGTTTTCGGCGCTCACGAGGTGAGGCCTCATAGGGGCATGGCTGCTTGTGTGGCATGAGCCAATTGGCTCAGCCCAGGCCCCGCTGGCGTGACTTGGAAAGTCACCAGTCCACGTGGCTTGGCCTGATTGGCCAGTTGTGTTTAATAGTTGAAAAAATCATAGAAATTCATACAAACTCTGATGATAAAAAGTTATATATGAAAGTTGTTTAGAATAATACGAGGAGCACAATAGAATTGGTTTGAGAACCTAAAAATGTTCCCTTTCGCAAAAGTATGTTAATCTAAAGAAAAGTGCATATGTATTAGATTAAGAAACCCTAATTGAGCATATTGCTTGAGTTCATGTTAATTATTGAAATTGAGTATTTGCAACCTGTTGGTTAATTAATAATGAACTTGAACCTAATCTAGATGTTTCTTGCATGATTTAGGGTTTAACACCAAATAAGAATGATTATGCACTTAGAAACCCTAATTTAGGGTAAAAGAGAAAAAGATCACTTTTAATTTGATATATGTGATACTATGTTGTTGGAAGATGACCCTATGTCTGTTAAACGAAATAGGTTAGAATCATTAGGGTTTAAGACCAATTTTGCCTAACTAGGGATTGTAATGATGAAAGTACAAGAAAAACCCTAATTGCAATGGAAACCCTAAAATTGGACTACAAACCCTAGGAAGCAAGCTAGGTTTAATAAATCTTGATGGCATGATTTATGATAGGAAATTATATGCATATTTTAGGATCTCTTTGTGTGCTTGCTTGCCTATTGAATTTCTTACATTGATTGGATTATTCTGTCTCAAATATACCTGACAAGTATGTGGTTATTTATGAGTAACTGATTTAGTTTCACAGAGTTTTCTCGAATAATTGATCAAATTGGATGCAACCTAAATTGTTGGATGTTCATTTATGCAAATATTTAAAGTCACTATGATTATCACAATTAATTATATATGTGCATTCTCTCACCTACATGCCACCCTGATGTATGATGCATGACCAAGCCCTAGAGGTAAGGTCAATTAAGTCAAGCCCAAGAGGGAAGACGATTGGGAACCATGAGAGGTGACCCCAGGAACCAAGCTTAGGATGGAGAAGGTGGACTTATGTTTCTTGCATGACTATTGGGCACCATGATAGGTGACCCCAGGAACCAAGCTCAGGATGGAGAAGGTGGCCTTATGTCTAGTGCAAAGGAAAAACCCTAGAGAGGGTATTCCAGGGTTAGGGCAAAAGAGGTGGAGAATGTCACATTGAAAACGTAATTTGGATTGTTAAATAACTCAATTGTGATATTTAGGTTGTTAGCAATATTTGTGAAATTTGGGTTGTCCCCTCATAGTGGCATATTCATTTATACTGACTGACATTTTGTTTGTCTGTATTTTAGGTACATATGAAAAGAACAAATAGTAAAGTGACACATTGTGAATATATGAATTAAAGTACAAGGAGGATTAGTTAGAATAGACTTCAGTTGTTGATAGAAGTTTAGAAATCCAAGATTTTAAAGAGGTATGCAAAGTTTTATTTGATTCCATCTTGATAGTATAGTTTTTGGTAGAATTTAGTAATTATTATTCATTATTTGTGAAACCATTGTTTTGGAAAATTGGGATAACGGCTCTGACCTTTTGGTCTCCCTTAATTGAGGGTTACTGGGAGGCGGGGTCATTACAACTGGCCTCATAGACCACCACTAGTTTTAACTATTTGTTTTGTCCTCACTCACGTACAAGTCAATATGAACTTCTTGATTCATCAATCATCCTAGTGCTACTCTGGGCTGAGCACCCTTAACCACAAAGTTCTTTAGCGATTGACTCCCTAAAAAGGAGGTACACCTTGGTGATATGGATAATCAAATCATTCCTTTTAAGATTATTACATCTGAGACCTCAAATACTGGGACGTTACAATCTCCAGTACTTAGAGTATTGAAATCCTCATCAAGCCTTAACTAAAGGTCTCATAATCTGTTCCCATTTCATTGCAGACTCAAATGGCCAATGTACATCCAACTTCTGACAATGACTACCAGTGCAAGGATGGCTCCATCAACTAGGATAGCCCTTTCCAACATGCCTGGACTGCATGGCTCAAAGACTGGCATTCCATGACTGGACCTCCCCTTGACCCCTTCCTGCTAAGGGGCAGCAAGACCCCCTAATTGGGGGGCCACACCACTCAAACCCTCCGGTAGTGCTACGCCTTTTGTTTTCTGGGGTCTTTCTTCTTGATTGTACACCCCAACCACTCTTGGTTCTTGTTGTAGTTGGTGTGAGGGGGAGACATACAGGAGGGCATTATAGGCCTTACCCACTGGCCGTCCAACCTTGTCTAGCCTGCACAGAATTAAGGGGACGTCCAACCATGGAAGAAGTGCCACAGGCCAAGAATGCCCATTACCACATCCGGGGTTGCAGTTGTAGAAGCAAGGGAGAAGAAAGAAAAATAAGGAGGGCTAGAGTGCGTGAAAATGTGAGAAAGGAGAGGGGTAAAGATGAGGTGGAAGAATGGAATATGCGGGGATTTTCATGTTTGTTTGAAGTGGCAAGTAGAGGAGGAGCAAGGTGTACTTTGTGCCACCTACTGCTGGCCTAGGGAGTAGGTGGGGAAGACAACACAACAACCATTGGATCAAGTTTGGATCCATGGATACTTAATCAAAGGCATGTGATCGAGAGGTAACATGGTAGATTGCAAGTGATTCCAAATGGGCCAAATTTGTGGCCTCTAGTATGGGCCCACTCATTGGTTGATAGAAGCACTAACAAATATTAAAACAAAGTTTTCAAATTGTTTTATTTAGCAATCTTGTAAAAACCATATCTTTTAAACTATAACTTAGATTTCTGTTAAGTTTTTTATTTTGTGTAATTTTTTTCACTTATTAGATAATGTGTAAAGGAATCCAATATGATGATGTTGAGACAACTCAATAATCAAAATTCTATTTGAAAAGTCTAATAATTCACTCAAGTTTTGTCAAACAAGCTAAATGTGACATTTAGTCACATTGAAATCATTTGTTGAGCATAATGTGACTCAAAGTCATCGAATTGAGGGAGAGGAACTTTATTGGATACAATTGATCAACTTATGATTATACATGTGCATAACTAAAAGAGTGTGAAAATCTTGGTTGTTACATCGGCCCTTTGAAGGACTTGCCCATCTATGACCAAGAATTTTCTACCTTCACCAAGGACTTACCCAATCTTGACAAGGATCTTTACCATTTGTCTTCTTCTTTAAAAGGATACTTTTTTTCCATCAAAATTGTCTTCCATTGTTTCACAAGCACACCTTCTGACTCCTCTTCTTCAAGAGGCTATAACTTTATGAAATGGATTATTTCTTTTCTAAGGGTTGCATACCCTTCTTCTCTCTTAGGAAAGAGAAAATTGTCATTACTGTGAGAGAAAGAGAGTTAGGTAGGTAGATGAATGAGAGAATCACAAGATATAAATGTAGGATTATCTAATTTACACATATCCTATTCAGTCTAGTGGAAGAAGCACATGATTAGGAGAATTATTCAGAAAAACTCTTAGGGACTATACTACAAGAACCATATTAGTCCTTCAATAACCATGGGATGATTCCTTAGGGGTCCTATTGATATCTAAGGGTGTCCCCTTGACTATAGAATAAATTAGCATGACTTCTAGCCATTATAGAGGGAGTTTGAGATATTCTAATGGTCAGATTTCACTTTATGGCCCTTCTCTAAGGATAGTTTTGCACTTTGAAGAGCTACCCAAAAACTCAACCAATGATACATGTCACTCATTTTATGTCTAAATAAACTAATTGGGATTATGAAAAAATCTTTACGTAATCCTTATGCACACTAAACAAATTTCAATCTACACTAAATTTCAGTTGATGCCATTAGTTGGATCAGTAAACAATATTGTTGTCCAAGTTTGTTCTAAGACAAACTTGACTGATGAAATATATGTTACCAAATCAATTTGTGCAATATTAATTCATTTTGGTTAATTTTATTACACTTTTTATCTATATTAAAAGCTATCTAATCATATGAAGATCCAGAGACCTAGGTGATGGTGGCTAGCTTAGGCCCAAGCTCCAATGTCCTTCCAACCTAGAAACACTAGCTCCTTCAACGGATAGAAACAACAGCTCCTATAGCATCCTCAAGCCTAAGATCCTCAGCTCCTCTAGGCTGCGAGCAGCTCCTCAAGAGAGCATAGTGAGAGTGGTAGTGATAGTGTGGAGGGGCGGCGAGTGGAGGAAGAGCAACAATAGTGTGGCAACGAGTAGAGAAAGAGTAATAGCAGAGGCAAAGACGAATTGAGCAATGACAATGGAATCTCTAGAGACCTAGGTGGAAATCACAATGAAACAGAGAATGGAGGAGAAAACTTGTTTTGTGTGGGTGTTATTAAGTTACCCATAGTTGTCGATTGTTTAGAAAATTGGACAAGTAAGTCCTAAAAGATTTACCCTCGGGTTAAGGGTATAGTCATTAGTTATTTGTGAAAACCTGACGACTAAGTACAAATGTAAACCAAAAAAATGCCCTATGTCGGCTATTTGAGGGAACCGACGACTAATTTCTAAACGAAACAAAAAATATACCCCAAATTAGGGCCATAACTGTCAGTTTAATACGACACCAGTACCAATGAAAAAATTGACGTCTATATACATATCCTAACAAAAAAATTCCATCTAATGTTTGGACCATAGTTGTCAATTATCCAATAAAACCAACAACAACGGAGAAAATTTAGGGGGGGATATTTTCATGGGGACAAGATGCATAAACACATAATTGTCAGTTTCTTCTGCAAAGTCGACGCTATAGACCCATCCCAAAAAAAAAATTGTCTCGCCAAGGGTGATTATTCGTCAGTTATTTTGTTAGAGTCGACGACTAATGAGGGGATAAATTTTTATGTGGGGACTTGGCACGAAACATGTGTCGTCGGTTATTACAAAATCCGGCGCTGGACTGAAAATTTTGGAGGCAAATTTTTTTCCTTGAAAAATTGTATTTCACAGGTAATTTTAGACGTCAGTTTCTATGAAAAGAAATTGACGTTAAAGTAAAAGTGATACCCGTGTCTTTTCAAAATCAGCTTGACTTCATATACGGTGATAGTTGGTTTATTTAACCGATGACTTTGTCCTTTGGTGTTTCTATTTTGTGGGTAACCGACGCCATGAATAGTGACTTTATAGGCCATTTCCTTACTAGTGAATGCAAATATGATCATGCAAATCTTGAAACATGATTGCTCCTGGGTGATGATTGATCTCATGACCACATGAAATGTGATATAATGATTAAATCCCCTTGTAAGGAACCTGACCCACATTTTGGGGATAACCCTGTTTGTTTTGCTTAAGTGTGTTGCTTAGCTCCTTGCTCTAATCATCTAAGATGTAATTAGGGCATGTTCGAGGCTTGGAGTTACTTGGATGAGCTTGTTTGGATGATGATTGTGTTTTGTGGAGAGGTTTGGTGAAAATTGCAATTTACCTAGAGTAGGGGTTGATGTCAAGTTTTCCACCTTTAGAGTGTTCCTTCTCTCTCTTGGCATCATCTAGAGGAAAGAGAGAGTTGGGCATCTTGTTTGTGTTTTAGATGTGTGGTGACATCCTTAGAGGTGTTTTGGACACATGCTTGAGGCGGGCCTTGCACCTAGGAGTGTTGTCTTGAATTTGAGAGGCTTAGAGGGGCCTTGTATCAGTTTGTGGGTGTCTTGAGGGACATCCTATCGATTTTGTGGTACCTAGGGTTTACCCTATTGGTTTGGGAAGAGAGGTAGAGATGTGTATTGGCCATGACCTAGGAAGGTGATCTAGTGGGTGAGAGATAGATCTTATCACCTTATTGCATGGTGTTGCATGTGGCCCCTTCATGGACATGTGACACCTAGGGTTCGAAGGTGGTGACACCTTCCCCTTCCTCTCTCTTTCATTTCTCTTGTATATATACCTCTTTCTCTCCATGCAAGAGAATCCTTTTGGCCTTCTTTGCTTTCCTCTTCCTTAGTGGACGACCTTGAGCTAGAGGAGTCTCTCCCTTGGAACTTGGAGGATGAGTCCCATGCTTATGGTGCTCTCTTCATACTCTACCTTGGTAAGCCATGATCCTTTGCTTCCTTTCTCTCTTTCATTATTTTTCTCATCCATGGACCTTGGTTACTTCTTTTCCCTCTCATTCTCTCTTAACCATGGTTCCATATTCTCTCTTGGAGGTGTTGTGGTGATCAATCTTGGAAGTCCTTTTTCTACCTTGAATTTGTGAGCTTGGAACTTGGTGCTGATCCTTGAGGTGGGTTATATAATAGTAAACCCTCTTTGTTATCATCACCCTTTACTCGCTATCGTCTTCTTTGTTCTTGGTTTTTTATCCCTTCTATTCTAGTAGTTCTTCTTGGTAGTTTTGTGCTCTGTTTTGAAGAATGGAATCTTTCTTGGTTTCTGCCATGTGTTGCACCTTATTTGGTCTTGCTTGTAATGTCGTTCTAAGGTTGAAGATGATTGAAGTGATATCTATGGTTAGGTCATTATGTATGCTGGTCGATATGCCTTGGGTGGTCGTCATGACTTGTGGAACCACTAACCTTCACCCCTTTGTGATAGGTCATCACAATCTTTGGGAGACCTTGATCGACGTGCTCTGTTGATGGTCATCATAATCCATGAGAGTCATGAACCAATATGATAAACAATAGGCATTGTTTGAAAGATGATTTCCTATTATGGATTAGTCGTCACGGGTTGATGTGTTACCTGTGGAGGTGTTGTAGCTCGACAACCCCAACAGTTGTCACCCTTGGTGATGCCTAAGAGAATCGCATTGCTCGACATGTTGACAATCTGCCATGCCTGGTGCGTTGCTGAATCCTAAATTGCCCAAGAGGCTTGTGTTGTTCGTTACCCTGACGCCCATCACACCATGTGATGGCATTGCCCGATAGGGTAGGTTAGCCGATATCCTCCACCTTAAGTGTTGCTACCCGACACACATAAATAGGTATGCCTTGTTCTCTAAACCGATACACATCCTAGTTGGTAGGCTGACACCCTAGTTAATCACCTAGTATACCCTAACAGATAACCCTCTTGGTGAGGTTAGCCCGACACCTTGAAGTGTCCAACAAATACACCATTTGTGTGTTACCCGACACATTGTTGTTGCTCTACAAACCTAGGTTTAACCCAATACCCTATGTGGAAACCCTAATCTATATCTTGTGATGGTGTCCAAGGTACACCATGTTGATGTTATGGCCACATGGTATGATGTGATACACTATGGAGTAGTTGTATGTATGATGTTGAGAGTTATGTTTTTATAGATAATAACATGTTTTATAATGATAATCATAATCATTTTTCTATGTCTCATAACACATCCCATAAGGATGATGAAAGTGATAACCTAAGGGTGGTTGTTGATCCAACGTTATACACCCTAATCAGGTAAAGTAAAACCCCTTTTGAAATGAGGTAAAATGTATGGAATGAGTCCTATGAGATAATGGGTTGATGATGTATTGCTTTATTATTATCAATTTCAACCATGAAGGAAATACCAGTTAATGTACATAGCTAGGTATGGGCTATAGTTGTTATGATATGTTTGAATGGGCCTTTTGAGGCAGAAAGTGTTACTGATATTCTTGAAATAGGAATAAATGGTATTATGACCAGATGATGGCCTTTTTTCCTTATGGGTTAGTGATTTCCTTAGTTATGAGATGAGGGGTTGTTACCCTTAAAATGTGGTCATTATGAGGGACATATGGTGAATGACAAGAATCAAGTGTTAAAGTGATGACATCACACCTTATATGCTTCAGTATGTTCTGGTGATGTGTCTGGCCCTAGTTTATGTAGATTTTGTTTCGAGGTTGTATGTTGTAGCTTGATTGATGCTGAAAGATGCTTAAATTGGCCTAATTAATCAATTGGAATCTAATAGTGTAGCTTGCCATGTTACATACATCCATTAAGTGTCAAAAATTATTGAATGGTGAAATGAGTTTAACTCGGAGCACATAACATTGAATATGTGGGGTGCAAGTTGTGTAATTCCTTGTATCCTTAACTATAGGATGTGTGATATGACCATACGTGAGTCGATCTTATTGTGGTATGGATGGGCATGCATGAGCCAGTCCATCTTGTTAGAACGGCCATACGTGAGCCTATTCTTCTAGCGTCATACATGTACCAAGGTGAGCTAGTTATGATTATATATGTGGATGGCCATGTCCGCGCCAATCCCTGAATTTGACTATATGTCATTATTGTACTTGACTGATATGTCTCTGTGGTGTTTTCTCTTGTGCTGACAAAGAGGTGTGGTGAGGTCGTGGATTCCGGCTCTTCCATTAGACATTGTATAGCACTGATTTTGACTTATCATGTGGTCAGTGGAATTTGGGTGGTATGACTAAAATCTTCGCGGCATAATAAAATATGTAATCAGCCATGTAGTATAAATGTATAGGGTCAAAATATGAAAACATTAAATGAGGCTGTACTTGATCTTTATACAATGTTAATGATAGGAATTATACATGTTCTTCATATTCCTTTTAAATTATTAAGATGGTTCATAATTCAATAGTAATTGCTCATGTTGTTAATAATCATTACTCACTTCACTTAGTTGTAATTATACTGCAGCTTAATTTTATGTTACTTGTGTTAATAATAAAGTTTTTGGTGAGTTATATCTCCCACTGAGATTTGGAATCTCACCTCGTGGGTTTCCCACACCCTTTTTAGGTGGACAAGCACAAAGAGGTAGAGATCATGCAGCAGAGGTTGAGGAGTAGTAGGAGGACCAATAGTTGATGTGGTTGGTAGTGTTGTTGGATGTCTTTTGTTGATAGAGTCCTAGAGTCGTCCCTCTACACTCAGGTATTTGGGAACATTTTGTAGATGTTTTGCAAACATGCTTTCTTTATGTGTCTAGCTTGTATACCTGTTATGTACATATGTGGTGGGATCATGTATATATGTTCTGGAACAGTTCATTGGCTACAAGTTGATAGCAGTCCTTGTATATTCTTTGAGGCATGAAAGGACTTATATGCAAAGGTTCTTGCTGTTTGGTATTTTTATAAAAATGGTTTTAAATTTTTGATATTTTCGAGTAATCTGTTCGTTAATCTTTCTTCCACAGTTATGGTTCAAGTAATCTCGCTTCATGCTGCATGGGGTGTCACAATCAGGTTGGTATCATAACCTTAGATTCACTAAGTCTACATGGACTAGGACTAGGGTTTGTGTCTATTCTAGTATCCTCCAGACTATCTTATAGTCACTTTTTCTTATGTAGAAGAAGAATATAAAAGCTTAAAGATGTCTAGAAAACACGAAGAACATGTTGTCGAGAGTAGTGTTGTTGTACTAGGTGGAAGTGCAAGGAACCAATCATGAGAAGATTAGGTGCTTAAAGTCCCCCAGTTTAACCCAACCATGATAGAAAACCCTATCTTTAAATCTCTTTTTGGGTAGTTTATGGTAACGAAGACTCATACGGCGGATAGGATGCCTGCACCTCAGCCTAAGGCATTGGATCCCCATACTAAATCTTGGGGTACTGGGAAGACTTTCAAGAAGCTTTGTCGTGTTGGAGCTGTTGAGTACGCAGGGACAGCTGACCTGACGGATGCGGATCTATGGCTAACCGAGATGGAGAAGGCTTTTAATATCTTGAGTATCCTTGAAGAGGATACGGTGAAGCATGTTGTACATCTCCTGATAGGAAGTGCTGGCCATTGGTGGGCCATAAGAGAGGAGAAGAGACTCAGTGTTGTGATTGGTTGGGAGTTCTGATGCGAGTTGGTTAGTCAGTACATTCCTTGGACGTAACTTGATTAGAAGATCAACCAGTTTGAGAGGATTTGACAGGGATCCGTGATGATCAATGAGTATGAAGCAAGGTTTATGGATTTGCTGAGGTTTTTTCCTCACATGAAAATGACGAATGATGAGAGGATTTGTCATTTTGAGAAGGGGTTGAATGCCGAGTTGTCTACCCCACCTGGTGCTTTAGAGAATCGAGAAAAGTTTGATTGAATTGTGGCATATGTTCGAAGGATAGAATGATATGTGAAGGAGAACAGAGAGATAGGTACTAAGAAGAGGTTTGCACAATTCCAAGGACATTCGTTAGGTGGCTTTAAGAATCTGAGGTTTTGCATACCACCGGTAACGCAAAGGTTTAGTGCTCCGACACAGTGATCACCAAGTAAGGGCATAGGCTATAGTTTTCTACCATCAGGAGCCCAGAGTGTTGCATCAACATCGGTGGTAGGTACACCTAGGCCTTAGTATGAGAATGGGACGTATTATAAGTGTGGACAAGTTGTCTATACCAAACTGTTCTATCCATTGAAAGAGGATGAAGTGACTCAGCAACTGAGGAAAAGTCAACATGGCTCGTAGAGACAGTCGAATAGAAACGCAGGAGGATGGGGACATGGTCAAACATTACAAGCTGGATCATCTGCTTAGAAAATTAGAGGACGGGGGCAACAATTGGAAATGACTAGATTCTGCACTATGAGTCAGGCGAAGGCGGTGGTCAACCCAGAAGTGGTGACATGTCAGATGGAGTAATTTCATTCTGATTTGTCTTCTTCTTTCTTTATATATGTTATTGTTGGCCTGGGTGCTACACACTCTTTTATCACACATGAAGTGCTTAGTAGTTATTATTTTCTTGTTAGTCCTACGAAGAATAGTTTGGTGTTAGAATCCCCATTGGGCAGTTATGTAGTATCGCAGGATGTGTGTCCTTCCAGTGTTCTTTCCTTTTCAATACATTACATTCAAGTGGATCTCATACCACTTGACATATATGGATTCAAGGTGATCCATTGAATGGATATCCTAGAGAAGTATAGAGTGGTCTTGTATTGTAGTTCGAAGTAAGCGACTTTTATGGATGGTAGTGAGACATGGATCTTCCAAGGAGATAGGAAGATTCTTTTGACATGTCAAGTATCATCCATGGTAGCAAGGAAACTTCAGAGACAAATTTGCGAGGCATTTTTGGCACATGTGATGATACTGAGGCAAGGTGTCCTATTCTTCATGAGGTGCCAGTTGTTAGAGAGTTTGAGAACATGTTTCCTGAGGAGTTTCCAAGTGTACCCCCATCCGGTGAGATTGACTTTGAGATCAATCTGGTCCCTAGAACACAACCTATAGCTCATACATCATATAGGATGGCACCAATAGAGATGGCAGAGTTGAAGAGATAGTTTCAAGAGTTGCTTGACAAGGATTTTGTTAAGGTGAGTACATCGTCGTGGGGTGCTCCAGTGTTGTTGGTGAAAGAGAAGGATGGTTCTATGAGGTTGTGCATAGACTACAAGTTGTTGAACAAGGTTACGATAAAGAATAAGTATCCCTTGTCGGGGATAGATGATTTGTTTGACTAGTTGTGTGGCGCAACAGTTTTCTCAAAGATAGATCTAAGCTCAAGATATCACCAATTGAGGATTAAGGAGAATTATATACCCAAGTCAGCATTTAGGACAAGGTATGGTCACTATGAGTTTGTGGTTATGCTGTTTGGGATGACCAATGCACCAGTATAATTCATGGATTTGATGAACATAGTGTTTTGACTATTCGTTGATCAGTTCGTGGTGGTCTTTATAGATGACATCTTGATATACAGTCATGATAGTCAGCATCATGAACAACATCTTTGTCAGACATTCACAATGTTGAGACAACACCATCTTTATGCTAAGTTTAGCAAGTGCGAGTTATGGTTGAAGGAGGTAGCTTTGTTAGGGCATGTTAAATCTGTTGAAGGAGTATGTGTTGATCTTAAGAAACTAGAGTCTTTGATAGAATGGGAGCAACCTAAGATGTTGACTGAAGTGTGCTATTTTCTAGGTCTGGCAGGCTACTACCAGAGTTTCCTTAAGGACATCAATGCTATCACCCTACCCCTCAATAAGTTAACAAGGAAGGATGTGCCATTCTTTTGGGATGATAGATGTCAACATCCTTTTCATATGTTGAAGGATAAGTTGACAAGTGCACCAGTTATAGTCTTTCCTGGGCAAGGAAAAGGATACATCGTCTTTTGTGAAGCATCTAGGAATGGTCTGGATTGTGTGTTGATGCAAGACAAGCAAGTGGTTTCTTTTGCTTCCCAACAACATAAGAAGGAGATTTATCCAACCCATGATTTGGAGCTAGTTGTAGTGGTTCATGCCTTGAAGATTTGGAGGCACTACTTGTATGGTGAGAAGTGACATTTTTTCACAGATCATAAGAACCTAAAGTACATTTTTTCACAGTAGGAGTTGAATATGAGGAAACATTGTTGGATGGAGTTGATTAAAGACTATGACTGCACAATTGATTATCATCCAGGGGAGGCCAATGTCATATCCAATATGTTGATCAGGGCATCCTCATCCTCATCCATGGTTAAAGGCCAGTTGAGTTCATTGATGTAGCACAAGCTAGAAATGTTGGTCACCTTGTGTTAGATGAATGTCAAGTTTGAAGTCTCCTTGTTAGCCAGTTTGTTGGCATAGTTATAGGTGAAGCCTATAATGAGACAACAGATTAGAGAAGCTCAATAGACTAATATTATGACACAGAAGATTAGATCTGAGTTTGGCAGCAAGAAGTGTGACGGTTTTCACGATTCAGATGATGGGACAGTTTGTTACCATAATTGAATAGTGGTTCCTGATGTTGATGACCTAAGGAAGATGGTGCTGGAGGAGGCCCATTCATCCATGTATGTTATGCACCCAGGAAGTACCAATATGTACCACAATTTAAAGGATATGTATTGGTCGCCAAGCTTGAACAAGGATGTAGCTAATTTTGTTGCAAGGTGCGTGATATGTCAACAAGTTAAAGCTGAGCATCAGAAGCCTACAGGCACGTTGCAACTGTTTCATATACCGAAGTGGAAATTGGATCATGTAACTATGGACTTTGTTGTTTCTATACCTAGGACATCCAAAGGTTATGATTCCATTTGGGTGATCGTTGATAGGTTGACTAGGTCAGTGCATTTCCTTCCTGTGAAGACAAAATTCATAGTAGAGAAGCTTTCCCAAGTCTATATTCATGATATAGTGTGTTTAAACAATGTTCCAGCTACTATCGTGTCTGATAGAGGTCATCACTTCACGAGTCAGTTTTGGGAATGACTACACATTGCTTTGGGTACACAGTTGAATTTTAGTACCACTTTCCCCCCATAGACAGATGGTCAATCGTAAAGGACCATTCAGACCTTGGAGGATCTATTGAGGGATTGTGTTCTTCAATTTTTAGGAAGTTGGGATGTAGATCACAGTTTGATAGAGTTTTCCTACAACAACATCTATCAGAGTAGTATTGATATGGCACCATATGAGGTGTTGTATGGGAGACGTTGTAGATCTTTGTTGTGTTGGTATGAGATAGGATAGTATCGGGTTCTTGGTCCTCCTCTTGTACAGTAGGCAAAGAGAAGATCAAAGTGATACATCAATAGTTGAAAGAAGCATAGGACAGACATAAGTTGTATGCAGATAATCGTCATAGACCCTTGGAGTTCCAAGTGGGATACAAGGTATATTTGAAGGTCTCTTCTTAGAAGGGTGTTCTAAGGTTTTGGAAGAAGGGTAAGTTGGCTCCCAGTCATATGGGACCTTACCCAATGATGGCACGTGTTGGGAAAGTGGCTTAGAAATTGGAGTTGCCACCTGAGTTGCACAAGTTACATCTATTGTTCCATGTCAGTATGTTGAGTAAGAGTCATCTAGATACAAATTTAGTGTTGCAGCCTGTAGAGGTGGAGCTTGATGAGGATATGACCTATGTGGAAGGTCTAATGTTGATCCTTGACTAGAGAGTGAAGAAGTTGAAGAGGAAGGACGTTGTGCTTGTGAAGGTTCTTTGGCATCACCGTGGTGTTGAGGAAGCCATGTGGGAGCTCGAGGAAGAGATGAGGATGAAATACCCCTCCCTTTTCTCTTAGGATTTTAGGGGCAAATCCCTTTTAGGGGTTTATGTCTTTTAAGGACCCTGACCCACCTTTTGGCGATAACCTTATTTGTTTTTCTTAAGCGTGTTGCTTAGCTCCTTACTGAAATCAACTGAGATGTAATTAGGGCGTGTTGGAGGCATGTAGTTCCTTAGTTGAGCTTGTTTGGATGATGCTTATGTTTTGTGGAGAGGTTTGGTGCAAATTGCAATTTACCCAGAGTAGGGGTTCATGTGCAAGTTTGCAACCTCTATAGTGTTCCTTCCCTCTCTTGGCATCATCTAGACGAAATAGAAAGAGATGGGCATCTTTTTTAAGTTTTGGATGTGTGGTGACATCCTTGGAGTTGTTTTGGACACATGTTTGAGGTGTGCCTTGCACCTTGGAGTGTTGTTCGGGCTTAAGAGCCTTAGAGAAGCCTTGTATCGGTTTATGGGTGTCTTGAGGGACATCCTATCGGTTTTATTGTATCTAGGGTTTACCCTATCGGTTTGGGAAGAGAGGTAGAGATGTGTATCGGACATGACCTAGGAAGGTGATCTCGTGGGCGAGACATAGATCTTATCACCTTGTTGCATGGTGTTGCATGTGGCTCCTTCTTTGTGGATATGTGTCACCTAGGGTTCTATGGTGGTGACACATTCCCCTTTCTCTCTCTTTCATCTCTCTTGTATATATACCTCTTTCTCTCAGTGAAAGAGAATCCTTTTGGCCTTCTTTGCTTTCCTCTTCCTTGGTGGACGACCTTGAGCTAGAGGAGTCTCTCCCTTGGAGCTTGGAGGACAAGTACCAAGCTTGTGGTTCTCTCTTCATCCTCTACCTTGGTAAGCCATGATCCTGAGCTTCCTTTCTCTCTCTCTTTCTTCTTATCTACCATGGACCTTAGTTACTTGTTTTACCTCCATGCTCTCTTAACCATAGTCCCATCTTCTCTCTTGGAGGTATTGTGGTGATCATGCTTGGAAGACCTTCTTCTACCTAGAGCTCGTGAGCTTGGAGCTTGGATGTGATCCTTGAGGCTGGTTATATAACTCTAAATGCTCTTTGTTATTATTAGCCTTTACTCGCTATCTTGTTCTTTGTTCTTGGTTTGTTATACCTTACATGCTAGTAATTCTTCTTGGTAGTTTTGCATTCTGTTTTGAAGAAGGGAATCTTGTTTTATTTCTGCCATGTGTTGCACCTTCTTTGGTCTTTCTTGTAATGTCGTTCTAAGGTTGAAGATGATTGAAACGATATGCATGGTTAGGGTGTTATGTATGCTAACTGATAGGCATGTAGGCTGATATGCCTTGGGTGGCCATCACAACATGTGGCACCACTGACTGTTACCCCTCTGTGATAGGTCATCACGATCTTTGGGAGACCTAGATCGATGTGCTCTGCTGATGGATGTCATGATCCATGGGAGTCCTGAACCATTATGATAAATGATAGGAGTTGCTGGAAACACGATTTCCCGTTATGGCTTAGTCATCATAGCTTGATGTGTTACCCTTGGAGGTGTTGCAGCTCGACAACCCCAACAGTCGTCATCCTTGGTGATGCCTGAGAGACTCGTGTCGCTCATCATGTTGATAATTTGTCACGACCTAGTGCGTTGTTGAACCTTAAGTTGCCTGAGAGGCTTGGGTTGCTCGTTACCCTGACGCCTGTCACACCACGTGACGACGTGGGCCGATAGGGTAGATTATCTGGTACCCTCCCCCTTAAGCGTTTCTACCCAACGCACCATCATAGTTGATAAACTGGTATGCCTTGTTCTCTAAACCAATACACATCCTAGTTGGCAGGTTGACACCCTAGTTGATCACCTAGTATACCATAATGGATAACCCTCTTGGTGAGGTTAGCCTGACACCTTGAAGTGTCCAAAAAATACATCCTTTTTGTGCTATTCGACACACTATTGTTGCCCAAAACACATAGGGTTAACCTGATATCCTATGTGGAAACCCTAATCAATATCTTGTGATGGTGTTCAAGGTACACCATGTTGATGCTATGGCCACATGGTATGATGTGATACCCTATGGAGTAGTTGTACGTATGATGTTGAGAGATATGTTTCTATACCTCATAACATGTTTTATAATGACAATAAGAATTGTGTTTTTATGTATCATAACACATCCCATAAAGATGTTGAAAGTGGTAACCTAAGGGTGGTTGTTGATCCAACCTTGTAAACCCTAATCGGGTAAAGTAAAACCCTAATTGAAATGAGGTAAAATGTATGGCATGATTCCTATGAGATAATGGGTTGATGATGTATTGATTTCTTGTTATCAATTTCTAACCATGCAAGCAACATAGTTAATGTACATAGCTAGGTATGAGCTATGGTGGTATGATATGTTTGAATGGACGTTTTGAGGCATAAAGTATTGTTGATATTCTTGCAAGAGGAATAAATTGTCTTATGACCTGATGATGGCCTATTGCCTTATGGGTTAGTGATTTCCTCAGTGATGAGATGAGGGGTTGTTACCCAAGAAATGTGGCCTTGTGATGGACATATGGTGAATGACAAGAATCAAGTGTAAAGTAATGAGATCACACCATATATTCTTCAGTATGTTCTAGTGATATGTCATGCCCTTGTTTATGTAGATTTTGTTTAGAGATTGTACATTGTAACTTGATTGATGTATAAACATGCTTAAAGTGGCCTAATTAATCAATTAGAATCTAATATGTAGCCTGCCCTGTGCCATAGATCCATTCAGTGTCAGCAATTGTTGAATGGTGAAACAATTTTAACTCTGAGCACATATTTTCTAATATGCGGGGTACAAGTTGAGTAAAAAACTTGTATCCTTAAATATTGGATGTGTGAGATGACCATGTGTGAGTTGATCTCATTATGGTATGGATGGACATGCGTGAGCCACTTCTTCTTGTTAGAACATCCATACGTGAGCATGTTCTTCTAGCGTCGTACATGTACCAAGGTGGTCTAGTTATGATTATATATGTGGATGGCTATGCGTGAGCAAATCCCTAAATTTAACAATATGTCATTGTTGTAGTTGACTGATGTGTCTTTGTGGTGTTTTCTCTTATGTTGACCAAGAGGTGTGGTGAGGTCGTGAATTCTAGCTCTTCCATTAGACCTTGTATGGAACCAATTTTGACTTATCAAGTAGTCGGTGGGATTTGGGTGGTACGACTCAAATCCTTAGGGAATAATAAAATATGTAATCAGTCATATAGTATAGTTGTATAGGGTAAAAATATGGAAATATTGGATGAGGCCTTCCTTGATCTTTATAAAATGTTGATGATAGGAATGATACATGTTCTTCATATTATTTTAAATTATTAAGAAGTTTCATAAGTCAACAGTTGCTCTTCTAGTTAATAATCATTACCTTCTTCACTTAGTTATAATTATACCATGACTTAATTTTATCTTATCTGTGTTAATAATAGAGTTGGTGGTGAGTTATATCTCCTGCTGAGAATTGGAATCTCACCCCATGGGTTTCCCACCCTCTTTAAGGTGGACAAACATGAAGAGGTAGAGATCCTGCAATGGAGGTTGAGGAGATGTAGGAGGACCAGTAGCTGACAAAGTTGGCAGTGTTGTTAGATGTCCTTTGTTGATAGAGTCCTAGAGTCATTCATGTACACTTGGGTTTTCGGGAACGTTTTGTAGATGTTTCATAAGCATGCTTACTTTATGTGGCTAGCTTGTATACCTATTATGTACAGATGTGGTTGAATCATGTATATATGTTCTTGAACAACTCTTTGTCTACAGGTTAATAGAAGACATTGTATATGCTTTAAGGCATGAAAGGATTTATATGTGAAGGTTCTTGCTATTTGGTAGTTTTATGAAAATGGTTTTGAATTTTTAATATTTACCAATAATCTATCCGTTAATCTTTCTTCTGCTGTTATGTTTCAAGTAATCTCACTTCGTGTGGCATGGGGCGTCACACCCCCTTATTTTTCTAGGATCAATACTTCATGACTATGATAACATGGTGGTAGTTAGTCATATAACTCCCATAACCTAGGTCGAATCCCTATTATGATTTCCCCTAAATTTACATCTTTATGGCTATTTGGAGTTTGGAAAGGTAACCCCTTTCCACACAATTTGGTTCCTCAAGTCCCTAATAGGGCAGATCCAACATGATAAGGATACTTGACCTTGAGATCTCAATTTGATGATGATCATGAAATATGATGATTTTGATCAAGTCTTGTGGTTAAGTTAATGAAAATTCATAGCTCTAGATCATTCATCAACCTTGAATACTAGGATGATAAATTTGAGGTTGATATCTCAAATATTGCTCAAATTTTTCTCTATTATTGTTCAATTGTTGTATATGGATGGATTATCACTCTTAAGGTCTAAATATGAGTTTAAACACTATCTTTAAAAAAAATTATACTTGTAACTTTTGGTGTCCAAACATCAACTCTCGATATTGATTTAGAAAATTTGGACTCATGATTATTGGTCGTAATAATTTTTTGAATCCTATACTCATCCTATATGGATATCTATATCACCCTTGATATATAATTGATGACGTTCATGTTCCTAAAACTAATTTTTTTTCAAATGATGATTATTTCATTTTAGTTGGTTAATGACTTAGAGTTGGGCCTATTCTTTTTCGGAATAAATCACAATATCAAAATAATATTTGTCACTAGTTTTGGATTACAAAATCTCAATCATGGATGCATAACCCAACCTAGGTCAATGTAAAACCTAGAGCCCTAAATTTTGGGAATGAAAGTCATGCTTTACTATTGATTCAAAGATCTCTATTCATTTGATGTAAGATACAATCTATCCAAATCTGTGGTTTATAGGATGATCTCTCCAAATTCTTTATCAATGTAACAATATTTCTAATTTGATAATCTAAATGTGTATGGCTTGACCTTGATTCTCTATTCATGAATTTTGGTTGATTTTGATTTTTGAAGTGATGGAAGTATTGTATGTGGAATATAAAGAAAGAAATGATATGGAATATGAGTCCCAAACTCTAGAGGAGTTGCTTTAATTTCGGGGACAAAATTCCTTTTACGGTGGGGAGAATGTAATGACCTAAATTTTCACATTCTTTCATTCATGCATTTCTAGACTAACAAGGTGCTCGATTTTATTCAACAACATGCGGCCCCCTCCATCAATTGGATGACCTATTGGTATATATGTCTATAGAGATAATGATTTGATTATTGTATGAGGCATCGTGTACTTGATATGATAATATTGATAAAGGTGATTTGGTCTATTATGCCTTTCTCAGTTAGGAGATATTGAAACAAGTGTAATAGACAAATACAATATGATATTACTTGACAAAATATGTGTTCAGGTTGAGGACCTAAAGAATGAGATCGTCTGTAACATAAGAGTACATACATTCTTGTTATCTCCCTGACCGGATGTTATTGTGGAATCAAAATAGATGACAACAATACATAATACTAGATTGTCCTTTGACTAATGATAGTGTCTCATTAGTCATGATATTGAATATCAAGTCAAACACATAGGTACATGTTAGATAACAGTGTGCAGACAGACTCACCTTGAGAGCAATACATGGAAACCATGAAATGGTAGTCAAAATAAGCTCTTAAAGTGATATAGGTGGTTGTGGTTTTTATACATGAAGTTTGTAAACTTGTCACATGTCATTCGATGAATATTGACACCATCTGATGTGATTCTATATAAGGGTTGCAACACAGTGGTGATTGGGTACGTTGTGATCCATTGGGATTGACTGTGAGTGATGTATATGGTATTTGGACCTCCTATTGAGAGTTTTGTATTTGAGCCCTTTATAAGAGAGACTAGGAAATGCATGAACATGCTTGTGTGAGTTAGTATATGATATTTGAATTCACATTGTCTCAACAATCTTCTCTAGTTCAAGAAACATAGATTGAGTATTAAAAGGATGATGATTCGATGCCTTTGATTCAATATGGATATAAGAGATGAACTATATGATCATGTTATCACTAATCATGGATTGTAGGTTGAAGATGTTCACCAACTTTCCAATTACTTAAATAGCAATAATGTGTTACTAGATGCAAATATTTGCTTGTGTAGTCATAATGGTTATGTACTTCACTACCAATATAGTATGTGACCTATAGTGTCACACACATAGGATGCACTTGGAATAGGAGTTCACTCATGGATAAGATTTAACATGGTTACTAAACGTTTTTAGATAATCAACTTAGACAACATTGATTCTCACTCAATAGGGTGGAGTGTCAAGTCGAAAAACTAGTGTGCCAACTGATGGACTAGAGTGTCCAGTAAATCAATTGGACTGTTGGTTGATGGAACCAACCATTCGTCCAGTTTGAGTGTCCAACTGGCTGACTAGGTGACCAGTTTGACTGGACCAAATAAAAGATGTGAAACCACTAATTTGATTGGGTAAAATGATTAATGATATGCATAACGATGTGCATTAATCATTGTATTAAAAGATAGTTTTATTGCTCCACTGATCGCAAGACAATCGACTAACTGGACAATCCAACCAATTGACTAGGGGTGCTAGTCAACCAAAAGGATGGTCTAGTCGATTGACTGGCCATGTACAACAACCTTAAAACCTTGAGAGTTGACCTTTTTGTATCAACTGGGTTTTGTAAACCCTATCTTATTCACTCCTATATAAGGAGGGAGTGTGGCCAAGGCTCTAGTCGCATAATAGACTTAAAGTCTAAAGAGGAAGTCAAGATATTGTCTAAAGACTCCTCATCTCACAATTATGGTTACGTGCGAGAGAGCCTAGTAGTTTTACCTGAAAGGGAGAGATAGCAAGGGTAAAGTAAGATGATGGTAGCACGTTGACAAATAGAAGGAAAATTGCATCCCATCATCTTTGATAGTGTGATGTGGGGTTCCTTATGGTCCACATCGACTACATAGAGGCATAGAGAATTTTTTTCCATGCTAGGAGGATGCACTCAACCACTATCCATGTGTGCTACACTAGAAGGACACCTATAGTTTCCATACATGTGTTTCTTGTTAAGGAAACACATATCTTTGAATGAATAGTCACTAGACTTACTTTAGGACAAGGTACATCTTGTATCCTATTTCATAGAGACATTGTTATAGATGTGATCTACTGGTTATAAAAAAGATTGGCACAAAAGTTTTTGTTTCCTCTTCCTACTTTGTCCCCATAACTTCTATAGTGGTATCCGAGCCACATCAATTTATAGTGTATCAATATTTTACTCAATACAATCTGGCATAGTTTTATTATTTGTTTTGTTGCATAAGATGCAAACATTTAAATAGTTATTATATGAATATTCTATGAAATGCCACACACACTAGAGAATGTCTCATATATCCAACATATATATGATATATAAAACATCCATACACATCACCCTAAAATAGTTTTGATAGTGGATGTATGTGTTGTTATAGATGATACACCTTGGATTCTTGTGTGGTTGGATGGTTTATTTCTTGTCTTATAAATTAAGTTTGCATACAAAGCCCCATTTGTAGTTAATGTTTAACCCCCTGTGATCTTTTGGATTGTAACTTAAGGTATTCTCATTAAACAATATAATATATAGAAATGATTAGCATTAGTTTTCATTTTAGCAAGAAGAAGACATTCTGACCATGTGAGTCGACTGGCTGGAAGTTGAGTCGATCAACCAGAGGACAGCAGGAGCCAGTCAATCGATTGTAGGCTCAACTGATCGACTGAAGGAGTATAGCTAACCACTTGGGTCAGGAGTCAAATGACCGACTGACCGAAACCAGCTGACTAATAGGAGGTCCAACCGATTGACTAGAATGTCTAGTCGACTGACTGACTGGTTCCCAACATAAGGTTTTCCAATACAGGTTGCATGCATATGATGTATAACCTTAGGTGGTTAGTGCTGACTTGAGAGTTATACATTGCCCATATTTTGATAATGGCTTAACCATTTCATTCCTATGTATCTAATATGTTTGTTCAAGATTGATTTTAGGCTTTAGATACATGAAAAGGACCAAATTACATAAGGCCTAGCTTGTTCAAGATCAAGTCAAAAGCAATGCAAGTGCGTGTTTTGGGAAATCACTCCAAATGACCATAGATGATTTTTTTAATCACTTGTATTGATGATATGACTTGTAACTAAGATGAGAAAAAAATCAAGGACACCAAATTCCAACGTTTGATCACTCAAAAGTCAAATTAGAAAATTTGTCACAGGTTGTTTATCGGTCGAGTTAGAAACTCGACCGATCCAATGATGATTTTTTTGCAGATGATCAATCAGTTGAGTTGCACACTCATAGAACTCGACCGACTGATCAACTAAAAAAAACTTATTTTGACTCATCGGTCGAGTTTTCTAGAACAACCTCGACCGTTAGTTTGAAAATTGGCTTTGTCACTTAGTGGATCGGTCGAGTTATCTTTATTGAAACTCGACCAAAATTATTGTACAGAAAATGCAAAAAAAGTTATTATAACTGTTGGAGAGTTGGTTTGAGTGAGAATAGATCTGATGTATTGGAAAACAGCTATATTTTGCCCTTAAGTGATCCCACACTCACGATAACGTCCCCATCTATAAATAGGACCCCTTGGAGTTCATTCTAAGTTTGCTCATTCGTGCCATTCTAAGTCCTTGTTATAACTGAGTGTGTTGCAACTCCTTGAGCCTCTCTCTCTATCTATCTATCTATCTTATAAAGCATTTCATGATTATGAGTGAGTTAGACCAGTTGTAAGAGAGATACCTTCATGTGCTTGTAAAGATCTCATTACATTCCATCTTCCCTACCCCCTTTCTCAAAGAAGAAAAGGTTGAACCAAGCTACAACAAGTGAAGGTGAAGTTATTGTTGTTCTTCATCAAGGTGGAAGGAGAGGTGAAGATATTCTCTAGGTGAAGGAGAAGGGAAAGGACAAGATTCAAGAAGAGTGGGAAAATTCCTTCAAGGTCAAAGACTTGGTGCAAGTGTGGGTAAGTCCTTGTTGAAGTATGGAGAAGACATCTAGATCAAGTGGTTAAGTCCTTGTGTAAGTAAGACCTTTGACATATGGTAGTCTCTGTGTATCTCTTATGAATGAGTATAAGTATACACAGATTACAAAGTCCTAGAGGTTGACCTCTGTAGGTAATGGATTGACTCTCTCCTAGTTTGGAGAGTGGAACCACTCTAAACCACCTTGTCCAAGTGCATGTTTTAATTTTTCTCATTCTTGCTATACTTGCTTAGCTAGGACTTCAAATTTACCTTAAGCTATTGGTTTTGATTGATGCAATTTGAAGGTCAAACTTATCTTGTGATAATCTTAAAGCTTTGTTCACCACCCTCCTCTAGAGCCCTAGATCCAATAAGTGGTATCAGAGCAAAGTATCTTTTCCAACAATCTCTCATGAGATGAGAAGATGGGAGACAACCTACTTGGTTCACTCAACCTATAGGGAGGCTTCTCCATGCATCCTCTGATCTTTGACGATACCAAATTCCTCTATTGGAAGAGGTGTATGCAGTTCTACATTCAAGGGATGAACTTTGATTTGTGGAAGGTGATGGTCACACCATATAAGGAGCCAATTGGAGTTGTTTCAACATGGAATCAAGTTCCACTAAAAGAAGTCGAGCTCATTTCCAAAGACATAAGCATCCTCTATGCAACCCTTACCCCAACGGAGTTCAACCGCATCTCATCTTTGGATACCACCTATGAAATTTAGGATACTTTTTGCATTACCTATGAGGGCACAAAGCAAGTCAAGGAGGCTAAGATATACATGTTAAATAGCCTTCTATAGAATTTCAAGATGGGCAAGAAAGAAGGGATTGTAGAGATGTACTCTAGGCTCAATGTGATCATCAATGGCCTAACTACTTTGGGCAACACTTTGGATAGAGGTGTAACTACCTCCAAGATCTTGAGGACTCTACCAAAGAGATGGGTTTCAAAGGTGACCTCCATTGAAGAAGTGAGGAGCCTTGGTGATATCCCAACTAAAAAGCTCATTGGCAACCTCCAAGATCATGAGCCAAGTCTTGACAAGAAAGAAGAAGAAGCCAAGCAAGAAGAGAATGAAGCCATGAAGATCAAAGATAGTGCTTTCAAAACACAAGTGGAGGTTGTCATCCTTCAACAACAACTTTATTTCTAGACATATCCCTCCTCATCTAGTGAAGATGATGGTCCTAGTGAGCATGAAGCCAACAAAACCAAGGGCAAGCACTATAAGGGAAAGCAATCCTCCTCCTCTACTCCTAGATGCTACAAGTGTAGACAAAAGGGACAATACAAGAGTGAATGTATAAAATCAATAAAGTCACACCACAAGGGAAGCTCCAAGAAGGAGGAAGAGTACAAGAAGGAGAAAAAGTACAAGAGGAAGGAAAAAAAGGAGAAAAGACACAAGAATGCAACTCGTGCAGCTTGGGAGGAATCATCCTCAAGTGGCTCTATCTCTAAATAATATTGAGAGTGCCACCTTGCACTCATGGCCTCTACAAGTGAATAAATTGGTGAGGTAAGTAATGTAAGATTACATGAGTTATCTAAGGAAACTCTTATTGATATGCGTGTTTCTACCCGCTATTCATTTACTAAATTAAATCTAAAAGAAAAAATTTATGAAAAATTATTGATGACTTGTATGCTAAACATGAAATTCTTGAGCTAAATGAGAAAACTCATCTTGAGAGCATTGATAACTTGCAAGGCCAATATCTTGATCATGAGCTCCAATATAATGGAGTTGAAGTAGACAATGGTGTTTACATTAAAAACATTGAAACTCTTAAGGAAAATAACTAAAAATGCCTAAATGAACTTGAAACTCTTAAAACTGAAAATGATGAATTTAAGCTCATTGTTGATTCTTGTAAGGATGAGATGGATGCTTATCTTTAGGAAATTCAATTGCTTAAATCTGAAGATACTAGGTTGCTTGGCTAAGTCAATGATTCATCTTCTAGGCATATCTTTCCTAGTAATGATGTTGCTTCTATTTCTCTTGAAAAAGATTCTTGTTTAACTAAAGTCCTACATTTAGAGGCCAACCTTGTTCATGCTAGAGATAATATTGCCAATTTTTCTTCTAATATCATATCTCTTAATGATGACAATGATAGACTTAGAACCTCTTTGTAGAAATTCCTCAAAGGGGAAAACTCCCTTAATGAAATTCTTTACCATTATACTAAACAAAGTGGTACTAGTGGATTGGGATTTGTAGGGGGAACCTAAGGGCAACAACAAAGTCAAAGGTAAGAAAAAGAGTAAGGAAACCTCCTTTTTCATTGGAAAGTCTTTTGGCACTAAGAACCCTATGATATGTTTTCATTGCAAATGTGATGTTCATTACTCTACTTATTGTCCTTACAAACCTAAGGGGACCAACCCAAAGATGAAATGGGTCCCCAAGCTAACTCCGAATCTCAAAGTTTGAGTTGGGAACCGACACTCTCCTTTCTTGCAAGAAAAAGGTAGATGGATTGTTGATAGTGGCTGCACTAAGAACATTATAGGCGATATAAGCCATTTAAACAACTTCACTAAGAAGAAAGGAGGTTTGGTTACCTTTGGGGACAACAAGAAATGTAAGGTTAAAGGTGAGGGTGATGTAGTTGAATCCTTATGTATCAAGAATGTTCTTTTTTTAGATGGCCTACATCACAATTTAATAAGTGTAAGTCAATTATGTGATAATGATTTCCTTGTGCTATTTACTTCTTTTGAATGCTTGAATCTAGATTCCCTCACCTATCAAGTCATATATAAGGGAACTAGAAGTGGTAATCTTTATGTAATTGTGCTTGACTCTATTAAGCCTATTGTTTATAGTTGCCTAGTAGTCAATTTGAATGATATTTCTTTTTGACATTGTCACCTTGGTCATGTAAATATGCATCAGTTTAAGAAGTTGAACAAAAAGGACTTGGTCAAGGGACTTCCCAAATTGGATTTTGAAAAGCATGAGGAATTCCAACCTTGTACCCAAGAAAAGTAAACCAAGTCCTCCATCAAATCCAAAGGAGTCCTTAGTACCAAGTGATCTCTTGAACTTCATTACATTGATCTATTTGGACCAATGAGAACTAATCACTTTGTAGTTCCAAGTATTGCCTTGTTATTGTCGATGATTTATCTAGATATACTTGGACCTTCTTTCTCATTTATAAGAGTGATAAACTTGATGTTTTCTCTATTTTTTGCAAATGAGTTGAGAATGAAGCCTCTTGTTGAATCGTTTTCATTCGTAGTGATCATGGGGGAGATTTTGAAAATGATCTTTTTGACACTTTTGTGAAGAATTTGGGTATGCACACAACTTCTCTTCACCTTGAACACGTCAACTAAATGGGGTTGTAGAGAAGATGAATAGGTCACTACAAGTTATGGGTAGGACAATGATTTTAGAGTATGACACTCCAAATAAGTTTTGGGCTGAAGTCATCAGTACCTCATGTTTTGTGCAAAATTGGGTTTTTACGTATCCTTCTTTAAATAAAACCCCCTATGAGCTATGGCGTGGAAGAAAGCCTTCCATTGGGTATTTCCATATTTTTTACTATCCTCGTTTTGTTTTGAATATGAAAGATTCTCTCGACAAGTTTGATCTGAAATCTTACAAGGCTTACTTTCTTGCCTATAGAACTACTAGTAAGGCTTATAGAGTATTTAATGTTGATCTTGCTAAAGTAGAAGAATCCATCAATGTTAAGTTTATTGAGACTAACCCCTCTATTCCCAAAGATATTGTTCCAAATGATGATGTTGCAGGTGAGGTAATTCCTATTCTAAAAGAACTCAACATCACCCAAAAGGGAAAAGAGGTGGTTATTCAAGAAGAAGAGAATGATGAAGAGAAGAAAATTCAACTCCCTGATTTACAAAGAATCATGCATAAGAGTTGATTTTAGGTGATCCATTTGAAAGAGTGAAGACACGGGCTGCATTCAACAATGAACAAGCCAACAATGGCTTTATATCACAATTCGAGCAAAAGAACATTAAAGAAGCTCTTGGAGATGATGAATGGATCCTAGCCATGCAAGAAGAGTTGGAGCAATTTGAAAAGAACAAAGTATGGACCCTAGTGCCAAGACCATGTGATACATAGATCATTGGCACCAAGTGGGTCTACCGCAACAAGCTAGATGAAAGTGGCAAAGTGGTAAGGAACAAATCAAGGTTAGTGCCTCAAGGCTATAATCAGAAGGAAGGTAGAGATTTTGATGAAACATAATGCACCTATAGCTAGACTGGAGTCCATTCGTATGTACTTGCTTTTTCTAGTTATAAAAACTTTCTTCATTGTCAAATGGATGTTAAAAGTGTGTTTTTGGATGGTACAATTGAGGAGGAAGTGTATGTTGCACAACACCTAGGCTTTGAACATATTAGTTTACCTAACCATGTCTATTTGTTGCAAAACGCTCTCTATGGACTCAAACAAGAACCTAGAGCTTGGTATGAGAATTCAAAGAGCTTTTTGTTAGATCATGGGTACATCATGGGCATAGTAGATACTACCTTGTTTCTAAAGCACACTTCTAACAACTTTCTTATCATAGAAATATATGTTGATGATATCATTTTTGGCAGAACTAACCTTGATCTTTGCAAAGAATTTAGTGATCTTATGCAGAGTGAATTTGAAATGAGTATCATGAGTGAGATTACATTCTTCTTCAGCTTTCAAATCAAGAAAACTAAAGATGGGAACTTCATCAACCAAGGTAAGTACACAAGTGAGCTATTGAAGAACTTCGGGATGGAGAACACTAAGTTGATGGACACACCCATGTCGAACACTGCCAAACATGACAAAGATGAAGAAGGTGAGAAGGTAGATGAGAAGCTCTATAGAGGTATGATTGGAAGTTTACTTTATATGACTACCTCTAGACCTGATATAATGTTTAGTGTTGGATTGTGTGCTCACTTTCAAATAAATCCCAAGAAATCACATCTTATAGTTGTTAAGAGGATTTTAAGGTACTTAGTCAAAACTCCAAATTTTGGTCTATGGTATCCCAAGTCAAGGGACTTTACTCTTTTGGATTATAGTGATGTGGATTATGCGGGATGCTTGACTAGTAGAAAGTGCTCAAGTGGCACTTGCTTTCTTCTAGGACCATGCTTGGTGTCTTGGTTCTCCAAGAAATAGGTCACAATGGCATTATCAACCACTAAGGCTGAATATAGTGTAGTCGGGAGTTGTTGTGCCCAATTCCTATGGATGAAGAAAATGCTCCAAGACTCTAACATTCATCTTGATGCTTCTCCTATCTATTGTGATAGTACTTGTGCAATTTACTTGTCATATAACCCTATCTTTCATAGTAGAGAAAAGAAGATAGAGGTTTGTCATCATTTTCTTCGTGATCACATTGCCAAAAAGGATATCTACATCACGCAAGTGGACACATAAAATCAGTTGGTGGACATTTTCACTAAGCCTCTAGCTAGAGAGAAATTTAACTTTATTAGATCTAAACTGCTCATAACTGGTTTAAATGAATTTGATATGACTTCTAGCTATTTTTCATCTATCATATATGATTTACTTTGTTTTCATCATCATTGCTTACTAATACGCTAAAAATCAGTTTTCATGTTCCTTTTTGCCTTATTATTCTCTTGTTCTTGGGTATTTTTTGCAAACTCTTGTTTCATCACAAAATAGTACCCAATGATGAGTGATATATGCCCAAGTATGTTTAAAATGCAAAATGGATTTGAAAATTTAATTTAATTAACACTCTAATGGCTAGAAATTAAGATTTCTAATGTTGGTTCACGGGAACCATCGGTCGAGTTGCCAACTCAATCGATCAGTGGGCGAGAGATTTTTTCAAGAGTCGACCGATCAAGTTTCTGAGTCACAGAACTCGACTGATGGTCAGGCTGGAGAAAACATAAGTTAGGTTTGGCTGACTTTTCTCCCTCTCAACTAGAGAAAAATCAACTGATCCAACATCTAGCTCCCTCAAGTTCTCCACCCTAGCACTGACCTTCTTATCCCTAGCCCTAGTTTATCCTAGATCGACCCTCCTTGACCTGTCTCCTGTCAACCTAGGTGTGTCGATGGTTTGTGGTGGTGTTTTCCTTATTTTTTCTCTCTCCATCCTCTCTTTTCGTCTCCATGGCGTCCAATAGGAGAAAAAGAGTGGCCCTAGCTAGAGCACCATCCTCCTCTTCTAACTCATGTCTCATACCCTTCGATAATACCTTCTTTGTCTCCTATGAGGATCTCAATAGGTACAAGGAGCTCCTTCCTAGGAATCCTTATCCTTTTTGTGCCCTTTTTTATCCATCCCCATGTAGATAAAGGGTTATCGATCAAGTAGTCAAGTTACCATACGATCACCACCTCTCTACCTTGTGTGTCAAACACACGTGCTATAATAATTTCATTACAAGCACAAAAGTCATTCATGAATTCTACGCTAACTTGCAACGAAATTATGACACACTCATATCCCCACCTAATTCTCAAGTAGTCCTCACTTCCATGATCTTGGGGAAGACATTCCAAGTCTCCGAGGATACCTTAAACATCTTCTTCTCGGATCTAAGGTGACTGATAATCAAAGGAAGGATTACCCTGAGTATTTTGACCTACTTGACCTTGAGCCTTCTACAAGTAGTATGTTCTCACTCTTCCTGATATTCATAAATACTTAAAGAAGCCGTAGTTTCCCTATACAAATAAGTGTACCCTTCCCTCCTCCGCCTTAGACCTCAAGAACCGCATACTCGCCATAGTTATTAACTGCAATATTCATCCCAAGAAAAATATGACTAAAATTGTAGAAAACACAGCGGTGATTATGTTTTTTCTCTTGAAGAAGATCAGAGTCAAATAGTCTCATTATGTCCTTCACCACATGTCCTATTTTAACTCTGGCAAGAACACATGTGGCACCAATCCACCATACCCAGCCCTGATCAATGGTCTTTTTCAAGTTGTCCCTGGCAAATCTCTTTTCCATGACCTTCACTACAAACCAGCCCAAAAAGTAGTTTGCATCACTGAGTCCACACCTCAGAAGTTTGTGCCTATCCCTGCCTCTACCACACTCAGAGCCTCTATCTCTACCTCCACCCATGCCCCTCCAACACCTCAGCCTTCTTGACCTTCCCACACCTTGTTCCATGTATCAAATGAAACCCTCAAGGGCTACATGATGCATCAATAGGCATATAACCTTAAGGTTCAGGAGCACATGCATCATGATCTCTGTGCCATCATGTCCAACAAGAACCTATAATGTGCACACCCTTATCCTGCCTACCACCCCTACCCCGGAGGTGACTATGCATCCTATGCATATGATCACTTTTACACAACCACTCCACCTACTACTTCCATTGCTACACCCGCTGCTGATGGTGGATCTACCCCTGGAGTGCTACCTCTTCCTGTTGGCCCTTTAGCCACCGTGCTTGTTAGCCTTGGTACTTATACTCCCTCTTTCCCTCAGGCCAATGAACTCCATGCACTTGGCATGTCTTGGGCTGAGCAGAATGCCCGTCAGCCCAGTCGTGGTTTTAGTTCCTCTGCCAATGAGGGGATGCCAGATCAAGCCGATGAGGAAGTTGTTGTTGTTGATGAGGAGGCTTCTGATGATGATTATGGTGATGATGGTTTTGATGATTGCTTTGATGGTGACTCTGGTGACAAAGGAGATGCTACTGCACCTTCAGATGAAGATGATGAATATGAGCCAGAGGCCTCAGATGTTGATGATGTTGTTGATGATATGGACATAGATGACCTAGATGTTTAGATTTTTCAGTTTTTAGTTTAGATTTTGATCATATATATATATATATATATATATATATTTCTTGGCTATGTTGTACTAAAAACATCTAAGCACATTTTCTGAGTTGTACTATTTATCATCATGTTTTCATCATTTTATCTTGTAGTTATTTCTGAGGACTTTCTCTTTATGTTGTAATCTTAATCATATGTACACTTACTCTTTTTTTATTTACTATATCTCATGAGATGGTTCCATATTTACCATATTTTGACTATGACTTAGATTGCTTGTTTCTCTTGTCTCCATTTGGTGTATTCTTCGAGATTGCAGATTGGATGTTGTGGATGTATAATTGGTTGTGCTTGGAGAAGACATGTTATTGTGCTCTTCTACCCCCCTTCCTTTTTGATAATGTCAAAACGGGGAGAGAAGTTCAATGTTTTGAAGCTCAACCATATTGCGTTTATTGTTCTATGTGATCCATTTCTTGTTCATTATATGCTTTATCATGTGACTTGCTAAAGGACCATATAGTATATATGTCATATTGCTTAGTGTAGATAGACTAACTATGTAGGTAAGAGTAAGCATATATTGAGGGGGGTCAATTCACATTGTTCAAATCATGAACCCCCCTGCAATTCACAAGGCAAAGTTATAACTTTATATATCCTTTTCAATATGATGGAGGAATGGTTTGTCATTGTCAAAATGGAGGAGAATGTTGACTTGAGAGTTATACATTGCCCATATTTTTATAATGACTTAACCATTTCATTCCTATGCATCTAATATATTTGTTTAAGATTGAGTTTACTCTTTAAGAACATGAAAAGGATCAAATTACACAAGCCCTAGCTTGATGAAGTTCAAGTCAAAAGCAGTCCAAGTGCGCATTTTGGGAAATCACTCCAAATGACCTTAGATGATTTTTATAATCATGTGTATTGATGATATGACTTGTAACTAAGATGAGAAAAAATGAGGGACACTTAATTCCAACATTTGATCACTCAAAAGTCAACTTAGAAAATTTGTCACAGGCTATTTATCGGTCGAGTTAGAAACTCGACCGATCCAGTGATGGATTTTTTGAAGATGACCAATTGGTCGATTTGCACACTCACAACACTTGACTGATCGATCAACTAAGCAAAACTTATTTTGACTCATCGGTTGAGTTTCCTAAAACAAACTTGACTGATAGTTTGAAAATTGGCTTTGTCACTTAGTAGATCGGTCAAGTTATCTTTATTGAAACTCGACCGAATGTACTATACTAAAAATGTAGAAAAAGTGATTATAATCATTGATGAGTTGTTTTGAGTGAGAATAGATCTGTTGAAACTTGAAAAAAAGCTATATTTCTCCTTTAAGTGATCCTACACTCAAGGGAAAACCCCTAGCTATAAATAGGACCCCTTGGAGTTCATTCCAAGTTTTCTCATTCATGCTATTTTAAGTCCTTACAATAGTTGAGTGTGTTGCAACTCCTTGAGCCCATTTCTCTCTTTCTCTCTTTTACAAAGCATTTTGTGATTATGAGTGAGTTAGGATAGTTATAACAGAGCTACCTTCATGTTCTTGTAAATCTCTCATTCCATTCCATCTTCCCTACCCCCTTTCTCAAAGAAGAAAACGTTGAAGCAAGCTACTCCGACTGAAGGTGAAGTTGTTGTTATTCTTCTTAAGGTTGAAGATGACGTGAGATCTTCTTCGAGTGAAGGGAATGGCAAGGCAAAGATTCAAGAAGAGTGGGAAAATTCCTTCAAGCCCAAATACTTGATGCAAGTGTGGCTAAGTCCTTGTTGAAGGATGAAGACAACTTGATCAAGTGGGTAAGTCCTTGTGTTGGTGGAAGACTCTTGTCTTGAATAGGTAAGTCCTTGGATGTATGGTGGTCTCCGTGTATCTCTTATGAATGAATATAAGTATACACAGATTGCAAAGTCCTATAGGTTGACCTCTATAGGTAGTGGATTTACTCTCTCCTAGTTCAGAGAGTGGAACCACTCTAAACCACCTTGTCCAAGTGCATGTTTCAATTTCTCTCATCCTTGCTATGCTTGCTTAATTAGGACTTCAAATTTCTCTTAATCTATTGGTTTTGATTGATATAATTTGAAGGCATAACTTATCTTGTGAGAATTTCGAAGCTCTAGACACCCCTCTCTAGAGCCCTAGATCCAATAGTTAGAAATTCTTTATGTCTCCAAAAATTGCACTAGCGTAGAAATAACCATTTCTCACATGTTTGTGATTGTATGTTTCATTTTTGGATATAGTATGTATATGATACATATTATAAGTATGTTGTGGTTGGTTATGTATAATTATTTATAAATAATTCCTTCAATCAATATTAACACTGAGATGCTTTCCATAAGCAACAAACATGAAAATCCTTATCGATTAAGCATGGGTTACGCAAAATGTGGTGCACCATCCATCTCATGGAAGTGTGATGGTAGATATGTAGGTTCTACCAAATCAGGGTGCATAGTATATTTTTGGTTGTTCGGTTAGGCTTAACTAGGTAATTTTAATGAGATTAGGTGCCTAGATACAAACAAGATATTTCAATGGTTTGTGCATACAATCTATACAAGAGTTGTATTGGATGTAATTGGCAAATTTTGCCTACCAAAATGGTCAATTTTTCGACGATCATCCAAAGATGACTCATATTATAATGAAATTTGGACCTTGGCTCACTAGAGGATTATATGGTATAATCTTATAAATTGATGGTAAGGTCCACTAAATTAAAAACAATTGTGGGAGTGATAATTATTAGAAGGCCTAACTAATATTGTTAAATACTTTCAAATCAAATCAAAAGTATTTTGGCTTATGCAAATTTTCTATTGTAGAAACAAATGGAAACCAATAACACATTTTCATTGTCATCGGTCCTTGAGAAGGACAAATTGAATGGGAACAACTTCCATGACTGGCTCACGACATTGATAATCGGTCTCATTCAAGAGTGCAAGCTTTATGCCCTAGAGACAACAGAGCTAGAGGAACCAGCTCCCACCTCACCTAAGATTGAAAAGGATGCATATAAAATGTATTTTGAAGATGTTGTGGATGTCAAATATCTGATGCTATGCTCAATGAACTATGAGTTGTAGAGACAACACGAGAATGTAAAAGTTATCGAGAGGGTAACACATCAAAAGAATATGTTCCAGATCAGGAAAGACAAGAGAGAGATGATATCTCAAAGGTAGTGTTTAAGTGAAATATGATAGAGGGAGATCTAGTAGGGACCCATGTACTCAAATTGAATGGGTACATCGAAAACTTGGAGAGATTGGTATTTCCTTTAGGCCACAAGTTGGCCACAGTTATGATTCTCCAATTATTTCTTGAATCATGTCGCCAATTTGTCATGAACTATAACATGAACAGTTTTTCTAAACCGCTGGCAGAGTTGCTTCATATATTGAGAATTGTCGAGGCATAAATGAAGAAGGACAATCCTAGATATGTGATAATGATCAACAAAGGAAAGGGGAATCCCAAGGGCAAAGGAAAGTCCAAGAAGAGTTATAAGGCTAGCTAGAAACCCAAGAGTTCTGCACTTAAAGCAAACAGAGGAGTGTGTAAGGAAGAGAATTGCCACCATTATCACTTGTCTGGACATTGGAAAAGGAATTTCCCTCTTTACATAGAGGAACTCAGGAAAAATTAGCAAGGGATGGAGACATCCACATTAGATGTATACATTATTGAGATGAATATGCCTACTTCATCATCTTACATTTTACATACTACATGAGATCTCATAAGGAAGATAAGGTGGAACCAAATGGAGAAAATGTTGTTAGCACAATAGTTGGAATTCATCATTTATATCATCCAAACAGACTTGTGTAGAATTAGTGAATTGCTATTATGAAACTCTCTCTCTAATAGTAATGTCATTGTATCTTGTTTGGAAAAGAGTAAACTCAAATTTCATATAATGAAAGATTGATGTTTTATTTTGAAGATAGGATCTTTCATGAAAGTGCCCCAATGTCTCATAGTCTATCCTTAATAGTTCTAGAAACAAGTATATATAATGTAAATACAGAAAGACTCAATGAATCAAGTGGAACATACTTATGGAATTTTTGTTTGAGGCACATAAATAAGAGATGCATCTCTAGAGTCCATAAAAATGGTTATCTAGATTCTTTGGGTTTTGAACCAATGGACATGTAGTCTTTTTTATTGGACTAAACACAAAAGAACATTTCAGAGGAAATAGTGGGAGAGTGAGTGATCTATTGGGACTGGTACATATTGATGTATGTGGGACCTTTTGGAACAACTTCCACGAGTGGTTACCAGTATTAAAGAACTTCAATATTGATGTGGAGAATACTTGAACCAAAAGGATTGAGGACCCACTACGAAACCATGGTATTGTACTACAATGGAATCCTAAAAGAAGGTATCTTACCCTATTGGACATGATTCAATTGATGATGAATCTAGTTGATCTTTCAAATTCGTTCTAGGATTTATACATTAGAAACCATAGCATTTACACTAAATCATGTATCATCTAAACATATTCAAGATACACCATATGAGATATAGCATGGGAAACATCACAATGTGTCTCTTATGAAGATTTGGGGATGTGAGATTATGAGAGAAAATAGTTTCTTGAAAAGATTGATCCCAAATTAGATAAATTTTATTTTCTTGGATACTACATGTTGCAATGTTGTGTTTCTAGGAATATTGTATTCCATCAAAGGAATTTGATTCCAAAGGAAACAATGGGAAAGAAGTAAAACTTGAAGAATTTCAAGATTAACAATAAAATATTCAACCTATAGAGGTATAGATGGAATAAGGAGAGTTGCCAACTATTGTAGAATCTTAAGTTCCTTATGTAACATTAAACCTAATAGATCTAGTAGGACAAGACTTGAACCCAAAATATTTGGATATCTTATAACTCAAGAAGGCAATAAGTTGGTCATATATGATGAGACAACAACCTACCTAGATGCAATTGAGGGACTAGAGCATGAGAAATGACTTGAGGTCATGAGGTGAAAGATGGACTCCATGTACAACAACAAGGTATGGACCTTGGTGGATCCCCCTAAAGGGGTAAGACCCATAGGGTGCAATTGGGTCTTGAAGAATGACATGGATGGTATTAGAAATTGTTAAATCCATTAGGATCATGCTTGCCATTGTACCTAGATTCAAAGGTTAATAGTTTGATTGAATCAAGCATACTAGAGTAGGAATATTTTATCATACAAGATAGTTAAAGAGTTTGTCATTAGTCAAAATGAAGATGATTCATGTGTTTACAAGAAGATTAGCGGGAGCATAATTGTATGCATCATATTAATGGAGTGACAACCCTAGACTATAAATGTAAAGAAATGGCTGGAAGTACCTTCTCTATGAAGGATTTAGGGAAAGCATTCTATAAGATATGAATTAAGATCTATATAGATAGAACCAAAAGGCTACTTGGCCTAACCTGAGTACATGCATTGACATGGCATAGGAAGGGTTTAGCATGTAGGACTCAAAGTGAGAAAATTTGCCCATGTTCAATGAATTAGTCTATCTAAAGCCTACTATCATGGTTCTTGTGACAAATAGGAGCACATGAGTAAGATTCCATATGCATCCGCAATTGGATTTATCATGCGTGCAATGTTATGGACTCATTCTAATGTCTCACATGTTTGACCATGATGACTAGATGACAATCACATCCCAGTGAAGGTCACTATACTTCCAAAAAGAACATCCTAAAGTAGCAATGGGGATTGGTTCCTTCATTATGGTGATAAGGACGAGTTGGGTGTAACAAGTTAGAAAGATGAAAGATTCCAAATTGATAAAGTTGACTTTCAATCACAGTTTGTGTTTTTCCATAACAACATAATTATGAGTTGGAAAGGTTTCGAGAAAGAGACAATTGTTGTTAATTACAATAGAAGTTGAATGCATCGTTGTTTTGGAAATAGAAAGGGTATTGTATGCATCAAGAAGTTTATTGATGAACTTGGGGTGGTTCCAACCATTGACATTGTAGTAGAGATTCTACAAAAACAATGGATCTATTGGATAGAGTATGGAATGCAGATTACATACTATTATACTTCATCTCATATAAAAGATCATACAGTGAGGAGATGTGAACTATTTGCACCAACTAGAAGAAAATGTTGCTGACCCACTAACAAAAGACATACACAGTAAAAATATGATGGTCATGGTGAATCACATGAAATTGGATTCATGAGTGATTGGCTATAAATGAAAATGGGATCCTATTGGTATATATGCATGTAGAGAAAATTATTTGATGATTGTATGCAACATCATATACTTGATTTGATAATATTAATAAAGGAAGTTTGGTTTGTTATGCTTATCTAAGTTATGAGATAACAAAACTAGTGTAACATATGTCTAAATAATGACATTACTCGATGACATATGTCTTTAGTTTGAGAACATGAGGAATGAGATCATTTTTATGACAAGAGTACATATATTCTTGTTATGTCCCTGGTTGGATATTATTGTGGAAGAAAAATAGTTGTCAATAATACAAAAGACTAGAATGTGTCTTGATTGATGATAGAGTGTCATTATTCATGATATAGGATATCAAGTCAAACACATAGGTACATTCTAGAGAATAGTGTACTGGACAGACTCACCTTGAGAGTAATACATGGAAACCATGAAACGGGAGCCAGAATCATCTCTCAAAGTGATTGTAGTGATTGTGGTTCTTTGACCTGAAGTCACTATACTCATCACATATTTTTCAATGAACTTTGACACCATCAAATGTGATCCTCGATAAGGTTTTACATAAAGGTGGTGATTGGGTACGTTTTGACACTTGGGGGTTTTTTTTTTTGACAACAAACATATTCATTCATTACTCAAGCCATACGACATCTACAAGTAGAGAAGTACAACAAGAAAAAACCTAGATCAGTCAAGAACAAAGATCTAACACCACTACCACTCATATTGGAATGAGATTGAAACACTTCTGCATACTCTCTTCTTTGTGGCTGACCAAAGCATCTATTGTGAGAGATACCTTCAACTTGAGCATAAGGCAGCGACATTAAGCATGAACCCGATCGAGAATCCATCTCATTGTTGACTCTACCACCCATGCCATGGCTCGAGCAGCAAAGAACCTGAGGCAAAAATGAGACCAACCAGGGATCTCGTCACTCTCACGAGAGGAGAGACACCCAAACCCCGAAGGGAGAGACAAACGCCGAAGGAACACAGCGAGAAGAAGGCAAGAAACTTCCTAGAACCAGGACCAAAATGAAAGGCAGGGAGCCGACACAAACTGAAAAACAGAGTGAAAGTAGCAAAGAAAGAAATGCCTGCCCCCCAGCAGATCCATGCCAAAAGCTTCGTGGAGGCCACCTCCTTGCCTCCACCAAGCGACCAACTTTGCCGGAGACGAAGCCACCACCCAGGAAAGCGTCACAGAGAGGAAGCCAGCCAGCCGTAGCCCTAGTGCCGCACAATCTACAAAGAGGACAGTCGACCGACGAATGCCCAGGGGGAGAGGGTGGCTATGCACTGGCATCCGACCACCTCCCCCGAGCGGGAGAGTCCCACGCATGAACCCTAGCCACCTCTGGAGGGCTGTAGACTTCCCTCTCTTATTTCCCTCAAAAACCCGCTCAATTTTTGACACTTGGGAATTGATTGTGAATGATGTAGATGTGATTTATCCATCCTATTGAGAGTCTGATATCCCAAACCCTTGATAAGAGAGACTGATAAATGCATACACATGCTTGTGTGATTCAGTATATGATATGTGAACTCACTGTATCTAAACAGTTTGCTCTAATTTACAAAATATAGATTGAGTATTAAAAGGGGTGTCGATTCCATGCCTCAGATTCAATGTGGAAATCAGAGACAATGGAACTATGGGATCATGTTAACACTAATCCCATATTGTAGCTTGAAATTTTTTTCTCCAATATTCAAATTATTTGGGTAATGATGAGTTGCTAGATACAGCTCATTGCTTTTGCAATCATAATAGTTATGGACTTCACTGCGAACATAATATGGGACCTAAAGGGTCACATACATATGTTGCACTTGAAATAGGAGTTTACTCATTGATAATATTTAACTTGGTACTAAAAGTTTTAGGTAATCAACTTAGATGAAAGTGGTTGTCATTCGACTGAATGGAGTCTCCAATTGACCGACTGGCATTCCAATCAATTGACGAGTTTCCATATGATTGTCGTTTGGAGTGTACACTTGACTAACTAGACTACTGGCTGATGGAACTACCCAGTCAACCGATTGGAGTTTCAAACCGACCGACTAGATGACTAGTTTGGGTGGGTCAAACAAATAATGCACAACGACCAATTTGATTGGGTCAAATGATTAATGATATGTGTAATGATGTGCATTAATTGTCGCATTAAAAGACAATGTTATTGCACCACTAATTGCAGGCCAATTGATAGACTAGACAGTCCAGTCGATCAACTGGGTGTGCCACGAACTAGGTGTGTCAGTTGATCAATTGGATGGTCTAGCTGACTGACTAGACCACACAGCAACCCTCAAACTATGAGATCTGAGCTTTTGTATCCCCTGGGTTTTGGAAACCCTGACCCATCCACTCCGGTATAAGGAGGGGGTAACCAAGACTCTAAACACACAATATGTACAAAGTCTAAAGAAGATGTCAAGAGATTGTCTCAAGACTCCTCATCTCACAGTTCTGCTAATATTTGGGAGAGACTAGTAGTCTTACCCCAAAGGGAGAGATAGAAAGGGAAAATGAAGTTGATTCTAGCACATTGACAAACTGAAGGACAACTTCTTCTTGTCGGCTTTGAAAGGGATGTGTGGAGTTATTGGTGGTTTTCATGGACTATGTACAGGCATTGAGGCTTTTGTTGCAATGCTAGGAGGAGGACGTCAAGGATTCCTATAGTTGTCATATGAGTGTTTCTTGTGAAGGAAGCACATATCTGTAAGAATAGTCACTAGACTTGCTCTTCAAAAAGGTATTCCTTACACCCTCTTTCATATATACATCTTGTTGATGTGATCTTCTGGTTAAGGAAAATATGGGCAGGAAATTTTATATTTATGTTGCCTACTACATCCCCATATTTCCCTACATCACCGTGAGTCACATTATACTAAATAAATGATTTGGATGTGACGAATTGCCACCTTGATCTTATTTGGCTAATGTGAGTGCATCATTAGACTTTTGAATGTGAATTTTTATTATTAAGTTCTCTAAACATCATCATCATGGATCAAAAAAATTTATATAATAAGTAGAGGCAATTTTTGATGAGTGCATAGTTAGACTTTGTAACATGAATTTTGATTATGGAATGCGCTAAACATCATCATCATGGATCCTAACTTTTCATATAATATGAAAAGATTTTTTTGACACAATGGTAAAAAATCATGCAAATCATAATTAAATTTTAAAAGATATGATTTTTAAGAAATTGCTAAAAAAACATAATTTCAGACCTCAATTTTGAGATATACATGCCACATTGAAAATCTGTGGGTGCTCGTTTTAACTAAGAGAGACCCCAGACTGGAGACCTCCGCTTTGGCACTTTTGGAATCACTTGCAATCCACCTTAGTTTATTTCAAGAAATCACACATCTCAGATCAAGCGGTCACAAATACAACCCTGATTGAATGATCATGGAGTTGTTTGTCCCACCTACTCCCAAGGACATGAGTAGGTGATCAAAGGTACACCTTGCCCCTCCTCTACTTGCCACTTAGGGATAAAATGAACATTCATTTGTCCTCCATTATTATCCCCCATCTTTTCCCTCTATTTTGTAGTGTTTACATGAACTCTAGTGCTCCTTTTTCTCCCTTGCGGCTGCAACAACCACCATGATTGTATGATTCAACATTCCTTCCCTGTGGCTCTTCAGACACAATAGGATCTCCCCTATCTCTTCATGTACTAGCTAAGTTTGAATGGTTAGTTGGTGAGGCTTCCAGTGCCCCTAGCTCCTAGAACCTTTTTTATTTGGTCAAGAAGTGTCATTTCTAGGACAACATGACATTCAAGCTGATGTCCAAGTAACCAGATGACCATTGGGTTGTTGATCCCCACCTGGATGGCCAAGATTGAGGAGGCATCTCTCAACCTCCTTCATTCAAAGTAGGGCAAAGAGAACCCAATAATTATGGAGGTTTCCTAGGACCCCTTTTCTAGCCCTTAGATCAAGATCTAAGAATCCAGATTAACTCTTGAGGTAAATCTTATGAAATATGTATATTATGACTCGCTCGACAAAAATAGGATTTTCAATATACCAAATTGATTTGTAAAATGAGATCTACCACTTAAAAATGATTTCATGGCAAGTTCGTCCTTTCTCTTCCACTGATATCCCAAAATGCATGCTATTCATAGTACTAAATGCTCAACTATGATCCATTATGCTCCAATATTTTATGATACTAAATGTTCAACTATGATCCATTATGCTCCAAATCATAATTGTACTCTAAGATTGGTAACTTGTGTATTTTGATGACCAATATTCGAATTTTATCCATCTTTGTACCGCAATAATGTAACGTTTGATGATTACCAATTTGATGATTAAACTTGATCATTTATGCCTAAATTCTTAATGTATGCTCTAAATTAATAACTTTTCCCATGTTGTGAACCAAGAATCAAATTTGATCACCCTATGGATCCAAAAGGTGATCTTATGACTTTATGTGTAGTTTGTATGATAGAACTAAACCCTATGCTAATATTGATCAAGTATTATTCAAAATGTTTTTGTCCCATTAAAAGCAATAGATTTTATGCCATTTGACCCTAAAATTTCATGTATATCACTCCTATGCACTATTATTGCAACTTGACATGAAATGTGATCTTTTGTGCATGTTTCTAATGTAAGACATGATAATGTTCAAATATTGTTCTAATATAGCGTGCTTATTATAACTGAAAATCAGTTTCTATATGATATTTATCACACCAAGTGTAAGGCCCCTAAATTTGCTTAATGAGTTGAATAAGCTTAATTATTATAATTGAATTCTTATAACCCTAATATAAAATTTTTATATGCTTTGAAATCATAATATAAGCTTAAATTTAAAATTTGGTCCAATTTGGACATTATTTGAGCAAGTCATGCAATTTTATACACATTTTGGAATTTTCTACAATTTACCCAATTGAGAGGTTTTCTTTGCAATTTATCACTTGCATTATTTTCCTTGGATATTCTCTCATCATTCTTGAGCTTTTTGATACATGGGGAACCTATTTAATCCTTGGTTTTAAGGTGTTTTCTCCAAGGGTATTATAGGGTTTACCCCTTCATGGATGAGCTACCTTTAGTAGCTATCAACTAATGAATTATTTGTTTTTATTGGAATTAAAGAAACGAGAGATAAGCATGTCTCTATGGATGGTGGGTATCTTCTTGTGTGTGTGCTTGTATATTCTTAATAGTTTAAGGACATGGACAGTTGGAAAGATACTAGAACTTACGTCATGTTTTGGCCTAATTAGCAGCCTAGTGACTAACAACTAAGTACCCTAATGATGCTATCAGTGAATGGGGATATTAGTTTGATATTTGATGTTTATTGATGAATATAGTGATGATCTAACAACCTATGGTGACTTAATGGTCACTATTGATGGTATATAAGATCTCCAAAATCTATGGTGAGTTAATCATATATTTCTAGCATCAATTAAGCCTTAGACCAATGGTTACATGGGTCACTGGATGTAATGGTCAGACCTATACTGTAATTGATGGTTTTAACATATGAATTTGACCCAATGGTCAGGATCTAATGTTTATTCCTCCAATAAATGGCTAATTTAATATGTTGGTCCTGATAATGTGATATATATAGTTTCCTTTATATGATCAACTTAAGGAGCTTACTTGTTGACAATGGATGGCTTGTTTTAAATGAACAGTTGATTGTGGGTTTTACCCTACTCTCAATGGAACTTTTTGTGTTGTTAATCAAGGGATGTCTAGGGTTAGATGGTGACTCTTTCTAAAGAACAAATCAAGGAATTCATAGGTGGTTTATACAAGGTGTTTACTTATGTAAACAACCAATGATCTTACCTTTTAAACATCCAATGGCTCTGGGTGACATTGTGGTATGGTGATATGGGTTGACTGATGATAGAACAAATGGAGGGTTACCCTTAATAAGGTAGTCTTACCTATTCACTCATATGAATATAAGGGAGGCTAACCATATTGTGTTGATATGTAACCCTAATGAGGTATAGCTTGTTATACCTAGCTGTAATATAACTAACTAGTCCTTGAATGATTAATACAATCATGGAGTACTCTATTATTGTTGTTGAAACCCTAGTATGTTATAACTTGATGGTTTCACCTCTGTTTATGTTTGGGTTCATACATGAGAATAGTATGGAATGTGACGGTGATGCTTCACCTTATGCATCCATGATCCAATGGGGATGTCGTGAGTTAGGGTTTGCGTATGAGTGCTAATTAGTAATATTAATATAATTTATCTTGTTGAGCCTAACTCTAATGCAAATAGATAAAGATGAGTATTGATGTTTAACCTTCTTATATGATGGCATGATGGTGAAATAACCTCCTTAATATGATCATAACCTTAATGTGTTAATTGGTTGTTATCATAGACACATGGTTGATACTTTCTTATGCTTAACATGTGCATTATGAATATGATGAGGGTTAATCATATCTAGATTCCTTGCATGTTGATGTAATAAAGGAATGTTCTTAATGTTAATATAACCCTACTATGATTGTTTATGAATATTTCGTAACTCATTAATGCAATATTGTGTTGATTTGGTGTATTATATGTAAGTGATGTTGTTGAGCCTTTTTATAAGGCATGGAAAGATAATGATGATCTTGCAAGGAAAAGTATGATGGTCTTAATGACCTTTGGGCATTGTTGAGCCCTGAATGAGGTGTTATCCTCTTGTGTTGATAAGGGTTGATACCCTGTGATATTGTAAAAAGGAATTATATCATGTGATAGTATGATGGTCTTAATGACCATTGCGCATGGTTGAGCCCTGAATGAGGTGTAATCCTCTTGTGTTGATAAGGGTTGATACCCTGTGATATTGTGAAAAGGATTTATATCTTGTGATAGTATGATGTCTAGTGTAGTCTCATGAATGAAAAGTGAATAGTACCATTTGATGATGCGATGAGAAATTGTGTTTTACACATTTTATAACTTTTAAAGTTGTGATACTTATATGCTTGCTAGATGTGAATTAGGGTTTGTATATTCATTTGTTTGATGCAGCCTTAATTCACCCAATTGGAGATAACTAATCAAGAGAAACTCTAATCATGTACTGCCTTGTGCCATAGAACCATCTTCAGTGACAGAACTTGTTGGATGGTGAAATGAGTATTCCTAAGGGAAACTTGGTGCACATACTATTGAGTATGTGGTGTGCATGTCATCCTGACTCCAAGTGTTTCGGGAGGATGGTTGTGGTCATACATAGCCCACTTTTTGAGAATGACTTTGGTCGAGTCTCAGTGATTATAACATGATGTGGTTAGAGGACAATTGCGATTGTACCTCAATGATTGGGTTTGAATACCCTAGATGCTAGCACCGTGACCTGTACCAAGGTGGGCTAGTTATAGAATTATATGTCACGGTTTTTTAGTTTGACTATATGTCACTGCAGTCCAGACTCGTACTGACTAAGTATGGAGAAGATCTTGGAGTCCGACTCTTCCTCGGTCCTATATGGAATTGAATATGACCAAGTGGTGGTCAGTTGGACTTTGAGTGGTACGACTCAAACTCCCCATGGCATAATAAAAGATGTAATATAGCTGTATAACATATTTGTTTAGGGTTATACACGACGTTTTACATTGGATGATAACCCTTGTTTGTTATATTTACATAAAGATGATGCTTAGTGAAATTAAGAGATAATAGATATACTTAGGTTGTGGATATACTTAAGATTGTAGATGCGTACATACAATAGCTATGCTTGTGTTGATAGCTATACTGCTATTGTTTATTATAATCATGATGCTAGCTATCTCATGTTGTTAGTTAAGTTTATCATGCTAGCCATGTCTTTGTAACTAGAGATGCATATACTGCTAATCATGCTTATCTTGATAGTTGTTCTTATGTTGTTATCTCTTCTTATGATGTTGATATGTTCAACCTGTTAGACATGCTGACATTGATACATACGTATATGATACTAGATTTATTCATGATGTTAGAGAAGCTCATGTTGCTAGACTCCTTATATTGTTAATAGGGATATGAGAATAGTCTGGCTAATGAAGATAGTTATTAATTGCTCCTTTATGTATTTTGTTAATCATCAGTTTTGTTGAGCTTATTTTTTATATATGATTAAATTTCTTAAACTAGCTCATTACCTAAAAATGTTGGAATCGATAAACATTGTTGGAGGTTATATCTCTTATTGGGACATGGGTCTCACCCTTGGGGTTCACCACATTTTTTAGGTAATACAAAGTGACGAAAACAAACATGTGACATCAAAGAGGAGCAATAGTAATGAATCTATGAGAAAGTTTATTAGATGTCTAGTGTGTCCTAGATTCGTCCATGTACTCTCAGGTCCGGGCAAGAAAAGTTTGTATATGGTGTTTCAAATGAATCAGAATTTTGTTAGAATGTTAATGCTTATTTGTGTGACATATACAAATATTGTTACCCTGTGTATATATGTTGTGGCTAAGGTGATAGAACAATTTGTATTAAATTCTTGTCATAATATGGATAAAAGAAAGATGTTGGGCTCTTATGCAAATGTTTCTGAGCAGGTGCTGATGTTGAAATCGGATTTAATTTACCCATATTTTTGGGTTTGTGGTTAATTGGTGATTGATTTTGTTTTATGTTTTGAGTAATCTCATTTAGTGTAACGGGTTATCACAAGTTGGTATCAGAGCTTTAGGTTCACTAAGTCTACAGGGACACTAGGACTTAGGACTAGGATGATGTCAAAATTAGGAATATGACATAAAATATGGTGCATACTGCCTAATCTCAATATTTGGGTGCCCTGGCCAGGTATTCAATTATTGAAGAAAGGTAAGTATGGAACTCTTAGATTGCTATCTTTTTTATTGCTCTGATCAAGTAGTCACTTTGAAACAATCTAAAAGAGTACAATGAATAAAAAAATGATGGTGCAGATAACCCAATATTACCTCAAAGGAATATGACCATTACATCATTATCTATCAAAACTTGAATTGTTGGTAACTATAAGAGAAAGATACAACACCATGAAATCTAAATCTGAATACAAATAAGAAAAAGAGGAGTTCTTGAAGATGTAATTCAACAATATAATAAAGTAAAAGACATATAAGTCTACACTTATAAAGTGAATCAAGGTATAAAATCCACATAAGATGGAAAGAACTCCTATAACAAGTACAAAATGAGAAGTTAAATGGGAACAATGACAATGGAATAAGGTGGAACCTAAGTTAATCTCATACCAACATATGTGTGTAAGAAAGTATTAATGTAAAATCAGCATAGCATGTGAAAGAAATTAAGGTAGATGATCCATGATTAATGAAGAAAATGTGGAATATGATGATTTACCTGTTGATAAGTAGTTGAAAAACATAATAAAATAAGAGAACATACCCAAGTGTGATAAATAGTCATCAAAGAAGGAGTAATGAGATATGTTAATCATGATGATTCTTATGCTAATAGCAAAGAACCCAAAATGAAAAGGGTAAAATTATACATAAGAAGCGGTAACTCACATAATGAAAATAGAATTGGTTACCTTTTTTCTAGTGACCCTTGAGCAATGTTGCTATGGTATGGGAAGTGTGTTTCCCTTTGTGTCTTTCCTTTCTAGGGCACAACTTTTAAGTGGATCATTGCCAATTGGTACGTGCGGATTCACTGCAAACATGAGGGTGGATAGCTTATTATAGCATAAGGTTTCTTGCACTATGGTTCCAAGATCATAAAGTTTGTGATGAGTTTGCTTTTGAGCCTTCCAATAATTAGGAAAACTCCTCTTATATTTTGTGATATTTGTTATGTTGGTAAAAATGGATGAGATAATGATGTAAGTTCCTTATATCACATGAGGTGGATACCAAGGTAATGAATCCTAGTATCCACGATGTATCAATAGTATGAGAAATATGTGAAGGTTGGAGATGTTTATTAAATGAACATTCTAAGTATTCCTCTCCCGTAGAGAGCGAGATAGAGAGTTGATGATGATCCTATAAATGTTGTTTGGAACGAAAAACAAAAGTGACTCTATAATGTTGTGTATGGTCTAGTGATAGCTAGGCAAGACCACTATAAAGTATGCATGGTCTATTGATACAATAGATATAATTTTAGGATGATAGATAAAATTTAAAGTTGAAACTTACTATTAGACTTGTACAGGTGGCACAACAAGTTTCTATGTTCCATATTTGCAAATGTCTTCTTATGTGGGGGTTTTCGTGCTGACCCAAGATGAGATATGTATGAATGATGTAACATCACCATGATATGCAAGTAACCATGTGAATGTAATAGGATGAGGTGCAAATGAAGTACCCATCTTTGTTTACCTTGGATTTTGGGGGTGAAATCCCTATTAGGGGTTTATAGTTGTAAGGCCCCTAAACTTGCTTAATGAGTTGAATAAGCTTAATTACTATAATTGAATTCTTATAACCCTAATATAACCTTTTCATATTCTTTGAAATCATAAGATCAGCTTAAGTTTCAAATTTGGTCCAATTTGGACATTGTTTGAGCAAATTATGCAATTTTATACACATTTTGGACTTTTCTGCAATATACTAAATTGAGAGGTTTTCTTTGCAATTTATCACTTGCATTTTGCTTCTTGGATATTTTCTCACCATTCTTGATCTTGTTGATCCATGGGGCACCTATTAAATCCTTAGTTTGAAGGTGTTTGCTCCAAGGGTATTTTAGGGTTTACCCCTTCATGGATGAGCTACCTTCAGTAGCTATCATTATTCAGGAAAGTGGTACACAGTGTACGGGCGGTGAGGGTACTGCATAGAGTATATGCGGTATGCGGGATTATATACGGGAGTATATGTGGTTCTATATTATTATATTGAAATAAACTAATTATATAGAAAATGACATATTGTGATAATAAATTACTTGTATAGAGTAGGCATGTATATACGTTTACATATAGAAACATTAATATGCATGTATGTATGATGTATGATATGGTTATATATGTATATATGTTTATATATGTAATGTGTTTGTAATACATGTACAAATACTAAAATGTAATATGTGTAGAGTGAGTGTATAAATGTGAATAAATCAAAATGTATATATACATATACAAATATGTGATTGTATATTTAGGTATATTGTATATTGATGCGATGATTTTGAGTCACATTTAGAGACATATTTTACTTGTGTTTTATGCATTTATTAGTCATTTTGGTGGTTAATATTGCATAATTCATTTTTTTTTGTCTATGATCATTCTCTATGTCAAATCTCCCTTATTTCAGTATTTTGAGCATAAATTATCACAAGAACATGTTTTGTTTCGGCTTATTTGGTTTCATGTTGAAATTTTAGGAAAAACAAGTATTTGTTGTTGTCGATACCATCGACAGTGGTCAATACCATTGACCGGACCACAAGCATCCAGCCGCAAGGAGCAGTAAAATCTTGATACTATTGACAGGAGAGTCGATGGTATCGAGATAACATCAGGTTCCTGGCGAAAAGAGAGTCAATACTATCGACACAAATTTCGATACCATCGACTAGTGGAGCTACAGTGATGGTAAAAGGACAAAACCGACGCCTATGAATGTCGATACCATCGACCCGCGTCGATGGTATTGAGGTGGCATCAGTTGCAACAAAGAAAAGAAAAGAAATCCAGCCGATGCAGTGCAGGGTCGATACCATCGACATGCGTCGATGGTATCGACACCGTTAGATACATGTTTGCTTCAGATTGATCTAAATCCAATGGTTGTGATATTTTGGCGACCTAACTCGATGATTATACTTAATGACGGCGGCCAAGAGAAAGGTATCACATCATTAGCCGCTGCACACATCCCGAGAAGGTGTGGAGAGAAGAACGGAGCCCAGAAGCATGCCCCAGTCGTTCCAGATGTCGAAGAAGATGATTTCCACCACTGAAAGGCGGGAGAACACAAATTCTATGCCAAGGAGCGATTGGATCTTCTCCGTTCAGGGGTTTCACCACTCAATCATGTTTTTCTCCATGTTTCCCCTTTTCTCTACCATGTTTTGCTTTGAGATGAACATGCGGGGCTAATCCCCTTTATCTTTAGGACTGGGAGTAGCCTGGGAAATCATTGTATGACAATTTTATCACAGTAATTCATCATTTATCTCTTAAATCCGTGGTATAATTTTGTTTTCTCCATTATATTGTTAAGCTTGATCACCATAATAATCATCTAATGCCCTTAATTACTTTGAAAGAAGAATTAATGGTTGAAAAGAGATGGAATTTACATTAATTGACAAATCCCTTGAACAAGATGGTGTAAGGTTAATGGTGGATATCGTGAGATCGACTCTAATGCACCTAGTTTAGGGTATAGGTTGCTACGACGGTGGAACCGACCTAGACATAGGTAGTGAATTGTAACACGACAGTGGGAAATTATGATATCAGGCCACTACCCAGATAGAGAGATAAATCTGAGTGACTAAATAGAAATTCATACAATGAAAACCCACGGTAAAACCGAAATCCTAAAGATCTCATCTTGAATTAATTAAACCACACATTTAATCGATTGCTTTGTTTTGTTTTATTTCATTTTCTTTTAATTTTAACAACAACTTCCAACTCTTGAATCGGTCTAGCTGATTGCGAGTAGTTAGTAGTAGTCTCCGACAATTCACGTATCCCTGAGTTCGACTTGGGCCTCACAAAGGCCTATATTACATTGACGCGTACACTTGCGTTTCTACACACGTAAAAAGCGTGTCAAGTTTTTGGCACAGTTTCCGGGGAAACGAAAAATTGTCGGCACTACGAGTGCTGCAAGCGGCCACTCTTGGCCACTTTTTTTTATTAGTTTGAAATAATTTCAAAAATTCATAGTCTATTTTCTAAATTTTTGTACTCATCAAGCACTATACTGAACTTAAATTTTTATTTTTGTAGGTACTGTGCATGGTGCAGACGCGTAGCACAGACTACACGCATCACGCACCAGAGGTTACATTGTCGGGACCGGAAAATGAGGAGGAACACAAACAAGACCACTTAGAAGAAATAAACTCAGAATCCGAGCAGGAAGAGATGGCAGAGCCACAGACAATATGGGAGAAGATCAAGGCTTCTTCTTCATCCACTTCCAAGGGGCCGATCAAGAAGCAGGCGGTTAATATTCTGACGTACAAGATTGATCCTGCATTAATCAACTTGGTGAAGTTGAATGCATTCCATGGGCTCAAGAATGAAGACCCAGCCGTGCATATAAGTCAATTTGTGGAGAATTGTGATATGATAAAAATAGACAGATTTCCACAAGATGTTCTCTACTTGAAGCTCTTCTCGAGTTCTCTAACGGGAAACGCACGAGAGTGGTTGCACAACCTGGACGATGAATATGTGGAATCCTGGGACCACATGGTAGAGGTTTTCTTTGAAAGGTTCTTCCCACCCGAGAAGACCAATGACATGATCAGGAAGATCCACAACTTCACACAGAAAGCAGGAGAGACCTACTCTGAGACCTGGGAAAGGTTTCAGATCATGCTTAGGCGGTGCCCGCATCACGGGCTTGACAAGGAGACACAGGTCAAGATCTTCTATTTTCCTCTCTCCGAGCACGATAGAAGTAACCTCGATTCAGCAGGCTCAGGATTCTTTTTGAACAATACCGACACGAGGTGTTGGGAAATCCTTAAGAACATGGCCAAGAAGCAATCGTGGGGCGATAGAGACGTCGTGGAGCATGTTCGAGTAGCAGGGGAATCTAAAGCAATCAAGGAGCTGAATGAGAAGATGGATCTTCTCGCGAAGAAACTGCTTGCAAAGGAGGATATTGAGTCCGAGGATGAGGCTCAAGTTAAATTCATGAGGCAGCAGCAAGGCTACAGAAATAATGATTATTCATGGAGGAAGGACAAGAAGTTCTCCTGGAGGATCCAAACAACTTCTTACAGGATCCAGATGCAAAACCCCAGCCAATAGCGGAGGATAAGAGCACGGAGTTGCTCAATCAAGTGATAAAGCAAAATCAAGAATTAATGACTACTTTTGGCCAGTAGATAAAGCAACAAGGGGAGTTTATGAACCAGTTCGGGCAGACACTGCAGAGCCATGGGGCTCAAATGAGGACAATAGAGACGTCCATGGCGCAAATGGCAGCGGAGATAACCAATTTGAAGAAGACGGCGCACCAAGGTTTTCTAGGTAACACTAATATCCAGGAGGAAACCAACAGGCGAAGGCCATCTTGCTAAGGAGTGGCAAGAAGATTTTAAACCCCAGAGCCGATGAACTAAGCAAACCCCAAGTAGAAATTGAAGGTGAGGCCACTGAGGAGCTGCCCATATCGGTCACAGAACCAGTTGTGGATATAGCAGTGGATGCTACTAAAGCTCCTATTGTAGATGAGGAGGAGACGCAGAAAAGGACACCTTATGTGCCACCGCATCAAAGGGCACAGGCTGTCCCGGTCCCATATCCGAACAGTGCAAAGGCAAGGAAAGTGGATGCCCAATTTAAAAAGTTTCTAGACAGTTTCAGAAAGCTTTCAGTTAACATCCCATTATTGGAAGCAATTGAGCAAATCCCTTCTTACGGAAAGTTTCTGAAAGACATCATTACAAAGAAGAGAAAAATCCCAGACACGGAGGTTGTTGTGCTTAAGGAGCAGGTGAGTGCCTTCATCATGGGTACATTGCCGCCAAAGAGGCAGGATCTGGGCTGCTTCAATATCTCATGTTACATAGGAAAAGTGAAGTTTGGTGAAGCGCTATGTGACTCCGGGGAAAGCATAAATTGATGCCCCTCTCTACATTCAAGAAGATGGGATTAAAAGAGTCACGGACAAGCAACATGAAAATCCAATTGGCAGACAATTATGTGGTGAAGCCATACGGTATTTGTGAAGACGTGTTTGTGAAAGTAGATCAATTTGTATTTCCAGCAGATTTTTTCGTCATGGAGATGCAAGATGAACAAGGCAATGAGTTACTACTCAGACGACCCTTCCAAGCTACGGCTGACATGATACTTGAGATGGGAAGAGGTTGTTTGACCTTGGGTATAGCCGATGATCGCTTCGAGATGGTCATGCCTTCCAGCACTACGTCACTTAAAGCCAAGGAGCAGTGCCACATGGTAAAGCATTTTGATCACAATTTCTCACTTTGTCTAGGGAAGCCATTTTTAGATATGGCTCATGTAATGACCAAGGTGGAAAAAGGGACTTTGGATGTGGACATCATGGAGCAGACCAAGGTGGTATCCCTTAGAAAGGTTGTAGGTTTTCCGAACGATGAGGAGGAGGACATTCCTCCCTCTGCTGAAGATGATGCTATAGCAAATTCAGTTTTTGACGCATATCCAGAATTACCACTTGAGGCCTTCTTAGTCAATATCACTCATGATTGGATGAGAAGCAAATCACTGCAGGAGTGTGCCAAGATGCTTCAGATGTTGATGTGCTTCTATGCGAGGTACTATGAAGATTTAGGTGAACTCCCACCACTGCTTCAATCATCCTTAATCAGCCCGCCAGAATTGGAGTTGAAGCCGTTGCCACCGCACCTCAAGTACGCATTTCTAGCTGAGGAAGAAAAGTTGTCTGTGATTATATCTTCTTATCTGAGTGCTGAGGAGGAGGACCAGTTGTTGATAGTGCTGAAGAACCACCGGGGAGCATTTGGGTGGTCTGTTGCAGATATCAAGGGGATCTCCCCTACTTTGTGCTAGCACAAGATTCTGCTCGAGGAGGGAGCCAAGTCGGTGATTCAACCGCAACGTCGAATAAATCTGAGCATGATGGAGGTTGTTAAGAAGGAGGTGATTAAGCTTCTTTCTGCAGGTATCATCTATGCTATTTCTGACTCAACATGGGTGAGTCCTACGCAGGTAGTCCCTAAAAAGGGGGGAATCACTGTTACCCATAATCTTTTAAATGAACATATCACCACCCGCTTGGTAACTGGGTGACATGTTTGCATAGATTACCGATGATTGAATGCTAATATGCTAAAGGATCACTTTCCTCTTCCGTTTATTGATCAAATTTTAGAGCACTTAGCCGGCCGATCACATTTTTGTTTTCTGGATGGTTATTCGGGTTACAATCAGATTTCGATAGATCCTAAGGAACAAGAGAAGTCCACCTTCACTTGTCCTTATGGAATGTTTGCGTACCTCCGTATGCCTTTTGGGTTATGTAACGCACCGGCAACCTTTCAGTGTTGTATGCTCGCCATTTTTTCTGATATGGTAGAACGCTGTCTATAGGTTTTTATGTATGATTTCTCTGATTATAGTGCATCTTTTGATGAGTGCCTTTACAATCTAGATAAGGTTTTACAACATTGCGAGGACACACATTTGGTCCTTAATTGGGAGAAATGTCACATGATGGTGAGTGAAGGAATAGTGCTAGGACATAAAGTGTCTAGAAAAGGTTTGGAGGAAGACCCGGTAAAAATCGATGTGATTTCCAAATTGCCCCCACCAAATTCGGTAAAAGGGGTGCGGAGTTTCTTAGGTCATGCCGGTTTCTATCGTCGTTTTATAAAAGATTTTTCTAAAATCACCAAACCTTTATCTGAGCTTTTAGAAAAGGATGTTTTTTTTTACTTCAATGAAAAATGTCTACATGCGTTCAACGTGCTTAAGGAAAAATTGATTTCCGCACCAGTTGTGCAAACACCGGATTGGACCAAGCCGTTTGAACTAATGTGTGACGCATCCAATTTCGCGGTCGGGGCTGTGTTGGGACAGAGGGTGGACAATAAACACGCTGTGATTTTTTATGCATCTAAAACTTTGAATGATGCCCAACTCAATTACACGACTACCGAGAAAGAATTGCTTGCCGTTGTTTTTGCTTTTGAAAAATTTCGGCAATATCTAGTTGGATCGAAAGTCGTGGTTTGGACGGACCACGCCGCCATTAAGTATTTGATGGAGAAAAAAGATGCCAAACCTAGATTGATTAGGTGGATCTTGCTTTTACAGGAATTTGATATCAAAATCAAAGACAAGGCGGGGATTGAAAATGTGGTCGCAGACCATTTGTCTAGGTTAGAGAGGGTAGATGAAAACGATTTACACATACCCATTACCGAGACATTTCCGGACGAACAACTTTTGAAAGTGACATCTAAAGATCCGTGGTTTTCTTATATTGTGAACTATCTTGCCTGCAAAATCATCCCAGATGATTGGACATATCAAGAGAAGAAAAAAAATTTCCATTCTCTACGATATTATTTTTGGGATGACCCTATTCTCTTGAAGCAATGCAGGGATGGTGTCTTACGCAGGTGTGTACCTGAGGTGGAATACGAGAGTGTTCTTCATCATTGCCACACACTACCGACGGGCGGACACCATGCAAACTCTCGTACGATACCCAAAGTACTGGAAAGTGGCCTATACTGGCCTACCTTGTTTAGGGATGCTTATGAGTTTGTGCGGCAATGTGATTCCTGCCAAAGGGCGGGCAACATTTCGAAGAGACAAGAGATGCCCCTTAATGTATTCCAGGAGGTTGAGGTATTTGACTTATGGGGTATAGATTTTATGGGACCCTTTGTGTCCTCAAATTCTAATTTGTATATCCTTTTGGCTGTTGATTATGTGTCGAAGTGGGTAGAGGCAATACCCACAAGGACTAATGATTCCACTGTAGTGTGCAGGTTTGTTAAGGAACATATTTTTTGCAGGTTCGGTGTGCCCCGAATGATCATTAGTGATGGGGGTACACATTTCCAGAATCAAAATATGGGGTCAAACACAACATTGGTACCCCATACCACCCGCAAACTCAAGGACAAGTGGAGGTCTCCAATCGAGAGACTAAGAAGATCTTGGAGCGTACTGTGGCTTCCACAATGAAGAATTGGAGTACTCTACTACCGGATGCATTGTGGGCATACAGGATGGCATACAAGACACCTATAGGCACCATGCCTTTTAGGTTGGCTTATGGACGGGCCTGTCACTTACCGGTGGAATTAGAGCATAAAGCACATTGGGCGCTGAGGAAGCTAAACCTGAGTTATGATGAAGCAGGAAAGAAGAGGTTACTTGAACTAAATGAACTTGATGAGCTGCGAATGAATGCATATGAAAACTCTCGGATATACAAGGAGCGCACAAAGTTGATTCATGATCGCTACATTCAGATGCGCGTTTTCAAGAAAGGAGATCGTGTCCTTTTGTTCAACTCCAGGCTGAAGATGCATCTCGGGAAGCTGAAATCCCAATGGAGTGGACCATTCACAGTAGAGGAGGTCAGACCACATGGCACAATCATGGTGCGCGATGGCGAGACCACATTTTTGGTCAATGGACAAAGGTTGAAATTGTATTTTGGTGAAGATTACACGAGGAAAGTGAAAGAGGTCAAACTCATTGCACTTCCGGATGCATGACGAGCTTCAAGTCGTATAGCCTAAGACACTAAATAAGGGTGCTTGTTGGGAGGCAACCCAGCCATCAGTACTTTAGTTTAGTTTCTTTTACATTTGTAGTTTGATTTGTTTTGACTTTGTTTTTAGTGTAAAAAAGATATTGTGATCGTTTGCTCATTGTGTAGGACTGAGGCAGATTCGATACCATCGACCTTTGTGTCGATGGCATCGACTGTGGTACATGTTGGAGACTGTAGAAATCACACTGCTTCGATACTATCGACGGCCTCGTCGATAGTATCGACACACCAACAGGTTGATCGCAAAGTCAAAGTCGATAGTATCGACATGCCAGTCGATACCATCGAGATCTCTGGAGTTATTCAGAAGAAATCGTCTCAGTGAAGTCGATACCATCGATGGGCCTGTCGATGGTATCGACACAGTTACAGGCAGAAGGCGACGGCCGGGCCTCGCTAGGGTGTTGCCCTAAACGGAAGTCAATACTATCGACTTGCGTCGATAGTATCGATGAGCCACGTCCCCGATCCGCGAGAGGAGATCAATGACGATCACAGCAACCAGAAATTCGATCTGGGGGACGGGTTGATACCATCGACACTCGTCGATAGTATCGACACGTCAGCGATACGGGCCCCACAAATCCAGCCATCGACGACCGTCGATACCAGCGACAGTGCGGATTGTGCTACCCGTGTCGATACCATCGACCCGAGTCGATGGTATCGACGAGCATACAGCAGCTCCGACCACAGCTATATATGAGAAGGATTGTCGTCATATGACGTCACAACCCCAGAGCAATTCTTCTCCACTTGCGCCGAGCGTCCTCCAGAGCAATCTGAGCCCGACGACGAGCATCCGGGAGCACGTTCTTCATCGAGCGGAGTTTTCCTTCTCCGATCTTCACCGAGCTCTTTCTCTACTCCTCCTTCCACAACCATGGTGCATCTTCTTCGCGCGCCAACCCGATGGACATCCCAGAGTTCGTGCCGCCACCGACTGCGTCGATTCCACGCCCGCGGATTGTTCACCCGTCCGTGGAGGTCAAGAAGTTCTATGAGGAGATTCTGAAGAGGAAAATCGAGCCGACCAGTTATGTTGAACGGGAAACGATCCGCAACTTGGGATTCGAGGCAGACTTGGCCTATGTTCTGAAGGGGCAGGTGCACCACACGGGCAGGAGGCCTGATGAGCTGGAGTACCATGCTGATGGCCAGCTATTCTTCAATGAATGGCCAACATACAAGGAGTTGGTGGCTGAATTCATGGCGTCACTGGACGTCTGTGTCGTGCCAAATGACATCATAGCCACAGACCGCGAGTGGATCAAGGACCATGTTTCTTTCCGACTGTATAAAAATGACTATACTCTCACCCTCAAGCAGTTCAACTCTATCTACAACTGGTTCCATGGCCGAAATGACTATCGGTGGCCAGACAACCGGACGGATTACGACGCTATCTTCGCCGAGCTCGTGATGTTGCCGCTGGGCAAAGCTGTGAGCTACCACAACGCGGCGGTGGCGGATTTCGAGCATCCATTCATGCAGGTTCTACATCGCATGATCTGCACCACTTTATTCGGCCGTGGTGATCTGGCTCTCAGCAAGTTTCAGGAGACAAACCTGTTTTTCCTGCACAAGCTATTGAAGCGCCAAGAATGCAACTGGGGTGCGTTTTTCTTAACGCACGTTTTGGAGGTAAAGAGGAGTACACGGAAATCTCCGATTCACTTTGTAGGGCTTATCACAAAGTTGGCCTCCTACCTTGGGTTGAATTTCCAGCAGCTTACTCCTCTCTCCAGCAGAAGCAAGGTTAATTTGCAACATCTTCACCGATCAAACCTTATCTTGCTTCGGGATGGTTTACCTTATGCTCACTGTCATGTAAACCATGCATACCAAGAATGCTCTCTTCCCGATCCTGTCTTCAATATCGAAGGGGCGCAACATTTCTGATGGCCCATCATAGCCATTGCTGACTCTGATAAAGACGGCGGCAATGACGACAACAACAATAATGACGACGAGGCTGAAGAGGAAAAGGAGGCCTACACTCCTCTTCGGGCATGAGTGGCACCTAGGAAGCGTCCTAGCATGCATCCGGGTGCGTCTTCATCTTCGCAGCCTCCGCCGCCACCACCGCCCTCGCAGCCAAGCAAGGATGTCTATTCTATGCAGGGAATGTATGCTATGTTACAGGACATACAGTAGATGCAGCAGCATCACACTACAGTGTCCATCGGTATTCAGGATACTACGAACCGGTTACTTGACAATCAGCGGGCGATCTTCGAGAATGAGCGCCTCCTCCTTGGCAACCAACAACAGATTCATGATCGGTTGCATAGGATGGAGATGCAGCAGCAGCCCTTTTATGATCACTACTGGAGCCAGAACTACTTTGGGGGGTATCCACAACCTCCACCTATGCCCCAGTTTGATCCGAGTTTTCAGGGGGAATACCCATCCTGGGACCCCACGGCTCCACAGTACCCTCCTCCGCCAGAAGAGTAAATCGGTATCTCTGTTCCAACCTTTAAGATTGTTTTTTACTATGGGGCCATAGTCGAATTCAAGCTTGGGGGGGTAGTTGGAACATCTCTATCTTTTATTTTCTCTGTTTTTAGTTTTATTTTGTTCTTGTCATTTATGTCTTGCAATCTTAGTTTGTTTGTAGGATCCACGTTCTATCTAGTGTAATTGTGGATGTCTTAAGTCATGTGTCATCTCACTTGCTTGTGCATGGGAATTAAGGGAAAATTAAAAAAAAAATTGAGTGTTCGCAAGCTTGAGTGTTGTTCAACTTTGAGCACATAACTTAAGAAAATGATTGGTTTTATCAACTTTAAAACATAAAATCACAACTGTACATTCCTAATGATTCATGAAAAGTGGACGGAATTGGTTGTTTGAGCCTAAACTGACCAGATGCTGATGAGACTCTAATTTGAAGTAAGAGAGAGAAACCTCTTAACTACTACATAGGTCAGTAAGGAGGGACACATAATACTTTTCAAAGGTTCAGTTAATTAGTCTTGTGATCTTTCCACCCAATTGTTTTTCACAATCCACCATAAGAATTGGAAGTACTTTACGGCTTTCACCTTTTTGATTGCATATCATGTAGATAGGTTTTGCATTGTAACCACTTTCATATGTTTTGCATCAAAAAAAAAAAAATTAGAATAGTGATACATGCACATTATCCTTAGGTGCATGTCATTTAGTTGCATTCATAATTTTTATGCATAGAGTACATCATGTAACTTATTTCTTCTCTAAGGGTGATTAGCTGGTCCATACCTTCATAAATGCTTCAAATATTTAAGCTATGCAGAAAAAGTGAGCCCAACAACTAATTCATTATCAATTATGGATATAAGGGCTTAAGAAAAAAGAGTGAAAACAAATGAAAAAAAAATGAAAAAGAAAAAGAAAGTTATTAAGAAGCAAGTAGAATAAGAGGGAGAAAGGAACATAATCTCACCTGCATCTTAAGATGAGTAAGTACATGATGTAGCTCAATTAGATATCCATCTCATTTTGAGAGGGGATGTTAGTGCATGCATCATTCCACCCAATCTTAGGCATTAGGGCATTCTTGTTTTATGCATGTTGAAATCGTATAATTCTTCCATTTCTTCCATGAGCCACCTATTCCATCCACCGTTGCTTGAATTGGTAGGCCACTGTGATTTTCTCCTCATTTGTGAATATCAGGAGAGCTGCTTCCATGTAGATGGTAGTTAGGGCAAGCAACGTAGTATAGGAGATCACAAGATGCACCGAGTCTAAACTGGCAAATTTTATTATGTTAACTGCCTTATGTGATAGTGTTCATCAGTTTTGAGGTAGAAATCTTTTATGGATGATTATTGTCGCCTTTAGGGTAATTATCATTTCGTGGTTAGTAAGGGCTGGAATGTGAATGTCCGGTGGGGATCATATGGGATGTCTGTTGTGATGATTTGTTCTTTAGTTGACTCTGGCAATTCTATTCTAAGGTTTAGTTGCTCGAGGGCGAGCAATGTTCAAGCTTAGGGGAGTTTGATGCGATGATTTTGAGTCGCATTTAGAGACATATTTTACTTATGTTTTATGCATTTATTAGTCATTTTGGTGGTTAATATTGCATAATTCATTTGTTTTGGTCTTGATCATTCTCTATGTCAAATCTCCCTTATTTCAGTATTTTGAGCATAAATTATCACAAGAATATGTTTTGTTTCGGCTTATTTGGTTTCACGTTGAAATTTTAGGAAAAACAAGTATCTGCTGCTATCGATACCATCGACAGTGGTCGATACCATCGACCGGACCATAGGCAGCCAGCCGCAAGGAGCAGCAAAATCTCGATACTATTGACAGGAGAGTCGATGGTATCGAGATAACATCAGGTTGCTGGGAAAAAGAGAGTCGATACTATCGACACAAATGTCGATACCATTGACTAGTGGAGCTACATCGACGGCAAAAGGACAAAACTGACGCCTATGAATGTCGATACCATCGACCTGCGTCGATGTATCAAGGTGGCATCAGTTGTGACAAAGAAAAGAAAAGAAATCCAACCGATGCAGTTCAGGGTCGATACCATCGACACGCGTCGATGGTATTGACACCGTTAGATACATGTTTGCTTCAGATTGCTCTAAATGTGATGGTTGTGATATTTTGGTGACCTAACTCGGTGATTATACCTAATGACGGCGGCCAAGAGCAAGGTATCACGTCATTAGCCGTTGCACACATCCCGAGAAGGTGTGGAGAGAAGAACGGAGCCCAGAAGCACGCCCCAGTCATTTCGGACGCCGAAGAAGATGATTTCCACCACCGAAAGGCGGGAGAACGCATATTCTATGCCAAGGAGCGATTGGATCTTCTCCGTTCAGGGGTTTCACTACTCAATCACGTTTTTCTCCATGTTTCCCCTTTTCTCTACCATGTTTTACTTTGAGATGAACATGCGGGGCTAATCCCCTTTATCTTTAGGACCGGGAGTATCCCGGGAAATCATTGTATGACGATTTTATCATAGTAATTCATCATTTATCTCTTAAATCCGTGGTATAATTTCATTTTCTCCATTATATTGTTATGCGTGATCACCATAATAATAATATAATGCCCTTAATTACTTTGAAAGAAGAATTAATGGTTGAAAAGAGACGGAATTTACATTAATTGACAAATCCCTTGAACAAGGTGGTGTAAGGTTAATGGTGAATACCGTGAGATTGACTCTAATGCACCTAGTTTAGGGTATAGGTTGCGACGACGGTGGAACCGACCTAGACATAGGTAGTGAATTGTACCACGACAGTGGGCAATTCTGATATCAGGCCACTACCCGGATAGAGAGATAAATCTGAGTGACTCAATAGAAATTCATACAATGAAAACCCGCGGTGAAATCGCAATCCTAAAGATCTCGTCTTGAATTGATTAAACCAAACATTTAACCGATTGCTTTGTATTGTTTTATTTCATTTTCTTTTAATTTTAACAACAACTTCCAACTCTTGAATTGGTCTAGCTGATTGCGAGTAGTTAGTAGTAGTCTTCAAAAATTCACGTATCCCTGAGTTCGACTCGGGCCTCACAAAGGCCTATATTACATTGACGTGTACACTTGCGTTTCTACGCATGTAAAAAGTGTGCCATATATGTATGTATACATGTTAATATATCAAAATTTATTCATATAAATGACCAAATGTGTGTGGAAATTTTTGTAGCATTACAATGTATACATATAAATCAATGATTACATATTCACGTTTAAATATATAATGAAATGTGTATATGTGTATGCATGTATGTATGAAATGAATGGACATAAATTATGGGCTTTTCAAAAAGCAGAGTTTAATCAGTGGCTTAATCGGCCAAGTGGGAGTATATGCGGCCCATGACCACTTAGTGGATCGATTAGCAATATGCGGTGCAGTAGGGTGACTGAATAGGTATATGTGGGAGTATATGTGGTCGTGCGGACCGATTTCCCGAACAGTGGTAGCCATCAACTAATGAATTATTTGTTGTGCTTGGAAATTCAATAAAAGAGGGATAATCATGTCTCTAAGGATGGTGGGGGGTCTGCATGTGTGTGTGCTTGTATATTCTTAATAGTTTAAGGACATGGACACTTGGAAAGAAACTAGAACTTCAACTTTTCTTTTTCTTTATCTTAAAGTTTCATATACTTATCCCTAAGCACCAAAATGAGCCATATTCTCTCCACCAATTCCCTCCTTCTATGAAACTCGTTCTTCCTATGTACTTCTACAAATTCCCTATCCAAGGAATAAGAAAGAGGGGATCTTCTTGGAAAAAGAATCTAGGGATGCAATTGACTTCCTTTTAGGGTTTGAAAAGCTTCCTTCTAGTGATCTTGACCTAAAAGAGTAAGAATTCCCTTCTTTCCTCCATTTATTTCTTTTTTATCCTTCCTCCTACCTTTCTCCAGGTCGTAACCTTTCTGTTCCATGGTAGAAATTGCTCTAAAGCTCTAAAACCCTACCTTTCTTGCTTCTTATGCTTAGGGTTTGCTCATTTGATGAAGATAGGTGCTACATGGATGAGTTCACAGCTTATGCTTGGATTTTCTACCCTAACTTCTCATGTTTTCTTATGTTTGGGAGTTTATATTCTAATTAGAGGCAATTTTTATAACTTTCTCCACATTTATTTCTTACCATAAGCTTTCTAGCTCATGTTCTTTCTTGAAAATGATGATCCATGATCTAAAAAGCTATGCTTGACTTGGATTTCAATTTTTATAATATTCCCTATTCTGATTTCAGCTCTAGATGAACCTGTGATCATGTGTACATTATTCCTAAGGTATAATATGACTTTGATCAGGTTTGTTTGACAACCTTTGGTGCTAAGCACTTATCAACCAATGGTCAATTTTAGGGTTTTAGGTTGATTTCTTCTATAAACCCATGACCTGATGATAGTAACATTGCAACAACCCTATGGTGTTGTATTCATGACAATTGATAGTGGTAACCAAGGGTGTCAACTGACGTTCACCATTTAGGTCATGTTTTTTCCTAATTAGAAGCGTAGTGATTAACAACTAAGTACCCTAATGATGCTATCAATCAATGGTGATATTAGTTTGATATTTGATGTTGATTAATGAATATAGTGTTGATATAACAACCTATGGTGACTTAATGGTCACTAATGATGGTGTATCAGATCTCAAAAACCTATGGTGAGTTAATCATATAGTTGTAGAATCAATTAAGCATTAGACCAATGGTTTCTTGGGTCACTGGATGCAATGATCGGGCCTATACTGTAATTGATGGTTTTAACATATGAACTTGACCCAATGGTCAAGATCTAATGTTTATTCCTCCAATAAAGTGGAATTATGTCTAATGTAATATGTTGGTCCTAATAATTTGATTTAGGTACTTTCCTTTATATGATCAACTTAAGGAGCTGACTTGTTGACAATGGACGGGTTGTTTTAAATGAACAGTCAATTGTGGGTTTTACCCTCTAATCTCAATGGAACTTTTTGTGTTGTGAATCAAGGTATGTCTAGGGTTAGATAATGAATCTTTCTAGATAACAAATCAAGGACTTCTTAGGTGGTTTATACAAGGTATTTACTTATGCAAACAACCAATGGTCTTACCTTTTAAACGTCCAATGGTTCTGGGTGACATTGTGGTATGGTGATATGGGTTGAATGATGGTGGAACAAATGGAGGGTTAACCTTAATAAGGTAGTGTTACCTATTCACTCATATGAATAAAAGGTATGATAACCATATTGTGTTGATATGTAACCCTTATGAGGTATATCTTGTTATACCTGGCTTTAATATAACTAAATGATGGTAATTGGGTATGAATAGTCCTTGAATGATTAATACAATCATGGAGTACTCTCTTATTGTTGTTGAAACCCTAGTATGCTATAACGTGATGGTTACACCTTAATTTATGTGTGGGTTCATACTTGATAATGGTATGGAATATGATGGTGATGCTTCACCTTATGCATCTGTGATCCAATGGGGATGTCATGAGTTAGGGTTTGGGTATGAGTGCTGATTAGTGACATTAATATAATTTATCTTGTTGATCCTAACTCTAATGCAAATAGATAAAGATGAGCATTCATGTTTAACCTTCTTATATGATGGCATGACGGTGAAATAATCTCCTTAATATGATCATAACCTTAATGTGTCAATTGGTGGTTATCAAAGCCACATGGTTGATACTTTCTTATGCTTAACATATGCATTATGAATATGATGAGGGTCAATCATATCTAGATTGCTTACATGTTGATGTAATAAAGGAATGTTCTTAATGTTAATATAACCCTACTATGATTGTTTATGAATATCTCCTAGCTCATTAATGCAATATTGTGCTGATATGGTGTATTATATGTAAGTGATGTTGTTGATCCTTGTTATAAGGCATGGAAAGATAATGATGATCTTGTAGGGAATAGTATGATGGTGTTATGACCTTTGGGCATGGTTGAGCCCTGAATGAGTTGTAATCTTCTTGTATTTATAAGGGTTGATACCCTGTGATATTGTGAAAAGGATTTATATCCTATGATAGTATGATGGTCTTAACGACCTTTGGGCATGGTTGAGCCCTGAGGTGTAATCCTCTTGTGTTGATAAGGGTTGATACCATGTGATATTGTGGAAAGGATTTATATCTTGTGATAGTATGATGACTAGTGTAGTTTCATGAATGAAAAGCAAATAGTGCCATGTGATATTGAGATGAGAAATTGTGTTTTACACATTTTATAACTTTTGAAGTTGTGATACTTATATGCTTGCTAGATGTGAATTAGGGCTTGTATGTCCATTTGTTTGATGCATCCTTAATTCACCCAATTGGAGATAACTAATCAAGTGAAACTCTAATCCTGTAGTGCCTTGTGCCATAGAACCATCTTCAATGTCAGAACTTGCTAGATGGAGAAACGAGTATTCCTAAGGGAAACTCAGAGCACATACTATTGAGTATGTGGAGTGCTTGTCATCCTGACACCAAGTGTTTTGGGAGGATGGTTGCGGTCATACCTAGCCCACTTTTTGAGAACAATTTTGGTTGGGTCTCAGTGATTGTTACATGATGTGATTAGAGGACAACTATGGTTGTACCTCAGTGATTGGGTTTGAATACCCTACATGCTAGCATCGTGACTTGTACCAAGGTGGGCTAGTTACAGGACTATATGTCATTGTTGACTATATGTCACTGCGGTGCAGACTTGTACTGACCGAGTATGGAGAAGATCTTGGAGTCTGGCTCTTCCGCGATACTATATGGAAATGATTGCAAGCAAGTAGTGGTCATTTGGACTTTGAGTGGTACAACTCAAACTCCCCAGGGCGTAATAAAAGATGTAATATAGTTGTGTAGCATAATTGTTTAGGGTTATACATGACGTTTCACATTGGATGATAAACCTTGTTTGTTATCTTTACATAAAGATGATGCTTAGTGCAATTAAGAGATAGTAGATATACTTAGGTTGTGGATATGCTTAAGATTGTAGATGTGTACATATAGTAGCTATGCTTGTCTTGATAACTATATTGCTACTGCTGATTATAATCATGATGCTAGCTATCTCATGTTGTTAGTTATGTTTATCATGCTAGCAATGCCTTTGTAACTAGAGATTCATATACTGGTAATCATGCTTATACAGATAGTTGTTCTTATGTTGTTATATCTTCTTATGATGTTGATATGTTCAACTTGTTAGACATGCTGATGTTGTTAGCTATGTATATGATACTAGATTTATTCATGATGTTAGAGATGCTCATGCTACTAGACTCCTTATATTATTAATAGGGATACGAGAAAAGTCTAGATAATGAAGATAGTTATTAACTGCTCCTTTATGTATTATTTTAATCATAGGTATTGTTGAGCTTATTTGTTATATATGATTAAACTACTTAAACTATATCATTACCTAAAAATGTTGGAATCAATAAACATTGTTGGAGGTTATATCTCTTGCTGGGACATGGGTCTCACCCTTGTGGTTCGCCACATTTTTTTAGTAATTGAAAGTGACGAAAACAAACTTGTGAAAACAAAGAGGAGCTCTAGTAATGAATCTATGAGAAAGTTGATTAGATGTCTAGTGTGTCCTAGAGTCGTCCTTGTACTCTCAGGTCCTGGAAGGAAAAGTTTGTATATGGTGTTTCAAACGAATTAGAATTTTGCTAGCATGTTAATGCTTGTTTGTGTGGCATATGCAAATATTGTTATCCTGTGTATATATGTTGTGGCTAAGGTGATAGAACAATTTGTATCATATTCTTGTCATAGTATGGATAAAATAAAGATGTTGGGATCTTATGCAAATGTTTATGAGAAGGTGCTGACGTTGAAATTGGTTTTAATTTACCCATATTTTTGGGTATGTGATTAGTTGGTGATTGATTGTTTTTTATGTTTTGAGTAATCTCGTTTAGTGTAACGGGTTCACACACCAAGTCTTATGATATCTCACTTATAATGTAAGGATGGCCATCTTGCATGAAAATGACTACTTTTGACTATGTTGGTCTTGATGTTGTCATATTGCTTGAATCTTATGATTTTTCCATCTAAAATCATGAAACCCCAATCTTATGATCCCTAATATGAGTTGTAATGCTCACTCTAGGCTCTACATGAATATAAGATTTATGATGTAACTTGATAATAAACATGCATGACTTCACTTGATATATTGAAAACAAATTTGAAGAAAATTATATCTATTTAGGTGACACATCCAACCACCATGATAGTGCTTTGTGAGAACTAATCTTGTTGATGTTAATATGATTAAATTTACTTGTAATCTCAGGATCAATTTGTTGATTGAATTACCAAGATCTAGTCAAGCTTCTAAATATGATTTTCTAAATCGATGGTTAGTATTCTACTCTAATAAAGGCACTCTTTATACTCTATATAACCAAACTAGTGGTATTGAACTTGTTTTTATATATATATGCTAAATTCCTAGATTTATATATTAGTTTGAGCTACTTGTTCCCTATGATTAGTACTTTCATTTTTCTTGTGATATCTTTAGCAAACCTTGAAAAATTATCATAGATGTCCACTATGAAAACCTTATCTACCTACCAGTATTCATGAGGGAAGGACACAAGGCTCAGTGTCATGCTAAAGTTGTCAATTTATGTCAGACCATGTTGATAAAAAGATTTAACTCTTGACTTTGGCCATATTATATGTAATATCATCTAATTAAATGAATTTGAAATATATGAATATAATACTTGATTTGATAGACAAATCCCCTAATTATAAATGATAGAATAATTACACCACCAAGTTTGTAGCATGGGTGTAACCCATGGCCCAAGCGAAGACAATGATACTATTTGATTTGCAAATAAGTCCTTCTAGTAGAAGTTTAGGAAATTAAAGAATTCATGCATAACAAAGGATATTTGCTTTATAGTTTTTTAGATAATAAAAATATGATATGATAAGCAAGTTTCCAAAACAAAATAAGATATGTGGTATTTTATATAATTAATGGAGTGATCTTATAACCTAGATCAACAACACAAGTTTTGAGGAATCAAATACTATTATTTTGATCAGACTTTTGCTATACTTAAAGATAATAAAAAAAAAATAATTCTAGAAATTGGTAGAAAAAGGACATTCCATGAGATAATGGTAATTGATTTAGTGAAATGTTTAAAAGAGAACGTTTTGTATACATAAGTTATCCCAATAAATACCAAAATGTATATATAAATTGGGAAATGCATTAGTGAGTTTCCATGAAATAAGGAAAATTGATTAAAAGAATATATCAAAGAGAGAGATAAAGAATAATCCAAATTTTAAGTCATAAAGAGTTTCTTGATAGGTTACTGATTAAGTTATCCAATGTGCTCCATATAATTATATACACTCCTTAATGACTTTTGGTTTGCCAAATTAAGTTTTAATAAAAAAGTATTGGTTTTTTATGCGACCCTTGAATCTATAATAATAAAAAGCTAAAGAGTTTTCATATAAGGGAAACTAAGGTGAATATCTTTAATTTCATCCTTCTGAGATGCCAATCCTATTATGTACAAACATGAAAAACAAACCCAACCATCTGGGATCCACAATATACGGGGCCCTTTAGCACCTCTTTTAATGGGAGGGAAAGAACAAGACACAATGTTCATCGATAGGGTAAGGGGCCTTCTTCTTCTTCTGTACTTCCTTCTACATAAGTCTTTGACCTTCCCTTTAAGTTCATGAACATACCCTAAGAGGGGTGATGCTTGATGGATTCCTAGACTTCTCACCTAGCTCAGTGACCTTCATTGACTTTGTGGTGGTAAAGGGAAGCCTCTTCCAAAGCCAGAGCCATGGGTTCAAGAAGCCCCATCCAGCCAGAAAACCACCATTGGTCCTCAGTGTTGAGGCACTAGCCGGACACGAAGCCATTGCAGGGAAGTTGGATAGAGCGGTAGGATGGAGCATATAGTAGGGGTGAATCTTCAGGGTGACAAACCTTCTTGGCACAAGGATCCAGAAATTGAGAAGCTAACTGGGCACTCTAATGGGCAACCATCATCCTCAGTTGATGGCTCCTCATTGGAGGGAAGTGCAATGACAACACAAACGATCCTGCGGTAGCCTGGGATGATAGAGAGAGATGACGAGAGAAGACGGACATGACAAACTATGGAGTTGAGGAACCAGACCACATTGACTAGTGAGGATGAAAACCCCAGTTATTCAATGCCCTCAGTAACTGCAGGCAAGGTGCCAGTGACGGTGTTGAGAGTTGCATCGCGTATCTACTCAGTGCAAGATCACATATGCCTTGTGGGAAGGCAAGGGCATAAAGGAGTTGAGCCAGGACTTAGGTCAGTGTTGGACCATCCGGTTCAAGCACATCCTAGACCTAAAGAACGCCCCAACATGACAACATGTTATTGGGTTACCATAGCACTGACCAATGAGAAGGTGTAATGCGTCCAGATTTAAGGTATAAGTTTTCTTTTTGTTTAATTCATAGAAATTAGTAGTAGTACCCAAATATAGAAAACCTATATACCAAAATGATCGGAAAGAGTTTTAGCATGTAAATAAAATGTCCCTATGATATTCATTTAATGTTAATTCCATAAGTAGGTATAATACATGATTAAGTGATGATTATATACATGAAAGCCTTAGATATAATAATTAACTCATTCAATATATATAATTCCTTTAGATATAATATGATGTTGTTGAATATGATGATCATCCAAGATGATAATAATAATAATGGTTCATAATTTGGGTTTCTAAAGTGGATAATCTACATGTGTAGAATTAGGGTTTTGAAACCAAAATCATTATTTGTGATAATATTAATGAACGTAATCAAATTGAGTCGGTCATAATGTAAAGATATAATAAATTTGATGATTACGGTTTCACCTAATGTTTAGTGTGTGATGGAACTAGGGTTTGTACCCTTATTACTTATTCAAACCAGAGACAACTCTAACCCCTATATTAGGACTCAAGTAGGGTTTGATTTGAATAATGTGATGGATGACACTTTACAATATACATACATGTAGACTAAATGTTGATTGCTTGGGTATGTTGATTGGATCTCCTAAACATACATGAAGTAGATACTACATGATGTCTGCATGGTTCTACATCAATTACATGGTTACAATCATAACTACTCACATTATCAACTATCGATGTTTTTCTAGGGATTTCTCAAGGTTTGAAGAAATAAAGTTGTATGTTTATTTACATTTTGTTCGATTATAATGAAACTATGAGTATCACATAAAGTAAGATACCGTATCATGAACCCTACGATGACATGTATCAAGGTAGTGTTGCCCATGAGCCAGGATCAGACAATGTTCATACCAAAGGTAGCATATCAAGTGTGGGTTTGAATATGATATGAAAATGACAGTTCTTATTTGCAAGTAACTGATTGATTATATGCGGTTATAATACTTGCACACTTTTGCATGCACCCCACGTACATAGTATATCAATATATCTATCCATGTTTTGTGTAGCGACATCAAAATCAAAACTCATTCTTCTCTAAATGCAAAATATGAAGATAGAAAGGTGTTATAACCCCAATCTTTGGGTTCATTTGGTGAGAAATGTAATTTCTCATATTAAATCTATTTGAACAAATAATGATATAATTTGGTCTGAATAAATGGATTTTGTTTACAATAGCCTTGATGTTTGTGTTGTGGGATTTATTGGCTATTGGGCCCAAATTACAAGGAAATTCAATTGGTAAATGAATAATTGAATTTGTAAGAAAAGAAAAACGTGGAAACCTCTAGAAGGCAAATCCAAAGAGGATTTCGTGCCTCTTGGGTTCCTTGGGTTCCAAGGAGTCCAAAGTTGCATAGAGAATGCAACAAGAAAAGAAAAGACCAATTAAATATTTGTTTATTAAGAAAGAAATTGAAAACAATGATAAAATGTGGAAAATAAGAGAAAAGAAATATAATGGAGTTATTTTTGGTGAAATTTCGTATCCATGAGGGTTCTACTGTTAAACAGAATTTCAATAAGGAAAATAAAAGAGAAATAAAGAGAAATCATCAAAAAGAGATATTTTGATAAAAAGTAAATAAGATAATAAGAAATAATGGATAAAAGATAAGAAAAGGCTAAGGTACAACCCTAAGATGGGATTCCGAGCCATTAAGGTCCCTTGAGGATCAAGGAACTCAGTATAATAATTTAATAGCAAGGAAAAGAGAAAATATGTTAGATATACATATAAATGAGTGATATCTTGCACCTAAATTAAAGGCACGTTTTCTTTTAGATAATGAGCCCAATTTTGACAGGGAAATAGATTAAGACATTATTAAGATTCCCTAAAAATTTGGGATTAAACGGAGCCACGGTTGGAGAGTTATGATTTTCCAAAGTTATCTTTAAAACAAAAGGGTTTTCCATTAAAATGGAAATTTGGTTTTCCTTTGTTTGGATGCAAGCATTGTGGACCGTTGGATTCTGATCCAATGCTGGCCATGTATCTTCTAGTTCTAGCCGAACTAGGAAGATAGGCCGCTTTCAGTAGAATCTTTCCACCCGATTTTCTCGCGATTGAGTCAATGTGCAAACGAGAAAGTGTGATGGTTGAGTTCGGGAGGCAATTCCGCGCAAGTTAGACCCTGGTTCCTTGTGCTTTGGATGCATCTAGAAGAAACCCCTAATTGCCTCCAAAGGCAGGTGGCGGTGAGGGTTAGTAAACCCTAGATTAGACCATCGGTCCTATAAATAGGACACATCTCTGCTTTGGAAGGACCTCACGATTGCAATCGGCCAGTTTCCTACCTCTTTTGTGCCCTAGGCTAGCAATATGATGTTTCTCGAGTGAGCTTGGGCCGCAATGCCACCGCGGGATTCCTTCTCTGGTTCGAGTGGAGCCGAACAACATCCCTTGTTGGATCATGATCCACGGTGGGCTACCTGAAAGAATTAACGGCTCAGAAGCATCGCACGACTTCAACAAAGTGTGAGTGGGTGCAAGCAGTACGAGCCGTGCGATCACGCGTAGTAAACAACAATTGGCGATCCGACGAGTGACGTTTTTCCAAAAAAATGAAAAGGTTTCTGTGCAATTTGCTTGATTGATTGGATTTTCTCTCTCTCTCTCAAAAATTAATTCTGTATTTGAATCTGCAATACAGGTTTGTGGTTATGCTTATGAATATCCCGACTTGTTTTCCAAATATTTTATCGACGTTTGCCTCATGGCTTGAAATAACTGTTGGATGCTTTGATTTCATGCAAAATATAGAGTGACTATGACTATCACTATGAATATAGATATATAACTGGCTTAGATTCGGGTCCAACCCTGTGGCTATGCAAAGGCTAAAAAGGGTAACTGTCACACCCCGATCTCACACTAACCACTAATCACGAGATTAGGGCGCGACTGAGGGATTATCACATAAACAAATCACTGAGAACTTTTTTTTTAAAACCTCATAATGATATCCGGATTATTGCTGTAAACTAAAACATAATAAACTATTGCGGAAGCATTTCAATTAAACTGGCTAGAGAACATAAACAGAGTTTACATCATGTAACGTTGTTTAACATAAAGTAATCATAACAGTTAATTTACATCTTTATACACATTCCACATACACACTCTCTCTCACCCACACCATGTCCCAAGGACCGAGGGGAAAGGACTAAGAGACCACTATCTAACTAAACTAACTACATATACCTTCTACAGATTAAGCGTTAGGACGGAAAGATCCTTCCGATTCTTGTTGCTGATGTTGACCTGAAAATGTTTGAGTAGAGGTATGAGCCTACTCGCTCAGTGAATAGTAATTCATTTAGCTATCACTAAACAACTCATCAGATAGATAAAGTTTAATAAAGATAAGTGCATGACTAAGCAGGGTAGTTCTAATGACATAGCAGGGTTACGGATAACAAATTCATTTCTATGCAACAACAGATATTTTAAACAAATAAACTAATTTAGAGAATTGGCACAGCAGTTCAAATCTCTTAACATATTAAATTTACTGCGATCCTATATGATTCATATTTATATTTTTATTATGCCCTAATCATATGCAGTGTACTCTGCATATAAAGATCCGTAGCGAACTACGATCCCACCGTACAAGACTTAGCGACACACCCGGGAAATACTAAGTCTGACGCCAGCCCTGCTCTGCCACAGGACCACAGTCTCTCCGGCCTCAATGCACTACTATGAGTGCTCTAGACTCCTCCTCACTAACCTGAGCACACAGGCGGAGAGTCTCACGGGGTTACCACCATGACTCTGCACGGTTCTTGTTGCAATAACCCCTATTTCCTCCAGTGCCACCATGACTCCGCACGGTTCTTGTTGCAATACTGGCTCTCTGTCCTCGTGCCACCGTGACTCCGCACAGTTATTGTTGCAACACGAGTTTCACCCCTAAGAAGCAGACCTCTCAAAGGGGTTCTACAGTGTTAGGGCACCTAAATCTATCATCATTATTAAAGCAGTAAATATAAATTGTCATCACTCAATCATAATTGCACACTGAATATATTTAAGAACACTTCTATCTCTTTCAACTTTATACATAATTTCAGATCATTCTAAACTTGTCATAATAGCAGACATTCATTTAGAGCTCAACATATTCACAACAGTATCAGTACAGTCAACATTCGTTTATTTTCTTCAGTTACACTAAGTAATTTAAGCTCTAAAGAATTAAACACATCTCTTTAATCTCATTCATACTGTTTAGAAATTACCCTAATTATACCGAAGCAATATTTACAATAAAATCGAGTTCGATGGTGATAAATAAATGAAATACTACTCACCCACTTCGGTGTGTTCGTATACACCGAAAACGTCCACAAACACACCTAATTCTGCTTTTCTGCAACTTTGCACCCCGTGCAACTGATTTCCACCCCGTGCAATCTGGGCAGAAACACTTCTGTTCTATTTTTCTGCAACTTTGCACCCCGTGCAACTGATCTGCACGCCGTGCAACTGATCTGCACGCCGTGCAAACCTGTGCAGAAACAGAAATTAGCTTTCTGTAACTTTGCACGCCGTGCAACCTACGCAGAAACGGAAATACCCAAGGAAGAAGGTGGATTCGGGGTCGATTCGCGGGAAATCTCCGCACGAAATACCTTGGGAACTTCAAGACGACCTAGCAGCAACCCGTAGACGTTGCTTTTCATGCCTTTGGCCGCTCCTAGCACCTCCTTGGCCGGTTCCTATCTTGGCCGGGCAGCAGGAACGGGGAAGAAGAAGGGGAAGGGGAAGAAAGTGAAGTGGCTGGCTGATTCGGCTGGAGAAGATGAGGAATCGAAGAAGAACGGAGAAGGAGGGGCTTGATTGCCCAGCTTTCTCCTCTAGCTCGCTCTCTCCCTCTCCCTTTCTCTTTTTTTCTCAAGCGGCAACTGAAGGAATGAACGTATCGTTCATTCAAGGTCGGCTAACAAAGCTAACAAAGGAAAAACTAAAGAAGGGATAAGGAAGGGCGCCCAGGGGGCCGGATGCAAATTACCCAAGAACTTTCAGAAATTACATATAGGTCCCTGCTCGCTAAAAAGCTCATATCTTTTTACTCTTAGGTCGGTTTTGCGTGATTTCTCTGGAAACGGATCAAGCACAAACTTGTCCTCAACCTCAGGACAAGAAAACAAGCTAATGATACATTAACACTAGCTCAAAGCTCAAAACACTATTAACAAAAGCAAGTACTCATCTCAACATAACTAGTTCAATTATGCACTAACCAAGGTACTTACTGGTAAAACGAAATGTGGGTCATAACAATCTCCCTTCCTTATAAGAATTTCGTCCCGAAATTCCTAAAAGAGAAAAGGAAACTTGTTACGCATCTCTGATTCAAGCTCCCACGTAGCTTCCTTTATATTGTGATTCCTCCACAAAACTTTCACTAAAGATAACTCGCGATTCTTAAGCTTCTTGATTCGGCGATCAACTATCTGCACTGGTCCTTCCACATAGGACTTATCTGTCCTAAGATGCGCTGGTACTGGATCTAAAATCTTTTCTGTACTGGGATGACACTTCTTCAGCATAGACACATGAAACACATCATAAAGATTTGCCAACTCAGACGGCAAATCCAACATGTAGGCTACAGGTCCAATCCTCTCAACGATAGGATATGGGCTCATATACCTAGGAGTCAATTTACCTCTCTTGCCAAACCTTAGCACTCCTTTCCACGGTGAAACTTTCAGATAAACCTCGTCACCAACCTCAAACTCAAGAGGTCGACGTCGTCTCTCTGCATAACTTTTCTGCCTGTCCTGAGCAACCTTCAACTGCTCCCTGATCACAGATATCTTCTCTGTAGTTATATCGACTATCTCAGGTCCAAGAATTTCTTTCTCGCCAACCTCGTACCAACAAACTGGTGATCTACACTTTCTGCCATATAGAGCTTCATATGGGGCCATTCCAAGACTAGAAAGGTAGATGTTGTTATATGCAAACTCTATCAGGCTTAAGTGTTCTTCCCAGTCACCTCTGAACTACAGAACGCATGCTCTTAGCATGTCTTCAAGAATCTGAATGGTCATCTCAGACTGACCATCTGTCTGCGGGTGAAACGTTGTACTGAACCTCAACCTTGTACCCAACGCACGATGTAACTGATCCCAAAACCTGGATGTGAACTTAGGGTCTCTGTCAGAATTAATGGAAACTGGAATACCGTACAATCTGATTACCTCGTCCACATATATCTTGGCCAGCTTCGGAACATCAAAGGTTGACTTGATAGGAAGAAAGTGAGCAGACTTAGTTAGTCTATCCACAATCACCCATATCGAGTCTGAACCTCTAGGCGTCCTGGGTAACCCTACCACGAAATCCATCGTGATGCGTTCCCATTTCCATTCAGGTATAGGAAGCGACTGCAAGGTACCAGAAGGTTTCTGATGCTCAGCTTTAAACTGCTGACACACTCCACATCTAGCCACGTACTCAACCACATCTCTTTTCATACCAGACCACCAGTACAACTCTTTGAGATTCCTGTACATTTTTGTGTTACCTGGATGCATAGCATACATAGAAGCATGCGCTTCTTCAAGAATTTGCTCTTTCAATTCACTGTTCCCAGGTACACACAACCTGTCATGAAGATACAACATACCATCGTCAAAAAACCTGAATTCTATTCTTTTACCTTCTGACATATCCTGCATAACCTGCCCCAACTCGTCATCACTATGTTGCAACACCTTAATCTGATCATAGAAAGTAGGTTTGACCTGCATCTGAGCAATCAACCCACTCTGTCCAGACACATCCAAGTCTAAGTTCAACTTTCGCATATCTACAAGCAAGTCTCTCTTGAAACATGCCATAGAAAATGCATCAGCTGTTGAGCTCGACTTTCTACTTTAGGCATCTGCCACAACATTCGCTTTACCAGGATGGTAATCGATTGTCACCTCATAATCTTTAATCAGCTCAAGCCATCTGCGCTGTCTCAGATTCAAATCCTTCTGAGTGAAGATATACTTCAAACTCTTATGGTCTGTAAACACCTGACATGTCTCACCATACAGGTAGTGACGCCATGTCTTAAGAGCATGAACTATAGCAGCTAATTCCAGATCGTGAGTAGGGTAGTTCTCTTCGTTCTTCTTAAGCTGTCTAGATGCATAGGCCACAACCTTGCCTTCTTGCATCAACACACAGCCTAAACCTCTCCTGGAAGCATCGCAGAACACTGTATAACCTTTATCTGCCTCTGGAAAAACCAACATTGGCGCTGTGGTCAACTTCCTCTTCAAGATCTGAAAACTCTTCTCACAGTTATCAGACCAAACAAACGGTGCATTCTTCCTCGTCAAACGTGTCAGGGGTGATGCTAGCACAGTGAAGTTCTGTATAAACCTTCTGTAATAGCCTGCTAAACCTAAGAAACTTCTAATCTCAGTAGGAGTCTTAGGCTGTTCCCACTGAAGTACAGAATCAACTTTCTTAGGGTCAACGCTAACTCCATCTCTCGAGATAACATGTCCAAGAAATGCTACCTCGGCCAACCAGAACTCACACTTACTAAACTTAGCATACAGCTGGTGTTGCCTCAACAACTGCAACGTTACTCTCAGGTGTTGCTCATGCTGTACATCATCTCTGGAGTAGATCAGAATATCATCTATAAAGACTACAATAAACTGATCTAGGAACGGTTTGAAAATCTGATTCATCATATCCATAAAGGCTGTTGGGGCATTGGTCAGCCCAAACGACATGACCAGAAACTCATAATGCCCATACCTAGTTCTGAAAGCTGTCTTGGGAATATCTGAGGCCTTTATTATGAGCTGATGATATCCAGATCTCAAATCTATTTTAGAGAAGATCATCGCTCCACGCAACTGATCAAACAGATCGTCTATTCTTGGCAAAGGATACTTGTTCTTAATAGTGATCTTGTTCAGTTGCCTGTAGTCTATACAGAGACGCATGGTACCATTCTTTTTCTTAACAAATAGGACTGGAGCACCCCACGGAGAAGAACTGGGTCTAATGAAACCCTTATCCAGCAACTCCTGCAGCTGCACCTTGAGTTCTTTCAACTCTGCAAGTGCCATTCTATAAGCTGGCAGTGCTACTGGATGACTACCTGGATATACCTGAATTTCAAAATCAATGTCTCTGACAGGAGGTAAGCCTGGCAACTCTTCTGGAAAGACATTAGAAATCTCACTAACTACCGGCACATCATAAACAATGGTGGTGCTCTTCTCTGCTCTAGTGTCAACCACATGAGCAAGGAACGCTTCACATCCTTTCTGTAGCATCTTATCAGCTACTGCAGCTGATACAATGCACGTAGGCAGAACTTTCATGTTTCCAGTAAAGACACAAGAAAATTCACCTTGTTGAAAGGCAGCTTCCTTCTTCCAACAATCGAGTTGCACTCGATATGTCTCTAGACAATCCATACCCAAGATGACTTGAAAAGTATTGACATCCAGGGGTATGAGATTAGCAGCAAAGGTGTAACCTCAAAAAGATAACAAACATCCGGGACAGAACTCAGATAAAATTGTTGGTCCACCTAGTGGAACCCTCAACACTAACTCATCTACCAACTCTTGAGTTAACAGATTAAGTTCACCAACTAAATAACGTCGTATGAAAGAGTGAGTAGCACCCGGATCTATCAAAACTGAAACTGGTATACTATTAAACAAAAGCCTTTCTCCTGTAACGACTTGTGAAGAGATTATACCTTCCTGAGGTGTCAAAGAGAAGAAACGTGCTGAAGCTCTCCCTCTGCCACACTGTCCTCTCTGACCACTCCTGCCACTAGGCACTCCACCAACTCTGGAACCAGAAGCCACAGAAGAACTCGGAACATCATGGTACTGAGGTTGGAAAGCCTGTGATGCTGCTTGTAGAAGCTGAGGACATTCCCTTTTGAGGTGTCCTATTTGTCCACAGACATAACAACTTGGACCCCAACACTGACCAGTATGTGGTCTTCCACACTTGTTACATAGCGGTATCTCTTGTCCCTGGGGACCTGTCACTGACATTGACGATCCAGAAGACTGTCCACTAGAGGCACTGCCCCATCTCTCTGGGTTGTATCTCCCTCTACCTCTAGAAGAAGTAACATCCTCAGATCTCTGTCTACTGAAACAGCTAAAGCCACGCCCGAGTTTAGAAAAGAAACCTCTACCTCCACCTCTATACCCACTACTGGACTGTCCTCTACTGAAATCTGCAGGTCTTTTCTTAGACTCAGGCACTTTGTCAGCATTCACAGATTCTTCAACCTGTCTAGCAGCCTCAACAAACTCACCAAAGTTCTCTCTGTTCCTCCTACTAGTAGCAGAAACTGTATGCCAAATCTCTGACCTCAGCCCTTCCTGAAACCTTCTACATCTCTCTATGTTATCAGGTACAAGATGAGGACAGAAGTTCACCAACCTGGTGAAAAGCGCTTCATATTCTATAACTGACATGCTTCCTTGCTTAATGTTCTGTAACTGCCTCGTTTTCTCATTAATGAAAGTGGGTGGATAAAATTTAAGATGGAACTCCTCAGAGAAATCCTGCCAAGTAAGCTCTGAACCTCCCCTTTTATCCTCCACACCGTGCCACCACAACTCTACATCGCCCGTCAAAAGATAAACTGCATGATTAATCTTTTTCTCTTCTGGAAGCTCCATCAGGCGAAAGACCTTCTCTATTTGTCTCAACCACTCATCAGCCTCAGTGGAATCTGTAGTACCACTGAATTCTGTACCACCAAGCTTCTTCACGAGCTCATAAAATCGCATCAAATCCTTACTGCTGGTAGAAGTAGAAGCTCGCCTATCATCCTTGTACCTCTCTCTGGTCTCTAGAAACATCCTGTACATACGGGATGCCTCATCCACATGGTCACCACCACCTGGATCTATGTACAAAGGATCAGGGCCAACATGACTCTCGGCCTGGTCATCATGACCAAAACCTCTTCCTGCCATCTGCAATAATATAACAGAATATTTCCTGTTAGAAAACTGCAGATAGAAGAAAGACACCTAAACCTTAATCCTATTGGTCTCTTATCGTCCCCTGACTTGGACTCTGAGTAAATATGTACTCAACCTAGGCTCTGATACCAAAAGATTGTCACACCCCGATCTCACACTAACCACTAATCACGAGATTAGGGCGCGACGGAGGGATTATCACATAAACAAATCACTGAGAACTTTTTTTTTAAACCTCGTAATGATATCCAGATTATTGCTGTAAACTAAAATATAATAAACTATTGCGGAAGCATTTCAATTAAACTGGCTAGAGAACATAAACAGAGTTTACATCATGTAACGTTGTTTAACATAAAGTAATCATAACAGTTAATTTACATCTTTATACACATTCCACATACACACTCTCTCTCACCCACGCCATGTCCCAAGGACCGAGGGGAAAGGACTAAGAGACCACTATCTAACTAAACTAACTACATATACCTTCTACAGATTAAGCGTTAGGACGGAAAGATCCTTCCGATTCTTGTTGCTGATGTTGACCTGAAAATGTTTGAGTAGAGGTATGAGCCTACTCGCTCAGTGAATAGTAATTCATTTAGCTATCACTAAACAACTCATCAGATAGATAAAGTTTAATAAAGATAAGTGCAGGACTAAGCAGGGTAGTTCTAATGACATAGCAGGGTTACAGATAACAAATTCATTTCTATGCAACAACAGATATTTTAAACAAATAAACTAATTTAGAGAATTGGCACAGCAGTTCAAACCTCTTAACATATTAAATTTACTGCGATCCTATATGATTCATATTTATATTTTTATTATGCCCTAATCATATGCAGTGCACTCTGCATATAAAGAACCGTAGCGAACTACGATCCCACCGTACAAGACTTAGCGACACACCCGGGAAATGCTAAGTCTGACGCCAGCCCTGCTCTGCCACAGGACCACAGGCTCTCCGGCCTCAATGTACTACTATGAGTGCTCTAGACTCCTCCTCACTAACCTGAGCACACAGACGGAGAGTCTCACGGGGTTACCACCATGACTCCGCACGGTTCTTTTTGCAATAACCCCTATTTCCTCCAGTGCCACCATGACTCCGCACGGTTCTTGTTGCAACACTGGCTCTCTGTCCTCGTGCCACCGTGACTCCGCACAGTTATTGTTGCAACACGAGTTTCACCCCTAAGAAGAAGACCTCTCAAAGGGGTTCTATGGTGTTAGGGCACCTAAATCTATCATCATTATTAAAGCAGTAAATATAAATTGTCATCACTCAATCATAATTGCACACTGAATATATTTAAGAACACTTCTATCTCTTTCAACTTTATACATAATTTCACATCATTTTAAACTTGTCATAATAGCAGACATTCATTTAGAGCTCAACATATTCACAGCAGTATCAGTACAGTCAACATTCATTTATTTTCTTCAGTTACACTAAGTAAGTTAAGCTCTAAAGAATTAAACACATCTCTTTAATCTCATTCATACTGTTTAGAAATTACCCTAATTATACCGAAGCAATATTTACAATAAAATCGAGTTCGATGGTGATAAATAAATGAAATACTACTCACCCACTTCGGCGTGTTCGTATACACCGAAAACGTCCACAAACACGCATAATTATGCTTTTCTGCAACTTTGCACCCTGTGCAACTGATTTGCACCCCGTGCAATCTGGGCAGAAACACTTCTGTTCTATTTTTCTGCAACTTTGCACCCCGTGCAACTGATCTGCACCCTGTGCAACTAATCTGCACCCCGTGCAACTGATTTGCACGCCGTGCAACTGATCTGCACGCCGTGCAAACCTGTGCAGAAACAGAAATCAGCTTTCTGTAACTTTGCACGCCGTGCAAACTGATTTGCACGCCGTGCAACCTGCGCAGAAACGGAAATCCCCGAGGAAGAAGGTGGATTCGGGGTCGATTCGCGGGAAATCTCCGCACGAAATACCTTGGGAACTTCAAGACGACCTAGCAGCAACCCGTAGACGTTGCTTTTCACGCCTTTGGCCGCTCCTAGCACCTCCTTGGCCGGCTCCTATCTTGGCCAGTCAGCAGGAACGGGGAAGAAGAAGTGGAAGGGGAAGAAGGTGAAGTGGCTGGCTGATTCGGCTGGAGAAGATGAGGAATCGAAGAAGAACGGAGAAGGAGGGGCTTGATTGCCCAACTTTCTCCTCTAGCTCGCTCTCTCCCTCTCCCTTTCTCTGTTTTTCTCAAGCGGCAACTGAAGGAATGAATGTATCGTTCATTCAAGGTCGGCTAACAAAGCTAATAAAGGAAAAACTAAAGAAGGGATAAGGAAGGGCGCCCAGGGGGGCGGATGCAAATTACCCAAGAACTTTCAGAAATTACATATAGGTCCCTGCTCGCTAAAAAGCTCATATCTTTTTACTCTTAGGTCGGTTTCACGTGATTTCTCTGGCAACGGATCAAGCACAAACTTGTACTCAACCTCAGGACAAGAAAACAAGCTAATGATACATTAACACTAGCTCAAAGATCAATACACTATTAACAAAAGCAAGTACTCATCTCAACATAACTAGTTCAATTATGCACTAACCAAGGTATTTACTGGTAAAACGAAATGTGGGTCATAACAGTAACCTAGAGCAAGGTCTAGGTTATCATGAGTTAGAAACTGGGCTACACACATGTAGTGCCATGAGACTCTTAGCATGCAATTAGTTAAGGAGTGGGCTACCTATGAGTAGTGCCATGTGACTCAGCCCTAGAAACTGATTCACTTGTTAGGTGGGATCATGAGGGGTATAATGGGGATCTACCATAAGGAAGGTAGTATTCAGGTCCACTGCAGGGACAGCGTAGGGGATAGGGTACACATGGATCGCGCAGTTATATTTAAATCATAAAATTATTTGTTAAATGCTAATTGATTGCAATATATTGTTATGAATAATTTCATGATTAATGTTTCCCCCACATACCAGCTTCGGCTGACCGACATTTTGTTTGTCGGCGTTTTAGGTACAAAACCAAAAGGAAAAACAGTAATTCATCATATTGTGAAATACATGAACTAAAGTTCCAGGAGGATTAGTTAGATTAGTCCCAGTTCCGGATAGAAGTTTAGAAATCCAAAATTTTCAAAGGTATGCAAAAATTTTATTACAACTTTCCAGTATAGTCTGTTAAAATTTAATAATTATTCTTGGTTAAATGACGAACCTTTGATCCAGAAATTATTGGTGCGGCTTTGACCTCTCAGTCTCCCTTAATTGGGGGCTACCGGAAGGTGGGGTCATAACAAAAGGTATGATGAAGCAGATGAAAACAACTCAAAACATTGAAGCTAAGTAAAGAAGGATTATTCAAATAATTCTTCTCATATGTATCAATATTCTTTTGGAAATTTATGTAACTCCTCAGAGGAGCATCTTGTAAACAATTTTTTAATTAATGGAAATTATTTTATAATATTTTTTATGTGTTAAAATCTAGATCTTGGGAATTTTATGTAATGGCTCTCTTTAACATTCTTCCTTAAATGGAAGATGGGAAAAAGTGAGGTTATTACATTGCCCCTCATGTTGAAATAGGGTACATACTTAGTTTTGACTTAATGTCCCCATTGACCCTCCCATTGATAAGTAGGTCAATGGCCATATGATGTTCTTTAGTATAATCCAAATTTACTTCCATTGAGAAGTAGGTCAATGGCCATATGATGTTGTTTAGTATAATCGAAATGTACTTACAATACTCTTGCATGTTATAAAAAAAATTCTTTAATGTTGTTTCTTCCTTTGTTGTTATCATATTAAGTTTTAACCACACAAAATACATTTTTTCTTATACATGTGACTTTATTTGTTTTCCTAGCATACTCAACACAGTTGTTTTTATGTGTAATATTTTTATCATTACAACTTTCAGGTACACTATGCCAATATAACAATGATCATTACTTCCACTCTTATATGATAATTTGTTCTCTTACTCTGTTGTAAACACAACATGAAATGGGATTCATATAGTTTAAAATATGTGACTAAGATCTATATGTCAGACACTAGTTTGGTTGTTGTTTATAAGCAATGTTGTTTCATACCTTGGTTTCTCTCTGATTGTGGAATTTGTTTATGCATATGTTATGTGATTTTCCATCCAAGATACGAACACACGGGTCCTTTCACCATTGACGTTCTAGTCATTTAGAGTTTGTATTCAAGTAGTAAATGGATTTGGGACAACCAAAGACCCTTGGTTGAGGATAGGTATGTCCCTTGTAAGTTTGTTGGATCCCATGCCCATGAAAAGGAAGCTTGTTTAGATTTTTATATTGAGAAAGGGGGTCATTCGATGCAACTCGTACAATGGAATATAAGGATTGAATCAAGGTTGAAAACACAAGAGATAGTCCCCTCTAGGTAGTCAATCTACATTCTTTGAGATGCAACCACTACAAAAGTTCCATTACATGTAGATTTTTGAATCCCAATCTCCCTTGCTTTTTATACTTGCATTATTATCATGGGAAATATTATAAGGTTAAGTGATTTTTTTGAAGTACCATATCTCAATTCACCCCACTTATTAAGCACCATTCGATCCAATAGTGTGATCCCCTTGGTATCTTGAAATCAACTATTATATGAGTGTGGTCGAGGCATCTTTTGTTATTATAAGATAGTCCTTCCATTATGATTAAAATGTACACTGTTATATAAGAATCATGCCAATTCTAAGTGATAGTGACGTTACATGTCTACCCACAATGGGCATAATTTTAATGTAGGTTGTAGGATTATGATACCCTACTTTCCATGCAAGAATCGATTAAGGCATGTAGGGATCTTAGTGAGACTAGGTACTCCTAATATTCTTTACAGTTGGCTTGAGGACATCAAAATATTAAGCTAGTAATTTTTTTAATACACTTTAAACTAACCAAGTCAAGAGTCTAAGACATAATATATAGTACAATATAGGGATTGTCATTAATCATGATTTCCTTCTGGACATCTATCAATGTAAATCCAACCACTCTAGTAATTTTTTGTTTCTTGTTGAAGACAATGGATATGTTCAATTGTCTACTATAATATAGTAAGAAGTCATTACACAGTGATAAGATACCATTTCTCTTAGTATGTTATAACACTAACATTTTTCCTAATTACTTTCATTCATGTAATATGCCACTAGGAAATGTTTATCTAACTAGGTGGAAGTTCTCTCTTTGTTAGGACTCTTTATAAGTCTCACATAGTTGTTTGATGTGTATTTAGGTATAATGGAATCAATACAAAGGCCAAGATGATAAAAGGTTAATAAAGAACAACATGGTTCAATCTGGAGCGTCCATATTCTCATTTTCTAGGTTGGGTGAGTAGTTGATACATTGATATGTGGTATGTTTCCTTTATTTATTTATATAAATTATAAAGTGTTAAAAGATTTAAATTAAATGGTATGATGCACCTAATTGTATTTTGATGTACTTGTCTAGTACGTGGTATCAATAATAAATACGACTTCATTTTATTTTACATCAAATCTTTGGATTAAAGTACCTTGTTTTGTCAGCCTATGGATCTTCTATAGGGCTATGCAATATTGATTGTCGGTTTGGGATTTTTCTTGAAGATTACAGAATATGGTCATGGTATAGTTAATTTAACATCCAACTATCTAATATGTTGATGGCATCTTTTACCTAGGAGTGGTGATATGTGACTTTCTGTGATGGAGTGGACTTTTGGAATCCTTGAATATCCATATGACTTAATTGAAAGCAGATGGTTCAGTTAAATTGAGAGTTCCAAGCTTTTGATAAAGTAAGTGTGTTGATGTGAGGTTGATATCATGATTAAGATCTCTCTTTTAATGCCTTTTTGAGGAATTTAATTGAATGGTCTAATAGTTGAGTTCTGTCACCAATTTGAGTAGAAGGTAGTTTGAGTGGTAGGGAAGCTATGGTTAAAATTGGGTGGCGATCGGATATTCCTAGAAGAAGTTATGAAGGTTTGCAATTTGAGAAATAATAGGCATTTTTGAGGATTTATAGATCGAAGTTGATTTTTCAATCAGTGTCACACGTCCCTTTGATTTGGGCTGGGCTACATGGACAAGTTTTGGCTTGTGGATCCTTCATCCAGTGGCTGTGGTGCTTGAGAAGGAAAAGCCACGGATCGGCTTGGTGAACGGATTAATCATAGCTGCAAGCATTGGATCAGATGGTCATAAATATATAACTCTGAGTTGCGGTCAGGGTAAACGAAGTGACAACTGTAATCACCGGTTTCTGTGGATGTCATGGAGCAGTGGGAACGAGAAGTTGGCTTTGCCTTCTCCCGCACATCCCCTTTTTGCCCTATCGTGGCTCTTGGTGAGGGGTAGAAAGAGAAGGAATACTCCACAACCATCGTTTCTCAGCTCTCCACCTGTGTGCTAGACGAGGAAGAAGGAAGAGGGACGTTGATCCCTTGTGGGTTCCCTGCTCCATGGCAGTGCCCTAGCGGTAGCATTGGAGAAGACAAGGAGGGACCAGGTCTGGGCGCATGCCTCTGAGCCGTGAGGAGAAGAGTTTGAGGTGGTGGATTCTCACTAGGAACTCCCTCTCAGTGGCGGTGTGAGACGGATGGGGGATTCCGTGAGAAGGACCAGACCGGAGTAGAACCTCTCGGCAGCGGCAGAGTGGGTCGGGGAGGTGATAGCTGCCACAACAACATGTGAGGCTGGCGGAGTCGTAGAGAAGCTCCGTTGAGCTCTAGCCCCGTAGATCGCCGGAGGGACAACTTGCTTGGAGGAAGACAACCTGTTTCCTCGGTTTCATAGAGGAAACAGAGGATCGCTTGTGAGATCACGAGAAAGGGGAAAGTGGCCCCAGGTAACCAGATCCCCTGATCAATGAACCCAACTATAGATCAGGAGCAGGCAGAACAAGTAAAGGAGGCGCCCCACTCTATATGTCCATGTGGCGGTGCATGATTGGCCACAGAAAGGTAAATATTTAGCAAATGTTCAGATTTTACAAAATTCATAATAAATACCTCGATGATCAGAAAAATTACAAATAAAGTACCAAAATTCTCAGAAAAATGAATAGAACAAAGTAGAATGATAGTATCAGGCTTTTGATACATTAATAACAGTGATATCATGTAAGATGTGTAATGCTTGTTTAATGGATAATAAATAATATCAAGCGATGTTCTAAAATTATGGTAACATGCCAGTAAGTCTATAATCATGTTTATAATGTATATGATGTCAGATATGGTCATGTTGATGTACTAAATCATGTAATTTTCTTAGAATTTCTATCTAGGGCTTGTAACCCTAATCAAAATGTAATAAATACATACATGCTCAATAAATGATATAATTCATAGAATACCCTCATATCTATAACTGGAAGATAATATGTAGATTTGAGATCAGTTTTGTACACGAAATCCATGTTACATGATGATGACCCTTAATACATATGATGTAACCCTAATATGGTTAATGAAAGTGACATAATGTTAAATATGTTCACAGAATAATGTTACACATGAGTATATCCATTTGATAAACTATAATCTGGAATATGACATCAGTAAGATAAATATAAGGTAGAAATACAAGTAATCATGAGAATATCATAATGAGACAGGTAAACCCTAAAATGGACATAACTAGGGTTAAGATGATGGGAATCTAATGCATGTCATATATAATCTTATCTTAACCAGGGTTTGGGCAAGGATGTAATTGACATGAGGAATATGTGATTACAATGATCTATCTCTTTGGAAGGTATGCCATTACCTCTACTTGGCTTATTATACAATATGCTTGTGTTATATGTGTAGTAAAAATACTTGGCATATGGTATTGGATGAAATGATTGTTCTTGTATGATATCTTGCTTGATTTTCAATACTTATGGCTATGAACACCTGCAAACATAAAATAGATGTTCCATCATAAGATAGCTCATAAACCACTTGGTGGTAGAGTGCATGCATAATGATCACAAACCACTTGGTGGTAGATCATATGATGTTTGTATAATGATCACAAACCACTTGGTGGTAGATCATAAGGCCTAAAGACATCAAAGCCACTTGGTGGCAGACACACGAGATGTATGATGGAAATGTTCTTAAAATATGTGTTCTTCTTTGTTAATGAACATATTTGTGCAATTATATGATTTTCTTATATTTCTTTATAACTGCCAAGTATTAGTTTTATCTTATTGCCAAGATATGATGAGAGGTAAATAAAAGACACGTAGGCATACTCAGTACAATATTCTTGAATATTGTGCTGACCTGTACCACATATAATCTTTTGTTTAGGTTGTGGTTACGCTCTTGAAAGAACCAGGATAGTTGAGAGTTGTATGGCGAGTTGATGTACAGGTGGACATGTTTTCTTAAGATCATGTTGTTTAATGGTAGTACATGTATATGTATACGTTTGTTGTTCAATGTGTAATATCAAATGTTGTAACAATTCATTATGTAATTATATGTTGAATGGTGAACATTTGTTGTATGGTTTTATTATTGTTCATGTGCATGTGCTACTGATTGTTTCCTTCTGACTTCCTATGATTTTCTTCTTCTTAGCCTAGTGTGTGGTGTTTAAATTGGGATTCTCACTGAGGTGAGGGTTTCAATTTGGACGTCACACATCACATTAAGTTTTAGAAAATTCGGGGATGTCACAGGTGGTATCAGAGCATGAACAATAGCAAAGCCTGACATTTTCTCATTATGCAACTCAAACTAAAGAAAACCTTGAACTTAAAAAATCCTTAGGTTTAGATTAGTAGTCTTTAGAGACTAGATCTGACCTAGCCTCTAGGTTAGTACCTAGATGTCTGAGAACTAGGTCTACACTGGTGCTTGTTGAGTACCAAGTCCTTAGATGTCGTTCTTTCCTTGTAGTGCAGCGGTATGGGATGTTGCACTATTTAGAAATGACGTACATCAAGGAAAGAGAAACCCTAGACATATTGCACACATTGTCTATAGTAGCTACACTATTCTACCCCTTGTTCTCACCCTTTTCACTAGTTTTCATGACACTATACTCTCTACTATGTGTAGGACACTCATTTTGTGGATTTGGTTTTTGATTGCAATCAGATCAAACCTTGATAGTTTTCTCTGACACATGTTTTATCGGAGAAAAACTATATAATATTTTATTATATACATGTATTACAAAAATATGTTCCCACACATGTACGAGTAGGAGGTGGTCATGCAACCTAAGTGAAAGTGAGTGACATCAGTCTAGAAGAGAGTAGTTCTAGATTAGATGTCTAGAGCCTTTTTGATATATATGATAGATGGAATAGATGGAATAAGTTTTGATGATACAGTCTAAGTCTTATATAGACATAAGATAGTTATGATAATCTATGTTTGTCCTTGAAGATATGAATTCAGTTTTGAGTATTTGAGATAAGTTTTGATGATGTAATAAACTAGGCTTTTATGAGATAAGATACGTTAAGTTAAGACAAGGTTGTGAGTCAGCAAGAGCCTCAATCTCTTTTACAAAGGAGGACCTCTAGTGTTAGGACCAGTTTTGGGGTTAGCTCAAGAGAGAGTGAGACCCACATGGAGAAGGTCAGAGAACCTAGACTCCATGATATGAGAAATACGAGAAATATGTGATATGATATGTCCTAAACTAGAATACTCATGAGTGAATGAGTTGGGTTGCTTTATGCATGATTCCTATAGTCTTGCTGGACCATGGATGTCCTTAGGATGACCAAACCCTAGAGACAGAGAGAGGCTAGTTATATGTGTATATGTGAACATGAATATGAGTGCCAGCCATCTGGGTGAGGGAGAGAGCCCAAGACCCTGGAGCAGGTAGCTATATTAGTTTTTATACAGCCTCAAGCTCGGGTTGATGGTACCTTGTAGGAATCTAGTGGTTGTGTATATAAGAGAGTCTTTAGTAAGAATATCTCAAGGGTAGAAAACCTTTTATGATAATTTCATAGCATGTTTTGGTTTGTGATAATGTGGCTAGATCTTGTAAGGCTATCACTAGTGCCAATGAGGTAATCTAAGAACCCTAGACTAAGAGAGGGAAGATAAAACATGTGCATATGAGATACTCATAGAGTTGAATGAGCTCAGAGAGACTGAGCATGACACTACCCTCATGGTACGGGTTAGAGGAACCTCATTTGGACTATATAAAGTTTTGATACATGTTTCACGAGCCACTTGCATAAGTTTGTTTAGCACAACCATGATATAATATATGTAAGGATGTGATCTAATCTCAAGATGTGATATTTAGATATGATATGATGGAAACCTAGAGATGGTTAATAGATATCAATGCACAAATGGTTAATTACATACATGAATAATGATGATAATGTGATGTTGTTGGTTAATCTTGTAATAAAATCACTAGTAAATGTTGCAATTTATCATGAGTAATGAAATAACATCATATGAATGAAATATGTTACATGAGGTGTTAATCTTAGTGCTTAATAAGGATTAAAAAGATATAGTTTGACAGCTAGCACAACATAATGATTATAACACCTTGATATGATCTAGATGGATAACACAGGTTAATTATAGTTAAATCCCTCCTAAAAGGCATATGTTAATGATGAACATGTTCTAACAAATAGCAAAAAAAAATGTTGATGACACCTTAATGTATGAGTTAATCTTAGTTAACTCATTTAGAACATGGTAATATGATGTGGGAACCCTAATGTATGGCTAAAGATAAAGCTGCAACTCTAACATATGAAAAATGTCATGACATAACCTAAGCTTCTAAACCCTTGTTTGAGCATTCTATGAAGTGAAGTTTCACCCTAGAGGTTGTAAAATATCCTAGTAGCTTGGATATAGTTCTGAATATTTTGTCTATGTTGTACATAGAATAGTGCCTACATGTGGATAACGAAAAGATAAGGTTTTCCCTAGAAGTATGAGTATTGTTTACTTTCGAGGACGAAAGTTCTTTTAATATGTATATGATGTGAAAGAATGGATTTCTGGCTAAATTCTGAGGATGGAATTTCTTTTAAGGTGTGTAGGATGTGATGGAGTGGACTTTTAGAATCCTTGAATATCCATATGACTTAATTGAAAGCATATGGTTCATTTAAATTGAGAGTTCCAAGCTTTTGATAAAGTAAGTGTGTTGATGTGAGGTTGATATCATGATTTAGATCTCTCTTTTAATGCCTTTTTGAGGAATTTAATTGAATGGTCTAACAGTTGAGTTTTGTCACCAATTTGAGTAGAAGGTAGTTTGAGTGGTAGGGAAGCTATGGTTAAAATTGGGTGGCAATCAGATATTCCTAGAAGAAGTTATGAAGGCTTGCAATTTGAGAAATAATAGGCATTTTTTAGGATTTATAGACCTAAGTTGATTTTTAAATCAGTGTCACACATCCCTTTGATTTGGGTTGGGCTATGTCGACAATTTATGGCTTGTGGATCCTTCATCTAGTGGTCGTGGTGCTTGAGAAGGTAAAGCCACGGATCGGCTTGGTGAACGGATTAATCATAGCTTCAACCTTTGGATCGGATGGTCATAAATATATAACTCTGAGTTGCGGTCAGGGTAAACGGAGTGACAACTGTAATCACCAGTTTTTGGGGATGTCGTGGGGCAGTGGGAACGAGAAGTTGGCTTTGCCTTCTCCCGCACATCCCCTTTTTGCCCTATCATGGCTCTTGGTGAGGGGTAGAAAGAGAAGGAATACTCCACAACCATCATTTCTCAGCTCTCCAACTATGTGCTAGACGAGGAAGAAGGAAGAGGGACGTTGATCCCTCGTGGGTTCCTTGTTCCATGGCGGCACCCTGGAGGTAGCATTGGAGAAGACGAGGAGGGACCAGGTCTGGGCGCACGCATCTGAGCCATGAGGAGAAGAGTTTGATGTGGCGGATTCTCACTGGGAACTCCCTATCAGCGGAAGCGTGAGACAGATGGGGGATTCAACGAGCAGGACTAGACCGGAGTAGAACCTCTCAGCAGCGGCAGAGTGGGTCGGGGAGCCGATAGCTGCTACAACAACATGTGAGGTCGGTGGAGCCGTAGAGAAGCTCCGTTGAGCTCTAGACCCGCAGATCGCCGGAGGGAGAACTTGCTCAGAGGAAGACAACCTGTCTCCTCTATTTCACAGAGGAAACAGAGGATCGCTTGCGAGATTGCGAGAAAGGGGAAAGTGGCCCCAAGTAACCAGATCCCCTAATCCATGAACCCAACTGCAAATCTAGAGCGGGCAGAACAAGTAAAGGAGGTGCCCCACTCTGGATGTCAACGTGGAGACGCATGATTGGCCACAGAAAGGTAAATAATTAGCAAATGTTCAGATTTTACAAAATTCATAATAAATAGCTCGATGATCAGAAAATTACAAATTAGGTTCCAAAATTCTCAGAAAAATGAATAGAACATAGTAGAATGATAGTATCAGGCTTTTGATGCATTAATAATAGTGATATCATGTAAGATGTGTAATGCTTGTTTAATGGATAATAAATAATATCAAGCGATGTTCTAAAATTATGATAACATGCCAGTAAGTCTGTAATCATGTTTATAATGTATATGATGTCAGATATGGTCATGTTGATGCATTAAATCGTATAATTTGCTTAGAATGTCTATATAGGTCTTGTAACCCTAATCAAAATGTAATAAATACATGCATGCTCAATAAATGATATAATTCACAGAATACCCTCATATCTATAACTGGAAGATAATGTGTAGATATGAGATTAGTTTTGTACATGAAATCCATGTTACATGAGGATGACCCTTGATAAAAACTAATTTTGTGACGTTTTTGCCCTTTATTCTGTTATCAAAACTACCCTTTTCTACTATTTTCCTCTATTTTATTAGCATTTTCGCAATAATTGGCCAAGCAGCGCTCTTATTCCAAATTTTCCTATCTTTTACAGGGTTTTCTTCATTTTTGTGCAATAAGGCCGATTCCGGCCCACAATAAGTCTAAGCCCGTCTCGACCTTCCTGACGCTAGATACAACCCAGCCCGACAGGGGCTGGGCGACACAAGAACGATCGGCGGAGAAGGGCGCCTTGCGAAAGGGACGTACCGGCCGACACACCTTCTACCCGACAGGGAGCCAAAGCCGCTCGACGACCCAGCTCGTCGAGCGACACGACCACCCACCGGCAGGCGTGCCGCCCATCACGTGACCAATAGCCAGCACCTCGCGCCGAGATATGCATGTATCGGCCATCCACATCCATCGACCGGCGTATAAGGGAGCTACGTGGCGCTTCGAGCACCATGTTTTCTCACCAACCAGCTGACTATAAATAACAGCTACAGGAAGCCGAAAAGACAGGTTGGATAGGTCGGGACGGCTGGCCAGTTCACAGTTTGGATAGTTAGGGACTTGAGCTATCTGCGAGAGAAGTGCGAGAGCAACCGTATCGTGCCCCAGTGCTCGTACCGGGCGACACTAGGTGAGCTCTTCCTCATCCCGAGAGGGAGAGGATCGGTTCACCTAGGACTGTACCGGACGACACTGAGGGCCGATATCGGCCGATGTAGATACGCGACACGAGTGCCTGACAGCAATGCCCGACAGTAGTATATGTAAATCCTTGGCTGACACGATACCGAAACCGATACGCTCTCCCCGTCAGTCGTGCCGCCTGAGAGGGTGTGCCGCCCGACATGAGCGTATCGGCCAGGGTCTTCGAACGATACAGTCTTCCGTCAGGCGTGCCGTTCGAGAGTTCATGCTGCCCGACACGGCTGTACCGGGATAGGTCCCTGGACGGTATCGGGCTGGGAGTGGTAGTAGTCTGTCGCCCTTCTACATCAAGAAGGCGACATCTATCTTTAATTCTGTTATTTAAATTCTTAGCTTATGCACTGTATTAAGACCCTTATTGCTGATGGAAATAGAAATGCTTAATCGCTATTTGTTTAATGCTTAGTGCCTTATGATTGGGTAACTGCTGTGTTGGATATCTGAACTCTAGCTTGCATGTTTTGGATCGCGTTTCGCTTAGCTACCGAATCGTCTTTCCCGTCGCAACTACTTCGAGAGTTGGGTTGTGGCTCTAGTGTTCGGTCCGATTCTTGAGTACGAGAGTGCCCAGAACGGAGTTGTTTTAGTATCATTCCACTCTAACTTGAGTCCATCAACCTCGAGAGAGGTGTTGAAGCTTGGTTAGAGGCACCCGCTCTGAGAGGAGGGGTGCAGGGTGTTACTGCTACCGCTTGTCTTTCTAAAGTCTTATCCCTTGCATTACGCCTTAAACTGAATTTTATCTTTCTATTTTCTGTTGCATGAAAATTCCTAAAAACTGCTAAATGACAAAATCTTAATCTTTCTTGTAGCTCCAGTTGGAGATAGTTTTCTTTGATTTAATCGTGACATCTTGTTGTTCCCTTAGGGGAATTTTAATATCTCTTTATACCTACCGGAGTGCAGAGTGTCGATTCAGATTCGTCAACACAACCCAACTTGTCCCTGTGTTTGACCCCGTATGACTACTTCGACCCCGTAAACAAAGTTGCGGGGGCCTAGAAGGATTTGGGTTATAAATGCGAAGGCTCAACTACCTCAAATACGCCTCCAATTTTAGGACGCGCGATTTAGGCCGGTCAACTTTATGGCGCCGTTGTCGGGGATAAGGCAAATGGCACTGTTGACGAATCCGAATCCACTAACTGCACTCCCGTGCCTCGAGCTTAGAAATAGGCTTGACAACACTTCTTTTTCTTTTTCTTTTTCTTTTACTCTAAGCATTATTCTTTACCCCAATTATAATTTTCTAAACATGATTTTTATGCGGTTTTCAGGTATTCTGATCTACTGAACACCGAGACTGTCAACCATGCCTCGTTGTGAGCAACCCCTCTCTGAGGGCGAATGTCAGTGCCAAAGCGAGACAGTGACCCGGCCTAATTGGGTTGGTCAGCTTTCCGCCTACATAAAAAGACAGGACACCATCATCAACCAGCTGGTACAGGGGACGCTTACCAGCCCTAGATCTCTGAATTCCATGCAACACCAGACGGCGAGTCTGCAGATGCGCCAATGGGAGGTCGATCAACGGCTGTCTCAGATGGCTGCTCTGATGAAGAACCCTGCAGGAAAAATGCTCCCTCACCCTGAAACTGTAGTAATGGCAGTGCTTAGATCAGGAAAGACAGTAGAGCGCGCTGAAGAAGCCCCACCGGAACCTGAGCAAGGGCCCAAGGATGCCGTTCCAGCAGGAGATGGAGGTAGGCCTGCAGATGCCGAAGAGCCTGCGCCGAGACCGTCCGATGAGCCATCTGGTGGGAGGAATCCTTATGCTCCCAGGGTATCGTTCCCGTACAAGCTGATCAAGGCTAATCTGAAAAAGCGGCACGAAAGGTTCATGGACTTGATCAGGAAGCTGCATCTTGAAGTCCCCTTCCTTGACGCTTTGGAGGAGATGCCCACATACGCCAAGTTTCTCAAAGATCTAATAATGAAGAAAAGAAGGGGAGGAAGGATAGAGACAGTGTACCTGGCCTCTACTTCCTCTGCCTTCGTAAGGCCCAGCTTGCCGACTAAGAGAAGGGATCCCGGAGCTTTCACAATCCCATTCGCCATCGGGGACAATGTCGAGCGGAAGGGTCTAGCAGACTTGGGAGCAAGCATCAGCCTCACGCCCTTAAGTTTCGCGCAAAGGATGGGTTTGACCGACATGGTTCGAACCAATATGCGGATTGAACTGGAAGATCACTCTTTCAAAAGACCTGTAGGCATTGTCGAAGATGTGCCGATTAGGGTCGGGGATTTCTTTATTCCTTGCGACATCGTCGTCATCGACACAGCTGAAGATCCCAGATGTCCGATCATCTTCGGACGCCCTTTCTTGGCAACAGGGAGGGCACTGATTGATGTCTCTGAAGGGATAATCACCTTGAGGGTTGGAAACAGCCACATGGACTTCAAGATGAAGGAAATCATGAGAGGTCCATCCCTGTCTGAATCAGCCTGTTTTACGGATAGCTACAATAAATTATGCGAGGAAATAGAGGAGGATATCCGGACAGTGGATCCCCTCGCAAGAGCAATAAGCTGTTAGGATCTCGACTTCGAAAATCTCGAGGTCGTGAAGCATCTCGACATTTTCAACCTTTCTGACAAAGACTTGCAAGAAGAAGAGGAGGAGGTGAACTCTGCGAAGTATGCCTCCCTTGAAGGAGAACCTCAGGAGGAGACACCCAGAGCAAAGCCGGATTTAAAAGCGTTACCAGAGGAACTGAAGTACGAATTTTTAGATGAAGAACAGAGGAACCCAGTCATCGTAAACGCAGATCTTTCAAGCAATTAGCTAGATCGGCTCCTTGAGGAATTAAGACTCCACAGGGGGGCTATAGGATATTCCGTAGACGATATCAAAGGCCTTAGCCCCGCCCTTTGCATGCATCGCATCAACTTGGATGAGTCTGCCAAGCCCCTGGTCCAACCCCAGAGGAAGCTGAATCAGATGCTCAAGGAGGTCGTCAAGAAAGAGGTAATAAAGCTTAGGGACGTGGGGATCATTCACCCAATTAGCGACAGCAACTGGGTAAGCCCGATCCACGTAGTACCCAAGAAAGGCGGAATGACTGTGGTTAAGGGTGAGAAGGGTGATGAGGTGGCGGTAAGGACCGTCACCGGTTGGCTCACCGGTTGGCGAATGTGCATTGATTACCGAAAGCTAAATCAGGCTACAAAAAAGGATCATTTTCCGCTACCTTTTATTGACCAAGTTCTTGAAAGATTAGCACATCACGATTATTTTTGTTTTCTTGATGGCTTTTCAGGATTTTACCAGGTACCCATCTTACCCGACGACCAGGAGAAAACGATGTTCACCTGCCTTTACGGCACTTATGCCTTTAGAAGGATGCCCTTCGGACTCTGCAACGCCCCCGCCACCTTTCAAAGATGCATGATATCAATGTTCTCAGATTTTCTAGAAGACATCGTGGAAGTTTTCATGGACGACTTCTCCGTCTATGGAAAGGACTTCGATAGCTGTCTAAAGAATCTGTCGTTAGTACTTCAAAGGTGTGGGAAAAACAGCCTGGTCCTGAACTGGGAAAAATGTCATTTCATGGTGCGGGAAGGCATCGTTCTAGGGCATAAGATCTCAAGGCGTGGGATTGAGGTGGATACCAGCAAAATCGAAGCTATATCTAAGCTTCCCCCACCAAATTCCGTCACGGGGATAAGAAGCTTTCTCGGACACGCCGGATATTACCGAAGATTCATCAAGGACTTCTCAAAGATTTCCAAACCATTGTCAAATCTTCTGGTAAAAGATGCTGAATTTGTTTTCTCTAACGATTGTCTCAGTGCTTTTCAGGCCCTGAAAAATGCTTTAGTATCACCACCTATCCTTCACGCGCCAGATTGTGGTTTGCCCTTTGAACTAATGTGCGACGCTAGTGACTACGCAGTGGGAGCGGTCCTAGGGCAAAAGAAAGATAAAAAGCACCATGTGATTTGCTACGCTAGTCGCACGTTGGACGAAGCACAGGTAAACTACACAACCACCGAGAAGGAAATGCTCGCGATCGTCTTCGCGTTTGACAAGTTCAGGTCGTATCTCGTCGGATCAAAGGTCAAAGTATACACAGATCATGGGGCGATAAAATACTTAATGCAAAAGAAAGACGCAAAGCCCAGATTGTTGAGATGGGCCTTGTTGCTCCAAGAGTTCGATCATGAAATCATTGACAAGAAGGGCGCGGAAAACGTGGTCGCAGACCACCTATCGAGGATAGTGGCTGAGAGACAGAGAGGGTCACAGATCGACGACGACTTTGCCGATGAAGCTCTCATGATGGCTGAAGCTCAAGAAGAAGGTTTGCCCTAGTTTGCAGACATCTGCAATTTCCTTGCTTGTGGAGAGCTGCCTCCTGACATTACCTACAATCAAAAGAAGAAGCTATTCGCGGATGCCAAGAATTATTACTGGGATGATCCTCTCATGTTCAGAAGATGCACAGACAACTTGTACAGGAGGTGCATCCTGGAAGAAGAAACCACTGATAACCTGAAGGGATGCCACGCCTCCCCCTATGGTGGGCACCTGGGTAGCGAAAGAACAGCGGCAAAAGTACTACAATCAGGTTTCTACTGGCCCTCCTTATTTAAAGATGCTGCACGATTTGTAAAGGTTTGCAAAGAGTGCCAGTCAACGGGAAATATAGGGTGGAGGAATGAAATGCCGATGGCAAGCTGGATCGAAGTGGAAATATTTGACGTTTGGGGGATTGATTACATGGGGCCGTTTCCCCCATCCCAGGGGTATCAATACATACTAGTGGCAGTAGATTATGTGTCAAAATGGGTAGAGGCGGTAGCCACCCAAACATGCGACCCCAAGTCGGTTATCAAGCTTTTTAAGAAGACCATCTTTCCCCGTTTCGGTATACCGCGCACCGTAATAAGCGACGGCAGGTCACACTTCGGAGAAAGGCAGTTCGAAGCGCTCCTACGCAAGTATGGAGTAAAACATAAGATCGCTACGCCCTACCACCCACAGACGTTGGGGCAGGTAGAGGTCTCAAACAGACAGATCAAGCGGATCTTAGAAAAGACTGTCAGCCGCACACGGAAGGACTGGTCTATGAAACTTGACGACGCATTATGGGCCTACCGTACTGCTTACAAGACACCCATTGGAACCACCCCCTACCGTCTTATATACGGAAAATCCTGCCATCTGCCTTTGGAACTAGAACACAAGGCCCTTTGGGCGATCAAGTTCCTAAATATGGATCTAGACAAAGTAGGAGAAAAGAGGTTTTTACAGCTTCAAGAGCTCGAAGAGCTGAGGATTCACGCCTACGAGAATGCAAAGATCTACAAGGAAAGAACAAAAATGTGGCATGATGCCCACCTTAGGAGAAAGGATGTGAGCGAAGGGGATAAGGTCTTGTTATTCAAGTCCTCCATCCGTCTTTTTCCTGGGAAATTACAGACAAGATGGTCGGGACCGTTTTCTGTGGCAAATATATACCCATCAGGAATGATGGAGCTTCGCGACAAGGATGACCCGACTAAGATCTTCAAGTTGAACGGGCACAAAGTGAAAAGGTTTTATGAGGATGAAGCTTTTGTCAGGAAAGCAGAGATTGACTTACTGGATGTGGGTACAACCGAAGAGCCTACACTGGTCGAGCTGGCGACGAAAACTTCAGCGCTCCTCGGGAGGCAGCCCGAGTCATAGATTGGGATACATTTGTTTTCTTTGTAAAAGCAACCATTATGGACTGTAATAAGGCCCAAGTCAGTACATGCGCATGTGTGCTGACTCTTTTTGTTTTATGGGTCGTCGCTGTGTTTTGCGGAACATTGAGGAGTAATACCATCTGAGGTAGGAGATCCTTCTCTATACCAATGATGTTTTACCCTGCAATGGCCTTTTACTTCACGCAGGTTTAGTTTTGACCTTTTGACCGCCAGCTTTTCTACCGTGTCGACCGGCTGGCGCAGAACCGCTTGTATCGGGCAGCCTCGCCCCGGGCGTCGCAATGGCAGCGGATGACCGTTGGACTGGCCGATGGGACTTTGCGTCTCGGGAATAGCGTGACTAAAACGCCCGACGCGCGCCATGTTTTGCACGTTTTACCCCCAGCTGGGTTCTCTATAAATAACGTGGAAGTTTCTTCGTGACGGGCTAGCTATCATTCTCTTCCTTTTGCCACCGGAAACGCATGCAGTGATCCTCCCCTTTTGCTTATGTGTCAGCCATCTTGCCTTCGCCCTAGTATCGGGCGATGCCTCCTGAGAGCAAAGGTATAGCCCGACACACCTTTTGCCCGGCACGTTATCTCTCGCCCGGCACAGGTTTTGCATCGTGTGGGGCGTATCGGCCAGCTTGTTGTTTTCTTACCAAACGACATGGCTTGTCGCCCGATAGGCTCGTAGACCGACACGCTTATCGGTCGATAACCCTATCGCCCGACGCCAGTATCTCTTATCGAGACGCTTATCGGGTTCGCTTGACCTGCAGATTTCCTATCGCCCGACATGCTTTCGCGCGTAACGGCGGTCGATAGCATTTTCTCGATGTTTCGTATCGGGCGTCATGCTTCTCACGGCGATGTCATGTTTTCGCTTCATGTGATCTCAAATCGCCCGACACGCCTGTGTCGGGCGTCGAGCCTTATCGCGCGACAACATCGTGTCGTCCGATCGCTTATCGCCCAGTTTTAATAAGTTTTCTTTCTTTTCATCTTTCTTGCCTAACTGATGAATAAATAAATTTAAATAACAGGTATGGCTCATATGGAGCAAACCACCTACCGCGCCAGCAAGCACAGCGCGGGGATCAACAACAACTGTCGGGCAGAAACGGAAACAACAATGGAAAGGAATATTCTTCTTGATTTGGTAGCTCCAATAGTGAGTCACCTAGCTACGAGTGCGGCAACCAAGGCCTCCGAACAAGTTCGAGGCACCCTGGTTCCGTCCTCTTAAGGGAGAGGGCCCACCCTGACTACACACTCCTGGGAACTAAACTAGGGATGGATAATCAGTCCCTTTGTTTATGCTCACAGCGGAGATGTGAAGAAAGGGGGGGCCATAAGTGAATTTTGAGGGTTTCGCTCCAGCTCAACCGCTACATCGCCAAAGCGAACCCACTAGACAACTTCCCAATGGCATGCTGCAACTTCGTAGGAGTATTTTGCAGCACATCAGAAAGCTAACCCTCACTGGCTAAGCTTTACCTCACTTTTGCTTTCTTCTCTACTCTGGGACAGAGTAGAAGCTAAGTTTGGGGGGGGGGGGCAGTGAGGGAGGTATAAAAATTTTATCTCTTCAAGCTTTCTACGATATTCATTCTCTTTTACCTGATGTGCCCTTATAGCTCCCTATATATCTGATGTAAGCATGCATGCCATATACAAATTTTCAAAAATCCTTCCTTTGCAAATTTCCTGTCCCTATGCATATGTACAAAGTTGTTGTAATAATAATAAAAACCTGTTGTGACTGCTTGCAAAGTTTACTTTCTGTATATTTAACGAGTTACAAGTTCTGTCATATCTTTCTGATAATGTTGTCTCAAACAAACAAAAGATTGTGCCTTGCCATCCAAAAATTTTCAAAAAATAATGATCTCGCAAACAGCTAAGAGACGAGTATGGAGAAGGAAAAAGCTGCCCAAACAGCAGATATCTCTTTTGTTTTCCCTTACCCAGCAAAAATCCCAAAAAGAGAAAGAAGCCTTATGAGTGTGAATAAAAGTATGAGAGTTGTGCCCAATAAAAGAAAAAAAATATATATATATATATACACCCTTGTTTTCCAAAAGTACCCATATTTAGGCATGGTAGATCCGGGGCAGTGGTACGTAGGATGTGAAATCACTGCTCTAAAGCCAACTGGCTTGGACTGCAGGGAACACTTGCCCGTTAACGGACCCTTACCTGGATGGACTGATGGGAAACAAGAAGAAAAACCCAAAAAGCCTTATCCTGCCCTATACAAAACTTTCTGCCCTTAAAATAAAGTTGTTTGGTGTGGAAGCTAACTTCGGAATCATACACCAAAGTCTCGCTGAAGCTGTGGAGAAGAAAAATTTCACCTAAATAATAAGGCAAGTAGGGCAAGGTCTTTTGTTCGCTTTAAGACAGAATTACCTCCAAGACATCGCAAATCTTGTGCTACCCTTTATCCTTAAAGTTTTGCTATGCAAGAAGAAGCAACACAAAGTCTAGTTTAAATATTGATTGAGGACAATCAAAAAGCTAAGTTTGGGGGAGTTGATAACAACTAATTTTGTGACATTTTTGCCCTTTATTCTGTTATCAAAATTACCCTTTTCTGCTATTTTCCTCTATTTTATTAGCATTTTCGCAATAATTGGCCAAGCAACGCTCTTATTCCAATTTTTCCTATCTTTTACAGGGTTTTCTTCGTTTTTGTGCAATAAGGCCGATTCCGGCCCACAATAAGTCTAAGCCCGTCTCGACCTTCCTGACGCCCGATACAACCCAGCCCGACAGGGGCTGGGCGACACAAGAACGATCGGCGGAGAAGGGCGCCTTGTGAAAGGGACGTACCGGCCGACACACCTTCTACCCGACAGGGAGCCAAAGCCGCTCGACGACCCAGCTCGTCGAGCGACACGACCACCCACCGGCAGGCGTGCCGCCCATCACGTGACCAATAGCCAGCACCTCGTGCCGAGATATGCCTGTATCGGCCATCCACATACATCGACCGGCGTATAAGGGAGCTACGTGGAGCTTCGAGCACCATGTTTTCTCACCAACCAGCTGACTATAAATAACAGCTACAGGAAGCCGAAAAGACAGGTTGGATAGGTCGGGACGGCTGGCCAGTTCACAGTTCGGACAGTTAGGGACTTGAGCTATCTGCGAGAGCAACCGTATCGTGCCCCAGTGCTCGTACCGGGCGACACTAGGTGAGCTCTTCCTCATCCCGAGAGGGAGAGGATCGGTTCACCTAGGACTGTACCAGACGACACTGAGGGCCGATATCGGTCGATGTAGATACGCGACACGAGTGCCTAACAGTAATGCCCGACAGTAGTATATGTAAATCCTTGGCCGACACGATACCGAAACCGATACGCTCTCCCCGTCAGTCGTGTCGCCTGAGAGGGTGTGTCGCCCGACATGAGCGTATCGGCCAGGGTCTTCGAATGATACAGTCGTCCGTCAAGCGTGCCGTTCGAGAGTTCGTGCCGCCCGACACGGCTGTACCGGGATAGGTCCCTGGACGATATCGGGCTGGGAGTGGTAGTAGTCTGTCGCCCTTCTACATCAAGAAGGCGACATCTATCTTTAATTCTGTTATATAAATTCTTAGCTTATGCACTGTATTAAGACCCTTATTGCTGATGGAAATAGAAATGCTTAATCACTATTTGTTTAATGCTTAGTGCCTTATGATTGGGTAACTGCTGTGTTGGATATCTGAACTCTAGCTTGCATGTTTTGGATCGCGTTTCGCTTAGCTACCGAATCGTCTTTCCCGTCGCAACTACTTCGAGAGTTGGGTTGTGGCTCTAGTGTTCGGTCCGATTCTGGAGTACGAGAGTGCCCGGAACGGAGTTGTTTTAGTATCATTCCACTCTAACTTGAGTCCAACAACCTCGAGAGGGGTGTTGAAGCTTGGTTAGAGGCACCCGCTCTGAGAGGAGGGGTGCAGGGTGTTACTGCTACCGCTTGTCTTTCTAAAGTCTTATCCCTTGCATTACGCCTTAAACTGCAGTTTATCTTTCTATTTTCTATTGCATGAAAATTCCTAAAAACTGCTAAATGACAAAATCTTAATCTTTCTTGTAGCTCCAGTTGGAGATAGTTTTCTTTGATTTAATCGTTACATCTTGTTGTTCCCTTAGGGGAATTTTAATATCTCTTTATACCTACCGGAGTGTAGAGTGCCGATTCAGAGTCGTCAACACAACCCACCTTGTCCCTGTGTTCGACCCCGTATGACTACTTCGACCCCGTAAACAAAGTTGCGGGGGCCTAGAAGGATTCGGGTTATAAATGCGAAGGCTCGACTACCTCAAATACGCCTCCAATTTCAGGACGCGCGATTTAGGCCTGTCAACCCTTAATATATATGATGTAACCCTAATATGGTTAATGAAAGTGACATAATGTTAAATATGTTCACATAATAATGTGACACATGAGTATATCCAGTTGATAAACTATAATCTGGAATATGACATCAGTAAGATAAATATAAGGTAGAAATACAAGTAATCATCAGAATATCATAATGAGATAGGTAAACCCTAAAATGGACATAACTAGGGTTAAGATGATGGGAATCTAATGCATGTCATATATGATCTTATCTTAACCAAGGTTTGACCAAGCATGTAGTTGACATGAGGAATATGTGATTAGAATGATCTATCTCTTTGGAAGGTACGCCATTACCTCTTACTTGGCTTATTATATAATATTCTTCTGTTATATGTGTAGTAAAATACTTGGCATATGGTATTGGATGAAATGATTGTTCTTGTATGATATCTTGCTTGATTTTCAATACTTATGGCTATGAACACTTGCAAACATAATATAGATGTTCCATCATAAGATAGCTCATAAACCACTTGGTGGTAGAGCGCATGCATAATGATAGCAAACCACTTGGTGGTAGATCATATGATGTTTGTATAATGATCACAAACCACTTGGTGGTAGATCATAAGGCCTAAAGACGTCAAATCCACTTCGTGGCAGACGCACGAGATGTATGATGGAAATGTGCTTAAAATATGTGTTCTTCTTTGTTAATGAACATCTTTGTGCAAGTATATGATTTTCTTATATTTCTTTATAACTGCTAAGTATTAGTTTTATCTTATTGCCAAGATATGATGAGAGGTAAATAAAATACATGTAGGCGTACTCAGTACAATATTCTTGAATATTGTGCTGACATGTACCACATGCAATCTTTTGTTTAGGTTGTGGTTACGCTCTTGAAAGAACCAAGATAGTTGAGAGTTGTATGGCGAGCTGATGTACAGGTGGACATGTTGTATTAAGATCCTTTTGTTTAGTGGTAGTACATGTATATATATATGATTGTTATTCAGTGTGTAGTATCAAATGTTGTTACAATTCATTATATAATTATATGTTGAATGGTGAACATTTGTTGTATGGTTTTATTATTGGTCATGTGAATGTGCTATTGATTGTTTCCTTCTAACTTCCTCTGATTTTCTTCTTCTTAGCCTAGTGTGTGGTGTTTAAATTGGGATTCTCGTTGAGGTGAGGGTTTCAATTTGGACGTCACACATCATATTAAGTTTTAGAAAATTTGGGGACGTCACATTTTCATTCAGAAGAAAAATATATTTATTTACTTGGGTTCGCTTCTCATTTTCTATTAGGTTTTGTAGAGAGTTTGTTTCAGACGATTTTTATGTGAGAATGTATCCTAATGATTTATTGAGGTTTTAGTCATACACACAATTATTACAAACAATATTTGTCAATGGAACCATGGTGCTCTCTAGGTTTCTTCGGGTACCACTTATGAATTTGAGACATAACATCATGTTATTGTTGTAAACATGCTACATTCATTATGGGACCAGTCTTCTTTTAATTTACATCAGTTATGATGTTTCACTCTTCCCAATGAAACCCTCTTTGGAATGGTTCTGTAGTGTTAAATTCATCTATTTACTATATATTAACTAATCTAATCATTCTCTTACTCCACTCTCATATTTTTTTGTACTCTAAAACGTGATAGAATATTTGAAATCACTTTTTAACACAATCATTTAGGAATTATTACCTCACATTCACACTCAATTGATCTCAAATATATAATGTTGTTCAAAGTGAAAACTCTAGTTTTCATAAAAAATCATATTTAGTGATCATTATGTATATATATATGTGTGTGTGTGTGTAAGATACTAGTTTAGTCAAATGAACTCTTTGCATCACAACATATTTTGGGTTTTCTTGATGTTGACCACCATTTAACATCTCTTGCATTTATACATAACTAAAATTAAAAATCCTAAATAGGAATATGATCATCTCTACTAATCGTTTGTAGCTACATTAATATAAATTTGCATGAGGAGAACCATTTCAACAAGTATTTCTGATATAGATATACCGTAGCTTAAGTATACCCAAAACTCCAATTTTCCAGTATTGTGTACACATTGCAAGAAGAATTTATAAATGTTCTACTAATCTATTATCATTTTTATCCAATGATGGAGTGTAAAATTAAGCCATATTCATATTTTCAACTTGTTCAACATGAACAGAAAATATGAAGGTGAGCATCTACTCACTGATGTTTCACAGAAGAAGTAACTAATTCAGTGGAATGAGTTATTTGAATATAGAGTATTATTGTATTAGAAACCCACTCTCTACTACACCAGTAGAAAATTTATTAAGATCTAAAAGTTAGCTACAAAATTGTAATATAGAATGGCTAGCTCAAAAATAGACCTTTCAAAACCAATGCATGTCAAGTTCTCAATCAATAACTATAGTAACTAGAAAAGAGGAGATGGGAGAGAATTTACTATTTGAAGTTATAATATAGGATGTAAAAAATCCAAGAGAAAAAAATGACTAACAAGGTTCCTAATCCTAGGTATCAATAAAACATTAAAATGACCTGTAGAACGCCTACCCTCCATAATAATGTCCTCATATGGACACAAAGTTTCCCCTTGATGAAGTTTAGGGTTTGGAATAGATGGAGTTGCTAAAGGATGAGTTGCAGATCTAAATTGGTATATAAATTTTATCTCTACTGAACTATATCACCAAAGTATCCTCCTTCTAGCAATCTTCAAGACATGTTGACTAAGAACTAGTCTATCCACTTTTTAATTAGTCGGTTGCTAATATAAGAACTCTAATGGGTGGATAATCAACCTGAATTGGTAATCTATACTAAATAACATGACATCAATTATTTGGAACATCTATTAACATTCTATTTAAGTAATTGGGTTGAATTTGGAGAAATTAACAATCATTAGTCGACCAAATTATTCCAGTCCTTATAGTTCATTCTGAAATATGTGTTAGTTGGTCAACTATTCAAAATTGTCACTAAAAGCTCTAATTATCATTGCTCATTTGTTCTCCTCGAGTAACTACACAAATATGTTTGATCTTCAGATAGGACAACTGGTTACTCTATCAACCAAGATAGAGATATTTTAATTACATCTAAATGCATTAAAATATGATCTAATACTAAACCAACTATCTAAAGTTTGTTCCTCATTGTTCTAGAATAATTCCACTAGTCTCTCATGATTTCCATTCATTAATCATTACAATTAACTATATTTTTACCAATCATGTCAAATTGGGGTTGAATTACTCTATTTATCTAAATGCATACTAAATTATAATAAAGTAGAGTTTGTAGATATCCTCACTTACATAAATTAGATTTTAACACAAACCCTAAATTTGAAATGTATAAATAATAATCATGCATATTAACCTGAATAAACACAAATTAAACTACTAAATTAGGCTTAAGATGTCTCAAAATTTTGATTATCTACAAATCAGAAATAGGGTCATAACAAGCTCAATATTGAATTTTCTTGCACTAAATGTAAATTTTCCCATAAAATTTACATTCCATGGCATAAAGTCTAGATTAGGTCTTCTAGATTTAGTACATAATCTACACATACCATCATTAATAACCACCTCCATTCAACTATTTTTAATATCATAAAGAGAATTCAATATTCTAGTCCAAGCACTACAAACATAGAAATAATTTCCTCTTACTTTATTTCATGCAAATTTTATGACTACAAGATAATTAGTGATAGTTGCTTTAGTTTCAACCCAAGCATCAAGAAAAGAATTCATACAACTTTGATTTCTATGAATTTTATCAATATTTAAAAAATGATGTCACCAATTTGCTTGGTGATTATCCTATATAATGTAAGATCCTCAAAGATCCATCTCAAACATGGTTGTTCTTTCTATGATCTTGTCGTTTTTTAAGGTATTTAACCTTTTATTTACCAAGAATGTTTGACATCATAAAGATATCCAACTACACATCAAGATGAATTATTATAATTATTTCAATGAATTAAAGATCTCTACATAAGTAGTTTATGAAGGATCAAAGGAGTGATCTGGCAATTTTTGGTTTACCTCTCTAATCAAAAGAGTGTTTTGTGTACTATACTTAGGATGGCTGGGAACAAGAATTTATGACCTAATCTTCTTGTGTGATTATCAATGGAACACGAGTTGTATAAGTGATTTATCAAAAAATCTATTGTTGATTCATCAACACAACAATATTAGTTACAATCATCATCGTTGCTCCAATATTTACTAAAAATGATTTATCTCTTCAATTTTGTAACTCAGAAGCCACAAATCCTAATATAGTGAAAATTTAAAAAAAAGGAAAAAATATGTCTGATTGCCTCAAAATGTTAAAATAGGTAACAAATTCCCATGTGGGATATATTACTAAAGGTGGAACCATTAATTTTTTTGAACAGTCTTGCATGGACTAGTTTCCATATCAAATCAAATCGAAAGAAAATAAATACATCATATTTCGATAAACCTTCCTTTTCAAGAAGTCCATAGATTGCATCTTAGAGCTTCCAAAACACATAGAATTTTCCCTGACATCATCATTGGTTAGCTCTATTTTGACCAACAAATATGTTGAATTCTCATTCATCCTTAAATATACCAATAAAACAACAATATGCTTCAACAGAACTTTGTTTTCTCCTGAGTACTTTTCTAATTTTTTGTAATATCATCATAACCAATTATTTCTTGATCCATCCACTATTTATAAACATACATCACCAAAATTTCATCAATTATCCATTAGGATATGACTCCTTAGTATTGGCCACTTGGGATTGAGGCCATCAATACTCACCTTTTGACAAAAACAAAATCTATGAATCTTCCTTTTTGGATTTGCCTTCCAGTACACCAGATTTCCATCAACAACCTCCATCAACTTCTTTGAAGGAGTTTCAGATGATCCTATCAACTTAAAACAACACAAATATGACCATAATTTCATTACAAAAGAAAGATATATCAAATGTTATTTGACGTCCTTAGCTCAGCCATCCTCACAACAACAAAAGAACTCAATCACCACATGGGTGTTATGGTTTGCAATTGTCTCTCTCATCCCTCTCTTGTTCAAATTTGTGGCCATCATTTTGGCAATGATTATTTTACTTTTTCCCCGTTAGTAATCAAGTTATGTTGTTTCCTAAATCTTAGCTTCACTTCCTACATTCTTGATACTTCTAAATGTTAAGCCATAACCCAAGGTCTTTTTGCGGCACTTGTTTTGGAGATTTGTTTGCATAGTTTTTCTATGATTTAAGAGAGAAAGGAGCACAACTTTGTTGCGATGTTTGACAAAGTTCTAGTAGCCATGTAATCACCTGCATAAGAATCCATGCTTGTGTACATCTCAATACTAATCCCAAAGCCTAATTAACACTAAGACATACAAGTGGAATCTATTGTAGGATTTTTACCATGATAGATAAATTTATAGAATTTGGTTAGGGTGAGGTGATAGTTAGCACGTAAGATGGGGTGAATTCGATTATGGAGAGACATTATGGTCTCAAATAATTTGTGTAGCTAAAAACAAATACTAGAGAGGTAAATCATAGGGAGGGTAACTCTACATACTTATGTGGAATAGGATGAGAAGGAGGAGACGGTGATTAAAGCTATCTTTCATAAGATTGCTAATGCATCCTTGGTCTTCTATAATTTTCTTTATTTGATTTGTATTATTATGCTTCAATACGTCAAGGGAAAGTGAGAGAAATACCATGGAGCTACACCAGAAAGACAAATCCGTGGACGATGAAGATGCATTGACTACAACACGGCATGGAGGCGACCTAGAAGAAGAAAAAGGAAGCAGGTTAGTGGTTGCACGCTTACTGGTTAACAATTGTAGAGGCAACTTGTCGAATTGTACTATTTCTTAATAATGTATAGTACCAACAAGTCGAATTGCCTTTATCTTTGTCCCAAGCTATATTTTAATAGTGCTTCGTGCTAAGACAAATATTCTGTACTGCCACCTAAAACTTATCTTAGTATAGATCGAACAACTTGCATGCTTCCATAGCGCGTGGTTAACCACGACGTTCCTAATTAAATTATTTTTTCCGGGTTTCTGATACGGCCATTCATTTTTTTTTTTCATTTTGATAAGCAATTCGAACCTATTTATCTTTTTCAAGAGTTCCTACTCCTTTGCCCCGTCTCTAGGATTCTGTTGCACATTCCCCGGCCTCTTGTCCGTTCTGTACGGCTCTGAGTAATCTCGAACCTTCTGCTTTGTTTAGAAGTAAGCCTCATATGTTGGGCTGATTACATTCTCAACACATTGATCTTTTTCGTGTATTTGCCTATGAATGGTTAATTTCAATTCATTCATGCAAGTCTACTTAGTTACGGATTTGTTTTAGTTTTCCAGACTCCAACTCTATATATTTTCCATATGATCATTTTTTGTTCCAGCTGCCTCTGGCTAACATGTACCTATCATCGTGTTCTGATATCTGATACGCGTTTACCTTCACAGCGGCAGTACGCATGTTGTCCTGGTTTTCCTAGGTGCAACGATTTTAGCACATTATTATTCATATTATTTTTATTGGATGGACGAAATCGATTTCCAAAAAGCACGTCGGTGTTGTTTATACCCTCGTCTGGACTTTGATTGGCCCATTGTTTTAGAATGTACCTTCTTGTGTGTTCTAGTTTCTTCTCAGCTTACCCTTTATTGAATTTCTTCGAGTGCAGAATATGGGGCAAGCGTGCTGCTGTATTGTAGTGAGAGAGTCCGAAGTGGGTATTAAGGAAAGGTTTGGGAAGTTCCACGGCGTGCTTAGGCCTGGATGGCATTTCCTTCCTGGCATGCTTTGCGGAAATGGACTAGCAGGCACACTGACTGTGCGAGTGCAGCAACTACCTGTGATATGCGAAACAAAAACGAAGGTCCATCTTTTTTCCTGATATTTATGTTCTTCTATTCGAGGTTGCGACTTGCAAGGTTGTATCTATATCATAAAACTATCATAATCGTGTCCTATTTTGTGAATACTTTGACCTGGAAGCATGTGGTAGTTTCATCATTCAGTGCAAAAATTCATTCTGTAGTTAACATCATTTGTGTCTTCAACTTCTAATCTACACATCCCATATTTAATGCACCTTTTGCTGGGTATAGAGATGAAGATATCCATTGCTTTGGTTTTCATTTTTTTGATGCAACCTTCGTTCATATTCAAACTCATTTTACTTTATTTCATCCTTTACATATTTCCATATATGGCAGTAGAGTTGACAAATGAACTATGCAAACGTTCATGCTGGGAATTGCATATAATTTGATTTGCATAGATTTTCTACTACAAACTAAGTAAACATTCGATGGAATTTGGCGAAAGCGCTTATATTTTTAAAAAGAAAGAGAGTTTTGTTTCACTAATTTATTTATGGATCTACATCATTTTCTTGATTTCACATCATAGTCAAAAATTACACAAAAATACAAATTATATCTCGTAGTCTAGAATGAAAAGAAGGTTTAGAATGGATAATTCATTTTTACATTGTAATGGGGAGAGACAGACACACTATTATTGACTAAAAAATGGTTTAGAATGCGAAAAAGACCACGTTGTTGGGTTTTAGGGGAGACAGAGAAGGCAGCGGAAATAAAATTTTCTTCTCCCAAACCCAGAACAAAGAAAATGTGTCAACGTCTATACAATAGGAAGGATGGTTTGTAGAGGCGTACCTTGTCCCGAGGCTTGCTTGGCGACATTACCTCGTGGCTAGCGCGGTCTTCACCTCCGATCTTGGACGGTGTCTGTGCAGCTCATGTTCGCACCAGGACTGACACCTCCTAGTCTCACCGGGACTGTCAGGATTGACAGCTGTCCTCCGAGCGGCAGAAGTCTCCCTCCTCTGTAGTAGTCTACACGGACCACCTGAAACTCCGATCTCCTTGTCCCACAAGGAATCGGAAGGAGTCGCACCCTCCTGTTGGCGTACTAGTCACCAACACACTCTCCTGCAACCAATTACCTTTCTACAGTTGTCTTTCCCTTATTGCGCCTCCCTTATCGGGTAACACTTACTCGAGCTCTCTCTCGGTTACCAAAACCAGAGAGAACGACAACTTTGCAGAGCAAATGGTCTCTAAGTTGTTGTTCCTGAGAAGCCCTCAAATCCCCTATATATAGGAGGGTCATGGGACAGGGTTCTCTATCCCGGGCAATGCGGGATTAAATAGGAGTAAAAGGTTCGAGATTTTCCACAAATTAAGCAACTTGCGTCAACTGAACCGATCGTTTCAAACCTGAAATGATCGTTTGGTGACCTCAACCGATCGTTTCAACCTGAACCGATCGTTTCGGACACCTGAGTCGATTGGTTCATCACATGAGCCGATCGGTTCGTAGTCCTAATCCAACTCAAATTGACTTTCAAATTTGTCTACGATTAATCAAATATTAATCCTTGTCCAAATCGAATTTGTACAAGTGAAACAAATTATATTTGCAAAATAGTCTTCTCACTTTCCCAACGATCTCGGTTAGACCAGTTAAGCCGATCGGTTCAACTCTTGAACCGGTCGGTTCATCCTATCTTGAGCCGATTGGTTCATCACATGAGCCGATCGATTCACCAACCTGAGTCAATCGGTTCATCACATGAGCCGATCGGTTGGAGCAGGAGACTTGTGCAAATTAGTCAATTGCAGTTTCAATCAATCTGATACTCTAATCAATCGGTCCAACACCTTGAACACTATGATATTGAGCTATAAATCAATTGAGTATTTAATTGAACTACTAAACTCCTTTAGTAATCAATATAAACATGGTTTGTGGATAAACTCTTCTTCCAGGTTAAATCCTATGTGTGTGACCCTGCAGGTCCATTTCACGTTGGCAGTGAAAGTCCATAACACTTATTAGTTCACAAGAAAAGAGCGGTGCCTAGTCACACATCAGTGCTACCCAAGTGAAATAGAAAGTTGGAGAACAACTTTCAATCCTACAATCTGTGAATGGTGTTACATCGAATGTATAATTCCTTTGTCACTGATATCTCGAATGAACTCAAGGCATGGAACAGTCATCCTGTCAACGTTCATTCACTTTCTTTATCTCAGAGTAGATTGGAGAAGATATGTATGACATCAATATCATATACTGATTCACACATGCATGTGCACGCCTATCTCAATCTTACTCATCAAGTGGCCATGGATATCAAACTCCCTCAGGAGGGACAAATCCCATATCTATCACTCACCCCTCAAAAGCCCCATGTGTCAAAGCCACCCAATCATCACCTTTATAACAACCCATGTTTCAGGACTGCGTTTGATGATGTCAAAGTGTACCCAACGACATGTGTTGACTGTAGTGATTTCAGGTCTAAGAATCACACTCACCACCATCACTGTGAGAACTGACTGTGACTACCATGCCATGGTTCCTTGTGTCAAACTCACGGTGGGTTTGTCCGATACACTTGTTCTCTAACAAGTATCTATGTGTTTGGTTTGATATCTCCATATCATGACTAACGAGATTCTTTCATCAACCAATACCACAATCTAGTCTTGTATATCATTGTTGTCTATCTACCTTCCACAATGACATCCGACTAGGGACATAACAAGAATGTACAAACTCTTAGCATCTGTATGATCTCATCGTTCAGGTCCTGAACTTGAAGGCATACGTCATTGAGTACTGTCATTCTTTAGACATTCAATATGTTCTATCATTATCTCATATGACTGAACCAGAAAGAATTGGAAGCTTGCCTTTGATCTTTATCAAATCAATCTAAATGTATCCCACCAATCATCCCATGATTGTCTCTCAGGGCATACATACCAACAGACTCCCACTTGCACTGCGAGCTAATCACACTTTGAATCATATTCATAGTGATCTGCAAACATGTCCCCCATGTTACTGTTCTCTAGTGCTAACATAGTGAGTTATGGCAACACGTTGCCAAAGTCGGTATTAATTGCATGTCTCTCAACTCTTCATTGTACATCACACGTATGAGATGGAGTTTCCGTAATATGCGATCTAGTATTCCTTTGCTAACCTTTAGCCACATTGCATGATCAAATACTCCAAACTTGTCATCAATGACCGGAATAACTATAAGTTCATCTCATGAACTTCCAGATCCATATAGTATCCATTGTTGTTCTCTAACGCACAGATACTCGTCTTTTCCTTTTAAACATATTTATTGGAACGTTTCCAATTATCAACAAACATTTACTTTTATATATATCCCATATATATATATATATATATATATATATATATATATATATATATATATATATATATATATATATATATATATATGTATATATATATATATTGCGATTAGTTTTCTGTCATTTTCGGATGTTCGCATCAGTGTAACTCTTTACAGTGAACCATTCCTTATTTCCATAGAACTAGTACTTCTCAAGTACTTATCAAGTTCTCATTGTATTCCAGTAATCCTTACTGGAACTAGACAGACATCCACTCATCATGTCCCACATACGAGTTATCAGGATGAGCATATCATATTGTCATGTCCTACTTACAAGATGATGAATGCACTTTATTCTTGCCATGTCTATACATGCAAGATAATGGGATGATTACATACATGGTAGATCCATATCTATCTTAGTGTTACCATTCTTCATAAGAATTGGACACTTGGCCTTGGGATACTAACTCCATGTAACATGGATAAGTTTTCTCCCACTGAATCTATGCATACTGAACTCTTCAGTATAGATTGCCAATGCATGCTCTCTCTTTTCCAGGTCAAGAGGTTTTCGAGAACTATCTCTATAGATCTTTATTCCTATCACATAGGAAATGTCTCTATCTTCTTTAAAGATAATTTCCACTTTGGGTTTCCATTCTAGAACATTTCCATTTCACATCAACATGTGGAATGTGAATACACTCCCACTAAATCATAGATCTCTCTTTATCTTTGACATATCAGTCAAACCCTTTGACTATATCATCAAAGTAAAGATCACAGTTCTGAGTTCCTTGTACTCAATCAATCACATTCATTAGTCCATTGTAACTTATAGACTTCATTTGCAATAATGGATTCATAAACCTTATAGGTTGTGTCACATACACATCCTTGCTTTATTTCTTATAGGAATGCGGTTTTATTATCCATATGCCAAATGTCTTAGTCATTAAGTTGCAATTAACAAGCATCATCCTTTTCAAAATGTTATCCATGTATCTTAACACTTAAGACTCATTCACACTTATGGATTTTATCCCAATGGGTGCTACCATAAAGATCATACCTTATGGTTTACATGGAAGTCATTTAGGATGTAATGGTCATAAACCATAACTCAAAATCTATTTCCTCATATTCATCTAGATAGTTGACTCATCACATGACCAAGTCATCACATAGATAATTGAGGTGTATCTGTCAAGGATATAAGAACTCACAACTCTTTGTGATTCTTAATGTCCTTTATTAGTGTGGGGTATTCTTTATTTAAGAAGAAACTAGTTATTTGATAATCATCCTCTAACTCCTTAGAGTATGACTCCTTTTGATTTAGACATCACCATGCCTTAATCATGAGTTCACTATGATACACTATCATAATCACTCATAAGGATCTCAAACATTTGGTTTAAGTATTTCATTCATTGATCTCATCAAGAATTAACACTTTACCAAATTCATACTTCATCTATGATATTCTTGAACACTTCAAGATATTCATATTGGTATTTCTCTAAACACCATTTGAAGTATTAACATTAGCTCTAATAGGTATTTAAATACATCACATGTATTATACCTAATAGGATAATCATTCTCCCACTACCATTAGTGAAGATTGATTTATCATGTCTAAGAGATTCATGTCTCTTACTGGTTCTCTAACCAAAAGAGTCTAGATTATCCATCATATGGAAACTAGAAATGAACTTCTCATGATTTATGCTAATTTGATTGCTTGACTTATCAATAACTTTTAGGTATCATTTTATCTTATGCATGACAAGTACCACAAGATAAACAAGGCATTGCCATAAAGATCATATCTTTTGAGATTGAAACATCAACTTTATTAATTGCAATCATTGTCATACAATATGCAAAAATAATATGTTTCTATCCTTTGGCAAATATGAAATAGTAGTTCATAACTCTATTACATGTCTTCAAGGCTGAAAATAAACTAAAGTACTATTATCTATGGCAGCAACATTTGCCCCATTGAGTGTTTTACACTTTATATCTTAGTATCATATACCTCAAGAAAATGTTACAAGTTTATTTTATGACACCTTTAGGTGGAGACGTCTGTCACCTTCTTCTTCTTTAGTTCTTCCAGATAGAGTGGACAATTCCTTTTCCAATGTCCTGGCTTTTGACAATGGTGGCAATTGCCTCTCTTGGTGACACCTCCCTTAGCATTGAGAGCTGAAGACGCCTTGGACTCCTGGCTAGCATCAGAACCCTTCTTAGCTTTGCCTTTACCCTTGCGCTTGAAATTGCCTTTCTTTCTGCTGATCATCATCACAGACTTAGGCTTGTCCTTCTTCATTTGTGTCTCTGTTGTCCTCAACATGCCCAACAACTCTATCAATGGCTTGTCAAAGTTGTTCATGTTGTAGTTCATCACAAACTGACTGTAGGATTCTGGCAAAGATTACAGTGTCATGTCAGTAGCCAACTCTTGGCTCAGGGGAAATCCCAGTCTCGTCAGGTTCTCCACATACCCAATCATCTTGAGCATGTGAGGACCAACTGGATCTCCTTCTGTCATGACGCACTTGAATAGTGCCCTGGAGACATCATAGCTCTCTTACCGTGCTTGATCTTCATACATGTTCTTGAGATGATGAATCATCTCAATGACACCCATGTTCTCATGTTATCTTTGCACTCGTGGTTCATGGAGCACAACATCAAGCACTTTGCATCAATGGCATCATCAGAATGCTTCTTATAAGCATCCCTTTCTACCTTTGGTGCGGTAGGAGTAGGTTCCTCTAGAATTGGAGTATCCAGGACATAGAGCTTTCGCTCTTGAGTGAGAACAATTCTCAATGTCCTAAACCAGTCATGGAAGTTAGTCCCATTCAGCTTGTCCTTTTCAAGGACCAATCACAACGAAAAGTGATTGTTGTTTGTTGTCATTTGTGCTTCAAAAGGAAATATATGCAGTTTAGTTCAAAACTCAATTTTGACTTATTTGATTGATTTGAAAGGTTGACGATATATTTAGGACTTTAATTAATTATCACTCCCACTATTTTGTTCAAATTGATAGCCCTCACCATCAATTCAGAAGATTGCAGCGAACAATCTTCTAGTGGGTCAAGATCCTGAAATCCTTTAAGTCATAAACCAGCCAGGGTTGTCACCCACAACTTAGATCTTCCAGGTAGGCAACTCTTGCCAATTTCATCATATGCAACTCTTGAAAGATGTCATATGCAACTCCTTGCCATGAACACCTCCATGCCTCAAGGTGCTAGATCCTATCTAGGTCACCTTGTTAAGTCTGACCCAAAGCCAACACGATGAATATGCACCCTGCTAGGGTAGACCCACATATCCATCCTTCATGCTTCCACAAGATAGATGGTGTTGGGTTTTGTGGAGAAAACATGCGCGGCGGAAGTAATAAAATCCACGCAACCCGAAACAGGATCTTGTCGACAACAACGTATTTACAAGGAGTGTTTACGGGATATACCTTATCACGGAGCAAGTTCGGCGATATCTCGTTGCACGACGGTGCAACACTGCTAACCTACACGTACGGAACTTCTCTCTCGTTCACTGTCACAGGTTGATCCGGCGACGCTCCTTTGCGGCAGTGATGTATGCCGCTCGTAGCGCGTACAGGTGGTGGTCGTTGACGTCCTCCGAATGCAGGCGTCAAGGTGTCTGCATCTCTACTTCGTCCACACAGATGAACAAAACTCCACGTCACGCTTCCTAAGCCGACGGGAAGGAGTCGTGTCTCTGCGACGGCGTGCTAGCGGCGCGTTTCTCTCCTTTCTCTCCTAAGGACGATGACGACTAGGGTTTACATGCGTGAGCGTAAACTGAAAGCGTCTCTCGATATCTTATATAGATATCGGCCGTCAATCCTCCTTTAAACAGGATACGAAGGGAAATAGGGTTTCCTAAACCCATTGGTAAATAGAAATGTTGCGTTAATTAAAACGCTTGTGGATTAATTAGAATATTCGGAAATTCATTAATTAACCAAATAATCACATTAATTGATTAATTAATATCCGACTCCATGCAATCGCTTGGGATGGCTCTACGGGCATACATATACCAACAGACTCCCACTTGCACTTAGAGCCAGTCACTCCAATATTATTCTAATCCATTACATAAACATTTTAGTAATCAATGTGATTCGGAGCAATTCCAATCAAATCCACAATTATACTCCTATTCCAACACATCCTATGTGTGTGACCCGGTAGGCTCCAAATTACGTTGGCAGTGATATCCATAATCATATTATGATTTCACAAGCAATGATTGGTATCTAGCAAGACTTCATTGCTACCCAAGTAATTCGAGAAGTTGGAGAACAACTTAACCTATCATTCATGACTGGTGTTACAGTGATTGTACAGTTCCTTTGTCGCTGATATCCGGATTGAACTCGAGTCATGGAATTGTTATCCTTTTCAATGTTCAATCCATGTTCCTTGAACTAGAGCAGACTGTCTGAGATATATGTAAGCTCAATATCACATATTGACTCACATCAGCATGGCCATGCATTTCTCAGTCTCGCTTATCAAGTGGCCGGAATATCAAACTCCCATAGGAAGGACAAATTCCATCTAAATCACTCACAGTCATCCCCATGTGTCACAGTGCACCCAAGCACAATCTTTATGGAAATCCTTATTTAGGACCACGGTGGATGATGTCAAAGTACACCGAATGACATGTGATAAGTGTAGTGACTTTAGGTCTAAGAACCACAATCACCACCATCATTATGAGATGTGACTCTAACTACCAATCATGGTATCCATGTGTAACTCTCAAGGTGGGTCTATCCGATACACTGTTATCTAACAAGTATCTATGTATTTGGTTTGATATCTCCATATCATGGATAATGAGATTCTTCCATCAACCAACATACATTCTAATCTTATGTGTTATTGATGTCTATGGATATTTCCACAATAACAACCGATTAGGGACAAAACAAGAATACATACTCTTAGCATACATATGATCTCACTGTTCAGGTCATCAACCCGAAGACATATGTCATTGAGTATATCATTCTATAGACATCTATAAGTTTTATGGTCATCTCACAATATAAAACACAAACATATAGATTGGAAACTTGTCTTTATTGATATGAACAATGTAGTATTACAAATTGTTTACATAGTATCCCATTCCAATCATCAAATGATAGTCTCTATGGGCATACATACCAACAGATTCCAACTTACACTTATACCCAATCACTCATGAATCTCAATCCAAGTGATCAAACATGTCCATCATGTTTCTGCTGTGAAAGTGCTTTTTTGAGAGGGTCAGCCACATTGCTTTCTGTAGGTACTCTGCAAATCTTCACATCTCCTTGTTGTATGATCTCTCGTATGAGATGGAACCGCCATAGAATATGTTTGGAACATTGGTGCGATCTTGGTTCTTTAGCCTGTGCAATTGCTCCATTGTTGTCGCAAAACAACTCAATTGCATCACCAGCGCTTGGAACCACTCCAAGTTCAGAAATGAACTTCTTGATCCACACAGCTTCCTTCGCAGCATTAGATGCGGCAATATATTCGGCCTCTGTTGTAGAATCCGCAATTGTCTCTTGGTTGGAACTCTTCCAGCTCACAGCTCCATTGTTCAGGCAAAACACAAATCCAGATTGTGATCTGTAGTCATCTTTGTCAGTTTGGAAGCTAGCATCGGTGTAACCCTTTACCACGAGCTCTTCCTCACCACCGTATACCAAGAATTGATCCTTAGTCCTTCTCAAGTACTTTAGGATGTTCTTTACGACTGTCCAGTGACATTCACCTGGATCTGACTGATACCAGCTCGTCATTCTCAAAGCATACGACACATCAGGACGAGTACATAACATCGCGTACATGATAGATCCAACTGCTGATGCATATGGAATCTTGCTCATGCGTGCCCGTTCATCACATGAACTAGGACATTGGGATTTGGAGATCGTAACCCCATGGGACATGGGCAAGTTACCTCTCTTAGAACCCTCCATGCTAAACCTCTTTAGCACCTTGTCAATGTATGTGCTCTGCTTAGGCCTAGAAGCCTTCTAGATCTATCTCTATAGATCTTGATCCCAAGTATATAGGATGCTTCGCCTAAATCCTTCATAGAGAAAGTCTTCCCTAGCGAACCTTTTACTGTCTGAAGAGTAGGGATGTCGTTTCCCATCAATAGTATGTCATCCACATACAATATGAGAAATACGATTGTGCTCCCACTAACCCTTTTGTAAACACAAGGTTCATCTTCATTTTGACTAAAGCCAAACTTTTTGACTACTTCATCAAACATAGATTCCAGCTCTGAGATGCTTGCTTCAATCCATAGATTGACCTTTGTAGCTTACATAATTTATTGTCGTCCTTTGGATCAATAAAACCCTCAGGTTGTGTCATGTACACATCCTCGAGTAAATTCCCATTAAGGAATGTTGTTTTAACATCCATCTGCCAAATCTCATAGTCATGATAGGCTGCAATGGCAAGCATGATCCTGATGGATTTAACCATGGCAACTGGTGAGAAGGTCTCGTCATAATCAACACCTTGAATTTGACGAAATCCTTTCACAACCAATCTACCTTTATAGGTTTGAACATTTCCATCCATGTCAGTCTTCTTCTTAATGACCCACTTGCACCCTATGGGTCTTACCCCTTTGGTTGGATCCACCAAGGTCCATACCTTGTTGGTGTACATGGATTCCATCTCATATCTCATGGCTTCGAGCCATTTCTCATATTCTGGTCCCTTAGTAGCTTCTAGATAGGAAGTTGGCTCATCTGCTATGCCCAATTCGCCATTGTCTTGAGTCATGAGAAATCCAAATCTCTCAGGCTCAAGTTGTGTCCTACTAGACCTACGAGGTTCCTGTGTTACATTTGGAACTTGAAATTCCACAACAACTTGTGAGTCTTCATGTTCCTTATGTACCTCCTCAGGTTCTCTGCTTTCTTGTTGGTCTCGAACTTCTTCCAGCTCTACATTCCTCCCACTAATTCCTTTGGAAATAAATTCCTTTTCAAGAAATACAGCAGTCCTAGCAAAAAACACTTTGTTGTCAGTTGGTGTGTAGAAGTAGTATCCCTGAGTTTCCTTGGGGTATCCAACAAAATAGCATTTTTCCAATTTAGGTCCAAGCTTTTTAGGAAATTGTTTCCTAACATAAGCTTCACATCCCCAAATCTTTAACATAGACAAATTGGGACGATTCCCATTCCATATCTCATATGGTGTCTTTTGAACCGATTTGGAAGGTACACGGTTAAGTGTAAACGCTGCAGTTTCAAGAGCATATCCCCAGAACGATATTGGAAGTTTGGGTGAACTCATCATTGATTGTACCATGTCTAATAATGTACGATTCCTTCTTTTTGACACACCATTATATTGTGGTGTACCAGGTGGAGTCCATTGTTATACAATACCACTGTCTCTCAGAAGGTCATCAAACTCTTGGCTTAAGTATTCTCCACCTCGATCTGAATGGAGTGCTTTAATACTCTTACCAAGTTGCTTCTCTACTTCATTCATGAAAGTATTGAACATTTCAAGAGTTTCTGACTTGTGTTTCATAAGATATACATAGCCATATCTACTGAGGTCATCAGTGAAGGTAATGAAGTATTGATAGCCTCCTCTAGCATTTGATCTAAAAGGTCCACATACATCAGTATGTATGAGCCCTAGCAGATCACTAGCTCTCTCACTATGTCCAATGAAAGGAGTTTTGGTCATCTTCCCTAATAAACATGCCTCACATGTCTCTAATGATTCAAAATCAAAAGAGTCTAGATAACCATCCTTATGGAGTCTAGATATGCGCTTCTCATTTATGTGCCCAAGACGAAAATGCCATAAGAATGTTTTGTTTGAGTTGTCAAGTTTTAACCTTTTAGTATTTACATTATATATGCTAGTCTCCAGTTCTAACAAATAGATACCATAAGACATAGGGGCATTGCCATAAAAGATCTCATCTTTAGATATAGAAATAATTCCATTCTTAATGTGAAATTCAAATCCACTCTTGTCCATACAAGATACAGAAATAATATTTCTATTCATGGCAGGTACATAATAGCAATTCTCTAATTCTATTAGAAGGCCTGTAGGCAAAGATAAACTAATAACGCCAACTGCGGTGGTAGCAACTCTTGCTCCATTAGCAACCCGGAGCTCGACTTGGCCCTTTCGTAAAGGCTTACTTCTTAAAAGATCCTGCATATTAGAACATATGTGAGATCCACATCCGGTATCCAGTACCAATGATGAAGAAGTATTTAAGTTTATCCCAATAACATATATACCTGAAGTGGAGATCTCTATCCCCTGCTTCTTCTTCCTCAATTCCTCCGGGTAGAGAGGACAGTTTCTTTTCCAATGTCCAGGCTGGTGACAATGGTGACAACTGCCTTCTTTGGAGATCCCACCTTTAGATTTGAGCGCGGATGACTTTGGATTCTGCCTGGCTTTAGAACCTTTCTTAGACTTGCTTTTGCCTTTTGACTTTCCCTTTGCCTTGCTGATCACCATCACAGACTTGGGCTTGTCTTTCTTCATCTGTGCTTCAGCTGTCCTCAACATGCCTAAAAATTCTGACAACGGCTTGTCAAAATTGTTCATGTTGTAGTTCATGACAAAATGATTATATGATTCAGGAAACGATTGTAGAATCACATCAGTGGCCAACTCTTGACCTAGGGGAAATCCCAGCTTAGATAGGCTTTCCACGTACCCAAACAAGGTGAGTATAAGGGTGCCAACTGAGTCTCCCTCTTTCATCTTGCTTTTGAACAAAGCCTTTGAGACATCATATCTCTCCTGTCTTTCTTGATGTTGATACATGTTCTTGCGCTGTGTTACCATCTCCATGACATTCATGTTCACATGTTGCTCTTGCAACTCATAGTTCATTGAGCACAACATCAGGCACTTGACATCCACGACATCATCAATGTGCTTCTTGTAAGCATCCTTTTCAACCTTGGGCGCATTTACAGCGGGCTCCTCTGGCTCTGGTGTTTCAAGGACATAGAGCTTACGCTCATGTGTGAGAACAATTCTCAGCGTCCTAAACCAGTTTTGAAAGTTGGTTCCGGTAAGTTTGTCCTTTTCAAGGACCGATCACAATGAGAAAGTGTGAGTGTTGGTTGCCATTTGATTGCTACACAAGAAAAATTTGCATTTAGTCCAAAACATTTTGACTTGTAAAGATTTGATAAACGAGATTAATTAGGCCTTTAATTAATTACACTCCCACTATTTTATTCAAATTGATAGCCCTCACTATCAACTCAGAAGATTGTAACGCACAACCTTCTAGTGAGCCAAGACCCAAAATAATTGGATCAATGCCCAGCCAACGCCGGCGTCAAAGACCAAATACTAAGGTAGGCAACTTTTGCCAATTGCATCATATGCAACTCTTGGATAGATGATCATGCACAACTCCTTGCCATGATGCATCTGTGTGCCTCTAGATACTTGATCCTATCAAGGTTCCCTAGTTAAGTCCAACCCATAAGCCAACATGATGAGTGTGCACCCTGCGGAGGTAGACCCACACACCCACCATCACACTTCCACGAGATAGACAGTGTACCACGCGAAGGCGTGCCCACACATAGTCGATCAAACTTTTCATGTGTGTTGCTTTATGGAAGGCAACTAAAACTTAATATTATTAATTGAGGGGTTTTATTAATACATATACATATCCAAACACCACATACTTATAGTACGTATCATATACTACTATATCCACAACCACAAACGATAGACATGCAATCACAAACATGAATACATCGGTTATGGCCATACTATTGTAATCCTCTGGAGAAACAAAGGATTATGGTCCACCTATGGTCTTATGCATCTCATGCAACACCTGTGAATCAACCTGTAAGCCTGTAATGATCAACATTACAAAGAACAACTTCATGGATGCTTCGTGAGGTTTGAACTTCAAGTTGCTTCTTGGAATTGGATCTTCTTGTTACTTCTCCATGGATGCTCCTTGGAGTTGGATCTTCAGGTTGCTTCTTGGAATCAGATCTTCATGGTGCTTCTCCATGGACACTCCTTGGAGTTGGATCTTCAAGTGACCTCCTTACATCAAGTTTACAAAAACTAAAACTAATCCTATCTCTATTACATCATATGAGTGCAAATATAAAAGGAAAGAATTAATTACACTTTGAAATAAGAGATGAGGCTCGGCATGCAAGCCGAATACTTTATACAAAGGATCCATATGTAACCATTATACATCCATAGAATTCACAAACAAACATATCCACAAGATTGACATCCACATTCATTCACAACATTCACAAAAGGGGATACTAGGCCATAACCGTGCATGCCCTCACCACATAAAATAGATTTTAAAGGTGATGTGTATGGTATCATAGGTATATCTACATATATGTATATACATATTAAAATTGCAGTACTTGTAATGCGGGACATTCCCCATTAAAAAAATTTTGACTCCCACGCAGACAATGCGGGGTACACAGGGGCAGTGCCCCTGTGCGGGGATCCCCTGAAAGGTCTACGGAATTTCACTTCCGTGCACTTAGGAAAATCAATATTTTCCATAGTCGACCCAGTCCAAAACGTCAAAAATAGAAGCCTGCGGCGTATGTGGAATTAGGTTTAGATTTGCACATTAGCAGGTTTAATTCGCATCATATGCAACATAAAAATAGTATACAGCGATTCGATCATATCGAAAATAATTCAAATACGTCGTCAATCGACGCTGCTCTGATACCACTGTTGGGTTTTGTGGGGAAAACATGTGTGGCGGAAGCAATAAAATCCACGTAACCCGAAACATGATCTCGTCGACAACAACGTATTTAGAAGGAGTGTTTGCGGGATATACCTTATCGCGGAGCAAGTCCGGTGATATCTCATTGCACGACGGTGCAACACTGCTAACCTACACGGACAGAACTTCTCTCCCGTTCGCTGTGGCAGGTTGATCTGGAGGCGCTCCTTTGCGGCAGTGATGTACGCCGCTCGTAGCGCGTACAGGTGGTGGTCGTCGACGTCCTCCGAACGCAGGTGTCAAGGCGTCTGCGTCTCTACTTCATCCACGCAGATGGACGGAACTCCACGTCGCGCTTCCCAAGCCGGCGGGAAGGAGTCGTGTCTCTGCGACGGTGTGCTAGCGGCGCATTTCTCTCCTTTCTCTCCTAAGGATGATGACGGCTAGGGTTTACGTGTGTGAGCGTAAACTGAAAACGTCTCTCGATATCTTATATAGATATCGGCCGTCAATCCTCCTTTAAATAGGATACGAAGGGAAATAGGGTTTCCTAAACCCATAGGTAAACAGAAACGTTGCATTAATTAAAATGCTCATGGATTAATTAGAATATTCTGGAATTCATTAATTAATGAAATAATCGCATTAATTGATTAATTAATATATGACTCCATGCAATCGCTTGGGATGGCTCTACGGGCATACATATACCAACAGATGGTGCACCACATTAGGGCGTGCCCACACTTGGTCGATCAAGCTTTTCACGTGTGTCGCATTTGGAAGGCATCTAAAACATTAATATTTAATGAGGGACTTGGTTTTATAGGTGCATATACATATCCAATCACCACAATATAGTAAGTATCATATACATGATATATCCCACAGAAAACATGTGGAACGATAAAAGCGATGATTATGGGCATCCTAATGTGCTTCCTCGAGCCAAGAGGAATCATGGTCATCTAGGTCTACATTACATGCAACATGTCCATGATGAAGTGTTATAGCCATTTGAGTTGATCAACTCATCACATGAATGACCTTCTCGCTCTGGCTGGTCGTCTGGGTGCCACCAACCGATCGGTTGGCTCCTCGAACAGATCGGTTTTCCTAGTCATCATGCATCTCCTCATGGCCGCCACCCGATCGTCTCACTCCATGAGCCAGTCATCTGGATTGCCAACCGATCGATTCACATCTTTGAACTGATCGTCTCAGTCATCGTCAGATTGTCCTCCATTCTTTGACATAATAAGAAATAAAATCTATCCTATTTACATTTGAATTGGCAAACTCCGAGTTACATTTGGCGGGAGCAAAGGTAGGAAAGAAATCTTGAGTTATCTCGAGTTACATCAAGAATAGGAGATAGGGAATTGGTGCGCAGACCGAGATGCAAGCAACCACATACAACCAAGCACACACATAGGGTTTATTCGCCATAACCATGCTATACATCCACCACAAAATTCATTTAAGGGTGATGTGTATCAAGTGCATTCATATTACATACAATATATGTATATTGGGATTTGTGGATTTAGGATTGGACATGCATAAAGCCAATTTTATTCGCACTATATGTAATAAATAAAGGCGACAAACCAAAATCGATCATATCGATAATCCTAAAGCATAGAGCAGCTGACGTGGCTCTAATACCACTTTTGGATTTTAGTGGAGACAGAGAAGGAAGCCGAAACAAAATTTTCTTCTCCCATACCCAAAACAAAGGAAATGCGTCAACGTTTATACAATAGGAAGGATGGTTTGTAGAGGCATACCTTGTCTTGAAGCTTGCTCGGCGACATTACCTCGCGGCTAGCACGGTCTTCACCTCCGATCTTGGACGGTGTCTGTGAAGCTCCTGGTCACACCGGGATTGGCACCTCCTGGTCTCACCGGGACTGTCAGGATTGACAGCTGTCCTCCGAGCGGTAGAAGTCTCCCGCCTCTATAGTAGTCCACACGGACCACCTGGAATTCTGATCTCCGTGTCCCACAAGGAATCGGAAGGAGTCGCATCCTCCTGTTGGAGTACTAGTCACCAACACACTCTACTGCAACCAGTTACCTTTTTGTAGTTGTCTTTCCCTTATTGTACCTCCCTTATCGGGTATCACTTGCTCGGGCTCTCTCTCGGTTACCAAAACCAGAGAGAATGAATACTTTGCAGAGCAACTGGTCTCTAAGTTGTTGTTCCTCAGAAGCCCCCAATACCCCTATATATATAGGAGGGTCATGGGATAGGGTTCTCTATCCCGCACAATGCGGGATTAAACAGGAGTAGAAGGGTTTGAGATTTTCCACAAAACAAGCAACTTGTGCTAGTTGAACCGATCGTTTCAACCCTGAAACGATCGTTTGGTGACGTCAACCGATCGTTTCAACCTGAACTGATTATTTGGGACACCAGAGCCGATCGGTTCATGGTCCTAGTCCAACTCAAATTGACTTTCAAATTTGTCTCTGATTAATCAAATATTAATCCTTGTCCAAATAGAATTTGTACAAGTGAAACAAATTGTATTTGCAAAATAGTCTTCTCACTTTCCCAACGATCTTGGTTAGACCAGTTGAGCTGATCAGTTCAACTCTTGAACCGATCAGTTCATCCTGTCTTCAGCCGATCGGTTCATCACATGAGCTGATTGGTTCACCAACCTGAGCCGATCGGTTCATTACACGAGCCGATCGGTTGGAGCAGCAGACTTGTGTAAATCAGTCAATTGCAGTTTCAATCAATCTCATACTCCAATCAATCGGTCCAACACCTTGAACACTATGATATTGAGCTATCAATCGATTGAGTGTTTAAATGAACTACTAAACTCCTTTAGTAATCAATCTAAACATGGTTTGTGGATAAACCCCTCTTCCAGGTTAAATCCTTTGTGCGTGACCCTGCAGGTCCATTTCATGTTGGCAGTGAAAGTCCATAACACTTTTGACTTCACAAGCAAAGAGTGGTGCCTAGTCACACATCAGTGCTACCCAAGTGAAATAGAAAGTTGGAGAACAACTTTCAATCCTACAATCCATGAATGGTGTTACAGCGAATGTATAATTCCTTTGTCACTGATATCCCGAATGAACTCAAGGCATGGAACAGTCATCCTATCAGCGTTCATTCACTTTCTTGATCTCAGAGTAGATTGGAGGAGATATGTATGACATCAATATGAAATACTGATTCACACATGCGTGTGCATGCCTATCTCAATCCTACTCATCAAGTGGCCATGGATATCAAACTCCCTCAGAAGGGACAAATCCCATATCTATCGCTCACCCCTCAAAAGCCCCATGTGTCAAAGCCACCCAGTCATCACCTTTATAACAACCCATGTTTCAGGACTGTGTTTGAAGATGTCAAAGTGTACCCAATGACATGTGTTGAGTGTAGTGATTTTAGGTCTAAGAATCACACTCACCACCATCACTGTGAGAACTGACTGTGACTACCATGTCATGGTTCCATGTGTCAAACTCACGGTGGGTCTGTCCGATACACTTGTTCTCTAACAAGTATCTATGTGTTTGGTTTGATATCTCCATATCATGACTAACGAGATTCTGTCATCAACCAACACCACAATCTAGTCTTGTGTATCATTGTTGTCTATCTACCCTCCACAATGACATCTGACTAGGGACATAACAAGAATGTACAAACTCTTAGCATCTGTATGATCTCATCATTCAGTCCTGAACCTGAAGGCATATGTCATTGAGTATTGTCATTCTTTAGACATTCAATCTGTTCTATCATTATCTCATATGACTGAACCTGAAAGAATTGGAATCTTGCCTTTGATCTTTATCAAATCAATCTAAATGTATCCCACCAATCATCCCATGATTGTCTCTCAGGGCATACATACCAACACATGTCTTATAGACAATCAAAACATTTTTAGATTGCAGGTGAAGAGTTAGTCATGGCCTATCAAAAAAATCTAAAAAGTTGTGTTCCTTGTGGGAACAAGGTCAAGGGAAGGATTCTACAAGCTAGGATATGTGTAAGAGAAGTTTGGCATGGGAAATGGATATAAGAGAACTAGTGACCTTTTTTGGTCCTAAATTCATGAAAGAATGTCATCCTATAGAGTTACTTCACATCATTGATCGCGTAGGATGGTCCCCCTTTGAGAATTTTTATCGCATTACCTTCATTTGAATCAAGAGGTTTAGGTAAGTGAGATACTGAATGAACTTCTTCTTTTCCTTCCTTATTATATATGATAAATACAATAGTGGCAAGAAGTGCTTCATGTTTCTGATATCATTCATTAGTTTCTATTTGATTCTTTTATTTGTTGTTTTATAAGTGATATTCTACATTTGAATCATGCAATCACTTTGGGCCATCACTTTTACATTATTAGTTTCATAAGAACATTTATTCTGAACATAATTGATGCAGATTCACAAACAATTGCCCCATATGTTTTGTTTCTACTTATTAGTGTTCCTTCTTTGTAGTCAATATTACTAGTAAATTTATGCATTAACAAATATGTATTCACAAAAGATTAACACTTCACAGATATTTCTCTTGCTTCGATCATTAATAGGGTATTTTAGGCTAATACATATTCACCCTCACATAGACTTCTGAAAATATCTTGTGTTTACTCTTTGATGAGGTCCATGAAGTAGCCAGGTCTCTCTTCACAATCTAGTTTAGCATTCTAGAAGTTGTTTATGGCACAAACATACTCCAAAATAGGTTGTAATATGCACATAGATCTTCATAATTGATTATTTGCTTCAACTAACTAAGAAAGTCGCATTGTTTATTTTTGATGCATCTTATGTATATGTTTCATTGACAAATATTCATATACTTTACTGGAGAAATGCGTATGGTGGTAGAAAATAGGCATGAATATGATTCCTTTGAGAAGATGTTTGTATCGTGTGCTCTGATGTGTCAATCTTATAGTCAACTTCTTATTCCTATATTGTCAAAGGATGCTAGTTGAAGGACATGTAATAGATATGATGTCACATTCACTCTTAATATTGTGGCATCCTATAAAGCATGCCACATATCAAACCTTGTCCAAGCATGAAGAAGGTTGTTATCCACATAAAACATTTAGGGAAATATCATTTCTAACATAAATACATCCAAGTACACAACGTAAACCAATAATTATAAGTAAACTACTCATGTGTTCTTACAGAAAATAAAATATTTACTGCAAAATCTTATCATAAACTGAAAAGAGTAAATCTCCTAATACTCAACTTTTATATGTTGGTGACATTCCATTAGAGAATGAATGTAAACTCCTTAATCATAGTCCTACTTGTTCTCCTCATAGAATAAAACCTATGTACATCATGTACATAGATATTCATATTGAAAAGAAAGTATGTGAGAGTAACTGGAATTAAGCATTAAATTCCAAACAAATTTTAATATGGAAAAGTATTGTGAAATAACATGAAAAAAATATAGTGTATCAATGACATTAAAAAAATTTATCAGTATTAAATGAAGTTCCTCTATAACATATTAATTACAATAATAGAAAAGGGAACATGCAGTTTTTAATAAAAATATTCACCAAAAGGTGAGAATCAAGCACAAATAGTGCCAAAAAACATAATCAGGACAAACACTCGATGTGCATTTATTGTAATCATAGAATTAAATTCTTAAGTATTTTATACCAAAATAAACATGATAATAATTCAAAAATTCATAACAAGAACCTAAGTATTTACCATTGTGAATCTTGACATTGAAACAAAAGATATGATTATATTTATTATGGCTTCAGTATGTAAGTCACACATAATGTAGTAAAATCAACAATAAATATTAGACACTTAAATAAAATGACCCACTTACCAGTTTGAAGAGGAGCACTAAAGTGATTTGATTGGATCGTAAGCTACTAGGAACATGCCCAAACATGCAATATCCTATAGAGTTTAGGGGATAATGATTGACTCCACAAACCAACACTTCCTCATTTGTTCTCTTTGTCCTCACTCATGCACAGTCTAACAAAACTTCTTGGTAGCTAAGTTACCATTTTAGTACTACTCTGGGCTAAACACACTTAACTACTTAGTTCTTGGTGATGAGATCCCTTAAAAGGATGTGTACCATGCTCATATAAGTAGTCCAATCATTCCTTTGATGTTTGTTTTGTCTGAGGCCGATATTTGTGGGATGTTATAGTTTATCTATAACTCCCCAACTCCCCTCTACATGTACAAAAGTTAGAGTCTTCTTTCTATTTTTTGAGTCCAACAAGGAGATTCATTATGGGACCCATTTTTTTGTTTGTTTTCCATCCTCTTACTTATATTTATGTAATGAAAGACACCTAAACCTTCTTGATTTTTATCTTTATTGTGACACTCTCATTGGGGATAGTGGGCTCTACTCCTTCCTTATTCAAGCCATGTCCAAGGCTTTTGTCTTCACCTCAATATTAAGAAGATAATTGTCTTTTGGATTCAAAATGACCCTAGCAGAGACCCATATTTATACTTGTTTGTCATTATCGTATCTCATCTTGAGTATAGAGTGATGTTTTTTGGAAGTTTGTTTCCATGGACCCATGCTTTTGAAGGATTTATTAGGAATTGTGTTGGATGACACAATTTTCATGATGTACGTTACATATTTGTTTTAGGTCCCATAGTGTGATATTCTTCTTCTACAATCACAAGTTTCATTGTCCAAAATGTTTTTTATTGTCTATACGACATCACCCACTTCTAACACCTCTGTCTTGGAAACTCTTGGTCATGGGCTTCATTGATGTATGACACATATTAGACTGGTGATATCCTAAGGTTTGATGATCTACATTGGTGATTTGACACACTTTCTAGGCATCTCAAGGGGTTGAGAATCAAGTATATCCAATATGCATGCAATTTTGCATAGATTTCCTCTTAGATTTCCATCCAGAAACTCCAAGACAAATTCCACAAGAGAACAACCATGCACAAGTATATGAATCCCCTTTATCACTACACATGCTTCTATCTAATGGCATTACTACTAAAACATATCAACCCTAAAGGCTTGATACGAGTGTATGTTAGGGTTTTAGATAGGTTTTGGAAGATCGTCACTTATCCTTACATCATGTCTATCAATTTGTACAAAAAAAGATGTGTACACTCAAATACACAGTACACTTGATTTGAAAGCATCCAAACATATAAAATATGTGAGGCCTTTGTATTTGGATCATGACTAAGTTCCTTGATCACCTCAAATACTTGATACGCATGTTAGTAATATAATTTGGAAATATTTATATCATTGAGATATGAATGTGGCATATCCAAAAAGTCAACAATCTCCCAATATTTGAAGATGACAAATATTTCCATAAGTTTAATTGAAAGTAGTCAATAGAGACATCCATATCTTAAATTTTACTTCATGAATTTTCACCCCTTTTTAAATTTTTATGATGATAGCCAATTTATTTCATGGATTTTTCTCCCCATTTGTCACCTTAGAAAGATAGAAAGTTATGAAAATGACTCCCCCTTAGTGAGATACCCCCCTAGATATGATGCTTAATTGGGGAGGGAAAAATGTATAACAAAATACAATTGAAAAAGAATAACAATCGATGGGGAGAGCTGAAAATAAAGATAGAGATAAATCACATTATGACATAGTCAAAAATCCATATATGACAAGGAATGGTTTTAAAGTATTGTTTGATTATCAATGAGAGGAATTTTAAGTCATTCATGATAAGAAGATCCAGTTAGCACAAACTATAAAAATGATACTCTAAACCAATGGTAAGGAATGTTAAGTCCATCATGTATACAGATGCCATTAAAAATTATATATTCTAAATGATATCTCAAAATCAATGTAAGGAATGTTATGTCCTCTAAGAAATAGAGAATTGCCAAAAAAATTCAAAAGGTAAAGCTAAATCTAATTTCTCAATCATTTTGAAAGGATGTTAAGCCTACAAATGATTAGATAATCCTTTAAGAACAATAAAGATCAACATAAGAATATCTAGATCATATCTAAGGGATGTTTAGCCCATATTGGTATAGATAAGTTGTTAAGCATCATAAAAATATCTCTAAAAGAATATCTAAACCAAAGGTCAAAGGATGTTATGTTTTTATTGATATAGAGAATCAATTAAGTGCATAACAGATGTGCAAGTTATGTTAAATGATTTTGATATCCCCCACCTCATACCAAGTAAAAATTGATCAATGATAAGAGTAAGATTCACAAAAATATTTTCCATTAAAGAATCCAAATTCCATGATAAGGTATATATGTCAGATGTAGAAGCCAAGAAATCAGTAAAAAAAGATTGAATGTAAAGAATGTTTTGAAATATTCAAATAAATTTGTTACTAATATCATTTCAGTTAAGATTAATTTTGACGGATTTGCTACTCATCCTAGTGTTAGTTGAATGGCATTCCCGCATATTGTTGTAGAAAACTAATTTGAGTACACTAATCATGAATGTGATAGCACATGTTATTTATATCCATGTTAAGATTAAGAGGATTTTCTTAATTATTTCTCCCCCTTAATATAATACTCCTTCTTGAGAATATTATAAAAATATCAAATATAGCTGTGGGAAGTATGAACTTTAGGGAGACATAAAATGCCATTTATTAATTTATAGTTGATAATCTAAAAAAGAGTACAATGCTTGAAGTAAAAATAAATATATAAAAGCAATATGGATCCTAAGAAAAGATTTACATATTCTTAATGAGATCAAGAGCATATTCCGCATCAAGTTCATGTCTTCTAAAAGAAGCATCACCATAGTATTGCACAAGTTTATCCCAAGTTAAAGCATATGTGGTCACCAAAGCATAGGCTTCAAAAAACGTAGGGGTTCAAGAAAAGTTGAAGTGGGAAACGATGTCTTGGAGATGGGATGTAGAAAACTATTTGTGATGAAGGTTTGATGGTGTTCCACGCTGTTGTGAATAGTTCGAGCTTGGATTTTATGGAAGGATGCTCCCAGGTTAAATTTGAGAAGGATAGTTATCCGCGATATTAGGTGTTAAGGCTTGCATGCATTCATTGAGATATGTCATTGCATGGTGTTGATAATCCATGTGTTTTACAAGTTGATAGGAAACACCTTTGAAATATTAAAAGTCATTCTCATAGTGCATGATGATGGTGGAGGAATAGGATGAGGGGTGGGTTCTTATGGAGCTTCTTCTACATTTCTAAACCATTTATGACCAAAGCCAATTTCCATTTTGTCAACAGTTCGAAGATTAATTTTGTGGGGTAGACGATCTTGAAAGTAACCTAAATTAGAGAGAGCTTCACCAATTGAATGCTCAATGTGATGACATATAAAGTCAAAAAATGGTGATGACCACTTAAAGTCAAGAATTTCATGGAAGAGAAGTTTCACAAAATGTATGAGAATTTTCTTGAGAATAGCATAAATGAGATACATGCAAAATTGAGGAATTTCAATTTTGTTGGCCCAAGGACAAATATTTGAACAAATAATAAGATTGATGATATAGGATTCTTGAGTGAGAGAATATATATACATAGTTCATCTTATCTCATAATAAGTAGCACTAAGGAGAAGAATAAATCTTTTAATAGAAGTTGAGGAATTTTCTTTCACAAATGATTCAAAAACTTATTTAGAGGATTTTTATGGTGATATTGATATGGTTTGCAAAATCAATTTGGTTGATGTCTAGCAAGGTGTATACGGTATCCTCATCAAAAGTAAAACTATCGCCATTGACTATGGAGGAGAAGGAGAAATTATCTTTGTCTAGACAAATGACATTATCAAAGAATTCATGGAAATCTAAGGATGGCCAAAAATGATAGCTTGGATAATAAATTCTTCAAAATATTGAACTTTGTAAAGAGTTCCAAGTTTAATCACCCATGGGAATAATCTACTTCCACTGGTCGTGGAGGAAGTGGAGTTCTCAAAGACAAGTTGAAGAACTTGTCAGTGGCAGAGGAATTGACAAAGGCAATGTCATTGATTATCACCGGTTGCTCAACTTGCTTCTTTTCAAAGAGCTTATTCTTTCTCCCACCATGAGAAGATGATTCCATTTGAAGGTGGTGAGAGATAGGAGAGGAATGCTCAAAAGTAAAAGAGAAGTGAGTAGAAAGATGTTTGGTGGTGTATTGCATCTCACAAAGTCGAATGGGAGTAGAGAAAAATCACCCCAGGAGGTTTGGAGATGAGAGATAGAGATGGTGTGTGAAGAATAGCCGAGATGGGTTGCTTTTATAAGCTCTTGGGACATTCTCCGTCACAAAATTTCTAAACTGGGTTCTCCATTGGTCAAAAAAAGGCTTGTTCGGTTGAGGGGAGCATTAACCTTGAAATCTCAATTGTAGAGTTTTCAATCAAACTTTTAGTATACTGAGGCTCTTACTGGATTCAGATTAAACACAACCAAGGGACCAGTCGGTCTAATTATTTTTGACCAAGCTCTTTTTCATTCAAACATTTTCTCGACCGAAATGTTTCTATTTTAATTTAAAAGAAAAAGAATTTTACCAAAGTAATCAATGATTTGAATGATTAAAAAATTTATATGATGATTATAGTTATTAAAAATATTAATAAAATAAATTTGAATATTTTATAAAAAGATCAAAATAAACACATTCAAGAGGAACAATATTTAATTTTCTCTAATACTATGAGTTGTTTCAAAGAAATGGGTTTTGTGAATTAATTATCAATGTTAACATGATTAAGACATATGTGATCGTGAAAAAAAAGATGTTTAACTTTAAAATAACTTTCATTTAAATTAATAAAAGATATGAACATTTGCATCAAATTAAGTTAAGATAAGACATAATTATATCAAATTAAGCATAGGTCAAATCTCAACAAGTTCTCTTTATATTCTAAGTTGGGGATTTTGGAACCCAAACTGTGTCAAGGGCTCCTTTATTTTGATATTCACATGTATTTCCAAGACTTTGAAAATAATGACATGGGATAAAAGATATTTTGTTTCTCTTTTTAACATATTGAGAATGTATACTTTAGTCTTAGGTACATATGTAGTTCTAGTCTTGGAAGCGTATGTCTTTTTAGTTTTAGGCATATGTAAGGATTTGTTCTTTGGAACATATCCTAAACCTCTTCCTCTGACTTATTTAGAAGCATTATCTAAGAATATATCAAGACTTTAGTTTTCTTGCATTCATCTAGAAACTTGTTTTTGTAATTCAAAATTTTCAACAAACTTTTAGCTATATCCAAATTTGTGTGAGTAAGATTTTAAAGTAAGATATCTCTTTCTTTTACCAAAACATCATCATCTGAATGAGTACACAAAGTAGGTTGAGTTTGATATTCATTTAGTTTAACAATCATATCAACCTTTTCTTCAGAGAGAATACTATTTTCATTTTCAAGATCAAGTATTTTAGCCTTATAACTCTAAATATATTCTTCTAATGCATTATTTGAAATTTTTAAAGCATCATTTTCAATACTAACATTACTTAGATTAAGTTCATCAATAGTTTTGGCAGGTTTTTTCTTTTGTTTCTTGCAATCAATATAGTTGTCATGAAATTCTTCATGACTACTAAATAATTCTTCTTTAGATAAATAAAAAATACTTACCTCAGTTCTTCTTCACCCGTTATTTTCATGAGACATTCTACCTCCTTGTCTTTGTTTCTTTTCCCATTGTCACTTGATTGATCCTATGCAACTATGTAGGTTTTGTCTTTCTACTTGAATGAAGACTTCTTTCCTTTATTGAGTTTTGGACATTTAAAAACCAAGTGGCCTTTCTTTCCACATGTAGAATACCTAGAAGATGAGGAAGGGGCACTATGATTTTTCTTAGATTGAAATCTCTTATATTTCTTACCATCTACAATCAAGGTTCTTACATCATCGTAATCACTTATGTTATTCTTTTTCTTGAATGGTGCTTTGTTGGCATCATTGAAATAAAGATCCTTACTTCTCTTCTTTTGTTGGTCAACTTTCACTTTTTCTTCTTGCTCTAAAGTGACTTCATTCGTCTCTAGGTTCCAGATGAGCTGCTCCACCTTTACTGTTGTAAGATTGTTAGCTTCGTCGATAGTTGTAACCTTTGACTTATATCTGAGAGGCAATGATCTAAGTGTCATGGATACTTGATCTTCCTCACTTATGTTCTTCCACAACACACTTAGGATGTTAACAATATTAGATCATCTAGCATGCATTTCTGTTGTGCTTTCGTTAGGTTGCATATGAAATAATTAAAAAAAATTAGCATACCAATTTTAGTTTTTTATCTTGAGTAATTCCTTCAAGTGTTACAACTAATTTGTGCCAATTTTCATGAGCAGTATTACATAAATATATGTGATTATATTCACTAATATATAAATAACAATAAATAATGCTCACATTGAGTGTGGTTTGCTTTACCGTATCAGGATTTCATGTTTCTAACTCAGTGGTTGGAATCACATGTGGATGGGCTATCATCTTTCAAAGTTCAAACTTGATTCCCTAGAAGTAGAATTGCATCCTTCTTTTCCAATGTGTGTAGCTTGATCCATCAAACACTTGTGGTCGACTCACATATGTTCCTTCTAGGTTGAGGTTTCCAAGGACGTTGTTTCCTATTCTTCAAGTCATGTTTGGACTCCTTGAAGGTGTGCTCTGATACCAAATTAAAGATACAAAAGGAGGATGAATAGATCTTTATTTTAATTTTAACCAAATAAAATTACTTTATTTAAGGATCAATAGAAATATAAAGTAAAGGAGGCAACTACAAGGGACACAGGTTTATCATGGTTCTGTCATTTGACGTCAGTCTATTATCTAGTTGTTTCCAGCCAGGATTTTTAAACCTTATATTTTATTCCTTTTATATACCGATACACAATACACAAAATTTATTGGTATCTTTTGTGGGTTAAGACAAACCCTCCTTTTTAGCTCAAGGATAACTACCATATTCTTTTACGGGTGCCTAGAAGGTCACCATCTGCACCTCTTCTTTGACGGATGTGAAAGAGCATCAAACCACCTCTCCTTTGATTGGATGAGGAAGAGAACCGAATCACCTCTTCTTTAATGGACTTGGACGTGCACCATTCTTCACCTCTTCTTTAATGGCTAGTGGAAGAGAACCAAGTTGAGAAGACTCCTTCTTTCTTGTTCATAGACAACCTTCACTCCAAGAAGTAGCCCAAGAGTAATACAACAAAGAATAAATTTAATGGAGAAAGAAAGGAACAAAATAAGCTTGCGAGATATACAATCAATATCTAATTGACAAGTGATGATGATCCACTTGTTGGGTTTTAGGGGAGGCAGAGAAGGCAGCAGAAATAAAAAAAAATCTCCTCCCCAAACCCAGAACAAGGAAACCCGTCAACGTCTATAAAATAGGAAAGGATGGTTTGTGGAATCATACCTTGTCCCGAGGCTTGCTCGGAGACAATACCTCGTGGCTTGCACGGTCTTCACCTTCGATCTTGGACGGTGTCTGTGCAGCTCCTGGTCGCACCGGGAATGACAACTGTTGATCTCACTGGGACTGTCGGGATTGACAGCTGTCCTCTGAGCGGTAGAAATCTCCCACCCATGAAGTAGTCCACACGGATCACCTGGAACTCCAATCTCCTTGTCCCACAAGGAATTGGAAGGAGTCACACCCTCTTTTCAGCGTACTAGTCGCTGACACACTCTCCTGCCACCAGTCACTTTCTGCAGTTGTTTTTCCCTTGTTGTGCCTCCCTTATCGGGTAGCACTTGCTCGGGCTCTCTCGGTTACCAAAACCAGAGAGAAAGACAACTTTACAAAGCAACTGGTTGCACTGAGTTGTTATTTGAGAAGCCCCCAATACCCCTATATATATAGGAGGGTCATGGGATAGAGTTCTCTATCCCGGGCAATGCGGGACTAAAGCAAGAGTAGAAGGGTTCGAGATTTTTTCACAAAAACAACCAACTGCGCAACCTGAACCGATCGTTTCATTTCTGAAACGGTCGGTTGGGGACCTGAGCCGGTCGGTTAACACCTCAATCAATTGTTTGGGACCCATGAAACAGTCGGTTCACTTCTGAACCAGTCGATTCGTGGTCCTGATCAGTTCCCGATTGACTTTTCTTCTTCTGTTTCTAATTGGTACCAAATACCAATCCTTGTTCCAATCAAATTGGGTAAGTGAAATGAAAAGAAATTTCACACCAATCCTACTTTCCCAACTTGCTCGGTTGGACCAGTTGAACCGATCGTTTCAACACTTGAAGCGATTGTTTCACCCTGTCCATCAGTCGATCGACTCACCATCTGAGCCGATCGGTTCACCAAGCTCATTCGATCGGTTCATCACATGAGCCGATCGGTTGGGAGTGCATATTGTGCAGAATCAGTAAATTCAGTTTCAATCAATCTGACACTCCAATCAATGTGTCCAGCACCTTGAACATTATGACATTGAGCTATCAATTAATTGAGTATTTAATTGAACTACTAAACTCCTTTAGTAATCAATCTAAACATTGTTTGTGGACAAAACTCCTCTTCCAGGTTAAATCCTATGTGTGTGACCCTACAAGTCCATTTCACATTGGCAGTAAAAGTCCATAACACTTATGACTTCACAAGCAAAGAGCGGTGCCTAGTCACACATCAATGCTACCCAAGTGAAATAGAAAGTTGGAGAACAACTTTCAATCCTACAATCTGTGAATGGTGTTACAGTGAATGTATAATTCCTTTGCCACTGATATCCCGAATGAACTCGAGGCATGGAACAGTCATCCTGTCAACGTTCATTCACTTTCTTGATCTCAGAGTATATTGAAAGAGATATGTATGACATCAATATCACATACTGATTCACACATGCGTGCACGCCTTTTTTCAATCCAACTCATCAAGTGGCCATGGATATCAAACTCCCTTAGGAGGGACAAATCCCATATCTATCACTCACCCCTCAAAACCCCATGTGTCAAAGCCACCCAATCATCACCTTTATAACAACCCATGTTTTAGGACTGTGTTTGATGATGTCAAAGTGTGCCCAATGACATGTGTTGAGTGTAGTGATTTCAGGTCAAAGAATCACACTCACGACCATCATTGTTAGTACTGACTGTGACTACCATGTCATGGTTCCATGTGTCAAACTCACGGTGGGTCTGTCTGGTACACTTGTTCTCTAACAAGTACCTATGTGTTTGGTTTGATATCTCTATATCATGACTAATGAGATTCTATCATCAACTAACACCACAATCTAGTCTTGTGTGTCATTGTTGTCTATCTACCTTCCACAATGACATCCGACTAGGGACATAACAAGAATGTACAAACTCTTAGCATCTGTATGATCTCATCGTTCGGGTCCTTAACCTGAAAGCATACGTCATTGAGTACTGTCATTCTCTAGACATTCAATCTGTTCTATCACTATCTCATATAACTGAACCAGAAAGAATTGGAAGCTTGCCTTTGATGTATATCAAATCAATCTTAATGTATCCCACCAATCATCCCACGATTGGCTCTCAGGGCATACATAACAACACCACTCCATAAAGGTTTATGCAAAGTATTAATAGGTGGAGAGGGTACTACAATTGAGCTAAGGGATTAGGATAGAATGATATAAACTTGAAGTATTAGACCTAAGCTCTTTGCGAATGATGGCAAGTATGGATTATGATCAAGTATGTGTATATGATCTCAATTGTTATTCAGTTGTTGTGTATAAGGTGTCCTAAGACCACTCCTATTTATATAAAATGTTTACAAGTGGCTAGGGAAGTTGTGGGGAGATTCTAGAGTGTTCTAGATGGTCAATTTGTTGGAATGTATGCCCTGAGAGACAATCATGGGATGATTTGTGGGATACATTAAGATTGATTTGATAAACATCAAAGGAAAGCTTCCTATTCTTTCTGGTTCAGTCATTCGAGATAGTGATAGAACAGATTGAATGTATAGAGAATGACAGTACTCAATGACGTATGCTTTCAGGTTAAGGACCTGAACGATGAGATCATACGGATGCTAAGAGTTTGTACATTCTTGTTATGTCCCTAGTCGGATGTCATTGTTGAAGGTAGATAGACAACAATGACACACAAGACTAGATTGTGGTGTTGGTTGATGATAGAATCTCATTAGTCATGATATAGAGATATCAAACCAAACACATAGGTACTTGTTAGAGAAGAAGTGTACCGAAAAAACCCACTGTGAGTTTGACACATGGAACCATGACATGGTAGTCACAGTCAGTACTCACAATGATGGTGGTGAGTGTGATTCTTTGACCTAAAATCACTACACTCAACACATGTCGTTGGGCACACTTTGACATCATCGAACGCAGTCCTGAAACATGGGTTGTTATAAAGGTGATGATTGGGTGGCTTTGACACATGGGGCTTTTGAGGGGTGAGTGATAGATATGGGATTTGTCCCTCTTGAGGGAGTTTGATATCCATGGCCACTTGATGAGTAGGATTGAGAAAGGCGTGCACGCATGTGTGAATCAATATGTGATATTGATGTCATACATGTAACATCCCTGACCTGGGTTATAAACTAACCCTAGATGTTTTTCCTAAATATGTAATTAAATAATTGTGATTACTCCCTGGCATGTAATTCAGTTCCTCAGGAACATACACTTTCAATTTTGTTCTGTTTAAACAATATTATGATATTGTTTTGTAATGCAGGGACCTATGTGCAAATTACCCATATAAAGGGGCTAACTTGCAAATTGCACAGGTTAAGATGTTCCTCTGATGATAAGACATCATATGAGTGAATATGTTGAGGTATGATGGATTTCCCAAGCTTGGGCATCAAGATGCAGCTTGTGGAATGATCCTTGTGCTTAAAAACCCTAATTTTGGAGTAAAGTGCAATTTACCCAAAATATGGGGTGCAATTTGTAAAATGCACCTTCTAGAATATCTTTTATGACTCTTGACATCATTTAAAGTAAAAATGATGAAAGGGTCGCTTCAATGAATAATCAGATGAGAAGAATAATCTTTGTGGTAAAATTCACTTAATATGAGTAAGGAGACCCTTCACATATGTACCTTAGTTTGCATGTTGGTTTTCTTTACCCTTAAATCTTGAGTTTTAATGGGCTTTGCATACGTTATGATGGTTTGGACGTGCCTTAGAAAGAAGGAGGGACTTAGATGAGAAATCTATGTTCTAAAGGTCCTTATGGTGAAAATTAACCTAAACTATAAAAGCCTACTTCTTTGCAAACCAAGCAAACGTATCCTTTCTCCTCTTCATTTCTCATCCTGCTCAACCGACCAAGGCAGAGCTCTAGAACTCAAGGAGATGACCAACTAGTTCTAAGGTAAGAAGAAAACCATCTTCTAGCTCGGATTCTTGGAGGAAATCCTTGTATAAGGTTGGTTCTAAGGTTAACTTACTTAGGTTTCTTGTTTTAGCCGACCATCCCAATCTTTTCCTTGGAAAATCATCTTTGGCCAACCTATGGAGCTCAAGACGCCATTAAAGGCTTGAATCTTGGAAGCTTGGAGCTCTAGGAACAACGTTTACGGCGGGTTTTATAACTCTAAACTTCTTGCTTTATTATGCATATGTATGTTCTTGCAATTTAAGCTTAGTTCTTCTTCTACCTCCTTTCTTCCTTGCACTTTTGCAAGCAATCCGTGGAGTAACCGACCTAAACAGAGGTTGAAGATGATGGGCTTGGATTCCTAGGCAATTTTATCAAACGACCTTGAACCCATTTGGTCCAAACGGTTGCAAACCGTTTGAAATCAAACGGTCTCAAATCGTTTAATCTCAAACGATCTTGCAAGACCATTTGGAATCAAACGGTCTCCAGACCGTTTGATAAGGTTGACCAAGGGACGACCGTTTAAGGGTCTATTGGTAACATGTTGAATTTTTTTTCCTACAAAGAATTATAATCTAATTCTTAATCAATCATGAGTTGAAGGCACTTCAACCCCCAAAACCCTAATCGGGTTGAATTGCTGATTTCAAGGATAGATCTTAGTAAGTTTTGGGTTGAAGGATCCAAACGGTCTCAAGACCATTTTGGGTTTCTTCCAAACAGTCTCAAGACCATTTGGGGACAACCCAAGACCGTTTGGAGGTCTAGGGTTGAGGTAATTTGATGGTATGAGGGTCCAATTACAATAGATTGGTGAATTGATAAAAATGCTGATTTTAGACCTAATTAGAATTCAATCCTTATCCAATCGACTTGGATTTTGGTCAAACTTTGGACGGTCTCAAGATCATTTGGATGATGTCCAAACGATCTCAAAACCGTTTTGGCCAAGTTTGGGCCCAATTGGAGGTCAATTGATGGGTTCAACCTCGATTTGACTCACATTGTTGAACATTGATGATTATCCGATTGAAAACCCTAATTGAGTTGGATTCAACCCTAATTGGCTTTCAATTGAGGGTCAATTTGGTGTCCAATTGATTAAGGCTAATCCTAATTGACTCAAATTATAAGTGGTTAACATGGATTTGGCCAAGTGGAGGCTTCAACATAGATAACCATAATCGATCATAACCTTTGATTGATTTTTGAGGTTCAAACAGTTTGAGCCCATTTGGACCAAACGGTCTCAAGACCGTTTGGGGCCAAACGGTCTCAAGACCGTTTGGGCTCAAATGATCTCAAGGTCGTTTGGACCAATCGATCTCAAGATCGTTTAAGATCAAACGGGTTCAAACCGCATAGCTTCAAACGGTTTGGAGGTCAACTTTTTCAAACGGTCTTCACACCCATGCGGTCTTGGTGATCCATGCGGTCTTGAAGGTCAAACCAACCAAACGGTCAACGCCCCCAAACGGTCTCAAGACCGTTTGGAGGTTGAAGGTTGAAACCGTTTGGAGATTTTCAAGGTTGTTTATACTTAATCAATTGAAGGTGTAATTGTTCTATGGTGATCTAATCTAAACCCTAAAGGTACCCTAGGACATTAAGGGACTAAGTGACTAATGAATTGACCCATGATGGTGATCAATGGTGTAATTTACCTAAAATGCCCTTGAAGGGTTAAATCAAAGGATGCCTTGCTATAATCAAACCCTAATCACATGATAGTGGTGATTTGGCTAATGATAGTCAATGAGGACTTAACCCAACCTAATCTAGAGTGGTGTAATCACCATCTATTAGTAAGAGGAGAGAGAAAGTATCATTTATGGTTGAAAAATCAAGTAAAATACCTTCAATGTGCATAAATATGCAGGATTAGGGTATGATCCACCTATGTGATATCATGGAAACCCTAATTATGATAATTGATGAATCTTAATCTTATCTAAGGGCATCAATGGTGATGTTTCTCATATATGATGATGTTATGAGTTCAATTCACCATGAGGTGAATAGTAAACTCTAAGTTTAGGGGGATGACATGTAATGTGACTAGTAAACCCGAATTGATGAGAAAATCAGGGAACCTAATTCTTGTAAGAGTATGAAGGCTCAACTCCTGAAATGAATTGTTTACTGTTATCAGTTAAATTAACTATGCGGGTTCCTATATGAGGATGATCATATCCATGTATGGGTCATGATACTATATTCATTGAAAGCATGTTATTAGCTTTATGAATAGTGAAATACCCTGTTGTCCACTAAGTGGCATCCTATGAGATTGTTAGGCTATAAGAGCCATGTATACCATCAAGGTCATGCTTATCAGATGACTTGTGATGAGATGATTGAGAAATGATATCTGATGTGAATTAGACCTGTTACATTTAGTATTCTATTTTCATAGCTGCCATGCTAATGTTTAAATGTTTGAGAACATGTATGATGTTAAAAGAATACTGAAATGTACCTAACTAATCAAGTATAATCATACCATGTAGAGCCCTGATCATAGATCCATCATTGTCAGAAGCCAAATGATGGTGAAACAGGTTTTCCTAAGGGAACTCCTGGATCACATACTTTTGAGTATGTGGGGGAATATGGATGTGTAAATCCTTACATCCTAGTGTAGTAATTGATGTAGATGTATCTTAATCCATCATCCCTTCACTATATGTTTATGTTGTAATCTCAAGGAAATCCTTTATACCGCATCGATGAGAGATAAACAAGAAATCTTTCGATGATGAAGAGAGTACAGAATGCCACTGGGACTCTAATAGCGAAGTACCAGATTACCCTGGTGAGCTATATCAGCAGAGACACAAGATGTCCTGCATGTTTATCCTCACTCTGACTGAGGAAGATGAGGTCATAAGAATACGGCTCTTTTGATGACCTAGGTATGATACCGATGCGACTTAACAGTGATCGGTTCGAGTATGAGCGGTATACCTCATCTCCGTAGGGCATAATGATGTTTGTAAAACATAATCAACCGCGTAGTATATCTACTTAGGTTAAACTACGAGACACATGAATGATGTTACACTGCATAGTATATATGTTCTTCATTTTTCCCAAATGTTGTTGTTCTACTTAAATGTCAATATGTTGTTGATTGTCTTAAAAGCTTTTATTGCTTATATTGTTCTTTGATTTCTATAATAAATCTTCTAGTGGAGAGTTATAACTCTCGCTGGGACAATTATTTAAAATTGTCTCACCCCGTAGACTTCAACTTTTGAGGTGGTCGTCGAGGACGAAGGAACCAGCCTACAGGTGATCAGTACCAGCAGCAGCACCAGGAGCAACAGTGAATCTCAGGTGGAGATACTGACTGCTGAGTCTTGTAGTTAGATAGTCCTATGTCATCTCTGTACTCTCAGGTCCTTGGAGTTAGTGGTCTGAGATTTTGGTTTTGACTCTTGAGATTTTGTATCATGTTGTGGATAATTACTCAAGAAGTAATTTGACAGAGATGTAAATAGTTTATTTCCTTTCTATGAAAGAAGTTTTATGATTTCAAGATCTTGTTTCAAAAAGTTTTAAATTTTCGGTGATTTTTGTATTCCGCTGCTAATCGAATGCTTCCGCTGAGTTTATATAGTAGTTTTGGAGATCGAAGCCCACAATACATATCTCTTCCAATCTACTCTGCGATCAAGAAAGTGAATGAACGTTGACATGATGACTGTTCCATGCCTCGAGTTCATTCGGGATATTAGTGACAAAGGAATAATACATTCATTGTAACACAATTCACATATTGTAGGATTGAAAGTTGTTCTCCAAGTTTCTATTTCACTTGGGTAGCACTGATGTGTGACTAGGCACCGCTCTTTGCTTGTGAAGTCATAAGTGTTATGGATTTTCACTGCCAACGTGAAATGGACCTGTAGGGTCACACACATAGGATTCAATCTGGAAAAGGAGTTTTGTCCACAAACAATGTAAAGGAGTTTAGTAGTTCAATAAAACACTCAATCAATTGATAGCTTAGTATCATAATGTCCAAAGGTGTTGGACTGATTGATTAGAGTAGCGGATTGATTGAAACTGCAATTGACTAATTCTGCATAATTTGCACTTCCAACCGATCGGCTCATGTGATGAACCGATCGACTGAGCTTGGTGAACCGATCGACTCAGGTGGTGAGTCGATTGGCTCATGGACAAGATGAAATGATTTCTTCAAGTGTTGAAATGATCGGTTCAACTGATGCAACTGAGCAAGTTGGGAAAGTAGGATTGGTGAGAAATTTCCTTTCGTTTCACTTTCCCAATTTGATTGGAACAAGGATTGGTATTTGATACCAATTAGAAACAAAAGATGAAAAGTCAACTGAGAACTGGCCAGGACCACGAACCGACCAGTTCAGAAGTGAACCGATCATTTCATGGGTCCCAACCGATCAGTTGAGGTGTCAACCGACCGGCTCAGGTCCCCAACCGACCGTTTTAGAAATGAAACGATCGGTTCAGGTTGCACAGTTGGTTGTTTTTTTGGAAAATCTCGAACCCTTCTACTCCTGTTTTAGTCCCATATTGCTCGGGATAGAGAACCCTGTCCCATGACCCTCCTATGTATATAAGGGTATTGGGAGCTTCTCAAAGAACAACTAAGTGCAACCAGTTGCTCTGTAAAGTTGTCGTTCTCTCTGGTTTTAGTAACCGAGAGAGCCTGAGCAAGTGCTACCCGATAAGGGAGGCACATCAAGGGAAAAGCAACTGCAGAAAGTGACTGGGGGAAGGAGAGTGTGTCAGTGACTAGTACACTGAAAGGAGGGTGTGACTCCTTCCAATTCCTTGTTGGACAAGGAGATTGGAGTTCCAGGTGGTCCGTGTAGACTACTTCAGAGGCGGGATATTTCTGCCGCTCAGAGGACAACTGTCAATCCCGACAGTCCTAGTGAGACCAGGAGTCGTCGGTCCCGGTGTGACCAGGAGCTGCACAAATACCGTCCAAGACCGGAGGTGAAGCCCATGCAAGCCGCGAGGTATTTTCACAGATCAAGCCTCAGGATAAGGTATGATTCCACAAACCATCCTTTCCTATTGTATAGACGTTGACGCATTTCCTTGTTTTGGGTTTGGGGAGGAGAACTTTTTTGTTTCCGCTGCCTTCTCGGCCTCCACTAAAACCCAACAGTGGTATCAGAGCCACGCCAACTTCTCTATACTTTAGGATTATCGATATGATCGATTTCGGTTTGTCGCCTTTATTTATTGCATACGATGTGAATAAAATTGGCTTTATGCATGTCCAATCCTAAATCCATAAATCCCAATTTACATATATGATATGTATTATGAATGCACTCGATACACGTCGCCCTTAAATGAGTTTTGTGGTTGATGTATAGCATAGTTATGGCCAATAAACCCTATCTGTTTTTGGTTGTATGTGGTTGCTTGCATCTCGGTATGCGCACCGATCTTCCTTCTCCTATTTCTGATGTAACTCAAAATAATTCGAGATTTCTTTCCTACCTTTGCTCCCCTCGAATGTAACTCGATGTTTCTCCTTTTACAATGTAAAATAGGATAGAATTTTATTTCTTGTTATGTCAAAGAACGGAGGACATCCTGACGACAGCTGAGACAATCGGTTCAAGGAGTGAACCGATCGGTTGACGTTCCAGACGATCGGTTCAAGGAGTGAGCCGATCGGTTGATGACCAGTTCGAAGAGAGAGACAAGCGGGTGGCGGCCATGATGAGATGCACGACAAACCAGGTGAACCGATCGGTTGGAGGAGCCGACCGATCGGCTGGTAGCACCCAGCCGACTGGCCTGATGGTGAGCCGATCAGTCATGTGATGAGTTGATCAAACCCAGAAAGGCAAAGCACAGAATTCATCTTGTACATGTTGCATGTGATGTAGACCTAGATGACTGTGATTCCTCTTGGCTCGAGGAATCACATTAGGATGGCCATAATCATTGCTTTTATCGTTTTTCATGTTTTCTGTGGGATATAGCATGTATATGATATGTACTATGTATTGTGGTGATTGGATATGTATATGTATATAAAAACCAAATCCCTCATTAAATATTACATTTTAGATGCCTTCCAGATGTGACACATGTGAAAAGCTTGATCGACCAAGTGTGGGCACGCCCAAGCATGGTGCACCGTCTATCTCGTGGAAGCGTGAAGGATGGATATGTGGGTCTGCCCAAGCAGGGTGCATATTCATCGTGTTTGCTTTGGGTCGGACTTAACGAGGTGATCTAGATAGGATCTAGCACCTAGAGGCATGGAGATGATCATGGCAAGGAGTTGGATATGACATCTTATCAAGAGTTGCATATGATGCAATTGGCAAGAGTTGCCTACCTGGGAGATCTAAGTTGTGGGTGACAGCCCAAGCTGGTCCATGACTTGGAGGATTTCAGGATCTTGCCCACTAGAAGGTTGTACGCTGCAATCTTCTGAATTGATGGTGAGGGCTATCAATTTGAAGTAAAATAGTGGGAGCGATAATTAATTAAAGGCCTAATTATATCGTCAACTTTTCAAATCAATCAAATAAGTCAAAAATGAGTTTTTGGACTAAAATTGCATATTTCCTTTTGTAGTACAAATGACAACAAACAACAATCACTTTTCTTTGCGATCGGTCCTTGAAAAGGACAGGCTAAATGGGACAAACTTCCACGACTGGTATAGGACATTGAGAATTGTTCTCACTCAAGAACGAAAGCTCTATGTCCTGGATATTCCAATTCTAGAGGAACCTGCTCCTAATGCACCACATGCAGAAAGGGATGCTTATAAGAAGCAATCTGATGATGCCATTGATGCAAAGTGCTTGATGTTGTGCTCTATGAACCACGAGTTGCAGAGACAACATGAGACATATGATGTCTCCAAGACATTGTCCTAGTATGTCATGACAGAAGGAGATCCAGTAAGGTATTCACACACTCAATATGATTGGGTATGTGAAAAGACCTGACTAAGAAGGATTCCCTCTGAGCCAAGAGTTGTCTATTGGTATGATACTGCAAATGTTGCGAGAATCATACAGTTCATGATAAACTATGACATGAACAACTTTGACAAGCGTTGACAAAGTTGTTGGACATGTTGAGGAGAGTAGAGGCAAATATGAAGAAGGACTAACCCTAATCTTTGATGAGATCAATGAAAGGTAAGTCTTAAGGGCAAGGGCAAGGGCAAAGCAAAGAAGTGTTCTGATGCTAGCCAGCAGCCCAAGCCATCTTCAACCTCAAGGCACATGAGGAAAGGGTGTATGAGGGAATTGCCCTCTATATCTGGAAGAACAAAAGAAGATGAAGGAGGGGATGGAGATCTCCACTTAAGGTATCATGAAATGAACCGCTTCTTTATTTGAGGTATATGATACCAAGATATGGATATGTCATGTATGATATGCAATATCCACAAAGAAGTGATGGCCTTTGTGAAAGGACTAAGAAAGGAGTACCCATCATTGGAGCAAGTGTTGTTGCCATAGATAGGAGTACCTTTTAGTTTATTTCAGCCTAAAGGTCACGAAATAGAGTTGAGAACTGCTATTTCATATTTGCCAATAGATAGAAACACTTTATTTTTGCATATTGTATGACAATGATAGCAATCAATAAAGAGGTGTTTCAATTTATAAAGATATGATCTTTGTGGAAATGCCTTATTTATCTTGTGGTATTTGATATGCATAAGATAAAAAGATACCTAAAAGTTATAGATAACTCAAACAATCAAATTAGCATCAATCATGAGAAATTCATCTCTAGTTTCCATGTAATGGATAAATCTAGACTCTTTTGGTTAGAGAACCAGTAAGAGACATGAATATCTTGGACATGATTAATCAATCTTCACTAATGGTAGTGGGAGAATGATTGTCCTATTAGGTATAATACATGTGATGTATTTACATACCTATTGGAACAAATGCTAATACTTCAAATGGTGTTTAGAGAAATACCAATATGAATATCTTGGAAGTGTTCAAGATTATCATAGATGAAGTGCTAATTTGGTAAAGTGTTAATTCTTGATGAGATCAATGAATGAAATACTTGGACCAAATGTTTGAGATCCGTATGAGTGATTATGATAGTGTATCATAGTGAACTCATGATTAAGGCATGATGATGTCTAAATCAAGAAGGAATCATACTCTAAGGAGTTAGAGAATGATTATCAAATAACTGAATTCTTCTTAATAAAAGAATACCCCTCACTAATAAAAGAAATTAAGAATCACAAGGGTTGTGAATTCTTATATCCTTACACCTCAATTATCTATGTGATGAGTTGTTCATGTGATGAGTCAACTATCTAGATGAATACGAGGAACCGAATTTTGAGTTATGGTTTATGACCATTACATCCTAAATGACATCCATGTGAACCATAAGGTATGACCTTGATGGTAGCACTCATTGGATGAAATCCATAAGTGCAAATGATTCTTAAGTGTTAAGACACATTGATAACATTTTGAGAAGGATGATGCTTGTTGATTGCAACTTAATGACTAAGCATTTGACATATGGATACTAAAACCGCATTCCAATGAGGAATAAAACAAGGACGTGTACGTGACACAACCTATAAGGTTTATGAATCCACTAATGCAATTGAAGTCTATAAGTTATAATGGACTAATCAATGTGATTGATTGAGTACAAGAAACTCAGAATTGGATCTTTACTTTGATGATATAGTCAAAAGGTTTGACTGATATGTCAAAGATAAAGAAGGGATATGTGATTCAGTGGGAGCGTGTTCACATTCCACATGTTGATGTGAAATGGAAATGTTCTAGAATGGAAATCCAAAAGAGGAAATTATCTTTAAGGAAGATAGAGATGTTTCCTATGTGATAGGAATAGAGATCTATAGAGATAGTTCTGGAAAACCTCTTGACCTGAAAAGAGAAAGCACATATTGGCAATCTGTACTGAAGGGTTCATTATGAACAAATTCAGTGGGAGAAAACTTGTCCATGTTATATGGAGTTAGTATCCCAAGGCCAAGTGTCCAATTCTTATGAAGAATGGGAACACTAAGAATAGGTATGGATCTATCATGTATGTAATCATCCCATTATCTTGCATGTATCGACATGGCAAGAACAAAACACATTCATCATCTTGTATGTAGGACATGGCAATATGATGTGTTCATCCTGATAACTCGTATGCGGGACATGACGAGTGGATGTCTGTCTACTTCCAGTAAGGGTTACTGGAATACCATGAGAACTTGATAAGTACTTGGGAAGTACTAGTTCTATGGAGATAAGGAAGAGTTCAATGTAAAGAGTTACATTGATGCGAACTTCTGAAAGGATAGAAAATTAATCGCAAAATATATATAGGATATATAAAAGTGAAAGTTTGTTGATAATTGGAAGTGTTCCAATAAAACCATTTAAAAAGGAAATGCTAAGTATCTGTGTTGGTGAACAGAAGTGGATACTATATGGATCTGGAAGTTCATGAGATGAACTTATAGATATTCCGCTCATTGATGACAAGTATGGAATCCTTGATCATGCAATGTGCCTAAAGGTTAGCAAAGGAATACTAGATCGCATATTATGGCAACTCCATCTCATACGTATGACGTACAGTGAAGAGATGAGAGACATGAAATTTATACTAACTTTGGCAAGGTGTTACCATTACTCACTATGATCGCACTAGAGCAGAGTAATATGTGGGACATGTTTGAAGATCACTATGAATATGATTCAAGGGTGATTGGCTCACAGTGCAAGTGGGAGTCTGTTGAAATGTATGCCATGAGAGCCAATCATGGGATGATTGGTGCGATACATTAAGATTGATTTGATAAACATCAAAGGAAAGCTTCCAATTCTTTCTGGTTCAGTCATTTGAGATAGTGATAGAACATATTGAATATCTAGAGAATGACAGTACTCAATGACGTATGCTTTTAGGTTAAGGACCTGAACAATGAGATCATACGGATGCTAAGAGTTTGTACATTCTTGTTATGTCCCTAGTCGGATGTCATTTTGGAAGGTAGATAGATAGCAATGACACACAAGACTAGATTGTTGTGTTGTTTGATGACAGAATCTCATTAGTCATGATATAGAGATATCAAACCAAACACATAGGTACTTGTTAGAGAACAAGTGTACCGGACAGACCCATCGTGAGTTTGACACATGGAACCATGACATGGTAGTCACTGTCAGTACTCAAAGTGATGGTGGTGAGTGTGATTCTTTGACCTGAAATCACTACACTCAACACATGTCGTTGGGCACACTTTGACATCATCAAACGCAGTCCTGAAACATGGGTTGTTATAAAGGTGATGATTGGGTGGCTTTGACACATGGGGCTTTTGAGGGGTGAGTGATAGATATGGGATTTGTCCCTCCTATGGGAGTTTGATATCCATGGCCACTTGATGAGTAGGATTGAGAAAGGCGTGCACGCATGTGTGAATCAGTATGTGATATTGATGTCATACATATCTCTTCCAATCTACTCTGACATCAAGAAAGTGAATGAACATTGACAAGATGATTGTTCCATGCCTCAAGTTCATTCGGGATATCAGTGACAAAGGAATTATACATTCACTGTAACACCATTCACGGATTGTAGGATTGAAAGTTGTTCTCCAACTTTCTATTTCACTTGGGTAGCACTGATGTGTGACTAGGCACCGCTCATTGCTTGTGAAGTCATAAGTGTTATGGACTTTCACTGCCAACGTGAAATGGACCTGCAGGGTCACACACATAGGATTCAACTTGGAAAAGGAGTTTTGTCCACAAACAATGTTTAGATTGATTACTAAAGGAGTTTAGTAGTTCAATTAAACACTCAATCAATCGATAGCTCAATATCATAATGTTCAAAGGTGTTGGACTGATTGATTAGAGTATTGGATTGATTGAAACTGCAATTGACTAATTCTGCACAATCTACACTCCTAATTGATCGGCTCATGTGATGAATCGATCGACTGAGCTTGGTGAACCGATCGGCTCAGGTGGTGAGTCGATCAGCTCATGGACAGGATGAAACGATTGCTTCAAGTGTTGAAATGATCGGTTCAACTGATGCAACCGAGCAAGTTGGGAAAGTAGGATTTGTGAGAAATTTCCTTTCGTTTCACTTGCCCAATTTGATTGGAACAAGGATTGGTATTTGATACCAATTAGAAACAAAATATGAAAATTCAATCGGGAACTAACCAGGACCATGAACCGACCGGTTCAGAAGTGAACCGATCATTGCATGGGTCCCAACCGATCAGTTGAGGTGTCAAGCGACCGTCTCAGGTCCCCAACCGACCGTTTCAAAAATGAAACGATCGGTTCAGGTTACGCAGTTGGTTGTTTTTGTGGAAAATATTGAACCCTTCTACTCCTGCTTTAGTCCCATATTGCCCGGGATAGAGAACCCTATCCCATGACCCTCCTATATATATAGGGGTATTGGGGGCTTCTCAAAGAACAACTAAGTGCAACCAGTTGCTCTATAAAGTTGTCGTTCTCTCTGGTTTTGGTAACCGAGAAAGCCCGAGTTAGTTCTACCCGATAAGGGAGGCACAACAAGCGAAAGACAACTGCAGAAAGCGACTGGTGGCAGGAGAGTGTGTCAGTGACTAGTATGTTGACAGGAGGGTGCGACTCCTTCCAATTCCTTGTGGGACAAGGAGATTGGAGTTCCAGGTGGTTCGTGTGGACTACTTTAGAGGCGGGAGATTTCTTCCGCTCAGAGGATAGCTGTCAATCCCGACAGTCCCAGTGAGACCAGGAGTCGTCAGTCCTTGTGTGACCAAGAGCTGCATAGACACCGTCCAAGACCGGAGGTGAAGACCGCGCAAGCCGCGAGGTATTGTCGTCGAGCAAGCCTCGGGACAAGGTATGATTCCACAAACCATCCTTTCCTATTGTATAGACGTTGACACATTTCCTTATTCTGGATTTGGGTAGGAGAAAAATTTTGTTTCCGCTGCCTTCTCGCCCCCCCCTAAAACCCAACACAATTAGCCACTAGGAAGAAATTGACTAAGTTTCAATGGCTAATTTGATTATTAATAATTTTTGGTTCCTAAAAACTTTCAATCGATAAATTATTTGACCGAACTATTTGTTGATCGATAAGTTCTCTATGTTGCAACTGAGTCTAACGACAAAGTGTTAGTCTAACTACTAAGTCAAAACTAGCACAATGGTTCTATTTTTGTTCAAACTTTTTTTCAATCGATCATCAAGGTCAATATTTTCTTTGACCTAGAATTCAAGCTATGAAATGACTAATTCACGATCGATAACACGTTCAACTGAATGGATTTCGACTGATGAAGATTTCAACTAAAATAGACTTTATGAAGGAATATACAAATGTGTGAAAATCTATCTAATGACTTTACTTCTAAAATATATCAACCTTAAAGGCTTCATATGAGTGTGGGTTAGGATTTTGGGTAGGTTTTAAAATATCATCACTTGTCCTTACATCACGTCTATCAAGTTGTACAAAAGCACACGTGTACACTCAAATACATGGTGGAGCTTGATTTGCAAGCATCCAAACATATGAAGTTTGCAAGGCCTTTGTAGTTGGATCTTTACTAAGTTGCTTGATCACCTGAAATACTTTATACGCATGTTAGTAATATAATTTGGGAAATATATAAAACATCAAAATATGAGTGTGGCATATCCAAAAAAAAAATATCATTCTGATATATATTGTGATGATAGTCTATACCACTACAAAAGATATGTTACCCTCAACATACCCTTTTTAGAAATTTCCACACAATTCCTTATTAATCAATTAACTTTAACTTTAATGTATTAATTGATTGGTTTTAGTGAAAAGGACTTTACTTTGTGAACTCTAGAGTCAACAAATCTAGATAATAACTTATCACCCATGTAATATATATATATATATATATATATAAATATATATATATATATATATATATATATATTCTATTACCATTTTAGCAACTTTCATGGAAGAGAGAAAAAAGTGAGCAATTGTGCTTTCTCCTTATATTAAGACTATTAACAGGAAAAGGGAAAACTTTTTGTGCAAGCAATCTATTTCACATTTATATTTTTTGAATTCCAATTCTTTCCTCTTGCTCTTTCATTTCTTTTAAACATTTCAAGGATAGGAGAGAGAGAAAGGAAAACCACCATTTATATCTTTGGGTTAATTGTAAAATTAAAGAACATTTGAAAGAAAAAGTCTAGTTTGAGTCTCATTTTAATTTTCTTATTTCATCATCCTTCAAGAAATTTCATTTCATGGACTTTTTGCATTAAGACCCACAACAATTTATTTTAAGTAAAACCACATTCTAGGGTTCAAATTATTCTTGAAAATTTTAGATGTTACAATAACCAAAAGAACCTAGACAACCATCATTATAGATTCTAGAAATACATTTCCCACTTATGTTCTCAAGATGAAAATGCTATAAGTATTCAAGGTTTGAGTTATCGAGTTATTCAGTATGTATGTTATACATATTTGTCTCTACAACTATCGAGTATAAAGTATGCGACTTAGGTCACTGTCATATAAGATCATATCTTTTAAAATGAAAAATCAATTTATTCATCATATTCTTGTCCATACAAGATACATGATGTTTTTCCATAATGGTGGGTACATAATAGCACTTCACTAATTCTATTACATGCCCATTAATGATAAATTCTAACTTTAGTGGCAACAAAACTTGTTGTGCATAGTCTTAGCTTACTTTTTCTTAAGTTATGGAGTGGAGATCTTTGTCTCCTTCTTCTTCCTGAGTTCCTCTATGTAAAGAGGATAGATCATTTTTTGGTGTCTAGGCTGGTGACAGTGGTTGCATTTTCATTCCTTATTCACTCCTTACTTAGCTTTCAGTGTAGAATATTGTGACTTCAAGCTAGCTTTAGAACTCTTATAAGCTTTACCTTTTCCCTTGGACTTACCTCTATTAATCTTCATCAAATATTTTGGTTTGTCCTTCTTCACCTAAGCTTCAACTTTCCTCACCATGGCAAGTAATTCTGATAACGGTTTGCTAAAATTGTTGATGTTGTAGTTCATTACAAATTGGTTCTATAATTCTGGTATTAGTTGTAGAATGACATTTGTGGATAACTCTTGATCTAAGGGAAATCCTAGTCTAGCAAGTTTCTCTACATAGACAATCAACTTGAGTGTGTGGGGACCTACTAGATTTCCTTCAGCCATACTACACTTGAACAATGCCGTGGAGACATCATATCTCTATTTATTAAGATGTGTAACCATCTCACTGACATCCATGTTTGTGTGGTGTCTCTTAAGCTCATAGTTCATTTAGCATAGCATCAGACAGTTGACATCCACGACATCTTCATAATGCTTCTTATAAGCATCCCTATCAGCCTTAGGCATGATGGGATCGAGTTCATCTAGCTCTAGTATCTCTAAGACATAAAGTTGGCACTCTTGGGTGCAAAAAATTCTGACATCATGAACCTGTCATGGAAAATATTCATGTTCATCTTGTCCATCTCAAGGACCGATCGTAAAAAAAATTATTTGATTTTTCCATTAGTTTCTACAATAGGAAAATTTTGCAACTTAGTCAAGACAATTTTGATTAAACTGATTTGATAAGTTTGAGAATATTAATTAGGTTTTTAATTAATTATCACTCCTACTATTTTATTCAAATTAATAGTCCTCACTACCAATTTGGAAGATTGTAGCATACAACCTTCTAGTGAGCCATGATCTAAAATAAATAAGTCATTACCCATCAAACTGTGGTGTCCATAACCAATAATTATGGTAGCCAACAATTGCCAATTGTATCTCATGCAACTCTTAGATAGATTGTATGCACAACACTTTTTCATAGTCTATTTGTATGCTTCTAGGTACTTAATCTCATTAAGGCCACCTAGTTAAAACTGACTCGAAACCAGCACGATAAAATATGCACCCTACTTTGGCATACCTACATATCTACCATCACACTTACATGAGATAGACGGCACACCATGCTTTGTCATAACCTACACTTGATCGATCAAACTTTTCAAGTATGTCAGTTATGGAAAGCATATTAGGCTTAATATTTATTGAGGGATTTTATATAAATACTTATACATATCCTATCATCGCATGCTTATAATATGTATCATATACATGCGATATCTATAAATGAAAAATATGTAATCACAACATACGAGAGATGGTTATGGCCATCCTAATGTAATTTGTTAGATCCATGAAGAGTTGCTACCATGTAAGGTGTTGAATCTCATGTAGCAACATGTATTTGAATACTTATGCAGACCAGGTCAGTCATTTAAACCTTCAGTCAATTTGTTGGCCTTCAGGTCGGTCAATTGGTTCCCTACATGTGGTCTACTGGCTCTCAGATCATGCAATTGGCTAGACTTCTCTAGTCAATCTATTGGGCTTTTGGTCGATCAGTTTGCTCATCCTTTCATTGGCCTCCTCGATCCTCCAATCGATCGACTCGACTCTCAATCGGTCGACTACTCTTGTGCCAAACATCTTTTCACAAAGAAATTTAAATTAAAACTATCTTATTCCATATTACTTTATAAAAGGGAAAACATCGAGTTACATTCAAATAGAATATAGGAAGAAGATCGTTAATTGACATATAGAAAGGGGATAAAGGCTCAGTATGAAAATTGAGTAACAATAGGAAAGAAAACTAAATAACCATACACACACAAGCATATGGGTTTTGGCCATAACCACGCATACATCTACCATCAATATGCTTTTAGGACGATACATATAGATTTCATATACATATATATATATATATATATATATATATATATATATATATATATATATATATATATATATATATATATATATAAAGAGAGAGAGAGAGAGAGAGAGAGAGAGAGAGAGTTAGGCTAGTGTACACTCGAGTGCACCGGAGGTACCGTACACCTCAGTCATTTTTAAAGATGCAATAACTTTTTGAAAAATCTAAATCATTGATCTTCTTAAATATCTTAAGAACATAATATATAATAAATTTTAGCTCATTTGGAAACTTATAGGTCGTGCATCTAAAGGATGCAAAAATCAGGCATTTCAAATTAGTTTTGTTCGTCGATTTTGTTTCCCTTGGAAGAGTGACTTACACTCATCCAAATGAGCTCAAGTTTTGTATGTGACCTATAATTATTGTAACCATTAAGATCAATGGATTAGATTTTAGAAAAACATGGTTTAGATCGGCAAACACCATTTGGGTGTACAGTATAATATGTACACTCGAGTGTATTCTAGCCTGACTCTCTCTCTCTCTCTCTCTATATATATATATATGTATATATATATACTTATCTATATATATATATATATATATATATATATATATATATATATATATGTATATCTGTGTGTGTGTGTTTATTGGGAACGTATGTGATATTTAATAAATAAGAACACTAACCATTCTAATGATCACATCATATGCAATAAAATAAATCAGATCTTATTAATTTAAATCCAGATACACCATAAATTGATGTGGCTTTGGTCCAATGTTGAGAAATCAGGACAATAGATAAGGCAGTGGAAATAAAAATTTAATGCTTGATTCCCAAACCAGCGGATCGCGTAAACAATTGTGTATCTAGGAAATAAGGATAGTAAGAGATGTACCTAGTCTTAGATCAAGTGCAATGACTACTCTTGCACGGTGATGTGTACTATTCTCAAGTTGCACACGAACTATTGGTGATGGCCTCCTAGTGCAACACCACAGACTCATAGTAGTTGTTGTCCTCCTAGCATGATGGCAACAACTTCCACACCTCTATGTAGTCTACAAGGACCACCGAGAACTCCATATTGCGCTACCATTTTCTACGAAGAGGAGTTGTCTCTTCAATCGTCAATGTGCTAGTGTTGATTTTCTCTCCCTTTTTGTTTCTCCCTTGTTGGATATCCATTTTATGAGTAATACTTGCTCAGGTTCTCTACCTATCACATTTATGAGAGGACAATATTTGCAAAGCTTATTGTTGTTTCTTCTGAAAGTATTAACTGTCCCCTATTTATAGGACGGCCAAGGTTAGAGTTTCCTGATCATATGGGAGTCAAAGAAATAGAATTTTATGAATTTTACATAACATGCAAACCATGCAGTGTTCAATTCACCACTGAATCGGTCGTTTCACATGTGAAACAATCGGTTCATGCTTGAATCTATCAGTTCACATGTGAAATGATCGGTTCAATGCTTGATTCGATCGGTTCACATTATTTCCTATCACAAACACATTGGTTTTATTGTGACGATTAATGCACAACATGAAGTCATCACCAATCCTTGATCCAATAGTATTGATCATTGAATCAGACAATTCATAATTTGAACTGGTCATTTTAGACTTTGAACCGGTCGGTTCACTAACTGAAATGGTTGATTCATGTCCCAGTTTAGGCAACATTCACCCAATGTAATTCAAGTTGACCCATACTTGAATCGATCGGTTCAACACTTGAATCGGTCAGTTCAAAGTCATGTTTGTCAATTTTCAGCCATTTCTATTTGAATTCAATACCTAAACATTTCAGTAATCAAGTTAAACCATATTCATGAGTAAACTCCTTTTCCAGGTGCATCCTATGTGTGTGACCCTATAGGTCTCAAGTTACATTGGCAATGAATGTCCATAACCAATTATGACATCACAAGCAATGAGTGGTATCTAGCAACACATCATCGCTACCCAAGTAATTGGAAAGATGGAGAACAGCTTCAACCTACAAAACAATGATCAGTGTTACAGTAATCATATAGTTCCTTTGTCTCTGATATTCAAATTTAACTCGAGGTATGGAATCATCATCCTCTCAATGTTCAACCCATATTCCTTGAACTAGAGTAGACTGTATGAGATGCATGTGAGCTCAAATATCACATATTGAGTCAAACGAGTATGGTCATACATGTCCCAATCTCACTTATCAAGTAGTCAATATATCAATCTCCTATAAAAGGGAAAAATCCCATATACATCACTTGCACTCGATCCCCATGTGTCACAACGTGCTCGAGCATCACCTTTAAGGAAACCCTTATACAAGATTATGTTGGATGATGTCAAAATACGTCAAAGGATATGTGATGAGTGGTGACATAAGGTCTAAGAACCACAATCACCAATATCACTATGAGAGATGATTCTGACTACCATTCCATTATCTCCATGTATCACTCTCAAGGTGGGTCTATCCGGTAAATTGTTCTCTAAGTGTACCTATCTATTTGACTTGGTATCACATATCATGACTAATGAGACTCTGTCATCAATCAACACACACTCTAGTCTTATGAATATTATTTTGAATTTTGATTCCATAGTAATATCTGACTAGGGACATAATGAGAATGTATCTACTCTTATCATACATATGATCTCATTGTTTAAGTCCTCAACCCAAAGATATATGTCATCGAGTAACATCATTCTTTAGACATCTACCATGTTTGTGTCATCGTCTCATGATTGTGACAAACATAATAGATGAACTTACCTTTATCATTATCAAATCAGGTATCTAATGCCCCCACTAGTACAGGAATGGTCTGTAGCGTCGATTTTTTTAAGCCTGAAGCGTCACTTTTTAACCGACGCCTAAGTGGCCGTCGCTATAGACTTTGCTCTATAGTGTCGGTTTATTTGACCAGAAAAAACCGACCTTACAGAGTAAACACCGACACAAAAGGTTGTAAAAAATCTGACCCAGGCGAGAAAAAAGGAGCCTGTAAGGTCGGTTATTCTAAAAAAAATGACCCTGTAAACACTCTCGGTCGAGAATATTGTCGACCAAACACATTTTCGGTCGACAATTTTCTCGACCGAGAGGGACTTCTAGGGTCGGTTATTTGGAAAAAACTGACGCTAGAGATGTTTATACATGCGTGAACTTAACTGGATCCAAGATTTATCTCGGTCGACAAGATTGTCGACCTAAGGGACTTCTAGAGTCGGTTATTTGGAAAAAACTGACGCTAGAGGTGCTTATACATGCGTGAACTTAACTGGATATCGGTCGACAATATTTTCGACCGAAGGGACTTCTAGAGTCAGTTATTTGGAAAAAACCGATGGTAGAGGTGCTTATACATGCGTGAACTTAACTGGATATCGGTCGACAATATTGTCGACCGAAGGGACTTCTAGAGTCATTTATTTGGAAAAAACCGACGCTAGAGGTGCGTATACATGCGTGAACTTAACTGGATATCGGTCGATAAATTCGTTGACCGAGAGAGTTTACAGGGTCGGTTTTTTGGAATAACCGACGCTAAAAATTTAAATAAACATTTCAGTGTACCCCTCGGTCGAAAAATTGTCGACCGAAAATATTTTGGTCGACAAAATTTTCGATCGAGGGGTACACTGAAACGTTCAAACTGAAATAGAAATGAATACTCATATATTCTGGGAGAGGGGAGCATTGATGCTCAACCGTCACCATTCAAAACCACACATTCATGACAAAAATGATTCATAATCACATCATAATTTACAAAATGAGAGATTTCTTGAAATATAAGGAGGAAAAATTAGTTTGAAATCCTAGAAATATACATCTTTTGAGAGATTAAAAGCTATCCATATGCAAACAAAGTCCATGATTACCACTTCCTTCAAAAAAATCATGCACAAGATGTAGGGTTCATCTAAGATGATACAAAAAACTATCATACAAGCTCACACCCTAGGTAAAGGTACATCTTTATACTTGGATCAATATTTTAAAGGCAAAATCATGTACATGTAACGTAAGAGTGAACAATAATCATGGATAAAGTTATATAACTCACCTTAGAGATGATGTAGAAACTCCAAATAGCAAGGTAGATTGAAGAAAATTGGGGAAGAAACCCTAGCTTGGATACTCCTCTTCACCAAGCTAGTTCCTTCTCCAAAAAGGAAGCAAACCCTATGTTGAAAAGGTAAGAAAAAGATAGTGGAAGATGTTTTCAACCATTATATCAAGCTCCACCATGGAACGTCATGGATTCAGCCAAGAAGAAGAGAGGGGAAGATAGAACAACAAGAAAAACAAAGAAAAAGAGACAAATCTCACTTACCAAGACTAAGAAAGGTGGATCCGAACCCGGAAATGAACTCGGGAACCTTACTTGGAAACGGCGGCGACCTTTCTTGGAAACGGTGGCGACCTTACTTGGAAACGGCAGCGACCATCGTAGAGGATGAGACAACCTTCACGGAGAGGCGGCAACCTTTGTGGAAGTGTGGAGAGGCGGTGACGACGAGCTCTTTTCGTGGAGAGGAGGCAAGGGCTTTGGCGGCACGAAGAGGTGGAAAGGGCTTCACGGCGGAAAAGGTATCCGCGCCGCGGGAGAGAAAAAGAGAACAAAAATTTTGTTTCGCGGGGGAGAAAGACTAGGTTTCGGCCATTTTAAAGGAAAAACTCGACCTGTAGCGTCGGTTAAAATAAAAAAACTGACGCTAAAGATAAGCGGTGCCCGTATTTGGTTATTTAAAAACACTCAAACACATTTCCGGTCGACAATATTGTCGACCGAGGGGACTTCTAAGATCGGTTATTTGGAAAAAACCGACGTTAGAGGTGCTTATACATGCATGAACTTAACTGGATCCAATTTTATCTCGGTCGACAATATTGTCGACCGAAGGGACTTTTTGGGCGTTTATTTGGAAAAAACCAACACTAGAGGTGCTTATACATGTGTGAACTTAACTGGATCCAAGATTTATCTCGGTCGGCAAATTCATCGACCGAGGGACTTCTAGGGTCGGTTATTTGGAAAAAATCGACGCTAGAGGTGCTTATACATGCGTGAACTTAACTGGATCCAAGATTTATCTCGGTCGACAATATTTTCGACCGAAGGGACTTCTAAGGTCAGTTATTTGAAAAAAAAAACCGACACTAGAGGTGCTTATACATGCGTGAACTTAACTAGATCCAAGATTTATCTTGGTCGACAATATTGTCGACCGAAGGGACTTCTAAGGTCGATTACTTGGAAAAACCCGACGCTAGAGGTGCTTATACATGCGTGAACTTAACTGGATCCAAGATTTATCTCGGTCGACAATATTGTCGACCGAAGGGACTTCTAAGGTCGTTTATTTGAAAAAAACCGACGCTAGAGGTGCTTATACATGCGTGAACTTCACTGGATCCAAGATTTATCTCGGTCGACAATATTGTCGACCGAAGGGACTTCTAGGGCCGGTTATTTGGAAAAAACTGACGCTAGAGGTGCATATACATGCGTGAAGGCAACTAGATTCAACATGTCTAACTACCCATATTTTTTGTAGACATATAAGGTCGGTTATTTGGAAAAACCGACCCTATAGATCGAGGCGCGAAGCCAAAATCAAATAAATTTTTTCCGCATGAAACTGTAATTGGCTTTTTAATCCAATTGTCTATAAGGTCGCTTATTTTATGAAAACCAACCCTATAGAGATACACTACAAGGTCGGTTATTTTAAGAAAAGTGACCCAAGAGGTCTTAAGTGGTGCCCGCATTTTTTATAGACATATAAGGTCGGTTATTTGAAAAACCGACCCTATAGAGTTACACTACAAGGTCGGTTTTTTTAAGAAAAGCGACCCAAGAGGTCTTAAGTGGTGCCCACATTTTTTATAGACATATAAGGTCGGTTATTTAGAAAACCGACCCTATAGAGTTACACTACAAGGTCGGTTTTCTTAAGAAAATCGACCCAAGAGGTCTTAAGTGGTGCCCGCATTTTTTTTAGACATATAAGGTCGGTTATTTGAAAAAACCGACCCTACAAGTAGTGATGTTATAACCCATTTCTGTACTAGTGCCCATTAAAATTGTCGTATGATTTTCTCTCTGGGCTTACATACCAACAACGACATTCTTTGATTTTCCCAACAATAGTTGGTCCTTTCTTAAGAATAAAAATAAACGACGTTTGAAACATTTATATTGCTAATAATATATAGCAATGGGTTCTATAACATTACAAATTAAGATGAAATAGATTTTCATTATAATTAAAATGAAACATTCAATTGAATGCTTAATGAAGAAAATAATAAATATATACATTAACATATGGTATATGATTTTCTTTTGGGAAAAATTAACCTTGAAAATATGAGATTAACCATTGATTCATAACAATTCAATATTCACCTCATGATTAGATTTAAATTCATTTTGTTTTTCTCTAAAATATGTAAGTATATTATGTGATCAAACTAGGCACCAAAAACTGTAAAAGCTAAGGTTGTTATGGATATTATCAAAAATAGATAGGTTTTCTGGAGTCAAATAACAAGTAAATCTATGCGCATGTTAACTCAACTATAAAATTCTAGCATTTATATTCTTAAAGACTCCAGAGTACCACCATCTTGGACTATTATAGTCCCCATAAACAGTAACAAAATTTGTATGTCTCTTGCATAAATGACACCCATCTTGGCTTCTAGAATCAATTGTAATTCTAATTATATTGCTAGAGATGCTTTACTATGGATTCTAGGTTTTTTACTTACATGTTAATATTGTTCCTTTTCTTTCACCTTACATTGATATGAAACAAGTTAAATTAAAGGCCATGATTCCTGGTATATTCCCTATGACTATTATTTGACTTTAGAGTTTGGCAAAACATTCTCTGATCATGCTCTATCATCTATGACATGAGGGCTAAGAAAATTCACCCATGGTATGCATGAGTTATTCTATAGGTTCCACGAACAAAAATTCCATCCATCTCAAATCTTGTAAAAAAATATTTCAAAATATAAATATTCTCATTCACAAACCTACACTAAAATTGACCAGTCATCATGTTTCTTATATGTCAATGACTTTGCAAATGAGAACCTATGTATACAAATTTCTCCATTCGCAAACTTACATTATCATCTTGGAAAAGTTATAGGTTAACATATTATATTGGTAGATTCAACAAATTTGTCATATTTTAGTGGATTGTGTTCTGCATTTAAACATGCAACCTAGTTGCTTCAATGTATTGTATAAATTGATTAAGAAACTAGTGATGTTTGTGATTGTTCTGGCTATTTCTATACAAAATAACTCAATGGCATTCAGAGCGAGAACCAGATTCAAGACTATCAAAACTAGACCTCATGATGTATGATCAAGGAGAAAATGTTAAAATTTTCAACCTATGGATGTGCATAGGGTAATGTTTTATGCCATATGAATGCTACATCATCAAAGGACAATATGTTCCAAGGATAGATGAAAAGGACTAACTACAAGGATAGGTTGAAGTTGAGTTTGCAGAAATGTGAATGAATTACCACTCCTCCATGCTCTTTATGGTCATTATTTTGAATTTGTATGGCCTAAAAGAGATATAGTAAGTCAATTAGAAAAGGCTCTCTACTTTTGTGTCAAAGATCAATTTGGGAAAGTTCGGTAGCGTGGAGTTACACGTGGATTGATACATACATTAATCCTTATTAGCTAAAGTCATTTTTCTTTATTTTTATATAAACTATGAGGGTGACTAGAAGTAAAACTATGATAAAAACAAATAGAAAGGATACAAGAAATAAATTTATAATTAAATCTATTAGAATAAACCGTTGGTGATCCGGTTCTATACGCCCAAAATCATACTATACATCAGTTGGATTTTGTTCTTCCAATATAAGCCTCACGGATTATTTGATGCAAATATTCGGCCATGCCAAATTCTTACATGTCCTCTCATGTAAAACTTGATCATCGACTCAAGCATCACCAACGTGTCACATAATAGAGATAGTGGTAGTGCAAATTCTATAGAAGCAGTAGGAAAAGGATAAGCCTCGATGGGAGCTCTCAAATAGCGAAGGTCAACTAATACTTAGTCTATATCTTTGGCTAATTTAGGTCACGAAATTGGTCAAACTTTTGACACGGGAAGGTTTGATTGGAAATCGAACTCAAAGATAGTAAAATAGCGGGTGATGTTTGTGTATGCTGTTGTTTGCTATTATGTCATTATATAACAACCTGAAGTTTCTCTTCCTTAGTGCAAATGCCTCTCTTGCGCGCAGGGATTGTGCATGCATGTCTGATTATAAATAGAAATAAAAAACACTAGTTACCCATAACACTAGAATATATACTACACTATACAGTCCATCACAATATAATATTCTCCACATGGCTGTCCACCTCCAATTTGTATTATCTACTCCCATGAACAAAAATTTGACGCTCGAACGGGCTTAGTAGAGAAACAAAATTCGTTTTAGGGTATTGCGCCTTGTTTGATGCTATCTGCTTTAATTTAGTCGTTGATTAGGGTTTTTTTTTTTCTATTCCGGACTTGCCAGTGTTGTCGGGCGATTAGGGTACATGATCTTAAAATAGATCATGCTGGACATATTTATTGCATTAACGAATTTTCTGTTGGTTTTTCATATATTATGTGACTTTGATTCTCTATGTATAATTTCCTTAAGTTAGTTAAATCTGTCTATATATTAACCTTTTTAATCATTAAAAATTGGCCATTAGTAATAGAGTCTTCAGTTTTAAAACATTTTAGTTAGATTTTAACAGGATTCGTTTTCGTTTGACGGTTTTACCGTGAAATGAACCTACATGCCCATGCCGGTTTAGTCTGCATACCATGACATCGATGCGGTAGCTTCTGTGCCCAAGTGGTGCAAAGGTATGGGCTCCATGGGTTTCAAGTGTTAAAAAGTGGTGCATGTTGTTATTACATGTAAAGGATGGCAGAGTACGTCAGCGTACAATTAGGTGGAGGCTGAGGGGCATCCCACAACACTTCTAGCAAGGCATGTGGTATAGACGCCGAATTTAGCACGTGAATGAAGGTCGTTCAGTTGTAATATTACTGATATTATTCGATTTTTGTTATTAAAAGTAATTGAAATGGAGTTATCATACTAATACATGGTCCCTTTTCTTTCTCTTATCAATCATGCATGTATCCAAGTTCTGATAGATGTATTCCGAATTTCATCTCTTGCCCAGTAGAAGCGTTATTATTGGTCTAAGAGAATAGAAGACTTTCCGTACACAAATATGGAATTGAAAAATATGTTGTACACTGTTAATTGTGTTTCGCTTCGGCATATGTGGATACTAATCTCTATTGCAATGCATCTTTGCTTAGTGATCCGAGCAAGTTTTCCAAGACTCAACCTTGATGATGCATTTTTGCAAAAGAATGAAATTGCTAAGGCAGTAGAAGAAGAGCTTAAAAGAGTTCTCTCCGCTTATGGCTTTGAAATCGTTCAGACCTTGATAACTGATATTACACCTGACAACAATGTAAAGGAAGCAATGAATGAAATCAATGCGGGTAAGCTAATATGTTTATTACCAAAGTTCGTTCCTGTTCACTAGATTTTGTTGGTCACAATATAAGCATTCCCTCTCTTTGATTGATGTGTAATATACAAGCATTCCCTTTCTCTTATTGATGCTTTCTTGGTAATATATGTGTTTTTCATATAATGATGTGGCGTTAGATATACCCCTTTTATTTTGTTGAAGCCACTCCAAATTTTTCAAAGAAATTATTATTTAACTTTATTTTGAAATAACACCTGAAAATCCAGATTGGCATTCAGATTGTCATGGTTACAATGGCTCAAGTGTCAATGCGAGGCAATTATTTTACTGATTTCATATTGCCTGATAGTGTTTGCTACTTCAGCTGCAAGGTTAAAGGTGGCTGCAAATGACAAGGCCGAAGCTGAGAGGATCCTCCAGATCAAGCGGGCAGAGGGCGAAGCTGAAGCCAGGTATCTGGCTGGTCTTGGTACTGCTCGTCAGCGGCAGGCCATTGTGGACGGCCTGAGAGAAAGTGTTCTTGGTTTCTCAACCAGCGTTCCTGGAACGACTGCCAATGATGTTATGGATATGGTTTTGGTAACTCAATATTTTGACATGATGAAGGAAATTGGATCTGCCTCCAAATCATCCGCTGTATTCATTCCCCACGGACCCGGTGCAGTCAAAGATATTGCCACTCAGATTCGTGAGGGGCTGTTTCAAGCTTCGTCAAAATCCTGCTGAACAGGAGAAAAAATTTCTTTTGGTGTTCGAAGTAGTTTGTGATTTATACTTTCTGCTTCATGCTTCACATTACTATTAATTATTTGAATTGTTCATTTAAATATGACTTGTGGTACTGGTGGGCAGATAATTTCTGCCGTATGAATATGAAGAAGTGTAATGATTTTGTTTGAGTATCCCTTTGACAAGCCCATGTCCATATATTTGGTTTCTATTCTACACAATCCATCTGTATCCCTTATTTGGTTGAATCGTAGTATTATTTTCGTTTGTTTTATTTCAAGTTCCCTTTTGTAGTCTGTTAGTACTGCATATCCCAAAGAACTAGTATATATTTTTAAATAAAAACAATACATCTATAAGCAGCATATTGAGTTGCGAGAGAAGAAAGAACAAAGAACAGCATGTATGTAGCTAGAAGAAGAACAACATTGCACACAAATAATAAACTGGGAAATTACATGGTGCAGTCTAGATGACCTACTCCATGAAAGAAGACAATTCCACTATTGCAAGAAGTGTTTGTAAAGGAGAGATCTATTTGAAACAAAGAACCCAGAAAACCTTGAGAAGATTACACCCAAATAAGAGAAAAAACTTTGGGGTACAATCCAATACAAGAAAACTCAATACTCAACGGGTCTATTTATAGGCTCCACGTCACAAGGCTTCAAGTAGGTATAGACAATTCAAATATGAGTCTAAAATATTATCAAACCCAAGTTGCACATAGAGATCATCTCCAACTCCAAGTAGGAAATCCAAATCTGAATAAGAACATGGGTTGGACTCAAACCAAGGCAAGATCTAAAATAGAACTGCCATGCCATATAGGATTATGAATAAGAGTAGGAGTTTTTGTGGCATAACAAATTATCCACCTTGATTCAAAGTCAGGATATTGCATAAACAAATATCAAACTTCCTTCTCCCCCAACCCTTAAGGACACTATTGTCAGGTGAGAAGGCTAATCAAGTCCAGGAAGGTCGTAAATATGGAAGTTGGTAATGGATTTATCATCATATTAGTAGAACTATCTTTGCCAGTAATCTTTGTGCATAATATTCTCATATTCAACCACTTCTTTGGTGAACTGATATTTGACATCAATGTGTTTGGTTCTTTAATGGATTATTTGGTCTTTAATAAGATGGACAGAACTTTGACTTTCACAGTAGATTGATGTTATTTCCTGAATAAGATGTAATTATGCACACAAGCCTCTAAGCCATGTGGCCTCTTTAAGGGATTCACTCGATGCCATGTATTCATCTTCTATAGTAGATAATGCAACTATGGGCTATAATATAGGTTTCCAACCTACATCATAATTGATAATGGTAAACGAGTAACCGGTAAGAGATCGATACTTATCAAGATCATTGCAATGTTGAATCAATATAACCAACTAAGAACTCATTTTTCTACCAGACTCAACACATGCTAAAGACGTGCCCTTAAGGTACCTAAGAATGTACTTCACTGCATACTAATGCAGTATTTTTAGATTCAACATATACCTTCTCATCATGCTAATATCTTGTGTAATGTCTGGATGAGTATAAATTATAGCATACATGATGCTATTAATAGAACAAGAGCAAGGAACTCGTGACATGTATATCTTCTAATCTCCATATTATGGTGACATATTAGATGAGAGCTTCTCAAAACTATCGTCGAGTGGAATAGAAACAAAATCAACATCAATCATGTGGAATTCTTTTAGTACCCTCTTAATGTATTTGTCTTATCTAAAGAACAATTTTCCTACTTTGCATTATCTAATAATTTTCATGTCCTAAATTTCTTTTGCAACTCCCAAGTCCTTCATCTCAAATTAATAATTGAGAAGAGATTCTAGCTTGTTGATTTATGAAATATCCTTTTATTCAATTAACATATCATCAACTTAAAGTAACAAATAGATAAGATAATTGTTAGGAATCTCCTTTAGATAGTCAGAAACAACATATCTACTACCAGAGCATCCATGTCTGATTATAAAGGTATCAAATCTTATGTACAACTATTGTGAAATTGCTTCAAGTCATAAAAAGACTTCTTCAATAAGAATACATGGTCCTTCTTTTTCTTAGAAACAAATTCTTCTAGCTAGTACATGTATATCTTCTCCTCTAAATCACAATGAAGGAAATCAATATTCACATCAGTTGCTCACGCTCTAGACATGAATGGAAAGTAATTCCAAAAGAATGTAGATGGAGGCATGTTTGACAACAGGATAGAACATGTCATATAGTGTATACCTTCCATTTGAAAATAACCTTTTGCAACTAACCGCACTTTGGGTCTTGTGTTTTTATCTCTCGGACTAGCTTCCTTTCGTTTAAATATCTACTCTCAGCCAATGATCTTTTTGTCAATAGAAAGCTTGACACACTCCCAAGTTTCATTGCTATGAAGATATTCCAGCCCTTAAGTCATAGAAGTAATTCACATAGAAGAATCTGAAGAAGCAAAAGTTGTTGTATAATTAGATGGCTCACCATCATCACTATTCTCTTGACAGCACCTAAAGCATAAGCAATGTAATCTAAATGTCTTATTGGCCTAATTTTCCTTCTTTCTCTACCATGAGCAACACTATAGGCTTGTTAATTAGGTACTTCATACTCAAAATTATTTGTGGTATATGTCTTGATGTTTTGCAATATATACAAGGTTTCTAACTTCCACATGGTGATAATAGCACATCAGCAATCTGTAGTATCACTTTCTTAGTGACACTAGAAGAAGGATCTTTATCATAAGTAGTAATAGAATCTTTTTTCTTTGAGAATGTAGAAACTCGTTAAAGGTATCATTCCTTACAATAAATAATTTTATAGACTTAGGGTCAGGATGCTAGAATTTGTACCCTTTACACCTTCAACACAACCTAGAAAATTTATTTATTGACCCTAGAGTTATAATTTCCATCTTTAGAGTAGAAATAAGAAGGAAAACCTTAAGAGCTATAGTATCTTGTTTCCAATATCCAGAAGCTTGATCGAAACAAGCCTCCTCAATTTTAAAATCACCATGTTGAAAGGTTTGTTCTCCCCGATTAGAATAGGTAAGTAAATACCTTTCGATCAATTAAACAATTGATACAATTCAATTAATCAATTAATAATACCCCTACAGTCAACTCCTTCCCCATCCTATAAGAGAAAGGGAAAATGTAAAGACTACCATTTAAGTATCCCAAGAATTTAGAGACTTAGGGTCAGAACGCTAGAGCTCGTACCAGTTACACCTTCAACATAACCTAGAAAAATTCATCTATTTGTGTTATGGTTAAGATTTCCATATTTGGAGTAGAAATCGAAAGGATATAAGTAAAGAGAAGTTTACAAAAATAACTGAATCAACAAGATGTGAGACTAAGATTATAAATTTGGATCAAAACAACACAAACAAAGAAAATCAATTATCATTGTGTACAAAGAAAGGGATGTGTGATAAGATGCTTATATGCAAACATACATCCTATGAAAGAATTCAAATGTATTCATCCTTGTTTCCATTTTATATAAATGTTTTTATCGAGTAATTGGTTGAAATTACATTGACATGCTTGATAGTTGTTTGTGATTGGATAAGTCTAAGAAGGAATAAGATGATGTCCAAGAAAATGAATGAGTCAGTTGGATATGAATTAATAATAATATTAAGATGAATATTTTGGACTTACATGATTCATATGAATTAAGAGGAATAGAAATTCATGTACTGAGCTTAATAAGGTGAAGTTAATCAAGAAAATATTGACTAAAAAATTTAATCCATAGTGAGAACTATATAGACTATGGAATTATGAATTTGCATAGATATTTCTATCATAACTGAGTAATAATAAGTACGTGAAGGATAGTACCGACTGAAAGGAATGGTGCACAGAGATGACATGGTGATGAACAAAACATTGATGATATACATATGATATGTTCATACTTAAATCTTAACAAGAAAAATATGAGCAGAAAGAAAATGTCAAGTAGTCAATAATCTTTGATAAGAAGTGATTAGAACCAAACAAGACCAAAATACTAAGCTGTAAAGAAAGAATTACCTAATGAATATGGAAGAATAGCATTTGAAATACTTGAACATCTCCTTATATAATATTTATTTGTGATATTAAAATGAGGTGGAGTCCCATTGAAAATGGAAACTTATGCAAGTAATATGAATATTCATGGATTTATATAAATATGGGAAAAGGATATCAATGCAACAAAGTAATATATGAACTCAGAATAGGTAAATGTGCATATACTTGCATGTGGATCCCTTACTAGTGTAGAAATGAGTATGTAAAATTGTAGGGCCACATTTCCTAAGAGAAGAAAAATTGATTGATCTAAAAGTTTGAGATCCCATCAAAGGCTTGATGGTCAAGAAATCATTTGTTGTAGATTTTTTAGATGCTCGTACTTATTTCTCATATGAATGTATACTTGTATCTTGGATCTTAGTAAAGACATGGAAAATTGTGATCCTAACAATGAGTAATGTAAATTCCTTAACATGAATGATTGATAAGAAAATGATTAATTTGAAGCTTGAACATCATGAGAGACTTCTTATGTATGAATAGTGATGACACCTCATAAGATATAATATTATAGTGGAAGAATTATAAAAAGTTTACTATAAGGAAAAGAAGATAAAAGTATATGAGAAAATTAAGATACATGTGAAACTTTAAAGAGGAATGAACTTTCAACATAGTACAAAAAAAGAATGAAAGAGGATAAATTGCAGATGAAGCATACATCATAGGATGTATGAAATTTGGAAAATCAAGGCAGGTCCATAACACCTTGACCCTGGATGCCAACAAGGTTAAATGAAGAAACCTTGAAATAAATACGATGAAGATGAAGTAATTTGTTTATAAGAAATTTAAATCATGAAAGATGTAATTCAAAAATGTGAGTGGAAAGTATGGGGATGATTGAAATAAGAGAATGATGATGAATTTTAAAAAAAAGAGTTGCAAGTTAAATAGAAGTTAGGAATGATAAGAAGTCCATTCTACTTTTGACTATTTGAATACTCATAGTCAAGCATCTCTTCATAATGAAGTGAAAGAGTAAAGATCAATAAGAAGAGACAAGTAATGATGGATAGGAAACAAATCAATGAAACAAGTTATTTTTCTTTAGTGATGCTCACATTTTTCTAAAAATATATCTTGTGAAAGGAGTTATAATAAAAGTACACCTTGTTAATATGGTTTTAATTGGGTATGAATGTAATCAAATTAAGTGAAATGGTTGTGATCCCTATTACTCTAGCATTATAATTTTAACTTAGTAATTGAATTGTTGTTATTTTGATCTAACAACTTATAGGGGCTTAGAGATTGAGATACCACAATAACATTGTAGTTTCTTTAGTGTTTTCAATTATGCTATAGAACATAGTAGAGAAATAATTTTATAGTTGATACAATATAGAATTAGATACATGCAAAGAATAACATCAAAAGCATGTATCAGACTAAAAGAAAGTGCAGTATTAGAAGTTGATCATAAAATAATTTTTTTTCTTGTTGTCATGGAGATGATTTGCCACAAGATGATTGGAACTTGAAATAAGAGCAAAGAATTCAATGTCAAACTTAGTATTCAAATAAGAGATACAAGAATAAGTGGAACATCAAAATTCAAAATATAGAAAGAATTTTTGAATAAATATCTTTATTTATATTTATAACTCTTGAGGATGAAAATTTTTAGGGGGGGGGAGATTTCAATGGCCCTGTCACTACTTAGTACACAATTGAGATTTACAATACCCTAGGTTCAATTTTCTAATGATTTATGTGGGTTTGATATCAAAACATAGACATGCTCCTTATTCAGACACATAGTTGGAAGTATTTAAGATTTTTTTAGAAGTTCTAATGTACATTTCTTTTATCATGTTGAAGCTCAATTCACCAATTTTGGTAGGATGTTAAAGAAAAGGGATGAGAAATCCAGTGATTAAAATAGAAGTTGGACAAAAAAATTAGTATTTTAGTGGTAGCATAGACAATTTTGAGAATTGGATTTATGCTAGATAAATTTTACATAATGATCACTTAAAAGTTTCACAAATAATTGAGTAATGAATTAGTTTATCACCTAAATTTCTACAAATATTCAGCTAGAAACATTATCAATATAGTAATTGATTTTTATCATTTTATTGGTAAGTCGAAATTGGGAGAATTTTAGAATTAGGTAAAAAGGTATATTTCAAATATCAAATTAAAATTTAAGAATTTCTGGATGTCGTTGAAGGGGTGAATAATCAATGTATTCAATTAACTATTCTTACATAAAACTCTACTAAAATAAAATAAAATATTAAATTGGTGTTATTTGTAATTAGCTCAAATACCACAATTAATTTAACACCCTATTATTTTTTATTATTCATAGTTCAATGCAAAGATATAAAATACTAGAGAGAGAGAGGGAGAGTTTGGGTTTAGAGGAGAAAAGGAGTGGAGATGGTGATCATGGGTTCTATCTTATTGGAAGTGATGAAATTAAGTAAGTTAACGTTCTTTATTTATGTTTTCATGGTGAATCTTCTCTACTTTGTCTAATGTTTTTCACTCCTCTGATTTGAATCAAAAGGATATCAAATCACCATCTTTTCTCTTTCTTTCTCTCCAATCTCCATTTCTAGGATTTTTAAGTTGGAAGGAAGAAAAAATCACTGATTTTTCAATTTTTGATTTGTATTCAAGGGGATAAGTTCATGTGATATGTTTTTGAGGTGTTTAATACCTGGGGTGGTGGAAAAAAGAATATTTCAGTCAATTGCACTTAATTAGATGATTCTAGTTAATATTACTAGTTTGTCCTTAGATGATAGTAAATGAAAAATTACTATTCTCAAATTTAGCTTGTAGAATATTTCATCCCAAGTTCCAAATATGATAAAAAATTGTTAATGTGATCAAATATATATATATATATATATATATATATTTAAATATTAAAGAATTTGGAAATTTATTTGAGAATCTTCTAGAAATCTGAATTATTCATGTGTTTGAACAACAATTTAGCTAAAATCCAGATAAATGCTTATACGATCTAACTTATGTGATTAGTATATTAATTTGAACATGTTTGGTAAATTTAATTTGAGATATTGACAAGTAAAGTTTCTGATTTACACAATACAGATCTTGGGAAAAGTAAGTTATTGCCACTGGAAACCTAATGTAGTATGCTTCTAAAAAGTGTACGTGCCTAATTTAGTAGTATTAGTTGATTGAAATGATTTTTCATACTCTGAGTTTCTAGATGAATATTCTTTTATATGCATACACGTTTTGATTTGTTTGATACAAAATCTCTAATTTAGATCCTTGACATGAAATGCGTAAGTTTATATGCTATTGCAAGTAAATAAAAATGGCATTCCCGCATATTGGACCTCATGTCATTCATAAATATGAGAATATTTATATCAATAGGCATGATATCTATTTGAATATATGAGAAATTTTATATGTACATGAGCAATGAGAAACCTTGAGATAAGGGTGATCAGTATGTTAAGCATTTGAGCATTGAGAAATGGGGAGAGAAGGGTAATCAATACACAACACACTCAGCTAAGTAACAAGGGTAATCAATACACAACACACTCAGCTAAGTAACATCAGTGAAACTAGTACAGTAGTCCAAGTAATTAGTAAAATACAGAGTTAAAAGAGATTTTTATAAGAGAAAAATATAATAAAAAGATTATAGTAGTATGTGACTTGAACACCGTAGAGCTCTTTCTATAGGTTTATAGAAGGACAGGTGAAACAAACTATGACTATCAGATATAGGAAGAAGTAGCCCATAATAGAGTATCTAGAACTAACCGATTAGGTATCAGTAGTGCATCAGTTTATTAGAAAAATACCGAAAAATAACCAAAGATCCCGATGGTACTATTTCAATAGAAGAGTACCCAACAATAATTGGGGATCCAAATGGTACTATATTACTAGTAGAGGTCTCCAACAATAATTGGAGATCTAGTGGTACCCATTAGTTGGAGTATATAGCCCTTGTGTAATTACTCCTTCTGGAGGTTACTCGATTGTTTTTGTTAGATATTGAGGAACCACATTACGTGAGGCAAATGATTTTTAGCCAAGAGGCACCCCTCCTGAGTACTAGGACAGGGGCCACAATTATATGGTTGTTTGTTTAACCGTCATCAGTCCTTATGAGGATCCATCAATGCAGACTAAGGCAGTAATAGCAGTCTTAAGGTCCCATGGTAAGACTTGTGTGATAAGTTACATATTAGTGTTTTTTTCTTGGATGGTACAATCCAAGAGAGTTCAGGGTAAAAGTCAAAGAGAAAGTTAAATTGAGTTCAGTTGAGTTTAAATAAAGAGTATAATATTTAGTTTAGTCAGTTATGTTTAGTTGAACAACACAATCGTAGTCAGTTTAGTAGTCAAGACTGGTCGGATTTAATGAAAGATCAGAAAGAGAATAATAAGGAAAATGTTTTAATATTTGTAAACTACTAGTGATGCATGCTAAAATGTTAATTACAAATTTTTACACAACTATCCTTTAATCTAAAAGACTACTTTGTTTTTATTTCAATTTTCTATTAATGATACATGCCTACTTTAGTGCTTTATATTGTTTTATTGTTTTACTCATTCACTGAGAGAGTAGGTTCAACCCTCTACTCACAATTTTTTAGGGAAACCATGTGGATGGAAGACATCAATGCATCAAAATAGTTCTGCTATAAGAGTTGAGTATGACATTAGTCAAGTTTAATTGATCCATGTCTCTCTAAGTCCTTGTAAAGAAATAAAAGAGTTGTAAATGATGATCTGCAACATTATTTCTATATTCTCAAGTATGCATCAAGTTACCAACACTTGTGTACATGGAAGTATGGGGATTATAATGAATGTTTATATATATATATATATCATTGTGTTTGAAATAAGATTAGAGTAGTTAAGGTTTAAATACTCGTGCAATTGACGTGATTCAATGTGAGAAATCAAATAGTTTTAGAAAAAATTATGAGTGATTGTTGTATGGTGTGTAGTCCCTAATGTATTCCTTAATCTGTTGATTGATGGTTATTGTGAGATGTGGATTTAACAAATACCCAAGGGACCTATTTATATGGTGCATTCCTTAAGTATTCTAGTATGAATAGACAAACTTAATAGGAATCCAAAACAATTAGGAACCAAAGATGAATATAAAGAGTGATCTCACAGTCTAAGTGGGAAATTCAAATACAAATAAGAGCAAGAATTGGACTCAAACTCCAACAAGACCCAAAATAGGACTGACATGCCATATAGCATGTGCATCAAGAGTAGGAGTCTTCAAAGAATAGAAAAGCATATTACAACATATATTAACAAGTTTATTTCAAACAAGTTAATGAATCCAAGTAGATGTGATGAAGAAACAAAGAACTAAATAATATGACTTACAATTTTATATCATGTAGCACGTGTAGTAGTTTACCTTCTTTTGTTATGTTTATCCTATGTTTTTTCATGATGTAAAATAACATAATTTGACGATTTGGATTATGTAAGAACCATATGTTTAAGGAATATGAAAAATACCAATTGAATTTGATATTTTGGATATTTAATAGGTAATAGGTTCCATATTGCAAATCCAAGTTGAGCATGGGTTTAGGCACATAGGGTGAGGCCTTAAATGATGCCATGTTGAGCATGTTGTGAGTATACAATGAATCCAAAAGACATCATGACATTTTTATGTGTTTATTCATGTGTTGATGTGTGCTATGACACCTTAGGGTTTCCAAAGACTAATTTGTGAGTACATAGTCACGCAATAGTTTGAAACGTGTATGTATGTCAAAGAGAAAGATGGCATGCATAGTTTGGAGTTTTTTTTCTGGGTGGTGGTGATGGTTTCCATGATCTTTAACTTGGTTGGTTTGGAGTTAACCAAGTTGGTGAAATATGGTTAGTGCATATGTTGTTGAATGTTGTTTGACTTAAAATTCATGTCGGAGTTTGGATCTCTGTATTTGGCCAAGTTCAATGTTGAAATGGTGAAGATAGGGTAAGTTCATGAGGATATCTTGATGGATGAATTGGTCCTTAGTTTTTAGGAATAACCATGTTGAACTCGGGAAGCATTAAAGGATTCATGTCGAGCTTGTCAATTGAGTTCATTATGAGGCATGTTGATGATGTTGATGAAAATTTCAGGTTGCTTGAAGGCAATCTAACTAGATGTCCTGGAATCCAAGTTAGACTGAGGGTCCATGTCCTGATTTGATGTTTGATGATTAAGGTGAAGAGAGAGAAGACTTTGAAGTAAGAGATGGAGAGTTCCCTAGTGGGAACTCAGGTTAGATCAAGTATATTCAGGTCGAGTTCAGGCCCTCTCATGGCCAACTTGGTAACAAGTGTTTTTATGAAGAGAGAGAAGGTTTTTGGCAGACAAATTGGAGTTGACCAATGTGACTCTAGCCAAATTTAGATGGATGTTCCCATGTTGATGAGATAGAAAGGTTGAAATCGTAGAAGTGTGGACACTAAGCTAGTCAGGTGAATCTATGATGCGTTTGGCAAATCCCGACCAGATTTGATGTGCATTCCCTAACTCAGCCATTGTTTGTGGCATTGGGCTTCCCTTTTTCATTGTGGAGAATTTAGGTTTAATTATTTTCTATCCTTGTTGTCTATAAAATACAATTTGAGTGTTGGTCTACTGACCTATATATAGCCATGGACCCATCCAATTTTGAGTCAATCCCATTTTTCACCCCATGCAAGGTGCTGGAGTGCATAGGAGCATTGAGGAGGTGGACTAGGACAACTTCCCTCGCCTTGAAGAAGATTTGTCCATGGAAGATCTTAATGGAGAACCTTTGTGAGAGTTTTGTTTCTTTATTTCCCTTCTTCTCTTATTCTCCTTATTCTTGTCTTTGAACCACATAATTATGTTTATGGTTGGATTTACCATTTACACATGATAAATCTAACACTATATATACACGAGTCCTTTCCCAACACCCAACTCCTTATGATATTATGTAATTTTATTAAAAGCTTGTGTAGATCAGCTAACCAAATAGTTAGTTCATAGTTATATAGACCTTCCATGATTTATTGAGACATCTTCCATCTAGAGGTACTTTAAAATGTTCTAAAAAACTTATCAAATTATTCCTAGTAAGGTTTCTTGGAATTGAGAATTGGACTAAGATATATCAAATGTGTTCTTCCTTCTGAGAAAAATCTATTTTAGTCATTTAGCTACATGAATTGCTCATATAGTTTAACCATTCCTTACATATATTAAGAAATATATAATGTGATGAATTGTTTTCTTAATTTATGTTTGGTGATTATCATCACATGCCTAAACAACATCATAATATTATAATGCCCCATCTTGAGGTTACTTGATCGACATGTTGATTAGTGTTCACTATTTTTGTTAAATTCTTACATTTACTAATATATTTTTATCATAATACGGAGTTTCTAGTTTTAAATTGTTAATGTGAAAAGAAAAACCCCAGCTTTAACTTTTACTAGTTAGTTGCAAGTAACCTAGTATGAAAATGTTTCTAGTGACTGATAATTTGAAACCCTAAATTTCCACAAAAATGCTAATATACCTTAGTATATACTATTTCTCTTCATTAGTAAGATATTGGATTTAAATAGCTTAGTGCATATGATAAATTATTGTTTGACATGGTGATGTGATGGATATTGTTTTTGATAGCTAAAAGCGTACAATCTGATGGAATTTAGTTTTTTTACTAGATTGAGTATTTGATTTTATGTTGATGTGATGTTTGTCTACAACTAGTGTGACATTGTAGTAGAATTTTATATACTTTGTGGAACTCTAATCCAAAAGTGATGAATGCATATTCATCCATTATTTTTGCCTATTGTAGATCATTCCCTAGGAACATTTTGTTGTCATTTGTTAGTTTTAAAAAGTAATTACTTATTTTTTCTTTTATCTTCCAAAATAGAGTTTTGATTATATTTTCTCTTGTATTGCAAGAATATAGCTCAATTGTTCCCATTCACTCCAAAGATCAAGAACTCCCAAAAATACTCTAGGAAGATATTTGGAAAATTTCTCGTAGTTCTTGGTATATGTATCATGCATCAAAGTGGCCATATATTTTGCATGCTAACTCCAAATTTAATGTTCAATTATGCATTGGAAACAGAATCTCATTACCTACAGGAAAGACATATTTTCAAAAAATATATTAAATTTTATTATCAGTCAACTATCCTATAGATCTTCCAACAGTGTGTAATATGCATATACATACATACACACACACACACACATATATATATATATATATATGTATATACTTGCACAAAAATGACCATATATTTTGAATACAAGCTCAAAATTTAATAATTAAATATGTGTTTGAAAGAAAATCTAATTATGTACAACAAAATTATATTCTAGGACTACTTTGGAACTTGTGTCTATCCCAAAATTCCCTAAAAACTCATGTAATAGTAATCTACAACAAAAAGAATCAAAGAACTTGAATAATCAAAATAATCTCAACGAAGGAAATGTAATAATTTTCTCCATTGCCTATTGAGGCAAGCAATTAAAATTGTCATATGTTAATCCCTTAACCAGGTACAAAGGTAAGCAACCATTAAGTTTCCTTATGTTTAAAAAGTTGAGCAAGTAATAAAAGCAACAAGACATGGCCATCCTCTTCTGTATGGAGGAAAAAATATCATTAAAGCCCTTTGACTGAGCAAAAAACTACCAAGACATCAAGTGGAAATCTATCAAAGTAAGTCTCTTAATCTTCGTAAGGGACATGGCCAATTATTCTTGGTATTGAGTATTCAATACTCCATTTTTCATAGCCCTTGATATTCTGGGTGGCCAAAGCAAATGATGGGCATCTTTTACTATAAATACAATCTAGCCTCTATTCTCAAAGGACATTACATACTCTATCACCTGATGGCCTACTCTAAGTGCACAAAGCTAGAAGGGAAGGAAGGAGTCAACATCTTCCTCATGGAACCCGACACCTTATTGCTAGATCCATCAACATGACTCTTTCCATTCTTATATGTTCCTTTGTGCTTATGCATATCATGTTTGAGTAGACCCCTCATAATGGGGTATGGGGAGTATCCCCGTAGCCCGTATCTTATTTTTATTGTATTTGACTCCAAGATAATATTGATTGGACGTTTTTCTTCTCTATTTTTAGAAAAATTAGACCTTTCTAGGGGAATAGATCATATATCCCAATATTGTATGAACCCATATGCTCCTGACGAGAACCCTAATGGAGCTCAATGATGAATGTATCCATTTTATCATGTTTATTATGACAATTGGTGATGAGATCTTGGATCCATGAGTTTTACATTGGTTGAAACTCGTAAACTCTTGATAAGATCCATCATAGAGATTTAGTGTACGGTTGAACAATGATCCACAAACATAGAGATCCTAGGTTTGTGAGAAGTTTGACCCCTATGTGATTTGTGTTATGTAAGGACACATATCCAAATAGTCCTCATCTAATTAACTAAAATTTAAGAGTTGAATTAGTTAAAGTAAATATATGGTACATGGTGGTAAACACCCAAATCCCCTAGATCTCTTTATTAATTGATTAAAAACTCGACTTAACTAGTTTGCTTCCACAAATTCTATTTCTTATTTTATAACAAATCTGATTTGAGATATTACTCTTAGAAATTGGTTCAAATAAAATTATTAATCATATTGTTCCATGTGATGGACCATTTCTATACTACAATTAATTTTTTCGCATGTTTGCAAAGTTAATTGCCACTTTAAAAATTAAACTTTAGGGAATCATATTCTCTAGTAAATTTATTGTCCAAATGACACAAAATGTTTATCTTCATTGATAGGGATGCCAAAGTTTCTTTCAAACCAAATTGCTTTGATAAAATTTCTTCTTTCAATTTTTTTTATAATTTCTAAGTTTGTTATTATAATTTTTAGTTTGGTTTGTAATTTCTTTTAGTTTAGATTATTCTTTTCATCTAAATTTTTGGTAATTTATTTTTCCATTAGATATATATATATAGAGAGAGAGAGAGAGAAAGAGTACATCTTTAATACCCACACAGGTAACTTGCAATTCACTACTCATGCCGCCCAAAAAGTAACTATTTGGTTAGAAAAGTAGCTCGACGCACAAAAATTAACTATGTTGACCAAAAATTAACTATGTTGACAAAAAAGGCATGCAACATAACTTGATTACTCTGTTCCTCCTATTTATGAATGTTGTTGATACATTGGTAAGTCTAAATGACATAACCCTAAAATCATCATGGTCATGTAACTTATGCCATCCACACTAACTCTTATCTATTTATATTTTGATCCTAGGTTTATCTTAAAGTAGCACGTGTATGTTGATCAATAAAACATCTATCCTTGATAGTGGTCTTGCCCAACCATCAGGTGACAATATACAACATTATAGAATCACTCTTCTTTTCCCAAACAACACTTAGAGGATAAAATTCAACTCTCTCTCTCTATTGGAGAGGAGCATTGGATAGCTCATCTATAGATATCTTTAACTCATAAATAACTGATACACTTTGGATACTATGATTCATTACCTTGGTATCCACCAAATGTTCTATAAAGAACTCATGCCTTGGCGTCATCCACTTCCTCAACATCATAATTGGCTAAGAACATATATGAGGAATCCCCTAACTCTTAGAGAGATCAAAAAGCATGCTCATTATAATACATAAAGATTTTGGAACTATATTCCAAGGCAACCATACATCATATCAATATATCCATCCCCAGGTTTTTAGTGAATCCAAGCTTATTAAGTGGCATAACATCCACTTAAAGGCTAAGCTTCAAAAACAAGAAACACAAAGAGAAACAAACTTCCCACATCACTGCAGCATTGTCTAGGGTCACAGCCTAAAGGTAACCAATTCTATTTTTCCCATCAAGGTACACTTTTTATGTATCATCGCACCTCTTACATCTTGGGTTCCTCACCATTAGCATTGGAATTATTAATATTATCACATCTCATTATTCTTTTCTCAATAACTCTTCATCATTCATATGTATGTCCTTTCATGTTATCATGTTTCTCAACCACTTATCAAGGAATAGATCATCATATTCCACATTTTCTTCATTAGACATGGATCATCTCCCTTAATTTCTTTCATATGTCATGAAGATTTTACATTAGCACTTATTACACACATGGGTTGGTTTGAGATTAACTCAGGTTCCTCTTTATTCATCTGTCATTGTTCTCATTCATCTTGTCACATTATACTTATCACAGGAGTCCTCTCCATCTTGTGGGAATTTCATACCTTGAATCACTTTATTAGCATAGAATTATATTTCTTTTACTTTATTTATCTTCTTGAATTGCAGATTCAAGAATTCTTCATCTGCTTATTGGTATTCAGATTTAGGTTTCATAGTTTCGTATCTTTCTATTGTAATTACCAAACATTCAAGTTTTGATAGGTTATGATGAAATTCTCATCTTTAGGGTAAGATTGAAATATTTGTATCATGATTTCTTATTCGTTATAGTCTTTAGATTGTCTCAAAATTACTACTTGATTAGGGTAATCATAAAGATAATAATCTAAGAGTTCCGTACTTCCTTTTCTTCAATAGTTGATACCTGGTCAGGGCATCCAAAAACTGAGATTAGGCAGTATGCACCATATTTTTATGTCATATTTGTAAGTTAGACATCATCGTAATCATAAGTCCTAGTGTCCATGTAGACTCTGCGAACCTAGATCTCTGATAACAAATTGTGAGAACTAGTTACACTAAAAGAGATTAATAAAAACACAAAACACGATTACTCATTAATTAAACACAAATCCATAAAATAGGGTAAATTAAAACCAATTTCAATATTTCTCAAATGCATAGAAACATTTACATAAAAGCCCAACAATATGCTTCACTCCATATAATACTCAATATCCTTTACAATTGCTCTATAGCCTCAGCTACAACATAACCTTTACTGACCGGCCTAAATCGCGCATCCAAAATAGAGCGGATCTAGAGTAGTCAGACTCTTAAGATAGTAACCCGACACTTAAGCCCCTACAACTATTATACAGGGTCTGATGTAGTAATCAGGGTTGAACCACAGGGACAAGGTTAGAAGGTGTTTAGCACATAGGGTCTCACACTCATATACTTCAGATAACAGAGGGTTTAAAAAGGTTGTTCCCCAAGGAACGATAGTGCTCAAACCAAAGTAAAAGAAATAAACCAAAGATAAGAAGAACAAAGCATAAAAAAATGATATGAAAACAAAGATATGGAAGGGAAACTTGGATTGGGTTTCACCTACTAAGACTTCTCACCAACATGAAAGCATTGTCTCTCCCTCTCACATACTCCTTTCAAGACTACAAGCAATCATAAATGTGTCCATTCCTCTCTCTCTTGAGATGAGGATAGATCTGAGCCCAAGGACAACCTCTCTCTCAAGATGACTATCCAAAAACTAAAAGGAAGATCATATGATCATAAGCTTTAGCATTCCAACACTTTCATGAATTCATACTACTGCATAACATGAGATATTAGTGATACTACTCTTTTGAGGTACCAATGATCAAACATCACAAGACGATAGCTAAGCATACAAGTGAAGCATTAAAATCGGTGCATGGAGATAATCTTGATGAGAGTATATATATATATATATATATATATATATATATATATATATATTCAAAAAGGAGAGACAATATACATGCAGGGAGAGCCTTAGTGGCTACTCCCAACCCAAGTTAAGTGTTTATCCACACATGTTTACAGGAAACATAACAGTGTTACAAATTGATAGATACATCAAGTTCCACAAAGAGATGAGGGAATTATAGTGAGATGGAAGTGGTAGATCTAGATAGAGAGAGAAGAATGAGATACAACACAATACTTCTTCAGATCCAGATCCAGGTGGTCAAAGGAGTGGATGTTCTCCTTCTCTCGAAGAAGATGGAGCCTTCAGTATTCTCTCTCCTCAACTTCTACGTTTGGAGATCCATGACTGATTGCATGGATGGGGATGAGTCTGGAAAATGGCAGCACTTCGTGGTCCTTTCGATCTGATGATTCGATAAGATGTGTAGGTGGCATGTTTATAGGCGCGCTCCACCGACTTAACTCCTTGACCATGGTCGAGGTTTGGTCTCGATCGAGGCCTGACCTCAGTCAAGGCTGCATTGCCATCTTCTCCTCGATCGCGGCCTAGTTAAGCCACCTTCTCAGTCGTGGCCTGTTTGCCGCACCCTTAGGTCATACTTCAGTCTATAGCTCAGTCGCAGCTTCATGCCGCAGGTGTGTGGGCCGCGAGTGCTAGGGGTCAAGGCGATTCTCGGAGGCCTTGACCATGCTGGGGTGGCTCTAATGGTCGAATGGGCCACAGTCAAGATGTCAACCATGACCTTGGCTCGGTGAGACCCTGCAACCAAGGAAAAAGTGTGTAAGTGAGATACTTGGCAGAAAGTGCTAAAATAAGTGAAAAAATCTATAAAAGGTACGCTAGGGGAGGTATAAAATATATGCAAAAAGTGTATAAAATGAGGTGTTATCAACCCCCCCCCCAAACTTAGAATCAACCCTGTCCTTAGGCTAAGTGTAGGATCGAAAACATAGAGAGAAAGAGCAAATTTGTGTGACAAAATCTTTGCAAAACTTAACACTATCGAATTATCTCATTCTTGCATCAAGACTATTGTGGTATGTTTTCTCACCCCTAAAGTCTTATTCCTCCCCCTTTACAACCAGAGTTGCACAACTTCAACCTCTTTTCATTGCCATTGGTAGAAAAGGTCTCTCCTTCTCAACGTATCACCCCTTCCTACATTAGGTTACCAGCCATACCAATACAACATCTCCCTGAGGGGTAGCTTTCACACTCTTTCTTTATTTTCTGTTGGCCCTATGCTAATGTGTTCGGGTAAGATTTAGGCTTTAAGTGTTTTATTCCTCTCTTGAACTTTCTCACCCACAACTATCATAGGGACAGTGTTACCCTTCGGGCTTCTGACATAGAGTCAGGTGGTTGTGTGAGTTTCATTCAGGATTAGAGGTGGGTAAGTTTGGCTTCGAGCTTCCACTTACGGGCACAACATATCTACATTCATGAGTGCAGCAATACACCAACTGTGTGGAAACTTTTGGCATATTTTGGTCACAACTCTCATTTTAATTTTTTTATTTTGTTTTTGGCATTTTATATCTCCTCTCTGGCTTGGGTTAGTGGGATTTATGCGGTCTTCTTAGGCGGCCAAGCCCACTTTTAGTCCCAAAGCAAGGATAGATAGACTCGAAAGAGGTAACTATTTCCTTCTCGATGGAGATGAGGATTTTTGGGTTGGAGCTGTCAGGTTAGGGTGGTTGGTCAGGAGTATGGCTTTCTGAAGTTATATAGTTTTCAAGGGTTTCATAAGCTTACGGTTGTTACACACACAATGTCTTATTGCAAGAATGAGATAAAGTTGTATTTCTATGCTTCTCATTTTACTTTTATGTGCATTAGTTGCTCATATTTTTCTCTTTATGAGTCGATAACACTACATCCATTAGCAAAAAAATAGACAAATTTCTAAAGTAGCTATACAAAATTGTGGCTTATATGCATATTTCTTTAAGCTAAATGCAAGAGCAGTTTGGCTAGAGCTAAAATATGTACAAGTAAAGTTTTTGAAATTTTTGAATGGTAAAATGGTGGCAAAATTGTACCTCTCTAGCCTGCTTATGACTCCTCCCCCAAATTTATCCTTCACCCCGGCCCGAGGTATCAAAATTTGAGTGAGACATATAAATGGGCTTTCTTCATTCTGGTTTGTCAGTGTTGGAGGCCCACTTGGACTCGAGGAGCATGCTTGCGTACACTCCTCACAATAGATGATATTGTTCGTATTACATCCCCTCCACTTTTGTATCTAGATTGGCTAGGGCCATCATCCAGGCTCAACAAAAAAAGCCACAGTCATTTGATAGAGGAACCTGCTGAGGGCTCCTATGGCAGAACTGTATCTTCTTGATATTTTTGCCTACTGTGTGCTTGTACCCTTTTCCATGGCTTTTCAGCATCTCAATAATCACTTCATCATATGTGGCATCCTTTTCTTCGGTTGGTATCTTTGCAGTAATCATGTTTGTCTTTTTGTTTAGTGCAAAGGATATGTCTGAGCTATTGTATAACATCGCAGTCCTTTTGATAATGTTTACTACTAGCAAAGTCCAATGATTGTCGTGGAGAATAAGCAAAAATATGTAGTCCGGGAGGGACTTCGTTAAGCGTTGTTGCAAGCATTCTTTTCACCTGATCTCTTATCTTTCATAATGTCATCCACTAGCTGGAAGTATGCCATATATGTGTTTGGCATGTTGTCACCTATCATAGCTTGGTCGGCTGACATCATGCTGATTGATAGGTACCCTCCAGTTTTCAGCATATCACAGAGGTCGTCCTTCAGCACGCAGATCCCGTCCCGTTCATATATAACTTCTGTCGGTGAATCATCTTCTTTCAAGGACTTCATTATCATGGTTAGGAATTCTGCAGATAGGCTTACGCAACTCCACCTGTCAAAGTCCTTAAAAGTAGGTACTATCTCTCCAGCAGGTCCATCTGGTTTCTCTTTAGGCGGATCATCTTCTTCTACTTTTCCTTCCTCTAGTTGCTCTGCTATAGGTTGTTTGTCTTTATCTTTTACTACTAGAGGTCGTTCAAGTTCTATTTCTGACTTTCTTTCCGCAACTACTCCAGTGTCACTTTTCCAGTCTTGTTTCCATGCCGCTGCTCTGACTGGTTCTATCAGGTCAATCCATAGGGTCTATATTTGTTCCCTCCAGGTTACCTTTTCGGGTAGAGGGATCTCTTCATGAAGTCTTTGTGGTATTGCGTCCGGAGGTATCACCGGTCGCTAAAGAAACGACGGTCATGGATAATCTCCATTGCGTACATATCGTGTAGCCCGTGTAGATCTTTCGTACATAAGTCTTCTAGCGGGATGCCCTTATTGATGGATTCCATCATTCGTAATACAATGAAGGTGTAATCCCCTATTCCATCCTTTTCTTGCGGTACCTTCTTGTAGATTGAGAATAATTTCCATATTCCCTGAAATATATCATATGTTGATTGTATCACTCTCTATAGACACATCGACACTTTCAGAATATCCCTAGCTTCCTTGTCTTTGTATATTAGAGCAGTATTGTCTAGCTCGACTGTGTAGCAGTTAAACATTGTCGTCTTTTGCTCATATAAATTGACGGCAATTAGTTCCCAATGCTTTACATTCCTTATGGGTAGGACCACAAACTTTGTTTCTTTCCTACTCACCGCCTATTTTAGCTCAGTCACATTAGAAACATTATAGTCTTCATTGGATAAAAGTCCTTCTAGATGTGTGGTGTTGTTAAACACTAGTTGCACCTTGTCTGGATGTAAGAACTCTTTGAGGAGGGTGGCGCATAGTAGTTTGAACATCTTCTTGTGTACATGTACCCTTTTCATGAAGATTCCTCTGAAGTGTTCCCTGGGGAGATGTCTGCCCTTGTTGTGGTATACAACATCAATTCTAGGCAGACTGTCGTCCAAAATATCTACCAAGATATGGGCATCCCTGCATGTTATCCTTGATAGTGCAATCATGTCCATATTCACCATTTTGCAAGGTAGAGGAGGAGCCACCCCTAGTTATGCTTTCTTGACTGGTGTGCTCCGCTTCCTAGCTAACTCATTTGTGAAGAATGCGGAAAGCCCGCCTTCCTCATCTTTTGAGGTGCCATCCTGTGCTGCCTTTAGGGGTACTTCCCCAATTGGATGCAGTATTTTTGAATTCATTGACGTCTGGGCGGTCACTTTATCTGCAATGCCCGTGGAAGCCTCCACAACTTTATTGTCTTTGACGTTTCTTTCCTCAGATGGCTGCCCTATTTCGACAGCATTTAGTGCTGCTTACGTTGCCTCCATCTTTCTATCGTAAAGATAGTCATTCTATTTGTTGTGGACTGGGGATTGCAGGAATCCACTGCACATTTGCATCCCAAACCTCAGGTCGTCCAACAACTTATTTAAATCTCTGATGTCTCTGGACATGGGATATTTTATCACTATGCTCTCTACTCTGGCGATGACTACCTGTGTGGGTTCCTCTAATGCAGCCTTTCCTGTGGTCGGGGTAGTTTGGTCTTCTTTTGGTTCTCCCTTCCCCTTATCATATTTTGCTTTGTCCTCTTCAAGACTACTGTTCAAATCGGGCCCCCTTGACAATGTAGTAGTTTTCTTTGTTTTGTTGTCTTTGGGAGTGTCCAACAGTGGTGGTGCTTCCTTTGCTTAAGGTACAACTGTCGAAGTAGTTTTTACATTGTCACTTTCTTCTTTTTACACTAAACATGCACATGTTCCTCCTATGTTGTTGTCATCATCATCGGGGTTTGGAGGGCTTGATGAAGCTTGTGATGTCAAAGGATCTGCCACACGCTTGCTCTTCTTCTGTCGTTGTCTTTCGATTTCTTTATGTTTGGTTTCCAGCTACTGGCGGGCTTCTTCTAGACGCTGGCACTCCCACTCAAGGTCGTTCATTGCCACCTCATAGGCACTTGTTAAGTGATCTTTGTCAGCTCGTAGAGCATCCCTCTCTCTCCTGAGGGCTGCCATTTCCTTTGTGAGGGCCTTTAGAGCTCCCATCATTGTGTTCTGGGTGTTTAGCACCCCTTGCATGAACTAGGGTAGCGTTTTGGTCCTCTCGTTTAGTGATTGCAACTGTGTGGTTAGTGTACACAAGGTGTAGGTTATGCTTCAATTAAATTCATATGTTTGATGCATGTGTTGCCACAATACATCAAACTTGTTACCCACTATATTTCTGAAGGTTGGAGGGTGTTGTGGTTGTGACTCCATGTATGTTGTGGATGGTCTTGGTTCCTCCGGTTGTGGAGTTGGCAATGTCGGGTTGGGCACTTTATGCTCTGGCTATCCTGACGTTTGAAGGATCACTTCTGGAATTTCTGGCCCGAGTACAACTTTGGAGTCTTTGTCTTACTGGCTGGGTTCTTGTTCTCCCGTCGCCTCTTGTTCTGCTGTTACTGCTTCAAGGTGTGGACTTTTCCTCATCGTGTCATCCAGATTAACCTGGACATCTTTCTCTATTATTTCTTCGTGAGGTTGGTATCCCTCATTCACTATTTTTTCTGTAGCTATGGGAGGTTAGTTTGCCTCAGAGTTGTGGGCTCGTCCATCACTTCCTTACTGCCAACCTTTTCTTTTCCTCTGGCTTCTTCTTCTCTATCTCTGAAGATTTGGCTTTATTGCCCTCTTCATCAGCTGCCAATGGCTTCTCCGTGATATTGTGAATGGCCCTTGAGTACATCTTGTCAATTTCTTGGGTGGGCCGCATCTTGTGGGCATCATAATATGCCATTTCTAGGAAGGGGAGGAGTTTCTTGGAGCAACTTTATTTGTAGTAGAGTTTATCTCCCTTCTATGCCAAGATTCCCATGTTGATGAGGGACTTGATATTGATTTTTGCATGCCCCTTTGTTACTTTGTACTTTATCAACACGTCAGCACTCATGAAGTGGTGGGCTATCTTTGCGATCTGGCCTCCCATGTAGAATTCCTTTGTCTGTTTTGATTCCCCTCCCACAGCTGCTGATAGCCTTTCAATTAGGATTTTTCTAATGTTTACTGGCTTCTTGTTCAACATAGACCATATCATGAAGAGGTCTCCCTTGGTTACTCCCCCTGTATCCGATCTCATGTATATCGTGTTAGCCGTTATCTTCTGTATCACCTTGATGAAGAATGAGGTGATCATGGTAGCCTTGGAGTTCTTGGAGTTATGTTCATCTTCTCCTATTAGTTCTTTCAACATTTTGTGGCTACTATATCTGACAGTTTGTTTTTCTCTAAGTGTGGCAAAGCGGGCTTGTGCTTCTACTGTTGTCTGTGTGAAGATGGTGTTGAGCATAGCCTTTGTAATTGTCTGAGACTTTCCTCCTAGTCTCACCTCGATTTTGAAGTCTCTTCCCCCCTTTTTGCGCTCCTCTTTCTTTACTGGGACTTTCTCCAAGGAGGATAGAAATTCTGCTGTTAATTGCTTCACATATGGGATTTTCGAGGTGCATAGGGTGCGTAGGTTTGCACCCTCCAGGAATTGGATAACTCTATCATAAACTCCCATTTTCTTGAAGTCATCTATGTCAAGATATCTCATAGGCCTGAACACCTTGACTTGTAGCATCCAATCATAATTTGACTGGTGCACAACCTCCTTTGGAACAAATGCTAGCCCATTCTGATTTAGCATTGATCCTTTAGTCTCTTCTTCTTCTGTGTGGACCGTTTCTTTCTCCTCCCTTTTTTCCCTTTCCCACAATCATCTTCATCTTTTTTTGGCGCTTGACCTCCTTAAACTGAGCCGTCCTTTTCCCCAGGCTCTCCAGTTCAACCTCTATAGGCTGGTACTCTGAAGTCTCTGTTTGAGACGTACCTTGTGATTCCTCTAACTCTTCTGATGTCTGATGACCCATGATGCACTGATACTTCTCCATTGTCAGATGTAGTTGCAATCTCCTTACTACTGGAAGGCTTTTATCTCTCTTCTTTAGACCTGGACTTTCTTGTCCACGATCTATTCTATTTCCTTCAATGATGTTGCCCTTTTTAGCAACGAGTCGCCAGTTGAGCTCGACATTTAAAAGTTTCCAATTATATCATCATCATGGGGATAATAATCTTTAAACCACCTTTATTAATTATCTTATTCGATTGTCATGCTTAGGTGTAATTATGATGTATTTTTTATTTTTTTCTTAAAGTTGCGACCAGGGCCCTTGAACAAAAGTTGACCTCCACCGCGGTCCAGGCCGCCACCGAGGTATACTTGGTCAAAACGTCTGTCACACTATGACCAAGGTGTGTTGATTAGAGATAGAGAGGGATAAGAGAGACAGTGGTTGAGAAGCAATCAAGGATGACCACGGTCATGGTCGAAAGATTCATGAACAAGCTATGACCTCAACCAACGGTCAAATGTTGATCTGTTTGATGCATTGAAAAACACCACGACTCACGGTCAAGAGAAGTAAAATGAGAACGACTGTGGCCATAGTCAAAAGAACCTCAACAGAGTCTCGACTGTGGTCCATGGTCATCGAGTGATGCCATGGTCGTGACGACGAGGGACAAGAGGTCCTGCTCCATTAAAGATGATGATAGAACTAGAGGTCCAAACCTCGTTAGGCAAGTTGCATGTTCAATCACGGGCCTTAAACCCTATCCTGGGTTAGGTGGGGATGTTGTGGAAACCGACAGGGCCATGGCAATTGTCGTGGTGGTTCTTGAATCAACGAGGTTTCTAAAAACATGACAGTTTGATGAACGGGAGTATCAGTGATGGAGAATTGAGAGAAAGCGTAAATGAATACCTCGCCAGAGCGAAAGCCTATGGGAATCACAGGAGAACTGGGGGATGCAGGGGCAGTCGGGATGCTCCTCGTCAGTGCGGGCTTGCTTCTGCTACTTTGATGTCTCTTGAGTACTCACTTGTCAAGGTTGGTTCAGACGATATATTTGTTAGTTTGAGGGAGTCTGAGATTAGGTCGAGAAGAATGTCATTTTGAGAGTTCTAGTATATATATGTTTGGTACCACAACCCGAGGTGTGGGGAACACCTCAACTGTGATTGATCCTTTCCATGGTATTTACCACGATCGTGGCCTATCAAAACCTTAAGAGCGAGTGTTGTGGGTCGCTATGCTCTTTCTATTTGAGCAAGATTGACACCGTGACTGCAACCCTTCAAACCAAAACATCATGAAATCAAAACAAAACTTGTGTCTCCAACATACCATCTTTAGACAAAAGACATAGGATATTTACAAACCTTTTAGAAAGGGGAAAACTGAAATATAGGGAAAACTAGAGGTCCTTAGCTCATAACACTAGAGTACGAAATAAAGGAAAACATGAAACATGAAAGATAACAAAGCTTGGGTTGCCTCCCAAGAAGTGCTTGTTTAAAATATTTATCTCGACTTTCTCTTTCATCATATCTTCATTCTCTCTCCACAGATGCAGGTGTTGCCTCATTCATTCCATTTGTTGTTGAGTTGGCCTCCCCCAAACTGAGTTATGACCTCCTCACAAATGATTTGTCTTCATAATACGTTTTTACTCTTTGTCCATTTACCTTAAAAGTTCTTGTCTTCTCTCATGATATCTCCATCATCCCTGATGGATATATTTTTACTACAAAAAAGGGACATGACCATCTCATTCTAAGCTTTCTGGGAATAACTTGATACTTGAATTAAATAAAAGGACTTTGTCCCCTTTGGAAACATCTTTGTTCTTCAAATGGGAATCATGCCAGACTAACATTATTTGTTTATAAATACTTGCATTTTCGTAGGCATGCAGCCTCAGTTCTTCGAGCTCCTAGAGCTGAAGAAACCTTTTCTGGCCATCTTTGATGAGATCCATATTCAAAAATATTATGACCCATAGAGCCTTGTGCTCTAGTTCGAGTGGTATATGACAGGATTGACCGTAAATCAACCTATACAGTGTCATCTGTATGGGTGTTTTGTAAGCGGTTTGGTAAGCCCAAAGTGCATCATCTAGCTTCATTGACCAATCTTTCCTTGTGCGGCTCACAGTCTTTTCCAAGATTTGCTTAGTCTGTCTATTCGACACTTCCACTTTCTCCTATGTCTGGGGGTGGTAAGGAGTCGTGACCTTGTGCTTCATCATGTACTTTCTTAGCAAACCTTTGAATTGTTTCTCACCAAAATGTGATACTCCATCGCTTGTGACCGTGCATGGTACTCTAAAGAATGGGAATATAGTTTTCTCTAAAAGCTTTATCACAACCTTGGAATCACAAGTTTGAGTAGTAAATGCTTCAACCCACTTTGAAACGTAATCAACAACAATGAGGATGTATTTATTCCCTTCGATGGAGGGAAAGATCCCATGTAGTCAATTCCCCAAACATCCAAAATATCAACTTCTACCCAGTTTGCCATGGGAATCTCATTTCTTCTGCTTATATTTCCTATTAGCTAACATTATTTGCATGATTTTGACAAAAGAAGTTGCATCCTTGAAGAGTGCGGGCCAATAAAACTCAGATTGTAGGACCTTTGCTACTTCCCTATCCCCACCATGGTGCCCACTGTAAAGTGATGAATGGCACTCTTTCAGGATCAATGACACCTCCTCTTCTGGTATGCATTGACGATATATATTGTCAGAGCATCTTTTGAAAAGTAATGGGTCATCCCAGCAGTAATTCTCCAAATTAGAAAATAGCTTCTTCTTCTGGTTGTATGTGATCTCTGGTGGTAACTGCCCACATGCTTGATAGTTACAGATATCTGCAAACTTGGGTAGTCTCAGGTTGTTAGACTGAGCCATTAGTAGGGCTTCATCAGTGTAATTGTCGTTCACTGGTAACTGATTTTCTTCATCGAAGACCATTCTAGACAAGTGGTCAGCAACCAAATTCTCCTCCCCTTTCTTGTTGATGATTTCGTGATCAAACTCTTGCAACAACAACACCCATCTTAAAGTCATGGTTTCATATCCTTCTTCTACATTAGATACTTAATTACCCCATGGTCTGTATATACTTTTACCATCGATCCTATTAGGTATGATCTGAATTTATATAAGGCAAATACAATGGCCAACATTTCTTTTTCTGTAGTTGTGTAGTTTACTTGCGCCTCATCAAGCGTCCAACTCGCATAACAAATTACATGATGTTTCTTGTCCTTTTTTGATCCCAAGACAATGACTATTGCATAATCACTGGCGTCACACATGATTTCAAAGGGAAATTCCCATTCTGGTGCTCAAAGAATTGGTGTTGTTGTAAGCACTCTTTTTAGTGTATTGAAGGCATCCAGACATTCGCTGGTGAATTCAACCTCGGCATCTTTGAGCAGAAGATTAGACAAAGGCTTTGAAATTTTTGAGAAATCCTTTATAAACCTCATGTAGTATCCTGCATGTCCCAAAAAACTTCTCACTCTTGTTACAGACTTTGGCGGTGGAAGCTTTGAGATAGCTTCAATCTTACTCAAGTCCACTTCAATCCCCTTCTTTGAAATCGTGTGACCTAGGATGATTCCATCTCGTACCATGAAGTGGAATTTCTCCCAATTCAGAATGAGATGTTTTTCCTCACAACTTTGTTGCACTAGAGATAAATTTCTTAGGCATGAATCAAAGTCTATTCCATAAACTAAGAAATTTTCCATAAAGACTCTACGATATCTTCCAGAAAATCTGAGAACATCGAATCAAACAATGTTGGAATGTCATGGGTGAATTACATACTGCAAATGGCATTCTTAAAAGCATATGTGCCATAGATGCACATGAATTTTGTTTTCTCTTGATCATCTGGGAGAATGGGTACTTGGTAGATCTTGAGTATCCATCTAGAAAAAAAATAGTCATGATGGGCTAACCTTTCTAGAACTTGGTCGATGAATGGCAAGGGGAAGTGATCCTTTTTGGTGGCTATATTTGGCTTCTAGTAATCAATGCACAAATGGCAACATGTCACTGTCCTTGTGGCGAATTCATCTTATGACTATCATTCCTCCCTTCTTGGGTACAACATGGATAGGACTAACCCAATTGCTGTCGTTTATTGGGTAGATGATTCCAACATCACGTATCTTTATAACTTCTTTCTTCACAACCTCTTTCAACATTTGATTTAGCTTCCTTTGTGGTTGAGCTAGTGGTTTGGTTGTCTCTTCAAGGCAAATTATGTGCACGCATAAAGCCAGGTTGAGACCCCTAATGTCTTCCACATAATATCCTATGGATTTTCTACGCAACCTCATCTTGTCTAGAAACTTTTCCATTTGGTCATCTGATACGTTGGCATTGACAATTACTGGATTCCTTTCTTCTTCATCTAAGAATTCATATTTCAACCCTTCTTGAAGAGGCTTAAACTCTGGCTTGGGCTTCAGCGCTTCCTTCTCCTTGGTCGTCTGTTCCAACGAACCATACTTCACTATTTTAACTATTTCTTCATCATCGATGGATTCTTCTTCTGTTTGGTTCAAATAATCTAAGATTTCCATAACTTCTTGACTTTCCATGGCAGGATCATGGCTATTTAGGGGTCTCATTAGTGGATCCACAATTTCTTTATCTTCTTGCACTTCTTTGCAATACTGATTATAGTTATCCATGAAGTAGGCTGACTCAGATAGAGATGGTCCCCTCATGTCATCTTGTACCCTAAAATCCAAGTGATCGTTCCCTACTCATAGTGTGATGATTCCCTTAGCAACATCTATCAAATCTCTTCACGTTGCAAGAAAAGACCTTATGAATATCATAGGGCATCTGGAGTCTTCGATTGTATCTATTACCACTATATCACATGGTATGAAAAATCTCCCAACTCTTATCGGCACGTCTTCTACTATTCCCACTGGCCTTGTGAATGTATGATCAGCTAACTTGATCCTCATCCCCACTTTTACCATGTCTATCACTGCCAGCCTTTGGGCCAAAGTCAAGGGCATTAGACTTATGCTTGCTCCCAAGTCAGCTAATCCTTTTCTCTCCATGTTATCTCCAACATAGAAAGGTATGATGAAAGCTCCAGGATCTTTTTTTTGTTAGGTAGCTCTTCTTGAACAAAAACACTGGACATCTTTGGTAACTGGATAGTTTCAATATTATCATCTCTTCTTCTCTTTGTGATCAGGTCTTTGAAGGACTTTGCATATACTGGCATTTCTTCTATTGCATCAAGAAAGGGCATGTCTAGGTGAAGCTTCTTTACAGCTTCCATGAACTGTTCTTACCTCTTCTTCAAGTGTGCTATTATGAACTTATAGGGGAAAGGAATTTTTTGGGGTGTATGGATTCTTCTTTGAAAGAACCTTTCTTAGAATGTCTGAGTCCTTTTTCTCTCCTTCTTTCTTCTTTTCGAGTGGTCCTGCTTCTTTACCATGGTCAGTTTGTTCTTTCCTTCTTGATTCTTCAGTTGCTTTTTCACTCTCAGACTGCTGATCAACACAACTACTTTCTTCTTTAGCATTGTTGGTATTAGTATTCTCCATCCATTTTCCCAGATTAGAGAGTAGCCATTTTGGTAGTCTTGGTATTTGACGGGATCTTTCTGGAAGAACTTTTCATGAGCTCAGCCAGCTGTGCAAGTTGCTGATCAATCTATCTCTGATGGGTTTGCATATCCACCATTTGAGTTCACATGTTAGCACTCCCGAATTCATGAGAGCACTTTGAGCAAGTTGATCATTCACTGATGCTTGCCTTTTTGTGAAGTTGAAAAGTTGAGCAATCATGTCAGCTTGGTTATTGTCTTTTTCTTAGCTCAGTCCTGGGCCTTGCCCTTGTCCTTGCTTGCTCACATTTTTGTTCTAGCTTTGATAGTTGTTTTTGTTCTGCTGGTAGCTGGTAGTCTTGGTGTATTGTGTTGGCACCCCAACTGATGTGCGTTTTCCGCAGCTTCTTTGTTTCCGTAACTAAACCCAGGGTGGTCTTGTCTCTTACAGTTGACATAGGAGACATTCCGTGTCTCTTCTTCACTTTCACTTTTGTCACTTTCCTCAGGCCTAGTATAGTTACAGTTATCGATCCCATGCCCTCCTTCTGCACAGGTGACACTTCATGACCTTCTCAGTACGCTTCTTGCCCTTGGCTCCAGTATCTTTCAGTTGTTTGACATCATTTGCTATTTTCTAAATCTATGATGTTATTGTCTCTAAGGCCTTGGCTTCAATAGACGGTCCTTCAGTCCCTATGTTTCTCATTGATCCTTTGTCAAAATTTTCATAGTCTATGACTACTTGCAGCATAGCCATGTTGTCTATTATGTTCATGATTCTTCTTGGTTTCTTGCCAAGGAAGTTACTGCTAGCAGTTGCATTCAATGAAGTCCTATTAGTAGGAGTCAACCCATTATAGAAGGTGGTCACGAGTAGCCCCTTACAATAATTATGGTGTAGACAATCTCTTTAGTACTCCTGGAAATGCTCCCATGCTTTGTGCAAGTTCTCTCCTGGCTTTTGTGTAAAAGAAGTTATCTTCTGCATGTTGCGAATAGTCCTCTCGGTAGGATAAAACTTAGTAATGAAAGCATCTGCCAGGGGTCTCCACTCATCTATGGACTGGTGAGGAAGATTGGGGTACCATGATAGAGCCTTATCTTCAAGAGAGAAGTTGAAGCTGTTACAGTATATCACTTCTTAGGGGACTCCCCTCATCTTTATGGTATCATAGATATTTTTAAATGCATCGAGGTGGTGGTATGGGTTTTCACTTCTCGAATTCCCATGGAAAGGTTTATTTTGGATCATCGACATGAAAACTGGTTTCAACTCAAAGTTTATTGCGTTGAAGTGTGGGATGACGATTGGGCATCTAGATTCGTTGGCCCTTGTTGTTGCCAACTCTCTAAGAGTCTTCCCATATTCATCATCCTCATTGTCATTGTCCCAACCATCGTGCTCACGTTCATTGTCACGATGGCTGCGGTGGTGCCTTCTTTGGCACCGGTAGTGTCATTCCTCATCGCGTTGATCTTCTTCGCTACGATCTTCATCTCGATGTTCTTCTTCCTGACATTCTTCTTCACATTGATGACCGTTTGAGTAATGGCCATCACTGTCTTCATCCGACCCTGGAGGTGGTGGGGGGTTATGTTGAATCCTCACATTCTGCTCCTCCCCAGTGAGAGTACCATCCACACGAGGTGGCATGGTGACTCAAGGTTAAGGAGTAAAGTCGAATGAGTATGCTTCCCTCTGGGTTCCCTGAATAGACCACACAGTCAAGTTAGTAAATTGGGCATGTTAAAACGAACTATTCTATGCAAACGTAGGGTAGAAGATTCAAGGTTTCTATGCGGTCAAGCTTATTACTAAGCTTGAGGCAGGGGAGTATAGTGAGTGGACTCAAGTTCTTAACAGTGCCATTTTGCCTTGTCCCCAGTAATAGCGCCAAAATGTTGACCGGCCTAAATTATACATCCAAAAAGGAGCAGATCTAGAGCAGTCAGACTCTTAAGATAGTAACCCGACACTTAAGCCCCCGCAACTATTATATGGGGCCTGATGTAGTAATTGGGGTTGAACCACAGGGACAAGGTTAGAAGGTGTTAAGCACACATGGTCTCACCCTCATATACTACGGATAACAAAGGGTTTAAAAAGGGTGTTCCCAAAGGAATGATAGTTCTCAAACCAAAGTAAAAGAAATAAACCAAAGATAAAAAGAACAAAGTGTACTAAAATGATATGAAAACAAAGATATGGAAGGGAAACTTGGATTGGGTTTCACTTACTAAGACTTCTCACCAATATGCAAGCATCATCTATCCCTCTCATATACTCCTATCAAGACTACAAGCAATCATAAAGGTGTCCATTCCTCTCTCTCTCGAGATGAGGATAGATCTGAGCCCAAGGACAACCTCTCTCTCGAGATGGCTATCCAAAAACTACAAGGAAGAACATATGATCATAAGATTTAGCATTCCAACACTTTCATGCATTCATACTACTCCATAACATGAGATATTAGTGATACTACTCTTTCGATGTACCAACGATCAAACATCACAATATGGTAGCTAAGCATACAAGTGAAGCACTAAAACCGGTGCATGGAGATAATCTTGACGAGAGTATAAATATATTCAAAAAAGGAGAGACGATATACATGTTGGGAGAGTCTTAGTGGCTACTCCCAACCCAAGTTAAGTGTTTTGCCACATATGTTTACGGGCAGCATAACGACATCACAAATGGATAGATACATCAAATTCCATAAAGTTATGAGGGAAGTACAATGAGATGGAAGTGGTAGATCTAGATAGAGAGAGAAGAATGTGATACAACACAGTACTTGTTCGAAACTAGATCTAGGTGGTCGATGGCATGGACATTCTCCTTCTCTCAAAGAAGATGGAGCCTTCAGTCTTCTCTCTCATCAGCTTCCTCATTTGGAGATCCAAGACTAATTGGATGGATGGGGATGAGTATGGAAAATGGAAGCACTTCATGGTCCTTTTAGATCTGATGATTTGACAAGACGTGTAGGTGGCCTATTTATAGGCACGCTCCACCAACTTAACTCCTCGACCACGATCGAGGTTTGGTCTCAGTCGAGGCATGACCTCGGTCGAGGCTTCATTCCCATCTTCTCTTCGGTTGCGGCCTGGTTAAACCACCTTCTTGGTCGTGGCCTGATTGCCACACCCTTAGGTCAGAACGCGGTCTACATCTCAATCGTGGCTTCATGCCACAGGTTTGTGGGTCGGGGGTGCAAGGGGTTGAGGAAATTCTAGGAGGCCTCGACCGTGGTGGGGTGGCTCTTATGGTCAAATGGGCCGCGATCGAGGTATCAACTGCGACCTTGGCTCGATGAGAGCCTGTGACCAAGGAAAAAGTGTGTAAGTGAGATACTTGGCATAAAATGCTAAAACAAGTGAAAAATGCTATAAAAGGTACACTAGGGAAGGTATTATATATGTGAAAAGTGTATAAAATGAGGTGTTATCATTTACAAAAGAACACTATCCACATATTCCACTTATACAATCATCATCATGCAATTGAAAGCTCAATTCAGTCGAAACATCTTATACAAACTTTTCACATGAACTTGAGAGTACAGGGATGACTCTAGGACACACTAGATAGCTAAATAACCTTCTCTAAGGTCCATCACCATTTTTCGTCCTCGCTGCCACAATTCTATCATCCATGTTGTTGGTCACCTAAAAAGATGTGGTGACCCACCGGTGAGACCCAGTCCCAGTGACAACTCTCTCCATCAAATATTGATTACAACAAATTATTCAAAAATAAGTAGATTGAGTGGTTGGAGTATTTAATGGACAATTGAGCAGATCAAATAGTTCAAGCATAGTGAACAAGTTAAGCAAATAAGCTTCACAACAAGTATGATTATCAGAGTATATGCAAACTATCATCTTGGATTTATAAGATTACATCAAATAACAAAGGTCATTCCTAGTTTGACTATCATCTTATGCTTTGTTAATAGTATAAGCAATCTAGTAGCATAAATATCTCTAACATCATGGATTTTTCTAGCAGCATAAGTATAGCTAACATTGTTAGCATGTCTATCAAGTTGAACATATCTACATCATAAGTAGAACTAACATCAAAGAAAAATTATCTACATAAGCATGATTAGAAGTTTGAGAATCTCTAATAATAGATACATGTCTATAAATATAAGCATCGCTAACATCATATGATACCTATCACCATTAACATAATCAATAGTAGCAATATATCTATTAACATAGCATGACTATTTTATGTACACATCTACATCATGAGTATTTCTACAACATAATCATATCTCTTATCTCTAGATGCACTAATCATCATTTTTATGTAAAGAGAACAAACAAGAGTTATCATCCAATATGAATTGTCGTGTATAACCCTAAATAGATATGCTACACAATTGTATTACATCTTTTATTATGCCCTGAGGATTTGAGTCATACCACCCAAATCTAACTCACCACTGCTAAGTCGAAATTAGTGCCATATAAGATCTAGGACGTATCATTCAAACTACAAAAAGGCAACATATAGTCCTATAACTAGCCCACCTTGGTATAGGTTACTGCACTAGAGAACAGCTCATACATGTCCGTTCTATAAGAGGCATCCTATAGTTATACTACTTCCTTTCACACATCCCAATATCCTAGGCACGACTGCAGCCAACCTCCATAAACGCCTAGTGTCAGGATGACAACCACCCGGCATACTCACAATATGCACTCTGAGTTTCCCTTAGGAATACTCATTTCACCATCCAACAAGTTCTGACACTGGAATGGATCTGTCACAAGGAAACTACATGATTGAGATTTTATTTGATTAATTATGCCAATTAGGTGAATTAAGGCTTCATCAAACAAGTGGGCATACAAACCCTAATTCAGTTCTAGCAAGCATATAAGTATAACAACTTCAAAAGATATAAAATTTGTGAGTTATAATTTCTTATCTCAACATCACAAGGCACTATTCACCTACCAATAAAGATACTATACTTGTCATCACATCATCATCACATGGTACTTATTCATTGCCTTTCATGAGACTACACTTGTCACCACACTATCACATGATAAAAGTTCTTATCACAACATCACAGGGTATCAACCCTTGTCATCAAAGCGGATTACACCTCATGCAGAGCTAAACCATGCCCAAAGGTCCTTAAGACCATAATATCATTTCCTGCAAGATCATCATTATCTTTTCATGCCTTATAACAAAGCTCAACAAACATCACCACACATGTAATGCATATGTTCACCATTATATGGCATTAAATTACTAAAGGATGTTTACATGATAACACTGCAAGTTTATTGTGGCTTTAAAAGCATTCCTTTATCATATCAACATATAAGGAAATGGGCCAGTGCAAGCCTTACGTGTAATGACCCCACCCCTTGACAAACCCCAACTAAGGAAGGTCAAGAAGCTAAAACTATTATCCCAAAATAGGATCATATGGTTTTGCAAATAATGAAAAATAATTAATATATTATACCACAACTAAGCTTAAAATAGGATAAAAATTTTCTTTTCACATACCTTTCAAAATATAAGAATTGAGGAACTTTATCCCAGATAGTTATCCATCATCTACAATCCTCCAATCTTTATTTAACTTTATTCTTTCAATGTCACTTTAAATGATTATCCACTTTCTGATAAGAATATACCTGCATGTAACCTAAAATGGCAACAAAAAAAATGCCAGTCAGTATAATGAATTATACTGGTAAGTTAGGGAACCAAAAGCTTGAATCTATTTGTATATTGCAACCAAATTATTGTTTAATAGATCAAAATTTGCATCTTAAACATGACTACTCAAAACTGACGTATCCAAGCCTTTGTGTTGTCCCTGTGGTGGAAATGGATCCTACCTTTCTCATATGGTAGATCCCCATTAGCCTCTTTTGATCCTACCCTAAAGGTAGAACAAGACATAGAGTTGTATAGTCGTATGGTCCTACCCAAAGGTAAACCAAACATCAACTCATGATAACCTGATGTTCCTAACACAAGGGTATACCAATACCTAGATCATCAATTTCACACATATACTCAAAGCTACAGAGGAGGACTAGGATCTGAGCTAGTCATGAATATATTTATGGTGATAGACATAGTCACTTTATAGTTTGCAAGTAAGTAAAGTTCATCCAACATTCATATATTTGAAAACCATGCAGAGAAACTAGAGAAAACTATGTGAAACTAAATCGATTACTCATAGGCGTAACCACATACTTGATTTAGAGTTTAAAAAAGATGCAAGATCTCCAATACAATCAAGAAGTCCAATCAACCAAGTCAAGAAAATCTTGATCCTAAAAAGCATGTATAACCTAAATGTTCCAAACATAACCCAAACAACCCATTATTGACTTGGGACTCCTTTCTAAGTTTTCTATTCCTAATCAGGGTTTCCGTAGGGTTTCTTGGTTCTATTTTCCAATTTTTATCCTTTTTAAGTCAGTAAACCCCTAAAACATATTTTCTACTCATAAAAACATTAATTACACAAATTATTCACATTAAGGGTCTTTATTATCAAACCATCTTAGGAACATCATATATCTATCTTACTTATGGATTTTTGTAATTAAAACCATTGAAACTCATATTTACCAAAATTAGGGTTTCGAAGCCCATTAATGCAATTTTATGTACATGGAACCCTAAATTAAGCAAATTATGCACAAATATTATTCTTTTAGATATAATCCCTCTTTTTTATGTCAATAGGTTAATATTTAACTCAAAAAACTCTGGAAACATCATTAGATCTAATTATCATCAAAACTTAGGGTTTTCCATTAATAAAACCATTAAAATGGCATCTTTACGTACTTTTCAAATTACAATCAGATTAGGGTCTCAATTATATTTTTGATGGATTCTATGGATTTTTCTGAGAAAGATTCATACATAACACTTCTTCATCATATAATCTGATTATGAGTTATGATTTTCTTAAATTAATTGCTTTCTGACCAATCAGGGCTCGCCACATTGGTAGAGAAAGTCCTAGCCCTGACTAACTAGGAGGTGAAGCTGGCCAACTCGCACCCATTACCTCAGTGGCTTGGCACGTGGCGATGTAGCTAACTAAGCTAGATTCAACTAGGGTAAAAAGACAAAAAGCCCATACCTGGTTTGAAGAGAGTCGAAGGGAAGTGCGGTAATTCCCATCTCTGTCTTCTTCCTCCACTTCTCGCGAACAACAACCTGAGCTTGGTCAACTCCTTAGTTGAGGCTGGGATTCTAACTTCCTCAGACACAAGCGAAGCTACCTCTTCCTCCACTATGACTCGACGAACAAGACGAGCACGCCAATTGCTCATCATGTGCTCTAAAGCACCGGGCCGATGACAGACTTCTCTGGTGAGGTCTATGCTCATACGACGGTGAAGGTCGAGACTATATCAACAATTTATCACTCCAAATTCTTCATGAGATCAAGGCGATGTGTTGGGTTGAATTATGGCTCTACAGAGGGTGTATGGACCCCTATTTATACCTGAGGGTCAGGTCTCATCAGTGGTCAATTGGGCGTTTTGTCAAAAGACTCCCAAACCTAGTGGAATTAGGGATAGTCTTCTCATCTTTCTCTCTTAGAGCTAATGGGACTTCTCCCATGTTCGCTCACCCTGTGTGTCGTGAGGAATCTGGTTGGGAATCCATCCCTACACTGGTCCTGTCACTAGACATGATTGGAGGTGAGGGATGACCCTAAGCCGTCAGATGCTCAGATCCAAGGGTCCTATCATGCGTATTTTATTCTCTGATTAAAATCAAATCCTAATCCAATTATAATCATGACATTTATGCATATCCTTCTCACTTTAGGAAACTTCACAAATTCACAACTCCTAAACTATACATCTTTTTCATCCCAAATTTAAACCTCTTTGATAACCATATTTCCTTGTGTGCCATGTTTGGAGTCAAAAATCAAAAATAAGAGAGGCTTTTATTCATATGCAAGTTATCAATTCAAAATGCATATTTTATTCATATTTTCTCTCTCTCTTTCTCTTTTATTTCCTATATTTTGATTTCTTTTCTTATTAAAAACCATGTGGATTCAAAACCTAATAAGTTAAGGTCATTCATACCACTTTCTAGAAAATTCTACATAATTATCACCATTATCTTTATTTCTTTTTTCCTTTTATCTTTTCTCCCCCTTTTATCACATTGGACTCACTAAATCAGTAGGATCCACGGAAACATACATTCAAGGGAAATATTGCAAAAGAACCCCATTCATTGAGAACAAATCATGCAATTTCCATGCATATACATTTTATTGGGAAAATTGTATTTCAAACCATATAAGCAAAAATCGAGGTTATAACATCCTCTCCCCCTTATAGAAATTTTGCCCCCAAAATTCATCCAATTAGACAAACAAATCAGGTTAGGCCTTTTCCATGTTCTTCTTCATCTCCCATGTGGCTTCATCCTCTCCATGGTGCTTCTAGAGAACTCTTATTATCTATATCTTTTTAGTCCTGAGCTCTTTCACCTTGGTATCCAATACCCTCATAGGTGAATCAGAGTATGCCATTCTCCCTTGGAATTCAATAGGTTCAATGCTCAACACATGGCTCGGGTCCTTCACATAGCATTTCAGATTGGACAAATGGAAAACATCATGCATCATATTATACTAAGGGGGTACGGCCAAACGATATGTAGCTTTACCAATGTGTTCCAAAACCTCAAATGGACCCATGTATCTGGGACTCACCTTTCCTCTGTTCTTAGTTATAGCTTGGAGGGGTCGGATTTTCAAAAACATGTGTTCACCCACAGTGAAATGCAGTCATCCTGTTTTGCATTAGAATATGACTTCTATCGATCTTGGGATCTCTTAAGCCTTTGCTTGATCAAAGTGACTTTATCTGCATACAACTATAGTTCCTCTGACCTCAAAAAATTTTGTTCACTGACATCATCCCAGTGAAGCGGTGACTAACATGGTCTCCCATAAAGAGCTTCATACAGAGGCATCCCGATACTGGCTTGGTGGTCATTATTATAAGCAAACTCAGCTAAGGGAAGATAATGCTCCCATGAACCACCCAAATCGAGCACACGTGATCTCAATAGATCTTGTAAGTTATGGATGGTCCTCTCTGACTATCCATCTATCTGGGGGTGATAAGTTGTACTAAACTTGAGTCTAGAGTCGAGTTCTTCTTGCACCTGCTTCCACAACTTAAAAGTGAACTTTGGGTCATGATCAGAAATGATCAAACTCAGAACACCATGCAGGTGTACTATCTGTCTGATATACAAATCAGATAGATCTGTCACTTTGGCAGTGGTATTTAAGGCAAGGAAATGAGCTAACTTGGTAAGGTGATCTACCACAACCCATATCGCATCATGACCTCTCTTGGTTGTGGGAATACCCACCACAAAGTCCATGGTGATCTTTTCCCATTTCTACTCTGAAATTTCAATCGACTGTAGTAATCCACTGGGACTCCAGTGTTCAACCTTCACCATCTAGAACATGAGACAACTAGCCACATATACCTCTATATATTTTGTCATTCTAGGCCACCAAAATTACCAATGCAAATCCTTATACATCTTGGTAGTGTCGGGGTGTATAGTATATTTAGAACCATGGGATTCTTGTAGAATATGGTTCTTCAAGGGTAAATCTTCAGGAACCCATATGCAGCTCTTATAGATGATTCCACCATATTCTCCCACTGAGATATGTGTTTGAGGTTTCTCCAACAAGCCCTTCATCTTGTCAAGATCTAGACTAACCAACTGGGTAGCTACCAACTCGATCAACAAGTCTTGTTTTATCTGAATGTTAGCCAAAAAATTTTGGTCTTCTAATAGTTGTGGTGCTTATGCTGCAAACTCTTTAATGCTTTCCACTAGCTAGACAAAACAACTACACACCTGAGTTGTTTCCTACTAAGAGCATCTACTACAACATTTGACTTTCCAGGGTGATAGGCGATGGTAAAATCATAGTCTTTCATATATTCCATCCATTGTCTATGTCTTAGATTTAGGTTCCTCTGAGTCAGGAGATACTTTAGGCTCTTGTGTTCAGTGAAGATTTCAAAGGTGGATCCATATAGATAGTGTTGCCAAATATTCAGGGCATGTATAATGACTGACAACTATAAATCGTGTTGTATAGTTCACTTCGTTGGGATTGAACTGTCTGGAGGCATAAACAATGAAATGCCTATTTTGCTCTAGAATGTATCCAAGACCCATCTTTGGTGAGTCGATGAAGATCATGAAACCTTCATTGCTGGACAGTAAAGTCAACACCGGAGTTGTGGTCAAATTCTCCTTCAACTCTTAAAATCAAGTTTCACGTAAGTCTGACCACACAAACTTCTCATCCTTCTGGGTGAGCTTGGTGAGTGGCAAAGAAGTCTTTGAGAATTCTTTTATGAAGAGCTGATAGTATATGACCAATCCTAGGAAGATGTGAATCTTTGAAGGGTACTTCAGTGTTGGCCAATCTCGCATGACCGACACTTTAGTAGGGAGATGGTCCCTCCAGCTATGACGTGTCCAAGGAACATGACACGGTCTATCCAAAACTCACACTTCGAGAATTTCCCATAGAACTTTTGCTTTCTCAGAATATCAAGGACTCTACGCAGGTGGTCCTAGTGTTTCTCTAGGTTGTCAGAGTAAACCAGGATGTCATCTATGAATATTATGACAAATGAGTCGAGGAAAGGTTGGAACACACAATTCATGAGGTTCATAAACACACTTGGGGCATTGGACAAACCAAAAGGCATGACCACAAACTCATAATGGCCATAACAGGTTCAAAAGGTAGTTTTTGGGATGTCTCACTCTTGACTCTCAACTGGCGGTATTCGGATCTCAAGTCAATCATTGAAAAGACTCGAGTATTCTTAAGATGGTCAAATGGGTCATCTATGCAGTGTAAAGGATACTTGTTCTTAATGGTAGCCTAATTGATCATACGATAGTCTATACACATTCAGAGTGATCCATCCTTCTTCACAAAGAGGATTGATGCTCCCCATGCTGATGTACTAGGTCGAATGAAACCCTTGTCTAGCAATTCATGTAGTTGTTTCTTCAACTCAAGCAATTCAGTAGGGGTCATCCTGTAAGGTGCCCTCGAAATAGGGTTTTTAATAGGAGCTAGCTTTATTGAAAAGTCTACCTCTATCTCAGTAGGAAATCTAGGTAAATCATTTGTGAACACATATATGTAGTCCCTGACTACCTCTATTTCCTCTAAGGGCTGCACCTTAGGCTCCAGCTCTATAACTACTGCTACAAAAGCTTGACATCTTGTGGTTATCATCCACTCTGCCTTCAAGGGTACACATACAGGATAGTGGTAGCATCCTTCCCACCTCTAATGGTGAACGGTGGTTTCTTTTTCCTACAATTGATATTTGCCCAGTAAGTATAGAGCCAATCCATACCGGTGATCACATCAAAGTCGTCCATGTCGAGGAGGATAAAATCTGTAGGGAACTAATGATCCAGATACTTAATAGGTATTATTGGGGTTTTCAAAAGAGATTTTAAAGATCCGACCAATCATGGTTGTGACATCCAAAATATATCTTAAATCCTTGATATTCAAACAAAGCATAGCTGTGAGATTTCTCTATATGAATGTATTAGCAGAACCAGAGTCAAAAAGCACTTTTACATTGTGTCCCATGACCTCAAGCATGCCTACATTGTTTTTCATAATATGTCAGACTACTACATGCTTATCATAAAATACAAAATAAACCTCTAAGGGTTATTACCCTCTATTAACCGATTAGCATTAGCTTGAGCCACTTCATTATCAATGAAGAAAATTCGAGTCTGTCTTCGCTCTCTAGTTGATGGGGCTATGGTTACTAGTTGGGCTGCTAAAGGCTAGGGTGCTATAAGGCCTAGACCTTTCAGGTCTGGCAAAGGGCATTTGGCTTGGAAGTGTCCCTCTTGTTGGCAACGGTAGCACACCTTCTTCTTGTAGCGACACTCGCCTGAATGCCATTTCCCATAGGTGAGACACCTAGGAACAGTTGTTCTATTTGCGGGGTTTTTCTTTTCCTCCATGTTTTCCTTTAGCATGATTACATCCTTATCCTTTCTTGTGATAATTCTTCAGGCTAGAGGTGCCTTCAGTGAAACCCAAGTATCTTTTGGATAGGTTTTGAGCAGGCATCAATATCTTCTCCATGTCTAGGGTGGTGTTGTAAGTGTCGGTGAAGGTTGTTGGTTTGCTCGCCATCACATGAGGCTTTATGGAAGGGTGTAGATGCTCCAAAAAATGTCCCACCCATCTTTCCTCGGTCATCATGTATCTGAATCACTCCAAGAGGTGAAACTTGCAGCCAAAGTCCACAATAGATAGGCTACCTTGCATCATGTTGGTGAACTCCTTTTCCTTCTCCTTCTTAGTTGAGATTGGAATGAATCTGGCTGTGAAGATAGTCCTGAAGTCGGTCCAAGCCATTGGGTCCTCATTCAGATCTTGACCCATGATGTGGTTCTCCCACCAGATGTTGGTTGCTCCTTCCACGAGGTGAGCAGAAAACATGACCTTCTTATTCGGATGCACCTCCATCATGCAGAAACCATTCTCGACCGCTAGTAGCCAAGCATTTTGGATATCAACCACCTTGGTCTTATCCTCTCCCCAAAACTTCTCAATGTTTAACTTTACAAAGTCTAGAATGGTAACTCTAAGATGAGGATGAATAAGAAGTGGCTCACCATTTTCATCTCTGGCTATATCCCAGAGGGCCATGGCACTAATGGCCTCAGTTAGTTTCTTTTGCTTTTCCATCCAGAGGGCACCAGGAGTATGGACTATACTGTAGGTTTTGAGCCACCAGTTGGGTTCTCCTCGAGCTTGACTTCGTCTTTGGACATTGGTTCCTCCTCCTCCTGATTCATCTGTTGATTGTTGAAGGGAACTATCTCAGGGTTTGAGCCTTCCTCTGAGCCTCCATCGAGTCCCTTCTTGTTCCTCAAGGACTCATCACCATGGTCTTTCCTCCTCTTCTTAGAAGATCCCTTCCTCTTACAGAAGGGCCTACCTCCAATGGGGTTCTTATTAGCGTCGTAGGGAATAGCAACGGTCTTGACATGAGCCATGCTGATTCACACAAGTTAAAATCTTTAACCACATATTATAACTTGGGATATAAAAGCTTTAAACATACAACCATGTCATCTTATTTACATGCATTTTATTGTTTGGTGGAGGATTCCCTAATCCTTAACACCCTAAATTCCCAAAACACAGGGGGTGGTGGAGAGAGAGAAAACTTTAAGCACTTAAAGTTTCTCCAGAGAGAAGGGGTAAAGAAGGGACAAAAGCGGCTGAGAAGACCTAGAGGTATATTATTATGAGTCAAATCCTCAGATTTTGGCAAGGCAGTCACATGAATTTTGGGAGTCATCATAAACTGACTAGTGGGGTGGAGAAAAATCTTTCCAACCCCCAGATTGTGATATTTTTCTAGACACCTCCATCTTTAGAAAATTATCTAATAACTCCCTTGGGATCTAAAGAGTTTGTAAAATTTAATAATTATTAGAGATTATATGGAAAACCATGCTCTAATACCAAATGTAACGACCCCACCCCGCGAAAGCCACCAATTAAGGAAGGCCAAGAAGCTAGAACTGTTATTCCAAAATAGGATCATATGGTTTTGCAAATAATAAAAAAAAGTAATAAATTCTACCACAACTAAGCTTAAAATAGGATAAAAAATTTCCTTTCACATACCTTTCAAAATATTGGAATTGAGGAACTTTACCCCAGATAGGTATCTATCTATCTAAAATTCTCTAATATTTATTTAACTTTATTCTTTCAATGTCACTTTAATGATTATCCACTTTCTGATAAGCATATAACTGCATGTAACCAAAAATGCTGACAAACAAAATGTCAGTCAGTATAATGAATTATACTGGTATGTGGGGGAACCAAAAGCTTGCATCTATTTGTACCAACATATTGCAACCAAATTATTTCTTAATAGATCAAAATTTACTTCTTAAACATAACTACTCAAAACTAACATATCCACGCCTCTATGTTGTCCCTGCAATAGACATGGATCCTACCTTTCTCATATGGTAGATCCGAATTAGCCCCTTTTGATCCTACCCTAAAAGTAGACCAAGACATAGAACTGTATAGTCGTATGGTCCTACCCTAAGGTAGATGAAATATCAACTCATGATAACTTGATGTTCCTACCACAAAGGTAGACCAATACATAGGTCATCAATTTCACACATATACTCAAAACTACAGAGGAGGACAAGGATTTGAGCTAGTTGTGCATATATTTATGGTGATATCCATAATCACTTTATAGTTTGCAAGGAAGTAAAGTTCATCCAACAGCCATATATTTGCAAACCATGCGGAGAACTAGAGAAAGCTATGTGAAACTAAAGTGATTACTCATAGGCATATCCACATACCTGATTTAGAGTTTCAAAAAGATGAAGATCTCTAATCCAATCAAGAAGTCCAATCAACCAATCAAGCAAATCTTGATCCTGAAAAGCATGTATAACCTTAATTGTTACAAATCTATCCAAACAACCCCTTATTGACTTGGGACTCCTTTCAAAAGTTTCTAAGCCTAATCAAGGTTTCCTTAGGGTTTATTGGTTCTATTTTCAAAAGTTTATCCTTTTTAGGTCAGCAAACCCTAAAACATCTTTTCTATTCATAGAAAACCTAATTACACAAATTATCCACATTAAGGGTCTTTATTCTCAAACCATATTAGGAACATGATATCTCTGTCTTACTTATGGATTTTCGTAATTAAAACCATTGAAACTCATAATTACCAAAACTAGGGTTTCTAGGCCCATTAATGCACTTTTATATACATGGACCGTTTGAGGTCAGGACCCCAGTACATGTTGGATGATGATCTAATGGATCAAATTGATAAATTCAATATATGGACAATCCCCCAATTAGAAACCCTAATCGGGTTAAGTGCTGAAATTTCAAGTGATTGATTTAATACTTTAGGTTGACTAACCCAAATGGTCTCAAGACCATTTGGAGGTCACCCAAATGGTCTCAAGACCATTTGGGGGTCAACCAAGACCATTTGGAGGTCTATGGTTGAGTAATTGAAGATTTAGAGATATCAAATCGAAAGGCAATCAATAGCTAATTTGACGATCAATCCAATGATCTAAACCCTAATTGGATTTCACAAATTTTAATGATGGATGGGGAAAATGGTCTCAAGACCGTTTGAAGGTCATCCAAACGACCTCAAGACTGTTTGAGGTCAGGTCATGTCATGGTTTGATGATGATCCAATGATTTCAATTGGACTAGTTCCACAATGTCAACCATTGATGGTTTCTCGATTTCAAAACCCTAATTGATGGTTTCTTGATTATAAACCCTAGCTCAATTGGGTTCAAAACCATAATTGAAGGTCTAATTGAAGGGTGATTCAATGGTCCAATTGAATAATAAATCATTGGTCCAATTGATAGATGGTTTATTGATTCAAATCCTGAATTGATAAAGTGATGGAAGACCTTTTTGGTCCATTCGGTTTTGAGAGAGTTTGGACCAAAAGGTATTAAGACCGTTTGAGTCCAAACAGTCTCAAACAATTTGGAGACCCAAGTGGTTTCAAAGTATAAATTGTCCATATGGTTTCATTATTATTTTGCTTAAACGGTTTCAAACCGTATGGAGCATCAATGGTCAAGAACGTTTGGATGTTTGAATGTGATTAAGTCAATTGGAAACCTAAGGCGATGAAAGATAAAATGACCCTATGGTTGTTACTGATTTATCTCAAAGATAATCACTAGGGTTGTACCTTTAAGGTACTAAGTAATCGGTAACCCTAGATAAGTTAATCCCTGAAGCTTAAGTAAGCAATATTTTAATACACTATGTCAACCCTAATTTAATGTATTTAATTAAAGGGTTGGTTGACCTAATTTATCCAAGTTTGACATAGTCAACATCCTAGAGAGGATACGAGAGAGAGAGGAATCAATACATGTAGGATAATCATGTAATGGATAAGCCTCAAACACCTTCAACATGAATAAATTAAGATTTTAGGGTATGATCTTTGATGAAGTGATCATGAAACCCTAATTAAGAAGATTGATGAACATTAACCCTAATCTAGGGCAATGCTAGATGTAACCCTAATCCAGGGTAAGTATGTAACCCTAATAAAGGGTGATGGCATGAGGAACCCTAGTTGAGGGTGATTCCATGAGAAACCCTAATTGAGGGTGATTCCATGAGAAACCCAAGTTGAGGGTGATTCCATGAGAAACCCTAATTGAGGGTGATTCCATGAGAAACCCTAGTTGAGGGTGATTCCATGAGAAACCCTAATTGAGGGTGATGCCATGTGAAACCCTAATTGAGGATGATTCCATGTGAAAACCTATGCAATGGTATGATGAGGAGCCCTATTACAGGGTGAGGATATGTGAAACTCTAATTTTGAGTTATAATATATGAAGCCCTAATCTTGGGCAATATGATGACAAACCAGAACCCTAATAATAAAATAGTGGGTAATGCCTTATAAAGGTGAAATATCTCAAATGGTTGATTATAGGCAACCTTATAGTAAGCAATGCTTTAACCTGAAATGAGTCCATATCATTGAAGATAGTTGGACCATTCTTGTGTGTGACCTATGCACTTCATGATAAGAGTGATAGGTTTGTGAATGAAAGTATTAAGATGGGAAATACCTTAATCTAAGATAAGTTGATAACTCAAGAAAGTTGGAAGCGATGAGGAAAGTGATACATCAAGATATGATAGATATCACTTTTAGCATTCCAGGGTTGGTATACCTGGATGCACCTCAAATCCAATCTACTTGGACAAGAAACACATGAAGTGTGTTATGTAAATTGTTACAATGAAATATAATGAGTTTGATATACTTTGATAAGTATAGGCTAATATACCTTGAGTATGAGGTTAGGCCAAACTAATGAGTATGATGTAATCATACCATGATGAGGATGAGAAATGAACTTATACCTTGTATTGATAATCATTTAATGATAAATGTTAAGAGTAATAAACATGACTGAATACTCAAGATGTGAGTGGATGCTCCTGGAGGTGTGGGGCAATATATTAGGGTTGATTTGATAAATATGAAATCCTAATTAATGTGAGATGGGAAAACCCTAACCCGAAATTGGGTAATGGGACATGAGAAACCCTAATGTAATGTGAATAGTAAGCTCTAACCCTATTGAGGGAATAGTGGTGTTACTATTGTTTTACATGAGGTAATATGTTATTGTTGCCTAGTGAGAGGTGACAAGATGTGTAATGGCATTGTGAGCCATATGGTTAGATGTTGCCTAGTGAGAGGTGACAAGATGCTTCATGGGCCTTATGAGCCATGAGAACAATGGTGGCATAGTGAGAGGCACCAAGATGATTATAAATGTTTACTGTAAGAAATGATAATAATAAACCTAATAAAAGGAAAAATTCTATTTAATAAAGAATGTGAACAGCTATGAAGGCTAACCTCAGGGTTCAAAGCCTAGAGAAGGATGTGATGATTAATGATGAGTTGAAGGGATTTATATCCCATGATTTGTGTAATCAGGATTGGTTAGAGTCAAATGTCTGGCTATGTAATCAGGATTGGTTAGAGTCCAATGCTTGGTTGTGTAATCAGGTTTGGTTAAAGTCCAATACATGGCAGAGGCATGAAGCCTGTAATCAGGGTTGGTTAAAGTCCAATGCTTGGCGGTGTAATTCAGGATTGGTAGAGTCTAATGCCTGGCGATGTAATTAGGTTTGGTAGAGTCCAATACCTGGTAGAGGCATGAAGCCTATAATTAGGGTTGGTTAAAGTCCACTACCTGGCGGTGTAATCAGGATTGGTAGTGTCCAATGCCTGGTGGTGTAATCAGGTTTGGAAGAGTCCAATACCTGGCAGAGGCTCAATGTCTGTGATGATGAAACAAGATTGGTAATAACCCAATGCATGTAATGTTGACACAGTATTGGTAATAACCCAATGCTTGTATTAATGATGTATGAGTACATGGTAGATGTAATCCCTTATCTATTTAGCAGATTGGCTAAGGCCAACAAATTGAAACAAGAATGTCTCATGGGTGACATATCAAGACAATGAGTATCACAAGAGAAGTTTGACATAGTGGTATAATATGATGGATAAATGATACACATGTTCTTCCTATTCCTTATTAATAGAATAGATGATCTTTTGTTCTATCATAAATAGTTGCAATGCTTTAAAAGTTAAGAATTCTTTAAACTACTTATCCTCTGCCCAGTTTTATATCATTAAACTGTATGAATAATGTTTTTGGCGGAGACTTATATCTCTCGCTGGGGCAATTACAATTGTCTCACCCCCGTGGGATCCAATTTTTTTAGGTGGACAGGCACGGAGGAGGCTGAGAATGTCTTGTAGAGGAAGAACATCAGTAGCAGCAGTGACAGCAGTGAAAGCTTAGCTTGAGTGTACTATCTGTCATGTTTTGTAGATAGCAGTCCTATGTGTCGTCTCTGCACTCTCAGGTCCTCGGAGTTAGTAGTTAGTATTTTTACATCGATCTGAGTTTTTGGCTTGATGCCTCAAGGTTCTTATGATGTCTGTGTTTAGCTTTTAACAAGGCAATTGATATTGTAACCCTCGAGAAGAGATGGTACAAGATATGTACTTATGAACCAGGGTGTAAATGTAATACATTGGTTCTTGTTGAAAGAGTCACTAGTACATAACATGCCTTTAGTGTCAGTTTTTTAAGGCCTTTAGTGTCGCTTCTCAAGCGACACCTATGTGGGTGACGCTAAAAGCCCAACCGTTACGCGTCGGTTCTCAAACCGACGCCAAAACCCTTCACGCGCCACCAAAAACGCGCCAGCAGGGGGTATAGGCGTCGGTTATTAGGATCGAAATCGACGCCACATACCTTCGCGCCACAGAAAAGGCGCCATCTGGGGAACTATCGGCGTCCGTTTCTTAGTGATAACCGATGCCATCTCACCCGCTACCATCTGGGGAAATCGACGTCGGTTACTAGTATGGAAATCGACATTGTAACCATATATCGTCGGTTTTGTTCAAATAACTGACGCCGATGTTTTTTTTTTCTGTCAGTCTGCAGACCTGCTATGGCTGGTCGCAGGATGAGAAACCTACAGTTCAGTTATGAACTGCAGGTTTTACGACATCCATTGATATCAGCCAACAACATGCCACAAACCTGCCAACATTTTATCTCTTTTCACATTCAAACACATGTAGAAACATTCATGTATTGATGATTTTCACACACAATTCATAAAAATTCATTCACATTGTCATCATTGTCATCATTGTCAACAAAATCATATATTCAAAGAGCCATGAAACAACAAAACAAGCCACAATGAAGGGAAGCATGATACAGATACAATACATAAAGTGCAGCACGCACAAGTGTTTCAGATTCATATAACAACATGACAGACTAACACATATATAGTGCATAATAACAGTAGTGCCGAATTTACATACAACACAATATCTTAGTACATATATATAGTGGGACTAAGGTGACGATCCCACCTGCTAAAACAGGTTACCGACAACTACATGTTATGACTGGGAGGTCGTGATTCAGCAACCGTATGCATTAGCAGGAGCACAAATAGATTTCACCACGAGTTAACATTGAAGAAGGTCTACTAACCTACACTGAGCTAAACAAGTTTATCAGTACTAGCCTAAGGCACAAGTACCGTTCGTCAGGACAATGACGGTCGTCGAAGCTTAGTGGCCACTGGCCAGTTGAACGTGTAGTGGCCACTAAGCTTCCACAACCGTCATTGTCTCAACGAACGGTACTTGTGCCTTAGGCTAGTACTGATAAACTTGTTTAGCTCATTGTAGGTTAGTAGACCTTCTTCAATGTTAACTCGTGGTGAAATCTATTTGTCCTCCTGCTAATGCATACAGTTGCTAAATCACGACCTCCCAGTCGTAACATGTAGTTGTCGGTAACCTATTTTAGTAGGTGGGATCGTCACCTTAGTCCCACTATATATATGTACTAAGCTATAGTGTGGGATGCTTGCTTTCTCTCCGACTGTTGGATTTAAAAAGCAATGTCGATGGCCTGCATAGCTATGTCATGGTCGTCTTGCATAGCCTGTAGTCTTTGGTGAACGCCTGCAAATTAAATAGAATTTCTATTAACTAGTATCCTAAAAATTTGATAAAAAACACACTTACATAATATAATTATAAATGAACATGTAGATAGAAACCTCAGGGATATATTCTTAAAACTTACATTGTCAGGCGGTGCAAGCACGTCCTCACCCTCACGGTGATCATCAACATGGTCATCATGGGAACATAATAAAAATATAAACATCCATGCCCCTAATATTGTGATCTTTTATCAATTAACAATCCTTCATTATGATCCCCGCGAACATACAAGTCATTATCATCCCCAGCTTCAATGTTTGGTGGTGTTGGCAACCCAACTGAGAATGGATTGGAGTAATCATACTTATCATAGTACTGTTCTTCATCTATAGGATCTTCAATGAACTGTCTTTTACCATGAAGAACAAATGACCATTTATCATTTGCAGGATCATCGATATAAAATACTTGTTTTGCCTGTGATACCAATATGAATGGTTCACCCTTCTCGCCAATCTTTTCAAAGTTCACTAATGTGAAACCCAATTCATCCACTATAACTCCTTCGTTGTTGTCAACCCAATTACATTTAAAGAGTAGAATTCTGAAATCTACATAGTCAAACTCCCATATGTCTTCAATGACACTGTAATATGACATTTTAGCTTCACGTGGACTTTTATCCTTTGTGCTTGCAAAATACATAGTCGACGCTTGAAGGGTGACCCCACTGTTTTGGATGACACTCTTATCATCTTGACGCTTTGTGTAATATGAGAAACCATTTATGTCAAACCCTTCATAAGACATAACATTCAATTTTGGATTAAAGGCGAGCCATTTGATGGTTTCAGTAACATTATCTGGTGTTTGAGATAGTTGATGTAAGACTTTATCTTCAAACCACTTAATAAATGTCTTGTTATGCTCTCTAGCAAGCCACATTGAATTGGATCGAGGATATTGTCTCTTGATGAAATTGGTATGTTCCTCGATATAAACACTCACTTCCTCGATGTTGTGTAATATATACAAGTGACCTTGCTCCAACTGCTCACAGATGATTACTTTCACCCGTTCTCCCAAAACTCCTTTGCCAAAATGCTCCTCAATATTCTTGTCATTCAAGGGAGCGTCATTACCACTTAGAAAGTCATTGCAAAAATCCATAACCTCTCTCGCCACATAAAACTCAATAATACTCCCTTCCGGACGATAACGGTTTCGAACATCACCTTTAAAAATGCTCATGTATCATTCAAAGGGATACATCCAATGCAAGAAAACTGGTCCCAACATTTTCACTTCCCTAGTCAAGTGGACAATAAGATGTACCATGATATCAAAGAACGACAGAGGAAAATACATCTCAAGCTGACATAGGGTAACAACCACTTCTCTTTGCAAATTATCGAGAGTATCAGGGTCAATAACTTTGTTGCACAGACTGTTGAAAAAGAAACAAAGTCTGGTGATTGCAAACCTTACATGCTTCGGAAATATAGATCTAATTGCCACAGGCAATATTTGTTGCATTAGAATGTGACAATCATGAGATTTAAGACCTATCAACTTCAGATCTTTCATTGATACCAATATACGGATGTTGGATGAGTAACCCTGTGGCACCTTAACATTTACCAAGCATTCACAAAATGCTTTCTTCTCCTTTCTAGATAACGTGTAACAAGAGGGAGGTAAGTATGTTCTTTTATTTCCCATTTCACGTAATTCTGTTAATTCTGACCTTATTCCCATTTCATGTAGGTCCATTAATTCTGGATTTTATCCCATCTTTAGTCTTACCTGGTATATTCAATAGAGTACCAATGATGCTATCACATACATTTTTCTCAACGTGCATGACATCGATACAATGCATGACTGTCAAAGAACTTCAATAAGGAAGATCCCAAAATATCGAATTCTTCTTAAATAAAGACTTGTCACTCCTTGTGGCCATCGTACATTGTGATCTCTTACCAAATTCATTGGCGATGTCTTTCACTCTTTCATAAACATCCTCCCCTCATATAGGTTTAGGTGCACTACGTTCCTCATTCTGTCCATTGAATGCTTTGTGCAACCTACGATACGGATGAAATTTTGGAAGAAACCTTTGATGAGAAAGACATACAATCTTTCCGTCGTGTTTTAGTCGTATTGAATCAGTGTTCTCTTCACATATAGGACACACTTTATATCCTTTGACACTATATCCAGACAAATTTCCATATGTTGGAAAGTCATTCACAGTGAAAAACAACATAGCGTTAAAGAAAAATGTCTCTCTTCGTGAAGCATCATAGGTCATCACACCTTCACCCCATAGTTTCTTTAAGTCATCAATCAGAGGTTCACGATAAATATCGATATCATTTCCAAGTTTTTTAGGGCCTGATATCAACAACGACATCATAGCATACTTATTTTTCATACACAACCAGGGAGGAAGATTGTATATAACTAGCATGACTGGCCAAGTGCTATGTTGGCTGCTCAATGTCCCGTACAGATTCATCCCATCTGTACAAAGCCCAAGTCTTAGATTCTTGTCCTCTTCACCGAATTCAGGATACAATAGATCAATCTTCTTCCACTGTAGGGAATCAGACGCATGTCGTAGGATCCCATCATTATTTTTCTTAACATCTGCATGCCACCTCAAATTCTTTGCATCTATAGGATTGGGAAACAAGCGTTGAAACCATGGTATTATAGGTAGATACCACATCACCTTGGCAGGGGAACCAGTTTTGGACTCCCCCGAAGTCATCAATTTATACCTTGACGCACCACATTTCGGACAATCTTTCAAATTCACATAGTCCTTTTGAAATAATACACAATCATTTGGGCATGCGTGTATCTTTTTGGCCTCCATTCCCATTGGGAACAAAAATTTCTTTAACCGGTATGTTGAGATCGGCAGCTCGTTTCCTTCAGGAAGAATTTCTTTCAACAAAGACAACAATGACGTGAAGCTTTTGTCGCTCCATCGATTGTTAGCTTTTAGTTTATACAATCTCAACACAGCGCTAAGCTTCGTAAACTTACAACCCATGTATAATGGTATCTCATCATCATGTACAATGTTTCTAAACAAGGTAGGTGGATCGGTGTGCTCTACCCCACAACTATCCAGCATCGCATCAACGATGTCTACTGGAACTGGTCCATTCACATCTACGTCATTGGAGGCAATTTCTTCTTCCACACAAGCACTGTTATCGACATCCACTGGTTTCAAGTTTGAAATCTCTCCATGCCAGTGCCATTCTGTATAGCCTTGTACAATCCCGTTGCACATGACATGACATCTGATTTCGTCACCAGTACTGACTTTCAAGTTGTTACCGCAATGCCTACATGGACAATAGAACCTATCTCCAGGTTGTTTCATATGTTCCTCGGAAAATCTAACAAACTGATCAAGACTAAAAATAAACTCTAGGGTGCAGTGATTGTGAATGGACATCCATGATCTATCCATTCTCTTATCAAAGAGAAAATAAGTATATATTACAACAAGATTAGGGTCTAGGGTAAACAGATTAGAGTTTATGGTTAAAACTGTAGGGTTTAAACATGTGATGTCATTCTTAAATGTGTACCACCTATCCCATTCTTGAACACCTAATCTCACTAGTAAGTGTATAATGTGTATTTGGTTTTCAAGAAAATTTCGGTAGCATTTCCTCGTTGTTCTCCAAGTACATATGTACTTAGAGAACAAACGGGAAAATGTTGTCGAAATTTTCTTGAAAACCCAATACACATTATACACTTACATCCTAAGTGAGATTAGGTTTACAAGAACAGTCCCAAACCGGGGACTATCCAAGATTTACTCCTAATGAGTAAATCTTGGACGGGTTTCTAGGCCAACAAATACAACACCAATTCCTTGTTCACAACCCCATTCAACACACAATTTCTTATAAAAACATTTGTGGACAGCCATAACAACATATCAATGCTTCCTAAATTAATCAACATTAATAGCTTATGAATGTTTAGATGCATTTAAATATAAAGCCCTAAATTTAAATAATGTGATGAATAAAGAATCATTAGATGAATGAGTGGATAAGTAAATACAAATCAGTATTTAAGTAAATACAAATTAGAGGGCGAGACAAAGGGTTTTTGGGGATGTTTACCTCTGTTTGAGCCCAGTCGGGCATCTTGCTCTGGAGCAGGGAGAGAGGCGAGATGGATGGGTGCACGTGGAAGCCGAACGGGCAGGCAGAAGTCCGGCGAGCTCCTGAACCGTAATGGAAGTGATCATTGAAAACATAGTTATAATAAGGATAAAAGAACATTTATAATGAAATTTATCAGTAATTTGTAACATTCAATAACCAAGCCAATCATCAATTCAGTTAGAAGCATTCATGTAGCAACTTTTAGTTCCATTCATTAATCTTTTTTTACATCCACACACAGGGGTTGGTGTACCCCTAAACAATAACTAAACAAAGGGGTTGGTGTACCCCTAAACATGCACATAATTAAAATAACTATTAATATAGACAAGTCTATATAGATAGATAACTAAATACTACACCAACATGGTCCCGCATCAGTAACTTCAAGGACTTATCATTGTGGCGATCTTCTCCTGAAGTTCAGAAAAGAAAGCAGCTATGAGTATTGATTGCTTTCAGACAAAAAGTGTAAACACAAATTTTTTGTCTTGACAATTATACTTGTTAATTGGACCTACCATGGCCTTTTTGATGATGCTGTGTCGCGGAGCTCCTCACTGTATTTAGATGAATCTGAATTGATAGGGGCCTCATAATCAGATTCGTCCGAGCTGATATCCTCCTCCGTGCGCTCATACCGCAGTAGATGATCGGGGGTCTCACAGTTGATGTTGGTTATCCAAACATTGATGGTATTATGCCCAACTGGACGGAGAAAAAGCTTATCACTATGGCCCACATGCATCTTTCCAATCCAATCACGCCAACCGGATTTTGATACAAGATTTCCCTCCAAATCATACTCAAGCTCGATAACATGTGAATAATTGCCAAAATTTAGGGTCACTTCACCAGGCCTGTAGTGTCTTCCTTTTAGAAAACGCCAATGTTTGGGTATGGCCAATTGGTTTAAGGAACGATCATCTAGGATGATGTCCAATTGTTCTTCAATAGGGAATGTTAACATTGACATAGAGGCCCAGTTCATAGTGACTGTTGTGGGTGGACAGAGACTGCATAATATTAGTATTAACAAAGTGTACGTAAGTACATATAACGATGTTATATATTTTTAGAAAAAGTGTAAGTACATATAATGATGTTATAAATTTTCAGACTAGTATTTTCTATAATTTGATGTATCTTGGTATTTCATAAAATGAGGTGACACTTATTATCTATTTGTTTAATCAACACTCATATTTAGTTTTATGAGTACATGACACTATGTTTGAAATACTTTTTAAAAGGATAAAAGAACATACTTATAATAAGGACCCAGGCACATTCTAATCATTTTGAAGTGAATCATAAAATGAACAGGAGCCCGGCTCCTATCCGCTAGTAACATCAAAAAAGTCAAACCTAAAACTGGAAATGCACACTACAAATTTTAGCACGATCGTGTATGAATGCAAAACAATACTGAACTGAATTAGGATCAATCATAGGGATTGGTTAACTAAATTATCATTGACATCTACTTGTTTAAAAAATAGGTTAAGCCAAGGTCAACACACATCAACAACACACATTAAAAAATAGGTTAAGCCAAGGATGAATTGAGGATGCAAACCTAGTCAATTGGAGGCTTTACCTCTAGCAGTGGCAGTGGTGATGATAATGGCAAGCTCTGGTTCCGGTTGCTGATGTTGGCGCTGGCTATTGGCATTGGCTCTGGTTCCGGCTGCTGCTGTTGGCGCTGGCTACTGCTAGCACCGGCGAGAGGAGGACCGGCTGGAGGAGAGTACCAATGATGGTGGCGGCTCCACAAACGGCGAGCTCCACGGAGGCGGTGAGCTCCACGAATGCCAGCGAGCTCCACAAACGGCAATCTCCACGGCGGCGCTTCACGGCGGCGGCAAGGAGATCGGCGCTACATGGTGGCGCTTCACGACGACGATTCCCGGCGGTGCTTCACGGCGTCGGTGAGCAAGGATATCGACGGCGGCGAGCAAGGAGAACGCCGGAATCGCCAGACCCTAATATCCGATTGCAATCACAGAGAGAAAGGGGAAGAGTTGGGCTCGCTCGCGTGATATTAAGTTAACATTCGGTGTCAGTTATTCAACAAACCGACACATAAAACTAACAGTGTCGGTTAACAACACAAACCGACACCTGTGCCCAATGATAATCGTTGGTTTTAACTAGAAAAAAACTGACGTCTATATACATACGCCGATTAAAAAATTGGTTCTCGATTAGTGACCATCGTCGTCAGTTGTTTTTGACAATCTGACGCTCAAAGGGTGTGAAAAATTTCCCGTGAAGAGCGCGGGAAAACCCATATGTGTCGGTCATAGTTGTAAAACCGACGATCTAAATGTGCCCAATTTCTATTTCATGAATAACCTTTCGTCGTCAATTTTTTAGTTAATAACTGACGCCATATGTTAAATTTTTGGAGGTAATTTTTTTCGCTGGAAATTTTGGATTTGGCGGTTAATTTTCGGCGTCGGTTTGTTATTAAGTAACCGACACCAAATAAAAGCGATACCCGTGTCTGGTCGCCCTTCAGAGATTGATGTCGGCTTATTTTATACATTGACGTTGTATGGTTGAGGTGTCGGTGTATTAGTACAACCGACACCTGTAAAAGTGACGTTATAAGCCATTTCTGTTGTAGTTAGTTTTCCTATGATTGGATCTCTTTGAAAAAGGTTTTAATTTTTAGTGATTTTCAGTAATCTGATGTTAGTAATTGCTTCCACTTAGTTAATAACCTATGTTTTGAACGCTTCGCCACATTAGGAAACTTCAAAAATTCATATCTCCTAAATGATACATCTAATCCCAAATTTTAAGGGAACGTCTTTCATAACCTTATTTACTTGTGGGCCAAGTTTGGAGTCAAAACTCAAAAATAAGAAAGCTTTACTTCATATATAAGTTATCTATTCAAAAGGAATATTTTATTCGTATTTTCTCTCTCTTTCTCTTTTATTTCCTTTATCTAGATTTCTTTTCTTATTGGAACCCAAGTGCATTTGAATCCTAATCAATTAAGGTCATTCATACCACTTTCTAGAGAATTCTACATAATTCTCACCATTATCTTTATTTCTTTTTCCTTTTATCTATTCTTCCCTTTTTATCACATTGGACTCACTAAATCAGTAGGATCCACAAAAACATACATTCAAGGGAAATATTTCAAAATAAACCCATTCATTGAGCATAAATCATACAGTTTCCATGAATATAAATTTTATTGAAAAAATTGCATTTCAAACCATACAAGCAAAAATCGAGGTTATAACATTATGGACATCTTGGTTTATAAAAAAACATATAAGGAATCTATATTATTAGCAAACATCACACTGATAGCGTACAAGTTTAGCACACGAAAGCTAAGTCATAAATTTATTATGACCACTAATTAACACATTAGAATTTCACTCAATCATTAGGAAGGATATTCCATCATTATATTAATCATTCAAGAAAGGATAATATGATTAACCACCATTCTCTACTTGCATTAGAGTTAACTTTAGCAAGGTAAGTTACATTAATGTTATAGTTCAGCATTTATTCTCAAACCCTCACTCATAGCATCCCCATATACTCTTTGGTGCATAAGACAAAGCATCTTCATCACATTCCATACTATTCTTAAGTATGGATCCATGCATAACTCAAGGTTTAAGCATCAGATTTATAGCATACCAGGGTTTCAACAATAACAAAAGAATACTCCATTATTCTATTAATCATTCATGGGAGGCAAATCATGTTTAATCACCATCACCTAATGGTATTAGGATTATGAGTAAAAAGATAAGTCGCATTGATGCTACTTATTAGCATTCATACCAAAACCCTAGCACATCGCATCCCCATCAGATCATGGATACACAAGGTGAAACATAACCATCAAATTCCATACTATCCTCAAGTATGGATTCAAACATAACTCATGGTGAGACCATCAAATTTATAGTATACTAAGTATTATTAACCACCATAAGAGATTATCCCATTATTTTATTAACCATTCAAGGTGGATATTCATAATAAATCACCATCACATAGATACATTAGGATTAGGTGTAACAAGCTATACTTCATTAGATTTACCCATTAACTCATTATGGTGATTATCAATTATATCCACCCTATGGCAAAAGTAAGACTACGAATTTAAGGGTATTGACCATCAAATTCTAATCGTTAGAACCAAAATTTTATACTATATACTTCATTCTAAACCATTGGATGTTGAAGCATCCATTCACAACCATTAGATTAGGTTTAACATTTCAAAACTATCGATTGATATGTAGGTTTAACCCTTGGATCATATAACCAAAGAAACCATCCATTTAAGGATTAATTGAAGCAAATCAGGATACCTAGTTACACCATCCTGGGGTAACCTGAACCACCATCAGTTGTGACACATTATTCCACCATCAGTTGATGAGGTCAATACTACCATCATTGAACACCATCAGATGTTGAGCTCAAATCGCTATTGGATCATATAATCTTTAGGGAACTAAACCATCAATCATTGAGCTTCCAAAAGAGTCTAGAATTAAACTAAGGGGTGACCAATAGTTAAAATTATCAGCTGTCACCATGGGTCATCACCATCAGTTGCCACAAAGGCATCTCTGTCGGTTCTAATATAAGGTCATGCATCAGTTCATGTATAAAACTGAAAATCAGCCTAAAACGCTAAGTATATGCCATCATTTGATAGGTTCTTAGCACCATTGGTTGGTAGGTAAGCAAGGACCAAGTCTTACTCTATCTCAGTAAGGTTGTGCACATGATTTCAGGTCCATATAGAACTAGAAACTAATCAAGGAACACCATAAAATTCGAAATCCTAAGCAAGAATAGTTTTTATATGCATAGATCTTCATTTTAGAGAAAGAACATGAGTAGTCAAGATTGTAGTAAGAAATATAAGTAAAGAGGGTTATAAAACTCGCCTATAGGTAGAAGATCAAAGTCGAAGAAATAATAAAATTTGAGCAAAGAAGGTGAAGAACCCTAGCTTTAGGTTTGAATTCGGCCAAGTATCACCTGTTGCCACAAAAGGAGCAAACCCTAAATAGAACAAGAAAGAAAGATAAGTTCCTTGAGATTTAGAGAAAACTTTACCATGGAACAACAAGGTTCCATATAGGAAGAAGGTAGGAGAAATAGGAATAGAAAAAGAAATGTATGAGAGAAGTAGATGCTTACTAGTTTAAGTCAAGAACACCAAAAGGAAGCTTTGCAAACCCTAGATAAGTGTAGATTTGATTCCTAGATTCTCCAACAAGAAGGTTGGCTATCTTCATCTAATTTGGGCACTCTATTCACCCACAAACAGGTGAAATATGAAGATCGGGAGAGGAGGAAAAGATAAGTGTATAAAAGTTTCATTTTTTATCTAAAGGATAAGTGTATAAGGCTTATAGATAAATAAAGAGAAAATCTTGAGGTGTCCTAATAACTGTCCATGTGTCAATGGCCTTAAACTATTATGGATATACAAGAAAACACACAAGAAGATGGACAATCATTCATGCAGACCTACTTAGCCACCGTTTGTTGGATTTCCAAGCCAATCAAGTAAACCATTGGTTGATAGCTTCCAAAGGTAGCCCATCCGTAAAGGGGTAAACCCTAAAATACCCATGAAGAAAACACCTCCAAACCAATGTTCAATTGGGCGCCCCTAGCCCAAAAAGCTAAAGCATGGTAAGGAAACATCAAAGGATTATAATTTATGTGACAATTGCAAGTAAAACCTCAGATTTGGGTAAATTGCATAAAAGTCCAAAATGTACATAAATTGCATAACTTGTACAAACAATGTCCAAATTGGACCAAATTTGAATGTTGAAGCATCCATTCACAACCATTAGATTAGGTTTAACATTTCAAAACTATCGATTGATATGTAGGTTTAACCCTTGGATCATATAACCAAAGAAACCATTCGTTTAAGGCTTAATTGAAGCAAATCGAGATACCTAGTTACTCCATCCTGAGGTAACCTGAACCACCATCAATTGTGACACATTATGCCACCATCAGTTGATGAGGTCAATACTACCATCATTGAACACCATCGGATGTTGAGCTAAAATCGCTATTGGATCATATCATCTTTAGGGAACTAAACCATCAACCATTGAGCTTCCAAAAGAGTCTAATATTAAACTAAGGTGTGACCAATAGTTAAATTTATTAGTTGTCACCATGGTTCATCACCATCAGTTCCATAAAGGCATCTCCGTCAGTTCTAATATAAGGTCATGCATCAGTTCATGTATAAAACTGAAAATCAACCTGAAACGCTAATTATATGCCATTGTTTGATAGGTTCTTAGCACCGTTGGTTGGTATGTAAGCAAGGACCAAGTCTTCCTATACCTTAGTAAGGTCTTGCACATGATTTCAGGTCCATATAGAACTGGAAACTAATCAAGGAACACCATAAAATTCGAAATCCTAAGCAAGAATAGTTTTTATATGCATAGATCTTCATTTTAGAGAAAGGGCATGCGTAATCAAGCTTGTAGTAAGAAATATAAGTAAAGAGGGTTATAAAACTCACCTATAGGTAGAAGATCAGAGTCCAAGAAATAATGAAATTCGAGCAAAGAAGGTGAAGAACCCTAGCTTTAGGTTTGAATTCGGCCAAGTATCACCTTTCTCCACAAAAGGAGCAAACCCTAGATAGAACAAGAAAGAAAGATAAGTTCCTTGAGCTTTAGAGAAAACTTTACCATGGAACAACAAGGTTCCATCTAGGAAGAAGGTAGGATAAATAGGAATACAAAGAGAAATGAATGAGAGAAGGAGATGCTTACTAGTTTAAGTCAAGAACACCAAAAGGAAGCTTTGCAAACCCTAGATAAGTATATATTTGAATTCTAGATTCTCCAACAAGAAGGTTGTCTATCGTCGTCTACTTTGGGCACTCTATTTGCCCACAAGTAGGTGAAAGATCAAGTTCGAGAGAGGAGGAAAAGATAAAAGTATAAAAGTTTCATTTTTTATCTAAAGGATAAGTGTATAAGGCTTATAGATAAAGAAAGAGAAAAACTTGAGGTGTCCTAATAACTGTCCATGTGTTGATGGCCTTAAACTATTATGTATATACAAGAAGACACAAAAGAAGACGGACAATCATTCATGCAGACCTGATTAGCCACCATTTGTTGGATTTCCAAGCCAATCAAGTAAACCATTGGTTGATAGCTTCCAAAGGTAGCCCATCCGTAAAGGGGTAAACCCTAAAATACCCATGAAGAAAATACCTCCAAACCAATGATCAATTAGGCACCCCCTGGCCCAAAAAGTTGAAGCATGGTAAGGAAACAGCAAAGGATTATAATTTATGTGACAATTGCAAGTAAAACCTCAGATTTGGGTAAGAAGTCCAAAATGTGCATAAATTGCATAACTTGCACAAACAATGTCCAAATTGTACCAAATTTGAATGTTGAAGCATCCATTTACAACCTTTAGATTAGGTTTAACATTTCAAAACTATCGATTGATATGTAGGTTTAACCCTTGGATCATATAACCAAAGAAACCATCTGTTTAAGGCTTAATTGAAGCAAATCCGGATACCTAGTTACACCATCCTGGGGTAACCTGAACCACCATCAGTTGTGATACATTATGCCACCATCAGTTGATGAGTTAAATACTACCATCATTGAACACCATCGGATGTTGAGCTAAAATCACTATTGGATCATATCATCTTTAGGGAACTAAACCATCAATCATTGAGCTTCCAAAAGAGTTTAGAATTAAACTAAGGTGTGACCAACAGTTAAAATTATCAGTTGTCACCATGGGTCATCACCATCAGTTGCCACAAAGGCATCTTCGTTAGTTCTAATATAAGGTCATGCATCGGTTCATGTATAAAACTAAAAATCAGCCTAAAACACTAAGCATATGACATCGTTTGATAGGTTCTTAGCATCGTTGGTTGGTAGGTATGCAAGGACCAAGTCTTCGTATACTTCAGTAAGGTCATGCACATGATTTCAGGTCCATATAGAACTGGAAACTAATTAAGGAACACCATAAAATTCGAAATCCTAAGCAAGGATAGTTTTTATATGCATAAATCTTCATTTTAGAGAAAGAACATGAGTAATCAAGATTGTAGTAAGAAATATAGGCAAAGAGGGCTATAAAACTCTCCTATTGGTAGAAGATCAGAGTCCAAGAAATATTAAAATTCGAGAAAAGAAGGTGAAGAACCCTAGCTTTAGGTTTGAATTCGGCCAAGTATCACCTTTCTCCACAAAAGGAGCAAACCCTAGATAGAACAAGAAAGAAAGATATGTTCCTTGAGTTTTAGAGAAAACTTTACCATGGAATAGCAAGGTTCCATCTAGGAAGAAGGTAGGAGAAAAAGGAATAGAAAAATAAATGAATGAGAGAAGGATATGCTTACTAGTTTAAGTCAAGAATACCAAAAGAAAGCTTTGCAAACCCTAGATAAGTGTAGATTTGAATCCTAGATTCTTCAACAAGAAGGTTGGCTATCTTCGTCTACTTTGGGCACTCTATTCACCTACAAGTATGTGAAAGATGAATTTTGGGAGAGGAGGAAAAGATAAGAGTATAAAAGTTTCATTTTTTATCTAAAGGATAAGTGTATAAGGCTTATAGATAAAGAAAGAGAAAAGCTTGAGGTGTCTTAATAACTGTCCATGTGCTGATGGCCTTAAACTATTATGGATATACAAGCAGACACACAAGAAGATGGACAATCATTCATGCAGACCTGATTAGCCACCGTTTGTTGGATTTCCAAGCCAATCAAGTAAACCATTGGTTGATAGCTTCCAAAGGTAGCCCATCTGTAAAGGGGTAAACTCTAAAATACCCATGAAGAAAACACCTCCAAACCAATGTTCAATAAGGTTCCCCCTGGCCCAAAAAGCTGAAGCATGGTACAGAAATATCAAAGGATTATAATTTATGTGAGAATTGCAAGTAAAACCTCAGATTTGGGTAAGTTGCATAAAACTCCAAAATATGCATAAATTGCATAACTTGCACAAACAATGTCCAAATAGGAACAAATTTGAAACTTTAGCTTGTCACATGATAACAAAACATATCACAAGGTTTGATTAAGTTTCAAAACACTGAATTATGGTAATTAAACATGTTCAACAATTTAAGCAAGGTTAGGGGTCTCACATGACTCACGTGTTGTAACATACTCGGATTTCGATATATAGATCAACCATCACCCTCCTAGGGGTAATTTGTAATAATATATCATTAAATAATTTTTCATTAAATTAGATTAAATCATAGTAATTATAGTTAAAAATATAGGGCATTTTCAATCCGGATTATAAACACTGAGCCCTTGGGGAGGTGGTGGTGGGGGTTGGGGGAGTTGAGTTATGAGCCTGAGTTGTGGGGGAGGTGGTGGTGGGGGTTGGGGGAGTTGATGCTCTTAACTGAGTTATGAGTTCGAGTTCGAGTTATGAGTTGTGGGGGATGTGGGGTTATGAGTTATTGAGTTGTGGGGGATGTGGGGTTATGAGTTCTTGAGTTATTGAGTTATTTGTTTTGAGTTAAAAAGCCCTAATGTTAATTTTTAATAAAATGGTTAGACCTTCAAATTAGAATTTAATGATATAAATTCTCCAGTAATTATGTTTGACCCTAACTATGTACTCTAGATTTATCCTAAGTCTAATGATTAATATAATTTTATAAAATACAAAATAATGTATCTGATTGATTAAGTAGAGCAAAATGCATTCTAAAGTACTCATCAACTATATAAAGAAACAATATACCAAATATTATCAAAAGAAGAAATTAACGATAAAAGTAAATTCAGAACATCATAATAAACCTTGAGTGGGGTCGAATCTGAGGTTATGTTCCATATTACCTAGAAATAGGTTTATGAGGGAAAAAATGCCTAGAACAAATTCTAATAGTATAGAAAATGAGTCGTTCTTGTAATAGGAAATTTAACACATATTTGTTAACATTAGTATCTAGAATAATTAAAATGGACTTTGAATTTAGAATCATACTCTTTACTGGTTTAGTAGCATGCCTACAAAAATTGGGAGTTCAATGGAATGCAAAATACACCCCTTAATGTCTTTGTTAATAAATACAAAATGTTGATTATTAATTGCTTCGATTTGAATGTCATGCTGATGTTGGCTTGAGTATGGGACGCTTATCTGTTACTATAATCACACCGTCCATGAGAGGACGGTTCAAAAAACTTGATCCAATGGACCTGAGAATAAGCAGAGGATATCATTGTCTTCAACAGGTCTCGCAGATCATTACGTCTCTATGAGATTTCAATTCGCCGATTGCTCTCACTGAAGCTTTAATTGCTCACTTTTATGTTATCTACAGTTTAAAAAAGTCAAGAGGGTTATAGAGAACCCTAAAATGAGGATTGAGGTGCCATATTTGCCAAATACCGAAACCCTTCGAGAAAGTTTCTACCTCCCTCACCAGAGGGCTTCACAGCTCCATCTTTTTAGATTCCTCTGTCACAAGATCATCCAGAAACGAGTAATGAATGTGCTTCCACCATTACCTCGAGCCAATTTCTTCCAAACACCACTACTTCCCCGCATTGCAGCAGCCATTGTCTTTGGCGAGGGGTGATAAGAGGTGCCTATGTATTTGCCCACAAGTCAATTAAAGGTAGAGTTAGCATCACAGGAACAAGGGCATTTGTCCCTCATCTTCAATTCATCCTAATTTTACCCCAGTTATTGGGTCGACGAAGGTCTCCACCTCCAACCTTTGGGTCCTTGATGATGGCATGGCTAACAGGTGTCGATCCTCATAGGGATGGCAGAAATATACCATATACCGTCACCCGGTCCAGCCCAAACCGGTCCAGCCCACCAAATAAGTGTATCCATCACAAGACAGATTGGTGGTTCAGATGTTCAAGTTATCCATAAAAGAATCGGGTGGCCGCTCGACCCGCGTGACAGACAGAAGCCCCAATTTTACATAGTGACAACAATAATTTTTCTAGAAACCCTACCCGAGCTACCACAACAACTGCTCATAGTGATGAAACTCTCACCACCACACTGTGCTTCTAGCCAGATCTAGAATATCGCTGCCATCCCTAGCAAGCAAGTACTGGGCGGGAGACTTTTGAAGAAGCAAGATCTCCTCTGAGGGTCGTCAGGCATCGAAACTGGGTTTCCAACTTGGTCTTTATCATCCCTATCGAGCTCTTGAGAGGTTGCATGCGATGGAGGTTCTCAGTCTTCGTCTAGAATCATTTGTTCCTCTAGTTGTCAGGTGACCAGACCATCATTCACCCATGCACTCTGCCACTCACCACCTCCTCCCTCCCTCGTTGTGTCACGGTTTCCAATATCTTTAGACCTCTGGTGACACTAATCTGTCTTTCTCTTGGCTGCATCGTCTAGGAGGTAATGATGTCAAGGTGGTTCATTGGTGGTGGTACCTGATTGTTCCCTTCTTGGGTGTCCTTATTCAGCTAGCGGCGTCACCCTATTTGGTTCCCTCACCCTCGAGCCACTCCATGGCCTCTTTGAGTGCCTCTTCCACCTTCTCATTCTCATCACTCTCCAACTTCTCCTCGAGCTTGTCGCTGACGGTGCTCTTCATGTTGTAGATGTAGGCTTCAAGGGTGTTACGAGCGTCGATCCTCTCCTAAACCTTCTTGTCCTCCTCGACGAACTCCTCTACTTGGCTCAAATGTCCCAAGTAGCTTACAGTCCTTGATCAGGTTCCTCTCCCCCTTGTACACCTTGATGGTAGGTATGTAACCTGTAGTTACTTGGGTTGGCACCATGATTCCAGTGGCATACGGAAACCGATCATCCACCTACATGTGGGCAAGCAGTAGAGAAAAACGCAATCCTGACTTCCACCACCATTCCCCCTCTCTTCCTTTGTAATCCATTCTTATCCACTACCATATTCTTATATCGGTGTTCCCTCTAATTCCCTCCCTCACTTCACATAAATACATGCTGCTGCCCGGATCAAGTTGATGGTAATGACAGTCTGCTGGTCTTGATATGTGATGAAAACTTGGGATTTCTTCATTAGGATGACGATGTTCCTTGGGATCAACTTGGTCATGACTCCCCCAACAGTCTCAATACCCAAACTCTAGGTCATGTATCTGAACAATTGTTGACGTCCCTTCTCTACTGACCCATACTCTTCCATGTGCATTCGATGATTAGTTTTTATCTTAGATCATACTTGAAAACTACAGTTGATCACTCTTAGATCCAGTTCTAAAATAAAATTTGATTCTCATTCATATTTGATTCTCATTACATATTACAGTGGAGATTGTGGGGTGTGGTCGAGGACAAAGGTCATCATTCTACTTATGTATCAGAACTAGGTATGTCCATTTGTAATCTAATTGTTTACAATGCAGATCTATTGTCTATGCATTGAGAATGTTGTTTGTATAGATATGCTTATAAATGCTAGTTTATAGTGATATACTTAAAAATATTATTCAAGTACTGAAAACACTCAACGTAGAAATATCATGTTGCACATCTATAGTCTATGCATGTATAGAATCTAATAATTATACATGTCTCAGTTATGTGTAATTTGTGATACATTTCTAGTCATGGCCACTCTTTTCAGAGAATCTAGGTCTCCAAATCCAAGTTCACAACCTGCTCATGGAGAGACGGTGTCTCATCACCACCAACTAGAGTACTTAGGAGCAAGATTTGGAACCATTTTAAGAGAAAGAAGGTGGAAGGGTGTTGGAAGGCAGAATGTATATATTGTCATAAAGTGTACGCAGCAAATCCCAAGCATGGGACATCTCAACTTCATGATCATAAGAATCCGAGATGCCCAGTTTTTAATGGAGATGGTCTTAGGAGAGCAATATGTAGGAGAGAGGCATTCAAAATTTCTTTCAACCAAGAAGAAGGAAGAAAGGCATTAATAGATATGATCCTTTTTCATGATTACCCTTTAAACATGGCAGAACACATTGGATTTTAGAAAATGCTTAATGCCATTCATCCTTTGTTTATATGTCCAATGAGAAACACCATCAAGAATGAGATTACAAACATATATGATAGTGATAAGAAAAAGGCAATGAGTTACTTAAGGAGTTGTAGTTCTCGAGTTGCGGTGACAACTAATATGTGGTCTTCAAATTATCAAATGAGAGGCTACATGGTTATCACTACACATCATGTTGACTCCTCTTGGTCTTTAAGGAGCCATATATTGAGGTATTATACTCCATATTTAGATGTTAGTTGAGTAAGTAATTTTATTTACCTCCTTTTACATGTCTTTATAATCTATACTTGCATGTTTAGGTTTGCCTATGTTCCTTGCACACACACAAGTGAAGTGTTATGTGAGGTTTTGATGAAATGTCTAATTGAGTGGAAACTCAACACTAACTTGTCATGTATCACTATTGACAACTGCTCGACAAATGATAAGATGATTGAGTTGGTCAAAGATAAATTATACCCAAACTCCACAATATTAGGTGGTAGATTTTTGCATATGAGGTGTACTACACATATATTGAATCTTGTTGTTAAAGATGGTCTAGAAGTAATCAAACATGGAATAGAACAGATAAGAGACAATGTTGCAAATTGGGACGCAACTCAAAAAAGAGTAGAGAAGTTTGAGGAAACAGAGAGGCAATTGAAGGTACACATAATCATGAAAATGTCATTAGATTGTCAAACTAGGTGGAATTCTATCTACTTGATGCTTAGGTCTGCAATGACTTAATGATGCATTTACTATATTAAGGAAATGGGACAAAAACTTCAAGGTAGTACTAACTGATTCAGATTGGCAGTTCTATTTTGAAGTTTGTGAGAAATTGAAGGTTTACTATAAAGTAACAGAGTTGTTTTCTGGGACAAAGTACCCAACTTCCAATCTGTGTTTCCCCAAACTTTGTCAAATTAGAGTGGCTCTAGACATTTAGTAGAAATCCTCAAAATAGGTAATCGTCCAAATGGCTAAAAATATGTTGGAGAAGTTCCAGAAATATTGGGATGATATTTACATTCCTATGGGAGTTGTTGTTGTAGTTGACCCAAGATATAAAATGAAGATAGTTGAGTATTATTTTGGCAATATATATGGAGATAAGGTTGTCGAGCACACTAAAAAAGTTTGTGATTCTTGTACTAATCTAGTTCATGACTATAAAGATAGAACAAAGATGCAAGATGAATTGGGTAGTGAATGGCCATCTTCAAGTCCACTAATTTCCTCTCAAGAGGATGGTGATGATGATTTACTAAATTTTGAGGCTTATGTGAAGAAGGAAAAGAGAGATTCAAGCTACTTAAAAATAGATCTCGATAAGTACTTGGAGATTGATATATTGCCTCATTCTTCAGACTTTGATGTACTAATGTCGTGGAAGATGAATGGTGATGTACATCCTATCCTAAAAGCCATTGCTAAGGATTTTTTAGCAGTTCCAGTTTCCACTGTGGCCTCAGAGTCTACATTCAGTATGTCAGTAAGGGTAATTAATCCACATCGTAGTAGACTCCTTCCTACTACTGTGGAAGCTTTGATGTGCATGCAAAGCTAGCTGAAAAATGGCCTAAAATAGGGTTCATACTTAGTACATATCATTTACTTTATCTCTTAAATTGATGATCAATATTGGTCATGTTATGTTTGAACTCATATAGATGAATCAAGTGGATCGAGTGATCATACTAATTTTCTGAGTGATCAAGAGACTGAAGATGATGGTAAAATATGTCTATTTCTTGGTCTAATTCTCATCTATAGTGATTCTTTCTCATGTCAGTTGAAATTAATTATTATTATTTTATATTTAGGAACTTTATCTATACAGTAGAAGTGTTTCATCTACTACAAGCGTGTTGGGAAGATGAATTTCATGTTCAAGGTAAAATGATTCATAGGTTTTGTAATACTGTTTGAAATTCAGATCTATAGATTTCTTTTGATTCATAGGTTTCTATAAATTCATATTCATAAGTTGCGTCTATTTTTACCTAGGTAAACCGATTCATAGGTTTTCTAATATTGTTTTTCCCCCTCCTATTCTCCTATTCTACTGTAGTGTGTACACATGGAGAGAGGTTGCCACTTCATTTATTAACTACCTAGTACATAGATCGTGGAATCAACACATTCTTTTGTTAGTTTTGGTATTTATTTCAATTTCTCATGTTTTGGTTCATTGATTAATTTGTAAGTAGCCTATATAGTAAAAAAGCAGTATACTTCTACTAGATTACTGCTGATAGAAACTTGGTGATCTTATTTTTTACTTTATCTTGTAAGTTTATGATACTTTGTAAGTTTTTTTTGATGTTTTATGAAATGCAAATTCATAGGAAATCTCTCTCTGAGTTTTGCAGTAAAGATTTGCCCAAGGATGGCTTCTACTATGTCATGAAGAAGTCTCTTAGTTTACACAAATGGGAAGATGTATGAGGAAGTGATTGTGTGTTAATTCCTAAAAAGAACTGTGTTGGTTTTACTTTTGTTAGTTTTAGTTAGATGGAGTGATGTAATGAACGTGAATCCATATTGCAGCAAGTACATTTCCTTTTTCATACAACTAAAGTGTTTTAATTAATCCCACTGTTGTGGCCCAAATTCATGGGATGAAATGTATTGATTTTGGGATTTTTGTAAACAATGTTCTGACTTGCTGAAGTACTAATACAGACTTGTAGTAGTAAAAAGGCCCAAGTTGTAGAATTAGTAATCTGACTTGCAGTGGTTACATTTGGTTTGTGGAAAATAAATCAAGTCAGGGTTATGTATACAATTCAGAATGTTTGTTATAATTTTATGTGTTTATAATACTTGGTTCCAACTATGTTTGCTTTGTGTTTGAAATACAGGGTCAACAAGTCAGGATTATGTATCAATTCAGGGCGCTCAATGCAATTTTATGTGTATTTTATAATAATTTTGTTCCAAATATATATACTCTGTGGTAAATATATGAAATACAGAGTTATTTCTGGACTAAATCAATAAACACGTGACAAACTTATAAAACTTAGGGGTCATTGTGCAGTTTCCTGGACCTAACAACTACTGGACCGCGCAAGATGGGCATGGTTTGGATTACCGTGGGAACCCATGCTTTTACGGGTCCATATTTCTTGTTACCGATTTCGTGTGACAACCCCTGTTCTAGCTAATAGGACATTGCCACGCCGACTCCAGAAGACCTGCATGGTTTAGTTTTGAAAATCGGTCTGGATACTACAAACTGGACCGAGACAAAGCATAGGCGATAAATCATAGAGTCACGGCAACTCTGTATCCTTTATTTTGTTTCATACATAATAGATGGTTGCGGAATCGCTTAAACCTAGAACACGTTTCGCAGCCGGGAACAAAGCCACGCCCTGGGAAAACTATAATCATACGCAAATGAACTGCTGCTCCTAGACGACAATATCGTGGAGCTCCCTAAGGTCCATCTTAATTTCTTCATTTTCTAGTTACTTTTCTAAGGTACCTATGTTCACCCTCGAAGTCTGCTTTGCTTGAAGATTAGACAAAACTCACAACAATGTGCCGGCTGGAACACTATTTTTAAAAAGTTAGTTTTTTTGTTCTAATTTATCATTCATCCCACACTAAGTCAATATGAAAGTACACGCCAATGCATAAAGTTGAGTATGCGTGCAAAAAAAACATGCTTTTTAGAGTTTCAGATTCACAAAGGGCATGATTCTGTTGTACGAGTGTTAGAGTGTTTCAACACACACGATGAGTAGAACAACCAATGAGTTGCATTCACACCTGGAGTATATATGGTAGGATGTTGTCAACAAAAAAGTAGGAGTTTTTCGTACAATCGTACATCACGAACTCACACAATTATACCTGACTACATCTAAGCAAATCAGCACTTGGGCATAAAGATTACATTTTGTTCTCAAATAATTCTCTATTATTATCTATGATATGTTGTTTGATATTTTTTATATTGTTACTTTGTTGTCCACAAATTTGTTCTTGCATATAATTTTCTATGTTGATATCAATGTTATTCATTTTAGTTTTTATGGACATTCTTACACAACTAGATGACCACAAAGTCTCTAGGTAAATAAATTTCATAATTATAGGCCCAACAATTTTTCACAAATATAAAATATAATAAAAAATAATAATAAAGGATTTGTTCCCTCATGGTTGAAATTATTCTAAGAAATGAGATTATGGTATGCAATATTTTTGTTAGTGTCATGATTGATTCATTCTAGATATGCATATAGATTTTTATTAATGTCATTTTATCTTTTTTATTTACAACAGATGAAAAATATGGATCAAGATAATTTCATTCATGCACTTGACTTGGACAAAGACAATGCCTTGGACACATTCAATGAAAATTATAATTCAGAACATTATACACCTGAAAGGAAAGAAAATTGTGAGGGTCATTCTGTATTGGCCGATGAAACTACTCCTAATTTGAAGGACATTGATTCTATTCATCCTAGACTGAATCAAGAAAATATTCCAAAATTAGGTATGGAATTTGATACTGATGAACCTGATGCCTATACCTTTTACAATGAATATGCTAAGCATGTGGAGTTTAGCATTCGAATGAGTACATTTCATAAAGACAAATTTGGTGTCTTGGTGGATAGAACCTTTTGTTGCTCTAATCAAGGTCAATGAGGATTAGATAAGATATGTCATGATGTAAAATATCCTCACCCAGAAAGCAAATTTGGTTGCTTAGCTCATATAAAAATCCAAAGGCAAGTCAATGGAAAATATCAGATTATTAATTTTGTTTCAGAGCATGCACATAATCTAGTTTCTCCTAGTAAGACTTGTATATTGAGGTCTCACAGAAAAATGAATCTTTCACATACCATTGAAGTAGACCTAGTTGACCGATCTGGCATAAAACCCAAAGCGAGAATATCTCTTATGGCTAAAAGAGTTGGTGGTAGAGAGAATTTAGGCTTCATTTCAGAAGATTACAAGAATTATCTATCTAAAAATGGTCAATGCAAGTTATCAGGGAGATATAGGTGGAGTTCTAGAGTATTTACAAAATAGACAGTTGGAGGATCCAATTTTTTCTTATGCTATTCAAGTTGATGTTGACAATCTCATAACAAATATTTTTTGGGTTGATGTGAGAATGAAATTAGACTTCAATTATTTTGGAGATGTTGTTTGTTTTGACACAACATATAGAAAAAATAAAGAAGGGAGACCTTTTGCACTATTTGTTGGCATAAATAATCATAAAAAAACTATTATTTTTGGGGCTGCTTTATTATATGATGAGTATTTTGAAACCTTTGTTTGGTTGTTTAGAACTTTTTCTAAGACAATGTTGGGAAAGAAGCTGAAAACTATTCTTATAGATCAAGATGCAGCAATGGCAAAAGTATTATTTTCTGAATGGCCTAAAATATTTCATCATTTATGTATTTGGCACATGTACCAGAATGTAGCTAAGCACCTAAGTGACGTCTTTGAAAAGTATCATAATTTTTCCAAAGATTTTAGTAGTTGAATTTATGACCATGATGAAGAGGTTGATTTCTTACAATCTTGGGATCAAATTATTGATAGATATGGTTTGAGTGATAATTCGTGGCTAAATCAACAATTTTTACTGAAAGAAAAAGGGGCCTTGGTTTATAGAAGAGAAACCTTCTGTGTTGATATGTTTAGCACACAACGTAGTGAGAGCATGAATAGCCACTTGAAGAGATATATTGGCTATCAATATGATTTATTACGCTTCTTTGAACATTTTCAAGATCTAGTTGATGATAGAAGGTTTGAAGAAATGAAGGCTGATGTTAGAGCAAAGCAAACTAGGTCTTCACTACCATATCAGGTTGATATTTTGGTGCATACAAGTCAAGTTTATACTCCTGTAATTTTTAAAATGTTCCAATCCAATTATGGTTGACATGGGATTGTGGTTTGTATCCCATTAGTGTTGTTGGGTAAAAATCAACATCTAAAGTTGCCCCCCCTAAGAAGTCCCTTTTTCATACTATTACTTTTGACTCAGATGAGGGACATATTGAATGTAGCTGTAAGAAGTTTACTTTTGTTGGAATTTTGTGTTGTCACACATTGAAAGTTTTTTCTATTCATAATGTCAAAAGGGTTCCTGAAATGTACATATTGAGAAGATGGACAATAAAAGCTAAGGAAAATATGAATAGAGAGAACATCTTGTATGGTACATCTCTAGATCAAAATTCAAGTATATCATTGAGATACAAGCAATTGTGTCATATGTATATGCAAGTTGCAGCACGAACATCACTGACTCAAGAAACATATGTGCTTGCTTCTACAAATCATGGGGATATATCTGAAGTGATTCAATCTAAGCTAAAAGAATTGTCTATTCTTGATCATACAAAAGGCAAAACCAAAGGGCCTTTCCAAAACAATACTAGAGAGGAACAACAAAGTGGATTGGATGAATGTCACAACACAAAATTTGTGAAAGGCATCAAACTTAGGTCCTCAAAGCCAAAGTCCTCTAAAAGCTTTTTAGGTGCATTGGAAAGAGCTTGTAAGAAGAAAAAACATGTGAACAAAAAAACACTACAAAAACAAAAGTTATCCAAGGTACAAGATGTTACTCCTATACGTTATGTTTGTGATTTTCTATTTTATTACAATTTTTTTTGTAGAACCAAGAACATCCTATAGGAGGAGAAACATGAGATGGCCAAAACTTTTCTCAAACTACTGAATTAGTGGTGGTAAGTAACTATATTTTTTATTACTTATAATACATATTAGCATAAGTTCGAAAAAATAATTTTCTTAGGATGCCAATGTTGGGTGTTCTAATGTAAATGATAGTGAAAGTTCTGGAATCATTAAAGTACCTCAAGGGACTGCTTACAATAAGGTATTTTTTATAACTTTAATATTGGTGAATATGTTCATTTTTTCATGTTAATACTTAAATATAACAAGTAGTTTGGTATTATATCTTTTTAGGACTCTACATGCCATATCACGAGTTCTTGTGGAGGTTTCATGCAACTTTTATTACAGGTATTAGAAAATACTATTATGACTTTCTATGTATAAAATCTTTGAATATTTAACAATAAGAATTTGTGTTGATAGGTTGATTCAAGTGACCCAAAGCAAGAGTAACGTCAGAATAAAAAATATTGGGCTACATATTTTGTCATAGAAATTTCCTTATTATTCTTCGTGATAGCTTACTACATGTCTTGTTTTCATTGTAAATGAGTGGATTTCCAGATGTGGAGTGTGGATCTTACATATCATGCTTCCAATGGGTTTTGATCTATTATCTATGTTGTTGGGTTAATCGACAACCATTATGAGAATTCCTAATTAATCTAATTTCTATCTTTCCTTACTCATGTTTTTCCTGTAACTGTGCTTGTAATCTACATGAATTTGTAATGAGTTTGTATAGTTTTCTATCAAAAATCATACATGTCATAAAGGTCGTCAAATGTACTATTTAACTGGTTTCCGAGTACCTGAAGTCCAAATTGTGTCATCCATTAAGGGCATTTTTGGTTTGTTTCATTTTGATGTATTTGGTTTTATTTTGGTATCCATCTGTAAAAAGTTATGTTTGGTTTGTTGAATTTTGTTGTATTCAGTTTTATTTTGGTATCCATTTATAAAATGTTAATGTTTAGTTTGTGGGAGTCAAGAAATAGAGCTAATTCTGGATTTTCTAGACATATTGGGAACCCCACATTTTAATTTCCATCAAAATTTTCTTAAGCGCCAAAATCCCATTGTGGCAAATCAATAGACCCCAAAAAAATTAAAGTCCAAGAGGCTAAACATAAAATGTGTGTCGATGAGTTTTTGACAATGTAATATCTTACAAATGAAGAATGGGTCTAAATACATAATTTTTAAAAACTTAACAAACTAAAAACTTTGACCCCCAATTGTACGACGACTTTATATAAATTCATATTATTTAAAAAAGAAATCTACTATCCAGAAGCATAATGAGACATCATTCAGGACGAATTTTAAAATTTACATGTTAATGAACAAAAATATGGAGTGAAGCAAGTGACTTCGCTCATTATTAACACGCGAAAGGCCAAAATTTGTCCCGAATGGAATCCCGTTTTACTTACGTTTAACATTGTTGATTCCGTTTTACTTACGTTTAACATTGTTCTTAACTAATCGATCGTATGAAAACATGTATAATAAGTTGGCCGCTCGCCTTGATTTTTTGAATTGACGTTACAATGGCACGAAAAGATAAAACAAACATGCATGTTGCGTAGGGTTGTCAAAATTTGTCCGAACCTGTGAATCCAGTCTCGTCCGACTCAGAAAAAATTGGATTTGATTTTGAATTTTATCAATCTGGGTTGGTTCCGGATTTGGATATTGATGTCTGAATTGAAATTAGGTCAGTTTTAGGTAGTTATTTGTTCAATCCATATTGAATTTGGGTTGACAAATTTGGAAAATATAAGGTAGAATTATGTACAAATTACTATATTTCATGTATAATTAACGAAAGTGTATAGTCAGGTTCAATTTTAGATTTCTGATTATGAAACTGGATCTGATTCCGAACATATCACTTTATAAAAAAATTAGTTCGGGGTCGATTCTGAGTTGAATCATTTTCTATAAATCTGGTTGTTGTCCGATCTGAAATGGAATCAGTTTTTTGACACCCCTGTTGCTGCGGCAGAAAGCTACAAATTGGTGACATCATGTTGCAACCGCCGAAACTCGTATACTATGCTTTGACAAAGTTTCAATTTCGAAGCTCTTGGATTCCTTCCGTTTAACTTGATTCTACCTTTCCTCAAACCATCTCATTTCCAGTTCTCTGTGATCTCGGTAGTGTTCTCCCCGTTACTTGTTGTTGTTGCTGATCTCGTATCTGTATAACCCCTCTGATTCTATGCAGCCCCTCACACCCCTACCGAAAAGACACGTCGACCAATCAGCGCAGGGCCTAGAGGATGAGCACACAACGACTTAGATCGGGAGTACGATTTGTCGTCGGGTAGTGGCAGAAGGCTGCTGATGGTGTCGACTTTCCTATGATCCATGGCAAGAAGTGGAGGCCTCACTTGCGTCTCACCATCGGCGTCCGGTTTGCACTACCCAGTCACTTGTTGTCCGATTTGTAGTATCCATGCCGGTTTTCAAACGAAAATGATTGGGTCACGCGCGGGCTGGTGCAAATGCACCTTACGCGTGGGGAGGGGGTGGTTTGTTGAGAGAGAGGCTGATTTGGGGACGTGGCGGATTTTAATTAGATGGGTTGGTAGACGTTGTGTAATATGCAGATAAATTTGTTTTGCTTATAATTTTTGAACCGTGATGAATTTTTTAACGAAACAAAAACTATTGCATTCCTTATAAAAAAATGCATTATAACAAGACTAATATTGATATATTTTTATAAAAAAATATAAAAATGATATTAAATTGATTATTCTGGATGTCAATAAATTATTTTGGGCGTCAATTAACCATCTTTGAGTGTCAATAGCCATTTATAGGTGTCATTAATCATTTATTGGCGTCGTTATAATTTTAGGTGTCAATAAATCATTTTGTGTGTCATTTAGTGGTCTTAGGTGTCAAACAGACATACATATTTGGGTGTTGTTCTGTTGTTTTGGTTGTCAATACTTTATTTGTGTGTCATTTTAAACTTTTGGGTGTCAATGAACTATTTTGGGCGTCAATTACTTTATTTGGGCATCATATGTATACTTTTGAGTGTCAATGAACTATTTTGTGCGTTAATTAACCATTATTAGGTGTCAATAACCATTTATGGGCCCCATAGCATCAAAAAATGTCTTATTTGGGCGTAATTTTAAACTTCTGGGTGTCAATGAACTATTTTGGGCGTCAATTATCTTATTTAGGCCATCTTTATGCTTTTGGGTGTAAATATACTATTTTGGACGTCAATTAACTATTTTTGGGTGTCAATAACTATTTATGGACGCCATAACATCTAAAAATGGCTAAATAGTACCAAAAAAATCGTTAAATAATTGTTTTGGTTGTCAATACCTAATTTGGGCGTCATCTTTACACTTCTGAGTATCAATGAACTATTTTGGGTGTCAACTAACCATTTTTGGGTGTCAATAACTATTTATGGGTATCATAGTTTGTTGTCAATTAATCTATATATATCATTTTTATATTTTTTGTCTCAAAAATTTATCAATATTAGACTTGTTAGATTGTATTTTTCTTAACGAAACCATCGGTTTTTGTTTAATTAAAAAATTCATTATGTTTCAAAAATTATAAGCGAAACAAATTTATTTACCTATTACATAATTTCAAAAATATCACTCAATCAACCATGTGGCGGCGGTTTGAGGGCTGGTTTGGCCCGCGTGAAGGAGCGCGTCCCAGAACTTTCAAAACTAAACCATGCAGGTCTTCTGGAGTCGACGTGGCAATGTCCTATTAGCTGGAAAGGGGCTGTCACAGGAAACCGTTACAGGAAATCTGGACCCTGCTTTTACATCCGTTCCTCCTATTTAAATGGATCTCCTATTTAAATGGAGCGGGGGACGCCGAGTTGGTTAGAGAAATTTGCTGTGGGTGCGGATAAACACCGCAGGTTTAGATCTTCTCGCCAAATGCTGATTGTCGGATGAACTCCTGAACGATCCGTGTCGTGTTTTGGCTTCCTTTCTGTCCGCGATTCCATTCCCCGAACTCTGTCTTATACCTGTGTTTGGCCGATGGTGGCGACTGAACTTGCGGTTGTCGTTGGCATAGATTCCGCCATGGTTGGACGCAGGGCAACGACGAGGTTCTGGTTCTGTTTGCACGTCGTAGTCCAGGTTAGGCTGAATTGACTAGCGGTGCTAGTGCTTTCAGACTCGCTTGTACGTCTGGCAATTCCAATTTGAGTTCTGATATCGTCTGATCGTCAACTAGTCTTCGTAGTCTTCGCGTTCCGAATGAGGCAGGGCTTCGCGAGTCGCGACCATGAGTGGCTTCCAGGGAACCAGAATGGGAACCGGCCACCTACGTGGAGGACACTGTTCCTGGGAAGGAAGACTCCTCGCTTGAATGAGACTGGTCCCTTCAGAGATCGTTCCTGCAACGGAGTGCGAGAGGTGGGGTTATATATCACCATTTCCTCCAAATCGCTCTAATCGCATGATTGAAATCATATTTTAGAGTCCAAGATACACGGAATATCACCGCTGGTAATTGCCTCTTGAATTATAACCACCGTAATGTTACTTATTAGTTAGTCAATACGTAGTTAGCAGTCGTGAATGAGATGTTTACGTGCGAGGGAGTTATGATTTCGAATCAGGAGATTTTCGTGCGTTTAGTACAGGCCTCATAGCCCAATAACGAATTTCCACAGGAAATGTTTTATTGGATTAAAAATTACATGTAGACCAATACTAACACTTCCCATTTTATGCTTAGGTGGTAATATTAAACTTGGTTCAGACTTAGGTGACATTTATTTTGACTTAAGCAGGACTTGGAGGTATGTACTCCTCCCTATTTATAACTGGGAATTATATGACTAATTTTTTCTATAATGAGGCAATTTTTGCAATAGTTTCTCGTATTCTAGTGTTGGACAAACTATATACTCTCAATTCGATTTATTGTTATTCTTGTGAAATTGATATTATCATGTTGGATTGGGTCAATGACCCCACTTGCTATTGCTATTGTGCTTAAAGCATGCCGCATGTTTGTGAATGGTATATCTTTCCACTCTATTTATGCATGTTAGATAGTTCGACTAGTTTAACTATTGTAGACGCTTATGTGTAACCATTAGGGTATGCTTTTCTACCTAGGGTATGCTTTTCTACCCTTATATATACAGAGGCGTACTTTTCCGCCTAGGGTGTGTATTTTTACCCATTTTACTTAGGACATTGACTTAGTGGTGTCATTGTCCTCCTACCTTTACTTTAGTCAAATGTATTGGCATGCAAATATTTTTATGATTGTATTGTTGACATGGCAAGAATGGTGATAATAATTGTTAATTTATTTATAATGGCTCATTATTTTGGAAATTCCTTCTCTTGTTACTTCTCATTGAAACTTACCTAGCTTTAATGCCCCCCTTTTGATGGAAACATCTTACTTTACTTTTAATTCCCTAGTTAATCTTCTAATGTACATACTCAACTTTTGATGATACATATCTTGTTTTCCTATTTCCTGGATGTTCCCTCCACCCAGGTGCAAGTACTTTATAGGGCAGTGACTCAGGATGATGGTGAGCTCATTGGTGGAATATAGGACAGCTTGAGATAGCATTGTTACCCTCTGCATATGGGATCATGTGTTTATAGATGCAATGTTTTCATTCTATGTACCACCCTTAGGGTAAGAAAGTTATGTACATGGGCATATTTTGTAACTGTGTAAATAGTTATATTTTCTGCTGCTTAACAATTTCATGGCTCACATTTGTACCATAGAGTGGGCCCACTACACTCTTTACACATGAACAACTCCTTGCTATGACTCCGGCAAGGATTTGTGGGTGTGTGGGTCCCGATCTTAGTGTGTTGAAGGTGGGGACGCCTTCGTGGGGTAGTCCCCATGCTAGGCCATCATTGGCCTAGCCCATGGCTCCCAGTAACCAAGGTGAATGGAGAGGTCACCAAAGTCAGGCAGGTTATGAGGAAGGAGGAAGGTGTGGGTATGGAAAGACATTGTGGAGGGTTTCCCAAGGTTCTTGAAGGTCTATGTGAACTTGATTGGGAAAATGGTTTCTTCTCAGGGTGTAGCATAGGTAGAGTGGTGATGGGAGGGAGTCGGGATCGGTGGAAGCCACTAAAATGTGGCCGTTAGGAATTGAAGGCAGAGGACGACTAAAGGAGTACTGGAGTAGGTGATGAGGGCCTTAAATAGGTTGATGATGGCTAGGGTTGTAAACACGCAAACGAAATGGGCCACTAGGTGAGAAGAGTGTGGTTTGGGAAGTCAGTTCTCCCTGACCTGAGAATGAGGGAGGTTTATTGTGGGGTCATCAAGTTTGGTTTCACAAGAGGAAAGAATATCCCTGAGACATCTTGAGGAGGTGGTTAGATTGGTTGCAGCATATCAGGGCTAGGTGATTGAACTATTGGGGGCCGCAAACGGGTCTTGTGGGAGGTTGAAGACAAAGTCTGTACCCTTGATCCCTTGATGGGCTACTAGGATCAAATGGGCCACAGCTGGCACTCATGCCCTCAGATTTGATCCAGGTGGTTGGGGTTAGAGGCAAACCATTAGCATGTCGCACCCAGGAAGCTAGGTAGTTGTGTCACCTATATTTGTCAGATTTAACTACCAACTTAGGTATAGGTCCATAATCGAATATCTTATCAATTAAATCTTCAATTATTTGTATCTCACAAATGGTAAGTTAGATTGTTGGAAAATTTAGGTTGGAGTTCTATGATAGAGACATCCTACTATGGATTTAAATGATGTTGTTTGACCACCATAGTTTGACTAGGTCCTCAATCTATATAACTCACACCAATATACGTTTAGGGTTTGTATTGTTTCAAAATTTTGCATATCCATATTGTCAAAACATTCGAGTGAGTGAGAGTGGGTATTTATGAAATTAATTTTGAGTGATTATCCATATCATTAAATTTGCATGAGAGAGAAACTATGATGTAAAAACTCATTTTATCACATTCTCCCCTCCTTTTAACAATTGTTTCCTCAAAATTCAAGTAGCTTGAAAGATATCTAGATATTTCTACACAATCTCGGACATGAGCTCCCAAGTAGAATCAGTCTGATCATGGTGGATCCAAAGAACTTTCACCATATCAACGCCCCAATTACTGCAAAGATCCTTTTTCTTAGAACCAAGAATCTTGATTGGGGATGCAACATAAGATATATCATCTTTCAACTCCAGAGGCTCATGGTTCATAATGTAACTAGGATCTTTGACATAAGGCTTTAGATTAGACACGTGAAACACATTATCCATTACACTTAACTAAGGAAGAAGAGCAAGACGATATGCACATTCAAAAATCCTTTCCCAGATTTCAGAGGGTATGACAAAGCTAGCACTAAGCTTCCCTTTGTTCTTGGCCAAGGCTCAGATGGGCCTTATCTTTAGGAAAATTTGATCTCCCTCCTGGAACTAACATTCCCATTAGTGATCATCTACATATGAATTGTCTTTGTCATATGCATGCTTCATCCTCGGCCTTATCAATGCAACCTTGTCTATGTAGAGTTGCATCTCCTCAGATTTCATTGATGTGTGGTCCCTAAAGTCATCGTAGTGTAGTGAAGTTTTATAGGCTCTTCCATAAAGATCTTCATACGGAGGCATCCCAATACTTGTTTCATTGCTATTATTATAGGTGAACTCAACCAAAGTCAAATAATGGTCCTGTGAGCCTTCCTAATCAAGCACACAAGCTTGTAGAAGATCCTCCAGAATCTATAATGTACGCTCTGATTGCCCATTGGTCTGCGGATGATATGTTGTGTTGAAGTTTAGTTTTGTACATAGTTCTTCTTGAACCTATTTCCACAACTTAGAATTGAGCTTTGGATTCTTTTCAAAAATATTGGATGATGGAACCCCATGCAGATGTCCCATATCTCATATATAGAGGTCAGCAACCTCAAACACCTTAGATGTTGTCTTCATAGGTGGGAAGAGAGTTGCATTATATCCCTTCCTGGTCCTAGGTAAATTCACCAAGGACCATGGTGCAATGTTCCCATTTCCATTTTGGGATTTCATGGGGTTGTAGTAGGCCATCTTTGTTGGGTTTTAGGGGAGACAGAGAAGGCATTGGAAACAAAAAATTTCTTCTCCCTGAACCCAGTATGAAGGAATCACGTCAACGTCTATACAGTAGGAAAGATGGTTTGTAGAGACATACCTTGTCCCGAGGCTTTCTCGGTGACTTTACCTTGCAACTTGCGCGGTCTTCACCTCCAGTCTTGGATGGTGTCTGTACATCTCCTGGTCTCACCGGGACTGTCGGGATTGACAGCTATCCTCCAAGCGGAAAAAGTCTCCCACCTCTACAGTCATCCACATGGACTGCATGGAACTTTGATCGCCTTGTCGTACAGGGCACTGGAAGGAGTCATACCCTCCCATCAGTGTACTAGTCACCGACACACTCTCCTGCAACCAGTCACTTTTTTGTAGTTGTCTTTCCCTTACTGTGCCTCCCTTATCGGGTAGCACTTGCTCGGGCTCTCCTGGTTACCACAACCAAAGAGAACGACAACTTTGCATAGCAACTGGTGTTCTGAGTTGTACTATCAGAGAAGCCCCCAATACCCCTATATATATAGGAGGGTCATGGGACATGGTTCTCTACCTCGGGTAATGTGGGATTAAAGCAGGAGTAGAAGGGTTCAAGATTTTCCACAAAATCTGACAAACTACGCCAGTTGAACCGATCGTTTCAAGCATAAAACGGTCGGTTGGTGACCTCATCCGATCGATTAACACCTGAATCGATCGTTTGGGGTATCTGAGCCGATCGGTTCATGCTCTTGGTCCAACTTGAATTGACTTTCGATGTTTGTTTCCAACCTGACTTTCCCAACTTGCTCATTTGAACCTGTTAAGCTGATCGGTTCAACCCTTGAACCGGTTGTCTCAACCTGTCCTAAGCCGATCATTTCATCACAGGAGCCGACCGGTTCACCAAGCTGAGCCGATCGGTTCATCACATGAGCCGATCGGTTGGGAGTTCAAACTGTGCAAAATCAGTCAATTGTAGTTTCAATCAATCTGATACTCTAATCATTTGATCCAACACCTTGAACACTATGATTTTGAGCTATCAATCGATTGGGTGTTTAATTGAACTACTAAACTCCTTTAGTAATCAATCCAAACAAGATTTATGGAAAAACTCCTCTTTCAGGAACAAGTCCTAGTGTGTGTGACCCTGCAGGTCCATTTCACATTGCCAGTGAAAGTCCATAACACTTATGACTTCACAAGCAAAAAGTGGTGCCTAGTCACACATCAGTGCTACCCAAGTGAAATAGAAAGTTGGAGAACAAATTTCAATCCTACAATCTATGAATGGTGTTACATTGAATGTATAATTCCTTTGTCACTAATGTCCTGAATGAACTCAAGGCATGGTACATTTATCCTTTCAACGTTCATCCATTTCCTTGATCTCAGAGCAGACTGGGTGAGATGTGTGTGACATCAATATCACATATTAATTCACATATGCATGTGCATGCCTTTCCCAATCCTACTCATCAAGTGTCCATGGACATCAAACTCACTTAGGAGGGACAAATCCCATATCTATCACTCATCCTCAAAAGCCCCATGTGTCAAAGTCACCCAACCATCACCTTTATAACAATTCATGTTTCAGGACTGCGTTTGATGATGTCGAAGTGTACCCAATGACATGTGTTGAGTGTAGTGATTTCAGGTCAAAGAATCTCATTCACCACCATCACTGTGAGAGCTGACTGTGACTACCAAATCATGGTTCCATATGTCACTCTAATGGTGGGTCTGTCCGGTACACTTGTTCTCTAACAAGTACCTATGTGCTTGGTTTGATATCACTATATCATGACTAATGAGATTTTGTCATCAACCAAAACACAATCTAGTCTTTAGTGTTATTGATGTCTATGGTTATTTCCACAATAACAACCGACTAGGGACTAAAGAAGAATGTATACTCTTAACATCCGTATGATCTCATCATTTAGGTCCTTAACCTAAAAGCATACGTCATTGAGTAAAACAATTCTCTAGACATCTATCATGTTACACTATCATCTCAGAAATAGTTAAAATATATAGATTGGAAATTGCCTTTATTATTATTCAAATCATTTACAAAGTATCCCATTACAATCATCACATGACTTTCTCTATGGGCATACATACCAACAGACTCCCACTTGCACTTAGAGCCAGTCACCTAGGAACCTCAGTCCTTGTGACCTAGCATGATCATCATTCTTCTACTGAGAAAGGGCCTTAGTCAGTAGATCAACTACGTTGTCTTCAGTTGGTACTTTGCAAATCTTCACATCTCCTCGCTATATGATCTCTCGTATGAGATGGAAGCGCCGTCGTATGTGATTGGACCGCTGATGTGATATGGGCTCCTTAGCTTGAGAAATAGCTCCATTATTGTCACAATAAAGCTCAATTGCATCACAGCTACTGGGAACTACACCAAGTTCAGTGATGAACTTCCTGATCCACACAGCCTCTTTTGCTGCATGTGAAGTAGCAATATGCTCAGCCTCTGTAGTAGAATCGACAATTGTTTCTTGCTTGGAACTCTTCCAGCTCACAGCTCCATTGTTTAGGCAAAATACAAATCTTGTTTGCGATTAGTAATCATCTTTGTCAGTTTGGAAGCTTGCATCAGTGTAACCTCTTACAACCAGTTCTTCCTCACCGCCGTATACAAGGAACTGATCCTTAGTCCTTCGCAAGTACTTGAGGATGCTCTTTACGGTTGTCCAGTGAGCATCCCCGGGATCTGACTGGTACCTGCTCATCATGTTGAGAGCATATGAGACATCTGGGTGTGTGCACAACATAGCGTACATGATGGATCTGATGGTTGATGCATATGGGATCCCATTCATACGCTCCCTCTCTTCACAAGACTGGGGACATTGAGCTCTAGAGATGGTGACTCCATGTAGCATGGGGATGTTGCCTCTCTTTGAGTTCTCCATGCTGAACCGCTTCAGCACTTTGTCAATGTACGTGCTTTGACTTAGTCCGAGAAGACTTTTAGATCTATCTCTATAGATTTTAATACCTAGAATGTAGGATGCTTCTCCTAAGTCCTTCATTGAGAAAGTATTCCCAATCCAAGTCTTTACCTGCTTTAAGGATGTGACATCATTCCTCATCAATAGTATGTCATCCACATACAATATGAAGAATGTGGTCGTGCTCCCACTAACCTTCTTGTACACACAAGGTTCATCTTCATTCTGAATAAAGCCAAACAATTTGAATTCCTCATCAAATCTAAGATAGCAACTTTGAGATGCTTGCTTTAATCCATAGATTGACCTTTGTAGATTACAGACTTTATTGGCATTCTTTGGATCTACAAAACCTTCAGGTTGTATCATGTACACATCCTCATTTATATTCCCATTAAGGAATGTGGTTTTAACATCCATTTGCCAAATCTCATAGTCATAGTAAGCCGCAATAGCAAGTATGATCCTGATGGACTTAATCATGGCAACTGGATAAAAAGTTTCATCATAGTCAACACTTATAACTTGTCGGAAACCCTTCACAACCAATCTGCCAGTATAAGTTTGCACATTTACATCCATGTCGGTGTTCGTCTTGAAGACCCACTTGCACCCTATGGGTTTTACCCCTCTGGGTGGTTCCACCAAATTCCATACTTTGTTGGAGTACATGGATTCCATCTTGGATCTCATGGCCTCAAGCCATTTCTCAGAATCTGGTCCCTCCATAGCCTCTAGATAGGTAGTTGGATCATCATCTATGATCAACTCACCGCCTTCCTGAGTCACAAGGTATCCAAACCTCTCAGGTTCAAGGCATGTCCTACTAGATCTACGAGGTCCTTGTATTACTTGAGGAGATTGAGATTCCACAACACCTTGTGAACCTCTATGTTCCTCTTGTACATCTAATGGTTCAATGTCTTCTTGTTGGGCTTAAACCTCTTCAAGCTCTATTTTCCTCCTACTACTTCCTTTGGAAATAAATTCCTTTTCTAGGAACACAGCATCCCTGGCAACAAACACTTTGTTGTTAGTTGGGTGGTTTAAGTAATATCCCTTGGTTTCCTTAGGATATCCAACACAATAACATTTATCAGATCTAGGGCCTAGCTTGTCAGGAAACATTTTCTTGACATATGCCTCATACCCCAAATCCTCATAAAAGACATATTGGGATGCTTCCCAGTCCATATCTCATATGGTGTCTTTTGAACCGATTTAGATGGTACTCAGTTAAGTGTAAACACGGTGGTTTCAAGAGCATGACCCCAGAAGGAAATCAGAAGATCCACAAAACTCATCATTGATCGCACCATATCCAGTAAAGTGAAATTCCTTCTTTTAGACACACAGTTATGTTGTGGTGTTCCAGGTGGAGTCCATTATGATACAATACCACAGGCTCGTAGAAGGTCCTCAAACTCCTGGATTAAGTATTCTCCACCTCCATCAGATCGAAGTGCTTTAATACTTTTACCAAGTTGGTTATGTACTTTATTCATCAAATCCTTGAACCTTTCAAGGGTTTCTGAATTATGTTTCATCAGGTACACATAGCCATACCTACTGAAGTCATTAGTGAAGGTAATTAAGTACTGATACCCATTTCTGGCATTAGTTCTAAAAGGCCCACATACATCAGTATGTATGAGTCCTAATAGATCACTATCTCTCTCACGTTTACCTGAAAAGGGAAACTTGGTCATCTTGCCCAACAAACAAGATTCACATGTCTCTATTTATTCACAATCAAAAGAGTCTAGATAACCATCTTTATGGAGTCTAGAAATGCATTTCTCATTTACGTGCCCTAGATGACAATGCCAAATATACATTTTGTTTGAGTTGTTGAGTTTTTGCCTTTTGGTGTTTACGTTGTATACACTTGTCTCTAGATCTATCAAGTATAGGCCATAGGGCACTGCCATAAAAGATATCATCTTTTGAAATGGAACACTTTCCATTCTTAATAAGAAATTCAAAACCATCCTTGTCTAAACAAGAAACGGAAATGATATTCCTATTCATGGTAGGTACATAATAGCAATTCTTCAACTCTATTATTATCCCACTTGGTAGAGTTAACTCATAGGTTCCTACGGTACTAGCGGCAACCCTTTCCCCACTGGCAACACGTAGTTCAACCTCACATTTCCCCAAAGGCCTACTTCTCTTAAGATCCTTCACATTTGAACAAATGTGAGATCCACATCCAGTATCAAGTACCCATGACAAAGAAGTAGTAAAGTTAATCTCTATCATGTATACACCAGAAGTAGAGATCTCTATCTCTCTCTTCTTCTTCCATCATTCCTTCCATCCTCTCCATGTTTTGAGTGCAGAAGAATTTGGTTTGGTGAGAGAACCCTTCTCTCCCTTACCTATGTCATTGATCTCTATCAATGAACTATCCTTCTTCTCACTTGTCTCAAACAATGCCTTAAGCGTACATAGAGTGGACTCAAAGACTACTGATATATCTGGATTGTGTAGAACACTTCTCACAATCCTCAACCAGTTATGGAATTTATTCTCAATTAATTTGCCCATTTTAAAAGATGATTCTTTTTCCATTCTACAAGAAAAAATGCATTTATCAAAAATCCTTTTTGATTTAATTTGATTTGAATAAAATTTGATGATAGTTAATTAGGCCTTTAATTAATTACCACTCCCACTATTTTGATTCAAATTGACAACCATCACCATCAATTCGGAAGATTGCAGTGCACAATCTTCTAGTGGGCAAGATCTATATTTCATCAAGTCATGAGTCAGCTTTGGTTGATCACCCACAACTTGACTATTTAGGTAGGCCATCATGCCAATTGCATCATATGCAACTCTTGATGAATGAACATGCGCAACACCTTGCCATGAACATTTTGTGCCTCTGGGCTTAGACGCTCTAAGAATCACCAGTTAAGTCTATCCCAAAAGCTGACACGGTAAACATGCACCCTGCTTTGGCAAAACCTACATGTTTACCCTTCACACTTCTGCGAGATAGACGGCGCACCATGCTTTGGCATAACCTACGCTGGGTCGATCAGGTTTTTCATGTGTGTCACTAATGGAAGGCGTGAAAGACTTAATATTTAGATGAGGGATTTGGTTTTTATATGTACATATACATATCTAATCACCACAATATAGTAAGTATCATATACATGCTATATCCCACAGAAAACATGCAAAACGATAAAAGAGATGATTATGGCTATCCTAATGTGATTCCTCAAGCCAAGAGGAATCACATGCAACTTGTATAAGATGAACTCTATGCTTTTCCGTTCTGGGTTTGATCAACTCATCTCCATGATTGATCGGCTCGCCATCAGGCCGGTCGGTTGGGTGCCACCAGCCGATCGACTGGTACCTCCAGCCGATCAACTAGCACCTCCATCCGATCGGTTCACTGGTCATCGTGCATCTCCTCTGGTCATCACCCACTCGTCTCGCTCCTCAAAATGGTCACCTGGATCGCCAACCGATCGGTTCACGCCTTGAACTAATCATCTCAGTTGTCGTCAGATTGTCCTCCGTTCTTTGACATAACAGGAAATAAAATATCTATCCTATTTTACATTTGAAAAAGGAAACCCCAAGTTACATTCGGGGGAACAAAGGTAGGAAAGAAATCTTGAGTTATCTTGAGTTACATCAGGAATAGGAGATAGGGAATCAGTGCACAAAATGAGATGCAAGCATCCACATACAACCATACACAGACATAGGGTTTATTGGCCATAACCACACTATACATCCACCACAAAACTCATTTAAGGGTGACGCGTATCAAGTGCATTCATATTACATATCATATATGTATATTAGGATTTGTGGATTTAGGATTGGACCTGCATAAAGCCAATTTTTTTTGCATCATATGCAATAAATACAGGCGACAAACCAAAATCGATCATATCGATAATCCTAAAGTATAGAGTAGTTGACGTGGCTCTGATACCACTATTAGGTTTTAAGGGAGACAGAGAAAGTAGTGGAAATACAAATTTTCTTCTCCTCGAACCCAGTATGAAGGAATCTTGTCAATGACTATATAGTAGGAAAGATGGTTTGTAGAGACATACCTTGTCCCAAGGCTTGCTCGGCGACTTTACCTCACAGCTTGTGCGGTCTTCACCTCTGGTCTTGGACGGTGTCTGTGCAGCTCCTGGTCTCACCGGGACTATCAGGATTGACAGCTGTCCTCTGAGCGGCAGAAGTCTACCGCCTCTATAGTCGTCCACACAGACTGCCTAGAACTTTGATCGCCTTGTCGCACAAAGCACCGGAAGGAGTCGTACCCTCCTATCGGCGTACTAGTCACCAAAACACTCTCCTACAACCATTCACTTTTCTACAGTTGTCTTTCCCTTGATGTGCCTCCCTTATCGGGTAGCACTAGCTCAGGCTCTCCTGGTTACCACAACCAGAGAGAACGATAAATTTGCAGAGCAACTAGTGTTTTGAGTTGTACTGTCAGAGAAGCTCCCAATACCCCTATATATATAGGAGGGTCATGGGACAGGGTTCTCTACCTCGGGCAATGCGGGATTAAAGGAGTAGAAGAGTTCAAGATTTTCCACAAAATCTAACAAAATGCGCCGGTTGAACCGATCGTTTCAAGCACGAAACAGTCGGTTGGTGACCTCAGCCGATCGGTTCACACCAGAACTGATCGTTTGGGGTATTTGAGCCGATCGGTTCATGCTTGAGCCAATTAGTTCATGCTCCTAGTCCAACTCGAATTGACTTTCCATGTTCGTTTCCAACCTGACTTTCCCAACTTGCTCATTTGGACCTGTTGAGCCAATCAGTTCAACCCTTGAACCGGTTGTCTCAACTTGTCCTGAGACGATCATTTCATCACTTGAGCCGATCGGTTCACCAAGCTGAGCCAATCGGTTCATCACATGAGCAGATCGGTTGGGAGTGCAGACTGTGCAAAATCAGTGAATTGTAGTTTCAATCAATCTGATACTCTAATCATTTGATCCAACACCTTGAACACTATGATTTTGAGCTATCAATCGATTGGGTGTTTAATTGAACTACTAAACTCCTTTAGTAATCAATCCAAACAAGATTTATGGAAAAATTCCTCTTCCAGGAACAAGTCCTAGTGTGTGTGACCTTGCAGGTCCATTTCACATTAGCAGTGAAAGTCCATAACACTTATGACTTCACAAGCAAAGAGATGTGCCCAGTCACACATCAGTGCTACCCAAGTGAAATAGAAAGTTGGAGAACAACTTTCAATCCTATAATCAGTGAATGGTGTTACATTGAATGCATAATTCCTTTGTCACTAATGTCCTGAATGAACTCAAGGCATGGTACAATCATCCTTTGAACGTTCATCCATTTCCTTGATCTCAGAGCAGACTGGGTGAGATGTGTGTGACATCAATATCACATAGTGATTCACACATGCATGCGCATGCCTTTCTCAATCCTACTCATCAAGTGTCCTTGGACATCAAACTCCCTTAGGAGGGACAAATCCTATATTTATCAATCACCCTCAAAAGCCCCATGTGTCAAAGTCACCCAACCATCACCTTTATAACAATCCATGTTTCAAGACTGCGTTTGATGATGTCAAAGTGTACCCAACGACATGTGTTGAGTGTAGCGATTTTAGGTCAAAGAATCTCATTCACCACCATCACTGTGAGAGCTGACTATGACTACCAAATCATGGTTCCATGTGTCACTCTCACAGTGGGTCTGTCCGGTACACTTGTTCTCTAACAAGTACCTATGTGCTTGGTTTGATATCACTATATCATGACTAATGAGATTCTGTCATCAACCAAAACACAATCTAGTCTTTAGTGTTATTGATGTCTATGGTTAATTCCACAATAATAGGGACTAAACAAGAATGTATACTCTTTAACATCTGTATGATCTCATCGTTTAGGTCCTTCACCTAAAAGCATACGTCATTGAGTAAAACAATTTTCTAGACATCTATCATGTTACACTATCATCTCAGAAATAGTTAAAACATATAGATTGGAAATTGCCTTTATTATTATTCAAATCATTTACAAAGTATCACATTACAATAATCACATGACTTGCTCTATGGGCATACATTCCAACAAGTTGGACTCTGGTGCTCTACCTTGATTCTCTAGCATGTCAGACATCTGAACACAAATTCATCAATATCACACTTCATACTCCCCCACCAGAAGAGTCAATGCAAGTCCTTTTACATTTTGGTAGTGTCGGGATGAACTGTGTACTTTGACCCATATGCCTCACTGAGAATGGTTGATTGCTCCACCATCAAGACCCACAAAAAAGTGTGCTTGAGGTTTAGACAGGAGAGAAGAGAGCTCTTCAACATCAACACTACCCTTTTATGCCTCAAGAAGTTCATATTGTAGCCCATGAATGATAGAAAGATTATTGAAATGGACACGATCATGGATGAACTGCAGCTTCCAATCCACCATATCCTCCATGTTTTTCCACTCGGGAACAGACAAAGATACACATACTACCCTTTTTCTGCTAAGGGCATCAACGACTACACTTGTCTTACCCAGATAGTAGGAAATGGTGAAATCATACTCTTTTAGATACTCCATCTGTCAACGTTTATTCATGTTCAGGTCTTTATGAGTGAGGATATACTTCAAGATTTTATGGTCAGTGAAGATATCAAATGTTGACCCATACAGGTAGTGCCTCCAAATTTTGAGAGCATGTATTATTACAGGCAGTTCTAAATCATGAGTGGGATAATTAATTTCATTGGGTTTTAGCTTCCCCCATTAAAAAGCCACAACCTTCTTATCTTGCTCTAGAACATAGCCTAATGCGTTCATTAAAGCAGCAGTGAAGATCACAAACCCTTCATTGCTAGAGGGTAAGGTCAGAATAGGTGTTGATGTCAATTTTTACTTTTGCTCTTGGAAAGTAGACTCACAAGAAGCAACCCAAATAAAACACTCATCCATCCAATCAATATTAATAAGAGGAAGTGCAACTTTGGAGAAATTAGGGATAAAGCAATGATAATATCTTGGAAGTCCCGAGAAACTTCATATTTCTAAAGGATTCCAGGGAGGTTTCCAGTCAAGAACAGTTAACACTTTGCAAGTTTGATAGATATTTTTCCTGTAGGGAAATCAGGGCAGTAGATAAGGTAACAGAAATAAAATTTTAATGCTTGATTCCCTAACCAGCATATCACGTCAACAACAATGTATCTACGAAACAGGGTGACAAGAGTTATACCTATTCTGGAGCAAGTCCAATGACAACTCTTGTTGCAGCAGTGTGTGACTTTATTCAAGTTGCACCTGGACAGTGTCAGCATCAGCCTCCTGGTTGATCACCGTGGATAGAAGTTGACTTCATCCTTGTAGCAAAAGGCAACAACCTCCTCACCTCTAAAGTAGTCCACGCAGACCATCCGGAACTCCACTTTCACTACTAGAGCCAACAAGAAGTAGTTGTTCCTTCAAACGTCAACCTACTAGAGTTGATTCACTCTCCCAATTATCTCTCCCTTGCTATTCCTCCCTATTATGGGTAGGAGTTGCTCAATCTCTCTTGGTTACCACAACCAGAGAGGACAATAATTGTCAGAGTTTATTGTTGTGTCTGGGAAGCCCCCAATACCCCTCTATATATAGAAGGGTAGGGTTAGGGTTTCCAGTCGGTCTAGGTGTCGAAGAGATAGAATTCATGAATTTTTTAGAAGCTACGAATGATGAACCAATTAGTTCATCTCATGAACCAGTTGATTCATGTAGCTTCCTATTCTGAATCAAATTGATATTCAATATGCAATTAATGCAAAACATGATGTCATTATTAATCCTTGATCCAACCAAATTGATCATTGAAACTGGCAGTTCATCACATGAACTATTCATCTCATATCTTGAACTGGTCAGTTCACTTAGTGAACTGGTCAGTTCATGGCCTAGTTCAACCATTATCAGGTAATGTTGTTTTTAATTGATTTGATGCTCCAATTCATTGGTTAAACACTTAAACCAGTTGGTTTAGAGTCCAGTTAGTAAATTTTGAACAAGTATTGTCTAAATTGAATACCTAAACACTTTGGTAATCAAATTACACACCATTTAGGAAATAAACTCCTATTCCAAGTGCTTCCTATGTGTGTGACCCTATAAGTCCCAAATTATATTGGCAATGAATGTCCTTAACCAACTTATGCCATTACATGCAATGAGTGGTATCTAGAAACACATCATTGCTACTCAAGTAATTTGGAAAGTTGGAGAACTTCAACCTACAATTACTGATCAGTTTCACCATGATCATATAGTTCCTTTGTCTCTGATATCTTGATTGAACTTGAGGCATGGAACTATCATCATCTTCAATGTTCAATCCATGTTTCTTGAACTAGAGTAGATTGTTTAAGATGCATGTGAGTTCACATATCACATATCACATATCACATATCACATATCAAATCACATGAGTATGGCCATACATTTCTCAGACTCACTTATCAAGTGGCTTGGATATCGATATCATGTAGGAGGGACAAATCCATCTACATCACTCACACTCATTATCCACATGTCATAGAGTACCCGAGTATCACCTTTATGGCAACCCTTATTCAAGGTCACAATGGATGATATAAAAGTATAAAGAATGACATGTGACTAGTGTAGTGATTTTAGGTCTCAGAACCACAATCACCACTATCAATATGAGAGTTGATTCTGACTACCATTCCATGGCATCCATGTATCACTCTCAAGGTGGGTTTATCTGATACACTATTCTCTAACATGTACTTATGTGTTTGACTTGATATCATATATCATGACTAATGATCTTTGTCATCAATCAACACACACTCTAGTCTTATGTATTATTGTCATCTATTTTGCTTCCACAGTAATATGTGACTAGGAAAATAATAAGAATGTATGTACTCTTGTTAGGCATATGATCTTATTGTTCTAGTCCTCAACCTAAAGACATATGTCATGGAGTAACATCTTTTTTGAGAAATCTACTATGTCTGTGTCATCATCTCATTATTGACACAAACATAATAGATGGAATTACATTTATCATTATCAAATTAGGTATCCAATGCCACATTCCAATCATCATATGATTGGCTCTCTGGGCATACATACCAACAGACTCCCACTTACACTTAGATCCAATCACCCACAAATCTTATTCCAAGTGATCTTAACATGTCCATCATGTTTCTACTATGCAAGCACTTTTATAGAGACTTAGCAACATTTGCTTCTACTCGATATTTTGCAAGTTTCACATCTCATTGTTGTACGACTTCACGTATGAGATGGAAGTGTTGTAGTTTCTATCTGAGATCCCTTTACTTAAGTAGTATCTCCATTGTTGTCACAGTATTTCTACTATGCCGTCAATGGTTGGAACCTCCCTTAAGTTCATCCATAGGAACTCCTAGATCCATACAATACCTTCTGTGATTTTTGTAACACTAAGATATTCAGCTTCTCATGTAGAATTAGCAATTGTCTCTTGCTCAAAACTTTTTCAACTTACAAGTCTTATTTTAAGGTCAATCACAAATTTAGATTGTGTTCATTTATATGTCAATTTGGAAGCTTGCACTGGTGCAACCCTTTACACCGAACTATTCCTTATTACCATTATTAAGGAACTAATCCTATTAGTGCTTCTCAAGTACTTAAGTATGTTCTTTATGGCATTCCAATACCTCTCATTGGGATCTGACAAATATCCACTCATCATGTCCAATATATACGAGACAATATGATAAGTACATATCCTCTCATTATGTCTAATACATATGAGATAAAGAGATGAGTATGTATCCTATCACCATGTCCAATACATATGAGATAACGGGATGAGTACATAACTTTTCATGCATGATAGATCCAATTGTGAATACATACAATATCTTACTCATGTTTTCCCATTCTACACAAGAAATGGGACATTAGGCTCTTGAGATACTAACTCCATGGAACATAGACAGGTTTTCTCTCATTGATTCATGCATGTTGAACCCTTTCAACATCTTGCCAATTTATGTTCTTATTTTTTAGGTCAAGAAACTTTTTAGATCTATTTCTATGTATCCAAATTCCTATCAAATAGGAAGCTTCTCCTAAATCCTTCATAGAGAAGATACTTCCTTGCTAGGTGTTTAACATTTGTAGTATAAGGATATTATTCCCCATCATTATGTGGAATACAAATATGCTCCCATGAAATCTTTTGTAATCACAGATTCCATATTCATACTGAGTCAAGTCAAACTCTTTGGCTGTCTTTTCAAACTGAAGATTCCAGCTTTGAGATGCTGATTTCAATCCATAGATTGACTTTGTCTCTTACAAACTTTATTTGAAATAATTAGATTTATGAAAAACTTCTAGATTGTTTCACATACACATCCTCATGATTATTAAAGTCAAGAAATGTAGTTTTAACATCCATATACCAAATCTCATAGTTTTAATAAGCTACAATAGCAAGCATGATCTTGATGGATTTAACCATGGAAACTAGTGAAAAGATTTCATCATGTTCAACACCTTGAACTTGTTTGAAGCTCTTTTCAACTAATCTATTCTCATAGGTTAGTACACTACTATACATGTTGGTCTTTTCTTAAAGACCCAAATGCACCATGTGGGTTTTACCCCTTCAGGTGGATCCACCAAGGTCATACCTTGTTGGTTTACATGGAGTCCATTTTTTATCCCATGGACCTCAAGCCATTTCTCAGAATATATTTCTCAATAGATACTAGATAGTTTTTTGACTCATCATCAACTCATTACCTTATTAAATCATAAGATCTCATAACCTTTTCAAACCCAAGGTGTTCTCTACTAGAATTACGAGTTTTGTGTGTTACATAAGGAACTTGACATTCCACAACAATTTGTGATTTGTATTGTTCCCATTGTACTTCTTTAAGTTCAATGTTTTCTTATCAGTCTCGAACATTTTGAGTTCTACTTTTCTCCCACTATTTCCTTTGGAATGAAATTTCTTTTAGGAATACAACCATCATGGCAACAAAGAATTTTGTTGTTGGATTGGAATATAAAGGTAGTATTCAACAAAATAACATTTATGTGATTTGTGGACAAAGCTTTTTTAGAAATGATTTTCTTATATAAGCTTTCAATCCTAATCTTTATAAAATACATATCGAGACACCTCCCATTCCATATCTCATATGGTGTCTTCTGAACCAATTAAGATGGTACATTGTTTAGTGTAAAGCATGTGCCCAAAAAGAAAATATAAGTCAGCTAGATTTTATTGATAATCACACCAACACTAACAGGGTGTGACACCTTCTTTTTGATACACTATCATGATACATCATCATTGTGTTTCAGGTGGAGTTCATCCTGATACACTATCATATTTCCTAGAAGGCCCTCAAACTCTTAGTTAACATATCTCCACATCAATCGTATCGAAGTGATTTAATACTTTTAGCAAGCTAGTTATGTATTTCATTGTTGATCTCCTTAAATGCTTCAAGTGATTTAGAATTTTATTTCACTAAATGCAAACTAACATATATACTGAGATCATCAATAAATATAATGAGGTGCTATTATCCACCTTTAGAATTTTTTCTCAAAGGTCTATATACCTTAGTATGTATGAGCCCTTAATCGATTAGTCGCTCTTCCACTACATCTAGTGAATATGATTTTGTCTTTGCCCATTAAATAAGATTTGCATGTCTCTATTGGTTCAATAACCAAAAGAGTTAAGATAATCATCATTATGGATTCTAGAAATGCATTTCCCGTTTACATGCTCTAGAAAACAATGCTATAGGTATTCAATTTTTGAGTCATCAAGTTATTTAGTATGTGTATCATACACATTTTGCTTCTACAACTATCGAGTTTAGATTATGAGATATAGGTAATTTCCACAAAATATATAGGTAATTTCCTCAAAACATCAAATATATTTACAATATTCTTGTTCATACAAGATACATGATGTTTTTCATTGATGGAAGGTACATAATAGCAATTCACTAATTCTATTACATGCCCATTACATGAATGATAGACTCCAACTGTGGTGGCATCAACACTTGTTGCACACAGTTTTAGCTCACTTTTTTCTTAGGTCCTGAAGTGGAGATCTCTATCTCTATATTAATCATCCTTAATTCCTTAAAGTGAAAAGGAAAAAAATCCTTTTGCACTTACCATTCTCCTTGTCTTGCATGCGGAAGACTTGGACTTCAACTTCACCTCTGAACTCTTCTTAGTCTTGCCTTTGTCATTGGAGTTCATTATGCAGATCATCATCACATGTTTCTCCCTTTTTATTTGTGCTTCAACATTCATCAACATGTGACGCAATTTAGACGGCAATATGTCCAGGTTACTAAAGTTATATAACTTCATAAATTAGCTATATGATTTAGGAAACCATTGTAGAATCATATCCATGACCAACTCTTAACCTAAAAGAAATTCTAGTCTCTCCACATGCCCAGTCATATTGAGTACATAGGGCTCTACTGAATTTCTCTTTGTCATTTTACACTCAGACAACACTTTGGACATTATACCTTGCTTGATTTACATGATCCTTAATATGTGTTACCATCTCGAGAATGTCCATGTTTTTCATATTGTTTATGCAACTCATGGTTCATATAGCTCAACATAAGATACTTAATGTCTAAGGCATGATTGGCATGCTTCCAATTAACATCCATCTCACACCTCAGCACATCAAGAGCGGGTTCCTCTGGCTCTAGTCTTTCTAGGACATAGAGCTTTCACACATTGGTGAGAACACTTCTCAAAGTCTTAAACCAGACGTAGAAGTTAATAATGTCTAGTTTATCCTACTCAAGGACTGATGGCTATGTGTTTGTGTTTTCCAATAGATTTTACAAAATAAAGATGCATCTTTGTAAAAAAAAATTGATTAATTTGATTTGATAAGTTTGACGATATTAATTAGGCATTATATTATTTACCACTGTCACTATTTTGTTCAAATTGATATCTGTTACAACCCCAACTTTGGGTTCATTTGGTGAGAAATGTAATTTCTTATATTAAAGATATTGGAACAAATAATGATATAATTTTTTTTGAATAAATGAATTTCATTTACAATAGCCTTGATGATTGTGTTGTGGGCTTTATTGGCTATTGGGCCCAATAACAAGGAAATTCAATTAGTAAATGAATAATTGAGTTCTCGAGAAAAGAAAGATGTGGAAACCTCTAGAAGGCAAATCCAAAGAGGGATTTCGTGCCTCTTGGATTCCTTGGGTTCCAAGGAGTCCAAAGTTGCAAAAAAAAGCAATAAGAAAAGAAAAGATTAATTAGGTATTTCTTAATAAGAAAGAAATTGAAAACAATGGTAAAATGTGGAAAACAAGTGAAAAGAGGTACAATTGAGTCATCCTTGGTGGATTTTCATATCCAAAGGATTTCTAATATTAAAAGGAATTCCAATAAGGAAAATAAAAGAAAGATAAAAAGAGAAATCCTCAAAAAGAGATGTTTTAATAAAAAGATAAGGAGAATATGTGAAATAGATATAAATAAAGGCAAATAGATATTTTCCAATATGGGAATCCTTGCCTTTAGGATTTCTTGAGGTCCAAGGGACCCAAAATGACAAGATAATAGTAAAGGGAAACGGATTACTAATTAATTTCGAATTAATTAGTGGATAACTTGGGGGAGAAGGAAGGCTTCTCACCCATTGGGATTTGTCCCCCAAATTTCGTGCAAAGTTCGATAACGTCAAGACAAACATTCCCTTAAAATTTTAGACAAAAATGAGTTATGGTTTGGGAGATATCAATTTCTCAAGTTATCACCAAAATAAAGATTTAATTTGGCAATTTGTAAAGGGAGTTTCCTTTTGGATGAACGCAGGCTTTGAGGACCATTGGATATCGATCCAACGCTGGTCGCTCATCTTCAAAGTCCCACACGGGCTGGGATTTTGTAGGTTATAGGAAGAAACTTCCATCTCAGATTTCTTGCAATCCAGTGGCTATGCCAGCCGGTTGATAGTCCCTTTAGACTCAGGATGGGGAACCGCGGAGATCCATCCCTATTTTCTTTAGGTATGGTCGTTGATTTCGGAAACGCCCAATCCTCACAAGCCTGACCTCGACCCTATATATAGGGGAGAGTGAAAGGGGATACCAGCATGCTCTATTGCTACCCTAAGCTCCACGGCAAGTCAAGAGGAGCATTCCAGTGCCCTCAATTCGATCCTATACCCTGAACGGCACCCCTGTCGGCTGAGAGAACCTCGCCGGAGTCAGGCGGGTAGGAGGTGGTCGTGGTAGGGTTTTCGTGAGAAGTTGATGCTGGGGTCGAGTTTGGAAGAGGAAGGCAGAGCTCCCTAGGTGATCAGCGCGCTCGTAGGTAGCCAGAACCCTAGAGTCAAGCACCGGGTTGACAGCGGGCTTGCTGCTCGTTGCAGTACGAGGAAGAAGACGAGAGGGGGGCCGTTAGATTCGGGTCCACGATAGATTCACAAAGCAGATCCACGGCCCAGGTTTCTGTGCACCTTCAAGTTCAAGAAAAGTGGACGTGAGCAACTTCAGCCACAAGATCGGGTCAACCGAGGACCGCGACAGTAATCCGACGTCCATCGTTTTTCCAAAAGGAAAGGTAATTAGCCTCTCTAACTTGAAAATCTAGAAAATGCCTTTTTCTTGCAAAAAGCGTAGTAATTAGTAGGAAAGTCAGATGAAGGAACTTAATACATAAAAATTGATCATAAGAAAACGAGGAAGGCAATAAAAATGTAATTGAAGCCTAATTCTTATTGCAATTCAAAAAGTATATAAATATGCTATCTTTAATAGTTTAATCAATGAAAAACCCTAACCTTTGATGATTAATGAATTAGAAAGGGTTAAATGAGTGTTTAAAGCTGATATTAACCTGTTACTGATGAAAAGGAACATTAAGATAAAAAAAGATGAACTTTGCATATAATTAGTTTAATTTAGAGTTTATGTGCATAAATAGGCTTTAATGGGCCTTGAAACCCTAATGTTGGAAATTAGGACTACTAATGGCTTTAATTATTTGATTTCTTGTATAGGACTGAGTTTTCATGGTTATAAGCTATTTCGAGCATTAAGGTTCTTAATTGTGGTTAAACACCCTTAATGAAGAAATTAGGGTTTTCTAGTGGATAAAAGGTAACCTTAATAACTTTTGTGAAGGATAGATGATAAAATTAGGGTTTAAGAGAGTAAGATGGAATAAAACACTAATTGCAAAGTAAACCCTAAAAAGAGGAAGAAACCCTAAAAAGGAATAGAACCATAAGTAGCAAGATGATTTGGATAGATTTTGATAAAAAGGAAATTGAATGTAATTTCAGGTTTCTTGCACTTGCTTGATTGGATGACTTGATTGATTGGATTGAATGAAGTATTCTATCTCAAATCAGCCTGATAGGTATGTGGTTAATTATGGTTAATCGCATTAGTTTCCTGAGGGTTTTCCAAATGTTTCCTCATATTGAATGCAATCTAAACAGTTGGATGTTCATACTTGCAAAATTATAAAATCACTATGGTTATCACAATTATAAAGATATGTGTATTCTCGCACCTACATGCCACCCTGATGGAAGATGCCATAAAGGTCAGGCCCAGGAGGGTAGACCCATGGGCACCATGAGAGGTGACCCCACACACCAAGCTCGGGAATGAGAAGGTGGACTATGATGCATGGATATGGAGCACCATGAGAGGTGACTCCCAGGCACCAAGCTCGGGATTGAGAAGGTGGCCTTAAGTCAATGGCAAAAGAGAAACCCTAGAGGGGTATGCCAGGGTTAGGGAAAAAGCGGTGGAGAATGACACATTGAAAATGTAAACCGTCTTGATAAATAATTTGATTGTGATCATTAAATTGTTAGCCATATATGTGAAATTTTGGTTGTTCCCACATACCAGTATATTTCAATATACTGACTGACGTTTTTTTTGTCGGCATTTTAGGAACAACAATTGAAAGAAAAAACAGTAAAGTGTCACATTGTGGAAATAAGAAATAAAGTGCAAGGAGGATTATATAGAATAATTCAAGCTCTGGATAGATAGATTTCCAAAGTTTTCAAAGGTAAGTAAAGTTTTAATTTTATACCAAATTCCATTTAGTTAGTAGAATTTCATAATTATTATTGGTTATTTGTCAAACCTTTGATCATGTTAATTGAATAATGGCTCTGACCTTCGGGTCTCCCTTAATTGGGGGTTACCGGGAGGCAGGGTCATTACAATATCCCTCACTTCCAATTTGGAAGATTGCAATGTATAATCTTCTAGTGAGCCAAGATCCATATTTCATCAAATAATGAGTCAACTTTGATTGATCTCCCACAACTTGACTATTTAGGTAGATAGTGTTTGTCAATTGCATTGCATGCAACTCTTGAATAGATGGTGTCCATAAATCCTTGTCAAAATCCATCTTCATTCTCCTAGGCACTTAATCTCATTAATACCACCTAGTTAAGCCTGACCAAAAGCTACACGGTAGAATATGCACCCTACTTTGGTAGAACCTACATATCTACCATCATACTTCTACAAGATGGACATCACACCAAGCTTTGGTGTAACCTATGCTTTGTCGGTCAAGTTTTTCATGTGTGTTAGTTATGGAAAGCATCTTAGACTTAAAGTTAATTGATGGATTTTATTTATATTTACATTTACATATCCAATCACCACTTACTTATAGTATGTATCATATAATGTTATAACCATAATGAAACATGCAATTAAAATACACAAGTGACGGTTATGGTCATACTGTTGTAATTACTTGGAGCCACAAGGAATTATTACAACCTAAGGTCTACATCACACGTAGCAACCTATTGTTGATGAAGATCTATGCTTACAACACTCTGGGTTGATCAGTTCAACAATTGAACCTATCAGCTCATCTCCTGGTTGGTCAATGGTTTGTCAGATTGAATGTCTTGTTTTTTATCCAAATGACGCATGGACACCTCCAGTCGATCAGTTGAGACAGTAGCCGATTGGTTCAGGTCCTCCTATTTTCTATCCTCCTCGGTCCTCCAGTCGATCGATCATTTTCTAAAATGGGTAGTTCGTCTGCGAAGAACATCTTCTTTTCCATAACAAGAATAAAAACTTTTCTAATGTTATTTAACATATTACATGGTAATAGGGAAACCTTGAGTTACATTCAAGGGGAGCATGATGAATTTATATTCATCTCTCTTTCTACATATCTTTCAACGTTCTTTTGATTAGAACTTATCTCTTTTTACTAATTTTCTAGGACAAATTGCAATTTACCCAATCATAGATTAATTGTGCAAACACTTATCTTTTTCCTTCACTTTGTAGGTTTTATCTTTAATGCAAAATCATGACCTCCTGATCACACAGGACAACTGGTTCATTGTGCCAAGCAATCGGTTCATGTCCAAGAAGTTCCAAATCTTAGAGCCAGATGACCATTTGGTCCTCAGTTCAACCTCCCACCCTGACACTTTACATGGGCTTCTCAGAACGACTACCCGGTTAGAATGTATCACCAGTTGAGCATCTGAGTACAATAAAATGATCATCTCATGTACCTCATGACCATTGTAAGGTCAAGCGTCCGTGCTGTACCAAAACCATAGGGTTTCCATGTTGATCAGTGTGCACAATGGAACCAACCAGGAATCTCAAACTCAAACGATCGGTTCGACGTTTTGCATCATGACTAAGAAACATTCAATTCAGTTTCGCCATCCTTTTGCCTAGGATTCAACTTGCTTAAAAAATGGCCAGACCACATCACTAGCCAACTGATCAGCTCATCTAGTGAGACGATCGGCTCACGATGTGCAGACTATAAAACTAGTGACCCCTTTCCCTTTGTTCTCCTCCCCCCTTTAGGGTTTCCACCCCTCCTTCCACTATGAAAGGGATCCAATTTTTGTACTTGCCCTTTTACTTTGAGCATACTTGTTTCAATTTTTGCATGGTAGTCTTCCATTTTTTTAATAAAGTAGCAATTTTTGTGGATATTTTGTTCTCGTTCTTTCCTTTTTTCCGTCTTGGGGAGCATGGAACTAAGAGTTAAGGACATTTAATAGTCTCTAGTTAAAGATCCTTTAGATCTTTGGTTCTCTAGTCTATGGCCTCCTTGCTTCCTTCCTTTTCTTCTCTTTCCCTTATTATGGCTAGTAATAGTCTTCTTATCGAGGCGAGAGGAGTACACCCTTAGCCATGTGTTACTTGAATTGATGTTTTATATGGTTCCAATTTGATAGATGATTTTTGGTTTGGAAATCATGGATTTTAACAAAGTGATCTCTCATTTTTATCATATGCTAATCTTGGTGGATGCAACTGTGGAACCCAAGATTTAGAGTGACTAAACCAATCACATGGTGATTTGAATGAGACCTCGGACAAATCCCAATTGGGATGATAGGACTAGGATCTGTTAACGTCAGGAATAATGGGTTCACATGGAATTCATCTTTTATAATCCATTCTCAAATGTTTTATATGCCCTCTTTTATCCCATTTTGACTGTATTTTTTTCATCGGTCCATTTTCACACCTGTTGAGGTGGTAAAACCCATAGCTTTGATATTCCTTCCATCTAATTTAAACCACTCTTTCTTTGATCTCTCATTTCCATCGCTCTCTTTACTTCTTTCAATTAAATTTTGTTCTTAGAATATATATCTTTCATTGTTCTTAGTATAACATTTCTCTTAACTATTCTTAGAGTATCTTTTATTTATTTATTTCTAGCATAACTTTATTTCATTGCACTTTAATTCCTTGCTTAGTTTAATCATCAACCACGAACTCTGGAATTTACTTTCTGCATTCTTTTATTCATAGACATTGGGTAAAAAATTTAAATCCTAAAAAGATGCATTGTGGGATCGACCCTTCTATACTAATAAAAAGTCTTAGTTGGTAGTTTTACCATAAACAAGATTAAACTATGGGATAAAAGAATGCCTAGTGAATTGGTATGCTAAATGACACTATCAATTTTAGCACTGTTGTCAGGGACAACGAGTCTTTTTTTGAACCTCAACAAATTATTGAGTAAAACTTTTTTTATTTTTTTATTCCTTCTAAGTACCATTCCAAAATTGCTACTCCTCTTTATGCTGAGTTTTCATTCCAACTGTACATTTTTTCTGCACTCAATTATATATGTTCATATTTTAACTATGCATGTGACGCCCACAAAATGTTGATTCTGCACTGCCAGTTTTTGATCCAGAACTAGAAGGATCTTTCCATTGTTTGAACTGAAAAAATCATTTTAGGATGGACAAGGAGGAGGTTACCCATAGGATTAAGCAAGCACGTGTTGCTAAAAGAGAGTCTATGATGGATGAGTGTGTGGCGTAGGAAGCTGCTTTGCATTCTACCTACATAGTGGAGCAAAAGGCTTGAGAAACCGCTCAGAGGTAGACAGAACGACAAAAACAATTAAAATATTTCTCTACCCTCAAAATAGGATATGCACAACATCCTATTGTGCCACCCAAAATCACAACCCCCAATTTGAGATACGCACCCAATGGATCACCATGCTTTAAGCCAATCCATTTTCTGGGAGCAAAGGTGAGAGTTGTTAAGATCACCTCCAATGTTTTTCTAACCTTTGTTCCTTGAATAAGATCCCATGTGTTTCTGAAGATGCCATTAGACTTAGGTTATTTGAATACTCTGTCTAAGGGTAAGCCAACAGTTGGTATAATGTTATGGAGGGTGAAGAATGTGTCACCACCTGAGAGGCAGTACAAACCAAATTTTTGGACAAATATTTTCCTCCTTCCTTTGCTTATGAAATCAAGGGACAAATTCTTATCTTTTCTATGGTACCAAGAAAAACACTAGGAGAAGCTTGGGAGAGGTTCAAGGATCTCCTTCGATGCTTCCCCCACCAAGATATTTCCTAACATCAACTCATCGAGATATTCTACCATGGGGTTGATAGTGACACCAAACAATTCCTTGATTCCTAGCCTGGAGGGGAGTCATGAAACATGCTTCTGAAACACAAATGAGATGAGTTACCATGTCATCCTCAAGGTAGCAAAGGAAGAAGAAAACCCTGACATCAAAAAATGTTGCTGAAAGCCTTAAGCTAATTGCCTTGAAACATGATCACCTTGAATCATCTCTTAATGCTTAAGAAAGGAGAGAGAAACCTCAACAAATAAAAGTTGTAGATTCTCTCTATGGTATTTTCCAATGGTATGACCATGCTACCCTTCAATATCAATATTTTTCTAACACTCCCATGCATCTAGAAGTTGGTCAACAAATGGAGGACCCAAACTCCATTCACAGCACACCTAGTTAGTCTTACTACAATCCAAACCAAGACATAAACCATGATAGATTCCAATACGGAAATCCTTTAGCGCTGAAAATTCCTCTCAACTCCTTCCCCAGCAAAGATCATATCCTCAATCCAACAACCGTCTATCACTAGTCTTCCCATACAATAACAATTAGAGGAACTTTGGGAATGAAAGAAATTATAGGGCTAATTTCCAAAACCATGGTCCCTACCTAGGGCAACAATATCAAAACCTTAATCATCCACCACCTCAACCTCAAGCACAATAGAATGCCCCCACTCCCTCAACCAATGATAATGTATCTTCCTTGGAGCAAATCATTCTTTCACAACAATCCCATTAGAGGGAAACTGATGCTCAGTTCGCTTGCCTCTTTGCTCAACATAAGCATCCTGCTGACACTTTTTCTGGGTAGTCACAAAACAACTGATAGTACCCTAAACAACTTAAGGTTGTCTCTACTTGTTCTAGGAAGATACATTCCACTCCCCCTCCTCCAGAGAAACTCGTAGTTGTACCTTTGGATTTTGAGGATGAAGATATTATGATCATTGAAATTCCACCTTGATAAGAACCTACCATTCCTGCTACTATGGTTCCACTAGTGGAGATAGAAGAGCCAAAAATCCCTATTTACAAACCTCTTCCACCATACCAAGCTCTCCTAAAGAAAACTAGGTGTTATACTCATTTCATGAAATTTAGGGAGGCTATGAAAAAGATGCATGTGGATATCCCCTTCTTAGATGCTCTAGCTGATATGCCATCCTGGTCCAAGTACGTGAAAATTGTATAGACTAGGAAATATGAAACCAAAGAGCATGATATGGCAATGCTTTTTAGAACCACCTCAGATATCATTCAAAGAAAAATGCCTAAGAAGATTTTTAGTTCCTTTGGGATTGGATGCTACCTAGGTGATAATGCTTGTAGGAAAGGTCTTGTACATTTGTTTTCTAGTATTTCTATCATGCGATATGGTCTTTATAGGAGGTTAGGATTTGTTGACATGCTTCCCATTGTTATGACCATCTAGTTGGAAGATTCATCCATGGCAAAGCATGTGGGAATCATTGAAGACATACTTGTAAGGGTTGGGAAAGATGCTTATCTCCATTGTGACTTTGTAATCATGGACATAAAGGACTATTTATGCTACCCCATCATCTTTGTCAATCCCTTTTTGGCCACTGCTTGGGCCTTGATTGAGGTCAAGGCCGGAATCATCTTTCTACGCCTTGGAAAATAGACCTTGCAGTTTAGGGTGTTCGAAAGTCTGTGAGGTACAAGCCTCCAAGAGGTTTTATCTCCTTGATTGCATTGAAAAGATCTGTCAGCTAAGACTAGAATGGGAGTTGGTTGAGGATCCCCTCCAGACCACCCACATGGCCCCTATTAAATGTGGCTTTGTAGATGAGAAGTTGGATCAATATAGAGGTCATCTAGACACCTTTGAGGAAACCTGTGATGACGAATTTAAGGACCTCAAAATGATCTCTCTCATGGATGCAAAACCTAAACCTCCCAAGACACCTGAGATAAAACCCCTCCCAGAAGGACTTAAATATGTTTACCTTGATGAGCAACAAATCTATTTGTACGCATAAAATTCCTATGGTAGATGAATACAAACCTTTTCAATACCCTCAAAGGAAATTGAATCCAAACATGAAATAGGTTGTGCGCCTAGAGGTTATCAAACTGTTGACTGTAGGAATCATCTACCCTATCTCCAATTCACTATTGGTTAGCCCCATCCAAGATGTCCCCCATAAAGGGGAACCACTATTGTGAAAAATGATAATGATGAACTCATCCCCACCCATACCATCACAGGACGAAGGATGTTTATTGATTACAGAAAACTAAATACCACTAGAAAATCACTTCCCTCTTCCCTTTATAGATCAAGTACTAGAGCACCTTTCCCATCAAGAATATTTATATTATCTTGATGGTTATTTAGGTTTTTATCAGATTCCCATCCATCTTGATGACAGGAGAAAGCAATCTAGATTTACCCATTTGGCACGTATGCATTCAAGCGAATGCCTTTGGGATTGTGCAATGCCCAACGACCTTCCAGAAGTGCATGTCCTCTACCTTTGTTGGGTTAACTGAGACTGTGATGGAGGTGTTCATGGATGATTTCTCCATTTATGGAGAAATATTTGACTCTTTACTTGGACATTTATCTCTTGTTCTAGAAAAGTGTGAAGAATCACACTTGGTTTTAAATTGTGAAAAATGTCACTTTATGGTGACAAAAGGGATTGTCTTAGGACATAGAACTAGCAAATGTGGCATAGAAAGTTGATAGAGCCAAGATTGAGGTTATCTCCAAACTTCCGCCCCCTTCTATCAAAGACATTTATGCCTTCCTTGGGCATGCATTCTATCAGTGATTCATCTGTTATTTTTCAAAAATCACCAAACACCTAATTAACCTTCTCCAAAAGACACCCCCTTTGTTTTTGACAAATCTTTCATGGATAATTTTTTGTGTTTGAAAGATACCCTCGCATCTACCCCCATAATTAGGGCTCTTAATTGGTCCTTGCCTTTTGAATTGACGTGTGATGCTAGTGATTTTGTTATTGGTGTTGTTCTTTGACAGTTTGTTGAAAAAAAAGCATTTTTATTTACTATGCATCTAAAACTCTAGATGATGCCCAAAGGAACTACACTACCACCCAAAAGGAAATGTTAGCCATAGTTAAGCCTTTAACAAGTTCTTCTCTTACTTGGTTGGGTCCAAGGTGATTGTTTATATGGACCATACGACCATTAGATATTTGATGGCCAAAAAGGTTGTCAAACCTCCCCTTCTTTGTTGGATCCTTTTACTTCAGGAGTTTGATCTGGAAATCCTTAACAAGAAATTTTGTGAGAATGTAGTTGTCAACCATCTCATCCGCCTTGACTTCTTTGATGATGATGGTATTCCCATCAATGATTCTCTTCCTGATGAAAAGTTTCTCAAAATGGAATCCCAATATCCTTGATTTGCAGATTATGTCAATTTTCTTGCTACAGGTGTCCTACATCCTGAATATAGAGGACACATTAAGGCAAAAAATACATGTTGTCAAGAAATATTATTGAGATGACCCTTATCTCTTTAGATTGTGTTCAAATGGTTTTAAATGCAGGTGTGTTACTGAGGAAGAGGCACATGACATACTCGAGCAATGTCACTCTGGATCCATTGGAGGGCACATGAGTTCTCAAAAAACTACTAGAAATGTTCTTCAATCTACTTTTTCCTGTCCTACCTTATACAAAGATGCTTATGAATTAGTCCTAACTTGTGACCAGTGCCAAAGGTCTGGGAACATTTCTAAGAAAGACCAAATGCCCATGACCTCTTGGTAGGAGATAGTGATTTTTGATGTTTGGGAAGTGGATTATATGGGAACCTTCCCTCTATCTTGCGGTACAAATATATCCTTGTGGCTATAAACTATGTTTTAAAATGGGTTGAATCCATTCCCACAAAAACTTGTGATTCCAAACCAGTAAAGAAGCTTCTCAAAGACATTTTTTCCTAGATTTGGGGTACCTCGTACCATAGTATCTGATGGGAGATCCCATTTCTTAGAGACAAATTGTGTATCCTTTTTGAAACAATATGGAGTCCATCACAAGGTTGCTTCTCCTTACCGCCCTCATACTATTTGTCAAGTAGAGGTTTTGAATAGGAAAATCAAGTCCATCCTAGAGAAAATAGTCAATCGTACTAGGACGTATTGGGCATTGAAAATTAATGATGCCTTCTGGGCATTCAGAAACTGTCTACAAAACATTATGTCTTGAATAAAATGTTTATCAACAAAGTTCTAGTTATTTTTGTTGTTGGACAGAACTGGACTTGAAGATATAGAATCTTTTCTATATATAACAACATAGATTAAATACATACCTACTTCATGGATTCTCATATGAGAATGCAATCCTTCCACTTCTAGTTTCCCTCTTCTGACCCGATGTTAGATCTTCTTCTCTCTTAAGGTGATCCTATGCTACAATGAGCAAAACATAAGATGCTTATTGTTGCTTCCATCGTCTCTCTAAACACCAAGATTGCCTATTTTCTACTCTACTCTCATCCAGTCTATTTAATAACTTCTGTTTATGAATGTAGTAAATAAAGGTTCATTTATTTATGAAAATTATGGATGTTGCATTAGATAAATTGTAGATATTTATTAAAGAAGTTGAATCCAAAGTGTTAAGGTGCTTAAGAAATCAATATCTAATAGGGGTGGACAACACATCTCAAACATGTTTTTGGATTTTTCTCAATTTAAAAAATAATGCATTATGTGACTAGTTCAAATTCACCTCAATCCAATGGGATTGTAAAATATAAAAAAGAAACCCCACATATATGGTAGGTAATATTGTCTAAAGTTATAGACTAGCTAACTATATCTAGGGGGAATATTGAAATACTACTTTCCATATTCGAAATAGAATTCTCCATTAATATAAGGAAATAAATTCATTTGCGTAATATGTTTAAGTGTGGGGTGCCTCAAAAGGGTACTTGTCCCATGACCAAACATGGAAAAAATTGAGACCATAAATGTAAGATTCCATTCTATAAGGTTATGTGGTGGCCATCCTTGCTTAAATATTATTAATTATGCAATTTGAAATCTTCTGAATATATGTCAAAATAATTGTAGAAATCTATGATGGAACATTATTCGGGGATTTTTGTCAATGACATATGGTGTGTCCCAGGAGGTTGCTTAAGAAGACAAAAACCACATGTTCCATTCTTGATCATACAGAAAGGATGAAATCTTGAGTGGTGGCACAAGACGTATTACTTCTGAGTGTGATGGATCTAAATGAATTGTTGAACCAGGAGAAGTAAATGGTAGGGCCTCCAAATATTTTCAAAGTGGGTTTCACACTTACAATATTAAGGATAGTCTTGTATCATGAAAATAAGTTATTTCTTCTCCTAGATTTATATTTGAAAGAAAGACTTTAGAGATTAAATCTAATTAAACCCCACACATGAAACTTGAGAGTTAGTGAATTTACCTCCTAGAGGTTTGATTGTTCGCTGTAGAGTGATATCTCAGAAGAAACATTATGCAGATGTGACAGACTATAAGTGCATAGCTATATTGGGTTCTAAGGGATACCATATTAAGATGGAATATAATATTCTAGTAATATTTCTTTGATTTCTTGAAAGACTACAATACATGTGTTAAATCACTATCTTCCATTTAGAATCTCTCTAGTTGTTATACGGATGTGAAGATGACATTCATACAAGTCTATCTTTTATAGAAGATATATACAAAACAACTTGGAGATATTGTGTTCTACAATAATGAGTCTAATGTGAGTAAGCTTGTTAAATTTTAGTATGGATTGAAGTGTGTATGAAAATTTGATCTTTATATCATCTTTTTTTACAAATTTTCATAATTTGATAAGTGTGTTTACAGAAAAATATCAAAGATAATTCTTTGTTTATGCATATATGTAGATGATATTCTTCATTTTGTTTTGAATATGAGAGTATCAAATTATAAAAAGTCATTTTTGTGTAACACATTTGAGATAAATATATTTCTTTTACTAATTAAGGATTAAATATATTGGTTTTGTTGATGTGATTTAGGGATAAAATTTACTATATTTCCTTATGGTGTCATTTTCATCACTTGGGTTATGTTGAGAACATGTTTACCATATTTGAATAAATATCTTATAGACAAGTTTATGTACCATATCATTCATCTAAAGCCTTGTCTAAAAATTATAGTGGTATTATTATATCTTATCTAAGATACTTTCACATTAATGGAATTTTAATACATCTTATGAAATGTACAAAGCCGAACATAACATTTTTTAGTGAGAAATTTAAGTGAATGAAAAGTTTATACCAGTAGGACACATTGGTATTCTATCGAAAGAGTGTTGATGAGACCAAGACCACCCTTCGTTTGGACAGCAATGTAAAAAGTATCCCTCTCTACTGCATGGATAGAGTAATGCAAGTCAAACTTGTATGAACTCTGAAAATATTGAGGTTTTTAGCATATGCATTCCTATTGGGAGGGATTGTAAGAAACAAATGATATTGTCTTGATTCATCTTTATTTTTGGGTTTTGTACTATAGATGAAATTATATTAGGATTTGAATGGATGTATAGGCTCATTTCTACTTTACCTATGGTTATTAAGTCATATACAACATTGTAGAACAAGAAATATTTCTAAGATGAGGAGTGTTAAGTACAATAAAAACATAGTAAACACATTTAACTTAAACTCATTTCTATAATGAGTTACTTTGAGTAGAATTGTGGCTAAATACTAATTTGGTATCTATAATACAGTAAATCATTTGATGAAAGGTCTTTATATGGCCTTAGTTGATAAATCCAATTTGGGAATGGGAATGAAAATCTCTTTTGATGAAAGGTCTTCATATGGACTTAGTTAAGAAATCTGAGTAAGGGATGGTACTGAAACCCTTTAATAGTCCACAAATAGTATAACATACAAGTAACTACCATTATGGTAATAAGAAGTTGTAGGGTGAATTATATAAAGTGCATAACATTCTGGATGGATTTTGAATATGAGTGATTATCCCCTAGAAATGCATCATGTAAATAAATTAGTAAGTGAATATTCTATTGTTGGGTTGAGTTCGTAAATAGGATGCTAAAAATAAATCCTTGGAGGCTCCAACTGACAGGGATGAACTATCGGGCCACAACATGAAAGTTGGGCTTGTTTCGGAATCAATCGTGATACTTGATGTGGATTTATGGACTTCAATGCATAAAAATAATTTTACTGAATAGTCTTGGTTGTGTTGTTACTAAAAAACACTCTTACAACCAAAGTTCATATCTAAGAAGTGTAATCACCTAGTTCATAGAGGTGTAATTTTAGATTATTTAGACAAGGTTCAAGGTTAAAGAAATCATCGTTGATGTAATGTACCAAGATTTAAGGCTTCAGATAAATTGATCTCAAAAGGAATGATTTGACTACCAATATCACCAATATGCACCTCCTCTTCATGGAGCCCATCACTAAGAACTCTATGGTTAAGAAATCTCAGCCTAGAGTAGTTGAGGGATGGACGCCCAGTCTAAAAGTTGAATACTACTTGTGTGTGAGTGAGGACAAAGCGTGCAGTTAAGTCCAATTCTGGTATGTGGGGCTATTCTTCATTCCTAAAACTCTTCCAGAGCCTTTAGCAGTGGGCCTAGGTGTTTAAAATGATATCAACAACAAAACCCCTCTAGTAGGTGGGGTACACATGGGCATGTGGCATGCTAATCCTGACCCATGCAGTCTAGACATATTGGAAAGGGTTTTCCATGGTGATGAAGCTACCCTTGTGTCGGTAGCCACAAATGGGAGATGTGTTTCCTTGGGTCATATGGGATAGTAATGATATGGAAAATGTTTATGAGGCCATAAAGTTGTTCCTTGACGAGGGATTCAGGAATCTAAGTGAGGAGATTGTAATGTCACAAGATTTGATGCCTCAGATAATTATCTTAAAAGTAATGATTTGACTAACCATATCACCAAGGTGCAACTCCTTTTTTAGATATCCCATCACTAAGAAGTATGTGGTTAAGCATTCTCAACCTAGAGTAGTACTAGAATGGGTGACCATTAGGGATGTTGATCACAACTTGTGCATGAGTGCAGACAAAGTACATAGTTATGGTCAATGGTGGTTTGTGGGGCCAGTCGTCATTCTTGAAACTCTACTAGACCCTGCATAGTGGGGCCGATGTGGAAAATAGTATTAGAGCCAAAACCCCTCCGTTAAGCGGGGCTGACATTAGCATGTGGTGTACCAATCCTGATTTGACAGTTTAGGCATGTTAGAAAGATCTATTCATGGTTATGTAGCCAGCCTAGCATTGGTAGTCGTAATCAGGAGCTGGGTGCACATGGGTCATTCTAGTCTATATTGAAATTGAGAATGATTATGAGGCATTGTAGTTGAGTCTTGATGAGGATGTCAAGAGTCTATGTGGGGGTTATTGTAGCATCCCATGTCTTTAGACTCTAGATAAAATGATCCTAAAATGAATGATTGGACTACCCATATCCCCATTATGCAACTCATTTTAGGGATCTCATCACAAGAACTCAATAGTTAAACATGCTCAGTCAGAGTAATACTAGGATGGCTGACCTATTGGGAAGTTGATCTAGGGATACTCATGAATGAGGACAAGGAACACAACTGAGGCTAGTGGTGATATTTGGGGCCAATCATCATTCCTAAAACTCTACTAGAGTATTGGGAATTGGGCCTAGGCTTTGCATCTGATATCACAAAATGAAGGGAAAATGACATAACACTCTATACTTTGGAACTTGTAGGGTACTGTTAGCTTTAGTTCATGTAAAAGCTAGCATGGGTTAAGACCAAAGTAGGTGCAGACTAGTACATATGAATAGGAGAGAAGTAGTTTTTGTTTCTTGAGCATATGGATTAGAGGTCTTGTCCTATATTGCTCAGTTATACGATGGTGCACTATCTTATATATGGGAGTCCATGTGAAGTATTTTTCATAAGAACTAGAGGTGCATATGGAGACCATGTATGCATGCAACACATGCACATGAGCATGCCCCAGAACTCTCCTTGCCTTGATAAGATTGGGCTGATGATGGAGGGTCATTAGAAATGTATTTTGTCTTTCATCTATTTTGTATAAGATATAACTAATAATTATAGTTTTATTAATGCTATAATATATTTCCATGAACGACTTTACAAATGGAAAAGAAAATGGAATTTTTATATTTCTTTTATGTGTAGAAAAATGAACATGTGATAGTGATAAAATGAAATTTGTTTACATTATCTTAGACCTCAATTGTGTGTATAAGTAAGGCCAGTTGCATGTTTCTTTTAATCTCTATGTCTTTGCACCTGTAGATAGTGCTCTCCACTACTTGCCTTTTCCTACAACTTCTCCCTTTCAAAGTTGGTGTTTACAAATTTTTATCTTCTCATGTGTGAGGGACAACTTGTCCTTACTCTTACTCAATTCAAAGATCACTATTTGTTGGAGGGAAACACCTAACATTCACTAAGTTGTGCTGGTGTTGCTGCTCATTATCTTGTCACAAGATGACTACATGCTCATGTTAAGATCAATTATTTTAGGAGAGCAGCACTTTGTTGCACACATACTGAAGCACTATATTTTCTAATTATTGTCCATCAAAATGATTTGATATGCAACATTGATGCACTGTATATTTGTCATTTTTCACAGGCTATTTTATATTACTTTTTATGCACTTACTATTCATTTTCATATTAATTTTTGCATGATTTATTAATATTATCTTGTGTTACTCAATTGCATCAAATAAGCATAATTTTAATGTTTTTGAATTATTTATTATATTTCTAGTACTTATTTACATTTTTGTGCGATTTCAGGACCACATGAGTGCCACAGAGTCGGTACTACCGAATCCAAAAGTTGATACCACTGACTTTGCATTAGAGACAGGGAAAATTTGACTCCCATACTTGCTACTACTGAGTTCTAAAGTACGTACCACCGAGTCTGCCCTATCTGGTAGTCTAGAAATCAAGTTTTAATCTGACGGTTGAGGATTTACTTTGAACTAAGTCACTTCTATGACTTAAGGGGAGTTTGGCCAGACTTAATATATCACGTTCTATTCCAATGCAAGATGGAAATGGCATGGGAGAGGAGAAAGAGAAGGAGAATCACATGTTCGGGAGGTTTCAGGCACATTCGATGAGTAGAAATTGCAGATTGCAGATTGCAGATTCGTTCATCGGTGTGGAGCGTCCTAATCAAGTTTCTCCAGGGGGTCATCAATTTTTCTATGTTCTCCATGTTTTTCCTTCTTCGTAGCATGCTTTTGTCCATGGAAACCATGAGGGGCTAATCTCGATGTTCATTAGGACCCGGGAGTAGCCCGATTGTACACTGTATATGGATCTTTTGCATTAGTATATTGTTTCTCATTATTCTTGGGCATGTTGCTACGAAATCTTATTGAATTATCTATTTTGCACACCATAGGTGATTAATTAGATCCTTAATAACTTTGGGAGGAGGATTAAGGATTGGAAATCTATAATAACACATGTTTTATATCACCCTTTGGGAAAAGTGTCTTACGAACGTGAAGAGATTTGCCAGAGATTATTCATAAAGCACCTAACTAATCAACCGATTACTATGGAAATGGGATTGGCATTGGCATAGGTAGTGAACTACACCATGGGAGTGGGTAGTTCTTGCTACAGGCTCTTTGTCTAGGAGTGGGAGGAAAATATATTAATCTTAGATTAAAATTGCAGTGTCAATCGTGGTGAAACCACTGTACTAGAGAAATTCTTCTCATCGTGATCACAAACTATTAAATTAGTTTTCTTTCTTGCAATTAGTTTAATAACTCTTAAATCAAAGTTTTCTTTGACTTAGTTGATCAAAAGTAGTTAGTCGTAGTTTCTTGAGTAACGTTTCCCCAAGTTCAATATTCGGGCTTCTTTGTCCTGTAGTACTTTGACGCGTACACTTGGATTTTACATGTATAGTTTAGTTGTGTCAATTTTTTGGCACTGTTGCCTGGGAAACGACATATTCAAGCACTAAGAGTGCTGTAATTGGCCTATCTAGGCCACCTTTATTGTTTTTATTTTATTCTTTCTAAAACTAAATTGTAAATATTTTCTTAATTCAATCACTAGTATCTTGTTCTCACATTGAATTTACAAATTTTAGGTACTGGTCCATGGTTCAAACATGAACTACTGATTACACTCTCACAACAAATCCACAACCAGAAGGTATCTATGATGCAGAAAAAGAACAAACCATCTGGGAGAAGATCAAGGCACCATCGTCCACAGCTCACCTTGGGCCAATCAAGCGACAAGCGATAAATGTGGGAAGCTACAAGATTGATCTTGGGTTGGTGGCCTTAGTCAAGCAACAAGTTTTTCATGGCCATAGTACTGAAGACCAAATGACTCACACTAGCAATTTTGTCAAAATATGTGACATGGTGAAGATAGACAAGGTTCCTTCCACCGTGATATATATGAAGTTGTTTCCATCATCCTTGGCGGATAGTGCTAAGTTTTTAGTTCTATAACCTTAAGCTAGAATCTATAGAGATATGGGACCAGGTGATAGATGCTTTCTTTGAGCATTATTTTCCTCTATAGAAGATGAATGAATTGACATGAAAGATTTACAATTTCAAGCAACAGGCTGAAGAGTCATACTCAGAGGCTTGGGAGTGTTTCAGATCATGCTACGGAAGGTGCCACAACATGGTATAGATTTATATGGCCAAGAAAAGACCTTCTATTATGACCTACATCAGGGTGAGATGACCACCCTAAATAGTACAAGAGCTGGATTATATCTTGAACAACAAGCATTCTAGATGCCATGACACTACTACAGAAATGGCCTTTGGTGTCGGTTATTTGAGGCCTATGTCGTCAGTTTCCAAGCGACACCCAAGTGGGCGCCGCTAAAAGATGACACCTTCAACGTCGATTTCCTAACCGACGCCATCACCCTTCCCGCCACCAAAAATGTGCCAGCAAGGGAACTATAGGAGTCGGTTATTAAAGAAAACCGGCACTATATCCTAGTTAAAGACATCAGTTATTAAACAAAAACTGACACCATTACCCTTCCCTCCACCAATAAAGTGCCAGCAAGGGCACCGTCGGTGTCAGTTTTTATACTAATAACCGACGCCATATCCGCTGCCACCATGGCCGTACTACCCAGCACGGCCATGGTACCTGGCCACAATAGGTGTCGGCTTTTACAGATAACTGATGCCAAAAGGGGATAAAGATGTCAGTTTTACACTAACAACCGATGCCTATGTGTTTTGTTGTCGGTTTTACACAAATAACCGACGCCTATGTTCTGATTTTTTTTCTTATCAGTTTGTAGGCCTGTTGTATGGCTGGTCAGCAGGATGCAGAACTTGTAGTTCAATTCTGAACTATAGGTTTATAACATCCATTGATATCAGCCAACAACAGGCCACAAACCTGCAAAATTAACAAGATGGACAATATTATATATATGTGATTCACACACATGTATAAGCACATTTAATTCATATTATTTTTCATCACACACATGTAGAAACCAGTAGAAACCTATAGTTCCATTTATTTCATCTCTTTTCACATTCAGACACATGTAGTAACATTCATGTATTGATCCTCTTCACATTCACACATGACAATTCAGAAAAATTCATTCACATTCACATAAAAATAATTATGAGAACAAAGTTTAGAAATATCATTCTTTATTCATCACTGTCATTATTTCCATGACTATCCCAATTATATTTAAAAATTCCTACTACTTGTAGGGCTTTTTCCCATCGTTCTCTTACATCATTTAAGTCTTCCATCGTATAGGGAGTATGTACATCTAACAACTTTTCACCTGTAGTGAAATCAATTTTAAACACCTACAAAGAGAATGATGTATATATATAATTAATAATATATAATAAGATTGATATATTTCATATTATCTAATGAGACTATATATAATACCTGATGTATGGTATTGGTGTGAGGATTTTGAGTCGCTTATATAGACTTGTTTTACATGCATTTTATGTGTTTATTAGTCACTTTTGTGGTTAATAACGCATGATTCATTTGCTTTAGTCTATAATCTCATTTTGTATCAAATCTCTCATATTTTATCTTTTTGATTATAAATGATTATATTGATATGTTTTAGCATAGCTGATTTGGCTTTATCTTGAAATTTCAGGAAGAACTGATATACACAGCTGTCGATACCATCGACATCCGTCGATAGTATCGACACGGTCACAGTGACACAGCCGCAAGGAGCCAAGATGAGTCTATACCATCGATTGGGAAGTCGATGGTAGCGAGATACCTACAGCGAGCCAACAATCAACCTGTCGATACTATCGACACAAAGTCGATACTATCGACATTGCCCAGCTTCAGTGTCAGATTGGTGATAAAACTGACGCCTAAAGGTGTCGATACCATCGACACTAAAGTCGATGGTATTGAGTCTGCATCAGTGGGAACTTCAGAGAAAAAGACAACTTCTCAATATTATGGTGGGTCGATACCATCGACCCGCGTCGATGGTATCGACGCCGTCAGGATAGGTTTTGTTTCAGATCGATTCTAATCAGATGTTGGTGATCTTTTGGCGACCCAAAGTGGTCCATATACCTAATTTCAGCGGCCCTAAGCAGGGTATCATGTCGTTAGTCATTGCACAAGTCTCGAGGAGAGGTGGAGAGAAGAACGGAGCCCAAAATCATGCCCTGATCATTTTGAGAGCCGCAGAAGACGTTTTCCACCGTCGGAAGGCTGTAGATCGCGCACTCTATGTCAAGGAACACCCAGATCTCATCTGTCTACGGGTTTACATCACTTTTATTCACGTTTTCTCCATGTTTTCCCTTTCTCTCATCATGTCTTTCATTTAGATGAACATGTGGGGCTAATCTCCTTTGTCTTTAGGACCGGGAGTAGCCCGGGTAATCGTTGTATGACATTTTTACCATAGTAATTCACATTTTGTCTCTTAAATCTGTGGTATGATTTTGTTTTCTCCAATATATCATTATGATTGATCACCCTAATGATAATCTAATTCCTTTAATTGCTTTGAAAGAAGAATTAACGGTTGAAAAGAGACAAAATTCACATTAACTAATAAATCCTTTGAACAAGGTGATGTACGGTTAATGGTGGAAACCCTGAGTTTGGTCTTCATGCACCTAGTTTAGGGTATAGTTTACTACTACCGTGGAACCAACCTAGATTTAGGTAGTGAATTGTATCACGACAGTAAACAATTCTGAATATAGGCCACTACTCATAATGAGAGACGGATTTGATTAATTATGTAGGAATGAATACAATGAGAGCATGCGGTGAAACCGCAATCCTAAAGATTCCCATCTAAATTGATTAAACTAAACATTTAATTGATTGCTTTGTTTTCTTTTATTTTTATTTTCTTTTCCAATCAACTCTCAAAACCTTTTAATTGGTCTAGCTGATCGTGAGTAGTTAGTAAGTAGTCTACCGACATTTTAGTGTCCCTGTGTTTGACTCGGGCCTCACAAAGTCCTATATTACTCTGATGCGTGCGCTTGCGTTATATACACGGTAAAATCGTGTCAAGTTTTTGGCGCTGTTGTCGGGGACACGGCAACTGTCAGCACTACAAGTGCTGCAAGCGGCCACTCTAGGCCACATTTTATTTTCTTATTATTTTCGCAATTCATCATTTATTTTTCATAATTAGAAATAACCTAGAACTGTACTGAATCAAATTTATTACATTGCAGGTACCAGTGCATGGTGAAGACGTGTAGCATAAACCACATACTGTCATCACCAGAGGTTCCACCGTTGGGATCAGACGACGAGGAGAAAAACATTCAAGATCAACCTGAGGATATAGATTCAGACTCTGAACCGGAAGCCATGGCTGAGGAACAGATAATATGGGAGAAGATAAAGGCTTCGTCCTCGTCAGCATCAAAGGGGCCGATAAAAAAGAAAGCAGTTAACAGTCCAACATATAAGATTGATCCAACTCTGATCAACTTGGTCAAGTCTCAAGCATTTCACGGGATCATGAATGAAGACCCTGTTGCCCACATCAGCACTTTCGTGGAAAATTGCAATATGATCAAGATAGATAGGTTTCCATAGGAGACACTGTATTTGAAGTTGTTCCCCAACTGTCTTGCAGGTAATGCACGAAAATGGTTGCATAACCTTGATGATGAGACCATCGAGACTTGGTATCAAATGATCAAGGTCTTCTTCAAAAGATTCTTTCCAGTAGAGAAAGCCAATGACCTAGTACGGAAGATCCACAATTTCTATCAAAGGGCTGGGGAGACATATTCTGAGACGTGGGAGCGCTTTCAGATAAAGTTGCGAAAGTGACCACATCAGGGGCTAGATAAAGAAAAACAAGTGAAGATCTTCTACTTTTCTTTAAATGAGCATGACAGGAGAAATCTAGACTCAGCAAGTTCCGGTTTCTTCTTGAACAACACTGGCACTAGGTGTTGGGAAATCCTGAAAAATATGGCTAGAAAGCAATCATGGGGCGACCGAGACACACCAGAACAGGTTAGAGTCACAGGTGAGTCAAAGGCCATCAAGGAGCTGAATGAGAAGATGGACTTATTAGCCAAGAAATTGCTAGCAAAGGAAGATGGGGAATCTGATCATGAGGCACAAGTGAAGTTTATGCGCCAGCAACAGGGGTACAGAAACAATGATTATTCTTGGAGGAAAGATAAAAAAAATTCATGGAAGGACCCAAACAATTTCCTATAGGACCCCGATGCAAAACCACAACCGGCAGAAGAGGACAAGAGCAATGAGTTGCTTAATCAAGTAATCAAGCAGAATCAAGAACTCATGAGCACGTTTGGCCAACAGATTAAGCAACAAGGAGAATTTATAAATCAATTTGGGAAAACTTTACAAAGTCATGGGGCTCAGATGAGAACTATGGAGACATCGTTAGCACAGATGGCAGCTGAGATAGCAAATCTGAAAAAGCCAACACAACTAGGTTTTCCCAGAAATACAAATGCTCCATGAGGAAATCAACAAGACAAGGCAATTCTATTACGGAGTGGAAAGAAGATTTTAAACTCTAAGGCTGATGAACCAAGCACACCCGGCCAAAAACCATAGGTGAGGCTACAGAGGAGGTTACAATCACAGAGCCGATGGAGGATGTGGTAGAGGATGCCACACCAGAAACCATTACTGAGGAAGAGACTCAAAAGAGGACACCATATATGCCGCCACATCAGAGGGCACAGACTATCCCAACCAGTATCCAAACAATTTGAAGGCTAAGAAAGTGGACGCTCAGTTCAAAAAGTTCCTAGATAGTTTTAGGAAACTTTCTATCAACATGTCACTGTTAGAAGAAATAGAACAGATACTCTCTTATGGCAAGTTTCTGAAAGATATAATTACAAAGAAAAGGAAGATTCCTGATACTGAGGTGGTGGTTCTTAAAGAGCAAGTGAGTGCCTTCATTTTAGGCACATTACCACCAAGAAGACAAGATCCGGACTGCTTCAATATTTCATGCTACATCGGCAAGGTGAAATTAGGCGAAGCATTGTGTGACTCCGGGGCAAGTATTAATTTGATGCCTCTTTCTACTTTCAAGAAGCTGGGACTTAAAGAATCGAGGCAGAGCAACATGACGATTCAGCTAGCGGATAATTCTGTGGTTAAGCCGTATGGTATTTGTGAGGATGTACTGGTTAAAGTTGACAGGTTTGTTTTTCCAGCAGATTTTATGGTAATGGAAATGCAAGATGACCAAGGGAACGAGCTACTTCTTGGAAGACCCTTCCAAGCAACTGCAGATATGATACTCGAAATGGGAAGAGGCCGTCTGACATTGGGAATTATGGATGACAAATTTGAAATGGTTATGCCCACAAGTACAACATAATCACAGGCAAAAGAGAAATGTCGCATGGTGAAACATTTTGATCAAAACATTTATATTTGTTTAGGAAAGCCATTTCTAGATATGGCTCATGTAATGACCAAGGTAGATAAGGGGACACTAGTTGTAGATATTATGGAACAAACCAAAGTTGTTTCTCTTTGTAGAGCTGTGGGTTATCGAAATGAAGAGGAGGAAATTCTGCTTTCTACTGAAGATGATGCAATAGCAAGTTCTGTCCTTGACGCATATCCAGAACTACCACTTGAAGCTTGCCTTGTCAACATAATGCATGACTGGATGAGAATCAAGTCGTTATAAGAATGTGTCAAGATGCTTCAAGTACTTCTGTGCTATTATGCCAAGCATTATGAAGATCTTGGGCCACTCCCACCGCCGCTTCAATCATCATTGATCAGTCCACCAGAGTTAAAATTAAAGCCATTGCCTCCTCATTTGAAGTATGCATTCTTAGCTGATGGTGAAAGACTACCGGTGATTATTTCGGCATATCTGAGTGTCGATGAAGAAGTGCAGTTGATGATTGTGCTGAAGAACCACCGTGGTGCATTCGGGTGGTCAGTTGCTGATATTAAGGGGATTTCCCCTACACTTTACTAGCACAAGATCTGGCTCGAGGAAGGATCCAAACCTGTAATTCAGCCACAGCGTAGACTCAATCCGAGCATGATGGAGGTCGTCAAGAAGGAGGTGATCAAGCTCCTTTCTGTAGGCATGATTTACGCTATCTCGGATTCGACGTGGGTAAGCCCCACACAGGTAGTCCCTAAAAAGGGGGGAATCACTGTCACTCATAACTTGTTAAATGAATCGGTCATGACCCAATTGGTAACCGGGTGGCGTGTGTGCATTGACTATCGTCGCTTGAACTCCGCTACATTAAAAGATCATTTTCCTCTTCCATTCATCGATCAAATTTTAGAATGATTGGCTGGTCGATCTCATTTTTTTTTTAGACAGCTACTCAGGCTACAATCAGATCTCCATAGATCCTAAGGATCAAGAGAAGTCTACCTTCACTTGTCCTTACGGAACTTTCGCATACTGTTGTATGCCTTTTGGCTTGTGCAACACACCAGCAACCTTTCAACACTGTATGCTTGCTATTTTTTCTGATATGGTTGAGCGATGTTTAGAGGTTTTCATGGATGATTTTTCCGTCTATGGTGCGTCGTTTGATGAGTGCCTGTAAATTTTGGATAAAGTATTACAAAGATGTGAGGACACACATTTACTTCTCAACTAGAAAAAATGTCATATGATGGTTAGTGAAGGAATTGTGCTTGGACACAAGGTGTCTAGCAAGGGGATGGAGGTGGATCCAGTCAAGATTGAGGTTATTTCAAAATTACCCCCACCTAATTTGGTTAAAGGGGTAAGGAGTTTTCTCATTCATGTAGGATTTTATCGCCGCTTTATCAAAGATTTCTCTAAAATTGCTAAATCATTGTCTGAATTGCTTGAGAAAGATGTGATGTTTGATTTCAATGAAAAATGCTTGCATGCTTTTAATGTACTTAAGGAAAAGTTAATTTCTGCACCGCTTGTTCAAATGCCGGATTGGACTAAGCCTTTCGAGCTCATGTGCGATGCTTCAGATTTTGCAGTAGGGGCTGTTCTTGGGCAGCATTTTGAGAACAAACCCGCGGTGATTTTCTATGCATCAAAGACTTTAAACCAGGCACAACTTAACTACACCACAACTGAAAAGGAACTTCTTACTGTATTTTTTGCATTCGCAAAATTTTGGCAATATCTAGTAGGGTCAAAAGTTGTGGTGTGGACGGACCACGCCGCCATAAAATATTTGATGGAAAAGAAAGATGCCAAACCTAGATTGATTAGGTGGAACTTATTACTGTAAGAATTTGACATTGAAATTAAAGATAAGGCATGAATTGAGAATGTGGTTGCGGACCACTTGTCTAGGTTAGAATGGGTAGATGAGAAGGATATTAATATACCCATTATCGAGACATTTCTTGATGAGAAAATTCTTTCTTTAAAATCCAAGGATCCATGGTTTTCATACATTGTTAATTATCTTGCATGTAAAACAATCCCAAATGATTGGACTTATCAAGAGAAAAAGAAAATTTTCCATTCTTTGAGATATTATTTCTGGGATGATCCCATCTTGTTGAAGCAATGCAGGGACGGCATTTTGCTCGGGTGTGTACCGAAGATAGAATATGATAGTGTACTTAGTCATTGTCATACACTACCAACCGGTGGTCATCATGTGAGTTCAGGAACGGCGGCCAAGGTTCTAGAGAGTGGTCTCTATTGGCCTACACTTTTCTGGGACGCCTACGACTATGTGAGAAGATTTGATTCTAGTCAAAGGGCAGGTAATATTTCCAAGCGGCAAGAGATGCCCCTCAATGTGTTTCAAGAAGTTGAGGTATTTGATCTGTGGGGCATCGATTTTATGGGACCCTTTGTGTCCTCTAATTCTAATTTATACATTTTACTTGATGTTGATTATGTATCGAAGTGGGTCGAGGCAATACCCACAAGGACTAGTGACGTTGTTGTAGTGTGCAGGTTTGTGAAAGATAATATTTTCTACATATTTGGTGTTCCAAGGATGATTATTAGCGATGGAGACACCCACTTCAAGAATCAAAAGTTTTTTGCATTATTGAGAAAGTATGGGGTGAAGCACAATGTTTGTACCCCGTACCACCCGCAAACACAAGGGCAGGTCGAAGTGTCGAATTGATAAATTAAGAAAATTTTAGAGCGCACAGTGGCTTCGACAAAAAAGAATTGGAGTACACTACTACCGGATGCATTATGGGCGTATAGGACCGCATTTAAGACACCTATAGGAACTACACCTTTTAGGTTGGTTTATGGGCGGGCCTGTCATTTGCCGATAGAGTTGGAACACAAGGCGCACTGGGCGCTACGGAAGCTTAATTTGAGCTATGATGAGGTAGGGAAGAAGCGAATGCTAGAGCTCAATGAGTTAGATGAGTTGAGAATGAACACTTATGAAAACTCAAGGATTTACAAAGAAAGAACAAAACAAATTCACGATCATCACATTCAACTGTGTGTTTTCAAAAAGGGAGATCGTGTGTTACTGTTAAACTTGAGGTTGAAGTTGCATCCCAGGAATTTGAAATCCCGGTGGAGTGGACCTTTTGTCGTGGAGGAGGTGCACCCACATGGTGTGATTATGGTGTGAGATGGAGAGTTGATGTTCCTAGTTAATGGTCAAAGATTGAAGCTTTACTTTGGCGAGGACTACACAAGAAAAGTACATGAGGTTAAACTCATGGCACTTAAGGAAGAATGAAGAGCTTTATTGCGTCTAGCCTAAGACTTTAAAGTAGGGCGCTTGTTGGGAGGCAACCCAACCATCGGTAGTTTTAATTTGTAGTTCTTTCATTTCCTCTTGCATTTACTAGTTAGTTTTGTGTAATTTCGTTTTTGTGTGTAAAACTGATACCTTAATCGTTTTGTTCAGTGTGCAGGACTGAGTCAGAGTCGATACCATCGACCACATATTCGATGGTAGCGACGTGGGTACAGGGAAGCGGCTGTAGAAAATTTTCTGAGTCGATACCATCGACGGCCTCGTCGATGGTATTGACCTACCATCAGCGACGTTGAAGAAAAAATAGCTCCAGGTCGATAGTATGGACTAGGTAGTCGATGCTTGTGAGATCCCTGAAGATTTACAGAAGAATTTGTCTCAGTGAAGTCGATACCATCGACAACCCGGTCGATGGTATTGACACGACAACAACAAGGGAGCGGCGCCCGGGCCTCGCGAGGGTATTCGAACCACAGAGAGTCGATACCATTAACACCAGTCGATAGTATCGACGTGACACGTCACTGATCCGTGAGAAGAAATAAACGGCGGCCGCCAAATCAAGGAAGACGATCTGTGAGATGGGTCGATACCATCGACTCTTGTCGATAGTATCGACGCATCATCGATCCGGGCCCCCACTTCAAGCAATCAACAACTGTCGATAGTAGCGAAGACCTGGATTGTGCTCCAGGTGTCGATACCATTGACACCCCATCGATGGTATCGACGGGTCAGCAGTGGTGACGGATTCATCTATAAAAGGGAAAGTTGGTTTCACTTTCTATTCACACATTCAGAGTGAATCCCCTCAACTTGTGCATTGAGCATTGCTGAGCGATCGGAGGCCTTCATCGAGCGTCAAAGGATCGAGATATCTTCCCCGAGCTTTGCATCGAGCGGAGATCTTCTTCTTCGACCTTCATCGAGCTCTATTTCCTATTCCCCCTTTCTCTCTATTCACAATGGTGAGGATGGCAGGAGCTTCTTCTTCGCGGGAAACCCCGATGGAGATTGAGACATTCATTCCTCCACCACCCGGCTCCATTCCTCATCTGAGGATCATTCATCCCTCGGTGGAAGTAAGGATAATCTACGAGGAGTTTCTCAAGCGCAAAATTGAACCAACCCGATATGTTGATCGGGCCATGATCTGTGACCTCGGGTTTGAGGCCAACCTCGCTTATGTCCTTCAGGGGCAAGTGAAGCATACGGGAAGGCGATCTGACGAGGTCTAGTACCATGCTGAAGGCCACCCCTTTTTCGGCGAGTGGCCGACGTACAAAGAACTAGTGGCAGAGTTTATAGCATAGCTTGACATATGTGTTGTGCCTAATGACATTATCGCCACTAATAGGGAGTGGATAAAAGGACGAGTTTCTTTCCAGATCTACAACAAAAACTACACCCTCACCCTCAAATAGTTCAATTCAATCTACAACTGGTATCATTCTCTGAATCAGCACAGGAGGCCAGACAACCAGACTTTTTTGATGAAATCTTTGCCCAGCTGGTGACCGCACCTCCAGGCAAGTCCGTCAGCTATCATAATGTGGTCGTCGCTGATTTTGAGCATCCATTTGTGCGGATTATGCATCGCATGTTGTGCACTAATTTATTTTATTGAGGCGACCTTTCGCTAAGTAAGTTTCAGGAGATGGACTTGTTCTTTCTTTATAAGCTGTTGAAAAGAGAAGAGCTCAACTGGGGCACATTTTTCTTAACGCGTGTACTGGACGTGCGGAGGAGTACTAGACGAGACCCTATCCACTTTGAGGGGCTTATCACTCCGATCGCTCTCTATCTTGGGTTGGATTTTTCCCAACTTACTCCACTTGCCAACAAGAACAAAGTCAATCTGCATCATCTACATCGCTCCAATCTTCTTACGCTCCATGATGGCATGGTCTATGCACATTGCCATGTCAACCAGGAGTACCAGGAGTGTACGCTTCCAGATCCCATCTTCCACATCCAGGGAGTTCAGCACTTTCGGTGGCCCATAATTGCAATGGACGACTCCGACGAAGAAGAAGACAGTGACGACAATGACGAAGGCGACGAGCATGAGGAGGAAGAGGAGGCTTTCACTCCTCTTCGTGCATGAGTGGCACCGCGGAAGCGTCCACGCTTCCACCCGGGTGCATCATCATCTTCACAGCCTCCACCACCACAACCCTCTCAACAAGGAGAGGATGTCTATTCTATGCAGGATATGTACTCCATGCTGCAGGATATCCAGCAGACCCAGCAGTAGCACACTGCCTCCTTCGCCGGTATTCAGGATACTTGATTCAGCCCTATTTTCGGGCTTAATCTTGTGTCTTTTTGCTCTTCAATCACATCTATACCTATTAGATTACATGTTATTTCCCCTAATATGCATATTTGTGTAAAATGCACTTATGGACATTATTTGCATGTTTTTCAGGTACTTGGACCACACTTGGATGGACGAGAGAGATGGAGGGGCCCAAAGAAGGACCCAGAGCTCCCCCAACCTACCCCTAGTGGCCAAGAGTCAAGCTTTAGCAAAGAAGTCCATGAATAACAAAGTTTGAATCTCAAAGTGCAAGAAAAGCCCCCATCACGGCCGTGGTAACACAGAACGGTCGTGCTGCAAATGAAGAAATCACATGAAAAATCTCAGTTTTGAAGCAGCTACGGAGCATACTCTACCACGGTCATGCCACGCAGCACGGCCGTGCTGCGACCACCCACCACAGCCGTGCTGCGACCACCCACCACGGTCGTGCCACGCAGCACGGCCATGCTACCATCACCCACCACGGCCGTGCCACACAGCACGGCCATGCTACCATATCCCACCACGGCCGTGCCATGCAGCACGGCCGTGCTACCAGATCCCACCACGGCCGTGCTATGCAGCACGGCCGTGCTACCCTCAACCTACCACGGCCGTGGTGGCCACCACTGTCGTGGCCTTTTCAGCCCAAATTTGACCACCAACCTGACATTTAGCCATTTTAATTCCCACGATCGTGCCCATACACCATGGCCGTGGCCTACCCTACCCACCATGACCGTGGTGACCCACCACGGCCGTGCTACTCACAAAACTCACATAGTTTTCACTGTTTTTCCCATTTTTCCCCTACTTGACCTAGTGCTTCCTCCCCACACCTATATATACCTAGGTGGCGACTGGAGCACGAGGCTGGCTACCTTCCACCGCCTCCTAGCTCCCCAAATCACCATCCACTCCATTCCACTCCATTTCCACCTCAAATCCACTCCATTCCACCATTTTCACCACCAAATCACTAGTTTAGACTAGTTCCTACCCATAATCCCCTTCATTCTTCACCCTTGCACCTTGGAGGAGGGAGGAGGTCGACCTGCTGCTGTTGGAGAGAGGATTGACAGCCACTACTTCGAGCTCCATGGCCACCTCTATCTTCTTCTCCTCTCTTTTTGTATTTTCCATGTATATGAGTAGCTAGGCTCTTTGGGTGGGTTGTTTGGGGTCAAATATGTTACTTTGATACCATGTTGGGGGAAAATGACATGTAAACTTTGTAATTCCATTTGTTAATGATTATATTCTATTTGCATCTCATTCTCCATGAATTTCTTGTTGGTTTGTGTGTGAAATCACCTAGGAATTTAGGCAAATTGGTTATATGTGTGAATTTTGGGATTTGCCCCTAGGTCCAATTCTTGGATCCCTAGGTTGCCTCCCATCTTCCTACATCCTAATAAATCTTCCTAAACCTAAGTGAGAGATCTAAGTAGCTAGATTGGATAATTCTAGTGCAATTAGCATGGAGCCTTCTCAAGGCTAGAATGTGGGGGAATTGGGGTCCAAAACCCTAATTTCACCTCCCCATTACTACCCTCGGCCCCTAATTGCCCTAGGAATGTCTAATCTAGAAACCTAGACTTGATTAGACTCTAATTGGATTGAACCTAATCCCTAACCCAATTGAGCCTCGTAAGGGTAGTAGGGGGTGTTAGGGACTAGTTCCCCTATACACAACCTAGCATATCCATGGCCAGTTAGTATCTTAGGTTAATCCATTAGACTCTAACTTGTTGTTTGGTTTGGATAATCTAAATGAAATCATAATGTTCATATGTCACCCCTCAACTTAAGTGATAAGTTCTTACCCCTAAACAGCCCACGCATCTCTTTACTGCTTAAAACCCTAGTTTTATGCTTGCTTAGCTTAGTTAGTTCTTTTCTTGTTTAGTTAGCTTCTTGCCTTGCTCTTGCCTTGTTTATGTTAGTTTAGTTCTTTAATTGCTCTTTTGCTTTTCTCTTGCTTGCCTTAGCATAACTTGCCATTTCATACCTAGCTTAGTCTTTTCTTGCTTGTTTAGCCTTAATCTAGTCTAGGGTTAACGTAGATTTCATTCTTGCCTTTAAATTGCCTGTTTGTCCATAGTACTTTAACAATACAAATCAACCTTCAAACCCTTAACCCTAGTCTCCGCAGTAGGAACCTAGCTAAACTAACCTAGCTCTAGTGCCCCCTCTTTTCCCTGTGGATCGACCCTATACTTGCCACCTTCCTATACTATGACACGACCCCGTGCGCTTGCGGGTGTAGGTTTTTTAGTAGACGTAGGTGTGTTAGTTTAGGTCTTATAAATTTCTAAAGCAAACCCCCATCCACCGTGCATTCCAACCTCGTGGGGCACATCTATTCAATCGAGTAGTGTGTTAGCACCACTAGCGAAGACGCACCAAGCTTTCTGGCGTCATTGCTGGGGATTAGAGGCGCTCGGCCTAGCTAGTTAGTTTTTCTTTGACTTTTCCTACTGCCCTCATCATTGCTATTCTTTATTCATTACTCTTTGCATTCTTTGTGTATATTGGTTTGCTAACTTGCTTTCTTTTGTTTGGTTGTGCCTTGTGCATGTGACAAGCCACTCGGAGAAGACAAGATGGAAGGCCAAAATGCACAAACCCATCCATTTCCTCCACCACCCTACCTCCAAGGCTACCCTAAACCTTACACACCTCCACCACCTCCATTGCCACAACCTTCCCACCACTTCACTTTCCAACCTCAATTCCCTCCTCCACTACCCTACCTCCAAGGCTATCCTAAGCCTTACATACTACCACCACCTCCATCGCCCCAACCCTCCCACCAATTCACCTTCCAACTTGAATTCATTCTACCACCTCCATCGCCACAACCCTCCCACCAATTCATCTTCCAACCTCAATGCCCTCCTCCACCTAAAGTCCAACGACCATCAACACCGATGCTACCACCACAACTATCACATGCTCGCCCTACTTCCCATGAGCAAATGGATATGATTGTGACCCCTCTCTTTGGTTCCTATAAAGACCCATTCCTCAAGAGAAAGAAAACCTATGGCATGATATTTCTGAGGGTCTTAAGGCTGATTAAGATATATGATGATGATCCCCAAGGAGAGAGAATTGCTGAAAAAGACTTACGATGCTCACATGACCCTTGGGAGGAAGATCAATCAAGGAAAGCATTTGAGAGGATTGCTTATGATGGGGGTGCAAACATTTTGTTTTTGGACCATGGTTGATGGTGAAAGAACAACAAGCCTGGCCGAAGGCATGAAACTTAGCGCTTGTGGGAGGCAACCCACATAGGTTTGGAAATTTTGACCCAACTTTCACTTTTTGATACAATTATTTTGTTTTTACATTTTCCAAGAACACACACACACTTGTGTTTGATAGTTTTTGTCTAGTTTTAAGATGTGCAGGTGATAACAGGGTGAAATGAAGGAAATTTGAGTACAATTGAGAGAAGGATTCCAAGAAAAATCACTTTGAGTCAAGTTTTTGAGTGTTTGATGTTCCTCATTTTGAGAGTAGTAGCTACAGGGACCACCATGGCCGTGGCACATCAATATTACCGTGGTCATTTTCATGAAAAACACACCAAGTCCCTAGATTCAAAAGCAAAATTGAGAAAAGTTGCCAAAGGACTGCACCACGGTCGTGCCAGGCAGCACGGCCGTGCAACCTGAAGCCACCACGGTCATGCAGCAGACCAATTTCAGCCACTCAAGGCAGATTAATGGGGCAGCTATGACGCATATCCTCCACCATAGGGAGGAACACCGCCAAAGCCTTGAGAGAGCCATGATCGTCTACCCTATCATCCTAAACTCTAGGATAATGCTGAGGACGGCATGATTCAAAAGTTTGGGGTGATAGGGCAGGTATGCCTTAGTTTCACTTTGCATTTCACTTGCCACATCCACTTTTGTTTTCTTGCTTTTTCTATCTACCTTAGTCATCTTTACTGCTTTGCATACCTACATGCCATGTCATTTACTTTCTTGTCATTTTTGTGTAATTTTCAAAAAAATTGCTCTTTTGCCATGCATTGCATACCATGTAGATTTTTGGTAATTTTTGCATGTTTTTATCTAGGATTTGCTTGTTTACTGCTTTAAGTTCAATAATATAGGCTTAGATGTGATTGAAGGCAACTTGGCACCATTTTGGCCAATTTTTCCCAAATTTGGAACTTCTTGTCTAAAAATTATGTTTTGACCCAATCTCTACTGTTTTAAATTAAAATGTTGACCTTTGACAAATGCAAGTGAATCACCATTGTTTGTTGCTAAGTGGTATCAATGTTTGACTTTTTACATGTGCATCACCTCTCTTAGGATTGTGATTGAATTGGTTGAATTATGAAATTGAGCAAGCTTTGAACGCTTAGTGTTTGTGGAATCACATGTTTGATATATCAATTTCATGTTGTTCATTCATGTGGTGTGATATCTTGAATGAAGTGTCAGATTAATTTTCATGCAGGACGTCTTATGTGGAAAATCATACCAATGACCCCTCTTTGACCCGACTATTCTTCCACCATCTTCATACCCCTCTGCCTCATAAAAAGATGCCCTAGTGCACATAATCAGCCTTGGCCACCTCTAAAAGTTTGGGGTGCCCATATCTTTATCTCCCCGCTTCACACTATCCACCATATGCCCTATCTACACCAAGGGCAAGAAAAAGAAAAGAAAAGAAAAAGAAAAGCAAAATAAAATAAAAGGATGCTCCTGTTTAAGAGAATTCAAATAAAGAAAAGATGAGTGTGTAAAAACACTCCAAAAATCTTATCGCAACCCTTTCTTACACTTTCATACCCATTGAGCTAGGAAACATCAAACTTAGCTCATTTTACCCTTTTCCGCAGCCACGTGGGTCATTTGGTGTGATTTGAGATATAAGATTGAATACATGAATGTGAAACAACACTCCTAGTCATTCTTGATTAACGCCACCATGAAACGGTTTACCCAGAACTTAATGGAAGAAATATGGATAACTTGTGTATTCTATGCGCTATATTTGAAGTTCATATGCTTTGTTCTCTTTTCATGATTGGATTGTGAAAGAAGGAGAGGAGAGAGGTGAAATGCATGTACTTAGTCATCTTTGATCCCATTCAGCAACAATCGTCTTTTATATTGCATTTGTCATTTCTTTTTGTGAAAGTTTGTAGAGAGATTGAGTTGGAGCATACTTGAGGACAAGTATGTTTCAAGTTTGGGGTGGTGATTCAGCCCTATTTTAGGGCTTAATCTTGTGTCTTTTTGCTCTTCAATCACATCTATACCTATTAGATTACATGTTATTTCCCCTAATATGCATATTTGTGTAAAATGCACTTATGCACATTATTTGCATGTTTTTTAGGTACTTGGACCACACTTGGATGGATGAGAGAGATGGAGGGGCCCAAAGAAGGCCCCAGAGCTCCCCCAACCTACCCCTAGTGGCCAAGAGTCAAGCTTTAGCAAAGAAGTCCATGGATAACAAAGTTTGAATCTCAAAGTGCAAGAAAATCCCCCAGCACGGTCATGGTAACACAGAACGGTCGTGCTGCAAATGAAGAAATCACATGAAAAATCTCAGTTTTGAAGCAGCTGCAGAGCATACTCTACCACGGCCGTGCCACGCAGCACGGTTGTGCTGCGACCACCCACCACGGCCGTGCCATGCAGCACGGCCATGCTACCATCACCCACCACGGACGTGCCACGCAGCACGGCCGTGCTACCATATCCCACCACGGTTGTGCCACGCAGCACGGCCGTGCTACCAGATCCCACCACGGTCGTGCTGGCCGTGGTGGCCACCACGGTCGTGGCCTTTTCAGCCCAAATTTGACCACCAACCTGACATTTAGCCATTTTAATTCCCACGACCATGCCCATACACCGCGGCCGTGGCCTACCCTACCCACCACGACCGTGGTGACCCACCACAGTCGTGCTACTCACAAAACTCACCTAGTTTTCACTGTTTTTCCCATTTTGCCCCTACTTGACCTAGTGCTTCCTCCCCACACCTATATATACCTAGGTGGCGGCTGGAGCACGAGGCTAGCTACCTTCCACTGCCTCCTAGCTCCCCAAATCGCCATCCACTCCATTCCACTCCATTTCCACCTCAAATCCACTCCATTCCACCATTTTCACCACCAAATCACTAGTTTAGACTAGTTCCTACCCATAATCCCCTTCATTCTTCACCCTTGCACCTTGGAGGAGGGAGGAGGTCGACCTGCTGCTGCTGGAGAGAGGATTGATAACCACTACTTCGAGCTCCATGGCCACCTCTATCTTCTTCTCCTCTCTTTTTGTATTTTCCATGTATATGAGTAGCTAGGCTCTTTGGGTGGGCTGTTTGGGGTCAAATATGTTACTTTGATACCATGTTGGGGGAAAATGACATGTAAACTTTGTAATTCCATTTGTTAATGATTATATTCTATTTGCATCTCATTCTTCATGAATTGCTTGTTGGTTTGTGTGTGAAATCACCTAGGAATTTAGGCAAATTAGTTATATGTGTGAATTTTGGGATTTGCCCCTAGGTCCAATTCTTAGATCCCTAGGTTGCCTCCCATCTTCCTACATCCTAATCAATCTCCCTAAAGCTAAGTGAGAGATCTAAGTAGCTAGATTGGATAATTCTAGTGCAATTAGCATGGAGCCTTCTCAAGGCTAGAATGTGGGGGAATTGGGGTCCAAAACCCTAATTTCACCTCCCCATTACTACCCTCGGCCCCTAATTGCCCTAGGAATGTCTAATCTAGAAACCTAGACTTGATTAGACTCTAATTGGATTGAACCTAATCCCTAACCCAATTGAGCCTCGTAAGGGTAGTAGGGGGTGTTAGGGACTAGTTCCCCTATACACAACCTAGCATATCCATGGCCAGTTAGTAGCTTAGGTTAATCCATTAGACTCTAACTTGTTGTTTGGTTTGGATAATCTAAATGAAATCATAATGTTCATATGTCACCCCCCCAACTTAAGTGATAAGTTCATACCCCTAAATAGCCCACGCATCTCTTTACTGCTTAAAACCCTAGTTTTGTGCTTGCTTAGCTTAGTTAGTTCTTTTCTTGCTTAGTTAGATTCTTGCCTTGCTCTTGCCTTGTTTATGCTAGTTTAGTTCTTTAATTTCTCTTTTGCTTTTCTCTTGCTTGCCTTAGCATAACTTGCCATTTCATACCTAGCTTAGTCTTTTCTTACTTGTTTAGCCTTAATCTAGTCTAGGGTTAACGTAGATTTCATTCTTGCCTTTAAATTGCTTGTTTGTCCATAGTACTTTAACAATCCAAATCAACCTTCAAACCCTTAACCCTAGTCTTCGCAATAGGAACCTAGCTAAACTAACCTATCTCTAATACCCCCTCTTTTCCATGTGGATCAACCCTATACTTGCCACCTTCCTATACTACGAAACGACCCCGTGCGCTTGCGGGTGTAGTTGTTTTAGTAGACGTAGGTGTGTTAGTTTAGGTCTTATAAATTTCAAAAGAAAACCCCCATCCACCGTGCATTCCGACCTCATGGGGCGCATCTATTCAATCGAGTAGTGTGTTAGCACCACTAGCGGAGACACACCAATACTACGAACCGGCTATTCTTAAATCAGTAGGCCATTTATGAGAAGGAGCGCCTCCTCCTCGCCAACTAAGAAAATATTCACGACATGTTGCATAGGATGGAAATGCAGCAACAACCGTTCTATGATCATTACTTGTGCCAAAACTACTTCGGGGGATATCCGCAACCTCCGCCCATGCCCCCATATGATCCAAATTTCTAGGGGAAATATCCATCATGGGATCCCACCGCCCCGCAGTACCCACCACCTGAACAATAAATGGTATCACTGTTCCACCTGTTAAGATTGTTTTTTAGTATGAGGCCATAGTCAAATTCAAGCTTAGGGAGGGAGATGGAACAATTTCTATCTTTTTCTAGATTTTATTTTTAGTTTTTATCATTTATTGCATTTTCTTTTATTCTAGCAATTTTCTTCATTTTTAGGATCCACATGCTATCTAGTGTATCCGTGGATGTCTAATTTAATGTGTCATCTCTTTGTTTGTCACATGGGTGTCATGGGTCAATTTGAATTTTTTTAATGAAATTGCAAGCTTGCTTTGTTTGAACATGAGCATATGACTTATGAAAATAATTGGGTTTGTCAACTTTAAAACATAAGACCACAATTGTACATGCCTATGATTCAAGAAAAGTGGACAGAATTAGATGTTGAGCCTAAACTAACCAAATGGTAATGAGACTCTAATCTGAATTAAGAGAGAGAAACCTCTTGATTTTACACATGTCAGTAAGGAGGGACATATAATATCTTCCAATGGTTCTGTCAATTAATCTTGTGAGCTATCCACTTCATCTAATCTACACTCCACCATAAGAATTGGGAGCACTATATAGTTTGTCATCTCTTGATTGCAGATCATGTAGTTAGGATTGCATTGTAGTTAGTGTTTACATTTGTTGCATTGGAAAAAAAATGGTGCATTATAGTCATTCATGCACAAATTTTAGAATGCATGTCAATGTCATTTTACTTGCATTTTGCATAATCTTAACCATTTTTTTACATGATGTGCCTTGCTTCTTCGGAAAATAATGAACTTGTTTCATATTTTATGAAGATATATAAATATATATATATATATATATATATATATATATATATCTAGTAGTTATGAAAATAAACCCAAGACAAAGATGTGTGAATTTCATCTTAGTTCATGAAGAAAAGTGAGGGCTGAAGAAAAGAAGAGAATGAAGAAAAAAATAATAAGTAAGTGAAAATCAGGAAGAGGAAGGAACTTGCTCACATGCATAATAAGAAGGACAAGCACATGTGTAGTTTTGTAGATATTCTGTCTCTCGTTGGGATGGAATGATAGAGCATGCATCATTCCACCTAAAATGTAGCATTAGGACATTTTCACATGCATTTTGCATCATGACAGGTCATTAATTTTTGTGTGCATGATTGACTATTATGTGTTTCCATTTCTTCCACAGCCACCTATTCCATCAACCTGTTGCTCTAATTGGTAGACCACCCATGATTATCTCCTCATTCATTAATATCAGGAGATCTTATTCCATTTAGATGGTAGTTAGGAAACAAGCAACATAGATAGGAGATCACAAAGATGCACCAAGCCTGAACCGGAGGATTTTATTATATTAACTACCTTATTTGATAGTGCTCACCAATCTTGGGGTGGATATCTCTTATGGATGATCATTGTCGCCTAGAGGGTAATTATCATTCTGTGGTTAGTGAGGGCCGGTATGTGAATGTCTGGTGGGGATCATATGGAAATGTCTGTTGTGATAATATGTTCTTTAGTTGACCCTCGCAATTTTATTCTACAACTTTGCTGCTCGAGGACAAGCAATGTTTAAGCTTAGGGGAGTTTGATGCGAGGATTTTGAGTCACTTATATAGACTTGTTTTACATGTGTTTTATGTGTTTATTAGTCACTTTTGTGGTTAGTAACACATGATTCATTTGCTTTAGTCTATAATCTCATTTTGTATCAAATCTCTCATATTTTATCTTTTTTATTATAAATGATTATATTGATATGTTTTAGCATAGCTGATTTGGCTTTATCTTGAAATTTCAGGAAGCACATATATACACAGTTGTCGATACCATCGACATCCGTTGATAGTATTGACACGGTCACAGTGAGACAGCCTCAAGGAGCCAAGATGAGTCAATACCATCGATTGGGAAGTCGATGGTAGCGAGATACCTACAGCGAGCCAGCAATCAACCCGTCGATACTATCGACATTGCCTAGCTTCAGTGTCGGATTGGTGATAAAATCGATGCCTAAAGGTGTCGATACCATCGACACTAAAGTCGATGGTATCGAGTCTGCATCAATGGGAATGTCAGAGAAAAAGACAACTTGTCAATATTATGATGGGTCGATACCATCGACCCGCGTCGATGGTATCGACGCCGTCAGGATAGGTTTTGTTTCAGATCGATCCTAATTGGACGGTGGTGATCTTTTGGCGACCCAAAGTGGTCCATATACCTAATTTCGGCGGCCCTAAGCAAGGTATCACTTTGTTAGTCATTGCACAAGTCTCGAGGAGAGGTGGAGAGAAGAACGGAGCCCAGAATCATGCCTCGATCGTTCCGAGAGCCGCATAAGACATTTTCCACCGCTGGAAGGATGTAGATCGCGCACTCTATGTCAAAGAACGCCTGGATCTCCTCCGTCCAGGGGTTTACATCACTTTTATTCACGTTTTCTACATGTTTTCCCTTTCTCTCATCATGTGTTTCATTGAGATGAACATGCGGGGCTAATCCCCTTTGTCTTTAAGACTGGAAATAGCCCGGGTAATCGTTGTATGACATTTTTACCATAGTAGTTCATATTTTGTCTCTTAAATCCATGGTATGATTTCATTTTCTCCAATATATCATTATGATTGATCACCCTAATGATAATCTAATGCCTTTAATTGCTTTGAAAGAAGAATTAACGGTTGAAAAGAGACGAAATTCACATTAACTAATAAATCCTTTGAACAAGGTGATGTACGGTTAATGGTGGAAATCTAGAGTTTGGTCTTCATGCACCTAGTTTAGGGTATAGGTTACTACTACCGTAGAACCGACCTAGATTTAGGTAGTGAATTGTATCACGACAGTGAACAATTATGAATACAGGCCACTACCCTGAATGAGAGACGGATTTGATTAATTATGTAGGAATGAATACAACGAGAACCTACAGTGAAACCGCAATCCTAAAGATTTCCATCTAAATTGATTAAACTAAACATTTAATCGATTGCTTTGTTTTCTTTTATTTTTATTTTCTTTTCCAATCAACTCTCAAAACCTTTTAATTGGTCTAGCTGATCGTGAGTAGTTAGTAAGTAGTCTACTGACATTTCAGTGTCATTGTGTTCGACTCGGGCCTCACAAAGGCCTATATTACTCTAACGCGTGCACTTGCGTTATACACACGGTAAAATCATGTCAGGTATCGATTTTCATTGCGGCATGTTCGAGAATTAGGTTCATAAATTACATCACATAGTATGCACATGCCCAACTGTTGTCTTGTGTAGCACACTATAAATTGAAACATACAAAATATTCAAAAATACAAATAAGCACAGTTCACATAAATAATATTACATTGGAGTCAGAAAATTACTTTCACATTCTCCCAAATTAGTGGTTGGTTCTTTTTCTTGGGGACCTTTCCTCCAGCTTTTTTGAACGCATCTAAAGCCCTACATGTTAATGTAACACATTAAATTGCATAATTAAATAGTAATGTAATGACAGATGTTAACGGATATAAAAATATGAAATATTTCTCACGGGAATAATGGTCTTTTCATTGTGTGTCCATATAATGTATTCAATTCCTTCCCCGCAAGATATAGATAATAGACAGTGAATGTCTCGGGGACAATAACTAGTAATTCTCAATGCCTACCACTAGAGGTAAGAAATTTAAAAACTAATAACTCAAAAGTCACAATAAAAATATAATTTTCTTAAGTCCAAATTATAAGCAAAGTAAACTTACTCGACATTGAATGGAGCTATTATCACCGTCTTCTTTTTTTTTACCAAAATATTTAAAAGCAGCACAGCAGTATGAAGTAACTAACCTAGGGTCTTTATCTACAAGACTAATCAAAGATAGAACCAAAAATACCATATGAAAAAATGAAACATTTGTACATATCATGTGTAAGTGGTTGCAAAACATGTATTACTTATGCATTAATATATAAGAAACCAGATCACTGTATATAAAACAAGGTATATGGATGTATGTACAAGATCTCACCATATACATAGCTCTATCATAGATGTATTCAGCCAATCATAACGAAACAACTCCAAAATATCTTGTATAAATAGCTTGTTATCGTATGATTGACCTGCATCATCATCCGGAATAGAAACATTTATAGGGTAATTTGGATCATGTTCGCCTATCCATACTTCCATACCCCTACAATTAGGACCTAACGAAGCGTTTAGGTGCCTTGGAAGCCAACTTGGTACTTCAGGAGGTGGAGGTGGAGTCTGAGATGTAACAGGTGTCTTCCTTTTGACCTGTATATATAATTTCAGATCAATTGACTCATATACACGTACACACTAACAAATTAACGTAATGTAAATTTACCATACCGTATTAGTATAGACGACATCCACTTTGGGCCACAATATCACTCCGCTTTCTGCCTCTCCAAGCATTTTAGAATCTGGGTGGGCACATGTCAATGGAAGATCCCTCCAATCAGGGAGTACATGTATCGGGCTCACACGAACCACACCATCTGGTACTAGAGTCCCATAAAACATTTCCCCTGGAAGGGGTGGGTAAGCCGATGCCTCTACAACAACATATTCTTGACTTTTTAGATGGCATGGCTTCAACCCCTACAAATTTATGTAAAGAATGTTATATACATATATACATTAACATATCATCTTGTAAAGACTAGCTACTATGTCATAAAAATACTTACAGTGGACGTGCTAGGTGGTGGGTCTATAGGATTACTCCCAACCTCTACAGTAGGAGAAGAGCGGCCCAACATAGGTATTGTCTGAGTGGCAGTCTGAGATGCCTTCCACTTGCTAATTTCTTCATGGAGTCTCTTATCATGTGCTTCCTCGATTCTCCTATTAATTAACTCATCTACCTATACATGGATAAAAGAAATGCTAGCTTTTTATTATTTAATTCCCTTTCGCAATAACATTCTAGAAAAAGAATAGGTTACCTCATCTTGTGAAAGTCCCACTTTTGGGACAAGTTTGCACTGGGATGGCCCAAACAACGCTTTGATGCCCACACCAGCGCCTACACCCCTAACACGTCCGGGATGCTATGGGTTACCTAGAGCAACTGTCAATTCATCCCTTGTGCCCTCAGGGATGAACTTTCCTTCCTTCCTCTACTCATGCAGCTCCCGCTAATCGCCATCAATAGAAATTGGAAAGTAAACATAACAATAATCAATATCGATCGATTGCTCTAAGAGTTGAATTTTACCATTTTTGCAGTCGCCACAGCAGTTGCGGGCTTCGTTATATCTCCCTTCTTGTTTTGCCTCCTAGCTATCCACATAGCATGGTGAGGCAGAGGTGCGGGACCAATAGTAGAGCACTCTGTAGTCTCTTGAGTAGCAACAGACTGAGTAGTAGACTCAGCCTGTTGTCTTTGGTGAATGCCTATAGATCCTCTTGGACCCATTGTGTGGTGATGCACATTCAGTGCACACCTTGCTCTTTGAGCATCACTGATAACCTTGTTAGTAAGCACATTTATTTGGTTAGTAACACTAAAGGTTAATCTTGAATAGGTGAATACATAAGAACATATATTAATTAAATTGGGAGTGGCACTTATTACCTTGAATTCATCCATTTTTCTTTGGGTAACAAACTCCTCCCAGTCTTTGGGGTCCAGGCAGTTCCATTGCTCAGTGGCATCCTTCTTCCTAAATTTATTTTTTAAAGAGAATACAAACAAAAATTATTAGTGTAGAGTTAGTCAAAAAGTGATCAATGTGTAGAATTGGAAATCAATCAAGAACCTCTTCTCAGCATCATGTATGTAATCTCGGGTGAGATTTGTCCTATAGTTCCTTAGGACTCTCCCACAGCGTTGCATCACACATTTACGATGCAGCTTTTCATCCAGATCAAATATACTCTGCAAAATAGAATTACTATTAACTAGTATCCTAAAAATTAGTAATCTACAAAATAGAATTGCAAATAATAATAACTCACACATAGTTCCTTCCATACAAAGTCTTTCTTCCCCTTAGGAACTTTATGCCAGGATTCTATGTTAGGACTACAATGGCTGTGAGTAAGAACCCCAAGATATGAAATAAATGAGTTGCAGTTCACTCCAACTGGATTTCCTGCATGATCAAAATCCACAGCCAGTTTGGGTCCATTACCCCTTTTCTGTAGTAACTTGTTCATCATTTTGATGCCCCTCACTTTCTCAATTTTTTTCGCTGCTCATCAAGTTCCCCAATTTCTTCAGGGGGTACATCACCAACCTAAAATTTGACAAAAAACATACTTACATGATATAACTATAAATGAACATATAGATAGAAACCTAAGGGGTATATTTTTAAAACTTACATTATGAGGTGGCGCATTGACGTCCTCACCCTCATGGTAATCATCAGCACGGTCATCATATGAATGCTCAGCCATCTGAAAGTTCACATTTATATTGTAAAGTTCACATTATAAAGTAATTCACATTGTAAAGTTCACATTGTAAAGTTCACATTCACATTGTAAAGTAATTCACATTGTAAAGTTCACATTCACATTGTAAAGTTCACATTTAGAAAAATAAAACATATAAAAAATATAAACATGCATGCCTCTAATATTGCGATGTTTTATCAATTAACAATCCTTCATTGTGATCTCTGCGCACATACAAGTCATCATTAGCTTCAATATTTGGTGGTGTTGGCAACCCAACTGAGAATGGACTGGAGTCATCATACTTATCATAGTATTGTTCATCATCTATAAGACCAGAAATAAACTCTGGGGTGCAGCGATTTGGAATGGGCATCCATGATCTATTCATTCTATGATCAAAGAGAAAACAAGTATATATTAGAACAAGATTAGGGTCTAGGGTTAAAATATTAGAGTTTATGGTTAAAACTTTAGGGTTTAAGGTCTTATATATAATAAATGTGTACCACCTATCCCATTCTTGAACACCTAATCTCACTAGTAAGTGTATAATGTGTATTGGGGTTTCAAGAAAATTTCAGCAGTATTTCTCTGATGTTCTCCAAGTACATATGTACTTAGAGAACAAATGGGGAAATGCTACCGAAATTTTCTTGAAAACCCAATACACATTATACACTTACATCCTAAGTGAGATTAGGTGTTCAAGAATAGTCCCAAACTGGGGAATATCCAAGATTTACTCCTAATGAGTAAATCTTGGATGAGTTTCTAGGCCAACAAAATATAACACCAGTCTCTTGTTCACAACCCCATTCAACACACAATTTTCTTATAAAAACACTTGTGGATACCCATAACAACATAGAAAAAAACTCAACATGTCACAACAGAAACATGTCCTTAACCTAATATACATATATTTGTAACAAAACTCATTAGGAAGACCATTCACATTATTTCCTACAAGAACATCATGATCTCCCCATACCTCATCTAGGCTCATCATCATATGTGTGATACATAAGCTTAATACAACATTATTTAAAAGACATGATGTTCATGTGACATCAACGTAGGGTAACAACATCATAGAGAGAGAATGTACTCTATCATTATAATAATCACACAAGAGGATATGTACCATCATTTCTTACTTGCAATAGAGTTAGGTTAAGAATTATGAGCTGCATTAGGTCAAGCATTGTCATCATATACGGAGTCAACAACACAGATTTGGGGCTCAGGATGTGTGGGGGAGTGTTAATAATCATGAAGAAGATAATAGGTAATAGGTAACATAGAAGAAGAAGAGGAGGAAGAAGGGTACCTTTTGAGGAAGAAGATGAGTGGCGGCGGCGAGCAGGGAGCGGTAGCAGCAGCGAGCAAGGAGCAGGGACCAGAGGCGGTGAGCAGGCAAGCAGGGAGAAGGGAACAGTGGCGGTGAGCAGGGAGCAGGGAACGGTGGCAGCGAGTAGGCGAGCTGGGACCAGGGACCGGCGGCGGTGAGCAGGCGAGCAGGGAGAAGGGACCGACGGCGATAGCGAGCAGGGAGCGGCGGTGGTGGCGAGTAGGGAGCAGGGACCGATGGCAGGGGCGAACAGGGAGCAGGGAGCAGTGGCGACAGAGAGCTGGGAGCAGGGAGTAGGCGAGTATGGAGCAGGGAGTGGAAGAATCACAAGACCTAAGCTAAATCGGGAATGAAACAGAGAAAGGGGAAGAGTCTAATTCACACATGTGTTATTAAGTTAACAATAGACGTCGGTTATTAAAGAAAACTGACGCTAAAAATAAAAGACATCAGTCAGAACAAAAAAAATGACACCTATGTTCTACTTTTGGCATCAGTTTCACCTAGAAAAACTGACATCTATCTACATATGTAGACAAAACAATTTGTTCTCAAATTATGACTAGAGTCGTCGGTTGTCATTGAAAATCGACGCCAAAGGGGGGTGAACATTTTCATAGGGACAACGCATGAAAACACATCGGCGTCGATTATTGCAAGAAAACTGACGATAAAAATGGGCCCAATTTCTGTCTCACAAAAAACCTTTATTCGTCGGTTATTTTGTCAACACCCGACGCCGTATGTTAAATTTTGGAGGTAATTTTTTAACTAGAAAATTTGGATTTGGCGATCGATTTTAGGCATCTGTTGCTTATTGAGGAATTGACGCTAAATAAAAAGTAATTACCGTGTCTGGACGCTCTTCATAGATAGATGTCAATTTGTGTATTCAACCGACATTGTAGGGTTTAGGCATCGGTTTCTTGTATACAACCAATGCATGTAAATGTGATGTTATAAGCCATTTCTGTAGTAGTGTGAGATCTTGAAGAACAAGGCTAAGAATCAATCATGGGGTGAAGAAAGATAACGCCCAACAACCATTAAAAGTGTTGAAGAATGTAAAGTCATCTTGGCATTGAATGAGAAGCATGATCTCATCGCTACAAAATTGTTCCAGAAGGATGTAAAATCTACAGGTGAAGAAGAGGATTTTATGTATATGAACCAGCAATACCAGCAAGATAGGGGCCCTAACAAGATTGACAAAATTGAGAACTTGTTAGGAAAGTCTTTGAGCCAGAATGAAGCACTTATGGGTCAGACACGGAGGGAGCTGTAAAACCAAGGTGCCCAAATCTACAACATTGAATATCAATTTTTTTAGTTAGCAGTAGAAGTAGCTTCCTTGAATATGTCCATTCATCAAGGAAATGCAGTTGTAGCCCATCAACATCACCAAGAAAAATTAATCTTTGTTGTCGAAGAGAGATATCAGCCACTGTAATATGTCATTTTAGTTTCACATGGACTCTTATCCTTCATATGAAAAAATACAATGAAGATGCTTGAAGGGTGACCCCACTATTTTAGACCACACTCTTATCATCTTGATGCTTTATGTAATATAAAAATCCATATATGTCAAACCCTTCATAAGGCATAACAATCATCTTTGTTTAAAGGTGATGTGTTTGCTATTTTAGCAATATAATTTGGTGTTTGACATATTGACATAAGATTTTATCTTCAAACCACCTAATAAATGTTTTGTTATGCTCTCTAGCAAGCCATATTTAATTGACTCAAGGATATGTTGTCTTGATGAAAATTGGTATGTTCAGTGATATAAATACTGACTCTGTCAATGTTGCACAGAATAAACATGTGTGCTTATTCTCACAACTCACGATTGATAACTTTCGTGCTCCTAAAGTCCCTCTTCTAGAATATTCTTTAAAATTATTATCACGTACATGAGTTGTATTACAACTCAGGAAATCATTGCAAAAGTATGTAACCTCCCTAGACATATAACTCTAAATAACAATCCCTTTAGGTCGATAATGGTTTTGAACATCACCTGTAAAACTAGTCATGTACCATTCAAAATGATACATCCAATGCAAGAAAACTGGTCACAACATTTTTCACTTCCCTAGTCAAATGGACAACAAGATGTACCACGATATGAAAGAATGAAGGAGGGAAATACATCTCAAGCTGGCACATGGTAAAGACCACTTCTCATTGAAACTTATAGAGATTCTCATGATCAATAAACTTTGTTGCATAGAGTGTTGAAAAAGAAATAAAGCCTGGTGACTGCAAGCCTTACATGCTTCGGTATGTAGTATAGATCGGATTGCAACATGAGATATTTGTTGCATTAGAGTGTGAAAATCATGAGATTTAAGACCTATCAGCTTCATATCATTCATTGATACCAATCTACAGATATTGGAAGAGTATCTCAATAGTACCTTAACATTAAGCAAGCACTCACAAAAGGTTTTCTTCTCCTTTCTGACAATGTGTAAAAAGCAGGAGGTAAATATGTTTTTTGATAACTACTAACTTATTTTGTTAATTATTCCTTATGCCCATATCACATAGGTTCATTATGGATTTGATTCCATCTTTAGTCTTACCTGGTATATTGAACATAATACCAATGATGCTATCATAGATATTTTTCTCAACATGCATGACATCAATCCAATGCCTAACAGCCAAAAAACTCCAATAAGGAAGATCTCAAAATATTGACCTCTTCTTGTATAAATATCTACCACTCTATGTGGGAATGGTACATTATGATCTCTTACCGAATGCATTGACAAAGTCTTTTACTCTTTCACAAACAACCTCCCCTAATATAGGTTTAGGGACACTTTGTTCCTCATTCGACCCATTGAATGATTTGCGCAACCTTCAATAAGGATGACCTTTTGGAAGAAACCTTTGCTGACCAAGATATATAGTTGTGCCACCACATTTTATTTGTAGTGATTTAGTGTTCTCTTCACATATAGGGAATTCTTTGGATCCTTTTACACTGTAGCCAGACAAATTCCCATATGCTCGTGTAAGACCCCTAACCTGGATTAATGCCTAATCATGCTTGATTATCTTCATTATGTACCTAGATGCCTAATTTAACCTTTTCTTATGTTTTATTTTCAATTATTTAAGATATGTTTTAAGTTTGGTCCAGTTTGGACATTGTTTGAGCAACTTATGCAATTTTCAACATTTGTTGGACTTTTATGCAGTTTGTGTACATATATGGTTTTATTGAAATTTTCACATGAATTTTGTTCCTCATATGTTTTCATATCATTCTGGATTTATTTGTACCATGGGGCTCCTAGATGCACCTTGGTTTTATGTGTGATATCTACCTAATGTTGAACTTAGGACTTCCTCCCATAGATGGGCTACCTTGTGTGATATTTCGATGGGTTTTCTTATGAGTGGGGTCGAGGGATGACCTGAGAATTAAGTATTAGTGGGACTTATGACTTTCCACTAACTTTGTTCTACTAGTTTGCATGGAAAATATTTTCTTGACCTTGGACACTTAGTGAGATTTGCTAGACACATTACCTCTTCATTCTCTCTCCCTTTTAGCTTCTTATACTTCCCTCCTTGCATGCCTTCAGGAAGGAATGATAATGGTACTTTATCTACTACTTTTATGACTTTAGTGAGATCAAGAAATTGTGGTTATATTATCTTCATGACTGAATGGTCTATGGTTATCTTAAGCCTCATGAATGATGGTTTTTCCTAGGATTTTGAGTAGATTTTTCCCTCCTTGTGTTTCAATTTGATAGTTACTTTTGGCACAATTTGGTTTGAACATTTTGTTCCAACTAATGGCTTCAACTTAGCTTTTGTTTTGGACTTTCTTATGCTTGAGAAATGATGGTCATGATGCTTTCCCAAATGTGTCAAGTTGATGGTCTTATTTCTCTCTCAAATGATGGTTTTCTTTGATGATTTGATCTAATTTTCTCTTATTTCCAGAACTCAATGGTTGGGCTTCTGGTGCCAACTGAAGATTCAAAACTTGTTTCTATTTGATTGATTGATGTTCTCAAGAACTGATTGTCATGTTTCTCCTATATTTTTTTCAAACGATGATTCCTTAAACCCTAGCCAAACAATGTTTTTTTCCCCTCAAATGAATCGATGATTTCACTCGATGTTGAAGTCTATTTTACATCTAGTTATGAAATTCAACGGTCTCGTTAAGTTCACAATTTATGGCTATCTTAATTTCTGATTTTCTAATTTCTCTAATTGTTAAATCGATGGTACTCTTTAGTGCCACTGCCGATGGTCATCCTAAAAAGGTTATGGACTTTTTTCTTTAAGTATTAGAATGATGGTTCACTTAATTGATCAAGCAATGGTTTTTCTTAGATGAATGCCACATGTTTTTACATGTTTTGGATCCAATGGTTTTACCTTTATAGCTTTTGAAGGTTTTGGTGAGGATTTATACTTAGAAGTTTTGGGTTTGATGCCCTAATCCAACGGTTATGTTTTATGCAACCATGATTCAATGGTGGTGATTCATATAAATGATGCAGCTGTCTTAATTGCCTTGAACTTGATGGTCCAATATGTGATCTATCATTTGATGGGTTGTGCTTAGTGCAGTAGATATGATGGTGGTGATTAATACACATAACTCAAAGGTCATATTTACCTTGAAATTGATAGTTTTATGTATGATTTGATGGCTTGTGCTTGCTATATCTAACCCAATGGTTTGGATTTGACAATTTAGAGTCAATTGTTTTAAGCATATGAGTTTGTAGCCTTACCTTGGCCCTCAAATAAATATAAACCTAAGGTTGATGTAAAGTGCTGATTTGTAATGTTAAGTTCAACTTGCATTGTTAACTCTGACCCTGGTACAACTAAATCATGATGGTTAATTATACATAGTTTCCTCTCATATTGTTATGATAAAGGAACTCACTTAATTCTAAGATATTCTTCCTATGTTATCCTATAAAAATCTTTTAGTTCCTTATTCCAATGTTATGCTAAACATATGTTTCACAAGTATGATGTTGGTTTTTTTAGCCTTTTCGAAGGTATGGAAAGATAATGATGTTCTTGATGAAAGCAATGTGAATGGTCTTATGACTTTGGCAATGGTTTTGTGCCATAATCGAGGTGATATCCTATATATTATGTGATAGGGATTGGTATCCCATGATGATGAGATGATGGGTATGGAATCATGTATGGCAGTAAAATAGTACCATGTGATGATGTGATCATCTTTTGATTTCATACATTTTATATCTCATGGAGTTGTTATATATTAATTCTTGCTAGAAATGAATTAGGTTTTGTTTGTCCACTTGTTTGATAAAGCCTTAATTCACCCAATTGGTTTTATTTAATCAAGTGAAACCTTGATCATGTACTTCCCTATGTTGTAGATCCATTCCAGTGTCAAGACTTGATGGATGGTGAAATGTGTATTCCTCTAATGGTTACTCAGATTTGTATATTGTTGAGTATATGCATTCTCACAGGATTGGCTGCGGTCATACCCTGGAATGAGAATGGTTGAGGCCGTATCTCAGATGATATGATTATGTATATGTGATATGTTTTGAGGATGATTATGGTTGTACCTGGACAGGAGAACGAATGAGGTCATATCTCAGTTTCACTAGTGTCATTACCTATACCAAGGACAAACTAGGCTATTTTGTAGCTTGACTTATGTGTCACTGTGGTGGACCCGTACTGACTGAGGGACAAGAAGATCTTAAGATTCCAGCCATCCTAGTTCTTATACAGAACTGATTTTGAGTTAGCAATGGTCAATTAAAGTTTGAATGGTACGACTCAAACTCCCCAGGGCTTAATAAAATATGTAAATAACTGTGTAGTATATCTATTAGGTCTACACACAATGCTTCACATTGGATGATAACCCTTGTTTGCTCTTTTCACATATAGATGATGTGTAGTGGGATAAGATAAGTAGCAATGCTTATTTAGTTAGGTATACTGATATTATTGGTTATATTTATGATTTTAGTTACCTCATGCTATTAGCAATGCCTATACTATTAATCATGCCCATACTATTAGTTATGCTTATGTTATTAGAATTGCTTATGATGTTAGTCATGCCTATGTAGTTAGATATGCTCATACTGCTAATCATGCTCATGCAAATAGTTATGCTTAGGTTGTTAGCTCTACTCATGATGTAGATATGCTTATCCTATCAAACATATTATATTGTTAAGATGTGTTATGCTATTAGAGATGCCTATACTATTAGATATGGTATACAGTTAGGTATGCTTACGCTATTAGTTTTGTTTATGATTGTAGACATGCTATATTGTTAGACATGCTCCTCTTATTCAAACATGCTCATATTGTTATTGATATTTATGACGCTAATTACGCTCATGGTGTTGGTTATGCTCATGGTAATTTCTACATCTGGTAATTGAGAATAAGGCTAGCTTCTAAGACTCTTATTAGAATTGCTCTAAATAAAGTCCTTATAAATGACAATCACATTTTGCTTCTTTATATATCTATTTGTTTAACCTGCTTAATCTACTTAACCTGTTGAATAACACAACCTGTTGTAATCGATAAGCATTTTTTAGAGTTATATCTCTTGCTCGGACATGGGTCTCACATGTGGGTCAACACAATCTTTTTAGGTGATCGCCAGTAGTCGTAGCAGACCCTAGCAGCAAGGAGGAGATGATATGATGGAATAGAGACTGAGTTGATTAGACATCTTGTATGTCCTATAGTCATTCTTGTACTCTCAAGTTTGGACAGGATAGTTTTTTTATATAGTTTTAATTGACTCGAGCTATCATACTATTTTGATGTAGTACATGTGGATGATATCTCTTGTGTATATGTAGTGGCTAAGGCCATAGAACCTTTGTAAGATATTTTTGGTGTGATTTATCAAATATTTTGAGATGTTGTGCTTTTATGCAAATGTTTTAAAATAAAATTGTGAAAATTTAATCAATTTTAATTAACCATCCTATTAGTGATGTGTTTTATTAGCGGTTGATCATGTTTTAGGTTTTGAGTAATCTCACTTTGTGTGACGGGTTGTCACATTTGGTGGTGCAAGAGATCTAGGTTCCCTGAGTCTATAAGGACACTAGGACTTAGTCCTAGGAGGATAACTAAGTAATGAAACTGACATGAATATAATGCACACAACCTAAATTTAGTACATGGATGCCCTGGCCAGGTATTCATTTGTTGAAGGAAAGGAAAGTATGGACATCTTTGATTGTTATCTTTCTGATTACCTTGATCAAGTAGTCAGTTGGAAATAATCCAAAGAGCATAATAATTCATAAACCATGGTGAACATATCATAATTATACCATAAAGGAAAGGTGAAAATCATATGATAACTCATCAAAACTTTGAAGTTTGATGATTAAAGAAAGAGATCTGACACCACAAAAAAAAATATTTGAATGAAAATAATCTAAGAAGGGGTTCCTAAAACTATGATTCTGGAAAATAATCGAGTAAAAAAAAAGATGAATCTGTGTTGTGTAATAACCTAAGATGTAAAATTCATATAAGAATAAGAGAATTCCAATGATAAACACAATATGAGATAATAAAAGCCAATAAATATGGATGAAAAAAAGGAACCTGAGTTAATCTCAAAACCACCCCTACATGCAAAAAGATGTTAATATAAAATTTCCATGACATATAAAAGAAATTAAAAGGGAAATGATTCTTGTTTAATGGATAAGAACAAAGAATATGATGAACAACCCCTAAAAGAGTGAATGAGAAACATGATAAATGAGAAGATACACATAAGTATGATACATGACTAACATGAAAGAGTAAGGAAGTATGATACTCATGTAAATTCCTATCCAACTGGCAAGGAGTTAAAGTGAAAAAGCAAATAATACATAAGGGGTTGTAACTTGTTTGCTAATGGTAGGATCGATAACCCCCCTTTGTTAGAAACCCTTGGGATGGTATGAGTGTTTTGTGGGAGGTATACCCTTCCCCTTGTACTCTTCCTTTATTGGGATGATGCATTCAAGTGGATCTTATGCCACTTTGTATGCAAGGATTTGATGTAATCCTAGGGATGGATATCTTGGTGTAACATTCGGGTATTTTGGACTGTAGTTCTTGGATTGTAACTTTTGTTATAGGGATAATTTTGAGTTTTCTAGGAAGTTAGGAAGACCCTTCCAACATGCTAGATGCTTACTATGATGGAAGGGAAGCTGATAAGACAAGGATATGAGGTCTTCTTGACACATGCAGTGAATACCAAGGTTATGAGTCCTAGTATCCATGGTGTATCAGTGATATGTGAGTTGAAAATGTTTAGATGAGTTCTTGATGTTCCTTTACCTAGAGAGAGTCATATCTTGAGGTGCTCCAATGACTCTTCAAGAAGCATTAGGATGATTCTATGATGGTATAACTACAAACAACATGACAAGGTGTACAAATAGGTGACATCATACATCATATCAAAGTAGCACAACATAATCTTGATGGTTTCCATGAGACATGTGAGTATTGGGCCAGTACTTTTTCACAACCATACATGACATCATAAAGTCATATATAGTAGGAGATGCAGGACACTCTTTGTTTGGCATGAGTAGGCAAGTATTAGCTTGAAGGTACATTGTTTCAACAATAGATGGAAGCAGGTTGAGATAGGAAAAATAACATGTTGTTAACCATGGTGGACTACTAGAGTTCCAGGTTGGAGTCATTATCAGAGTTGCATAGGGTATGTCATAGTTCCATGTCCCACGATAGAGGAAGTGTCATCCTAATACTGAATAAGTGATATAGACAATGGACATGAAGTTAAATGAGGGTGTTGGTGTGATGGATTTTGTGTTGATCCTAGATAGCACATACATGTAGAGGAGGAGGGTCATAGTTTAGTAGAAATGTTGTGACATCACCATGGTTTGATAGAACCTTGTGTGAGATAGAGGATAAGATGCATAGAAGATAACCATCCTTGTTTGCTTTAGATTTTGAGGGTGAAATCCTTATTAGGGGTTATGATTGTAAGACCCCAGACCTGGATTAATGCCTAATCATGCTTGATTATCATAATTATATGCTTAGAGTCCTAATTAAACCTTTTCTTATGTTTTGATATCAATTAATTAAGCTATCTTTTAAGTTTGGTCCAATTTGGACATTGTTTGAGAAAGTTATGCAAATTTGTGCACATTTTGGACTTTGATGCAATTTTCCCACATCTATGATTTTACTTGCAACTTGTCACATGATTTTTGTTCCTCACATGTTTTCATATCATTCTGGACTTATTTTTACCATGGGGAGCCTAGATGCACCTTGGTTTTATGTGTGACATCTACCTAAGGTTGAACTTAGGATTTCCACCCATAGATGGGCTACCTTGTGTGATATTTCGATGAATTGCCTTGTGAGTGAGGTCAAGGGCTGACTTGGTAATCAAATTTCGGTGGGCCTCCTGACTTCCAACTGATGTTGGGCTTCTGGTTTGTATGGAAAAGATGCTCTTGGTCTTGAACACATGGTGAGATTGGCTAGACATTGTACCTCTTCCTTCTCTCTACCTTTTATCTTCTTATACTTCCTTCCTATCATGCCAACGAATTATTTACACTCCTAGCTCACATTCTCTTCTTCCCTACTTCCTGGATCTTGTCCCCCTCTTGGTTGAGAGTAAGGAGCCCAAGGTAGATGAAGCTTGGTCGATCTACTTGCATGTGCACATAGAGCTCAGTTCTACCATCTCTTCAAGCTTGGGGAGCCTCCTTAGCTTGTTCTTGACCTAAGAAAGTAAGAACTTCTCTATTTCTTTCATTTTCCTTGCTTTCCTAATTTTCCCTCTCTTATTCTTGGTCGGATCCATGGTTTCCATGGTTTAGTTTGTGCTAGAACTCTTGAAGAACACCTTTCTTCTTGCTTCATTGACCTTGGGTTGCTTGTTCTTAGAGAAAAGCTATCTTGGACGAGTAGGGATATCAAAGCTAGGATTTATTCCTCTATTGCTCGATCCACCTTAATGTTTGGAGCATCATATTCATCCTTGAGGTGAGTTATATAACTCTCTTCATGTTTATTGCTTACATTAAACTTGCCATGAACAAATCTTGCTCTAAAACATAGCAAATTGAAATTCAAATCCTTATTTAAGTTGTACATATATATGAGGATTTTTCAGTAGATAATCTTCTTGTTACTCTCCTTAATATTTTCCACATTCTCAGTTTTGGAATATGAGCTTTATATGTTTCTTGAACATGTATGGGTGGTGTTGTTGTGGTGAGAATCAATGGCTGTCCTTGATATGTTTTGAGCTGATTTCTACCTTACCTCATGATATGATGGCTAGTCTTTTGTGTAGAACCATAGTGGTGCTTTGATACTATTTGATGGCATTGTTATATTCCTAATAACCCATGATCATAACAATCTTAACTCTGGTTGGTCAATGGTTTCCATAATCATAGTTATTAATGGTGTTTGAATTGTTGAAACTATGGTTTACTTGATGCCTTGAAACATTTTCTCACATGTTGAGTGACCCAAAAGTTTGGCCTGTAGGAAGGAAGGATTATGGTACTTTAGCTACTATTTTGATGACTTTAATGAGCTCAGGAAGTGACAGTTATATTGTCTTCGTCACTGAATGATCGATGGTTATCTTAAGCCTCATGAATGATGGTTTTTCATAGGGTTTTGAGAATATTTTTCCCTCATGGTGTATCAATCCGATAGTTAGTTTTGGCACTGTTTTGTTGGACCATTTTGTGCCAACCAATGACTTGGACTTAGCTTCTATTTTTTACTTTATTCTTCTTGAGAAATAATGGTCATGATGCTCTCCCAAGTGGGTCAAGTTGCGGTTTTCCTTTCGGAAACTATGGTAGTTGATTCAAAGCTTGAGGAGGTGAAGAGGTTTTGTGGTTTCACTGAAGGAATTTTCTTGTCTAGTAATGGAAGGTCGGGAGGTATGGGTCTCTGGTGGAAAGATATCGAGGTTGACATTATAAGTTACTCGGCACATCATATTGAGTGTTGGGTTAAGGATGACACAACAAAGACAAAGTGGAAGGAAGTGGCAATGTATGGATGGGCTGAGCAGCAATACAAATTTCACACATGGGACCTCATGAGGCAACTTATGAGAGGATCTGATAGTCCTACGATCATGTTTGGAGATTTCAACCAGATCTTGTCAAATGATGAAAAGTGGGGTGGACCCCCTAGAGCTGAAAGGTGGATGCAAGATTTTCGTGACAGTTTGGATGATTGTGCACTCTTTGATTTGGGTTATACTGTCAAACTGTATACTTGGGAAAAAGGCAAAACCATGGACAGCTTGGTGAGGGAGAGACTGGATAGATCCGTGGCTACTTATGAATGGAGGATCTTGTTCTCGGCTTGCAGAGTTATACACCTTCCTTTTTATCAGTCAGATCATTCCCCCATTATTCTCACGGCGGATAGAATAACAGAAAAAAAAATTGAAGAGACAGCATTATTTTCATTTTGAGCTGATGTGGGTGAGCGAGGAAGGTTTCTGAGACTATCCAAACTGCCTGGCGCGAGCATCACAGAGGTGGACTGGTGGACAGACTGGTAGGATGTGGGGAAAAGTTGGACCACTGGGCAAGGAACCACTTCTCAAATACCATGAAAAATATTAAGGAGACGGAAAATCTTCTAGCAGAGGAACAAGAGAAACCACCCGATAATCAGGTGTTGCAAAACTGTGAGAAGTTGGCTCGAGAAATACATATGTGGCATAGACGAGATGAAGAATATTGGTGTGTGAGAGCTAGAGTGTATGAGATGAAGGCTAGCGATAGAAACACCGCTTATTTCCATCACAAAGCTTCTCACAGGAGTAAGAGAAATCATATAAACCATCTGCTTGACAAGGGGGCGTTGTGCGGTCAGAAGAGGAGGACATCCAAGCTGTGGTGCTAGATTTCTTTGAGGATTTGTTCGCTACCAGCTCTCCGCATGATATGGAGGAGGTGGTTAGAGGTTTGAAACAGAAGGTGGACTCTTCCATGAATGACTCACTAGAAAGGGACATCACTTATGAGGAAATTTAGGAGGCCGAAGCTGGAATGCACCCAAATAAAGCTCCGGGCCCGGATGGGTTGAAACCCCTATTTTATCAGAAGTACTGGACTATCGTGGGAAAGGATGTTGCTATCTATATAAAGGGGTGGTGGAAAGGGCACGGGGACATTGGCAAACTGAATTCCACCTTGGTGGTGTTGATCCCCAAGGTGGAAACCCCAAATACCATTTTGGACTATAGACCTATTAGCCTCTGCAATGTGGTTAATAAGATTGTTGCTAAAGTATTGGCAAATAGGCTCAAACCTATGATGGATTCTCTGATTTCTGAAAACCAAAGTGCATTTATTCCGAGAAGAATGAGTACAGATAATGCACTGGTAGCTTTTGAAGTTTTCCATAGGATGAAGATGGAGGGAAAGAAGAAGAAAGGTAATATTTCTTCGAAACTTGACATGTCTAAAGCTTATGACAGAGTGGAGTGGTCTTTCCTAGACCTTGTGCAAGAAAAGTTGGGGTTTGGTGGGATGTGGAGAAGTAAGGTTATGGAGTGTATCTCTTCTGTGTGTTCGTCTTTTGCCATCAACGGTTACTGGTCCAGGATGATACTGCCATCCCACGGCCTAAGGCAAGGTGATCCCCTCTCCCCCTATCTTTTTATTCTTTGTGCAGAAGCTTTCTCTACGTCCATTACTCTAGCTATGAGTGAAAATTATATCCGGGGTGTAAAGGTCAGTAGAAATGGATTCCCCATCTCTCACCTCTTCTTTGCAGATGATAGCATCCTTTTTTCAAGAGCAACTAAAGATGAGTGCCTGAAAATAGCTAATCTTATTAGCCAGTATGAATAGGCATCGGGTCAAAGAATAAACTTATCCAAAACTGAAGTTGTTTTCAGCAAAGGGGTGCCTTTCCATAGGAAAGGTGAGCTATGTGATCTTCTCAAAGTGAAGGAGGTAGAGAGACATGTGAAGTACTTGGGGCTCCCAGCAGCAGTGGGGAGGTCGAAGAAATAAGTTTTCAACTACATCAAAGAGAGAGTTTGGAAAAAGCTTCAAGGTTGGAAAGAAAAACTTTTTTCTAAGCCGGGAAAAGAGGTGCTAATTAAGGCAGTGGTGAAAGCCATCCCTATGTACGTCATGAACATCTTCCTTCTACGGGTGGGTCTGATTGATGAGCTTCATAGTTGTATAGGGAAATTTTGGTGGGGAGCAAAGAACAATGAGCAAAAAATGTCATGGTTGAGCTGGGCCGCGTTGTGTAAACCAAAAAGAGATGGAGGTCTGGGCTTTAGAGATCTACACACTTTCAACCAGGCGATGCTATCCAAACAAGCACGGAGGCTGTTAACAAAGACGAATACTCTAGCTCACAAAGTTCTCAAAGCACGCTATTTCCAAAGGACTTCACTACTCGATGCATGTAGAGGACACAACCCGAGTTTTACATGGTGAAGTATTTGGGGAAGCAAACCAGTGCTAGTTGAAGGCACAAGCTGGCATGTGGGTAATGAGAGAGACATTCACATCTGGACAGACAAAAGGATAAAGGGACAGCAAAAATGCTTTCAGGAATCACATCCTTTACTACCCAGAGATAAAGAATTTGTACACGAGCTCATAGATATGGAAACTGGAAAATGGGATTCCCAAATCATAGAGGAGATATTCCCTGCAGACGTCCAAGCTGGTATCCTCACAACGCCTATTAGCTATCGCCTCCCTTAAGATGTTCTGATGTGGTGGCCAGACACGAAAGGTTGTTTTTCAGTAAAGTCAGCTTACTAGTTGTGTGTTCTGGGAAAGGAGGAATTTATTAGATCGCGAATAGAGGACAGAGATGAAGTCTAGAGGACTGTATGGAAAGCTCAACTACCGCCAAAAGTTTCTCATTTTCTATGGCAAGCTTGCACGGGGAGGCTGGCGACAAAAGGAAGATTATGGGATAGACACTGTATTCTAACGGCAGCTGCTCGAGATGCAATGCGGTAAAGGAAACCATTACTCATTCCATCTTTGAGTGACCGGCGGCCGGGGCAATATGGAAGTGAGAACTAGATCCTAGTTGTTTACTGGAACTGAGCGGCAAACAGCCTGCAGAAGCTTTGCTCCACCTACAGACCAGCCTTAACCACCCTACCTATATGGGAGCAGTTGGCTTGATGTGGGCGATGTGGACCTACAGAAACAAGTGCATGTTTAGTAATACAGAAGTAAATGTACACTTGATCATCCGGAAAGTTGTCAGCTTCATGGATGACTTCAGCAGGGTCAATGAGGGGGCACGGAACAGAGAACCAGTAATCATTATCATAGATACAGCTACATGGGTACGGCCGTCACAAGGCATACTCAAGATCAATTATGACGCGGCAATGGGACAGAACGTCTGGACTGGGTTGGGGGGAGCTATTTGAGATGTTGAAGGGAGGCTCATGGCAGTGGTAGCTAAACAAGGGGCTAATCCGGGGGATGTGCAGATCGCTGAGGCGCAGGCAGTGCTAGCAGTAGTTAAGAAAGCAGCAGTCTGGGGCTTTACTTCAGTGATCGTGGAGTCTGATTCAAAAGGTGTTGTTGATGCCTTACTCACTACGCATGAGAGAAGAGACCACCTGGGTCTTATTATAATAGATATTAAGTCTGTAGTTAGTTCTTTTAATTTCTACTCCTTTTCCTTTGTTAAGAGATATTGTAATAGGTTGGCACATGAGGTGGCTAAAAGTGCCTTATATGGCATGATTAGTTCAACCAGGGAGCCAACTTCTTTACCGAACTCGTTGTGGGAGTTTTCTCGCTCTCATTTGGAGTAAATAAAATGGTTCCACCTTCAAAAAAAAAGTGGGTCAAGTTGATGGTCATAATTCTCTCTCAAATGATGGTTTCTCTCTACTGATTTGAGCTAATTTTCTCTTGTTCCATAACTCGATGGTTGGGCTTCTTGTGATAAATGATGATTCACACCTTGCTTCTATTTGATGGCTTGATTTACTCAAGAATTGATGGTCATGTTTCTCCTAGCTTTTTCTCAAACGATGGTTCCTTAAACCCTAGCAAAACAATGGTTTTCCCCCCAAATGAATTGATGATTTTACTCGATGTTGAAGTATGTATTCCATCTAGTGATGAAATTTGATGGTCTCACGAGGTTCACAATTGATGGATATCTTAATTGCTGATTTTTTGATTTCTCTAAGTGTTGGATCAACGATACTCTTTAGTTGCACAACCGATGGTAATCCAAAAAAGTTATTGACTATTTTCTCTAACTATTAGAATGATGGTTCATTTAGTTGCTCAATGTATGGTTTTTCTTAGATGAACACCCCCAAGCTTTTACATGTTTTGCATCTGATGGTTTTACCTGTATAACATTCTAAGGACTTGGGTGAGGATTTATACTTAGAAGTTTTGGGTTTGATTCTCTAATCCAATGGTTATGTTTTATGCAACCATGATTTAAGGTGGTGATTCCTATACACAATGCAATGATCTTAACTGCTTTGAACCCAATGGTATGATCTGTGGTCTATATTTTGATGGGTTGTGCTTAGTGCAATTGATCTTATGGTTGTGATTAATACACATAATTCAAATGTCATGTTTGCCTTGAAACTGATAGTTTTATGTATGATTTGATGGCTTGTTCTTTCTGCACCTAACCAAATGGTTTGGATTTGATGATTTAGAGTCAATTATTTTAAGCCCATGAGTTTGTATTCTTACCTTTTCCCTCGAATAAATATAAAACTAAGGTTTTTGTAAAGTGTTGATTTGTAATGTTAAGTTCAACTTGCGTTGTTAACTCTAACCCTAGTACAACTAATTCATGGTGGTTAATTATACCTAGTTTTCTTGCATATTGTTATGATAAAGGAATGCACTTAATGCTAAGATTATCTTCCAATGTTATCCTATAAACATCTTTTACTTCCTTATTCTAATATTATGCTGAACATATGTATCACAAATATGATGATGGTTTGTTGAGCCTTTGGAAGGTATGGAAAGATAATGATGTTCTTATTTGAAACAACCTGAATGGTCTTATGACTTTGCAATGGATTTGTGCCTAACTCAGGTGATATCATATGTATGACGTGATAAGGATTGGTATCCCATGATGATGAGATGATGGGTATGGAATCATGTATGGCAATAAAATAGTACCATGTGATGATGTGATCAGCTTTAGGTTTCAAACATTTTATATCTTCTGGAGTTGTTATATATTAATTCTTACTAAAAATGAATTAGGTTTTATTTGTCCACTTGTTTGATAAAGCCTTATATCACCCAAGTGGTATTAACTAATCTAGTGAAACCTTAATCATGTAGTGCCCTTTCCCATAGATCCATTCCAGTGTCAAGACTTGCTGGATGGTGAAACAAGTATTCCTTTAATGTAAGCTCAGGCTCGTATACTATTGAGTATATACGTGTTCATAGGGATGGCTACGGTAGTACCCTGGATAGAGAATGGTTAAGGATGTATCTCAGATGATATAATTCAATGTATGTGATATGTTTTGAGGATGGATGCGGTCATAACTCGATAGGAGAACGACTACAGCCATATCTCAGTTTTACTAGTGCTGTGACATGTACCTAGTATGAACTAGGCTATTTTGCACCTTGACCTTATGTATCATTGTGGAGGACCCATACTGAATGAGGGTGTAGAAGATCTTAGGATTTCAGTCATTCTAGATCTTGTGTGACATTGATTTTGACTTAGCAATGGTCAGTTGGAGTTTGGGTGGTACAACTCAAACTCCCTAGAGCTTAATAACATATATAAACGTCCGTGTAGTATATTTGTTAGGGTTACACACAATGCTTCACATTGGATGATAATCTTTGTTTGCTCTTTTCACATATAGATGATGTATAGTGCAATAAGAGAAGTAGACATGCTTATGTAGTTAGGTATACTGATATTGTTGGTTATATTTATGATTCTTGTTACCTCATGCTATTAGCAATGACTATACTACTAATCATGCCTATACAGTTAGTTATGCTTATGCTATTAGAATTGCTTATAATGTTAGTCATGCCTATGTAGTTAAATATGCTCATATTGCTTATCATTCTCATGCTAATAGTTATCCTTAGGCTGTTAGCTCTACTCATGTTGTAGATATGCTTATCCTATTGAAAATATTATATTTTTAAGATGTGCTATGCTATTAGAGATGCCTATGTTGTTAGATATGGTATAGTGTTAGATATTCTTACACTATTAGTTTTGTTTATAACTGTAAACATGCTCTATTATTAGACATGCTCTATTGTTAGACATGCTCATATTATTCAAATATGCTGATATACCTTAGAATCCCTTTATTAGGAGGTAGGGGAAGAGGTAAAGACTTTGGGAAGCTTGTGGATGATCTCCGCATAGCCATTGACAAGTGGGTTGGGATCTCGATGTCCTTCGTGGGGCGTCTAGTGTTGTGCAAGTATGTCTTGATGTCCAAATTCTACTTTTGGTGTAATCAAACTGAGCTACCCTTGTTCATTATAGATAAAATTCAGAGCCTCATTAGTGGGTTCCTATGGGGCGATAAGGCCCATGGTGTTGCATGGGACACCATTGCCAGGGACCTGAAGTAGGGCGGTCTGGGTTTGCAGGACACTAGATCTTTGGCGGAAGGCTCTACACTCAAAAGAATTGATAGGCTTTTGATGGATACTTAATCCATTTGGTCCAGATGGATAAAGTGGCGGTACGGCAACCTTGAGAGTGCTGAAGGAGAATATGGGTGCTTGCTTACCTGGCGGAGAATGAAACAGGGGTGGCCAAAAGTGAGGAGCAAGTACTTGTTTAATGAAAATGTTGTGTGTACAAGAATATCAGAGAAACCTTGGATTCTCAAGTATCTTGGACCTGAGGTACCATGGGAAAAGTTGCTCTGGAATAGGCTCCATTCACCTAAGTGGAGTTGTTGCTTGTATAGAGTGATTCTGGGCCATCTTCCCACTGTTGATAGATTGATCAGGTGGGGGATGGAGGTGAACCCCCTCTTCCTTCTCTGCAAGTCTGAGGAGGAATCACATGGTCATCTTTTCTTCTCTGGTTCTTTCTCCAGATTTTTTTGGACTCGCTGGTCCTAGAAATGTGGGTGGGTGGGTTGCCGCCTCTTTCTTTGGCCGAAGGGGTTTCTTGGATCATGTCCCTAACTACCAGGAACAAGAACATGTTGGCGTTTGGGGGAACGGGGATGGCCTCCATCATCTATCTCATCTGGCAGTAAAGGAATAGAAAACTTCATGGGGGTGATGAGGTTGATAGAGTGGCTTGTTTTGACGATCTCAATGAGAGGATAGCCATGGTTTGTAAGGTTAGACCTGAGATTTATAAGGGTCTTGACCAAGTTGTCATATTATAGTGGGGGTTTTTTGTAGTTAATCTCCCCTGGTCTTGACCTTGTTGTTTGACTACAAGGGGGTTTTGTAGTTAACCTCCCTCTGTACAATATAGACTCACCTATACTTTTCTTTGATTAGTAATATTTTACCTTATCCAAATATGTTAATATTGTTATCGATATTTATGATGATAATTAGGCTCATGATGATGGTTATGATCATGCTAGTTTCTACATCTGGTAATTGAGAATAATGCTAGATTCTAAGACTCTGATTAGAATTTCTCTTAATAAAGCCCTTATAAATGATAATCCCATTCTATTTCTTTATCTGTCTATCTGTTTAATCTTATTAATCTACTTAATCTATTTAATTGCATAACCTATTGTAATCAATAAGCGTTGTTGGAAGTAATATGTCTCGTGGGGACATGGGTCTCACCCGTGGGTCACCACAACCACTTTTGGTGATTGTCAATGGCCATAGAAGACATGTGGCAGTGAGGAGGAGCGGATGCGATGGAACATAGAAGGAGTTGATTAGATGTCTACTATGTCCCTAGAGTCATCCCTATACTCACAGGTTTGGGTGGGAAAGTTTTGTATATTGTGTTTTATTGACAAATGATATCATAGTATTCTAGTGTTGTACGTGTGGATGATATCTATTTTGTATATGTTGTGGCTGACGCCATAGAGCATTTGTAAGAGAGTTTTGGTATAATTTTTGAAATAATATGAGATGTTGGGCTCTTATGGAATTTTTTTAAATAAAATTGTTACAATTCAATAAGTTTCAATTAACCCTCTTTTTAGTGATGTGCTTTATTAGTGTTTGATCGTGTTTTAGGTTTCGAGTAATCTCATTTTGTATGATGGGTTGTCAGAACTAGAATGTCATTAATAGTGCAAAACAACATAGCATTGAAACGAAATGTCTCTCTATATGAAGCATCATAGGTCATCACACCTTGTCCCTAGAGTTTCTTTAAGTCATCTATTAGAGGTTCAAAATAAACATCAATATTATTGCTAGGTTGGTTAGGGCCCGATATCTACAATGACAACATGAGATACTTATTTTTCATACACAACCAGGGAGGAAGATTGTATATAACAATCATAACATGCCAAGTGCTATGTTGGCTACTCAATGTACTGTATGGATTCAACCCATTGGTACAAAGGCCAGGTCTTAGATTCCTGACTTCTTCACCAAATTTTACGTACAATAAATCAATCTTCTTCCACTATGGGGAGTGAGATTCATGTCATAGGATCCCATCATTATTTTTCTTTACCTCTACATGCCACCTTAACTTCTCCACATCCTTGGTATTAGAAAGCAAGCATTGAAACTATGGTATTATAGGTAGATACCAAATCACCTTGCTAGGAGAGCCAGTTTTATACTTCCTCGAAGTTGTCACTTTATACCTTGACGCCCCACATTTTGGACAATTTTTCAAATTGATGCAATCCTTTTGAAATAACACACATTCACTCGGGCATGCATGTATCTTCTTAGCCTTTATTCCCATTGGGCACATCATTTTCTTTAATATGGATGTTGAGATTGGAAGCTCGTTGCCTTCAGGAAGAATTTATTTCAACAATGAAAACAATGATGTGAAAGTTTTATCGCTCCGTCTATTGTTAGCCTTCAAGTATACAATCTCAATACAAAACTCAACTTCGTAAAAAAGTACAACCTAAATATAATAGTATCTTAGCATCATGCACAATGTTACTAAATAAGGAAGGTGGATCATTGTGCTCTACTCCACAACTATCTAGAATGGCGCCAACCATGTCTATCAGAATTAGTTCATTCACAACTACATCATCGTCGAAAATTTCTTGTTCAATACAAGAACTACTATCAACATCTATTGATCTCATAGTATGATTATCTTCATGCCAATACCATTATGTATATCCTTGTACAATCCCGTTGCACATGACATGACTTATGATTTTGTCAACAATTTTGACTTTGAAGTTGTTACTGCAATTCCTACATGGATAATAGAACCTCTCTCTAGGTCATTTCTTATGTTCCTCTAAAAATCTTACAAACTAATCAAGACCAATAAAAAAACTCCAGAGTGCAACTATTTGGAATGGATATCCATGATCTATCCATTCTTTAATCAAAGAGAAAACAAGTATTAGGGTTTAATGATTAGGGTTTATCATTTAGGATTCAGGGATAGGGGTTTACATTTTAGGGTTTATGGTTTATAAATTAGGATTTAGGGTTTATGGTTTACAAGTTAGGGTTTAGGGTTCAATAATGAATGTGTATACCACCTATCCCATTCTTGAACACCTATTCTCACTAGTAAGTGTATAATGTGTATTCATTTTTCAAAGAAAAAATGGTATTATTTCCCTCCAATTCTCCAAGTATTTCGATGTAGATGGAAAATATCCACCTACATATGTACTTAGATAAAAAACCGAGAAGTGTTGACAAAACATCTTAAACACTAAATGCACATTATACACTTACATAAAAGTGATATTAGTGTTCAAGAATAGTCTTAAACCAAGGACTATCAAATATTTACTTCTAATGAGTAAATCTCAGATGAGTTTCTAAGCCAATAGATATATGTCCAAAATTAAGGTTTACAATTCAAATCAATTCAGTGTAAATACAAACCTAGCAAAAGAATATATATGTCCTAATTAAGTTTGTGATTTAAATTTAAGAAAATGTGTAACAATTTTAGTGTAAATCAAGCTACTTTAGGTCATTCATATCAATTCAGTTTAATTAATCAAATTAAATAATGCAACCAAATAAACAAGAATTTAATACATGAATTTCAATTATAAAAGAAATTACAAAACCTTAATTACATTTAATTACAAAATCCTTATTAAAACCATAATCAAGTTATAAATTTAAATCCTAATTTATGGATTTTTTTAAAGAGAACACATTTATAAACCAAACAACAAAAAAAGCTAACAAAAATAAAAGAACACCTTGGTTAGCTAGTAATAGTGGCCAACATCAACGTCAGTAGAAGGAGCAGCAGTGGTAGCAGGACCAGCGGTAGCAATAGGAGCAGCGGGAGCAATGGTGCGAGCAATAACAGTGGCACAACAATGATCAACGATAGAGGCACAAGCATGAGAAATGATGGCACGAGCAACACTGATGACAAGAATCACCAGAGCAAGAAAAATGACTAGGTATTACACATTGAAACATGGAAGTGGGGAAAAACGTTCCACGTGTACTGTCTAGTGGACCATAGTCGTTTGTTGTATATGAAACCAACGACCAAGTCCATACTTAAATGTCATTTCATTCAATAAAAATGAAATAAATTGGTCCTACATGTGGCCGACCTAAAGGGAACTTAGTCATTAATTTTATAAGCACATCTGATGATAGAGATCATACTTAGACACTAGTTCATTCAACAAAACCAATGACATAGGCCCTTACCCAAATTGAAAATGACGGCCTCAGTACGGCCTTAAACGTCGGTTTAGGATACAAAACCGATGACTAAGGACATTTAGAAGGGAACCATATTTTTATAGGATGTGGCATGATCACCCTCTATCAACAGTTGAACAATTAGCATCAATATTGTAGCTAACAATTATTTTGTGGGGGGAAGTATGTACATCATCAATTTTATTCTAGAGAAACTTACGATAGAGGTAATTTGGAGGTAAAATTTATTTCACAGGAGAGTGTTTGTTGTTGGTTCCCTAGAAAATGACGCTTAACTGAAAACTTTTTGGAGGAAATTTTCCCTGAAAGTTTGTATTTCGCACATTATCTTAGTCATCTGTTTTTTACTGTTGTAATCGATGACCTAGAAAAATTGGTACTATTATTTTTCTTAATCAGTATGACTTCACCAATAGTAACGTCTATTTTCTACCAACCGAAGAGAAAGATCTTTAGTGTTAGTTTTCTTTTGAAATTGACATTAATAAAAGTGACAGTAGAGGTCAGAAATGTACTAATGATAATAATAATATATCTCTTTTTTTAACAATGTGAAATTAGTAGGACTCAATTAAGTGGGTTTTGCCAATAAACATATAATATTTTAATAAATATAATGCTAATAATACAAAATTCCTAATGGTACCCTAACTCATAAAAGAATATCCAAAATCCAAATCTAATGTGAAATTCATGTTCCTTGGGTCCCAATTACCTTAGGTGCTAAGTTTTACTTTATCTGGACATTAATAATGATCCAAATTTTATTTATAGAAGAATATATGGAAAAAAATCAAAATGTTAAGTTAAATGTCTTCAAAAGTGGAAATAAACACCAAATTCATATTCTGTACATCTTATTTAGTATAGTTGTAAAATTGCATCTCATTTGAGCATTAAATACACTCTCAAACAGATTCAAAAAATAAAAATATTAAAATGGCCAATTTGATAAATGTTCAATTTTATGGTATCAATTTCCTAAAGTTTTTGTTGATTTCACTGTCATACGATGGGTTTCTCTGTATGTATATGTTATGCAGATTTGTTTACTAATTTTCTTCTCTTACGCGCGGGACCAGTCTTTGGAGGGTAAGGATTGAACTTTTGAGCCGGTCCATGCCATCAATGATTTTGGGGATCATCACCTTCCTGAGTTTTTCTATGTGTGAAAGCAGTCCGCAATGAGAATCTTCCACAGAGGAATTCCCCCTCTCTCTTCCACAAAATCACAAGTTTTCTTCACTGGTGCCTTCCTTGTTGGATTATGCACCCAACAACCCTTGACTCAAACCCTAGATTCCTGATACAAGGAAAACCCAATCCGATGGCAACCCCTCATTTCTCTTAAAGTTATAGAACCATCCATAGATGCACACACCCTTATGTATTTTCTCCTAGCGCACCATGACACCACCCTAAGTGCTTCTATACCACCAATTGACTCTGACCTCCCTTGAGTAGCCGCCACAAACCATGTTTGCTCCTTCAGTTATCTTGTCTTTCCCTAGGGGTCTTCGACCATGAAGAGCCTATTGGATTGACAGTAAGTGTATTCTGAACTAGCTCCTTCTTTTCCCAAGATGAGAGAGTGGTACAGTTTATGCCTTTTATCTGCCTTCAAACTCGATCTTCTTTACCCTATTTTTGTGACAACTACTACACTGGTTGGTAGCATTTTTGGTCTTCTACTTCATAGATTGTTCCTCTAAGTTTTCCGCGGCCTTGCAAAGTCATCCCACGAGTTAGCTTTGTTTACTTTTCTCAGGTTCTTGGTTTTAATTTTCTATCCTCACCCTTTCCCATCCATGGCAGTAGATACACCCATGGCTCTTGGTTGTCTCACAACCCTTTTCTGGGGTGTCCTAATATCATCGTACCATGAGGAAGTCATTGAGATCCTTAGTTGGTTTGGGTAGGCTGACTTGTGGTGTTTGGGTCTCTCACAGAAGAATTGTGCCATGCCATGTGACTCGCTATTTAGACAGCAAAAGGGAAAGAAAATGACAATATGCAAGATACCTTTCTCTTAGTCTTAGATCGAGCTTCCTAATTCTTATCTTTCTATAGGTCCAGGCCAGATGGCCGACCATGATAGGGCCACCTCGACATGGTTTTAAAAGAATCATATAATTCAATTATGTGGATATTTGTAGTTTTCTAATTAGTCCCCATTAGAAAAATTCATATTAAATTATCTAGAGCTCAACAAATAAAATAAAATATGTTTTAGAATCAAGGTTTAATTCTCTATCCTGTGGTACTGATTCCATCACCTAATTTGAATTTTGTTAAATAAGTGATTTTAATGAATTTATCTAATTTGCTAGATTTTCTAAAATTCATAACTAGTAATTTATAAGTCAAAAAAATAAGCTAAAATATGTTATGAACTTACAAAAATATAATCTATATAATGGTAATATTTTGATAACCTAATTCAAAAATAATATAAAGGCAATTTTTTTAGGGTTTATACAATTAATGTAAACCTAACCATAATAAGATATATCCTTTACTAGGTTGCTTGTGTACTTACATGGAACTAGGGTTTTGACCTTGGAAATGTGTAGACTTCATGTGAGATATGTTGTGTCTCCTAATCATTTTGAACAATTTCTAATCTCTCTCTTAATGCATGTTGCATTCCTATTATTCTATATTGAGCAATCACCTGATTTTTATATCTCTATCTTGGTCCTTTGGACATATGCCCTACACATTGTTTTCTCTCTCCTGAGAGGTTAACTAATTTGAGTACTTATATCATGTTATTGATCTTTCTTACGTAATTTGTTGGATAGTCTCATTGGACTCTTATTTATATCTTGTTCACTTTAGTCCTTGTGGAACCCTATTTTGAGATATTGAATTGAATGTGGACTCTTATGCATCTTATTTGTGGATATTGATGGATATTTGGTTATGGGTCCTCTCACTCCATGTGATAATTGTTGGATATTCTCATCTTATTGTTTCATATGATTGAACTTTCACTTACCTCTACATTTATGCATGTTTTATGATTCAGTAGATCTAGAGTAATGTAATACTTTGGTTACTTGGGTTTTGTTCCCCTATGTGATATTATTAGGCATTGGGTTTTATTCGCCTACCATGCACTGAGGTTTTAGTCCTCCTACACTTATATATATTGGGATGGAGGATTATATTCCCCACACCCTGACTTGTATGCCAAGGGAGTTTGGTTGTGTGACATTCTCTATCAAGTATTAGAGTTGTGAGCCTTAGCTTCCACTGACTTTATATTGCGCTAGTGCTATGCTTATCTCACATGCATGCAGGTTGATAATATTAATGTTGGGTTTTGTGCCTTAGACTATTTATGTGTGATTTTGTGGAACAACTTGTATGTTGTTTTAGTGGCATGTATTCTTCATGTTTAACATTTTTTGAAATTCATATTCTTTTGATACCCGCTTGGGTGGTTCTTACCTCTTTTATGGGAAGCCTTGTTCAAATGATGTCCTTTTTCCTTAAGTTTCTCAATCCATATTTAATATGCACATACCTGCCTTTATACCGATATCTTCTACTTTTTCCTTTTGTTGGGGTATGCTTCCAACCCCAAGTGTAGGACTTGGAAGACTAGACTTGGTGACATGGACCTACTAGGTGGAGTTCTTGGGGAGATAGAGTTGAGATAAGTGGATAGACTTCTGCTTAGATCCGTTTTTTGTAACTTTCATGTAAACCCCTTATGGAATATGATGGTGATGTACTTTTGTAAAATTGAATATAGTCATGATTTTATTATGATGATATACTTTGGTCTTTTGTATATCATCATTTGAGAAATTTAAAATATGTACACCTATTCTAACAAGTTGTTAGTATGTTTGTAATAGTTGGTTTATTCCTCAAATTTAGTAGGAAGTGGATCCCCTATAGGGTCCCACTCCTTACAAGATGGTAGTAGAGCCATAGTGGTCAGACTTGTGATTATTTCAATTTTGTCTCCCTATTTAGAACCCTTGCCTTACATAGTCACCCTCTAGTGAGATGTTACCCTAGAACTAACTTATGTTATTTCGAAGATTATGAAAGGTCCATTTATGATCATTTGAGGTACACATAAGAATCATGATTGGAAAACCCTAATATGATGAGGTTCTAGGTAATCCAACCTTACTATATAGGTTAAATGTGACATGTTTCTCTGGAAATTAAGATCTAATTTTAGGGTCAAATTTTGAGTGATAATATAATAGTAGTAGTATAAGGAGGTATAACATGGAATTCGTGACTTAGCCTACAAATTGAGTTTGGGCCATCACATTTATTTTACATCACATAGTTTCTTATCGACAACAAAATTATTTTCATTATGCTATTATATGTAAAAAGAAAGATCTTTTGGATTTTATTGATATTTTCTTCAGATAATTTACAAGTGCTACTGGTGATTTCTCATATGTTGAGTAATCAACCCTTATCAGTATATTAAGATGTTTAATTGCATGATTTCAGTATGTATGTGTCAAGTTGACAAGTATTCTATTTATTTAAATCTTCCTGCAAGTACAGTATGTTGATTTCTCAGTAAATTACAATGTTTGAGCATATTGCACTGCCAAGTTAGAAATGATATACATGATTTATTTATAAGTTTCAACTAAATAGACACAGTACCATAGAGATACCAAAGCCAAGAATGAGTAAGACAGAGATGCAATGTAGTAAGAGCTTTTCTAGAATAATAAAATAATAGATTAAGGGCCCTGAACGGTAGAATACCTATGAGAGGTATGTGCCTTAGGGATGAAACGATCTACCCTGGCGGTGTGTCTAGTATACGGGGGTCAGAACACACCCACAGAGTGTGCGGGGAGATGAAGCCCTTGAGGAAGTCTCCTAAGAAAAGATAGGTTACCCAACATGAACCGGATGTCCCAGTGGTAAGCCAGAGGTACCCACAGAGCGTACCAAGTTTGCAGTGTCCAACATTAACCAGAAGTCCTAGTGGTACTAGAGTACAAAAAAGTGTGTCCAACATTAACCAGATGTCCTGGTGGCACGACTTGACTCTCTGCCTGTGTGCTCAGGTTAGAGGAGGAGCCTAGTTTATGGCACCATAGGACTGTCGAGGTCAGAGAGCCAGTTCTTTTTTCCTATAGCTGACCAGGACAGTAGTCAGATTTAGCTATCTCGGGGTGTTGGCTAAGTCTTGTACGGTGGGATTGTAGTTTGCTACAAGTCTTCATATGTAGAGTACACTACATATGATCAGGGCATAAGATATAATTTGTTCATATAGGTTCACAGAGTTAGTTAAAGAGTTAGAAAGGTTTGAGTTAGTTTTGCAGTAGTTGTCCTTTAAATGAAATTTTAGCATTTTCTGTTAATTAATTATATCTACAGCTTTGCAGCAATTGTTATCATAATGAAATGTTGACATCTCTTATTGTTTAAATTATATTGCTTAGATCTGCTCAGTATAGTATTATCTTGTATTTATTCCAATTAAGAAACATAAAATGAGTTATCTAGCGATGGTGGGGTGAAATTCTATTCACTGAGCCAGTAGCTGACCAACCTACTGAAACATTTTTCAAGTCAGCGTCAGCATCAGGAAGCTAAAGGATCATATCACCCAAGTTCTTAGAAGGTAGTTCGTAGTTAGATAGAGGTCTCTTAGTCCTTTCCCCTCAGTCCTTGGGCATGTGGTGTGGTAGAGAGAGAATGTAATGTAATATGTAGTTTAGATTTCAATTATCTGTTGGGGTTTACTTTCAACGTGAAAAATGTATTATGCCGTGTAAATCTGCTTTATCTATCTAGTAATGTAAATAGTAGTTGCTCCCGCAGTTAGCAAGGTTTCAGTTTATTCTAAGTTAAAAGATTTTTTCCTTTAAGCTAATTTTAAGTGATTAAGAAAAGAAAAAGTTAAGGGCGGTTTACCGAGGGTGACTCCCCGGTCTCTGGGGTCATTAGAGATGGCATGGGGATCAGGGTGTCACAACTTAATTTTGGTATCAGAGCATAGGTTGAGTACGTAGTTACTCTGAGTCAAGGTCAGGGGACGACAAGAGACCAATACGATTAGGACTTAGGTGTCTTCCTTCTAACTGCAATTTTCTAACAGGAAGTGTTTTGTTATACTATTGCAGATCGTAGGAAGAGGATGTGGTCACGAGGACCAAGCTGGGAGCTTAGGCTAGCTGTCAGGGACCATTAGGATAGAAAGTTAGAGTTATAAGTGTGGCAGATAGGAAGTGATGTGTCTATAGCTCTGGGAGGTCTGAGTATTTAGATACCCTGGCCAGGTATCTGAATACTTAGATTGACTAGTATCAAGCTACTCTATCTACTCTACTCGGAATGCCCTGGCTAGGTATGTAGAGGAAGGATGGGCTAGAGAGAAACCCTAGAAATCTTAGGGTTAGGAGACCGGAAAGTAAATGAAAGAGTAAGAGATTAAACATAGGATGTGATACAACTCTTGCTTTATATTTCTTATTTGATTGGAGATCACTAGAAGTGCTCTTTTATGTATGAATTTAGATTATCAGTTTGTAGAATATACATGGTTCTTTTATATTGTTGTGTATCATGAAGTGATTTATTTATTATTATTTATATTCTTTGTATCCAGTAGACTCTGAATAATTTAGACCCGCATCATAGTTAGAAGGTGCATACACTAAGATGTTGAAATATAAGAGAAAGGTTAGAATAGCTAAGAACCAATTGGAACTGATATCGGAGACCCAATGTTGGGGCCCCATAAAAGAAATACTTAATTGGAAATAAAGGAACACGACATAAGGTTCAGATTAAGTTTAATGATTAGTATTATATGAACTCTAAATATGAGATATGGAAAGGATATGAGAAAAGTATGTAAGGGCTAAGATAGTAAGCATCAATCAGGAGGAATGTATATATAATAGAATAAAATACTTTTATGTACTCCAAAGCAAAGGGGAAAATAGAAGAAAAGAGTTAAGTATACAATAAGTACATAGAAATGAAGAGTCTTCGGAAGAGTTAAAGTAAAAAGAATTAGATGAACATGTAAATCATAAGACTAGGACAAGAAACTTAGTTGAATCAAAGATAAATGTTAGAAATGATGAGCTTGATTAAGGAATGAGAATTACATGACATATTTGAGAGCATGGAATGTATACCTATATTATGAAGTTTAATACACTCATACGTACTACCTTTGGATTCTAAGTCTCTATAGACTAACAAACTAGTTCCTAAAATAAGAACAAAGGTGTAGTTTAGAAAATGAATGAGTCATACAAAGGTAGACTATATTCAAGAAGGAAGAATTTGATTAAAAAAGAAATTAAGTTTGACCCATGCATGAGCCGATTGTTTTAAAATAAAGGATATGTAATGTATTAAACATGAGGTGAGATTAGTAGAGAGAATATTGATTTAGAATTTCAACTTCACATTAGTAGAAGGATAAATAGAAATATATGCAACATGGTATACATGATCATACACATGAATAAGAAATATGATCACAAAAAATGTAGAAGTTAAAGATGACAGGTGGAAGAGTAGTATATGGTAAGAGGATTATGGGTATAAGGAAGGTTTTGAAGCATGATGGAGTAATATAGATTATAAAAGAAAGATGGTACTATGAGGCTATGTATAGACTACTGATAGTTGAATAAGATCACCATCAAGAATAAGTACCTGCTGCCAAGGATAGATGATCTGTTTGATCAGTTACATGGAGCGACGATATTTTCTAAGATAGACTTGAGATCTGGATATCATCAGTTGAGGATAAAGGCTTAAAATATTCCTAAGTCAGATTTCAGAACAAGATACGGGCATTATGAGTTTCTGGTCATGTCATTTGGACTGACTGATGCCCCAACAGCTTTCATGGATATGATGAACTGGATTTTCAAGCCGTTCTTGGATCAGTTCAAAGTGGTTTTCATAGATGACATTTTGATCTATTCCAGAGATGATGAAAAGCATGAGCAGCATCTGAGGATAGCATTATAGTTGTTGAGACAACACCAGCTATATGATAAGTTCAGTAAGTGTGAGTTTTGGTTAGCTAAGGTGTCTTTTGTTGGACATGTCATCTCAGGAGATGGAGTAAGTGTTGATCCTAAGAAAGTCAAGTCTGTTCTACAGTGGGAGTAGCCTAAGACTCCGACTGAGATTAGAAGCTTCTTAGGATTGGCAGGTTACTATAGGAGGTTCATCCAGAACTTCAGTGTTGTAGCGTTAGCTCTGACACACTTAACGAGAAAGAATGCATTGTTTGTCTGGATAGACGACTGTGAGAAGAGTTTTCATATCTTGAAGAACAAGTTGACTACAGCACCAGTGTTGATTATGCATGAGGTAGATAAAGGCTACACATTGTTTTGTGATGCTTCTAGGAGAGGCTTAGGATGTGTGTTGATGTAGGAAGGCAAGGTAGTAGCTTATGCATCTAGACAACTTAAGAAGAATGAGGAGAATTACCCGACACATGATCTGGAGTTAGCAGTTGTAGTTCATGCTCTTAAGACATGGCGTCACTATCTTTATGGTGAGGCATGTTAGGTGTTTATAGATCATAAGAACTTGAAATATATCTTCACCCAGAAGGATATGAATCTTAGATAGCGAAGATGGTTAGAATTGATCAAGGATTATGATGTGATGATAGATTATCATCCTGGTAAGGCGAATGTGGTAGCAGATGCCCTCAGCATGAAGTCAAGTTCATCAAATGATGTATTCTCTATGGCATGTTTCAAGAGAGACCTACTAGTAGAAATGCGAAAGTTGAACTTAGACTTAGGGGTGATAGAGCAGAGTGGTTTGATTTCACATATGCAAGTCAAGCCTACTGTTTATGATCAGATCAAGGAACTTCAACAGAGTGACAGTGAGTTACAACAGATATGCAGAATATGACAAAGGGAAAATGACTAGAGTTCAGGTTTTCAAATGATAGTTTCTTGTATCAGCATGATAGTTTGTGTGTACCTGGAGATAGTGATTTGAAAGAACAAATTCTTGAGGAAGCACATGCATCGATGTATGCTATGTATCTAGGCAACACTAAGATGTACAAGAATCTCAAGGAGTTGTACTGGTGGTCAGATATGAAGAAGGATGTAGTTGAGTATGTGGCTAGATGTAGTGTGTTCCAGTAGGTTAAAGTTGAGCATCAGAAACCTACAGGTACCTTGCAATCTCTTCCTATACCAGAGTGGAAGTGGGAATATATCACAATGGATTTTGTGGTAGGGTTTCCCAGGACACCTAGAGGTTGTGACTCAATATAGGTGATTGTGGATAGACTGACTAAGTCTGCCCACTTTCTTCATGTTAAGTCAACCTTTGATGTCCCAAAGTTGGCTAAGATATATGTGGATGAGATAGTCAGGATGCATGGTATCCCAGTTTCAATTTTATCAGATAGAAATCCTAAGTTCACATCCAAGTTTTGGAATCAGTTGCATCGTGCTTTGGGCACAAAGTTGAGGTTCAGTACAGATTTTGACCCACAGATGGATGGTCAGTCAGAGAGGACCATTCAGACTCTTGAGGACATGCTGGGAGCATGTGTCTTGCATTTCAGTGGAAGTTGGGAAGAACACTTGAACGTTATAGAGTTTGCATACAACAACGATCACAATTCCAGTCTTGGTATGGCCCCGTATGAAGCTCTGTATGGTAGGAAATGTAGATCACCTGTATGTTGGTACGAGGTGGGTGAAAAAGATATTCTTGGACCATAGATAGTGGATTTGACTACAGAAAAGATTATGGTGATCAGAGAATAGTTGAAAGTTGCACAGGACAGGCAGAAGAGTTACGTTGAGAAGAGACGTAGACCTCTTGAGTTTGAGGTTGGTGATGAAGTGTATTTGAAAGTTTCACCATGGAAAGGAGTGTTGAGGTTTGGCATGAGAGGCAATCTGACTCCTAGGTTTATGGGCCCATATCCTATCATTGAGAGGATTGGACCTATAGCCTACATGTTGGAATTGCCATCTGAGTTGGCAAATCTACATGATGTGTTTCATGTATCAATGTTGAAGAAGTGTAACCTAGGTACAGAGAAGATATTGGACCCAGAACCTGCCCAACTTAGATCATATGTGTCCTATGTTGAAGGACCAGTACAAATAGTTGATCATAGGATCAAGAAACTCAAGAATCGCAAGATACCGTTAGTAAAAGTTGTGGAGGAACCACAACCTAGAGGAAGCCACGTGGGAGCTTGAGTTAGAGATGTGTAACAAGTTTCCTTTTCTCTTTTAGGAATTTTGGGACGAAATTCTTATAAGGGAGGAAGATTTTTATGACCCACACCAAAGCTAACTAGTAAGTTTAATGATCACAACATCATTAAGATGATTAAGTTAAGTGTAGCGCTTAGTGCATCATTAAGTTGATTAAGTTAAGTTAAGTACTCATAGATGAAATTAGTGCTTTGATCATGTTTTACTAGTTAATTATGATTATTTCTTGTCTTGAGGTTGTAGAGAACCTCGTTCTTGCATATTTGCAAAAGAAATCACTCGATTCGGACTTACGGAGAGAAAGTTATGATAAATTGAAGGTTTTGGATTGAATATGCAATTTTTCCAATTTATTTGGCCTTTTTTTCCTTATTCTTTTTTTTTCACCCTTGTCTTCTTCATGCGATCGATTCATAGAGAAACTGATAGAGCGGCACCCCAAACCAACGCCCGATCACAGCAGCAGCCAAGGGGGAGGAATCGGCGGCCATTTCTTGTGCTTCCACCTCTGATAGTTGCACCCACTCTTCTTCTACCCTTCCTCCTTCCTCCTTTCACCTTTCCCTCACCCTAGCGGTGCCCAACAGCATCCTGACCTACTAGGGCAGTCGACCAGTTGTAGGTGTGGCACCCAGCAGTGCTGCGTTGACCAAGCAGCAGCGGCGACGGCCGACTAGGGCCTTGGGAGGGCCGTTTCGGTGGCGCCTAGCTATGCATCTCCTTCCTCTACCTTTCCTTCACCTTCTCCAGCCCAAACGTGCCCTAGGGGAAGCACCCCAGCAAGCAGCAGTAGCTGCTGCAAGAAGCAATGACCAAGGGCATTTAGGGCACGAGGTGCAGCACCAAGCAACGCCTTCGAGCTCGGCCACGAGTCCAGAGCAAGAATTTCTAGCCAATAGCCATGAGAAGCACCCAGCTAGCCCCCCTTTCCACCCTGTATGTGGAGCAGGTTCTAATCTAGGCTGATCCAGAGGTAGAAGACGACCCAGTGATACCCAAAAACTGGCCTCTGGACGTATTTCCAGACGAATTTGGACATCCCGAACCGCTGTGAGTGGAATCTCACTCCCAAACGCAAGTGTAACTCAAATAATTGGATGTTTTGGTTGAAATTGGTGTTATTTGCAGATGTCAGCGTTTACCTAGGTGTCAGGTAGTGTCAGCGTCACTTAATTACTAAATTGCACAAATTTCTTAGTTACACTTGGACAATGCTAGTTAGTTGATTGATGAGTGTGATTTAGATTAGTGAAATCACACGATTGATCGAAACCTAAATTGCTTAGTTAAATGTTGAAAACCATAGCACATGACCAGTAACAGCATAGTTAGGGTATAAACTCAGGCTATATGTTTTTAGTAAGTTAATAGATGCTCAATTTCAAAGAATGACAATGACATAAGAAGTGTTCAATACAAACCTAGTTGCACACTCCCTGTCATATTTAATGTGAGTTTATTAATAATTATATGAATCGACATGTTTCTCAAGGATGTCATAAGAAATTCTCAGTTATTATCAATAATTCATGTCATGATAAGTAATTAACTCTTAATTGGGTTAAGTGATGCACAACTCAGAATTAGGGTTGATGTGCATGTTTTTCTAGGAATTTCAGATAATTTATAAGTGTGAATGATGATTTCTCATATGTTTAGTAATCAACCCTTATCAGTATATTAAGATGTTTAATTGCATGATTTTAGTATGTATATTCCAAGTTGACAAGTATTCTATTTATTTAAATCTGCCTGCAAGTACAGTATGTTGATTTCTCAGTAAATTACAGTGTTTGAGCATATTGTACTGCCAAGTTAGAAATGATATACATGATGTATTTATAAGTTTCAAGTAAATAAACATGGTACCATAGAGATACTAAAGCCAAGAATGAGTAAGAGAGAGATGTAATGTAGTAAGAGATTTTCTAGAATAATAAAATAATAGATTAAGGGCCCTGACACCATAGAATCCCAATGAGAGGTTTGCGCCTTAGGGATGAAACGACCTACCCTAGTTGTGTGTCTAGTATACGGGGGTTGGAACGCACCCACAGAGCATGTGGGGAGACGAAGCCCTTGAGGAAGTCTCCTAAGAAAAGATAGGTTACCCAAGATGAACTGGACATCCCGGTGGTAACCCAGAGGTACCCACAAAGCGTACCAAGTTTCTAGTGTCCAACATTAACCAGAAGTCCTGGTGGCACTAGAGTACAGAAAAGTGTGTCCAACATTAACCAGACGTCCTGGTGGCACAGCTTGACTCTCCGCCAGTGCGCTCAGGTTAGAGGAGGAGTCCAGTTTACGGCACCATAGGAGTGTCGAGGCCAGAGAGCCAGTTCTTTTTTCCTGTAGAAGACTAGGACAACAGTCAGACTTAGCTATCCTGGGAAGTTGGCTAAGTCTTGTACGGTGGGATTGTAGTTCGCTACGAGTCTTCATATGTAGAGTACACTGCATATGATCAGAGCATAAGATAAAATATGTTCATATAGGTTCACAGAGTTAGTTAAAGAGTTAAGAAAGGTTTGAGTTAGTTTTGCAGCAGTTGTCCTTTAAATGAAATTTTAGCATTTTTTGTTAATTAATTGTATCTACAGCTTTGCAGCAATTGTTATCATAATGAAATGTTGACATCTCATTTTGTTGAAATTATATTGCTTAGATCTGCTCAGTATAGTATTATCTTGTATTTTATTCCAATTAAGAAACATAAAATGAGTTATCTAGCGATGGTTGGGTGAAATTCTATTCACTGAGCCAGTAGCTCACCAACCTACTAAAACATTTTTCAGGTCAGCGTCAGCACGAGGAAGCTGAAGGACCGTATCGCCCAAGTTCTTAGAAGGCAGTTTGTAGTTAGATAGAGGTCTCTTAGTCCTTTCCCCTTAGTCCTTGGGCATGTGGTGTGGTAGAGAGAGAATGTAATGTAATATGTAGTTTAGATTTTAGTTATCTATTGTGGTTTACTTTCAGCATGAAAAATGTATTATGTCGTGTAAATCTGCTTTATCTATCTAGTAATGTAAATAGTAGTTTTTCTCACAATTTGTAAGGTTTCAGTTTATTCTAAGTTAAAATATTTTTTCCTTTAAGCTAATTTTAAGTGATTAAGAAAAGAAAAAGTTAAGGGTGGTTTACCGAGGGTGACTCCCCGGTCTCTGGGGTCATTAGAGATGGCACGGGGATCGCGGCATCACATACACTTTATACCATATGACTTTTGGATGTTCATGTGAACCATAACGTTGTTAGGTTAGAAACACAAGTACCTAAAACTCAACCCTAGGTGAGTATGGCTTGTTCATTGGATAAGTGATCTATGGACAACACAAACCCCTAAGACATTCACAACGAAAATATACATTAGTAAACCTAGTACCTTGATGTTGTTTGACTTGGCTTATTAGGTTAAACATTTAAAGGCTAGAGAGGAGTTGGCTAATAATGTATGGAAGATTGGATTTCAAGGATGAAATCCTTTTAAATGGATGGAGTGTTGTAATAGATTAAAACCTAGGATCTTATCCTATTTCATGATTAGAAGGTTAGTGACCTTGGTTTCTTAGATTTGACCAAACAATGATAAGAGTTAAAACAATTTTACATAATAACTAAATTATGTGCCAATATGTAAATAAATCATGAAATATGCTACATTCACATCATGGTTAAATAAGAGGAATAATATGCTTCATACATGTATTAGATTGACAATTGGAATCATCTAAATTAAAGTGGAATTAATAGATTAAATATGTTAATTTATTAAAATGTGGGTTCTCATTCATAATATAATATATAACTCTTTTTGTAACAATGTGAAATTAATATGACTCAATTAAGTGGGTGTTGACGATAAACATGCAATATTTTAATAAATATAATGCTAATAAGACAAAATTCCTAATATATCCTAACTCATAAATGAGTGTCTAAAAACCCAAATCTATTGTGAAATTTGAGTTCCTTGTGTCCCAATTACCTTGGATGCCAAGTTTCACTTTATCTCAACAATAATAATTAGCCTAATTTTATTTATAGAAGAAAATATGAAAACAAAATCCAAAATGCTAAATAAATTACTAAGTGTCTTAAAAAGTGTAAATAAACCCCAAATTCAAATTATACATGTCTTATTTAGTCTAGTTGTAAAATTTCACCTCATTTGAGCATTAAATGCACCCTTTAATAGATTTAGAAAGAAATATATATTAAATGAGCCAATTTGATAAGTGTTCCATTTAATGCTATCTATTTTCTAAAGTTTTTCTTGATTTTAGTGTCACATGCTAGTTTATCGACATGTATATGTTATGAAACTTTATTATTTGTTTTATTCTCTCGTGCGCATGACCAACCTTTGTAGGGTCGGGATTCGACTTCTGAGAGGTTCCACATCATCAATAATTCAGGAGATCATCACCTACCTGAATTTTTTTGTGTGTGAAACCAGTTCACAATGAGAATCTTCCATGGAAGAACTCCCCCTCTCTAATCCATGAGATCATGAGTTTTCTTCGTCGATGCCTTCCTTGTTGGATTCACACCCAACAACCTTAGACTCAAACCCTAAATTCCTGAAACAAGGAAAACCCCAAACCCGGCGACAGCCCCTTCTTTCCCACTAGGTTGCAGAACCATCCATAATGCATACACCCTAATATATTTTCTCCCAGAGCACCATGATACCACCCTAAGTGCTTCTACACCACCGATTGACTCTGATCTCCCTTGATTCGCCGTGATGAACCATGTCTGCTCCTCTAGTCATCTCATCTTTCCTTGGGGGTCTCTGGACATTAAGGGCCAGTTGGATTGGCAACAAGTGTCTCCTGACCTAGCTCCTTCTTTTCCTGGGATGAGATTGTGGTATAGTTGATGTCTTTTCTCTTCCTTCCAACTAAATCTTCAATCCCCTATTTTTACAACACCTGCTATACTAGTTGGTAGCGTTTTTGGTCTTTTGGTTCAGAATTGTTCCCCAGAGTTCTTTGTGTCCTTGTGAAGTCATCTCATGAGTTGGCTTTATTTGCTTTTCTTTGGTTCTTGGTTTTTATCACCCTTCTTAAACCTTCTCTTAGCCATGGTGGTATATACAATCATAACTCTTGGTCATCTTGTAGCCATGTTCTTAGGCTGCTGAGATCATAGTACCATGAGGAAGTCACCGAGATCCTTAGTTGGTTATGGTAGTCTGATTAGTGGTGTTTGGGTATCTTGCATAAGGTTGTTACATGCCCTATGAATCACTATTGAGATAGAAAAAGTGGAAGAAAATAATAGTATGAAAAATATCATTTTTATCCTTCATTCAATCTATTTTTTTGCTCACTTGATGGGTTGTTTAGTCCTTTACCTTTGTCTTAGTCTCGTATCACGCTTATCTTTGGTCCAAGATTAGTGCTTGGGTTTCTATAGGCTCGAGCCAGATGGATGTACATGATAGGTCCACCTCAACTTGGTTTTAAAAGAAACAGATAATTCAATTACGTGAATTTTTATAGTTTTCTGATTTTCCCCATTTCAAAAATTCATATTATATAGTCTAGAGTTCAAAAAAATAAAATAAAATATGTTATAGGTTTAGTGTTGAATTCTCTATCCTATGGTACTAGTCCCACTTCCTAATTATGATTTATTAAATCAGAAATTTTTAATGGATTTAACTAATTTGCTAGATTTTCTAAAATTCATAACTGATAATCTATAAGTCACAAAAATGAAAAAAACATGTTACGAAATCAGGGGAATATAATCCATGAGATGTTATAAATTTTGACAACTTAATTCAATAATAATAAAAAGGTGATTTTTAGGGTTTATTCAGTTATTGTAAACCTAACCCTAATCTTATATATGCCTTTAATAGGTTGCTTATGGACTAACATGGAACTAGGGTTTTGACCTCAGACATGTGTAGACTTCATGTGTGGTATTTTGCATCTCCCAATCATATTGAGCATTTTTTGATCTATCTCTTAATGTATGTTGCATCCCTATTATTCTATATTGAGAAATCACCTAATTTTTATATCTCTCTCTTGGTCCTTTAGACATATGCCATACACACTATTTTCTCTAGAGAGAGAGGTTAACTCATTTGAGTACTTATATCCTTTTATTGATTTTGTTTACCAAATTTGATGGATAATGTCATAGGACTCTTATTTATATTTTGTTTACTTTATTCCTTGTGTAACCCTAATTTGACATATTGAATAAAATTTGGACTTTATGCATCTTATTTGTGGGGATTGATGGATGTTTGGTTATGAGTCCTCTAACCCCACATGATAATTGATGGGTATTCTCATTTTGTTGTTTAGTATGACTGAACTTTCACTTGCCTCTACATTTATGCATGCTTTGTGATTCAATATCCCTAGAGTAATGTAATGTTTTGGTTATTGGGATTTTATTCCCCTATGTGATATTATTAGGCGCTAGGTTTTATTCCCCTTCCATGCACTGAGCTTTTAGTCCTCCTGCACTTATACATATTGGGATGGAGAATCGTATGCCCCATACCCTAGCTTGTATGCCAAGGGAGTTTGGTTGTGTGCCATTCTTTGTCAGGATTTAAGGTTGTGAGCCTTAGCCGTCACTAACTTTATATTATGCTAGTGATATGCCTATCTCTCATGCATGGATGTTGATAATACTGATGTTGGGTTTTGTGCCCTAAAATATTTATATGTGCTTATGTGGCAAAACTTGTATGCTTGTTTAATGGAAAGTATTCTTCATGTTTATCATTTTTTGAAACTCATACTCTTTTGATAACCGCTTGGGTGGTTCTTACCTCTTCTATGGGAAGCCTTGTTCAATTGATGTCCTTTTTCTTAAGTTTCTCAATCCATATTTAATATACACATACCCATCTTTATGCTGATATCTTCTACTTTTTCTCCTTTTGTTGGGGTATGCTTCCAACCCCAGGTGTAGGACTTGGAAGAATGGACCTGGTGATATGGACTGCTAGGTGGTGCTCTTGGGGAGATAGAGTTGAGGTAGATGTATATCCCTCTACTTAAATCCTTATGTTGTAACTTTAATGTAAACCCTTTATGGGAGATGATGATGTACTTTTGTAAAATTGAATATAGTAATGATTTTCTTTTGTTGCTATATTATGGTCTGTTGTATATCATCATTTAAGAAATAAAAAATGTACACCTTCTTCGGCATGCTAGTTAGAATGTTTGGAATATATATTTTATTCCTAAAATTTAGTCGATAGTGGATCCCCTATCGGGTCCCACTCCTTACAAATCTTGACTGATGGATAGATAGATAGATGAGAGTGTTGATCTAATGACTGATGGGTTGCTGGTGCCTAGAAATTGAAGAAATCTTCATATGCATCTATTGATGAGATTCCAATATGTTTGGACCTATTAATGAGGCCAATGATATCAACCGATGGATTAAAGATGTTCAAAGACCAACAAGAACCTAACTTTCTCTCTACCGATAAAGCTATTGTCATCACTTACTGATGGAAAATCAAAGCTATCTTCTAATAGGGTTGCTGACTGATAAAACCATGAATGTGAATATCGATGCCTTTGATATTGAATCACCTTTATCTTTCCTCTGGGCCTATACATAAACTATTTCTCCCCTTCCTATTCCTCTTTCACATGATTTGTTCTCTGAGAGATAGTGCAATAATAGGATGTCATCAACTAACACAAACTGAGGAAAAACATGTCTTCATACTCTTGTCAACACTGATGTTTGCTTCTCTTCTCTTCATCTGTGAGGATCGACGCCCTTCCTTATTCTCTCTACACTTGGATTTATGTAATTGAGGTTCCCTTCCTTCATGATCTTGGTGATCCAACATCTTCTTCCACCTTGAACAGTGTTCTTGATGGTTTCTCTTTTAGGGTTTTGTCTATACTAGTATTTTGCATTGTTTTTCTTCTCTTATTTTTCTTTGGTTGCTCTTAAATTGTGGATATAGTATTTTAGAAAGCTTTAACTAGAGAAATTTAGGATATTTGGAATGATTCCAGCTTTCTTGAATGGGATCATATTGGAACTTGAAGAGTGAATTTTGAGGTTTTCCCAATATCCTCTTTGAGTGGGATTATTTCCATTGTTTGTAAGGAAAATAACACATGATGCATTTAGCAAACGTACATGATACATGACAATCATTATCTTGATGTCAATCTCTTTCTTATATACTAAAAGGTGAAATCTTGTGTCACTATAAGTCTATATAAGGAGAAATGTTAACGGGCATGTTCTATTTTTTCTTCTTAACTATCTTTTCTGTGTGAGAAACATGATGTTTTAGCATGCAGATATGTAGATTCAATTTATGTCGGGTGATGATTTTTTCTAAAAGTTTTTTGTAAGACTTTTTTGTAGCCGTTATGCTACCAAAATGGTTGTGAAACTAGAAATCTTATGTAGGAAGGGTTACTATATACTTAAAATGGTTTTTCCCATATTTAGCAAGTGTTTCTTTGTTACTAGAAGATGAGTAGTCTCAAGATTTTTATAGTGTTATTAAGTGAATATAGTTTTATATTTTATTTCCATGTCATCATTGTAACGATTGGACACTTTTATGGTTCTTGACGCATATAGGGTGTGTAGTGCATGGTTCTTAATGAAGGGCCTTAATGTGGATGAGAAATGTTACAATATACTTTGTCTCGAGGAAGTGCAATTTAGACCTCTAAGTCGCTAACTTATGTCCCTTAGTCATCCGGGGAAATAGTGTGAAAGGATAATGTTAAGATAATGAATTAATTTTGAATGATGCCCAACGTCGTATATTAGTGAATACATGGGGACGTTTGGGTTTTGAACACCCTGACATCTTTAAACTCTTTAGGGATCTGATTACAATCAACGATATAGAGAAGTATGATATGTGACCTATGATGGAGTGGATATGGATGTATCTTGGTTTGAGATGGGTTATTACCCCAATTGGTGCCTTGACCAATGTAACTAGGGCATGCATATAATGTGTGGATTGACTCTTGAGAAATTATATATAGTAGACATGTCTGCGATACCTCTACCCTTTGGTTACCTTAATTCGACCTGAATTTAATTGGAGGGATCTAATAGAATTTGGATATCTTTATATCTTATATAGATTTCTAGCATGGCTTAGCAACATCTAGCTTGTGGTTTGAGTGGTTTGAAATAAAATACGCAATGCATAATAAAATGTATTATTCATCCGTGTAGCATATCTATTTAGGTTTAATTGAAAAAGAACATAGATGTGCTCATGGTGTGTGATGTCTTTATCACAATAAATGTACATGTTTATGTATTTCTCAGGTATCCATGGAGGTATAGGCATGACTATGAAAGAGTGTACTTTTAAATACACCACTATTGTAATTGGTATAAACTTTCTTTTTGTAATAAATACTTAGTTTTTATATCATATCACTAAAACTTGGGGTCTCACCCCTTGATTTCAACATATTTAGGATGATGACCAAGATTCCCAAGAAGTGACAATGAGGACCTACCAGGATGTGGATGCTAATCAACCTGAGGTAGGTGACATGTTTTTGTCAACAAAGTCCCTCTCTACATGGCATCACCTTGAAATAGGTGATTTTGTCATATTTAAGTTAGGTAGAATAGATTCATGCCTATTCTCAAGTTTAGGATGGAAGCTCTTGTAAGATAATTATATATTCAACTTGATATTTTGACAAGCATGCTTAGCCTCCACAGAGGAAGTTATATGAGTTGTAAGTTTTTTTTGGTCAGTTATATGAGTTGTAAGTTATTATTTTATTTTCTATATATTACCTTTTTGTAATAGAAGTGACATGTAACGACCCCACTTCCTGGTAACCCCCAATTAAGGGAGACCAAAAATTTAGAGGCGTTATCCCAAAATAGGATCAGTGGTTTTGCAAATAATAAAAAATAATTAATAAATTCTACCAAAGACTAAACTGAAAACTGGAATAAAAAATTTCTTTTCTCATACCTTGCAAAATATAGGAGCTGAGGGAATTTACCCCATATAACATCTATCTATCTAAAATCCTCCAATATTTATTAAGATTTATTCCATCATTGTCACTTTAAAGGAATATCCATTTTCTTGATAAACCTAAAATGCCGACAAACTAAATGGTGGTCAGTATAACGAATTATACTGGTATGTGGGGGAACCAAAAATCATGCATTTAATTGTAACAACATATTGCAAACAATTATGATTTAACAAAACAAACTTTACATTTTAAACATGATTACTCAATCCTTACATACCTTAGCCTCTGTGTTATCCCTGCAGTGGACATGGATACTACCTCCCATATAGTAGAACTCAACTAACCCCCATGATCCTACCTTCGATGTAGATCAATACATAGGGTCATGGAGTCATATGGTCCTACCCAAGGGTAGACCAACACATCGACTCATGATAACCTGATGATCCTACCTCATGGGTAGACCATGTACTAGGTCATCTATCTTATCATCATCAGAGCTACAGAGGAGGACCAGGATCTGAGCTAGTCATGCACATATAATTATGGTGCTATTCATAGTCACTTTATAGTTGCATAAAATAAAAGTCAATCAAGTAATTATTTCCAAGCAACCGTTAAAACCTCGGGAATCACTGAGAAACTAAAGCAATTTAACCATAAGCATAACCACATATCTACTTTGCAAATCTCACAGAAGCAATATATTCAAATCCAACTAGATGTCCAATCAAGCAAGCCAATCAATCAAGCAATCAAACATTGATCCTGAAAACATGTATAACACCTAGTTGTTACCATCACATACCAAACAACTCTTTATTGACTTGGGACACCTTTCTAAGGTTTCTAAGCCTCATTAGGATGCATTAGGGTTTCTTAGATAAATTACTCAAATTTTATCCTTTTTAGGTCAACAAACCCTAAAATAGCTTTTCTACTCATAAAACCGCTAATTACTCAAATTATCCACATCAAGGATCTTTTATTATCATGGAAGGGGGAGAGGCAGGTGTGGGGGGCGAGGCGGTGGCGGCGGCCGAGGGCAAGTCGATCGGGGGAATGGAGACCAAAGAGGGGGAACATACTTTAAGGTGGCAGAAGAGAGTACTACCTGTACGTGGAGGGTGATCTGTGGAGGGATCCTGAGAAAGAAGGTGATCCGGGCAGATAGGAAAACAAGGGAGTTAGGGTTGGCATCCCAAAAGTTGGGATCAAACTTCAGTTTGTAGGAATGAAGGGAAATACCCCCATATCGAGAAGGAACATAACTTCGGAAATAGGTATGGAGGAATAGACATCGGAGATGCAGCTCCCATCATTACACGATGATGAAACGCCCACGGCTAAGGCATGGGGAAATCAAATGGTAGGGTCCAGAGAAGTAGGCCCACCCTCTTCAAGCATAGCAGATCTGGACCACAGTGTGGTAGGTGCTCACAAGGAAAACAAAAAGAGACATTCCTAGAAACCCTATACGAAAGGCACCTGTCGGTTTCAGATGTCAAGTTGAACCTGGGTGATTCAGGCCCTTCACTGATAATCAACCCGAACGTTGAAGAGAAACTGGCATGACCATGGATGTACACAGTGGTATCTCGACTCATCAGAATAGATGTGGGCTACATGACGATGTGAGACAGATGCAAGCTACTGTGGAAGCCATTAGGGAGGTTCAATATGTTTGAAGTAGATCCGGGGCACTATGTGATACAATTCTCTTGTGAACACGATTTTGACATGGCTCTAACGGGGGGAGCCCGGAAGCTTTTCAGATGCTGCTTGGTAGTTTGGCAATGGACTGCCTCATTCATACCATCGGTAGATCTTCCAAACTACCTGGTCACTTGGGTCAGGATATTGGATCTTCCGCTGCACCTATATGTCCCAACCATGTTTGATTATATAGGCCTTGCCCTAGGTAGCCTTGTTAAAGTGGATATGCACACGATGGCAAGAACCAGAAGCAAGTTTGCTAGACTCACTGTGGAGGCAGACACAAAGAAACCATTGGTTCACACAATAGCCATCAATGATAACATTTACTAGGTGGAATATGAAGCCTTTCCAGAAACCTACAATGCTTGCAGAAATCTAGGTCATTCCCTAGAGAGATGTGTACATGCTGGGAAGAATAATGAGAGCTACACCAGCAAGGAAGGTCCCCCACATGCTGCTAACAAAGACAATGAGGCAACCACAAGCAAATGGCATACCCAAAGAAGGAAGGCGACAGCCTACAAGTAACGCAACACATAGGCTGCCAAACAAAACTCAAACAACACCAATATCCTACCCTGCAAACAAATTTGCATCTCTTATGGACTTAAAAGATACTGAGAAGAATATGGAGGAATAGGGGTAGGATAACACACAGACTCCAAAAGAAAAAGAGAAACAACAAACTATGGAAGATGGCAAGGGTGAAAAGGTGTGGAAGAAGAAACAAATTGAGAGCAGTGACGACAAAAGGAAGGTACTGAAGGAAATGAAGGAAGCAAATGGGCAGAAAGAGAATGATCGAAACAACCACATTGTAGTTAACCCGAAAGTAGATGAAGTAGTTGAGGAAATCATCAATGTGGAGGAAAATTCTAACACAACCAAAATCATAATAGATGATGGTAATGGGACAATTGTATTGGACAAGGAGATAAGATCAGTCAAATGACACCTCGCTTGAAGAAGGGGATAAACCACCTAACACAAGGAATACTCAGTTTGAAGACAAGGGCCCCAACCCAGTCCCTTTATCAAATGCTAATGGCAACGTAGATGCCCCCCTCCAACTGGGACGAAGATCAAAGGTAGTACTCCCAAATTCAAAAGTGCAAGGATTAAGCCACCCTACAAGAAGAGAAGGAAAAGTTCAAGGCTACACCAAGGCATGGAAGCAACCTTGGGAGGACCCAAAGAGGAAGAAGCAGAGAAGGAAAACCAAGCACCACTGGGAGGTAATCAATAAGTATCTTCCCTTCTCTTCTATTGTTCTATGATTAATACACTCTGTTGGAATACTAGAGGAATCGGAAACAAAGATACATGTCGAGTCCTTAAAGATATAATCTCGCAGAAAATACCTAAATTGGTCGCTATTTTGGAACCACAGATCAGTGGTGATGACGCCCTTAATACCATCTGTAGTTTGGGCTTTGAAAAATCACATAGACTTGAGGCAAGGGGGTTTGCTGGAGGCATATAGATCTATTGGAACGAGGTCGACTGCTACATTAAGATCATCAATAGTCACACACAGTTTGTGACATGCCTGGTGAATGATAGAACTTACATCACTTTCATTTATGCCAACCCACATGTTCAGGTGAGAAAGTTACTGTGGAAACACCTCATAGAGATGGGGAATAAGTTTCACAAACCTTGGCTAGCGTTAGGAGACTTCAACGCTACAACGAATCCCTGTGAAAGGAAAGGTTGCAAGAGATTTGACTTCAAAGAGGTTGAACTACTCTCTAATACCCTACTTGAAGCAAACATATCTGATTTAAGATTCTCTAGAATGAAGTTCACCTACAAACACAGCTCCTTGCACACAAGAATCGATCGTGTGGTGGCCAATACTGAGTTTATCCTTAAGTATCCACAGTTTGTGGTGGAACACCTCACACACGTCTGGTCGAACAACTATCCCATGTTGATCTAAGACACAGCTATAAGAAAATCTGCCCAACAGTTCTTGATCAGAAGGTCATGGTCGATCAACAATAATTTCCAGAACAAGATGAGAAGCATCTGGGATGGCCAGGCAGAATTCCATACAGCATTGGACATGGCATGAGCGGGTATTAGTCAGTGGGCCAATGAACACACTTCCAGACTTGTGAGAAAGAAAGTGAGCCTACTAAGATTCATCAACATCCTACAAATGCAGATGGAAGAACAATACAATGAAACCACAAAAGAGTTCTACAATGAATTCTAAGACAAATATACTACCAGCTTAAAGGAGGAGGAGAAGAATTGGAAACAAAAGAGCCATCTATAGTGGATGCATGATGGAGACATGAACACTAAGTATTACAATGCTTATGTTAAGCAACGAAGGCGCTCTAATTTTGTAATTGCCCTAAGGAAATAGGATGGTAAGTGGGCTGAGGGAGAGGAAGAAATCCAGCAGCTTATTGTTAATCATTTCAGATCCATCTTCACCAAGCCTCACTACACTGACCAGGAGAAGATGGCAACATTCATGGGTCGATTCATACAACTGAATCAAGCACAGCAAACTGAGTTAATTTGATCGCCGACTCTCGATGAGATCTACAAGATTCTACAAGCAATGAACCCTCATAAAGCTTGCGGTCTAGATGGAGTAGATGGGTCATTCATGATATCAAATTGGCACATGGTGAAACACTCTACCTTAATGACCATCAAGAGTTCTCTTGAAGGACACCTAGCAAACTAAATGTGTGATGCAAACATTGTCCTAATTCCAAAAGTATCCAAACTGGATAGTTGTGTGCAATTCCGCCCTATTTCCCTAAACAACCTGGTTCTCAAGCTATCATCTAAAGTTATTGTAGAACGCATCAAAGAACACCTATAGAAGTGGGTATCACCAGCCCAAAGTGACTTTGTCCCAGGAAAAAGAATCTCTGATAACATTGTGGTAGTTCAGAAGATCTTACATAATATGTGAAGAAAAGGAGGACCTAAATCTATGGTCATTAAGGTGGACCTCTCAAAGGCCTATGACAAAATGACATGGTTATTCTTGGTTGATACCTTGAAGAAGATTGTCATACCTGGGAGTCTTATTTCATACATCATGAACTCTATCACCGGAGGTCACGCTTCTGTCATTTGGCAAGGTAAAGTCACGGGAAGATGTAAAGCAACAAGAGGTCTCAGACAGGGAGACCCTCTGTCCCCTTACCTCTTCGTTCTATGCCTTGAATGCCTTAACCAATTTATTAAAGACAAGGTGTTCATCAAAAGATGGACTCAAAGCAAACTCACTGCCAATGGGCCATTCATCTCTCATTTGTGTTTCATAGATGACATGATCTTGTTCACCAAAGTGACCAAGTCTCAGATGAATATTGTACTACAATTCTTTGAAGAGTTCAGTGAGCTTGGGACAGTCGATTTCCATTGCCAAATCATGCATACATTTCTCCAAAGTGGTCCCTAAAAGAACCAGGAAGAGAATATGTTGCATGAGTGGATTCTCGAAGGTGTCAGATATGGGGAAGTACCTCGGTGTCCCACTTATCCATGGCAAGGTGAGATATGATACGTATGGTGGGATTTTGGACAGGATCAACAACAACATCAATGTGTGGTATGCTAGGTGCTTATCGCTAGCTGGAAGAGTGGTGATGGCCAAGTCTAGCCTCAGCACCATCCCTGTTTACATCATGCAAACTTTGGTCTTGCCCATGAAGATATGCAATAGAATAGATAGTAGCATCCGATTGTTTATCTTGGGCGGTGGCCATAAAAATCACCCTATGTCTTTAGTGGCCTGGAACAAGATGACGGCAAGTAAAAAGGAGGGTGGACTGGGAATCAAAGCTGTGAGGGAATGGAATTTAGCCCTCATCAATAAACATCACTGGGAGGTTACTACTGGAAAAAGCTCCCCTTGGTGCAAAGGGATGAGCAAAACATTACTCTGGATGAAGAACCACATGATCCCTAATGTTTCCAGACTTGGACAGGCAGTCTTCAAATGTAGAGAATTCATTCAGGAAAACTCATACTGGATTCCTATCAACGGCGAGTCCATAAATGTATGGGAGGACAAATGGTGGGATCTAACCAATAGGCTATTAGGGAGAACCAAAAGACCCATTCCTAAAGAACTAAAAGACCTCAGCATAGCTAGCCTCATCAATTTGAACAACAAATGGGATGAGGAGTTCCTGAACCTATGGATATCTGAAGAGGACATCGCTAAAATTTGTATAGTCCAAATCCCCAGGAATACTGGACATACAGATCTGAAGGTTTGGACACATAGTGAGGAAGGGAACTGCACTAAACAAAGTTCTTATAAGTGAATTCGGGTTCAGAAAGACATCAAGGTTGACGGTAAATGGGAGCTCATATGTAAAGCAAAAGTCCTGACAAGATTAAGGATGTTTCTTTGGCTTGTTGGACACAATGCTCTCTTAACTAATACTCACAGGATGATATGTCGTATGACGACTGTTAATACATGCCCTATATGTGGAAATCAAGAAGAAACTATTTTACATGCTCTGTGTGATTGCAAGAAGGTAAAACTAGTATGGTAGGGGGCTGTTGGACCATGGTTTATGGGATAGATTCTTTAGAGCGAATGAGGTATGGAAATGGCTGGCACTTCAGCTCATGGCACAAGGGGAACATGGGAGCACATTCCTAATAGGTTGTCATCATATCTGGTCCTACAGAAACAAAGAAGTCTTTGAAAAAGTGATCACGAGTATCCACTGCCAAATCTGGAGAATAAAATTTGAAGCTTCTCTAGCATATGAGGCCTGGAACAAAGCGAGCATCGGGAAGGAGGCCTTGAACGATGTGACTTGGGCCCCTCCACCATCTGGCTATCTCAAGTTCAATGTTGATGCTTCCTTCAAGAAAGGACAGACATGCATAATAGCGATTTACCGAGATCATGAGGGTAAATGTAGGGTTGGATGGAGCTAGAGGAAAAAGGTTGAAAGTGTCCTTATGGCTGAAATCAATGATATCGAGCTGGCAGTGAACATTGCATGGGATCTGGATATAGAGAAGCTCGTGATAGAGACTGACTCCTCCCTGGCCTGTGAGGCGTTGAGAAAAGATCCTAAAGATAGTCCCAAAACAACCCTAAATAATAGGAGGATTAAGGAGAAAATGAGAACTAACCGGAGGATGTCTGTGATGGAGTGGACTTTCAGAACCTTTTGAATGCTTAACGACATAACTGAGTTCATGCATTTTGAGTTGTTTTGACAGTTCGAAGTATTTGGAAAAGTTGAGTGTTGCTTGACGGTGATATGAAAATTAACATTCCTAGTTGTATGTCTTTTGAGGTTTTTATTTGACACATTAAAAAGCTAGATTTCAGAATCAATGTTATATGGATGGAATATTGAGTTATGAGGAACACTTGACTAATTTTTGGTGATACTTGGATGTTGCTAGAGGAAGCTATTCAAGTCTATAATCAATTGAATATTGTCGATTTTGATGTATAATACTATCTAGTATAAGCGTTAATACGAGGTTTAGGTTGGTAACTACAGTTGTCACAAACTCTGATTGCTTTGGATGAACAACATGACTAGAGAGCTGGCTTGTGAGTCACGGACCGGATGGGCTACTGATTGACTAAGTGAAGGAACTGTTGGGAGCCCTTAATGAGATCATTTGATGCCTAGATTGCCACCTCCACAGCAGTTACCATAAGACCAGAAACACGAGCTCCTAGGATGTCGTTCTCTCTCATAGGTGGTTTTGAACCTATGGTTTGCTTTGGGGTTGTACAAGCTTTCAAGTACCCACTACTCTAGATGTGGGAGTGAAGGAATAGAAAGACTCAACCCCACCTCATCTTGGCTCTCCACCACAGATACACCTTGTGTGAAAAAAAAGGAAGGGGGTTCATAGGAGCCCGGAGAGCGAATAGGTGGCACGGCCTGGAGCCGATGTCAAGCAAGGAGGAGCCACAGAGAGAGAATAACTGCCATGGAGGGCAAACCATGAAGCCAAGTTTTAGGGAGGCATGAGGAGGCATAATATGTGGGTGTCCCAAGCCAAGGCTCTCCTTTCAGATGGAGAACAGGTCATAGAATAGCGCGACTGGAGAAGAGACCCCCCACCTCACAGATCAGCGTGGAAGATGATGCTTGCAGACAGATGGGGTTGAACGTGGGAGACATGGGGAGAGACCTGAGACCCTGTGAGGGTCTATCCAAGGTCATCGTAGCTAGTAATGGCCAAAGGGGATGACGAGAAGTGCCTGATCTTAGTCGATCTCACGCCAAGAGGAAGCCTGAAGGCCAGCGGTGTTGCGGGAGCATGGACGGATCTCCCAACCTTAGTAGGTTTTGATGAGAAGGCGATGGAGGCAGATCCCCCACTGGAGGAGAGCCACGCGTTGGTGCCTGCACATGCTGAAAACAGAGGCGTCGACCACAGTGGGCGACTGTTCCTCCTCGTCAAAGACCAAGCTTGCGGCGGTGCCCTGTAGGACTCAGTCCCAGCAGAACCACACGATGGCAGTTCACAGCCAGAAGCATCACACGCGTTCTCACGAGTACGGAGGAAAGAGAAGCAGATGTGGTATCGGTGCCTCACAGAGGACCAGAGTCCTGGCTGGGACTGTGGCTACCAAACAAGCAATCACTGAAGGAGACCAGTGCGGCAGCGGCTCCATGCCATGAAGACCAAAGATCACAGACTCGCAAGAGTGAGAGAAGGGAAAGAAGGGTAGACCGGGTCCAACAGCCCAAACCCAGCCAGACCAGTGGAGAACCACCCAGTTTGCAGCAGACCAGCCAGCAAAGGGGAGCACCCTGCCACGTGGCAAGGCCGGATTGGCCCGAAAAGGTAATAATTCCCAAAATGTTCAGTTCTTCAATAAATCATAGAAAATAGTCTGTTTATCAGAAAAATACAAACAAGGTACCAAAACGTTCAGAAAAATGCGTAGAACATAATAGAACTATAATATTAGGATTTTGATGCATTAAAATCAGTGATATCATGTAAGATGTGTAATGCCTAATTCATGAGTAATAAATATCAAATTATGATATAAATTATGGAAAAATGTCAGTAAGTCCATAACCATGTCTTTAATGCATATGATGTCAGACATAGTCATGTTTATGCATGAAATCATGTAATTTGCTTTATATGGCTATTTAAGGCTAATAATTCTAAATAAAATGTAGTAAATGTATACATGCTCAATAAATGATGGAATTTGTAGAACTCTCTCATATCAGTAACTGAAAGTTAATATGTAACTTGAATATCAGTTAGATGCATGGAATTCATGTTATAGGAAGAGCACCCTTAATACATGTGATGTAACCTTAATATAGTTAATGAAAGTGACATAATGTTAAATATGTTCATATAATGATGTGACGCATGAGTATATCCAGTTGATGAACTATAATCTAAAATATGACATCAGTAAGATAAATCTAAGACAAGAATATAAGTAATTATGGGAATATCCTAATGAGATAAGCAAACCCTAATATGAACACGATTAAGGTTAAGATGAGATGTATGATGATGAGAACCTGATGATCGTATGTGATCTTGTCTTAATCAGGGTTGACCAGACATAGATGACATGAAGATATAGTTGACATGGATATATGTGATTATAATGATCTATCTCTTTGGAAGGTACGCCATTACCTCTTACTTGGCTTATTATACAATATGCTTGTGTTATATGTGTAGTAAAATACTTGGCATATGATATTGGATGAAATGATTGTTCTTCTATGATATGTTGCATGATTTTCCATGCTTATTGCTATGAACACATGAAACATAATATATATGTTCCATTATATCTAAGCACTTCAACTCTTTGGTAGTAAAGTGCTGGAAAACAAGTACTTCAACTCTTTGGTAGTAAAGTACTTGGAAGTGATCCAACTCTTTGGTAGTAGATCACATTGTGAAATGATCCAACTCTTTGGTAGTAGATCATAAAGGCCTTAATGCATTCAACTCTTAGGTAGTAAATGCATGGATGATATAATGGAAAATATGCTTAAAATATGTGTTCTCTTTTGTTGATGGGCATCTTTGTGCAATTATATGATTTTCTTATATTTCTTCTGTTACTACCAAGTATTAGTTTTATCTTATTGCCAAGATATGATGAGAGGTAAATAAAATACATGTAGGCGTACTCAGTACAATATTCTTGAATATTGTGCTGACGTGTACTGCATGTAATATTTTGTTTAGGTTGTGGTTATGTTCTTGAAGATCCAAGATAGTTAAGAGTTGTATGGCGAGCTGATGTACAGGTGGACCTGTTGTCTTAAGATCCTGTAGTTTAGTGGTAGTACATGTATATGTATAGTTTGTTGTTCAATATGTAATATCAAATGTTGTAACAATTCATGTTGTAATTATATGTTGAATGGTGAACATGTGGGTATGGTTTTATTATTGTTCATTTACATGTGCTACTGATTGTTTACTTTTGACTTCCTCTAATTTTCTTCTTCTTAGCCTAGTGTAGGGTGTTTAAATTGGGATTCTCGCTAAGGTGAGGGTTTCAATTTAGACGTCACACATCAGATTAAGTTTTAGAAAATCCAGGGACATCACAGGTGGTATCAGAGCTTGAACAATAGCAAAACCTGACATTTGCTCATTATACAACTCAAAACCAAAGAACCTTGAACTTAGTAATCTTTAGGGTTAGATTATTCGTCTTTTAGAGACTAGATCTGACCTAGCCTCTAGGTTAGCACCTAGATGTCTGAGAACTAGGTCTAGACTAGTGCTTGTTGAGTAGCAAGTCCTTAGATGTCGTTCTTTTCTTATAGTGCAGCGGTATGGGACGTTGCATTATTTGGAAATGATGTGCATCAAGGGAAGAGAAACCCTAGACATATTGTGCACATTGTCTAGAGTAGCTACAATAGTCTACCCCTTGTTCTCACCCTTTTCACTAGTTTTCATGACACTGTACTCTCTACTATGTGTGGGACACTCATTTTCAGTATTTGGTTTTTTATTCCAATTGGATCGAACCTCGATAGTTTTCTCTTACGCTGGTTTTATCAGAGAAAAACTATATAATATTTTATTATGTATATGTATTACAAAAATGTTTCCCCACACATGTATGAGTAGGAGGTGGTCATGCAACCTAAGTGAAAGTGAATGACATCAGTCTAGAAGAGAGAGTAGTTCTAGATTAGATGTCTAGAGCCTTGTTGGAATATATGATATATGGAATAGATGAAATAAGTTTTGAATGTATGATGTAAGTCTTACATAGATGACATAAGGTGGTTATGATGATCTATGTTTGTCTTTGAGGACCCAAGTTCAGTTTGAGGATTTGAGATAAGTTTTGATGATGCAAGTAATAGGCTTTTATGAGATAAGATATGTTAAGTTAAGACAAGTTGTGAGTCAGCATGAGCCTCAATCTCTTTTACAAAGGAGGACCTCTAGTGTTAGGACCAGTTTTGGGGTTAGCTCAAGAGAGAGCGAGACCCGTAGGGAGAAGGTCAGAGAACCTAGACTCCATGATATGAGAAATACGAGAAATATGTGATATGATATGTCCTAAACTAGAATACTCCTGAGTGAATGAGTTATGTTTCTTAATGCATGATTCCTATAGTCTTCTTGAACCCTAGATGTCCTCGAGTCGACCACACCCCAGAGACATAGAGAGGCTGGTTATATGCATATATGTGAACATCGATATGAGTGCCTTCCATCTGGGTGAGGGAGAGAGCCCAAGACCCTGGAGGAGGTAGCTATGTTAGTTTTTGTGAAGCCTCATGATCGGGTTGGTGGTCTCCCACATAGGAATCTAGTGGTGTATATATAGAAAGTTTTGGGTAAGCATGTCTCATGGGTAGAAAACCTATGAAGAGAAGGTCATAACATGTTTTGGTTTGTGCTTATGTGGCTAGAGCTTGTAAGGCTATCTCTAGTGCCAATGAGGTAACCTGATAACCCTAGACTAAGAGAGGAAATATAAAGTATATGCATGTGAGATACTCATAGATTTGAGTTAGCTCAGGGAGACTGAGCATGGAATTACCCTCATGATATGGGTCAAGAGAACCTCAGTTGGACTAGATAAAAGTTTTGATATATGTTTAACAAGCCACTTGTATAAGTTTACTTAAGCACTACCATGATATAAAATATGTAAGGATGTGATCTAATCTCGAGACGTGCTATATAAACATGATGTGATGGAAATCTAGAAATGGTTTAATAAATATCAATGCATAAATGGTTAACCATGTACATGAATAATGGTGATAATGTGATATTCTTGGTTACTCTTGTGATGAAATCACTAGTAGATGTCACAATTTATATGAACTTTGAAATGAGATCATATTAATGATTTATGCCAAACAATGATAATGTAGTGCTTAATAAATATGCTTGATATAGTCTGAAAATTTAACACAATATAAAATGATGTTGGCATCTTAATGATTGGGTGAATGAGGATCGAAATCCTAAATGTGAAATATGTCATTAAAAAAAATCAGAGTTCCTAAACCCTAGTTTTGGCTTTATATGAAGGGGGTGGTTAACCCTAGATCCTTTGCAATCTTCTAGAAAGATATAGATACAGTTTTAAAGGTTTTGGTGGTGGTTATGTTACACCTAAAGTGGTTCCGTACATGTGTTTGTGACCTTCTGGTTTTACCCTTAGAATACGAGTTTGGTTAATTTCGAGGATGAAATTTCTTTTAAGGTGTGTAGGATGTGATGGAGTGGACTTTCGGAACCTTTTGAATGCTTAACGACATAACTGAGTTCATGCATTTTGAGTTGTTTTGATAGTTCCAAGTATTTACCAAAGTTGAGTGTTGCTTGATGGTGATATGAAAATTAAGATTCCTAGGTGTATGTCTTTTGAGGTTTTTATTTGACACATTAAAAAGCTAGATTTCAGAATCAATGTTATATGGATGGAATATTGAGTTATGAGGAACACTTGACTAATTTTTGGTGATACTTGGATGTTGCTAGAGGAAGCTATTCAAGTCTATAATCAATTGAATATTGTCGATTCGGATGTATAATACTATCTAGTATAAGCGTTCATATGAGGTTTAGGTTGGCAACTAATGTTGTCACAAACTTTGATTGGTTTGGATGAACAACATGACTAGAGATCTGGCTTGTGAGTCACGGACCAGATGGGCTACTGATTTACTAAGTGAAGGAACTATTGGAAGCCCTTAATAAGATCATATGATGCCTAGATTGCCACCTCCACAGCAGTTACCGTAAGACCAGGAACACGAGCTCCTACGACGTCGGTTTGCTTTGGGGTTGTACAAGCTTTCAAGTACCCACTACTCTAGACGTGGGAGTGAAGGAATAGAAAGACTCAACCCCACCTCGTCTTGGCTCTCCACCATAGATACACCTTGTGTGAAAATTAAGGAAGGGGGTTCAGAGGAGCCCGGAGAGCGAATAGGCGGCATGGCCTGGAGCTGATGTCAAGCAAGGAGGAGCCACACAGAGAGAATAACTGCCATGGAGGGCAGACCATGAAGCCAAGTTTCATGGAGGCATGAGGAGGCATAATCTGTGGGCGTTCCAAGCCAAGGCTCTCCTTTCAGATGGCGAACAGGTCAGAGAATAGGGCGACTGGAGAAGAGACCCCCCACCTCACAGATCAGGGTGGAAGATGATGCTTGCAGACAGAAGGGGTTGAACGTGGGAGACATGGGGAGAGACATGAGACCCTGTGAGGGTCTAGCCAAGGTCACCATAGCTGGTAATGGCCGAAGGGGATGACGAGAAGTGCCTGGTCTTAGTCGATCTCACGCCAAGAGGAATCCTGAAGGCCAGCGGTGTTGCGGGAGCATGGACGGATCTCCCAACCTTAGTAGGTTTTGATGAGAAGGCGATGGAGGAAGATCCCCCACTGGAGGAGAGCCAGGCGGTGGTTCCTGCACATGATGAAAACAGAGTCGTCGACCACAGTGGGTGACCGTTCCTCCTCGTCAGAGACCAAGCTTGCGGCGGTGCCCTGTAGGACTCAGTCCCAGCAGAACCACACGATGGTTGTTCACAGCCAGAAGCATCGCACGCATTCTCACGAGTGCAAAGGAAAGAGAAGCAGATGGGGTATCGGTTCCTCACGGAGGACCAGAATCCTGGCTGGGACTGTGGATACTGAACAAGCAATCACTGAAGGAGACCGGTGCGGCAGCGGCTCTGTGCCATGAAGACCAAAGATCACAGACTTGCAAGAGTGAGAGAAGGGAAAGAAGGGCAGACCGAGTCCAACAGCCCAAACCCAGCCAGACCAGTGGAGAACCACTCGGTTTGCAGCAGACTAGCCAGCAAAGGGGAGCATCCTGCCACGTGGCAAGGCCGGATTGGCCCGAAAAGGTAATAATTCCTAAAATGTTCAGTTCTTCAATAAATCATAGAAAATAGTCTGTTTATCAAAAAATACAAACAAGGTGCCAAAACGTTCAGAAAAATGCGTAGAACATAATAGAACTATAATATTAGGCTTTTGATGCATTAATTTAAGTGATATCATGTAAGATGTGTAATGTCCAATTCATGAGTAATAAATATCAAATGATGATATAAAATTATGGAAAAATGTCAGTAAGTCCATAACCATGTCTTTAATGCATATGATGTCAGACATAGTCATGTTTATGCACAAAATCATGTAATTTGCTTTATATGGCTATTTAAGGCTAATAATTCTAAATAAAATGTAGTAAATGCATACATGCTCAATAAATTATGGAATTTGTAGAACTCTCTCATATCAGTAACTGAAAGTTAATATGTAACTTGAATATCAGTTAGATGCATGGAATTCATGTTATAGGAAGAGCACCCTTAATACATGTGATGTAACCTTAATATAGTTAATGAAAGTGAAATAATGTTAAATATGTTCATATAATGATGTGACACATGAGTATATCCAGTTGATGAACTATAATCTGAAATATGACATCAGTAAGATAAATCTAAGACAAGAATATAAGTAATTATGGGAATATCCTAATGAGATAAGTAAACCCTAATACGAACACGATTAAGGTTAAGATGAGATGTATCATGATGAGAACCTAATGATCGTATGTGATCTTGTCTTAATCAGGGTTGACCAGACATAGATGACATGAAGATATAGTTGACATGGATATATGTGATTAGAATGATCTATATCTTTGGAAGGTACGCCATTACCTCTTACTTGGCTTATTATACAATATGCTTGTGTTATATGTGTAGTAAAATACTTGGCATATGATATTGGATGAAATGATTGTTCTTGTATGATATGTTGCATGATTTTCCATACTTATTGCTATGAACACATGAAACATAATATATTTGTTCCATTATATCTAAGCACTTCAACTCTTTGGTAGTAAAGTGCTAGAAAACAAGTACTTCAACTCTTTGGTAGTAAAGTACTTGGAAGTGATCCGACTCTTTGGTAGTAGATCACATTGTGAAATGATCCAACTATTTGGTAGTAGATCATAAAGGCCTTAATGCATTCAACTCTCAAGTAGTAAATGCATGGATGATATAATGGAAAATATGCTTAAAATATGTGTTCTCTTTTGTTGATGGGCATCTTTGTGCAAGTATATGATTTTCTTATATTTCTTCTGTTACTGCCAAGTATTAGTTTTATCTTATTGCCAAGATATGATGAGAGGTAAATAAAAGACACGTAGGCGTACTCAGTACAATATTCTTGAATATTGTTCTGACGTGTACTGCATGTAATCTTTTGTTTAGGTTGTGGTTATGTTCTTGAAGATCCAAGATAGTTGAGAGTTGTGTTGCGAGCTGATGTACAGGTGGACATGTTGTCTTAAGATCATGTAGTTTAGTGGTAGTACATGTATATGTATAGTTTGTTGTTCAATATGTAATATCAAATGTTGTAACAATTCATGTTGTAATTATATGTTGAATGGTGAACATGTGGGTATGATTTTATTATTGTTCATGTACATGTGCTACTGATTGTTTACTTTTGACTTCTTCTGATTTTCTTCTTCTTAGCCTAGTGTAGGGTGTTTAAATTGGGATTCTCACTGAGGTGAGGGTTTCAATTTAGACGTCACACATCAGATTAAGTTTTAGAAAATCTGGGGACGTCACAGTGTCTCACACCAAGAGAGAAGGCAATAAGGCAGTTGACGCCTTGGCAAAATGCCACCAAAAAACTAGGAACAATTTCTTAACCCATAGAAATGTTCCCATAGAACTAGTGAATTTTATTAGCTCTGAATTATGTAATTGTAGTAGTACTACCAAATTTCCTTCAGCCAATATCAATGTTAATAGTATGACCTCAGTTGATTTTGCTTTCATGAGGGGGGCGAGATGAATAGAAACCTCCTGACTTCACAAAAAAAAAGAATCTTTTATTATCAAATTAACTTTAGAACATCATAATCTTATCTTATTCATGGATTTTCACAATTAAAATCATTAATATCCATAATTATCAAAATTAGGGTTTCTAAGCCCCTTAATGCATTTTTGTCTACATGGAACCTTTAATTAGGTCAATTATGTAAAAAGATCATCTTCTTAGATCCAATTCTCACTTTTATTAACAACACGTTAATATTGAGTTAAGATTTTTGCAACATATTCATATGCTAACCAATCACTAGCTGACACGTCAGCAACTTACCCTATTATACTCAACTTGGCAGTTGGACGACATTAATTCAGAAAGGACATATCTATCTTTCCTCGCTGATCTCGATCTATAGGCATGTGAGGGGAAAGTTCATAATTTGACCTGGGTCATCTCCTTCCTTCGTTGCTCTGCTTCTATGTCACGCCTGGCCGGGTCAACAATAAGGTTGACTTCAGACACCAGGGCTCTTGGGCATTGGACGAGGAGAGAAATACCTCTTCCGCCACCTCCTGAACCTATACGCATCCTTGAACACGCCGAAGATATCTAAGGTAGGGGAAACCATGTTTGAGTTTGAGGGCGACGACCATGATGCGGTACAGATGAAGCAGAGGAGAAGAACAACACTTTAGTGGGAATCGAAGGTAAGTATGGTCTCTCTTAGACCCAAGAGGTTTTACACCCTCACCAGGCCGAATCGATTGTACCTTATATAAGCAGGACCAGTCAAGGCTAAGCACTGAGAGGTCTGTACGTTGACATAAAAAGGGGAAACCCATTAAGTGTTTCCTAAACAAGACGATCCATAGATGATTTGGTCGAAACTCCTCGCGAATCCATCGAGCAAATTTCTATATTCTTTCATGAACTGGAGAGAGAGAACGATGGGAAAGGAGAAAGGACTTTACTGTACCCGATTTCCTATTTTGGCCTGAGGTAGGAGACATCGCACCCACTGTTGATCTAAAGATCAATGGCTAAGGATCCGCGCGCATCAAAGGAGTAAGTCCAGGATTTCTAATTTGAATATTGTGACATTAAAGATATCCCTCTCACTTTAGGAAATCTTCCAAAAATCATATCTCCCAAACCACACGTCTAATTAATACCAAATTTTAAGGGAAAGTCCATAATGATTTAAACTACATGTGTGCCAGGTTTGATACTCAAACGCGAAAGTATGAAGGACTTTTATTCATATGCAAGATATTTATTAATAAGGCATATTTTATACATATTTTATCTCTCTTATCTTTCTATATCATTTGTTTTGGATCCCTTTTACCATTAAAAACCATGTGGACTCAAAATCTCATCCAAGATGGATCCACTATCCATATGTTCACATATTTCCTATAATTTCATCATTATCTCATATTTCCTTCTTAATAAAGCATTATTTGATTTCTTCTTTTTCTTTTAATCATAGTGGACTCATTACCATCTTATGATTCATGAAATCACATGCAAGGAAAAATATTGCAAAGGGAATTCCTTCAATACTTATAATTCATACAATTCCCATAATCATACATTTATTGGGAAAAAATTAATTTCCCACCATATGAACCCAAAATTTGGGGTTGTAACATCCTTCCCCTCTTATAGTAATTTTTCCCTCAAAATTCCACCAAGCATACACACTATTTAGGATAAGACTTTTACATGTTCATCATTGGTTCCCATGTGGCTTCATCCACTCCATGGTGCTTCCAAAGAACCTTCTATTCTTTACTCCTGAGCTCTCTCTCACCTCAGTATCTCGTACCCTCATAGGTGACTCAGGGTAAGTTAGCCTCCCTTGGAGTTCAATAGATTCAATGCTCACACATGGCTCGAGTACCTCACATAGTTCTCTAGATTGGGCTCATGGAACACATCATACATCATATTATCCTGAGGGGTAAAGCTAAACATAAGCAATTCCACCAATCCATCTCAAATGGACCCATGTATCGAGGATGCAGCTATAGCTTAGAGGGGTCGGGTTTTCATAACACATATTCACCCACAGTGGACTGCATGTTAGTCTACTTCACATCAGCTCATGACTCTTGTCGGTCTTGGGCTTTCTCAGTCATTACTTGATCAATGAATCTTCATCTGCATCCACTGTGTCTCACTGACCTTCACAAGGTCCTCTCACCGACATCATCCAAGTGAAGCGGTGACCGAAACATCCTCCCTTATAGAGCTTCATGCATCCTGATACTCGCTATGGTGGCTATCACGACAAGCAAACTCTACTAGGGGCAGGTACTGCTCCAACAAATCACCTTGAATGAGCACACATGCTCTCACCAGACCCTCTAAAGTCTGGATCATACTCTCTTAACTGTTCATCTGTCAGGGGTAATATGTTGTAATAAACTTCAATCTAGCATTGAGTTCTTCTTGTACCTACTTCCACAAAATGGAAGTGAACTTGAGGTCATACACAGATCATGGTGTAGTCGAACTGTCCCGCTGTCATATATATAGTTCAACCAGATCTATCAAATCAACAATGCTCTCTCTTAGGCAAGGGATTAGGTCAACTTGGTAAGGCGATCTACCATAACCCATATTACATCATGACCTCTCTTGATCTAGGGGAGACCCACCACACTATCCATGGTGATCCACTCCCATTCCCTCTCATGGACTTCTCATTATCTATAGCAACTCATTGGGTTATTGGTGTTCAGCCTTCACCTTCTAGCATGTACGACAACTGGGCACATGCAACACTATATCCTTCTTCATCCCAGGTCCTCCAGAACAACACACAAACCTTAACCATATTGGTAGTACCACGGTGTATGGTATACTTAAAATCATGAATGACTTGCATGACATGATTCCTCAAGGTTGACTCCTCAGAAAACTTAAAACACTCTAGTAGTGGGTTTCACCACCTTCCTTTCCCAAGAGGTGTATCTGAGGTTCTTATATTAATCCTTCTATCTCACCAAGCTCTGAGCTACCTAACTGGACAACCATCAACTTGACCAATGGGTCTGGTTGTATCTGGGTGTTATCCACATAGGTCTAGTTTTTTAACGATCACATGGTTCACCTAGCAACCTCTTTCATCTATCTCTATCGGCTAGACAAGGCAACTATACACTTGAGCTATATCTCAGCAAAGAGTATCGGTTACCACATCAATTTCCTTATGTGCTAGGTGATGGTGAAAACATAAACCTTCATATACTTCACTCATCTCGGGTTTAAGTCTAACTGAGTCAAGAAAACTTCAAGCTCATCATCTCGATTACCAAACCCAAGATGCAACTCTTAGGATCCAAACTTCTCTTGACAAGAATGTCCTCATATTATGATTACATTTGTTCTCTTCGTGTTTCCAAATCACATATCCAATGTACTCTCAAAAGGTGTGGTACTTCCTCAAACATAGTACAAAGGTTTCAACTCATTTCACCTTTATCCTCAGTATGGCATGCATTTTTCCCGGTCTCTCAAATCCATAACAAGATGAAATAATCATTTAGCTGTAGTCCAAATATAGATTTCAACCTATTCCAAGAGTAGAGATGGTGCATCACACATCGCCATCACACTTTCCAATCTAAGTTTTTGGGTGAACTTTCCAATCTAAGTTGAAATGTACATCACATGCCTCCACACCATGAACAACTCCATTATGGGTCTACACCCATGGGAAGACTATTCTCATCACCTATGGATCTTAACATATCTATTATACAATCCTTAGTCATTACCTCAAGGTCTCTAGGGTGCCGACACTTTTGGAGTGATCTGACCCTTATGCATCTAGGGAGTGCCTCTGACATTTACCCCTTAGGCCCCATGAAATCATGAAGGTGGCCAGCCTCATAGCCCATGAGCCTTAGGCAAGGTAGTTGTTACCTCCCAACCCTATGGTCTCATGCATCCAGGGAACAGACAACTCCTACTCCCATTGGTCTTATCCCTACTTGACCTTAGTGTTGACTTAGGATTCTACCACTACAACAAACATACTCATTAGTGGCATTTCACAAATGCCGCTAAAAATAAATAAATGCCACTATATATGTTTAGTGGCATATTTTGACACTTAAATAAATGACTATAGTACCGATGCCACTAGAGAGATAGCGGCATAAGATGTAAATGCCACTAAATGTTTAATTTTAATGGCCTTTGATAAATGCCAAATAAATGCCACTAAATCATCATTTGGCATTTGTAAAAATGCCATTATTATATCAATTGGCTTTTATATGAATGCCACTTTTCTGTATTATGATGTTCTAGGAAAGTTTTCTTATTGAGTATTATGGTGTATAAAAATGCCACTGATGGAATACTTATTGTGTATAATGCCATTTTCAAGGATTTTAATTATTCATTTTTAGTTCATTACCAATATTTTGAAATGACCGCCACTTACAATTTGAACACATTTTTAAAACTATATAATCTAAATCTCAATATTTTTTATTATGATAAAATGAAAATTACATAAGGAGGACATTTTACCTTGTCCACTTTATAAAATACAACACCCATGAAACACTTTTTCGTGCAATATTTCTCAATTAATGTAATAGTTTCTACATCCTTTGACCAATTCCTCAATATATTGAAGAGGCATACACATGTGAATTGAATGTTCTCAAATTTTCTTATTGTATATCCTTGACTTGATAATAAGAACTTGTGTTTGATGGGAATAATCTTCGTAAATCCTACATCACCGTTCTTCATAAACTTGGGCCTCTTTTCGAGAAAACTGGGAAAAGATCAAACCATGCACTACTTCTTCAGAGGATATAACTTACTCATCAATTGACTAATTAATGCATAAAAGGTTTCATGTATTCTAATATGCAAAGAAACAAAATGAACCATTAAGTTAATATGTAGCCAACATAGAGAAAAGTATAGGTTTGTTTATACACTATGAGAAACACATCCAAATCTGGTTTAAGTTTACGTAATATTTTCTTGATAACTGATGAGATAAGGCTTTGAGAAAATTCAGCCTTAGCAACTCTAGGTTCCTATCATTAAGGGGGACTCGTGTCTTAGTGACACACACAACTTCATAAATGAAATTGTAAATGTATAATCAACATTGAAAATATAAAAAACTCAGCCAAGAAAAAATTTTATAAGAAATTTACTAGGATATATGATAAGTACAATAGAACATATCAAATATATTATATAAAACTATGTATGAACTATTTTTTTAGGAAGCGTGGAGCAGCACCTAGTAATGCTCCAGTAACAAGAGTGTTAGAATATTGTAGGAGCTTTGTTTTGTAAGACAACATCATCTTTTTGAGGACAATAGTTAGCTATCATCTCTAGAATCTAGCAATCAAGTGAGGCACAAAGGAACAATAGGTGAATAGTCAAACTTAATAAATATACTACAACAACTACTTATCAGACAAAAATTCCCACACCTGATCCCAAATCACCTTGTTTGGGGAGTGATACACAATTAAGGCTCTACTCACCAAGATGACATGTCGTTCTGGTGTTAGTGCTACCCAATAAGGGTTAGTTGGAACCTTCCGTGTTGGAAGATGAAATCATGAAAAAGATGTCAAGCTCTTCATATTCATTCAGACAAGCACATATAGATTTTAATCCAATAGAAGAGAACTTGATATTTCATCAAGTAAGACATCATTAAGTGAAATTCCCTGCACTAGCAAGACAACCTTCTCATTAAAATAATCAAGTTGAGATATTAAAATAGAGGGCATCATGTGAGTAAACAAAAAATTGCAACCCCTTGTGTAAGACAAACAAGAGGTCCATATCATGGATTGAAGTAGTAGGTACCTCTTGAGCATCCAATGGAGGTAGGAAGACCACTAGGATCAGCCCCTCTACTTCCTTGGGAATTTCCAACCACTAGTGTCGCCTTTTCACAACCAAGACATATGGTTAGATAAAGGTCAAGATATGTCAAATGAATTCATCATAGGTTCATATATCTACCTCATGGTGCCTCAATTGGATGCAGCAGTACATCAAGGGTGTAAATTTCTGTGATGGCATGCTCTCTTTCACCACTTCATAGTGCATGGAGCTAGATATCTAGGGCACAATTCTTATATTGGGCATGTGTGTTTGGAGGGGGGTTTAAGGTTGATGAGGTATCCCTCCTGTTTTATGAAACAGATTGTATTTGGGACTCCCTCTATTTTACTATGGCATGGGACTGCATTTGGGAGGCCACAACCAACACATCGTAGTTGATATAGAGTACTGATGTAAAGCGATGGATTGAACATTTGATCCTATCAATTAGCTAAACAAGTATAGGCCCAATGAATTCAAAAATTGAAATGATCTAACCAGCTATTAATATGCATTTACTTGTGGACTAATTTTGAATTCTCTTATTATGATGTAGGAATGTTGTAATGATTCTACACTTATAACAATATATCGATAATCAATACATGCTAAAGGAAGTAACTAATTAAGTCTTACACATGGAACAATATTTCAACAAGCTAATTAAATAATAACTATGAGTATCATCTTCGTGTGCTAAATTATGAAATCTATCACATTATGAATGTAATAGAAGTCTTTTTGAAAAAATATTTGCATTACTTGCATGTTGCACATATTTACAAACTTTTACATCACTAAGATCAGAGCAACTAGGAAGATCATATGAATCAAAAATTTCTTACAAAAACAAAACCAGATGAGTGCTCACTTGAATAGGAAACTAATTACCAACAAAATAAATCTAATGCATGATTCCCGACAACCAAAAAGTATTACAGCTGAGTGAAAAATACAGACTCAAATACATTACTACAAATAAAATATCTTCAAAGGCAATACCAACTAAGACAAATAATGGTAAGAACAACAATGATAAGATCTACCTCAAGCCCAAGACACAAAACTGAAGAGATAGCACATCATGACTTGTCAACTCAAACATAAGAAATAAATTCAAATCAAAACTAAACAGCACCTTGAGGAACCAGATACACACCAATATATAGAGAGAGAGACATTATTGAGATGACCTAGGCAAACATTTTTTGACTAATTATCAGACTCAGGCTAGTGAGCTGACTGAAGGCCAACATAATATTTTATCATTTTCCCTCGTCTTTTTGTCATAATCCCACCTATGATTAAATAGCTAACATTTCACAAAAGGCTTGAAATATTTCAATACCCAATTCTTTGGTTAAGAATGTTTATGAAACCAATTTCAAAAGGAAATGTTACTATACAAGCTATACGTACATGCAATACAAGCTTTGTCTTGCAACTGTAAGAAAATGGAGGATTACAAAAATTACTCTTTGTCTAACAAAAAGACTATCTATATACCTCTTATGAAGCACAAGGTGACAAAAAATTGAAGAAATCTCCAAGGTTCAAGGTTTTGCTAACCCTGATGTTGCACATTGCTTCTGTAATCAAGAATCGTATGACCAGATATTCACTAACTCTAGTGACCCCATCAATTTACTACTACCAATACCACTTGTCATTGATATCTTGGATAAAAAACTACGCTACTTCATGTTTATAACCATCATATAACCCAACAACAATCATCTATGTTGGTCGTTAATCATATCAATGTAAGTTCTTGTTATGTGGATCTTACTGGTAGTCTTTCGGGACTGAGCTATTAGCAAAATCATCAGCTAATAATAAAATCAACTTGCAACTAATAGATGACTCGAGCTATTAGGAACAATGAGAATCAAATGAAATACAGATAAGGAAGTGGGTGCTTGAGTGAATGAGGGAGGTGTTTAGTGAAACCGTTGATTCTAATTGCTCTGAGTCAAACTGAAGTGTACAACTTCGGGGTTGGTCCAAACATGGTTTTTTTAACTTAGACAAAATGTAAACATGACTACAACATGGATGAAAAAGTTAAAAGTTAACATACAATTAGTGAATTATAGTTTCAATCTACATATATTGTCTTTGTTGCTAATTAACCAATGTCCAAGTGAGAAACCGAATGTGATTTGAAGTAATTTTTAGGATTGATTATCTCTACTGCATAATAATTATTAGAAATGCAAAGAAAATTTTGTTAGTTTCATTTTTATACAACAAATATGCTTCATTCTAATTTAGAAACTATGGATTTCTATTATGAAGAATGTCAAACAACATATCATGTCCTATGTCAGTTCTAGGCCTCTGGATGATATGGACAAAAATGGTACTCTAGCCAGTGACACGCAGATTGGAGGATCTTTTTCTTATGAAATGAATTGAAGAAAGAGTCTAACAAACTATTGTAAGAGAAAATATGTCAAATGGAGACTGAACTAGAAATGTACAAGCTTAAACAAGATGGTCTCTTGTGATCTCATACCTTATTTACTTTAATCAATGATGGTGCAACTATTTGATCATCTTCACCTTCTAGAGTTCCTCTCCACACATGTTGCAACTCAAATATGCAACCAAGATCTGAAATCTTTTTGTTGGATATAACTTATTAGAAGAAAAAGAATTCGACATACAATTGCATAATATATTATAATATAGAGTAAATTAACATTATTTTAGATAACAATTAGACATACACCATTCATTTTTTTCATGGTCAAAGAGAAAACTCTAATGGATGCTAAACTACAATATATGGTCATCTACAGTGAAGATCTCAATTTCTCTTAGCATACCTCCTCCTTCCAGTTTTCTCTCTATGTGACCACAACTAAAATAACTAGGAACAACAACAAACCCCTATCATCCCCTTTCCAAACAGTATAGAAAAAAGAAGACCGATGAAACTAACTAGTGATTTTTCATATCTGTTATCTGAGATTAGTTGTTTGACGCGACAATTATGACCTATACAGAGATATGACATTATAATAAACGTAACCATTGTTGAAGTTGCTTACCATTGAGTTAGAGAATGAGCTTGAACCAAAGAACAACTCTAATGGGTAGGCCAATAACGTAACCAAATCTTGTATCATTAAATGCCACCAGTGCCTGCCAGCATGCACCGATCCACAACATCTGCATGTTTCAAGAATGCCTTGACCACTGGGTAGCAAGCATGCTATAAGGGGAAGTTGGAAGAGTTGTTACGCATTGTTCATCAAGGTCATGACTGTGGGATTAAAGTTTGTATGGCTTTTGGCAAGCCAAACAAAAACTATGAAGTGAAGCTATCCGCATATTGTTAATTTCTTGGGAGATAGTGGTGGTTAGATGATGTCATATCCTATGGATATTATTGCAGAATTCATAAATTTAAAAGTGATGAGAATAGTGCCACCACTATTCAGATATCCAAGGAAAAGAAAGTCATTTAACTTGATACGTAACAGAGGCTAGGTGACGGGATTATGTTATGGAATAGAAAAGTGTTCAAGCCTGATAATCTAACAAAGGAAATAGAGGAAAGTAGATCCAAACCTTAACGAAGTTGAGAAAGTTCTATACGTGCTATATTTCTGATTTGCCAGAAACACCACCCACCCTTGTGCATGCGCATCCACTATGGTGGTCATATCACCTGCTCTTCGATAAAGGAGCGATCTTTGCCAACAACAGTTCCATCTGGGTTCTCGGTTATCATCGGCAGTGCTAAGCTGTGTACTATGGTAGCCGCCTCAACCAGTCAAGCCTGGGTACGGAAACCACCGTAGAGGGCTAGCCAGTGTGAAGCATTCCGTGTGTTACAAAAATAGATGAATATTGTGGGAAAACATATATCAATTGACAGTGAGCCATGGGACTCGATGTAGACTACTGGCGGCTTGATGGATCGGAAGGATGCATTTTTTATGAGGAATAAATGATATTTCTTCTACAAATGGATGCCCACTATCAAGTCTTCACCAGAATCCACTGAGACCTAATTCGATTTTGAGCATGCCAAAGATGGGAAAAGTGTGCCCAATTCTATATTCCTCAGCATAGAGAGCAAAAGAAATGAAAATAAATATAGTTGTAGGACCGTGTTTTTTGGCCATTTTGGCGGGACTAGGGAAATTTAGGTTTGGCAATTATAAATTGCCATTATTTAAATCAACAAATGCATGTAATGTTGTCTCACTTTTGTAATAGTAATCATCAAATATTTTGTGGCATTATGAAAAAAAATGTCTGTAAATGTCTTTGTATAACGGCCTTCTTTTACAAAAGCCACTAAAATAAATGTCGCTAATGGGTATTTTTGTTGTAGTGTATTGTAGCTCATGATTTTTGTGTTGATACACATGTACATCTCATCCTTGAATCCTCACTTGAATCTCCATCCTCTCTTTGGACATACAGGGCTAACTTTTCATCCCTGAAAGGAGTCATGGAGACCTTCCTACCTCAGTCTAGCCCCATACAGGTTACCTCCATGGCAACATATCTTCATGCCCCTTTATTGTCATCATTGTCATCAGATACCCAATTATATTTAAAAATTCCCACTACTTGTAGGGCTTTTGCCCATTCTTCTCTTACAACATCTAATTCCTCCCTCGTATAGGGAGTATGTACATCTAATAACTTTCCACCTGTACTGAAGTCAGTTTTAAACACCTACAAAGAGAATGACGTATATATATAATTAATAATATATAATAAGATTGATATATTTCATATTATCTAATGAGACTATATATAATACCTTATGTATAGTATCGATTTCCATTGCGACATATTTGATGATTAGGTCTATAAATCACATCACATAGTATGCACATGCCTAGTCGTTGTCTTGTATAGAACACTATAATTTGAAACATATAAAATATTCAAAAATAAAAATAAGCACAGTTCACATAAATAATATATACATTGGAGTTGGGAAATTGCTTTCACATTCTCCCAAATTTGTGGTTGATTCTTTTTCCTAGGGACCTTTCCTCTAGCTTTTTTGAACTATGATAAAGCCCTATTTAATGTAACACATTAAATTGCATAATTAAAAAGTAATGTAATAACAGGTGTTAACGGATATAAAAATATGAAATATTTCTCACGGGAATAATGGCCTTTTCATTGTGTGTCCATATAATGTATTCAATTCGTTCCCCACAGGATCTAGATAATGGACAGTGAATGACTTAGGGACAATAACTAGTAACTCCCAATGCCTACCACTACAGGTAAGAAAGTTAAAAATTTATAACTCAAAATCCACAATAAAAATGTAATTTTTTGAAGTCCAAATTATAAGCAAAGTAAACTTACTCGACATTGAATGGAGCTATTATCACCGTCTTCTTATTTTTACCAAAATATTCAAAAGTAGCACAGTAGTATGAAGTAACTGAAGAAGGGTCTGCATCTACAAGACTAATTAAAGATGGAACCAAAAATCCCACCTGGGAAAATGCATAATCTGTACATATCATTTGTAAGTGGCTGCAAAACATGTATTACGTATGCATCAATATATAAGAAACCAGATCACCGTATATAAAACAAGGTATATGGATGTATAAACAAGATCTCACCATATCCACAGATCTATCATAGGTGTGTTCAGTCAATCATAATGAAACTACTCCAAAATATCTTGTATAAATAGCTTGTTATCGTATGATTGACCTACATTAATATGTATTCATTAATGCATATGCAAAACTTGTATTATGTATGCATTAATACGTATGCAAAACATATATAATAGATTGTTATCGTATGATTGACCTGCAGCATCCTCCAGAATAGTAACATTTATAGGGCAATTTGAATCATGTTCGCCTATCCATACTTCCATACCCCTACAATTAGGACCTAATGAGGCGTGTAGGTCCCTTGGAAGCCAACTTGATACTTTATGAGGTGGAGGTGGAGGCTGAGACATAGTGGGTGTCTTCCTTTTGACCTGTGTATATAATTTCAGATCAATTGACTCATATATGCACACTAACAAATTAACATAATGTAAATTTACCATACAATATTAGTATAGATGACATCCGCTTTGGGCCACGTTATCACTCCGCCTTCTACCTCACCAAGTTCTTTAGAATTTGGGTGGGCATATGGCAGTGTAAGATCCCTCCAATCAGGGAGTATATGTATCAGGTTCACACGAACCGCACCAGCTAGTACTGGAGTCCCATGAAACATCTCCCTTGGAAGGGTTGGGTAAGCATGTGCCTCTGCAATGATATATTCTTGACTTTTTAGATGGCATGGCTTCAACCCCTACAAATTTATGTAAAGAATGTTATATACATATATACATAAACATATCATCTTGAAAAGACTAGCTACTATATATGTCATAAAAATACTTACAACGGACGTGCTAGGTGGTGGGTCTACAGGATTACTCCCAACTTCTTTAGTAAGAGAAGAGTGGCCCGTCACATGTATTGTCTGAGTGGCAGTCTGAGATGCCTGCCACTTGCTAATTGCTTCATTGACTCTCTTATCAAGTGTTTCCTCGACTCTCCTATCAAGTTCTTCCTCGACTCTCCTTTCAATTAATTGATCTACCTATACATGGACAAAAGAAATGCTAGCTTCTGATTATTGAATTCTCTTTCGCAATAACATTCTAAAAAAAGAATAAGTTACCTCAACTTGTGAAAGTCCCGCTCTTGGGACTGGTTTTCGCTATGATGGCCCAAAGAACGCTTTGATACCCACACCAATGCCTGCACCCCTAGCACGTCCAAGATGCTCTAGGTTACCCAGAGCAACTATCAATTCATTCTTTGTGCCCTCAGGGATGAACTTGCCTTCCTTCCTCTGTTCGTGCAGCTCCCACTAATCGACATCAACAGAAATTGCTAAGTAAACATAACAATAATCAATATCGATCGATTGCTCTAAGAGTTGAATTTTACCATTTTTTTTGTCACCTCAAAAGTTTTGGGCTTTGTTATATCTCCCTTCTTGTTTTGCCTCCCAGCTATCCACATAGCATGGCGAGGCGGAGGTGTGGGACCAATAGTAGAGGAATCCTGAGTAGTAACAGACTGAGTAGTAGACTCAGCCTGCATAGCCTCTTGGGCCCATTGTGTGGTCATGCACATTCAGTGCATGCCTTGCTCTTTAAGTATCGCTGATAGCCTTGTTAGTAAGCACATTGATTTGGTTAGTAACACTAAAGCTTAATCTTGAATAGGTGAATACATAAGAATGTATATTAATTAAATTTGGAGTGGCGCTTAATACCTTGAATTCATCTATTTTTATTTGGGTAACAAACTCCTCCCAGTCTTTGGTGTCTAGGTAGTTCCATTGCTCAGTGGATGCCTTCTGCCTAAATTTATTTTTTAAAGAGAATGAAAACAAAAATTATTAGTGTAGAGTTAGTCAAAAAGTGATCAATGTCTAGAATTGGAAATCAATCAAGAACCTCTTCTCAACATCGTGTATGTAATCTCAGGTGAGATTTGTCCTATAGTTCCTTAGGACCCTCTCACAGTGTTGCATCACGCATTTACGATGCAGCTTTTCATCCAAATCAAATATACTCTGCAAAATAGAATTTCTATTAACTAGTATCCTAAAAATTAGTAATCTATAAAAATAGAATTGCAAATAATAATAACTCACGCATAGTTCCTTCCATACTAAGTCTTTCTTCCCCTTAGGAACTTTATGCCATGATTCAAAAATAGGACTACAATGGCTGTGAGTAAGAACCCCAAGATATAAAATAAATGAGTTGTGGTTCACTCCAACTGGATTTCCTGCATGATCGAAATCTACAGCCAGTTTGGGTCCATTGCCCCTTTGTTGTAGTAACTTGTTCATCATTGTGCTGCCCCTCACTTTCTCAATTTTTTTTGCTGCTCATCAAGTGCCCCAATTTCTTCAGGGGGTACATCACCAACCTAAAATTTGACAAAAAAACACACTTATATGATATAACTATAAATGAACATATAGATAGAAACCTCAGGGATATATTTTTAAAACTTACATTGTGAGGTGGCGCATTGACATCCTCACCCTCACGGTAATCATCAGCACGGTCATCAGGAGAATTCTCTGCCATCTAAAAGTTCACATTCACATTGTAAAGTTCACATTCACATTGTTAATTACCTAATTTATTCACTCTTTTCCCTGCTATTATTACATATAGCTAGGGTTAATAGCCTGATTTACTTCAAATTTTGTCAACAACCGATGTCGTATGTTAAATTTTGGAGGTAATGTTTTTCACTGGAAAATTCAGATTTGGCGGGCGATTTTAGGAATCGGTTGGTTATTGAGGAACCGACGCTAAATAAAAAGTGATACCCATGTCTGGCTGCTCTTCACATATAGATGTCAGTTTTTGTATTCAACCGACACTGTAGGCTTTAGGCGTCGGTTTCTTGTATACAACTGACACATCTAAATGTGACGTTATTAGCTATTTCTATAGTAGTGCTTCTAAATTGTTGTGCATCCTGCGGATTAAGACAAGACAACATTCACCTGCCTGAGTGGTACATTTGCCTACCAAAGAATGGCATTTGGTTTGTGTAATGCCCCTTCTACATTTAGGTGATGTGTGACCTCAATTTTTGCGGATATGCTTGATTCATCATTGGAAGTGTTCATGGATGATTTCTCAGTCTTTGGTAAAACTTTTGATGAATGCTTACTTCATTTTGTAGCTATCCTTGAGAGATGTGTAAAGGTTTTCCTAGTGCTATCTTGGGAGAAGAGTCATTTCATGGTGCCCGAAGGCATTGTTCTAGGCAATCGGGTTTTAAAGGATATAATTGAAGTTTATAGGGCCAAGGTGGGTCTCATTTCTACTCTTACTATTCCTTCCACCGTAAGACATGTCTGGTCTTTCTTGGGACATGCAGGTTTCTACCGCCGATTCATAAAAGACTTTAGAAAGATATCGAGACCTCTATGCCACTTGCTTGAGAAGGATGTTGAATTTCATTTTGATGACAAGTGCGTTGAAGCCTTCAATCACTTGAAGCAAATTCTAGTTTATACTCCTATCATACAGCCCTCGGACTTCTCTTTTCCATTCGAGATTATGACTGATGCATCTGACATGGCAGTGGGGTTGTGCTGGGCCAAAGAGTTGGCCGGATTCCACATGCTATCTACTACACAAGAAAGACTCTAGATGAAGCCCAAAGAAACTACACAACCATTGAGAAAGAGCTGCTTGTAGTTATCTTCACTCTTGACAAGTTTAGATCTTATATTCTACAAAATAAGGTGATTGTCTATACGGACCATGCTACTCTAAAATATCTAATGGCAAAGAAAGATTCCAAGCCAAGGTTGATCAGATGGATATTGTTGCTTTAGGAGTTTGACATTGAGATTGTAGACAAGAAGGGAGTAGAGAATTCTGCCACCGATCATCTCTCCTGGATTGAAGCACCCTATGATGACACGAATAGAATCAAAGAGACATTACCACATGAGTAGTTGTTCCTTCTTTCATCCACTCAAAGGCCTTGGTACCAACACATAGCTAAATTCTTAGCTAGTGGGAGGGTACCAAACACTTGAACAAGGGAGGAAAGCCAAAGGTTATTTGTGATGGCCAAGGATTATGTTTGGGATGATCCTCACTTGTTCAAGTAATGCTCCGACCAACTAATTCGAAGATGTGTTCTGGAGATGGAGCAGCAAGAAGTCCTCTATATGTGCCATTTTGGAGTTTGTGGAGGTCACTTTGGTGGAAAATGTACTGCCACCAAGATTCTTCAAAGTGGATTCTATTGGCCTTCATTGTTCAAAGACTCTCATGAATTTTTTAAGTGTTGTTTGAGATGCCAAAAAGTGGGTACCATCTCTAAGAGGGATATGATGCCTCTATCACCTATTCTTGTGGTGGAGGTGTTTGATGTTTGGGGGATTGACTTCATGGGTCCTTTTCCTCCCTGTTTTGGATATGTCTACATTTTGGTTGTCGTTGACTATGTATCAAAGTGGATTGAAGATGTTGCAACAAGGGCAAATGATCACAAGGTGGTATGTGACTTCATGAAATATATCTTTAGCTGTTTTGGTATTCCAAGAGCTATAATTAGTGATGGCGGAAGTCATTTCATCCACCATACCTTTGAAGGCTTGCTTAAGAAACACGGGGTGAATCATTGTGTAGCTACTCCTTACCACCCCCAAACAAGTGGTCAAGCTGAGTTAGTCAATCGGGAGATAAAGCTCATTCTAGAGAAGATGGTGAGACCGGACCACAAGGATTGGTCGCTTCATCTCAATGAAGCTTTATGGGCATATAGAACTACATACAAAGCCTCGATTGGCACTACATCGTTCAAGCTTGTGTATGGGAAAAGTTGCCATTTGCTGGTTGAGATGAAACACAAGGCATTATGGGCATTAAAAGCTATGGACTTTGATGGAGAGAGTGCTAGAATGAAAAGAAAAATTTAGCTAAATGAGTTGGAAGAAATGTGCCATGAAGCGTATGAAATGTCTAAGAGCTACAAAGAGAGGACAAAGTTTTTGCATGATAAGTTGATTAAGAAGAAGGACTTTGAGCCTGGAAAGTGGGTGTGGTTGTACAACTCAAGGATGAAGTTCTTTCCCAGAAAACTTCGGTCTAGATGGGAAGGACCTTATCTCAGTAAGAGAGTATATCCATCTGGGGCTGTAGTGATTTGTGAAAAAGAAAGAGCAAGTGAGTTCACCGTGAATGGACAAAGACTGAAATCTATTGTAGAAGTGGGTCCGGACAAGGCAAACCAAAGTTTTGATGTAGTGATGTTAGTGGAAGAATGTCAAGTTGATGAAGAGATGTGCTTGAATGCACATGAGAGAGACATATACTTTAAAGATGCTTCGAGAATCCTATAGAAATGATGGAAGTCAAGAATCAATAATCCCGGCTGAAGGCATAAAATTTAGCGCTAGTGGGAGGAAACCCACCTAGGTTTGGGAGCTTTTTCACCCAATTGTCTCTTTTTGAGCTCTTCATCGACAACACAATCGTGGTACCCCGCCACAGCCGTGCTACCAAACCCTGGCCACGGCCGTGGCCCAACCCGTTCTAGGAAAAAAAATATAGTACTTAAACATATCAAACTCGACCCCTTCTTCATTTCATCTCCTTCTCCCTCAAGCACACGGTCATGGCGGCGTACAACAGCACCTTGCTCCTCCATTCTCCACCTCCAAGCCCCCAAATCACCTCCAAATCACCACTAATCACCCCCAAATCATCCCCCTACCCTTCCCCTTCCATTTCTGCAACAAACCATCCTCCAATCAGTCCTCCACATTCACCTTCCTCTCCAATCCTCCCAACAACTCCCCTTCCCTAAACCTCCACTTAAACCTTCCATTCTTCACCCAAATCCACAAAAAAACCCCACATCCACCATATAAACCTCCTTCTCCTTCCATTCTACACCTAAATTGTCACGCCCACATCCCACGATTACCACTAATCATGAGATTAGGGCATGACTATGTGGATTACACTTAATACAAAGTTCACTCCCGACTTCTCTTCATTTTCTTTCAAACTCTTTGTTTTCTCGCATTCAATCACATAAACAAACTTTACAAGAGACTTAAACTTTTATTACTCTAATATGATCTCAACATTAATGATACACATCCATACATTCATTATGTTTCTCACACTTCCATGTACATATGACATGACATTCATTTTCATTCTCTCTTACTAAGGAAACAAACATACAAAACATCATTTACAACTCTCTCACATCTACACAAGGACCTAGAGTGACAGGGACCGATTGAACTTAACTAATCTCATACTCAACTCATGTGGTAGATCTACTCTGATGCTTTGACCTTCTTCAAGTCCGTGTGGTTTCCCTAAAAATTTTGAGTAGAGGGGTGAGCCTACTCGCTCAGTGAATGAGTACTTCAAAGAAATAGTCTAAAGCAATGATATAATTATAGATATACCTTTGAGCAACTGATATCCATTATAACAATAGTAATTACTACACTGAGCAGATCTAAAACAATACAGTTAAAATAACAGAGAATGTAAATATTGCATTTAAATAACAACTACTACAAAATTGTACTCAAAATCATTCTTAACACTTTTTATTTATAAGAAACTCTTTAAACCTATATGATTATAGTTTAGCCTATGCCCTGATCATATGCAGTGTACTCTACATATGAAGACTCATAGTGCACTACGATCACACCGTACAAGACTTAGCCGACACACCCGGTAATGCTAAGTCTGACTACGTCACTGGTCTGCAATAGTGTAATGGCACTCTGGCCTCTGGACTCCTCCTCTAACCTGAGCACACATGCGGAGAGTCAAGCCACCTATTGGCTTTTCTGTACTCTAGTGCCACCAGGATCTCTAGTTGATGTTAGACACTACATATTGTATTTTTAGGAGACTTCCACTAGGGTTTCATCTCCCGTACCACCTATTAGTACGTTCCAACCCTCATATACTGGACATTGCCAGGGTTAAGTCATTACATCCCTAAGGCACAGACCTCTCATAGGGATTCTATGGTGTTCAGGGCCCTTAAGTCTATTATAACTTGATTATATCTTTCTCTTAGACTGATTTCTTTAAACTTTGTATCTTATTGAATACTCAGACTACTGAACTGAATTCATTGATAATACTGAACTGGATGCTTAACATATTGTTTACCCTTTTCTTAGGGTTTCTCCTTACTCGAGCACCTATAGCATTTCTCATGTATTCAAACATATATCATGTCTACTAAACAAGCATTCTCATTCAACATTTCACACATATATGCATGGCATCAATAACATCCCAATCTAGGGCATGTCATATCTCTCCACTTGCAATAGCATAATAACTTATCATTTCATGACAAGTATTTGAATTAGAGAATCTGAATCTCATAAACAAATCATCCATACATCTAAGATAATATTCAGCTAAAAACCCACAATATCACATTAATCATCTCAATCAACCATTTAATACTAAATTAGATATGTATACTTTTAAAAGCATACTAGATTGGGTTTCCATCCTTGATTACTTGCTATTCATGGGATATGTATTATGAAAATTAGATACTCTATTGTCTATATATCAAATCAAAGAGATCAAACACGTAGAATTGAATGCACTAGGGACATAAGTAAGATCAATTAAGCTTAAATATGAATTTCAGCTATAATGTTGTACAAGCACCCGAATAACTTAATAAATAAGATCTTCAAAAGATTCTCAATCAACTTATAAATTCTCTACTATTCAAGATACATGGATATCTATATCCATGTCATGATATAAACAATTTCATATCATAGTTAGAACATGGTTTGAGGTATACTATAAACTGAATTCAAAAACAATTCTTTCTGTTTATTATCATTTAGGCAGAAATTGAGAATATCAACAAAATCACCTAATTGAGTAAAATTGATTAAATAAAGTATATCATGTCAAGAAAATCCCTTCAAATGGATTTCACGATATCTATTTGTAAATATCCAACTTTCCTCGCATCTAGGGTTTCATCCTCTTTACTAAGATATTAAATAAACACTATTCACCTTAAATGATATCCAAGATAGTATCTGACATATATGTACTATGAATTCAGATAAACAATCATTCATAACTAAGGGGATCCAGATAAACAAATTTCTCTATTTAATTATACAACAATTTCAATCACAGACAAATTCCCCATATATTTTAGTTTACTCTTATAACCTCTGTGAATACTTAGGGAATTCTCATTAGGATGTATTGTATACATTTCTAATATGATTTTATCATCTAAAATTCATCCAAACAGAGGAAGATTCCATTTCATATCATTTTTCAACAACTTATATCAAACAGACAATTCAGGGTTTGTAATTGCATACTAAGCAATTATAGATTATGGATGATTTAACCAATTTTTGTGCAATATATTGTTTAAAGGAAGTTCCCACTCACCCTAAGGTGTGAAAATACCTTAAAAATCCAGCTCATCTCTGAAAATCTCAATCTCATCAAATCCCTAGCAATTCACCCAATTCTTCTTCCTTTCAACTCGGAACCCTAAAAATGAAGGATTATGAAGAAAGAGTGAGAAAAGGGGAAGTTTTGATACCATTTCAGATCAAATCAGAGGAGGGACGCAATCCTAACATGTGAGAGGATTCATCATTAAAGTCTATGCAAAGAAGCTAAACTTACTTGGTTTCATCATATCTCGGATAGAGAAACCCTAAATCAGCAATTCCACCTCTTTCTCCTCTCAAACCCTAACTCTCCCTCTCTCTCTAGAATTTCATTTCTATGGAATGAATCAGGAATTATGAGAGCAACTAGTGTGTTAGGTTGACCATATAGAGTAATTGAGCTGCTTGGGTCAATTGTACATTGACCCCTCACTATACTTTCTCTTATTTTTTCTGTTATAAAATTGTTACTATAATTCGTGTATTTCGGAGATCAAAGCTTCTCCAAAAATTATGAAAATTTATCAAGATGTCTGAAATGAACTTTTAGAGATCCAGTAAAATTTTCATATCATTCGTAGTTACCAATAAATAAATAAAAATCAAACAATATATTATTGAACAACATTCTGTCAGCATGGTCAGTTGAAGTATATCTCGACCGAGAATGACTTTCATAGAATATCCAAATATTCTGAAATTTTTCAATAAAATGAATGATTGACCTATAGATATTATATCCAAATTTGAGTTCAATCATAGTTACACATAAAATACTAAAAATCATTTAGTGAGACACTATACTTATCAAATTTTGTATTCATATATCATCAAAACCCATCATTAATTAGATTGAAGAAATGATCAATCCAATTAAGTATGTAATCATCTAGGTAACCCCTAGTTTACCAATAAAGATCAGATGTGGTCATAACAATTCTTCCCCCCTTGAAATGTTTCGTCTCCGAAACATAAATGTGCAAGAAAAGTACATTCAAGGTTTATTTTAAGCTTCTGAAATCTTACATGTCATTATATTCTTGTATTTCATACTTGAATGCAGTTTTCAACATTAAGTCCTTTAATTCTTTACTAAATCACAACATGTTTGAAATAGTTCTCAATGATAACAAACAAATTCTCTATGCCACAGTCAATCATAGGATAGAGAGATAAACAACCATTTCAATATTTTCATACTCTTGAAGTGTTACCTCAACATTGATAATCTGATCCAACTATCTCAATTCATATGGCTCAGTATGTACTATTATTCTGTATTACCTCTAAGCCACAAAAGAGAATTCACCATGTTGTTTTGAATTGTACTATTGTGCTACTCAAATAGCAAAATAGTCTTGAGTTGGAAGACTAAAATCAACAACAATTATACAATACTACTCACGGCATCCCCATTGCATCATGGATGCATAAGGTGAAGCATCACCATCACATTCCATACTATTCTCAAGTATGAATCCACACATAATTCAAGGCGTAACCATCGGGTTATAGCATAATAGGCTTTCAACAATAGTAACAGAGTACTCCATGATTGTATTAGTCATTCAAGGACTATTCATACCCAATTACCATCACTTAGTTATATTAAAGCCAGGTATAACAAGCTATACCTCATTAGGGTTACATATCAATACAATATGGTTATCATCTCTTCTATTCATATGAGTGAATAGGTAAGACTACCTTATTCAGGGTAACCCTCCATTTATTCCATCATCATTCAACCCATATCACCATACCACAATTGTACAATACTAAGATGGATTACTGGTATGAATGACTTAAACTATCATACACCTTTAATTAACATATTGCTTGCACATGTAAAAATGAAATCATATGTAAAAAAATTTACATCCCTTAGTATACCTTCAACAGATTATACTTCTAAAAACAAATTCACATATTACTAAAAGCCATTGTTATCTCTTATCTCTCTCCTCATTCACTACTACTTTTTTATGCTACTTATCCTTCTCATTTTAATCATTTAGATTAAACATCCATAAAATTGAAACATACAAGATACGAATAGATTATTCATCATTCTTGCTATCACTGCAAGAATTTATTTCATATCGCACTTCACTCATATTGTATTTCTCCTTTTATTCCAAACACACTTGTCACATTTCAAATTTATATCTTAATTTTTGCTCCAAATCATTTCCTTATTGTTTATCTACCTTTCCTATTAACTACATGTAAACCCTAGATTACTATCAGTGCTAGTTTACTTCTCATAGTGCAAATCTCATAATCTTGTTTTATAGAGATGCTAGTATTCAAGGTCAAATCACTAGTGATATTCCTTGAACTACTACAACTCTAAACATTCTAGGGTTTGGTCCTTATCAGTAGCATGAAGTTATTGTGGTGTGACTTTTCTCCCTTAATTTGAAAGTCAAACTTTATATCTCAAAAGTTTTACTAAAGTCTTCCTTATCTCATCACTTGAATTTCCTTTCCCTTACTTGGCCATTCAAATAGATTACATTCTCAATTTACCCTACTAGGGTTTCATCATCATATTGTGTGTCACTATTACATTCACTAGATGTCCCTACCATGGTGGTTATGCATCACATATGATTCATTTTCTTATCACTTCATTCCCACCTTGCTCTCATTAAGGAAGATATGAAAGAAAAGATGATTCTGAGACTTGGAATTCTTATATTCAAACATGCCCTTAATACATTTCTCATATGTAGGTTTAATTAGTTATCAATAGGGATACTTGACTAAATATCACTTGCTTGAATCTCACAACCTCTTTCTTTATTAATCTATATTACTACATCATGTTTCAAACCCTTCCTTACTTTCCATAATCCTCTTACCATATACTACTCTTCCACCTGTCATCTTTAACTTCTATTTTTTTTCTTATGATCATGTTGCTTATTCATGTGTATGATCATGTATACCATGTTGCACATATTTCTTTTTAACTTTCTACTAATGTGAAGTTGATATTCTAAATCAATAATCTGTCTACTAGTTTCAACTCATGTTTAATGCATTACATATCCTTCATTTTAAATCAAATGGCTCATGCATGGGTCAAACTTAGTATCTATTATAATCAAGTTTTTCCCTCCTGAATATAGTCTACCTTTGTACGACTTATTCATTGGTTAAGCTACACTTTTGTTCTTCTTTTAGAAACTAGTTTGTTGTTCTATAGAGACTTGGAATCCAAAGGTAGTCAGGATGAATGTATTAACTTTGCAATAAAGGTATACATTCCATGCTCTCAATTATATCATAACCCTCATTCCTTAATCAAGCTCATCATTTCTACATTTCTCTTTGTTTCAACTAAGCTTGTCATCCTAGTCTTATAATTTACATGTTCATCTAATTATCTTTACTTTAACTCTTCTGAAGACTCTTCACTTATATTTACTTATTGTCCACTTAACTCTTTCCTTCTATTTTCCCTTTACTTTGGAGTACATAAAAACATTGTACTCGGTTATATAATCCATTCCTCATGATTGATTCTTACTATCTTGGCCCTTACATATTTTTCTCATATCTTTTCCATATTTCATATTTAGAGTTCATATAATACTAATAATTAAACTTAATATGAACCTTATGTCGTGTTCCTTTATTTCCAATTAAGGGTTCCTCATATGATGCCTCAAAGTTGGATCTCAGATATCAGTTTCAATTGATTCTTAGCTATTCTAATCTTTCCCATATGTTTCAACATCTTAGTGTATGTATATTCTCACTATGATGGGTGTCTAATTTATCCAGGGTCTACTCTTATTATATTTTTAATAGGAGTCATTAGATCCCAATAACGAAACCTACCAGCCAGACTAGGACGATACCTATAGTCCTTAATCCAAGAGGTACTCAAGATTAACCAACTCCTATTAATCTCAAACATGTGGAAAAAATATCCACTTAGGGAAAGCTCATTCAAAGATCATTTCTAGTCTACTTGATACAAAGAATGTAATCAATAAATGCTACAGCTACATAGTGTACAAAAAATCCTAAAGACCCATATATATTTCAAAATATTGAATATTTGAATTCAATCATATAAGAGCATTTCTATTCATCTTCAATAAAACAACAATATGAAATGAAAGTTCTATCTCATTTTATATTTATGCTCTTAATTCATGTTAATTATCTTATTTCTAACCCTAATATTTCTAGGGTTCCTCTCTAGCCCATCCTTCCACTGTATACCTGGCCAGGGTATACATGAAAAAATAGACATAGTAGCTTGATATTGGTTGATCCAAGTACTCAGATACCGGGCCAGGATATCCAAATACTCAAATCCCCAGAGCTCACAACATAAAATCTCCTATTTGCTACACTTATGACTCTAACTTACTAACTTAATGGTCCCTGACAACTCAGCCTAAGCTCTGATGCCAAATCTGTCATGCCCACATTCTACGATTACTACTAATCATGAGATTAGGGCATGACTATGAGGATTACACTTAATACAAAGATCACTCCCGAATTTTCTTCATTTTCTTTCAAACTCTTTGTTTTCTTGCATTCAATCACATAAACAAACTTTACAAGAGACTTAAACTTTTATTACTCTAATATAATCTCAACATTAATGATATACATCCATACATTCATTATGTTTCTCACACTTCCATATACATTCGACATGACATTCATTTGCATTCTCTCTTATTTTAGGAAACAAACATACAAAACATCATTTACAACTCTCTCACATCTACACAAGGACCTAGAGTGACAGGGACCGACTGAACTTAACTAATCTCATACTCAACTCATGTGGTAGATCTACTCTGATGCTTTGACCTTCTTCAAGTCCACGTAGTTTCCCTAAAAATTTTGAGTAGAGGGGTGAGCCTACTAGCTCAATGAATGAGTACTTCAAAGAAATAGACTAAATCACTGATATAATTATAGATATACCTTTGAGCAACTGATATCAATTATAACAACAGTAATTACTACACTGAGCAGATCTAAAGCAATATAGTTAAAATAACAGAGAATGTAAATATTGCATTTAAAGAACAACTACTACAAAATTGTACTCAAATCTTTCTTAACACTTTTTATTTATAAGAAACTCTTTAAACCTATATGATTATATTTTAGCCTATGCCCTGATCATATGCAGTGTACTCTACATATGAAGACTCGTAGTGCACTACGATCACACCGTACAAGACTTAGCTGACACACCCGGTAATGCTAAGTCTGACTATGTCACTGGTCTGCAATAGTGTAATGGCACTCTGGCCTCTGGACTCCTCCTCTAACCTGAGCACACATGCGGAGAGTCAAGCCACCTATTGGCTTTTCTGTACTCTAGTGCCACTATGATCTCTAGTTGATGTTAGACACTACATATTGTATTTTTAGGAGACTTCCACTAGGGTTTCATCCCCCATACCACCTATTAGTACGTTCCAACCCCCGTATACTGGACATTGCCAGGGTTAGGTCATTACATCCCTAAGGCACAGACCTCTCATAGGGATTCTATGGTGTTCAGGGCCCTTAAGTCTATTATAACTTGATTATATCTTTCTCTTAGACTGATTTCTTTAAACTTTGTATCTTATTGAATACTCAGACTACTGAACTGAATTCATTGATAATACTGAACTGGATGCTTAACATATTGTTTACCCTTTTCTTAGGGTTTCTCCTTACTCGAGCACCTGTAGCATTTCTCATGTATTCAAACATATATCATGTCTACTAAACAAGCATTCTCATTCAACATTTCACACATATATGCATGGCATCAATAACATCCCAATCTAGGGCATGTCATATCTCTCCGCTTGCAATAGCATAATAACTTATCATTTCATGACAAGTATTTGAATTAGAGAATCTAAATCTCATAAACAAATCATACATGCATCTAAGATAATATTCAGCTGAAAACCCACAATATCACATTAATCATCGCAATCAACCATTTAATACTAAATTAGATATGTATACTTTTAAAAGCATACTAGATTATGTTTCCATCCTTGATTACTTGCTATTCAGGGGATATGTATTATGAAAATCAGAAACTCTATTGTCTATATATCAAATCAAAGAGATCAAACATGTAGAATTGAATGCACTAGGAACATAAGTAAGATCAATTAAGCTTAAATATAAATTTCAGCTATAATGCTTTTCAAGCACCCGAATAACTTAATAATTAAGATCTTCAAAAGATTCTTAATCAACTTATAAAGTATCTACTATTCAAGATACATGGATATCTATATCCATGTCATGATATAAATAATTTCATATCATAGTTAGAACATGGTTTGAGGTATACTATAAATTGAATTAAAAAAACAATTCTTTCCATTTATTTTCATCTAAGCAGAAATTGAGAATATCAACTAAATCATCTAATTGAGTAAAATTGATTAAATAAAGTCTATCATGTCAAGAAAATCCCTTCAAATGGATTTCACGATATCTATTCATAAATATCCAACTTTCCTCGCATCTAGGGTTTCACCTTAAATGAAATCCAAGATAGTATCTGACATATATGTACTATGAATTCCGATAAACAATCATTCATAACCAAGGGGATCCATATAAACAAATTTCTCTATTTCATTATACAACAATTTCAATCACAGACAAATTCTCCATATATTTCAGTTTACTCTTATAACCTCTGTGAATACTTAGGGAATTCTCATTAGGATGTATTGTAAACATTTCTAATATGATTTTATCATCTAAAATTCATCCAAATAGAGGAAAATTCCATTTCATATCATTTTGCAACAACTTAGATCAAACAGACAATTCAGGGTTTGTAATCGCATACTAAGCAATTATAGATTATGGATGATTTAACCAATTTTTGTGCAATATATTGTTTAAAGGAATTTCCCACTCACCCTAAGGTGTGAAAATACCTTAAAAATGCAGCTCATCTCTAAAAATATCAATCTCATATCAAATCCCTAGCAATTCACCCAATTCTTCTTCCTTTCAACTCGGAACCCTAAAAATGAAGGATTATGAAGAAAGAGTGAGAAAAGGGGAAGTTTTGATACCATTTCATATCAAATCAGAGGAGGGATGCAATCCTAACATGTGAGAGTATTCATCATTAAAGTCTATGCAAAGAAGCTAAACTTACCTGGTTTCATCATATCTCGGATAGAGAAACCCTAAATCAGCAATTCCACCACTTTCTCCTCTCAAACCCTAACTCTCCCTCTCTCTCTAGAATTTCATTTCTCTGGAATGAATCAGGAATTATGAGAGCTACTAGTGTGTTAGGTTGACCATATAGAGCAATTGAGTTGCTTGGGTCAATTGTACATTGACCCCTCACTATACTTTCTCTTATTTCAGCTGAATTTTCTGTTATAAAATTGTTACTATAATTCATGTATTTCGGAGATCAAAGCTTCTCCAAAAATTATGAAAATTTATCAAGATGTCTGAAATGAACTTTTAGAGATCCAGTAAAATTTTCATATCATTTGTAGTTACCGATAAATAAATAAAAATCAAACAATATACTGTTGAACAACATTCTGTCAGCATGGTCAGGTGAAGTATATCTCGATCGAGAATGAATTTCAAAGAATATCCAAATATTCTGAAATTTTTCACTAAAATGAACGATTGACCTATAGATATTATATCCGAATTTGAGTTCAATCATAGTTACACATAAAATACTAAAAATCATTTAGTGAGACATTATACTTATCAAATTTTGTATTCATATATCATCAAAACCCATCATTAATTAGATTTAAGAAATGATCAATCCAATTAAGTATGTAATCATCTAGGTAACCCCTAGTTTACCAATTAAGATCAGATGCGGTCATAACAGTTCTCCCCCCTTGAAATGTTTCGTCTCTGAAACATAAACATGCAAGAAAAGTACATTCAAGGTTTATTTTAAGCTTCTAAAATCTTACATGTCCTTATATTCTTGTATTTCATACTTGAATGTAGTTTTCACCATTAAGTCCTTTAATTCTTTACTAATTCACAACATGTTTGAAATAGTTCTCAATGATAACAAACAAATTCTCTATGCCACAGTCAATCATAGGATAGAGTGATAAACAACCATTTCAATATTTTCATACTCTTGAGGTGTTACCTCAACATTGATAATCTGATCCAACTATCTCAATTCATACAGCTCAGTATGTACTATTGTTATGTATTACCTCTAAGCCACAAAAGAGAATTCACCATGTTGTTTTGAATTTTACTATTGTGCTACTCAAATAGCAAAATAGTCTTGATTTGGAAGACTAAAATCAACAACAATTATACAATACTACTCACGACATCCCCATTGGATCATGGATGCATAAGTTGAAGCATTACCATAACATTCCATACTATTCTCAAGTATGAATCCACACATAATTCAAGTTGTAACCATCGGGTTATAGTATAATAGGCTTTCAACAATAGTAACAGAGTACTCCATGATTGTATTAGTCATTCAAAGACTATCCATACCCTATTACCATCACTTAGTTATATTAAAGCCAGGTATAACAAGCTATACCTCATTAGGGTTACATATCAATACAATATGGTTATAATCCCTTCTATTCATATGAGTGAATAGGTAAGACTACCTTATTCAGGGCAACCCTCCATTTATTCCATCATCATTCAACCCATATCACCATACCACAATTGTACAATACTAAGATGGATTAGTGGTATGAATGACTTAACTATCAGACACCTTTAATTAACATATTGCTTGCACATGTACAACAGAAATCATATGTAAAACAAATTTACATCCCTTAGTATACCTTCAACAGATTATACTTCTAAAAATAAATTCACATATTACTAAAAGACATTGTTATCTCTTATCTCTCTTTTCATTCACTACTACTTTGTTTTGCTACTTATCCTTCTCATTTTAATCATGTAGATTAAACATCCCTAAAATTGAAACATACAAGATATGAATAGATTATTCATCATTCTTGCTATCACTGCAAGAATTTATTTCATATCACACCACTCATATTGTATTTCTCCTTTTGTTCAAAACACACTTGTCACATTTCAAATTTATATCTTACTCTTTGCTCCAAATCATTTCCTTATTGTTTATCTACATTTCAAATTAACTACCTGTAAACCCTAGATTACTATCAGTGCTAGTTTACTTCTCATAGTGCAAATCTCATAATCTTGTTTTATAGAGATGCTAGTATTCAAGGTCAAATCATTAGTGATATTCCTTGAACTACTACAACTCTAAACATTCTAGGGTTTGGTTCTTATCAGTAGCATGACGTTATTGTGGTGTGACTTTTCTCCCTTAATTTGAAAGTCAAACTTTAGATCTCAAAAGTTTTACTAAAGTCTTCCTTATCAATAAATGCTACAACTACATAAGTAAGATCAATTAATCTTAAATCTGAATTTCTACTATAATGTTGTTCAAGCACCTGAATAACTTAGTAATTAAGATCTTCGGAAGATTCTCAATCAACTTATACATTCTCTATCATTCAAGATATATGGATATCTATATCCATGTCATGATATAAACAATTTCAGATCATAGTTAGAACATGGTTTGAGGTATACTATAAACGGAATTCAAAAAGAATTCTTTCCATTTATTGTCATCTAGGCAGAAATTGAGAATATCAACTAAATCATCGAATTGAGTAAAATTGATTAAATAATGTCTATCATCTCAAGAAAATCCCTTCAAATGGATTTCATGATATCTATTCATAAATATCCAACTTTCCTCGCACCTAGGGTTTCACCCTCTTTACTGAGATATCAAATAAACATTATTCACCTTAAATGAAATCCAAGATAGTATCTGACATATATGTACTAGGAATTCAGATAAACAATCATTCATAACCAAGGGGATCTAGATAAACAAATTTCTCTATTTAATTATATACCAATTTTAATCACAGACAAATTCCCTATATATTTTAGTTTACTCTTATAACCTCTACAAATACTTAGGCAATTCTCATTAGGATGTATTGTATATATTTTTAATATAATTTTATGATCTAAAATTCATCTAAACAGAGGAAGATTCCATTTCATATCATTTTGCAACAACTTAGATCAAATAGATGATTCAGGGTTTGTAATCGCATACTAAGCAATTATATATTATGGATGATTTAACCAATTTTTGTGCAATATACTGTTTAAAGGAAGTTCCCACTCACCCTAAGGTGTGAAAACACCTTAAAAACGCAGCTCATCCCTAAAAATCTCGATCTCATATCAAATCCCTAGCAATTCACCCAATTCTTCTTCCTTTCAACTCAGAAACCCTAAAAATGAGGGATTATAAAAAAAAGAATGAGAAAAGGGAAAGTTTTGATACCATTTTGGATCAAATCAGAGGAGGCACAAAATCTTGACATGTGAGATAAGATTTACCATTAAAGTATATGCAAAGAAGCTAAACTTACTTGATTTCATCATATCTCGGATAGAGAAACCCTAAATCAGTGATTCCACCTCTTTCTCCTCTCAAACCCTAACTCTCCCTCTCTCTCTAGGATTTTGTTTCTCTAGAATGAATCACAAATTATGAGAGCTACTAGTGTGTTAGGTTGACCATATAGAGCAATTGAGCTGCTTGGGTCAATTGCGCATTGACCCCTCACTATACTTTCTCTTATTTCAGCTGAATTTTCTGTTATAAAACTGTTACTGTATTTTGTATATTTTAGAGATCAAACCTTCTCCAAAAATTCTAAAAATTTATTCATATGTCTGAAATGCACTTTCAGAGCTTCAATAAAAGTTTTAGATCATTCGGAGATACTAATAAACAATTAAAAATCAAACAATATACAACTAAACAACATTCTGTCAGCATGGTTGGTTGAAGTTTGTCTCAACCGAGAATGACTTTCAAAGAACATCCAAATATTCTGAACTTTTTCAATAAAATGCATGATTGAGTTATATATATTATATCCAAATTTTTTTTCAATCAGAGTTACACATAAAATACTAAAAATCATTTAGTGAGACACTATACTTATCAAATTATGTATTCATATATCATCAAAACCCTAATTTGGGCCGATTAGGGTTATATTTCTCAAACCCTAATTTCTCAAAGTAAAAGCACACTTAAAGTTCTTATTAGGTTTAAAACATCATAAGTGAATTATCATCATTAATTAGATTTAAGAAATGATCAATCCAATTAAGCATGTAATCATCCAGGTAAACCCTAGTTCACCAATTAAGCTCAGATGCGGTCATAACATAAATCCACACCCATATCACCCCTATACAAAAATATGAGTTTCACCCTCCATTCCCACATCCAACAATGAAAAACATTGGGAAGGCAATCACAAAGGGGGCCAACATCATCACTAGAGGAAAGTGGTGTTCCAAAAACACCTCCTCTGATGTTTCTATACCCTCACATACCCCATCCCCAACCAACTCTACATCCCAATCCCTCTGTCGCTCACAATCGGTGAGTGCATCCCACTCCCGTTCATCTGATAGACACCACATCACCTACGTCACATATGAGGGAGATGAAGAAGAATAGGAGGAATCTGAGGAAGTCAACTTGGACAACATAATTGATGAGGACAAGTCGGTGGCTGCCAAAAGAAGCCAGAGATCAAAAGCAACACTGTCCTCATCAAAGCGCCCGCCAAAGCCTAGCCACTCGACATCTCAAATGGCGGTGAAGCGTAGTGAGCAGTCACAATCTACGTGGCGATTATGTCTGGATGAAGAACAATTTGCGCAGTGGCACAACCTCAATACGAGTTTGGGGTCCCAGTCATATAGATTGGATGAGGAGGAGGAATACAGTGAGGATGAGGAGATGCAGCTGTCATCTGAGGGAGATGATATTCTGGCCCAATTGGAGAAGGATAGATTGAAGACCTTGGGCAAGGCTTCCATTGGAGTGTCCTATGGAAGAGGAGACAGGCAAAGAAATATTTCTCTCACATACCCAGAGTGCATGAAGAAGAGAGTAATCCCCACTAGATATGGTTGTGAGAAGGTCATTGACGATCTCAGAATCAAAGTAGCGGTGGAAGGAAGTTTGAAGTAAATAGGGTTGTGGAATGTTCTTTTCACACCCCAAATAACTTACCCCACTTTGACTCAAGAGTTCTTTACCACCCTTGAGAAGACAAAGGTGAGAGGGAATGAAGTTATCAAGTTTACCATGATGGGCAACATGCACACTCTCACGTCAACCGATTTGAACTGTATTTTTGTTACCAATTTGAAAGAAGCCAAAAAGATGGAAGATGGCCTTCTTGAAAAGGAGTTTGATTTCAATTATGTACATTTCTGGAAGCTCTTAACAGGAAGTGAGGACTGCAACGTAGGGAGGTCCAAAACTACCGTCATAAGAAACCCCCTTTGTCGTTATGTGTAAAAGGTCTTAGCCAATACCAATATGGGGCGATATGACAATCAAGGTTAGATTTCATAGAAAAACATGTTTGTCATGATAGCAATGCATTATAAGCAGTATATAGACCTTGGAGTGATGTTAATTGATCATATGAGGACCATACCCTCCAAGAGTAAAATACAACTAGTGTGCCCAATTTTGACCTTGAGTTGCCATACCATGTTGTTCCACTTCTTTCTATGTTGGGGATCCTCTATAAACTGGAGGACAAATTGTTGAAGTGGCAACAAGACAACCCAAGAGAAGCATGCACTAGGGGAGCCACTACCGCACAAGAAGAGATAGCCGAATCAAATGTGCAAGGGCAAGAACAAGAAAGTGAAGGACACAGGTAGCCCCGAAAGACAAGAAGGAGGGATGAATGAACATCCCAGTTGCAACAGCCCTCAACAAATGCCTACGACATGTCCACCATCTAGGTGCAACTTGAGAGCATTCATAAGACATAGAGAGACATGCAGCAAATCCAGCAATGCATGTGGCAAGACCAACAACAAATGCACCACCAGGTCAACCACTTGTATCACTACCGCCATGCCCAAGCAGCAAGAAACCCCGAATGGGGTGGAGATTTTTGGGGTGGCATAGCTGGATATCCAGAGACATACCCTCCACCCCAGGATGAATATTGGGGACATTACTACCAGCACCCTCCTACATGCTCAGCTCCTCCTCCAAATCCTCCTCACTCGTCCGACCAGTAGCCACAGTAGCCATGACACTTTCCCTATCTAGCCTAAGCTATAGTTTCAGGCTGAGGATAGCATGATTCTAAAGTTTGGGGTGGGTGGGGCAACCCTATCTCTCTTTTTGTGATTTTGATCCACCTTTGCCATCTAGCTTAGTTTTCCTGTTCTTTCTCTTTTTATTGCATTCTTGCATAGCATGTAGTTAATTTCATGCAATTTTTTCCTAATTTTAAAAAAAATCTCCTTATTCCCATGCATTGCATTTCATGTAGATTTTTTGTAGTTTTTGCATGTTTTAGCTAGGATTTGCCTGTTTTACTGCTTTAAGTTCAATAATGTAGGTTTAAGATGTGATTGAAGGCAAATTAGCACCATTTTGGCCAATTTTTCCCAAGCTTGAATGTTCTTGCCCAAAAAGCATGTTTTGACTTGATCTCCATGGTTTGAAATGAAATTTTTAAGTTGTTGACAAATGCATGATGTTTCTTAGGGTTTATTTCTATGTGGTCTTGTTTGTTGACTTTTTACATGTGCACCACTTCTCTCAAGATTGTGAAAGTTTTGGTTGTTTTGTGAATTGAGCAAGCTACAAATGCTTAAAGCGTATGGAATCACATAATAGAAATGTGAATGTCATGTTGTTCTATCATGTGGTGTGATATCATTTGATGAAGTGTTGGACTAGCTTTCATGTAGGGAATCTTAAGTTGAATATTACACTAATGACCCCTCTTTGATCTGACTATTCTTCCACCATCTTCATACCCCTCCACCTCACGAAAAGATGTCCTAGTGCACATAATCACCCTTGGCCACCTCCAAAAGTTTGGGGTCACCATATATTTATCTTCTCGCTTCACTCCATTCACCATATGCCATATCTACACCAAGGGCAAAGAAAAGAAAAGAAAAGAAAAGAAAAAGAAAGAAAAAATAAAATAAAAGGATGCTCCTATTTAAGAGCATTCAAATTAAAAAAAAAGATGAGTGCTCTAAGTAATATCACTCCAAAAACCTTTCTGCAACCCTTTCTTCTACTTTCATATCCATTGAGCTAGAAAACATCAAATCTAGCTCACTTTACTCTTTTCCACAGCCACGTGGGTCATTTAGTGTGATTCGAGGCATAAGATTCAATGCATGAAAGTGAAACAATACTCCTAGTCATCTTTGATTAACACCAACATGAAACTGTTTACCCGGAATGATAGGAAGGACATATGGACATCTTGTGTATTCTATGCTTTATATTTGAAGTTTGTATGCTCAGTGCTCATTTCATGATTGGCACGTGAAAGAGGAGAGGAGAGAGGTGGAACACATGCACTTAGTCACTTCCAAGACCATGTAGTCAATAATTTTTTGTTGCTATTCATTTGTCATTCTTGTTGATTGAAGGGAAATTGAAAAGAGAGATTGAGTTGGAGCATACTTGAGGACAAGTATGTTTTAAGTTTGGAGTGGTGATATAACCCTATTTTGAGGCTCCATCTCGTGCTATTTTTCACTTTAATCACATATAAACAAGTTAGATTTCAAGTTAACTCCCCCAATATGTGTTTTACTATCAAATGCACTTATGGACGTTCTTTGCACTATTTTCAGGTACTTAGACCATGCTTTGGATGGACGAGAGAGAAGGAAGGAGTTCTAGAGTTCCTCTACTCATAGAGGGGTCTAAAGAAGGCCCCAAAAGCTCCCTCAACCTACCCCCAATGGCTAAGAGTCGTCATCAAGCAAAGAAATTCATGGATTATGAAAGATGAAGTTCAATTGCCTATTGCAGACCCCAAAATGGCCGTGGGCATACCCCTATGGTCGTGTCTTTTATGGTGAAGAATCGACAGAATCAACAGGGACATGCACCCAACTTACCACAGTCGTGTCCATCAGCACGATCGTGGCCCATTGAAGATACCACGGCCATGGCCACCAACACGATCGTGGCCAACAGAGAAGAAGACGGTCGTGGTCCCCTACAATTGCCATGGGAATTTCACACAAGGACCCCCATAATCAATAGGGAGTTGCACTTGAACGCCCACGACCATGGCCATCCGCCACGGACGTGGCCTTTGAAGATCAACTCGCTCGTGTTGCTACCCCACGATCAAGTTCTTCTTCTCCAAAACGGTTTTGTTACTCACCACGGCTGAGGTGCTACTCACCCAACACGATCATGGCACTTCGCCATGGCCATGGCCACCTCCTACTTAGCATCTTCACCACCCTTTCCATACCATGCCCGTGTCCACTCCCCACGACCGTCCCATACTGCCCCACCATGGTTGTGGCCCATCAACACGGCTGTGGTGACCAACCAACCCTACCTATTTTTTACACTATTTTTCCTATTCTACCCCCACTTACCCTAGTGCTTCCCCACCACTTATATATACATAGGTGGTGTCTAGGACATGAAGGTTAGCTCCTCCTAGCCACCATTACTCCTCTCCACCCACTCCTTGAGCATTTAGTGCACTCCCCCTTGCATTTATGCTCTCCACCCACCATTCCCATCTCTATTTCACCTTAGAAACCTAATTTTCTAGGTTTTCCTCCATAATCCCCCATGTCTTCATGCCCATCTACACCTTTGGAGGAGAGAGGACATCACCAAGCATCTAGGAGGTGAAGAAGGAGGCTTCTTCCATGAGCTCCATGGAGTTTCTTCACCTTCTTCCCCCTTCTTTTGCCATTTCATTGATTATGTGTAGCTAAGCCCCTCTTGGTGGGCTGTTGTGACTTTGATACCATGTTGGGGGAACTTTGGCTTGTAATGAACTTATTTTTATCTATGATGATTGCTCCATGCTTTTGTCTCTTATCCCATTGCCATGTTTGTGATTTATGCTTTTTGCTATGAATTTCTTGTTTGATAGTGCTTGATGATACCATGTTTCTAGGAGAATTGGGATGCATGTGGCAATTTTAGGTATGACTCCTAGGTCCTAATAGGGAATCCCTAGCTAGTCCCCTTTGTTCCTACATGCCTACCCCCTCTCCTATTACTTGGTATGAGACCTAAGTTACTAGTATAAGTGGGATTGATGTGATTGCCTAGTATTTTTTAAAGGCTAGAATGGCTAGTGGCATGATGTCAAATACCCTCATCTCTACTCTGGTCTCTACCCTTGGCCCTCAATTGCTTAATACCACTTATCCTAGAAATCTATATTTGGCTAATCCTATTAGAATTACACCTAACCCTAGTCTTCTACTAGTAGTATAGGGTACATTCTAATAGCATTTGCCTTATTGTTTGGTTTGGTAATCTAGATGAAAGATGAGAACCATGCTTGTCCAATAACCTCCCCCAAATAATATTAAAGTTACATCCCCAAATGACCCACCTACCTTAATCATCTTGTTTAAAACTCAACTTGCTTTATTTGCTTTCTCATGCTAGTATAGTCTAGTTGTTCTTGCTTAACCTAGTCAATTGCTTAGTTTTGATAGTTAGGTTTAATTTAGATCTTTTCGTGCTTTAGTGGTTAACTTAATTTCTAAATTGCTTCTTGCTCTTCTAGTGTAGTGTAACTTACCTTTTCTCTTGCTTAGTTAGTTGGTTAATCTAGATTGTTAAACTTTATTGTTTAAGATAACTTAGGTTTAATTTTGCCATGTCTTGCTCATTCACTTAGTTTAATCACAAAACAAACCCCTTTTAAAACCCTTAAACCCTAGTCTCCACATTAGGAATGTAGCCAACGTTAACCTAGATCTAGTGCCCCCTCTGTCCTTGATGATCGACCCCTACTCTTGCCAATCACATATACTACAATAGTACCTCGTGCACTTGTGGGTGACCTATTTGGTATTGTGATCGATGTGCTTAGGGATAATACAAATTTCGAAAGATCGACACGTGTGTCCTCTCTTAGGGTTGCATCTAGCCACCTCTATTTGGCTAGTGTGTAGCTTTGGTGGGAAACGTGTCAATGCTTCTGGGCTCATACGCTCTGAGAGTTACCAGTTAAGCCTAGACCAATAGCCAATACGATAATAATGCACCCCGTGGAGGCGGAACCTACATTGTTACCATTACACTTCTACAAGGTAGATGGTGCACCACGTGGAGGCGTAACCTATACTTATTCAAACAATCTTTTCATGTGTATTGCTATTGGAAAGAATCTTGAACTTAATATGTTTGATTGAGGGATTTATATATATATATATATATATATATATATATTATCCAATTACCACATATATAGTATGTATCATCTACATGTTATATCCCACAATGTAAACATGCAATATGAAATAAAAGGTGATTGTTATGGCCATGTCTACTTGTAATTCCTTAGATCCACACAGAATTACTACCACCTAAGTCAATCATCACAGCATATGTATGAACCTTTTGTTGGTGTTGACCTATGCTTGCCAACTTGGGTAGACGGGTTCAACCCTTAAACCAATCGTCTCACCTTTTAGACAGTTGGTTGGTCATCACGGACGATCGTCTGGCCTCCATTCCAACTGATGTTTGGACTCCTTCTAAATGGTCGGTTGAGTCTGCCAAGCATTCGTTAGGATCCATCATTTTGTCCTCCATGGTCTTCCAAATGGTCAGATCGTCTCACGAACTGGTCGTCTCATTCAGAGATGACCGTCTTCCTTATTACAAGAAAAGAAACTATCTTATTTCTATTAAACTATTACATGGTAAAGAGAAACCTTGAGTTACATTCGAGGGGATAAAAGGTTAGAATGAATTAACTTTACATAGGGAAGAGGGAGGTAGAGGTTCGGTATGTAGACTGAGATAAATAGGAATAAAACCAAACCATCCAACAACACAGAGATATAGGGTATTGGCCATAACCACACTACACATCCACCACCAAAACCGCTTTTAGGGTGACGTGTGTAAATTGAATATATATATATATATATATATATAGAGAGAGAGAGAGAGAGAGAGAGAGCGAGAGAGAGAGAGGGAGAGAGTCGGGCTAGAATACACTCGAGCGTATTCGGAGCAAAATACACTCAAGTAGTTTTTCATGATGCAATATTTTTTTCAAAAATCTAATCGGTTAAACTTCTTAATCATCTTGTGAATAACTCATATAAAAAAATTGAGCACATTTGGACATTTATAGGTCATGTTATAAAGACCGCAAAAATTATGAATTTCAAACTAGTTTCACGTGTCAATTTTGTTGCCCTCGGATGAGTGAGTTACACTCATCCAAATGGGCTCAAAATTTGTATAGCCTAATTATAGTATGATAATGAAGATCAATGGTTTATATCTTGTAAAAAATAGTCTTGATATGCAAACACACTTGAGTGTATCCCTACGATCTGTACACTCGAGTGTATTCTAGCATGACTCTCTCTCTCTCTCTCTCTCTCTCTCTATATATATATATATATATATATATATATATATATATATTAGTTTGATATATATTAGTTTGGGATTATATGGTCTTTGATCAGATACACATATGAGACGGTTTAAATATTTGTATCTATGCAATAAATAAATGATTAAACCAAAAATCTGATCATATCGATTATCCTAAAATATATAAATTGATGTGCCTCTGATACCACTGTTAGGAAATATGGGCACAGAGTATAGCAGCGGAAACAAAATTTTATCTATCCATATTCCCATACCAGCAAGATCACGTCAACTACTATGAAATAGGAAGAATGGTTTAATGAGTTATACCTAGTCTTGGAGCAAGTTCAGCGACAACAACTCACTTCGATGCAACTGTCAGCTAGTTGCTCTTAGACAGTGGTTGTGCGGCTCCTGGTCTTCACCACAAATAACAAACACGACAACTTCTACAGTGACTCATGTGATCTCTCCACAAACTACATGCTGACTTTGCTCCCTTAGCTGCAGCCAAAGGACTCCTGTCTCTAGAATAGTCCATGCGAACCAACTAGAACTCATGTCATTCAACTAGAACAGACAGAAAGGATTTTCCCTCCCATTGGCATACTAGTCACCAACTTGCTCTCCCACAACGACGATCTTCAGTTTTCCCTCTTGTTGGCGTACTAGTCACCAACTTATCCTCCCACAACAACGATCTTCAGATGTCCTCTCCCGTCGCTATCCCTCCCTAGTCGGGTAGGACTTGCTTGGGCTCTATCAGTTACCACAACCAGAGAGGGCAACAATTGTCAGAGAAACTGATTCTCAGTTGATTTTGTTGTGTTATGAAAAGCCCCCAGTACCCCTCTATTTATAGGTGAGATTTGGGTTAGGGTTTCCAGTCTCTACGGGATTGCGCGGGAGTGAAAGGGACCAAAAGATCTTGAATTTTCACAACCTACAACCAAGGAAAGGGTTGTGTGGTGACCCAGAAGGTCATCTGGTCACATGAAATGGTATCTCATACAGCCAAATGGCTATTTTGCAATTTTTGAATCGCATACGAATTTGGTAATTTTGATTCAAATTTATATTACATATTAATTCCTTGCACCACAAGTAATGTGCAATCAAAACAAGTTTAGAAAATATCTAGAATCTTTGTTCAGCCCAATCAAGCCATCTCACCCAAGTGAGATGCTCGTCCCATTCACCCAGACGGCTGTCTGGTGAACCTGAACTGAGTCGATCGGTTCAACAGATCGAACCAATCGGTTCACTCCTCAATTTGGGAAAAATTTCACCAATTCGAATTATGATTATCCTGACAGCCTAAACGTCTGTCTCATCACTTGAGACGCTCGCCTGGATTTTTAAATGGTCGTCTCAACACTTGAGAAGGTCGTTTGGCAGCTCAGTCAGTGAATCTATCGATTTTTTGAGTAAATTGAATACTTAAATGCTTTAGTAATCAATTCAGTCATCCTTCAAGATTAAACTCCTCTTCTGGATGAGTTCCTATGTGTGTGACCCTATAGGTTCCATATCACATTGGCAGTGAATGTCCATAACTAACTCATGACAATACTAGTATAGAGTGGTGCCTAGTCGCACATCAGTGCTACCTAAGTGAATGGAAAGTTAGAGAACAATTTCAACCTACAATCTGTGTAAGGTGTTGTAGTGATTGTATAATTCCTTTGTCTCTGATATCTGGAATGAACTCGAGGCATGGAATCATCATCCTCTCAATGTTCAATCCATGTTTCTTGAACCAAGAACACACTGTCTGAGATAATGTGACCTCAATATCATATATTGATTCACATGTGCATGCGCATGCATTTCTCAGTCTCACTTATCAAGTGGCTAGGATATAATACTCCTGTAGGAGGGACAAATCCCATATCTATCACTCACAATCTATCCCCATGTGTCAAAGTCACCCAATCATCATATTTATAACAACCCATGTTTTAGGACTATGTTTGATGATGTCAAAGTGTACCCAATGACATGTGACGAGTGTAATGATTTTAGGTATAATAATCACAATCACCACCTTCACTATGAGAGCTAACTATGTCCATCAATGATGGTTTCCATGTGTCACTCTCAAGGTGGGTTTGTCATATACACTATTCTCTAACATGTATCTATGTGCTTGGTTTGATATTGCCATATCATTACTAATGAGATTCCATCATCAACTAATACACACTCTAGTCTTTTGTGTTACTGGTGTCTATCTACCTTCCAACTAGGGACATAACAAGAATGTACACACTCTTAACATTCATATGATCTCATCCTCCAAGGCTAATACTTGAAGACATTCGTCATTAAGTATTGTCATTCTTTAGACATTCATAATGTTTCCTCATTATCTCATAACTGAGTGAAACATAATGAATTGGATGCTTTCCTTTATGAGTATTAATTAAATCCTTCTATGGTATCATCACATGATTGTCTCTATGGGCATACCTTACCATCATTTGGATCTTTGGTGGTCGATCATCTTAGTGGTGGAGTAAGGGTTTGGTGCAACCCTCTTTTTTGGTGATCCTTGGGTGATCTTTGATCCTTGGTAAGTAATCTATCCTCTTGATTTCGTTTTCTTATAAAACCCCACCTTTTTCTCTTCTCTTTGTTGAACCCATGGTTCTCCATGGTGTTCTTTTGAGGACCTTCTCTCCAATAGAGGTCGAATCTATGCTTTTCCATAGTAGTACCTATATGAGATGGAGATTCCCTCCTCCTTCCTTTCTTTTTCAGCCTAGAAGTTTTATATCTCTCTTTCTTCCCTTATACCTAGGGTTTTATTTTCATTTGAGGTGGTGACTAGCTGGGTCTTGGGGTGATCAAATCTAGGTTCTTTCTCTTCTTTGGAGATCCTTTGCTTGGAGGTTGTTTCACCATAATCAGATGAGTTATATAACTCTCTCCTCTATTATTGTTGCACTTTCTTTCTACTTGAAAAGCTTTTCTTATCTCTAAAATGTGATCATATGTTATTTGATGATGATACCTTGTTCTAGGGTTTATGGTTCTGTAGTAATCTTGCCTATATTATCTCTTTTTCCCAAAACTCTCATTCTCATGTTCAAGTTTTATGGGTAGTGAGAAGTTGGTGCTTGCATTCACTCTTAGAAACGTTGTTTTTGTTCCCATGATCATGTTTCGATTATCTTGAAGATGATGGAGGTTTTGCTTCTCCCTTGCATGTGTTAGATGTATGGTTTCTCTCGCATAAAATGGTTTGGTTATCTCTATGTTATGGTGATCTTTTTCATGTGTTACCCTCATGAGGTTTTGATTTTAAGCTGGTAATCCATCTTTTTTTTTTTCATATTTTGATGAATGGTTTTCTCTTTCTTGGTGATCTTCATGTTGTGATCCATGTGGTTTAAGGTTTGATGATGTTGTTCGATCAATGAGATGGTTTCCTTGAGTGGTCGATGATGACCATGTGTCTTTGGCTGAAGAAGTTGTTGCCTTGCTCTCCTTCGATCGCATGACTTGATTTTATGTGTTTTTTTATGGTGGGACTCCACTTTTTAGTCTATGAAGGGGTGGAGGGTCTTCAGTTGATGATATGTCTTCAACCTAGATATCTTTAACCTAGGTTTCCTTCGGTCGTTGGTGTGGCTCTCTTTTCTCGTGGCTTTGTTGATGGTCTTTGAACATGGTAGTTGTGTTACCTTGAATCTCTGAAGATGAGTGCCTTGGTTTCTCTTCGACCAATGAGATGTTATGACATGTGTCCTTCTGGTATGATCAACCTATAGAGTTGATGGTCAACAATGATAAGTGTTTCGAGAATGTGGGAGGTATTGATATCTAGTGTTGACGTTATATGAGGATATGGAAACCCTAACTTTGATACATGATGTAATGCTTATCTTGATTTAGTAGTTGGCATGTAATAATGTTTTCTCTCCCCTATTTGTATAACCCTAACATTGCAGGTTGATTGAACAACATATCTTGAGATGGATATGGTACTTCTTACATGACACAAGGTGATGTTTATGAGCCTTGATTAGGCATGAGGAGATAATGATAATGTCATTGGATCTTATGACCTGGCATAGGCTTTGTTCCTAATTAGAGGTGATGTACTCCAGTGATGTGATAAGGGATGGTTATCCCAGGATGATGTGATAGCATGTGATGATGTGGTAAGTATATACCTCATACGTTTTATATCTTCAAACATTCCAACCTATCCTTATTTTTGTAGAATTTTTTTTGGGTTTGTACGTTGTAACTTGATTGATGCACTAAAAGACACCCAATTGACATAACTAATCAATTGAAACTCTAATCATGTAGGTTTCCCTGGGACATAGATCCATCTTCTGTGTATGTACTTGTTGGATGGTGAAATGAATAAATCATGTGGGAAACTCAGAGCGCATATTGTTGAATATGCGGGGGTACAAGTTGAGGATATATCTTTGCATCCACAAACACAGATTTTGGAGGATGGTTGTGGTCATGCCATGATAGGAGAACAGTTGAGGTTGTATCTTAGATGATATATTTTTTAGGGATGGTTACAATCATACCCTAGTAGGAGAATGGTTGCGGTCATATCTCACTAGTGGCATGCCTATCTACCAAGGTAGACTAGGCTGATTTGTAGTTTGACCCTATGTATCACTGTGGCAGACTCAGACTGACTGAGGGTGTGGGAGATCTTAGGAGTTCGGCTCTTCTAGATCTTGTATGACACTGATTTTGACTTAGCAGTGGTCAGTTGGAATATGAGTGGTATAACTCATCTCCACATGGTATAATAAAAGATGTAATACAACTGTGTAGTATATTTACTTAGGGTTAAATGTTTTTCACATTGGATGACCCTTTGCCTTGTTTCTTATACTGTTTGTTTCATAATAGTTATACATGTTCTTCATATTAATTTTGAGAACATATGATAATCTACTAATTATTTGTAGTTGTTTAAACTATGAAATTGGTCTTATCAGTTTTAATTATTCATTTAGCTGAATCTGCTCATCTTGGTAATACAATTACCTTTCTGTGCTATAATCTATGTGCTAATAATAGTAGTTGGCAGAGAGTTATATCTCTTATTGGGACATTGGTCTCACCCCGTGGGTTTCCACATCTTTTACGTGGCCATGCATGACGCGGTAGAGATCGTGTGGTTGAGGTTGAGCAGCAAGAAGAGCAGTAACTGTTGAAGGTTGGGATATGTTGCTAGTGTTTTCTAGTACAGTCCTATGTGTCGTCCTTGTACTCTTAGGTTCTTGGGGAGTTTTGTAGACTTTTGTATATCGATACGAGTTTTTGGAAGTATGCAATGGTTTTACATATATGGCTTGTATATGTGAACGGGTTATCATATGTAATAGGTTTGTGACAAGTTAGCCAGTGAACAGTGATATGTAATATCTTTTGGCATGTTATATGATTTAGGTGGCACAACTTGTGGACCTTGACGAAATGTTCTTCCGCTTGAGGATGTTATAAGATTTTGGTTTTAATTTATTGTGTTACCTGGTAATCGGGATGTCTAGTGTTGTTTCCATGCTTTGATTTGAGTAATCTCATTTTAGTGTGATCGATGTGTTTCACCCCCTTTGTGAACTTTCTCAATGTGTTCTCACGTCGAGGATGATGTGTATGTTGGAAGAAGCACTCTGTTCAAATCTAGGAAAGTGTGAGAAGTACCTAACATAATGTGATTGTGGATGTAAGCGGCATGCATTCAGGATATCAATCATGTATGAAAGTTGTAAAGAGAGGGGATATCGGGTGGCATTGCGCATGTCTCGACACTAGTAGCCAAAATGTAGGGAGGACACAGGGAAGGCATGGCTAGATACAACTGTGGGGGCTAGGATGGAGAGTCCCTCAGAAAGATTAGAATTTTATCAAGGAAGAAGAAAATAATTGACCATAGATGTTGGATGATGCCTGGAAGGCAGCCAAGCTAAGAAGGGATGGTGGTCGCCCATAGGCGGAAGCTCTCTCCTTTGTTCTCTAGGTTTAGGATCTATTGCTTCGATACAATGTAGAAAATGATGGATGGATGATTATAATATTCATAGTATTGTGTTATATTATAATATAAGAGAGACCCCTCACCCATATATAGGAGAAGGTGGACATGACTCATGACTCGAGAGACTTCCACGTCTAACTAGACTTGACTAGACTAGACTCTATATGGGCCTACATATTCCAGTTTACATATGACCACATGACTTATAATTCTAACAGAGGCCACTAGTTGTTCCTCATTGTTTCTCTCGACCTGCCACCAGTTCCACCTATCATACTACTTCTCCACCTATCCCACCTATCACACCACATGTGCTTCTTCTATATTATTCTTTTTTGCCTCCTTTTTTTGAGAAAGAGAAAAATAAAAGATGAGAGAAGTGACACTAGTACAGAAACAACGTTCAACGTCGCTTTTAGAGGCATCAGTTTTTTAGTAAAACCGACGCTACTCACATTAAATGTCGGTTAATAAGGACATCCGACGTCTATATTTGAATACCAGCCAGACACAGGTATCTCTTTTCATTCAGTGTCGGTTGAAGAAAAAAAACCGACGCCTAAAGTAGCCCGCGAAATCCAATTTTTTCGAGCAAAAAAAAACTGCGCCAAAGTATCAGATACAACGTCGGTGTTTTAGCTAATAACCGATGTTGAATGAAGATAAAATTTGCGCCAAAGGTTCTAATATGGGCGTCGGTTGTCTTATAATAACCGACGTTATAAGTGTGTGTGTGTCGTCCCCGCCAAAATTTTTTACACCCCTATTGCGTCGGTTTTTTATGGAAACCGACGCTTTTAGGCTGTAGCGTCGGTCATTTAAACAATCGACGCTTATGTTTAACTTAACAGCACCAGCGTGAGCGACTCTTCCCCTTTCTCTGTTTCATTCCCAATTCTTCAGTTAGGTCTGGCGATTTCTTGCTCGTCGCCGCTCGTTGCTTCTCTTCTCACTGTCGCTCGGTGCTGCCACCGGTCGTTGCTCCTCTCCTCTCGTCGTTGCCGCCCCCGCCGGTAGCTGCTTCGCCGCCGGTCGTTGCTCCTCACCGCCGCCAGCTTCCTGCTAGGTCTCTGCTCCGCCAGCTTCCTGCAAGGTAACCCTTCGATCGTCCGCATTTTCTCCTCCGCCGCTTGCTTTCTCTATCGCCGCCGACCTAGACCTCACTCAGGCGGCGCCTAAGCAGGTGCCAGGGCACGCCTAGGGTCCCAAGCCCAGGTGCCCTACCTAGCTAGGCCTCTGGGCGGATGCTTGGGCGGCGCCAAGGCACGCCTAGGCTGCTGCTGGGGTTTGGATTCATCTACTGGATTGAACCCTAGATCAACCTATACAAAGGATGCCCAAAACATGCACTGATTTCACCAAGTCACCCCAAAAGCCATTGAAAAATATTCTGATTGTGTTTATTTATGTACTGATTTCACCAAGCTAGTGGAATTTTTTTTAAAAGTTATTTACTGATTGTGTTTATTTAATTATGTACTAATTTTTTTATGATTTATTCATCTACTTATTTGTATTTTTCATCTACTTATTTGTATTTTTTTGTCTACTATTTTTTATTTAGTTATCTACTCATTTGAATTTATTTGTGTACTGCTTTTGAAATTATATAATCATCTAGTGATGTAACTTTATCACAGGCTCATTATGAACCATTAGATCTAGATCTTAGGGTATCTCTACCGTCCTAACTATGAAATTAGTAACTTGTTTCCTTTTTGAGTATATTGACAATGTTAATCACCTAACTTGAAGAACTAGGATATGAATGATGAAACTAGGATTGTAGGTATAAGAATGACAGCACATGTATTTGTTGGCCTAGAAACCCATCCAAGATTTACTTATTAGGAGTAAATCTTGGATAGTCCCCAATTTGGGACTGTTCTTGAACACCTAATCTCACTTAGGATGTAAGTGTATAATGTGTATTGGGTTTTTGAGAAAATTTTGGTAGCATTTCCCTGTTTGTTCTCTAAGTACATATGTACTTAGAGAACAGCAGGGAAATGATGCCGAAATTTTCTCGAAAACCCAATACACATTATACACTTACTAGTGAGATTAGGTGCTCAAGAATGGGATAAGTGGTACACATTTATTATATATAAGAATGACAACTCATGTATTTGTTAGCCTAGAAACCCATCCAAGATTCACTCATTAGGAGTAAATCTTGGATAGTCCCCGGTTTGGGACTGTTCTTGAACACCTAATCTCACTTAGGATGTAAGTGTATAATGTGTATTGGGTTTTCGAGAAAATTTTAGTAGCATTTCCCCATTTGTTCTCGAAGTACATATGTACTTAGAGTACTTAGAGAACAACAGGGAAATGCTGCCGAAATTTTCTCAAAAACCCAATACACATTATACACTTACTAGTGAGATTAGGTGTTCAAGAATGGGATAGGTGGTACACATTTATTATATATAAGAATGACAACACATGTATTTTTTGGCCTAAAGTTTTAACCATGCAAAAACTCTAATCTGTTAACCCTAGACCCTAATCTTGTTGTAATATATACTTGTTTTCTCTTTGATCATATTATGGATAGATCATGGATGTCCATTCGCAATCGCTGCACCCCAGAGTTTATTTCTGGTCTTGACCAGTTTATTAGATTTACCGAGGAACATAGGAAACAACCTGGAGATAGGTTCTACTGTCCATGTAGGCATTGTGGTAACAACTTGAAAGTCAGCACTGGTGACGAAATCAAAAGTCATGTCATGTGCAACGGGATTGTACAAGGCTATACAGAATGGCACTGGCATGGAGAGATTTCAAACCCGAAACCAGTGGATGTTGATAAAAGTGCTTGTGTGGAAGAAGAAATTTCCTACTATGACATAGATGTGAATGAACCAGTTCCAGTAGACATCGTTGATGCGATGATGGATAGTTGTGGGGTAGAGCACACCGATCCACCTCCCATGTTTAGAAACATTGTGCATGATGCTGAGATACCGTTATACACAGGTTGTAAGTTTACAAAGATTAGCGATGTGTTGAGATTGTATAAGCTGAAAGCTAACAATAGATTAAGCGACAAAAGCTTCACGTCATTCTTGTCTTTGTTGAAAGAAATGCTTCCTGAAGGAAACGAGTTGCCAATCTCAACATACCAGGTAGAGAAATTGTTGTGCCCAATGGGAATGGATGCCAAGAAGATACACGCATGCCCGAATGATTGTGTATTATTTCAAAAGGACTATGTGGATTTGAAAGATTGTCCAAAATGTGGTGCGTCACGGTATAAATTGATGACTTCGGGGGAGTCCAAAACTGGTTCTCTTGCCAAGGTGATGTGGTATCTACCTATAATATCACGGTTTCAACGCTTGTTTGCCAATCCGATAGATGCGAAGAATTTGAGGTGGCATGCAGATGTTAAGAAAAATAATGATGGGATCCTACGACATGCGTCTGATTCCCCAGTGGAAGAATATTGATCTATTATACCCTGAATTTGGTGAAGAAGTCAGGAATATAAGACTTGGGCTTTGTACAGATGGGATGAATCCGTACGGGACATTGAGCAGCCAACATAGCACTTGGTCAGTCATGCTTGTTATATACAATCTTCCTCCCTGGCTGTGTATGAAAAATAAGTACGTAATGCTGTCGTTGTTGATATCGGGCCCTAAACAACCTGGAAATGACATCGATGTTTATCTTGAACCTCTGATTGATGACTTAAAGAAACTCTGGGGTGAAGGTGTGATGACCTATGATGCTTCACGAAGAGAGACATTTTGTTTGCATCCTATGTTGTTTTGCACTATTAATGACTTTCCAGCATATGGGAATTTGTCTGGATATAGTGTCAAAGGAGCTAAAGTGTGTCCTATATGTGAAGAGAACACTGACTCAACAAGACTAAAACATGGAGGTAAGACTGTATATCTCGGTCATCGAAGGTTTCTTACAAAATTCCATCCGTATCGTAGGAAGCACAAAGCATTCAATGGATTGAATGAGGAACGGAGTGCACCTAAACCTATACCAGGGGAGGTTGTTTATGAAAGAGTAAAAGACTTTGTCAATGAATTTGGTAAGAGATCACAATGTACTATGGCCACACGGAGTGACAAATCTTTATTCAAGAAGAAGTCAATATTTTGGGATCTTCCTTATTGGAGTTCTTTGACAGTCAGGCATTGTATTGATGTCATGCACGTTGAGAAAAATGTATGTGATAGTGTCTTTGGTACTTTTTTGAATATACTAGGTAAGACTAAAGATGGGATAAAATCCAGACTGGACCTACGTGAAATGGGAATAAGGTCAGAATTAACAGAATTTCGTGAAATGGGAAATCGGAGAACATACTTACCTCCCGCTTGTTACACATTGTCTAGAAAGGAGAAGAAAGCTTTTTGTGAATGTTTGGTAAATGTTAAGGTGCCACAGGGTTACTCATCCAACATCCGTAGATTGGTATCAATGAAAGATATGAAGTTGATAGGTCTTAAATCTCATGATTGTCACACTCTAATGCAACAAATATTTCCTGTGGCAATTAGATCTATATTGCTGAAGCATGTAAGGTTTGCAATCACCAGACTTTGTTTCTTTTTCAACAGTCTGTGCAGCAAAGTTATTGACCCTGATACTCTCGATAAATTGCAAAGAGAAGTGGTTGTTACCCTATGTCAGCTTGAGATGTATTTTCCTCCGTCGTTCTTTGATAACATGGTACATCTTGTTGTCCACTTGACTAGGGAAGTGAAAATGTTGGGACTAGTTTTCTTGCATTGGATGTATCCCTTTGAACGATACATGAGCGTTTTTAAAAGTGATGTTAGAAACCGTTATCGGCCTGAAGGGAGTATTATCGAGGGTTATGTGGTGAGAGAGGTTATGGATTTTTGCAATGACTTTCTCAGTGGTAATGACACTCCTGATAATGACAAGAATGTTGACGAGCAATTTGGCAAAGGAATTTTGGGATCACGTGTGAAAGTAATCAGCCGTGAGCAGTTGGAACAAGGTCACTTGTATATTTTACACAACATGGATGAAGTGAACGTTTATATCGAGGAACATACCAATTTCATCAAGAGACAATATCCTCGAGCCAATACAATGTGGCTTGCTAGAGAGAATAACAAGATATTTATTAAGTGGTTTGAAAATAAAGTCTTACATCAACTATCTCAAACACCAGATGATATTACTGAAACTATCAAATGCCTCGCCTTTAAACCAAAATTGACTGTTATGTCTTATGAAGGGTATGACATTAATGGATTCACATATTACACAAAGCACCAAGATGATAAGAGTGTCGTCCAAAACAGTGGGGTCACCCTTCAAGCATCGACTATGTTTTTTGCAAGTGCAAAGGATAAGAGTCCACATGAAGCTAAAATGTCATATTACGGTGTCATTGAAGACATATGGGAGTTTGACTACATAGATTTCAGAATTCCGCTCTTCAAATGTAATTGGGTTGATAACACCAAAGGAGTTATAGTGGATGAATTGGGTTTCACTTTAGTGAACTTTGAAAAGATTGGCGAGAAGGATGAACCATTCATATTGGCATCACATGCAAAACAAGTATTTTATATCGATGATCCTGCAAATGATAAATGGTCGGTTGTTCTTCATGGTAAAAGACAGTTCATTGAAGATCCTATAGATGAAGAACAGTACTATGATAAGTATGATGACTCCAGTCCATTCTCAGTTGGGTTGCCAACACCAGCAAATATTGAAGCTAATGATGACTTGTATGTGCGCGGAGATCACAATGAAGGATTGTTAATTGATAAAAAATCGCAATATTAGAGGCATGTTTATACAATGTTTTTTATATGTTTTATTTTTCTGAATGTGAACTTTACAATGTGAATGTGAACTTTACAATCGTTGTATCAGCGCCAATGTCAGTCGAGGTAAAATATCTCTTCAATCGGTGGCCGTTTGTTATGAATTCCCTTGTCGCTTCACTCCATAGAGAGAAGACACCGTGTGGTGAGATGTTTTTGACGATGAAGGGTCCGGACCAGCGGGAACGGAGTTTTCCTGGGAATAGCCGTAATCTTGAGTTGAAAACCAGAACTTGATCTCCCACTTGTATGTCTTTTCTTTTCAGATGTCCATCGTGCCAGAGTTTAGTACGTTCTTTGTAGATTCGTGCATTCTCATAAGCTGTCATTCTAAGTTCATCCAACTCGTTGAGTTGCAGAATTCTGGCTTGCCCTGCTTCTTTCATATCAAAATTCAATTGTTTAATTTCCCACCATGCCTTGTGTTCTAGTTCGACTGGCAGGTGGCAAGCTTTTCCATATATCAAACGAAAAGGAGTAGTCCCAAGGGGAGTTTTATAAGCAGTGCGATAAGCCCATAAGGCGTCGTTGATTTTTGTTGACCAGTCTTTTCGATTACGTCCAACGGTTTTCTCAAGGATAGCTTTTAGTTGTCGGTTAGAGACCTCTACCTGTCCACTAGTTTGTGGATGGTAAGGTGAAGCTACCTTGTGTGAGACACCATATTTTCTCAGTAAAGCTTCAAAGCTTCTTTCAATAAAATGGGAGCCGCCGTCAGATATCACGATTCACGGTACTCCAAACCGTGGGAAGATGACATCTTTGAATAGTTTGATGACTGGTTTGGAATTGCTAGTTATGTTTGGTATGGCTTCAACCCATTTGGAGACGTAGTCTACCGCCATTAGGATGTAAGAGAATCCATTAGAAGATGGGAATGGCCCCATATAGTCCACTCCCCAGACGTCAAATATCTCGACTTCTTGCCATAGATTCAGTGGCATCTCGTCTCTTTTGGTTATGTTGCCAGATCTTTGACAGCTATCACAGGATAGAACAAAATTGTAAGAGTCCTTGGATAAAGTTGGCCAGAAAAATCCACATTGCAAAACTTTTAAGGCAGTCTTTTTGGAGCTCATATGTCCACCCACAGGTCCCGAGTGGCATTGTTCCAGAATAGATCGAGCTTCTTCTTCGGCGATACAACGTCTATACAGACCATCAGCACAAAGTTTAAAAAGATATGGTTCATCCCAATGGTAATGCTTCACATCGTGCATAAACTTCTTCAGAGTGTTCCCGGTGTACTGGGGATGGATGACTCCCGCAGCAAGGTAATTTACATAGTCAGAATACCATGGTACTGCTTCCGAGACGCTCATGAGTTGATCATCCGGTAGGGAGTCATTTATCGGGATCCCGTCAGCATCTAGAGTGTGGATGCGACTGAGGTGATCTGCAACAACATTTTTCCTCCCTTTTTTATCTCTTATTTCTAGGTCAAATTCTTGTAGAAGGAGTATCCATCTGATCAGCCTTGGCTTAGCATCCTTCTTCGCCATAAGGTAACGGATAGCAGCATGGTCTGTGTAAACGATTACCTTCGAACCAGTAAGGTAGGATCTGAATTTATCGAAGGCATAGATGACTGCCAAAAGGTCCTTTTCAGTAGTAGCGTAATTTCTTTGAGCTTCGTCGAGGGTTTTCGACGCATAATAGATCACATAATGTTTCTTCTCTATATATTGTCCTAAGACCGCACCCACCGCGTAATCACTGGCATCACACATAATTTCAAAGGGGTGGTCCCAATCGGGAGCTCTAATGATGGGGGTAGTTGTAAGGGCTTTCTTCAGCGTATCGAAACTTTTGACGCATTCTTTATTGAAATTGAAATCAGCATCTTTTAAAAGCAGATTGGTCATCGGCTTTGTTATCTTGGAAAAATCACGTATAAACCTTCTATAGAAACCAGCGTGACCAAGGAAAGCGCGAACTTCTTTCACATTTGTGGGAATTTCCAATTTAGATATGACTTCTATCTTGGCTTTATCAACTTCAATTCCTTTGTTTCTAACCTTGTGGCCCAAGACGATGCCTTCCTTTACCATAAAGTGGCATTTCTCCCAATTTAGCACCAGATGTGCTTCTTCACAGCGTTTGAGTACCATGGAGAGATGCTTAAGACAGGAATCAAAGGAGTCCCCGTATATAGAAAAATCGTCCATGAAGACCTCCATAACAGTTTCAGTAAGCCCTGCAAAGATGGCAGTCATGCAGCGTTGAAAAGTTGCGGGGGCATTACACAAGACAAATGGTATCCTTTTAAAAGCATATGTCCCGAAGGGACAGGTGAAAGTTGTTTTTTCTTGATCATCTGGATGTATGGGAATTTGATAGAATCCAGAGTAACCATCCAAGTAACAGAAATATTCTTGATGGGCCAATCTTTCTAAGACTTGATCGAGAAAGGGCATAGGAAAATGATCCTTTCGAGTGGCTTTGTTTAATTTTCTATAATCAATACACATCCGCCACCCAGTGACCGTTCGAGTGGGGATGAGCTCATTGTTTTCATTTCTTAAAACAGTAGTACCTCCTTTCTTGGGTACCACATGAACTGGGCTCACCCATGGTGAGTCCGATATCGGGTATATTATTCCAGCTGTAAGGAGTTTGATGATCTCACGACGGACCACTTCCTTCATATTCGGGTTCAACTTTCGTTGATGCTCGATCGTTGGCTTATGGTCTTCCATCATGGGGATTCTGTGCATGCACAACGCTTGGCTGACTCCTGTGAGGTCACTCATTTTGTAGCCTATGGCTTTCTTGCTATCCTTTAATACTTCCAGAAGTTGCTCTTCTTGTTTGGTCGTTAAACCAGAGTTTATAATGACAGGACAAACTTTGAGATCATCTAAAAACATATACTTCAGCCCTTCAGGTAGGGGCTTCATTTCAGGAGGTTCTGGTTTTTCACTGATTTCTTCTGGGGTTTCGGTAACCTTTAATTCTTCATAGGTAGCTTCAGGATTTCCTTTAGTAGAGTCGGGAGGTTCGGTACAGTCCTTATCTTGTTGGTCAATAGGTTCGTCATTAAAAAGGTCGTATAGAGAAGTTTCCAAGGGATCGCATGATTCGTGATATTCTTGAGTAAGCTGTGACATCTGCTCAACACAATCTATTAGATAGACCTCCTCCTGTATACTTGGTCTTCTCATGCTTTCAAAAACCTTGAACTCAAGAGTTTCTTTACCTAACCTGAGCAGTAATGTTCCAGCTTCAACATCGATAAGGGCTCTAGCAGTGGCGAGGAAAGGGCGACCGAAGATGAGAGGGTATTTGGTGTCTTCTTTTATGTCCATGATGACAAAATCACATGGGACATATGCGTCCTTGCCTACCTTGACCGGGATGTCTTCGAGAATACCTAACGGTCTTTTTACTGAATTGTCCGCAAGTTGAATTGTCATAGCAGTTGGAAGCAATTCTTCGAACCCTAATCTCTTGCATAGACTCAACGGCATAATAGAAATACTTGCGCCAAGATCTGCCAATCCTTTCTTGCATGATGAATCACCAATGTGACATGAGATTCCGAAGGATCCTGGATCTTTTTGTTTTTTTGGCATCTTGCTTAGTATGATATCTGATGTGGTAGCAGCCAATTTTACAGTTTCATATTCTTCGGTGATGTACTTCTTGGTGAGGAGTGACTTTAGATACTTGGTCCAGGCTGGTATCTCATTAAGAGCATCTAGGAATGGTATATCAACATGGAGTTTCTTCATAGCCTCTTTAAATTTGATGAATCTAGTGTCAAGCTTAGTTTCCCTCAGTCGGGATGGGAAAGGAACACGAGGCTTATATACAGGAATATCTGGTTCAGGTGTCTCTACTCCTTCATCGACAACTTTTTCAGAACTTCCCTTATTAGTCTTGCTTTCCTTTGATTGCAATTCCGGTGCTGTCAAGTTTTGGTCTGTCATAGGTTCACTCTCGTCAGAAATAACCACAGTTGTCTTTGTTGGGGGATCCAAATAACTTTTCCCTGATCTTGTAGCGATAACCTTCAGCTGCTCCAAATGTTTCGGATTGTTCTCAGGTTGTCCGGCGAAGACTCCAGCTTGTGGCTTAATACTAGCAGCAAGTTGAGCTAGTTGAGTTTCAATAGCCTTCTGCTGGGCCTGTTGATTGGCTATCATCGTTTGTTGTGTTTGCAATAACTTTTCAATGGTAGATAGCTTGTCATCAGAAGGGATGGATCCTGTTTGACCCTGTTGTTGGTTCAAGCTTTGATACTGAGAGTTATTCTGATAATTATTATAGTTTCTGTTCTGAAAGTTTCCCTTGAAGTTTCCTTGATTCCCAAAGTTCTGTTGCTGGTTAAACTGATACCCAGATGGGCCTCTTGGTTGATTATTCGGAACAAATTGATGCGAGTTCATAGCTCCTGAAGGATTTCCGTACTGGAAGCCTGGGTGATTCCTATTTTGATTCGTATTGTAAAAGTTCTGCCCAGGGTTGGTGTTAATAGCATTAAGATTTTCCATCTGGCAATTATCTCCTTGTCCACATGCATTGCTTAAAACAACATCATAGAGAACATTGCATGATAGTGTGGAATGGTCAGTGCCTTTACACGCTTCACAAAACAAAGAAGTGGTCTTGACTTGTTCTGGTTGCCTAGTTGGAGAATGTCCTCTTCCAATCGCAGCAAGGGATGATTCTATGTGATCTTGCTTTGCAACCAAGACTTTCAAAGTTTCAGCTATAGATTTGTATTCTGGGATAGCGTCAGCCATAGCTACCTTTAAGACTCCTTTACCAACAGATCTACCCCAGTTGGCTTGATTTTCTGCTCCCAGGGTGACTACTCTCCATGCGCTGTCGTAACTTTTCCGCATGAAGTTCCCTCCCGACGAGGAGTCAAGGAACATCTTAACATCATCCTCCACACCCCTGTAGAATATTTCTATCAGCTAATTCTTAGGAATTCCATGGTGTGGGCATTTGCGTAGGAGCTCCTTGTATCTATCCCAAGCTTCGGAAAGAGTTTCTCCTGGGACTTGAGTGAAATTTGTGATTCGTCCCCTGATCTCATATGTAAGAGATGGGGGGTAGAACTTTTCCAGAAAGGCGTTTTGAAGCTGCTCCCAGGTGGTGATGGGTACATCACTCTGTAGTGAGTTGTACCAACTAATGGCTCTATCAGCCAGAGAGTACTTGAAGAGACGGAGTCGAATAGCATCATTAGAGACTCCATTTTGCTTCGTCATAGCACACAGGTCAATAAATCTGAGAAGATGACCTTGGCTGTCTTCGGCTTGTTTACCGTAGAAGGGGTTGTTTTGAAGCAAGGTTATCCAATGTGCTCTAATCTCAAAGTTGGCAGCTTCGATGGGAGGAGGCTGCACCGGATGATAGACATTCGCGGCCTTTGGGATAGAGAACTCTCTAAGATCTTTCTGAAGTTCCGCTGCTTGCGCTGCTTCCTGTGCTGCTAAGATCTCTTGTTGAACCACAGCTCTAGCTTCTTGCATGAACCTTTCTCTCTGCGCATTGATGGCTTGAGCCACCCTACGGGCTACTTCTTCTTCTTGCGCCATTCTGGCTTGATTCTCTCGGATCTGACGATGGAAGGTTCTATCGATTTCGGGATCAAAGCTCGCAGTCAGTCCGAGACTATCCGAACGGTGCATGCACTAATCGTCAAAGAGCACCTGAAATTTGAAAAGGTTTGAAAGTGAGATCCTTGAAGTAGAATAAAGATCAAATAGATGAGTGATAGTTTCAAAAAGAAAACAAAATCCTAGATTAGTCTTAAAAGAACTAGGTTTGACTGACTGATTCCGTTGTCCCCGGCAACGGCGCCAGAATTTGATGTGGCTTTTGAATGCACTACAAATTCACTCGGAGTTTATATCCCCGAGCTTTTACCAAAACCAAGTGCAACAATACCACCCGCAAGCAGACGGATCTTATCGCAGTATAGTTAAGGATTGAACCCAAGGGACAACGTTTTTAAGAATCTTTGTCAGTTAGATCTAGCTCAAGTAAGACTAATATTTAGAACGATAGGTTGATTTGGGTTTGATTAAACTAATTGCAAGAAAGTAAATGCGGAATAAAAGACGGGTTTAGATCAATGGTATGGAATCGCTGGGATGGTACCGGGTTTGACCACCGCCACACACACAAACATACTCTATTGCAAACAAACCAGGCACGATATAACACTCCAAGTAGAGCTGCTGCGGAACCCCCCATACGGGCGTCAGGTCCGCGTAAGCGTCACCATAGGCAGCCGATTTCTCATTGCCATCCGGATCATACGTCTTACGTCTCTGAAGATACAGAAATCTACGGAAGTTGTGAACCCCCCATACGGGCGTCAGGCGCACAGAAGTGTCACCGAAGGTTAGATGGCTCGTCCCCTCGCGGATCATACACTTACGACCTCGATGAAAACCCATCCTATTTCTAGTTTGGGCGTCAGTTGTGTTAACCCATAAACAAGCAAGAAGATGATATGCGAGCAAACACCGACGTTTAGCGAGATGATACAAAATCCAACTGAGGTTGTGAACCCCCCATACGGGCGTCAGGCGCACAGAAGTGTCACCGGAGGCTAGATGGCTCGTCCCCTCGCGGATCATACACTTACTACCTCAAGGAATCCCCTCCTATTTCTAGTCGGGAAGTCAAACTCGTCAAACGACGTTCCAACCCATGTCTTGAAGTTATCGCAACATAGGAACCCATGCATTGAAGTTATCGCAACATAGGGAGCACAAAGATGAAAGCAAGCATATAACCAACCTACAAGCTTAACGATAAACAACAACATGAAGAGCTATATACATTGCCATGGAAAGTTTAACAAGAGAACATGGTTTGCATGGGCAGCGGGGCTAGTCCCCGCACCCCAGCGAAAGAGGACTACTCGCTCATGATGCGAGGTACAAGAAAGATAGAAGAAGAAGATAGATCCGCCATAAGCTCGGTGCAGAGGGTGGACGCAACCCGGTGAAGAAGATGCGCTCCTTGCTCCGTCTTCTTCCTCTTCTTGGCCTCCTTGGACGCAACACCAGTGGTAGATGGAGTGGAACTTGATCGGTGTGGTGCTCTGGCAGCCTTTCGGCGTCCGGAACCGATGCCTCGAAATGGGGACCCTGGGGGTCTATTTATAGTTTCAGATCTGATCCCAAACGGTTTGGATAAGTTGCTGGAAATATCTTCTCCAAACGGTTTGGAGACCGTTTGGGCGCCAAACGGTCTTGAGACCGTTTGGGCATCAAACGGTTTGGAGGTCGTTTGAGCGCCAAACGGTCTTGCTTTGATCGGTCCTGGCTTTGGCGTGGTCGCGCGGCTTTAGTTCTTCAATCGATCCTTGCGCTTGCATCGAACGGTCTTGGGACCGCGCGGGACCAAACGGTCTTGGGACCGTTTGGGACCAAACGGCCTTGGGACCGCATGGGACCAAACGGTCTTGAGACCGCATGGGACCAAACGGTCTTGAGACCGCATGGGACCAAACGGTCTTGGGACCGCATGGGACCAAACGGTCTTGAGACCGCATGGGACCAAACGGTCTTGGGACCGCATGGGACCAAACGGTCTTGGGACCGCATGGGACCAAACGGTCTTGGGACCGCATGGGACCAAACGGTCTTGGGACCGCATGGGACCAAACGGTCTTGGGACCGCATGGGACCAAACGGTCTTGGGACCGCATGGGACCAAACGGTCTTGGGACCGCATGGGACCAAACGGTCTTGGGATCGCATGGGACCAAACGGTCTTGAGACCGCGTGGACTTCTTGGGCAACTGGTTTCGTCTTGTTCTTTGTGTATTCCAGCAAACGGTCTTGAGACCGCATGGATCCAAACGGTCTTGAGACCGTTTGCATGGAGTTGCCTGCTACACCTGCATAAAATGAAAGATATTTAGTTAAAACCTTGATTATTGAATCACTGAGTAGTTTTGTGCATTATGATTCATATTAGGGTGAAAAGACGTGGAATAGATATTAAATTGTTCCAAAAAGGTAATTGAAAATCATGATGAGTATGCACTCATCAGAGAGTCCTAAGGAACTATAGGACAAATCTCACCCAAGAATACATAAAAGAAGCTGACAAGAGGAAGAAGACAGCCATTGAACAGTGGAACTTCCTGGACAAAGAAGAATGGGACGCATTTGTTGCTTCAAGACAAACGGATGAATTCAAGGTATTAGGCGTCAGTCCCAACCTCATTAATATATGTTGTATTCACCTATTCAAGATTAACATTTACTGTTACTAACCAAATCATTAATGTGCATACTAACTAGGCCCTTAGTGAGGCACAAAGATCAAGGCGTGCACTGAATGTGCATGACCACACAATGGGTCCAAAGGGGTATGCAGGCATTTGCCAAAGACTACAGTCTGAGGCTACTGCTCAGTCTGCTGCTACTCAGGAGTCCTCCACTATAGGTAGCACACCTCTGCCTCGCCATGATATCTGGATAGCTGGGAGGTAAAATAAGAAGGGAGAAATAAGGAAGCCCGCAACTGCTGAGGCGGCTGTAAAAATGGTAAAATACAACTCTTACAGCAATCGTTCAAATATTGATTATTTGTGGTGTTTACTTAATTACAAATTTTTGTTTTGGCGATTAGCGGGAGCTGCACGAGCTGAGGAAACAAGGCAAGTTCATCCCTGAGGGCACAAGGGATGAATTGACAGTTGCTCTGGGTAACCCAGAGCATCCTGGACGTGTTAGGGCTGCAGGAGCTGGTGTGGGCATCAAAGCTTTTTTTGGGACATCCCAGCGCAGACATGTCCCAAAAGTGGGACTTTCACAAGAAGAGGTAACATATTTTTTTCTTGTAGATGTTACTGTAAAAGAGAATTCAATAATTAGAATTTGACGTTTCTTTTATCCATGTATAGGTAGATAAGCTATTTGATAGGAAACTCAAAGAAGCAATGAAAAAGTGGCAGGCATCTTAGACTGCCACTTACTAGACAGTACCTATCGTGTCTCCTACTGCGGGCTCTACTCCTACTGCAGAGGTTGGGAGTAATCCTGTAGACCCACCACCTAGCAAATCTGCTGTAAGTATTTTTATGACATAGTAACTAGTTTTTTAATTCAAGATGATATGTTTTCAAGATGATATGTATATATGTATATAAAATTCTTTACACAAAAATTTGTAGGGGTTGAAGCCATGTCGTCTAAAAGTTAATGAATATGTCGTTGCAGAGGCGTCGGCTTACCCATCCCTACTAGGGGAAATGTTTCACGGGTCTCCATTACCAGCTGGTTGGATTCGTGTGAGCCTGGTACATATATTTCCCAAGTGGATGGATCTTCCATTGCCATATGCCCACCAAGATTGTGAAACGCTTGGTGAGGCAGAAGGCGGAGTGATATTGTGGCTAAAAGCGGATGTCATCTTTACTGAAATTGTATGGTAAATTTATATTACGTTAAATTGTTAGTGTGTGTATATGATGTCAGTTGATCTAAAATTATTATATATATATATAGGTTAAAAAGAAGACACCCACAACATCTAGGCCTCCACTTCCACCTCCTACATTACCCAGTTGGGTTCCACAGGACCTAACTGTCCCGTTAGGTCCTAACTGTAGGGGTATGGCAATATGGTTAGGCGAACATGATATAAATTGCCCTATAACTGTTTCTATAGATTCAGATGTTGCAGGTCAATCATACGAAAGCAAACTATTTATACAAGATATTTTGGAGTTATTTCGATATGATTGGCTAAATACATCTGTGATAGAGCTATGGATAAGGTGAGATCTTCTTTATACATCCATATACCTTGTGTAGGATCTGGTGATCTGGTTTCTTATTTATTAATGCATGCGTAATTAATACATATTTTGCAGCTACTTAGACAAGATATGTGCAGATTTTGCATTCGAACATGTAGGATTTTTGATTCCATCTTTGATTAGTCTAGTAGCTAAAGATCCTCCGTCAGTTCAACAATACTGCTGTGAGGCTTTTTCAATTTTTGCTCAAAATAAGAAGACGATGATAATGGCTCCATTCAATGTAAAGTAAGTTTACTTTGCTTATTATAATTTGGACTTAAGAAAAATACATTTTTATTGTGGATTTTGAGTTATTAATTTTTAACTTTTTTACCTCTAGTGGTATGCATTGGGAGTTACTGGTTATTTTCCCCGAGACGTTCACTGTCTATTATTTAGATCCTAAGGGGAGTAAATTGAATACAAAATATGGACACATAATGAAAATGGCATTATTCCGGTGAGAAATATTTCATTTTCATATCCGTTAACATATGTTATTACATTACTATTTAATTATGCAATGTACTGTGTTACATTAACATGTAGGGGTTTTGATGAGTTTAAAAAGGCTGCAGGAAAGGTCCCCACAAAAAAGAACCAGCCAATAATTTGGAAGAACGTGAAAGTAAGTTCCCGACTGCAATATATGTATATATTATTTATGTGAACAGTGCTTAATTAGTTGTATTTTTTAATATTTTTTATGTTTGAATTTATAGTGTGCTACACAAGACAACGGATGGGCATGTGGATACTATGTGATGCAATTTATGCACATGATTATCAAATATGCCGCAATGGACATCGATTGTATTACTGAGGTATTATATAGTCTCATTAGATAATATGAAATATATCAATCTTATTTATAGCTCATGAATTATATATATACATCATTCTCTTTACAAGTGTTTACAACTGACCACACTACAGAAAATGCCTTACCATATGTACATGCTCCCTATACGACGGGAGAATTAAATGAAGTAAGAGAAGAATGGTCAACAGCCATATAAGTAGTGGGGGATTTAAGATATAATTGGGATGGTGATAGCGAATAATGACTAAAGAATGATATTTTGTAAATGAATTTCTGAATTATAATATATGTGTGAATGTTTCTACATGTCTGGATGTTTCTACATGTGTCTGAGTGAAAATGAATGAAACTGTTGGTTGCTATATGAATGTTTCTATATGTGTGAATGTGAAAATGAATGGAACTACAGATTGCTAGCTACATGAATGTTTCTAAATGTGAAAATCAAATGGAACTCCAGGTTGCATTGCTAAATGTGAATATTTTTGTTGTTAATTTTGCAGGTTTGTGGCTTGTTGTTGGCTGATATTAATGGATGTCGTAAAACCTGCAGTTCATAACTGAACTGCAGGTTTCTCATCCTGCGACCAGCCATACAGCAGGTCTGCAGACTGACAGAAAAAACAAAAAACAAAAAATAGGTGTCGGTTATTTGTATAAAACTGACGCCACATCGTTACAGTGTCGGTTTTATATAAATAACCGACGTCTATTTCCTTAACACCACGGCCGTGCTGGCCAGCACGGCCATGGCAGCGGACCAGACACCACGGCCGTGCTGGCCAGCACGGCCGTGTTGGGGTTTATATGACGTCGGTTCTTATCTAATAACCGACGATGATAGTGCCCAAGATGGCGCCCTTCTGTGGCGCGAAGGCATATGGCGTCAGTTTCTTATCTAATAACCGACGCCTATAGTGCCCAAGATGGCGCCCTTCTGTGGCGCGAAGGCATATGGCGTCGGTTTCTTATCTAATAACCGACGCCTATAGTGCCCTGCTGGCGCGTTTTCGGTGGCGCGCGAAGGGTTATGGCGTCGGTTTTTGAACCGACGCGTAACGTTTGAGCTTTTAGCGTCGCCCACATAGGTTTCTCTTAGAAACTGACACTAAAGGCCTTAAATAACCGACACTAAAGGTCAGTTATGTACTAGTGTGAGGAGGAAAGAAGGGAAGTGAGGTAGAAAGGGGAGAAGTAATGAGGGAAGAGGAGAGAAGCAATGAGAAGAGAGAGGGAGGAGTGGGAGTAGGAGAGAGGAGTGATGTAATGAGAGGAGGGGATAGGAGGGAAGTAATAAAGAAAGAGGAGGTAAGTATGAGGAAAGAGGAGGAAAGTAATGAGGGAAGAGAAGTAATGAATATGTGTCTTCTATGGTGAATGCACCCTACAAATGGAGAAGGTGTGCCTACTAACAGTGAATATGTGCCTACTAATATTGAATACACACCTTTATGGTGTGCCTACTAATTGTGTTCATAAGTAGACGTATGTCAAACTTTATGGATGTGTATTCATCATTTTTGGACGTATTTTAACCATTTGTGGGAACATGTTGACATTATAAGTGCATAGTTATCAAGAATAGGAGCACATATGTGGTGTTCAATATGTAGAACAAGGAGAGAAGGAATGTACATGAGAAGGGAAAAAAAAGTAATGAGGAGAGGTGAGAGAAGTAATGAGGAAAGAAGAGGAGAGTAACGTGTATCTAATTTTGGTCATTATGTATTAATTTTTGATGAACATGTGCATACACATGGTAAATTTGCACGTAGTAATGGTGAATATGCATCTACTTTAAGTGTGTGAGTGCCCACCAAAGTTATATGCATGTCTATTAGTAGTGAATATGCACCTATTAATGGTGAATATGCACATATTAGTGGTAAATATGTGCCTACTAAAGTGGATATGTGCATACTTTATGTGTAGTTGTGCCATTTAAAGTTGAATTCATGTCTATTAATGGTGAATACATGTTTCGTAATAATCAATTGCTTATTCATTTGTTCTAAATATATGTGCACATTTTAGTTCTTTATGCGCCTATTTTATGTATACTTGACAATAATGTTGAATTCACACCTAATAATGGTGAATATGTGCCTACTAATTATAAATATATGCTTAATTTATGTGTATTTTTGTCCATTAATGTTGAAATTTACGTCTATTAATGATGAATATGTGTTTATTAATAGTGAGTATGCACATATTAGTGGTTAATTCACTCCTACTTTATGTCTACTTTTTCATGTTAATGTTAATTTGTGACTATTGATGATGAATATACTAATTGTGGTTACACCCCTACTTGATGTGTGTCTATTTGCGCCTATTAATATTGTACTTGCTTCTAGTAATGGTAAATAGGCGCCTAATTTAAGCCTCTCATTTTTTACTTCCCTCACAAAATCATCATTACCTTCCTTGAGACTCAAGTCCCTCCATTACTTCCCTCATCACTTTTCTCATTTTGTTACTTTTCTCCTCACAAAAAAACCTCTCATCACTTCTTCCTTTTCCTATTTTACTTCCCTCCCTTCTCCCATCACTTTTGCCCTCTTTTCATCTACTTCCCTGCTCTATTCCATAACTTCCCTCTTCCTTTATTTTACTTCCCTCCTCTTCATGTAGTGTTTTCCTTCTCTTTTATTTTTATTTTGTTGCTTTCCTTTTCTTTTTTACTTTCCTCCCCTTCTATTTTATTTTACTTCCTTACCACTTTCCTCTTTACTTCCATCTTTTTTCTCTTTCCTTGAAAAGAGGGATCTAGTCACTCTCTCCCCCATTCTTCTTCCTCTCCCACTCATTCTCTGTCTCCAATAATCACTCAACTATCACTCCAAAATTACCCTATCAAGGGTCGTATCACCATCTCAAACCATTCCCCTTCCCACGTAAAACTTCTCCAAATTCCGCATACCACCGTTCTGTTGTGTTTAATAGCCGTGTGTGATGGTTTCCGCACATAATGGAATCATTTCCTTCCTAATTAACAAGTGGCATCCCGCTCTACGCTGTTAGACTCAAATAGATAAAGTTCATAAAAACATCATCAAAACAATTATCTTTGTACGTTAAAGTAGATCACAAAATAGTCTTTGATTCAGGTGCTGACATGGTGTTTTCAAGACATCTTGAAAATAACCTCAATCAATATAATCCTAGTAATTGAAGCAAGAATTTAAATAGCACACCAAAGACATTTTTTGTGGAAAATTTCAGATTAGATGTCCACAATATTGTGAAATCTCAAAATGGGAGTTGGGCATGTGCGCCCACCCCCCCCCCCAAAAAAAAACCCAAATCACAGTCTCTCCGCCACTGATCTCAAAGGGGTTTTGATGGAATGGATAGCTTGAATGTTTGCACCCGATATCCTGAGAAAGGCACGTCAATACTAGATCCAATCCGCTAAACACATGGCATGAAACACATTTTGCACCCCACCTAACACTTGGAGAATATTTGCTTTAGCATATGCTGAAAACACGCATTTCTTGACAATGGTATGCTTTCCGTGGCCGTTTCCTATTCATATTGTTATGTTTACCACATCAAAGGGAAAACTAAGCAAGAGATATACAAGAGAGTAAACAATAGAAGAGAAAAGAACACGCATTGCTTATCTTATAAAGGTTTCAAATTTGAACTATATCAAGTTGTCCCCTCATACCACTATTGCTTTTATTGAAAACCATAATGTTTCTTACTTCGCTTGTTTAACTCTAGGGCTCGGATTATGCCAATGGAGCAGTAGAATTGGACATTGGCATGAAAAGCTCCATATAACATTTGATTGCGGTACTACAATTAGGAAGTAAGAAAATATTTAATTATTCGACACAATCGTCCGAGTAATTATCAATGGCCGAGCAGACGAGGATGGAAATAGTTTCCAACTTGCAATTGAAGCCTGTGGCTTCCTACCGTACTAGTCATGCCGCTATACAAAGCCCAATATTGATTTCAATCTCGATAAACTATTATGAATCCAAGCAATTAAGTTTATGGGTTTGGAAAGGGGAGAGAGAAATTGTGGTGAAAGGGGATAACATATAAAAGTTAAAAGGACTGAAAGCACAAAAAATCAGAATAATCCGTGTTTTATAGATAGGCACGAACGAAACATAAAAAGGAAACAAGTTTAACAAAATGTAAAGGTCACACTGTCAGTGATTCTAAATTATGCAAAATAAAATGGTTGCAAATATAATACATTCGTACGTTGCCACGCAACAGTTGCATAAAAAGTAAAGAACCGTCCACCGTGAGGTTGGAACAAATTTGAAAAGTATTCATTATGATTTTGAATAGCATCTCCAAATCTGCGATTGAGTAAGATGGTATTCTAAGAAATTGTATTTGCGAAAAAACTAGGTCTGACCAAACAGATACCAAGTACAAAATAAGCACCATGTCCACCCTCGGTCGAGTTAGTTTGCTTACTCCCAAGCAAACATAGGAGTCAATAAGTTCATATACCAGGGTTCAGCAGAAATCAGGAATCCACATTCACCAAAAAAAATTCATTTCATTTAACAATGATGCTCGTCATATCTATTAATTCACAGAACGGCACGCAGTATAAAAGCCCTACCGGCAACACAATCTTGCAAACCATATGCACAGTTCATAAAGTTCAAATCTCACCAATAACTACAGTCACAAACCACTGTATCAGTCTATCATTGAAGCGGAAGGCTCCCTTTTCAGCTGGACGCAGATGATGCCTGAAGCAGCCCCTCTCGAATCTGGCTCGCAATATCTTTGACGGCACCAGGTCCATGTGGAATGAAAACAGCAGATGATTTGGAGGAAGCTCCAATCTCCTTCATCGTGTCAAAGTACTGAGTAACCAAGACCATATCCATAACATCTTTGGCCGTGGTTCCAGGCACATTAACTGCGAAACCGAGAACACTGTCTCTCAGACCATCTACAATAGCCTGGCGCTGTCGGGCTATACCAACACCAGCCAGATACTTGGCCTGAGCCTCACCCTCAGCCCGCTTGATTTGGAGGATTTTTTCAGCTTCAGCCTTCTCATTTGCTGCTACCCTCAACCTTGAAGCTGAAGCACAAACACACGACTATCAGAAAGATCTGGTCTTACCTCAATAGTAAAACTGTAACACATTGTACATTGCATAAATCAAATTCCTAAGAAGTGACTAGCATCCCTAAAGTTCATCAAAATGAAATTCGTGACTAAAAGGTAAGTCAAGACAACAAATGAGTTGTAAGGTTCACCCTGTATTCCCACAGGGGAGCACGGGTTCCCTTGAGCATGCCATTCACATCATATGTACAAAGAAAAAGGAAATTAACTGACGAGCAAACTGACAGCGCCTGTGGTGTGACCGAAAATCATGATATACAGCTGTTATCCAAAGGAATGACAGCAGAAGAGAGGCGTCAAAACTGATTTCCTACCAGCATTAATTTCATTCATCGCCCTTTTCACATGTTCATCAGGCTCAATATCCGTAATCAGTGTCTGAACAATCTCGTACCCATATGCTGACATAGCTTTCTCCAGCTCATCTTCTACAGATTTAGCAATATCATTCTTCTGCTCAAATGCATCGTCAAGGTTGAGCTTTGGAACACTTGCGCGGATCACTGAACAATGACAGGAACGAGATGTGACAAGAACGCATATTTCAATGACAATATTAAATAGACTAGAAAATGAAAGCAAGGGGCACTAGTGTACAAAAGGTATATAAAATTATATTACAGTTTTGATGTTTAAAAACCTATAGCCCATGTTTGGTTCGAGATCGAGATTACGAAGTCCGGACCGGGTTAGTCGATATATCCAGATTAGTTTATCTGGATTCTGTTTTTGTTTGGCAACTCAATCCCATTGCAAACACTCATTAAACTGGACTGGCCTAACTTGTGTTTTTCAGCCTGACATATAAAACAAAATAACACAAAAGACAGTTAAATCTGGACTGGGTTCCTGAAATTCTGCTACTAGCAGGCAAGGTTGAAAAAGACGTGAGGCGTAACGAGGCGTCTTTGTCTTGGCGAGGCGTAAGCCTCAGAATGTACCGTGGCGTTCATATTATATATATATATATATATATATATATATATATATATATATATATATATATATATATATATATAATGTTATATTATAATGTACATATATGTTAGGACAAGCATGTATACACAAGTATACACATTTTAAAAATTATATACATATAGATATATATACATGTAACTCCATTACATATATGTTAGGACAAGCATGTATACACAAGTATACACATTTTAAAAATTATATACATATAGATATATATACATGTAACTCCATTACATATACACAAACATATGCAAGTACATCCAATATACAAAAGAATACAAAATATCAACATATATACATGTAAATCTGTACACATCTTACAATTATATACATATACACATATACATGCACAAATATATACATGTAAATGTATACAATGTGCAACATTACATGTATATGCATTTACATTATAGATACATACACAAATACATAAATATATAGACACAAATATACATGTTTAGATACATATGTATGTATATATACAAACAGATATAGATTTTACACACAAATATACATGTTTAGATATATTTATATGTATATTTACACATATATATAGATTATACATATGCATATGAGGCTTAAATTGGGGTTGGAACTGAGGCTTACGCCTCGGAAACACCTCAACGCCTTTTTACGCCTCGCCAAAAATGAGGCGCACGCCTCAGGGCGCATTGGGGTACGCCTCGCCTCAAGGCGTACGCCTTTGAAGCCTCGAGGCGCGCCTTTTTGTTCCATGCTAGCAGGACTAACTTGGTCTGGATTAGAGGATTACGGAATTCAAAACGGACCCCGTCAGTCGAGTTTTTGCCAAATAAAATAAGACTGAATCCTGACTGGGTTAGTCGGGATTAGCGTCTACGTGGCATAAAAAGGCAGTGCCTAGTCCCGTTTCGATCCTGAACCAAACAGCACCATAGTGCCTATAAACTGTCACCCTTTGATCAAGGCAGCATGCATGATATAACCATAAAAGCCTTCATAAGAAAGAGTTTCCGTGTGGGTCAGAGAGGATGTTTTGATATAAATACAACATATATGTATACACACACACACATACATGTTAATTTGCCGTTACTTCCTGTAATAAAATTTTGCAGAGCAGAAAATATGTTTACTACATACCATCAAACACATAAGCCTGGATTTGAGATCTGGTGTTGCTAAGTTTGTAAAAGGCATCACCAGCCTTTTCAGCCAAAGCACGGTACTGGATAGAAGCTACAACATTAACAAACACATTATCCTGCAAAATTACAATAAAGATCATTAGTTTGGGGAGTATATTAAACTTTCTGTAAGGGAAAAGATGGATACACTTCTGCTCATAATATTGCTAAATGTACTATGGTTTTCAGAAATCAAACCACGAAATAACTCGGCAATTAGATACCGGCACTGCCAAAATCGGAATTTAAGTTTCAAAACTATAAGGAAATCTGCAACAGGGGGTGTACTTTCGGTAATACTAACTACTTGGAGTCAGCATCCGAAGATTCATCTCTGTCAGAGGCATCCCTCTTTTGTACTAGGATGAATTATAATCTATTCAGATTATTTTTTCAGTACGTGAAGAAAGACTTGATAAGATAAAAAGTGCAAGGAAGACTCTGTTATTAGAAAAGGCAGTCAAGCAATTCTAAACCAGTAACAATAAATATCAGAAAACAAACCTTTGTCTTTGTTTCACAGCGCACGTCCAGCTGCTGCACACGCAAGGAGAGATGTCCAGCTAGCTGACTCCCCAAGAACCAGGGGAGGCAGTGGCATCCTGGCTGAAGCACGTCGTCAAACTTGCCAAAGGTCTCCTTAATAGCCACCGTGGACTGGTCAACTTGAACACAGCAGAGTGCTTGCCCCATGATCTGCAGTTCCAAGAACACAAGCGGCAGGGAGGAAGTCAGATCCCAAAGAACAGTAGGACTAATTAGACAAAATTGTAAAGAAGAGCAAAGACATGGATGATGTCTAAGATGTAAATTTATAGAATATAGAGGAATTGAAGGAAGAACATACGAGTCCTTCTCAAGCACAATAGAAACAGCGAGACGATAGACCTTCCGGCAAGGAAAACCGGTGGGGGAGCGTAGCTAAGTAACCGTACAGGGCAGAGAAAAATTGGAGCCGACGAGGCAGATAAATACGGTTTTTGAGTGGGTGTATTGCGTGAGAAGAAAGACTTGCAAGTGGCCATTGTGATTCCAGCGATGTGGAAGCATACAAGCCAAATTACTTGTCAAAAAAACGACAGGCTGGAAAGCCTCCAAATGGTACTTTATATGGCAAGCAGATATTCTTATCTGCAGGCGGTTTTAACAACAGATTTTTTTTTAAATAGGAGGCACAGCTTGGCTCCCCCATTCCTACCCTCTTGTAAACATATCAAAAGTCAACACATAATTTCTTCCGGTGGGCAGTAAGCCAACGCATACACCTACCGTCACGTAGCGAGCACTTGTACCATATGGATAGACAAAGCACCACGACAGCTATCAGTGATAATGGAGACGAACGAATAAACAACAGCAAGTTTTGACCTAGCAGATGATTGTATTGGGAGGCTCGCTAGTCGATGCGACATATAGTTAAAAAAAAAAGTAAATGTAGGGGAGATCAGTCATTTTTTTACATAGAAACTGACAGATAAGAACAACCATACAGAAGCAAGGCTTGGTATATCACGGCCTGCAAGACAAAAAGACAGTGGAAGGTACGATGATGTTTGTCCGACACGGCACACTAAAAAAAAAGGCATCAAAAGCGAGATCCGAAACTTGAAAGAAATTACAAAGACGACTTCAAAAACTATTTCAGACTGCGAGTAAACAATGGTGGAATTGCCCTCAATTGCTGCGACATATAGTGAGTATAAAAAAGAAGCACATCTTCCAGGAACGGATGCAGATGTACGGGAACGGATGCAGATGTGCGGGACGGGCGGCGACTCCATAAGAAAGACATTTCAGGAGTGATTAGAACGTTGCTTGACGAACAAGAAAGGCATGAAAAATATTCACGCGCCGGACCAGTTGATGCGCCCAAACCCTGCCCTAGTGACAGGTCGAACGAGATCGTAAAACGCCCACACCGAACACTGTTAGATAGTCCTAATGACCCTAATCGTTTTCCCGACGTCCCAAATCCGACACACTCGAGCATACCGATTCAAGCGGTTTTAATTTACAATAAAATGGCCAGTGCTAACGAATCAGAGAAACATCGGCACTCCAGCAAAGCGACGGCGCCCCGCCACCGCTATAGCAAAGGAAATAAGTCTAAATAGGCAACCTCGGAAACCAGAGAAGAAAACGGATACACCAAAGCCAGCCAGAGGCAGAAATCCCTCGCAGGCGCCGCTGATTCTAGGGATTTCGGCGGGGAAACGAAGGACAGCGAAATCAGCGGAGGGTCGGACAGAGCCGCAGCCCGCAGGGTTCAGCGAGAAGAAATCACCTGCGAGGAACGGGTTTCCTGGAATCGGCGAGAATTTGCGCGGAGAGATGGATGGGATCGGTGAACACTCACAGCTGCTGCCTGTTGCCCGGTGCCGGCGTCTTCTCCTTTTCCGGTGTCGCCCGAAACCTCAACTCGAGTGACGACTGACGAATTCGGATTAGAATAAGAATGAGGAACCAGAAGAAGCGTCAACCTGCTTAAATGGTGCGAGACCAAGGGGGCCACCTAATGCGTCTGGGACCTCTAGGTTTGGTAGATTATTTATTCACTGCGTCCGGATAAACCCGAAATGGCAAAAACCGCTGTCGCGTTTGTTTCATGCGTTCGCCGTGTTGCCTAACCAGGGCGGCTTCGAGCATCCATGTAGGAAACCTCCAGGAAGTTTCGCTCCGACGCCGTTATTACTTTTTTGAGTTATTTTCTGAAACCCCGCTCTGTTTCACCAAATTGACAGTAAACTGCCTTTTTTAGATATCGTAGTAAATCACCTGTCTTTCATCCAGAACTAGAAAAAAACCCGTGCTATGCACGGGGGGCCTTAGCTAACTACAAAAAGTAATTTCTAGAGTAAAGTTTTGACACTAATACAGAAAGATGTAACACTATCTAATATATATCGATAAATCTAGTTGAACCTCTTGCGATTGAAGATTATATTTGTTGTCATACAACTCAAAATGAAAAAGCATAGTGTTTCAGAAAACTTCTTTATCACAAAAAGGAACAATTGGCTACAATTGGCTACATATAGCTGATTTTGGTCATAGTTTGTAAAATTGAAGTGCAAATGATTTTTCCACATTCTTGGTCTGTATACAGCTCCAATGCCTATTGTGAACGGTGGTGAGACATCATTAGCGTTGGTAATATCAAAAGTATACTCTTGACGGCATGTTTTCTCCTATCCAGCAAGTTATATCATACTAAAAGAATTAAGATCATTAATGTGTACTTCTAGTAATGAATACATTACATTTTTATCAAAAGCATTTTTTAAAATTCTATTGTGATTCAATGAGAAAGGTTATAGCTAAAGAAAAAGCACATTTGATAATTTAAAAGTTGACATTGTCTAGATTTACTAACTTGATTATTTCTTCTTCTCTCTTTGTCATAAACCTATATTATCATCCACTGTCAATCGTGTCCCATCATGACTGGTACATCCAAAGAAGTTCAAACAATGCAACATATAGTCCCATATCCTTGGCTCTTATTAAATTTTTTGTTTGCCTCTTTGTTCTCTGTGAGGGAGCTTGATTGGATTTATTAGGACATGTTGTGATTCAGCTTGTGTACTTCACTTAAATAGCTTATTTGTTATATTATTACATAACTCTTAAGAATCTAGTTCGGTGTAAATCCTTAATGGCTTTAAGCCAATCAACTGGGTCATCTCTGCCCAAATGAAAACCAAACACTCCAAATAAAAATTGTGCATTTAGTTTTTTGATACATATTAATGGCATGACATCCTTATATATAATTATGTTTGATGTGTGTTGAGGGTAAGAAAAAATAACTTGACAACATCGAGAAATTTTTTGACATGGAATTTATATAATATACAATTATTGGTGGCATACTTGACAAAGATATTTTGTTAGTTATGGCCTTATAACCACAACGTGGTCATTAGGATGATAATACGAAATGAGAAAATTCAGCTCTAGATTCAATACCATATCAACATCTGATTTACAATAAAATTTGAACAAAGTAACCACAAATTCTAGCTAAACTAAATCACAACACATTTCCCAACAAAGATGCTAGACTGAATGCCTTGTTAGATAATACCTATAAGGAAACAATGAAATGAATACATCACTGTCACCATTCATGTGCCCAACTATTGTTGCTTCTACTGGTCCGTTTGGCACCAGCACCGATGAAAGCCAAAATAAGCACAAAAGCATATTCACAACATGAACAATGAGATGGTGCATCACTATGTTAATTAAAATAACACTAAGATGGAAATGTAACATCTTGCCAAACTAACAACAAGGATCACAAAAGATAGATATTGGTTGTCTAAGGGAATTCCACTTGGATGGTTACTAATTGTACTCTTTGGATCTACAAGCAACCAGATTAAGATTAAGACGAGGGTTATTGAAATTTGTTAAAGATATGGCTTAGAACCAAGTATATATATGAATATTTCATTCTGAAATGAAAATACCCTATAAACCTTTATAGCATGCTGTACTTTTTAGTTTACCAACTAAATGAAAGCACAACTCGTAGAACACATGTTATACCCATCGGGTCATTTGCAGGAGACATGAGTTAGTAATGAAAATGAATAAGTTGCTACTATAAAATGATTAAGTCAGCAGCCAAATGTTTTGTAGCGGAAATGCGAGTTCAATTAAAGAAAATAATATGTTCCGAGGCCGATGTGATTGGGCAAAGTCAGTTGGATAATCAAAGCTAGATCAATCCATGATATTATGAAGCTCATGAATCAAATTGATAATAATATTAAGTAATAAATGATCAAACCATAAAAGTTTTTACATTCTTTGTCCTTAAATAGTTGTCGTTGGCACTCCTCGAATTCCTTGCATGTCATGTGGTGTTATCATAAATGATACCATTGTTGTGTTGTGGGGTAGGAAGAACACACAAACATGGCATTGACAGGGCGGTTGTGATCCGGTAACTGCAGAAATAACAAAAAAGAAGTCAGTGGGAAGAGAAAAATAGAGAAAGGAAAATAGACGCTAACGACAGTAACGTGGACAGAACCTTGCACAGATCTCACAGGCGCAATGGTGGTTGAAGTTGTCAACCTTGTTCAAGCCGCTCTGTCATACTGAGAAGTAAGCACCGTGAAAACCAGTTCGCCTAGAAAGATGATGGAGATCAAGACTATAGGGGATGTGATGGAAATGAAAACAATTGTACATGCATGCTTCGGTTTTGGCTTCCCTTGCGAAGTTTGCATTGCTTCCATTGTTTCGTCACTTGAGGCCTCCACATGTGAATCCTAGCCGGCAAAGTCGGTGGTGCCCAGATGTTACGGTGGAAGGTGTTAGAATTCTCACAACCAAATCGTAACAATTGTAGATAGCGCCGCAGATGCCTTTTTCTGTAGGGAGCAAGGGACTCTTTGTAATTCTAAAAAATGATTGAAAAAATCACAACATAAACCCTCCACGCACTTTCCTATATTAATATAGATACCAAATGACACCTAAGTATCTGTTGGCCCATGGAGTCACTGTTAAAGCATTTCTGTAATATCTCACATTATTCAATCATATTAATGTAGAGCACGCCAATCATTCAAGTAGCTCCAAATATATGCAAGCATAAAGCAAGTAATATATCATAAACAAAAAAAACAATACACACACGCCAACATATTTGTTTACGTAAACGATATAATGCGGTATAATATATAACAATATCTAAGCGGGAAGCGGGAGGCGTGCAGACACCACTTTGTGCTTGCTTGAGCGCCAGGTGGGCGCTCAAGCGGCCTCTTTTTGAACAAGTGGATTCTTAATTTTCTATATGATTGTATACAAAAATACACACATTTGTATATATATATATATATATATATATATATATATATAATATTTTTTAAGAAACTTGTATACATAACCAAACCCTTGTGGCAGTGTAAAATTCACCCTACACAACAATATTGCTACTTAATAGTTGATTATGTATAGATGTAGCATTAAGATACATTTCTTATATATAACAGCTAGTATCAAGCCATGATACAATGCACCTAGTAGTTAGTAGTTAGTGTAATATAATAGTATAGTACTTCACAGAAATATACATTGATTTTGTATTACATTTACACACTAGTTGTTTCTTAGATTAATGTTCTATAGTTAGTAATTAGTACTATACAACAATACAATATTACAGAGTTGTGACAATCACATAGTTTTATGTTACATATACATGGTAAGTTTTATGTTAGTATTACTTTCTATAACAGACTTAATAGGTACATAGTCGTCACTACTGTATATAGCAGTAGAATCAGTGTAGTATTACACATTGATTAACTACTATACAATATTTAGATACATACATAGTTACTTAATACAATAATATCATATTAACATGTTAAATAATGTTATACAATATCAATAGTCTAATATTACATAATGAAAATATCATTACATTTCACTTTTGGGCCTAGGAAGTGGGTCTAGGTCCTGCTTTTCACTTAAGCAGACTTAGGCGGGCGCTCAGAATCAGTGTCTAGGCGGGCGCTTGAGCGGGCTGAGCGGGCATGAAGCACCCTCTTAATGAAAAATTGCCTGACCAACTACCTAAGGCCTATTTGGAGCGGCCAAGGGTCTCATCCACATGGTTCGTTTATTAAAACACTGATATATAATTCATGGCATAAAATTTTGAAACACTTGTGCTCCCTCACACGAATTTGATGCGTACTCAAAATCACACTGCCAATGCAACTATTCTTTAAATGTATCGGTCAAATTTTTGTCATTTCTGTCATCATGTCTCCCACCTACTCTATTTGTCCCACCACCTATCCTCATGTTGTATTTTTTTTCTTTTTTCTTTTTTAAGAGAGAGATGAGGGAAGTGAGGGATAAAGGAGTGAAATGATGAAGGAAGAAGATGAAAGTAATTTGAATAGGAGGAGAGGAGGGAAGTAGTGAGGAAGAGGGAAGTAATGAATTAATGAGAGGATTATAGTAACAAAGAAGAGGGAAGTATTTAGAGGAGGGAAGTTATGAAGAGGGTAGGAAGGAAGTAATGAGAAGAGGAAATGGAAGGAAATGGGTATAAGTGTCCAAGCAGAATGATACACGCCCATAAGGAGGTTACATGCACCTACAAAAGTTGATATATGCACACATTGTATATTCGCACTCAAACAGGTTGATAATTGCCCATAAAGGTTACACAAACATACATTGTTATAAGCCACACACTAGCGGTGTATCGACACCCAAACATGTTGATAGTTATTGTAACATCCCAGAATTTGAGGCCTTAGATAAAATGATCTTATAAGGAATGATTGGACTATCCATATCATCAAGGTGCACCTCCTTTTTTGGGATCCCATCACTAAAGAACTTCATAATTAAGTGTAACGACCCCGCCTCCCAGTAACCCCCAATTAAGGGAGACCAAAAGGTCAGAATCATTATCCCAATTTTCTGGATCAATGGTTCGACAAATAATCAATAATAATTACTAAATTCTACCAAGACTATATTGAACATCTATAATAAAATAAAATTTTGTATATCTTTTTAAAACCTTGGATTTCTAAACTTCTATCCAGAACTAGAAACTATTCTAACTAATCCTCCTTGTATTTTTAATTCATATATTCACAATATGTCACTTTGCTATTTGTCTTTTTTGATTTTTTTACCTAAATTGCCGACAAACAAAACGTCGGTCAGTATAACGAATTATACTGGTATGTGGGGGAAACAATAATCATGCAATTAATTGTAAGAAAATATTGCAAGAAATTATGGTTTAGCAATCCAACTTTACATTTTAAACATAACTACTCAATTCATTCATACCCTAGCATCTGCGTTGTCCCTAAAGTGGACCTGGATACTACCTCTCATATGGTAGATCACAACTAACCCCGCATGATCCTACCTAATAGGTAGATCAATACCTAGGGTTGATGAGTCACATGGCACTACCCATAGGTAGCCCAATCCCTAACTCGTGATATGCTAAAGAGTCACATGGCACTACCCATAGGTAGCCCAATCACTAACTCATGATAACCTAACGGTCCTACCTAACAAGTAGACCATGTACTAGGTTACCCTTTTCATCATTAGCAAAGCCACAGAGGAGGACCAAGATCTGAGCTAGTCATGTATACATATTTATGGTGATAATCATAGTCACTTTATAATTGCATGAAATAAAAGTCATCCAAGCTGTTATTTTCATGCAACTGATAAAACATCCAGGAATCACCGTGAAACTAAAGTGATTTAACCATAAACATAACCACATACCTGATCCAGAGTAGCTTGATGTCCAAGCAAGAATAATCAAGAACAATCATTCAAGCAACCAACACTATCCTAAAATTAATGCACAACATCCATGTCTCATTATTTTATCCAAAACATTCTCAAGATTGACTTGGATTCCACCTTAGGATTTCTAGGCCAACGTTAGGGTTTCATTAGGGTTTTAACATCTGTAATGCATTTATCACTTTTAATGCTCTTTTGGTCCACGAACCTAATTTCAACATCATAGGCACGATTGAATGTCAATTAAGTCTAATATATATCTTTTATATTAAAATTACCATCTTGATTCTTTTAAGTCATGTTAAGATCATAAAGCCCAATTATCATGTTTGAGTTCTTTTGAATTAACAACGCGTATTTCATCAATGATTATAGTCCAATTCACATATGAACCCTAATTATCACTAATTCTACTTTTATACACTAGGAAACCCTAATTATCCAAATTATTCACATTAAGGATCTTTTATACTCAAATTGTCTTTGTACAACATATATCTATCTTATTCATGGATTTTCACAATTAAGACCATTAAAAGTCATAATTACCAAAATTAGAGTTTCTAGGCCCATTAAAGCATATTCATGTCCATGAAACCCTAACTTAAACCAGTTATGCATAAATATTATCTTTTTAAGCCTAACTCGCCCTTTTTATTAACAATAGGTTAACATCAATTTAAAACACCCATGATACCTTTCTCAAACTCATTAACATCAATATTAGGGTTTCTTAATCATAAATGCATTAAAGTTGATAACTTCATGTGCTTTTCGAACTATGATCAGATTCAAACTCTAAAACTATTTTTAATGGGCTCCTTGCATTCTTCTGATCAATTTTTATATATAAAACTTATTAATCCGAGGTACCAATTATTAGTTATGAATTTCACAAAATAATTTCCTTTTGGGCCAATCGTTGGCTGCCACATCAGCAATCAGCTTCTTTTTCCTTTTCCAAGTGTGTAATCTGTAGCCAATCATGTGTGGCCCTCTCAGCGGCTCGGCCCAATGAGGCATGGGTCTTAAAAGTAGAAAAAAGACTATTTCACCCTTTCCTTCCTTCACAAACGTCAGGGGCAAGGAGATCTTTTCGCCCTTCCTCTTCTTCTTCCTCGTAAGCCCCCCTATTCACAAACCAATGCTTGTCGTGGTCAACCTCAGAGTTGACTCTGAGCATCTTTCTCCCCCAGCCACCGGTGGAGACTGCCGCACCTCCGTCGAGCCCCACCGAACTTGAAGGTGCCTTCGGCTTCGCCAGTTCTGGCTTGAGTTGACGGGATAGAGAAGCTCTTCTTGGAAGAGAAACGACTTCAAGCTGAAGGTGAAGGTTAGGATCTTTCTCGCAATTGAACCCACACGCTGACCCCCCCTTCGTCCGAACATAATGGGGTGTTCTAGGATTTCCCAGAGGGTGTGAGACCCTCTATATATATATAGGGGAGACGAGCATGGAGTCTAACCCTATCCGCCAATTAGGGAAAACTGACCCACACATGGAAACTAGGGGAAACCAGGGATGGTTCGGTCTGACTCTATCTCCAGATTCTAATGGGCATCTTATCTTTCCAAAACGTGGCCTGAGGAGAGAGAGAGGTGTGAGAAGATCGCATGGCTTGTTGATCTTTCCTTTTCTAACTCGAGCTGGAAGACGATCTCTAGATCATTCGATCGCCATCCAACGGCCGTCATTGGGTGTGACACGTGCCTAGGCTGGGCCTAAAGTTTCCTATTCCGATTTCAAATGTGACAAATCACATTATAAATTGGTTATCCCTTCGCTTTAAGGAAACTCATAAAATCAATAACTCTCTCCTCATTTATCCTTTTTCAATAAAATTTTAAAGGAAACTTTGTCTTGACATTATCTACTCATGTATTAAATTTGAAACCCAAATTCTAAAGGAAGAGGGTATTTCCTTCATAGGCAAGTTATTCTTTAATAAAACCAATTTAATTGGTATTTTCTCTTTCTTAATCTTTTATTTTCTTGATTTTGATTCCTTTTTCCATTAGAAACCATGTGGACACAAAATCTTATCCAAGATGGGTCCATTATCCATATATCCACATATTTCTTGTAATTTCATTGTTATCTCTTATTTTCTTCTTAATAAAGCAATATTTAATTGACCTTTTCTCTTTCTTGTTGCATTATCTTTACAACTTGGACTCCTTGGAACCCAAGGAACCCTAAAGGCACAAAATCCACATTTGGAGGATATTACCTAGCCTTCTAGAGGCTTCTACTTCTTTCTTTTCTCCTTTTCTTAAATATTCATTTATTAATTGAATTTCTTTTTTTCCTTGTTATTGGGTCCAATAGCCACGACCCAATAGCCAATAAGGCCCATTTAGCAAATAACAAGGATATTGCACATGAAATCCTTTTATTTCAAACAACAAAGCAAGCATATATTCCATTTATGATGAAAGGAGAATTACATGTTCATTACATAACTAGGAAAAATGGAGATTGTAACATTAAGCGTGCTCAGCTTGGAGTAGTACTAGGATGGGTGACTAGTTGGGAAGTTGACCCCGACTTGTGCGTGAGTGAGGACAAAGCGCGCAAGCATGCAGTTAAGTCTAGTGGTGGTCTGTGGGGCCAGTCATCATTCTTGAAACTCTACTAGAGTTTAGGGCAGTGGGTCCAATCATGTAGGAAAGGGCTATTCATGGTGATGTAGTCACCCCTGCACTGGTATTCCGTTAGAATATATTACATGCTCTCAAATATTATACATACACGCCCACTAATATCCATTGAAGGGCAAATTAGGTTTATATGTGTTATAATATGTCTACGTGTCTACTTTATGTGTATGTGCACCTATTTATGTTGAATTCACGTCTATTAATGGCGAGCTTGTATCTACTAATAATGAGCACATGTGGGTACATATTCATCATAATTGGCGCTTTTTAGCATTTTTGAGCCAAAAAATTGTCACTTACTGCTTTTAAGCATTTTTGGACACATTTCACCATTTTTAGACATTTTTATCCATTTATGGACGCATGGGTAGTGAGAAGAGGGGGAGAGGACATTAGTAGTGAGGGAATAGGATGGAAGTAAGAGAGAAGGGGAGATGAGGAAAGTAAAAAAGGGGAGGGGGAAAGAGGGGGGAAGTATGAGAAAAGAGGAGGGAAGTAGTGAAGAATGAGGAAGTATGAGAAGATAGGGGGAAAGTAATGAGTGTGCATATTTCACCATTTTCTAGGCGTGCATTCATCATTTTTAGCACTTTTTCCATTTGGGAGCATTGTTGTCCATTTTTTTGGCGCATATTTACCATTTTGGGAGCTTTTAGCCATTTATGATCCATATTTTATCATTTTTGGGTGCTTTTATCCATTTATAGGCATATGTTCCGAAGTAATAGCCGCTTATTCATCAAAATAGAGTGCACATATTCATCAAGAATAGTTTTAGTTGTAGGTATGTATTCATCATTTTGGATGCTTTTGGCTATTTATAGGGGCATGTCCAAAGTAATAGGTGTTTATTCATTAAGAATGTATATATATGTGTATTGCGTCTACTTTATGTGTATATGTGCCTATTTTAGCTCCTTGTACACATACTTTATGTGTATTGCTCCCACCTATGTTAAAATTTGCATCCAATTATGTTCAAATTTGCACCCATTTTTAGTCTTTCGATACTTAGTTTTTTGTCAATCAATATCTGTTTTACCACTTTGGATCCATTTGTGTCCTATGTTGGTCTACTAGCACCTTTTTTGTGACACCCACTTTTGCCATTTTGACCTTACACCTATTCATTATTTTCTCATTACTTCCCTTCCCACTTTCCTCCTTTTGTCACACTAAAATTCTACACTTACTTCCCTCCTCTCTTCCTTTTACTTCCCTTCTCACTTCCTTCTCCTTCCTTTACTTTTCTTCCATTATCTTCTTCCTTTTATATATTTATTTTAGATTTAGTGTGTTAGTGAGAAAATAAGTATTATCCATTTTATACAATACTCATGTTTATATTTTGCATCATTTTTTTGTTGAAATGTACTTTTTACAGGGAGTCTAACACATTTTATTTCTCTAAAATTTCATCACAGATTAAAAGTTATAAATAAAATAAATTTTTCTCTCATCACATCACCTCTCTTCCCCTCTTTATCTCCCTCTTACGCATTCTATAATGACCTCATTTTTCAGTATCCCCCGATTTAGGATGGACCTTAAAGTCGAGAGTCATTATCTAAATTCTCAAGATTTAGATTTAGTAAATAAAAGATAATAATAAATAATATATATTATTTCATAAATAATATTTACAAAATATATAATGAGACTCTTCCCAGGAGGTACATGACTTTTTTCAACATGAAACTATCACATATGAGAAGAAGTGTTATATCTAACTTATCTTCTTGACTTAGATGTAGTATCTTTAATTGACTTCATCTGGTTCACCATGTCTCGTGATATCTTCACATTTAAGAGTTACCTGAAACACCAACAATCAAGACGCGGTCAAAATATTTCTATACTGTGTACATGGAGCACCTAAGATATATGCATGTAGGTGTAACAACATAACAACCATATAAGTAATTGTTATTGAATAATCGAATATGTATCACTAGTACAGATATCACCTTTAGTGTCGGTTAAATATGACCTTAGAAGTCGGTTCCCAAGCGACACTCAAGTGGATGACACTAAATATAGGCGCCTTAAGTGTTGGTTTCACAACCGGTGCCACAAAGTCATCCCCTGATTGCAAACCCAAAAACTGCGCCAGTAGGGGGACAATAAGCGTCGGTGAAAATCAATAATAGACACCAGGTTAGACCATAGGTGTCTGTTAGCAACAAAAAACTGACGTTGGTAAAGGATAAAGACGTCGGTTACATATTTTTCACCGAAAACTTAAGTTTTTGTTGTCAGTTTCAGTTGTTAACTGACGTCTATGTTTTGATTTTTTTTTCTTATCAGCTTACATACCTCTTGTCTGGATGGTCAGCAGGATGCAGAACCTGCAGTTCAGTTCTGAATTGTAGGTTTATAGCATCCATTGATTTCAGCCAACAATAGGCCACAAACCTACAAAATTAACAAGGATGGATAGCATTTTTAATATATGGAATGATTCACACACATGTATAAGCACATTTCATATGATTTCATCACACAAATGTAGAAACCTGTAGTTTTCATTCACACACATGTATAAGCACATTTCATATGATTTCATCACACACATGTAGAAACATGTAGTTTTCATTCACACACATGTAGAAACATGTAGTTTTCATTCACACACATGTAGCAACCTGCAGTTCCATTCATTTTCATCTCTTTTCACATTTAGACACGTACATGTAGAATTAAACATTCATGTATTCATCTTCAGATAAGACAATTTAGAAAAATTCATTCAGACATGTATATATAAGTGTGTCTTTTAAAGTTTAACATGTCATCAAATACAAAAATAATTATGACAACAAAGTTTAGAAATATCATTCTTTATCATTTACATTGTCATCATCGCCATCAATATTCCAATGATAATAAAAAAATTCCCACTACTTCTAAGGATTTTGCCCATTGTTCTCTTACATCATTTAATTCTTTCATCGTATAGGGAGTATGTACATCTAATAACTTTTCAGTTGTAATGAAGTCACTTGTTTTAAACACCTACAAAGACAATGACGTATATATAAAATTAATAATATATAATAAGATTGATATATTTCATATTATCTAGTGAGGCTATATATAATATTTGTTGTATGGTATCAATTTCTATTGCAGCATGTTTGATAATTAGGTCCATTTATCGCATCACGTAGTATGTACATGTCCAACCATTGTCTTGTGTAGCAACTATAAATTGAAACATACAAAATATCAACAAATACAAATAAGCATAGTTCACATAAATAATATATAGTCAGGAAATTACTTCAACATTCTCCCAAAGTAACAGTTTCTTTATCTTGGCCATGTTTCCTCCAGCATCGTTGAACGCTTTTAAAGCCATACATGTTAATGAACACATTAAATTGCATTATAAAAAAATAATGTAATAATAGATGTTCACGAATATAAAAAAATATGAAAGATTTCTCACGTGAATAATGGCCTTTTCATTACGTGTCCATATAATGAGTCTAATTCCTTCCCTGAAAGGTCTGAATAATAAACAGTCTACGTTTTGGGGACAATAACTAGTAACTCCAAATGTTTACCACTAGAGGTAAGAAAGTTAAAAATTAATAACTCAAAATCCACAATAAAAATGTAATTTTCTTAAGTCCAAATTATAAGCAAAGCAAACTTACTCAACATTGAATGGAGCTATTATCACCGACTATTTTTTTGACCAAAACATTTAAAAGCAGCAGAGCAGTGTGAGGTAACTGATGAAGGGTTTTTCTCTATAAGACTGATCAAAGATGGAACTAAAAATCCCACATGGGAAAATGAAAAATCTTTACAAACCGTGTGTAAGTGGCTGCAAAACATGTATTACGTATGAATTAATATATAAGAAACAAGATCACCATATATAAAACAAGGTATATGGATATATAAATACGATCTCACCATATCCATAGCTCTACCATTGATGTATTCAGCCAATCATAACAAAACAACTCCAAATATCTTCTATAAATATTTGGTTATTGTATGATTCTCCTGCAGCATCCACCGGAATAGAAACATTTATAGGAGAATTTGGGTCATGTTCTCCTATCCATTCTGCCATACCCTTACAATTAGGATCTAACGAGTCATATAGGTCCCTTGGAAGCCAACTAGGTACTTTAGGAAGAGGTGGAGGCGGAGCTGTAGCGGATTTCTTCCTTTTGACTTGTGTACATAATTTCAGATAAATTGACTAGATCATATATACACGCTAACAAATTAACGTAATGTAAATTTAACATACAATATCAGTATAGAGGACATCTACTTCGGGCCACAATATCACTCTGCCTTCTTCTTCACCAAGCATTTGAGAATCTTGGTGGGCATATGGCAAAGGATGATGCCTCCACGGGTGGAGTACAAGTCTCGGGTTCACACGAACCACACCAACTGGAATTGGAGTGCCATGAAACATGCCCCCTAGAAGGGGTGGGTAAGCCTCGGCCTCTGCAACAACAAATTCATTGCTTTTTAGACGGCATGTGTAACGACCCCGCCTCCCGATAACCCCCAATTAAGGGGGACCAAGAGGTCAGAGGTGTTATCCCAAAATAGGATCAGTGGTTTTGCAAATAATCAACAATAATAAATAAATTCTACAACAACTAAGCTTTAAAATGGAATGAAATTTTTCTTTTTCTCATACCTTGCAAAATATAGGAGTTGAGGGGCTTTACCCCATATAACATCTATCTATCTAAATCCTCCAATATTTATTAAGATTTATTCCATCATTATCACTTTCAAAGAATATATGTTTTCTTGATAAACCTAAAACACAGACAACCAAAATGGCAGTCAGTATAACGAATTATACTGGTATGTGGGGGAACCAATAATCTTGCATTCTGTTGTAACAACATATTACAAATAGTTATTATTTAACAAAACAAAATTTATGTTTTAAATATGACTACTCAATCCATACATACCCTAGCCTCTATGTTGTCCCTACAATGGACATGAATACTACCTCTCATATTGTAGATCTCAACTAACCCCCATGATCCTACCTTACAAGTAGATCAATACATAGGGTCGTGGAGTTGTATGGTCCTACCCAAGGGTAGACCAACACATCGACTCATGATAACCTAATGATCCTACCTTATGGGTAGACCATGTACTAGGTCATCTATCTCATCAACATCAGAGCTACAGAGGAGGACCAGGATCTGAGCTAGTTATGCAAATATAATTATGGTGATAGCCATAGTCACTTTATAGTTGCATGAAATAAATGTCAACCAAGCAGTTAATTTCAAGCAACCAACAAAACCATGAAAATACCCATGAAAATAAAGCGATTTAACCACAAGCGTAGCCACATACCTGTCCTGGAGATCTCAACGAAGCAATATATCCAAATACAACAAGATGTCTAATTAAGCAAGCCAATCAATCAACCAAGCAAACATTGATCCTGAAAACATGTATAACACCTAGTTGTTACCATGACATTCAAACCACTCTTTATTGACTTGGGACACCTTTCTAAGATTTCTAAGTCTCATTAGTATTCATTAGGGTTTCTTAGATCAATTTCTCAAACTTTATCCTTTTTAGGTTAACAAACCCTAAAATAGCTTTTCTACTCTTAAAAACCCTAATTACTCAAATTATCCACATTAAGGATATTTTATACCTAAATTAACTTTAGAACATCATATCTCTATCTTATTCATGGATTTTCACAATTAAAACCATTAAAAGTCATAATTACCAAAAGTAGGGTTTTTAGGCCCATTAATGAATATTCATGTACATGGAAACCTAACTTAAGCCAATTATGCATAAAGATCGTATTTTTAGATACAAATCTTAATTTTATTATCAATAGGTTAATGTTGGCTTAGATTATCCAAGGAACATTATTAAATTCATTAATAATCAAAATTTAGGGTTTTCCATTAATAACACCACTAAAGGTGACATCTTTAAGAACTTTTTGAAATATGAACTGATTCAGGCTTCAATATTAGTTTTAATGGGTTCCTTGATTTTTTTGATCAATTTTCATATACAATTTGTCATGATCAGAGCTAGAAATAAATAATTACGATTTTTGCAAGGTTAATTACCTTTGGGTCAATCTTTGGCCGCCACGTCAGCAAATCGAGCCTTTTTTCTTTTCCATGTGGGTTGGGCCCAAGTAACGTAGGAAAGACACTCCATCCATTTAACTTCTCTATTGGAGTTGGGGGTAGAGGGGTCTTTTTCCCTTTTCCCTTCTTCAACCTCCCAACGGCTCTTGCTCTCTCGCGAGCGCCAGGCCACGGTCAAACCGTGTGGTTGACTTACTACTCTGAAGCGGCACTGGAGCATCCGACCTCACAATTGGCTTCAACCAAGCCCCCTGAATTCGTCCTGCCCTACTCCTTCCAGTGGGAGTGGCCATTTCACTGAGGACCATCATGTCACCAGTGGAGGCATCAAGGCTGAACAATGAACTTCCCCGCGTGTTGTCTTCTGGGCTAAACAGGAGAAGCAGAGAGTTTGAACTTGTCTCGTGTCTTTCACCTCATCGCGAAGAGCGTATAGCCCTTTATATAGACCCGGGTCACAGTCAATGCCCATGGAGTTTAGTTCCACTAGAACATTGGGGAAACTCCCAATCGTGCACGAAACAGGGCAAAGAAGGGATCTTCCGATCCAGTTTTCCTTCCCAAATTCAATGGAAAAGGAAGCATCTAAAAAGAACAAGAGATGAGTGAGAATCGAGGCCAAGGAAGGTCCCAGATACTGTAGATTTGTTTCCTTATGCGACTGAAGGAAGAATATGACCGTGCGCCGTTGGATCTCAGATCCAACGATCCACATCATACGCGCTTATATAAAAATGAAATTCTAATTCAATTAAAATTGTGACATTTAATGTATTCCTTTCCACTTTAGGAAATCTTCCAAAAATCATATCTCTTAAACCATGTATCCAATTGATCCCAAATTTTAAGGAAAAGTCCATAATGACTTAATCCACAAGTGTACCAAATTTGTGACTCAAACTCGCAAGTATGAGGCTTTTCTTCATAAGCAAGTTATCTATTAATAAGGCATATTTTATGCATATTTTCTCTCTCCTTTTCATTTATATCATTTATTTGGACTCATTTTACCATTATAAACCATGTGGACTCAAAATCTCTTCCATGATGATTCCATTATCCATATTTCCACATATTTCTTATATTTTCATCATTATCTCAAATTTCCTTCTTAATAAAGTAATATGTGATTTCTCTTTTTTTTCTTTTAATAATATTGGACCCATTAACATATTATGATCCACAAAATCACATACACCAAGGAAATATTGCAAAGGGAATCCATTCAATACATTAATTCATACAATTCCCATAATCATACATTTATTGTGGAAATTACATTTCCAACCATATGAACCAAAAATTGGGGTTGTAACATCCTTCCCCTCTTATAAGAATTTTACCCTCAAAATTCCATCAAGCATACAAACAATTCAGGATAAAACATTTCCATGTTCATCATTGGATCCCATGTGGCTTCATCCTCTCCATGTTGCTTCCAAAGAACCTTTATCATCTTCTATTCTTTACTCCTGAGTTCTCTCTCACCTCGGTATCTTATACCCTCATAGGTGACTCAAGGTAAGTTAGCCTCCCTTGGAGTTCAATAGGTTCAATGCTCACACATGGCTTGGGTACCTCACATAGTGCTATATATTTTGGACACATGGAACACATCATACATCATATTATCCTGAGGGGTAAGGCTAAACATAAGCAACTCCCCCAATCCATATCAAATGGACCCATGTATCGGGGACTCATCTTTCTCATCTATAGCTCAGAGGGGTCAGGTTTTTATAACACATATCCACCCATAGTGAACTACATGTCAGTCTGCTTTGCATCATCTTACGATTCATGTCGATCATGGGCTTCCTCATTCATTGCTTGATCAAAGTGACTTCATTTTCATCCATTGTGGTCTCACTGACCTTCACAACGTCCCCTCACTGACATCATCCAAGTGAACCGGTGACCGACACAACCTCCCTTACAGAGCTTCATGCATCTCGATACTGGCCATGGTGGCTATCACGACAAGCAAACTCTACTAGGGGCAGGTATTGCTCCCACAAATCACTGTAATGAGCACACATGCTCTCATCATACCCTCTAAAGTCTGAATCACACTCTCTTGATTGTTCATCAGTCGGGGGTGATATGCTATACTAAACTTTAATCTAGCATCGAGTTCTTCTTGTACCGACTTCCACAACATAGAGGTGAACTTGAGGTCATACTCAAGAACCCTTGAACTCAAATCATGGTGTAGTCGAACTATCCCTCTGTCATATATAGTTCAACCAGATCTGTCAAACTGACTGTGCTCTTTCTTAGGAAAGGGATTAGGTCAACTTGGTAAGGCAATCTACCATAACCCATATTGCATCATGACCTCTCTTGGTCCAGGAGAGACCCACCACACTGTCCGTGGTGATCCACTCCCATTCCCTCTCAGGGACTTCTCATTATCTATAGCAACTCATTGGGTTACTGGTGTTTAGCCTTCACTCTCTGACATGTATGGAAACCAACCACATGCAACTATATATCCCTCTTCATCTAGGTACCACTGCAAACCTTAACCATCTTGGTAGTACCATGGTGTATGGTGTACTTAAAACACACTAGTAGCGGGTTTCATAGCCTTCTTTTCCAGAGAGGTGTATCTGAGGTTCTTACAACCACCCTTTTATCTCATCAAGATCCAGGTTGGATAACCAAACAACCACTAACTCGGCCAACAGATCTTGTTGTATCTAGGTGTTATCCACATAGGACTAGCCTTCTATCGACCACAAGGTTCACCTAGAAACTCTTCCAATCTCTCTACTGGCTACACAAGACAGTTGTACACCTGAGTTGTATTGTACTGAGAACATCTTGTTACTACATAAGATTCCTTAAATGCTAGGTGATGGTGAAGACATAAACCCTCATATACTTCACTCACCATCCACATCTCAGATTTAGGTCTAACTAAGTCAAGAAAACTTCGACCTCATCATTTCGATTATCAAACCCAAACTTATGACTCATAGATTCCAAACTACTTCCAAAGAGGCACGTTCCTCATATCACCTTGGTTCTCTTCGTGTTTTCAAACCATCTATCCAATATACTCTCATAAAGTGTGGTACTTCCTCTTTCCTCAAGCATCATATAAATATTTCAACTCATATTACCTTGATCCTCATATGGCATGCGTTTTATCCTATCTCTCAAACCCATAATAAGATGAAATAAGCATTTGGCTGCAGTCCAAATATAGAGTTCAACCTGTTCCAAGAGTAGAGATGGTGCATCACGCATCACCATCACACTTTCCAAACTAAGTTTAAACATACATCACATGTCTCCACACCATGAACATATCCATTATGGGTCTACACCCATGGGAAGACTATTCCCAACATCTCTGGATCTATTTTGTACAATCCTTAGTCATCACCTCAAGGTCTCTAGGATGCTGACACTTTTAGGGTGATCTGACCCTTATGCATCTAGGGAGTGCCTCTCACATTTACCCCTTAGGCTACATGAACTCATGAAGGTGGCCAACCTCATAACCCATGGTCCTTGGGTAAAGGTAGTTGTTACCTCCTGACCCTATGGTCTCATGCATCTAGGAAACAGACAACTCCTACTTCCATCTGTCTTATCCCTTCATGACCTTAGTGTTGACTTCGGATTCTATAGTATCTCATGGTTTCTATGTTGATACTCAAGCACATCTTATCCTTGAATCCTCACCCAAAACTCCATTCTCTCTTTGGGCATACAGGGCTAACTTTGCATCCCTCAAAGGAAACATGGTGACCTACCTACCTCGATCTGGCCCCATACATGTTACCTCCATGGCAACATATCATCATGCCCATTAGAGATGGTCACACTTGGGTCTATATATTTATTCTCACACTATGTGCTCAAACTCTTATAAGAGACCTCTTTAGGTTACCTTAAACCTAAACCAAAAGCTGGTACTCACCCTATAGAAGGGTTCCTTCCTAGGATGGGAGGAAACTATCTCTTGATAGTCAGAAAGGTCACAAACATCCTTACTTCTAAGGTTTACATCATCATGTGCATGCTTAGACCTATCATGCTACTTATACACATATCTAGCAAGGAGACGACCTACTAAACCATGATAAGTTCCTTGGTATGTCATACATATTCATCATTCCCCAAGGTTGAACCAATATCATCCAAGCATATGTCACCAACCTGTGAGAGTGGTTCATCAACATATATCTCAGTTCGAGTGGGGTTTCATTTTTCTCTAACACATGAGGGGTGCGATACTCAAATACTATGAACTTAATAAGCCTCATGAGAATCATGTACATCAGGTACTACTACTTTCCCTCTTTGGTCTAGGAACCCCAGGTTCACTTCTTATGCATCAACTAGCTAACTGCATGCTCAATTGTTCAACCATGAATCAAACCAATATCAGATAGGGCATACACATCATAACACTCTTCTATGTGAAAAACCTTTAGATTCAACTGGGTACGATGTCTCACAACTTGTTACCATACCCTTTTCAGGGTCAAAGGAATTCTTCTTCATGCTCCTAAAAGGTAGGCACCTATAGCATCTGTACATCAATTCAAGAATCCTATTTATCATTCTAGGGTTAGGTTCCTCTAAAGGAATCCAAGGTACAACAAGCCTCCAAGGATTATGCATATAACAACCACAACTATCAACTCAGGGTTGTCCGTTTTAGGCCATATTATACCCAACTTCTCATGATTCCTCATGTGTCAGAGTGAAGGTCACCAACATTCTTCATCGGGTTTGGTTCTTTCTCTTTAGAGCTAACCTTACAACTATTCCTACCACGGGAGGTTCTCTCACCAAATATGGGTCAAGCTCATATGGGTACACGTCTATCCCTACTCGGGTGAAGCATACTACTTATATCTGGTCAAGATCATCCAAAGCTCTTTGCATGCCCATCTCATGAACTATTAAGCACAACCTATCTGACTTAGGTCTAAAACCTACTACCACTCTCTTCTATGTAGATAGATACCTCTTTTCTATTCATATATTCTCGTTAAGGTTCCAATATAGTCACCATCAACCTTCTCAATGAGGGAAATATCCCTCACCCTAACAGGCACGACTCACCCAAGGTCGGGTCACCAAAAGGAACTAGGTCAACCAACCCCACCTAGATCATGCTTATCATGCGTACTCAAAGCCTTACGTAAATCATGCATGTCAAACCCACATATGTGCATGCACGGGCAACTAAGGTATCCAACTCATCATGTCTTCTCTTTCTCTAACTACCACTTAGGGTTAGGGTTAGCATCATCCTTAGAGGATGTGTCAGGTCTCTTCTTCTTCTTCCTGGAGGCATCTTCCTCCAAAGCTAACTCTCTCCTTGTCCTCCTACAAGAAGGTTTAACCTCATATCTCTCCTATGGGCATGACGACACATGCCATGCAACCCTAAGCATGTAACTAATCTTTAGTTTATGCTTAAACTATTAAACTTATGCCCATGACATCTTGTTTACATGCTTTTCATTATGTGGTGGAGGATTCCTTAATCCTTATTAATCTTATACCAAATACAAGAGGGTGGTGGAGAGAGATAATACCCTAAGCACTTAATATTTCTCCAAAAATAAGAGGTAGAGAAGGGACAAAGTTAGATGAGAAGACCTAGAGGTATCTTATTTTGAGTCAAATCCTTTGATTTTGGCTAGGTAGTCACACAGATCCGCGAGTCCTCATAGACAGACTAGTGGGGTGAAGGAAAATATTACCAGCCCCCAGATCATGATCCTTTTCTAGACACCTCCATCATTGGAAAATTCTCTAATAAATCCCTTGGGTTCTATAGAGTTTGTAAAATTTAATAATTATTAGAGATTAAATGAAAAACCACAGCTCTGATACCAAATGTAATGACCCCGCCTCCCGGTAACCCCCAATTAAGGGAGACCAAGAGGTCATAGACATTATCCCAAAATAGGATCAGTGGTTTTGCAAATAATAAACAATAATTAATAAATTCTACAACAACTAAGCTTTAAAATGGAATAATTTTTTTCTTTTTCTCATACCTTACAAAATATAGGAGTTGAGGTACTTTACCCCATATAACATCTATCTATCTAAATCATCCAATCTTTATTAATATTTATTCCATCATTATCACTTTAAAAGAATATCCATTTTCTTGATAAACGTAAAATGCTGACAACCAAAACGGCGATCAGTATAACAAATTATACTGGTATGTGGGGGAACCAATAATCTTGCATTTAATTGTAAGAACATATTACAAGCAATTATGATTTCACAAAACAAACTTTACGTTTTAAACATGACTACTCAATCCTTACATACCCTAGCCTTTGTGTTGTCCATGCAGTGGACATGGATACTACCTCTCATATGGTAGATCTCAACTAACCCCCATGATCCTACCTTACAAGTAGATCAATACATAGGGTTGTGGAGTCGTATGGTCCTACGCAAGGGTAGACCAACACATCAAATCATGATAACCTGATGATCCTACCTCGCGGGTAGACCATGTACTAGGTCATCTATCTCATCAACATCAGAGCTACCGAGGAGGACCATGATCTGAGCTAGTTATGCACATATAATTATGGTGATAGCCATAGTCACTTTATAGTTGCATGAAATAAATGTCAACCAATCAGTTAATTTCAAGAAATCGAAAAAACCATGAAAATCGCCATAAAACTAAAGCGATTTAACCATAAGCATAGCCACATACCTATCTTGGAGATCTCAATGAAGCAATATTTCCAAATCCAACAAGATGTCCAATTAAGCAAGCCAATCAATCAATCAAGCACATTGATCCTGAAAACATGTATAACACCTAGTTGTTACCATGACATTCAAACCACTATTTATTGACTTGGGACACCTTTCTAATATTTCTAAGTCTCATTAGTATTCATTAGGGTTTCTTAGATCAATTTCTCAAACTTTATCCTTTTTAGGTTAACAAACCCTAAAACAACTTTTCTACTCTTAAAAAACCTAATTACTCAAATTATCCACATTCAGGATCTTTTATACCCAAATTAACTTTAGAACATCATATCTCTATCTTATTCATGGATTTTCACAATTAAAACCATTAAAAGTCATAATTACCAAAAGTAGGGTTTTTAGGCCCATTAATGCATATTCATGTACATGGAAACCTAATTTAAGCCAATTATGCATAAAGATCGTCTTTTTAGATACAAATCTTAATTTTATTATCAATAGGTTAATGTTGGATTCGATTATCCAAGGAACATTATTAAATTCACTAATCATCAAAATTTAGGGTTTTCCATTAATAACACCATCAAAGGTGACATCTTTAAGCACTTTTTGAATTATGAACTGATGCAGGCTTCAATATTATTGTTAATGGGTTCCTTGAATTTTTCTAATCAATTTTCATATACAATTTGTCATGATCATAGCTAGAAATAAATAATTATGATTTTCACAAGGTTAATTACCTTTGGGCCAATCTTTGGCCGCCACATCAGCAAATCGAGCCTTTTTTCTTTTCCATGCGGGTTGGGCCCAAGTAATGTAGAAAAGACACTCCTACCCTTTAGCTTCTCTATTGGAGTTGGGGGTAGAGGGGTATTTTCCCCTTTTCCCTTCTTCAACCTCTTGACAACTCTTGCTCTCTTGTGAGCGCCAGGCCACAGTCAAACTGTGTGGTTGACTAACTGCTTTGGAGTGGCACTGGAGCATCCAACCTCATAGTTGCCTTCATCCAAGCCCCCTGAATTCATCCTGCCCTACTCCTATCGGTGGGAGTGGCCATTTCATTGAGGACCATCATGTCATCAGTGGAGACGTCAAGCCTGAACAATGAACTCCCATGCGTTCTGTCTTCTGGGCTAAATGGGAGAAGCGGAGAGTTTGAACTTGTCTCGCGTCTTTCTCCTCATCGCAAAGAGGGCAGAGACCTTTATATAGGCATGGCTCGTAGACAATGCCCATGGAGTTTAGTTCCTCTAGAACATTGGGGAGACTCCCAATCATGCACAGAACAGGGAAAAGAAGGGATCTTTTGATCTGGTTTTCCTTCCCGAATTCAATGGGAAAGGAAGCATCTAAAAAGAACGAGAGATGAGTGAGAATCGAGGCCAAGGAAGGTCCCAGATATTGTAGATTCATTTCCTTATGCGACTGAAGGAAGGAGATGATCGTGCGCCATTGGATCTCAGATCCAATGGTCCACGTCGCACACGCTTATATAAAAATGAAATTCTAATTCAATTAAAATCGTGACATTCAATGTATTCCTTTCCACTTTAGGAAATCTTCCAAAAATCATATCTCTTAAACCATGTATCCAATTGATTCGAAATTTTAAGGGAAAGTCTATAATGACTTGATCCACAAGTGTACCAAATTTAGTACTCAAACTCGCAAATATGAGGGTTTTTCTTCATAAGCAAGTTATCTATTAATAAGGCACATTTTATGCATATTTTCTCTCTCCTCTTCATTTATATCATTTATTTGGACACCTTTTACCATTATAAAACATGTGGACTCGAAATCTCATCCATGATGATTCCATTATCCATATTTCCACATATTTCTTATATTTTCATCATTATCTCAAATCTCCTTCTTAATAAAGCAATATGTGATTTCTCTTTTTTTTTCTTTTAATCATACTGGACTCATTAACATATTATTGTAACATCCCTGACCTGGGTTATGAATTAACCCTAGGTGTTTTTATTAATAAAAGTTATTATATGCTTGCTTTTATCTTTGAAAAGTAATTAAGGCTCAAGAGGAACTTATATTAAATTTTAGTCCTTTTTTAATATTGTTGAAATCAATATTTTGTTTGTCTTGGACTAAAGTGCAAATTACCCAAGTTAAGAGGTATATTTGCAAATTATGCATGATAATATATTCTTCATGTGATTAAGCATCATGAGAGTGAAGATGATGCAGAGGTATGGCTTGGGATAGCCTGAATTCTAAGAAAGAGCTGATAAAGCAATGTTTGTGCATGAAAACCTAGTTTTGGTGTAATGTGCAATTTTCCCAAAACCTAGGGTGCAATATGTAAATTACCACTTCAATAAGGTCCCTTATGTTTCTTCGCATCATGAGGAGCAAATAATATGAAAGGGGCGCCTCATTTGATTTAAGTTGAAGGAGAGAGAATCTTGATATTAAAATAATCAAGATATAAGCATAATGGAAACATTAATGCAAAAATAAATAAATAATTGAAGGACCTTCAACCAAAATTAAAATGGTGGATTTCAGATGTGTGTGGACGTCCTTGAGATTTGCAAGGACCACAAAATATCTTAAGGAGGTGAAATTCCACTCACCTTATTATAAGGAAAAGAATTTCCACTCAAAAACATATATTATATTATAATGGATTAAGGTGCTTAATTTCTTTTCCCTTAATCCATGTATAATGGAAGGGAGCTCGGTGGGATTGAGTTGCCTTTGCATGCAAGAAAACCAAGGAGGAGGTGGTGGCAACATTTTTGGAATTAATTGATTTTTATAAAGATATTTTCTCTTTCATCAATTTTCTTATAAAAGAGCCTTTTCCAACCCACCTAAGGACCTTTTTCGACCCCACTTCTTCTCCTTGCTTGCAAAACCGACCAAGAAGTCTAGAAATAGAAGGAATCACGTCCCCAACCTGTGGTAAGCCTTTGAACTTCGTTCTTCTTGATTTCATGGTGAAAATCATAAAACAATGTATGATTCCTTCATTTCTTCACTCCATCTTCAACCCTAGCCGATCCTTTCACTCCAAAAGCTTGAGAAACGACCTTGGGAGGTTGCTAGAGCATCAACCACCATTGGAGCCATGAATCTTGGAGCTTGGGATCAGATTTGAAGGCGGTTTATATAACTTAAACCCTTAATCTTTGTCATTGAATTCGATTTCCTCATGCAATTAAGCTAATTGTTATTATTGCAATATCCTTACTTGATTAATGGAGTTGCCATGGAAAATGGCAGTAGTTCCATGAGTCTAAAGGTTGAAGATGACAACCTGTTCATAATCACACACCTTAATTAAAAATCAATAGAAAATGGTCTTGGACCTTTGGTCCAAACGGTTTCACCAAACCGTTTGGTGAAGTTGGGCTCCAAACCGCATGGATGAGTTGACTGTTTGGTTTAGTTGACCATTTGAGGTCTGAACTTAATCACATGTTGGATGATGATCCAATGGACTCAATTGATTGATCCAATGTATGCACGATCCTTTAAGTGGAAACCCTAATCAAGTTGATTGAAGAAATCCTTGATTGGTCCTAATGATTTCAAGACAATTTGGGTCAAACGGTCTTGAGACCATTTGAGCCCAAATGGTCTTAAAATCGTTTGGGCCCAAACAGTTTCAAAACCGTTTTATGGGTTAGTGGTTGATCCTTGACCCAAGGATGATGATCTAATGGTTTAGATTGATGAACCCTTCAATTGAATAATCAATAGTCAATTCAATGGTGCAATTGGAAATCGATTTGATGGAGAAATGACCTAGTGAGCCCTTGCAGTTTTGGGACTGATTTGGCCCAAATGGGACCGTTTGAGACCAAACGGTCCTGAAACAGTTTGGGGCCAAATGGTTTCAAAACCGTTTGGGGTCAAACAGTTTCAAAACTATTTGGTGGCAAACGGTTTCAAAACCATTTGGTGATGAAACTTCAAAACCGCATGGAGGTTGTTAATGGTTCAATCATTTGGATATTGAAGGTAATGATAGTCATAATAATCCAATGATGGTTAGTAATGTTAATCAATGATGGTACAAAGGTTAAAACCCTAATGGTACCTAAGTGATTAATGTCAATTAAGGAAGGAACCCTAATTGCTTATAAGAGCAATGACTTGGTACACTATGTCATTCATAGTTGTATGAACTTGACTAAGGGTTGATAAGACCTAATCAAGTTGAGAGGAATGATAGCATGGAGTTGATACATGAGCTTGATTCATGTGGTGATTAAGGGTATGATCCTTAAGTAAAGAGATCATGAAACCTTAATCATGAACCTAAACCCTAATTGACAAGGTTGTTGAACTTTAACCCTAATCCAAGGTAATTATAATTGAAACCCTAATCCAAGGTATGGATGTAACCCTAATTTAGGATGATGATGTGTATAGACCTAATTAAGAGTGATTTGATATAAAACCCTAATTGGGATGAATAGTAAACCCTAATTATGGGTGATGGAACATGAAACCCTAATTGGGATGAATAGTAAACCCTAATTATGGGTGCTGGAACATGAAACCCTAATTGGGATGAATAGTAAACCCTAATTATGGGTGATGGAACATGAAACCCTAATTGAGATGAATAGTAAACCCTAATTATGGGTAATGGAATATGAAACCCTAATTGGGATGAACAGTAAACCCTAATTGTGGATTATTGAATATAGTTCCTATCATAGGGTGAATTTGATGTGAATCCCTAACTAAGGACGGTTTCATGAGAAACCCTGATATTTAATGTGTTATGATTATGGTGATAAACCATATCTTTGATGTGATAATGGGATGATTATCCTCATATGACATGAAATGGGAAACCCCAACCCTGGTAAGGGAATAGTGGTGTTAACCATGAATAGTGAATTCATATTTGTTGTACATGGTTCTGATATGCAATTGATATCGCTGTTATCATCTATGCTAACCATGCAGGTATGTTGAAATGATGATCATGGCCAGGTATGAGCTATTATGTTTAATTCACTATTGTGAATGGGCTTTGAGTGCCATAATATACCTTGCTGCCTGGTAAGAGGTAACAAGAGAGTTAATGGGCCTCAAGTACCATGAAGTGATGCTTGTAATAGCAAGTATCATGGTTGCCTTGGTCAATTGACCTAAAGGTGATGGTTACCTGGAAAAGTGGTAACAATGCTTAATGATGAATCAAGGGTTTAATTACCCAGGGCCATATGATTATGGTGATGAAATTGAGAAGGGAAGAGAATTCCCAATTTTGAAGTAAGGGACTGAGTTCCCAATATCTTTTAAAGACAGTTGAATATTTGATGAAAATAGTACATACTTCTTTATAGCATTGTCATAATAAGTTATGTTTGAGAATTTTCCTGATGCTAAAAGAATATGAGAATGTACTTAACTAATCAAGTGAAATCTATTCATGTAGTGCTCTGACCATAGATCCATCATTGTCAGCAGTTGGTGATGGTGAAATAGGTTTTCTATGGAATTCCTGGAATTTGCATATTTTGAATATGTGGGGGTAAATGTGAGAAAATATCCTTACATCCTTGTGAAGAGATTTAGGAAGGGTAAACATTAAACCTCTCAATCCTTCATGTGTCGGGATAGATGTATCATAAATCTCCCGATGGTTGGGATGGATGTATCATTAATCTCCCAATGTTATTTTATGTCGGGTCGATGGAGATAAACATTAATGCTCTCGATTGCCGATGAGAGTGAAATTGATGTTGTTACTCTATAGCAAAGTTCCAGTATAGCCTGGAAAGCTATTTGAGCAGTAGACACAATCCTGCTTGTAGTCCTGTGCTGACCAGGATGTGGGAGGTCATGGGAATCTAGCTCTTCCATTGACCTATTTATGGTACCGATTTCGATTCTAGAAATGGTCAGTTGGAGTATTAGTGGTATACCTCATCTCCTCAGAGCTTAAATCTGTTTGTAAAATATAATCAGCCGTGTAGTGTATTTTGCATAAGAATGAAATACGAGAATCATTGGTTGATGTTACACTGCTTAGCATGTCCCCGGTACATAAATGTTACTTATGTTCTTTTAATTTATATTGAATATGAGGCATGCTGCTTTATCAGTTAATAACTGAAATAATTGCATAAGAATGTTGCTCTAATCTACATAGATGTTGATTCATCTGGTACTGATTTATATTATCCCACTGCTCAGTTTATTTCTATTAAACTGCAATGATGATGTTTTGGCAGAGAGTTATATCTCCCCCTGGGACAATTTTTATAATTGTCTCACCCCCGTGGGATTCAACATTTTTAGGTAGATGTAGACATCAAGGCAAGAACTCATCTGAAGGAGGAGAGCAGCAACAGCCACAAGGATAGTAGTGATCCATCCGGTGGAGACCTTGGCTGTTTGGTTCTGTATATTTAGTCCTATGAGTCATCTCTATACTCTCGGGTCCTAGGGGTTAGTGTTTTGACAGTTCGATCTGAGATTTTGGCTTGATGCGTCGAGATTTTTATACTGCTGATGTACAGTTTAACATAGCAGTTAATGTTGTAACTCTCAAGAGGAATAGTACTAGAGATGTACTAGTGAGCCAGCATGTACTTGAAATACTTTGGTTCTGAATGAATGAGTTTTCCTGTGAATGGATCTCTTAATAAATGGTTTTAATTTTTAGTAAATTTTCAGTAATCTGCTGTTAATAATTGCTTCCGCATTAGTTAATCTTGTTTTCGTGAGTCAGACGCCACAATTTAGTGGTATCAGAGCTCTAGGTTTGCTGAGTCTACAGAGACATATGATTAAGGTTGTTGAGTCTGTTCTAGCGTCTTCCAGTTATCTGACAGTGCCTTCTGCTCATATAGGAGGAGAAGAAGAATTAAAGATGTCTAGATCACACGATGAACACGCTGCTAAGAGTAGTGTTACTGTACCAAGAGGTGGTGCAAGAGACCAGGACAGGGAGGAACCTGTACCTAAACAACCCCAGTTCAACCTAGCTGATATGGGGAACCCAACCTTTCAGGCTATGTTTAGGCAGTTTATGGAAGCTATGACCCTCATGAAGGATAGAATGCCAGTACCCGCACCTAGGGTACCAGCCCATGATGAAAGACATGGTGCCGTCAAGACTTTTGAAAGGCTGAAGAGGGTAGGAGCCTTAGAGTATGCTGGTACAGCCGACCCAACAGATGCTAATCTATGGTTGACTGAGTTGGAGAAAGCCTTTAAGATCCTCATGATTCCTGATGATGAGAGGGTCAAACATGCTGTGTATCTCCTCAAAGGGAGTACTGGTCATTGGTGGACCATCGAGGAAGGCAAAAGACCTGGAGTTGTGATTGGATGGGATGAATTCAGGCGTGAATTTGTCGCTAGATACTTTCCCAAGATGTATCTAGATGAGAAGATGTCTCAGTTTGAGAGAATCAAACAAGGACCTATGAACATTAGCGAGTATGAGGCTAGGTTCATGGAGTTGTTGCAGTTCTGTCCGCACATGGCATCCAATGATGAGGAGAGAATTCGGCGGTTCGAGAAGGGGCTGAACGCTGAATTAACCACTCTGGTGTCTGCTCTGGAGAACCGAGAGAGGTTTGCAACTTTTATGGAGTCTATAAGACGCATAGAGAGGTTTGTAGTTGAGAAGCGACATGCCAATGATAAGAAGGAATACCCACAGTTTCAAGGACAGAGTGCTGGAAGTTTCAAGAAACTAAGGTATTCTATGCCTACACCACCACCAAGGTTCAATACCTAGATGCAGTGGACGTCAAGTATGGGTAGAAACTATAGTTTACCACCAAAGGGAGCTTACAACTCAGCTTCTATGTCAGTAACAGGACCACCCAGACCACTGAGGGGGAATGTAACCTATTATAGATGTGGAAAAGAAGGTCATGTGGTGAGAGAATGTACTGAGAAGGTCAGGAGTGTGACCCAGCAACCGAGGCCGAGTCAATAGGGCTCTCAGAGGCAACAACTTGGAAGTGGTGCTAGAGGACGTGCACAAGCATCCCAAGATGGTTCTTCGACATCCAATAACCGAGCACAGGGTCAACAACAAGCGACGGCTAGGTTCTATGCTATGAACCAGCCTGAAGCAGTAGTCAACCCTCGAGTTGTGACAGGTCAGATGGAACTGCTTTATTCTGATATGTCTTTATCCTGCTTCGTATCTGTGTTAATTGATCCGGGTGCTATGCACTCTTTTATTACTCGAGAAGTGATTGATGACTGCAACATGATTGTCAGTCATAGAGCAGATAACTTGTCGTTAGAGACACCTTTGATGGGATCTGCAGTATTGTGGGAAGTGTGTTCTCCCTGCAATCTTTTCTTTTCTAATCACCGCATTCAAGTGGATCTTATACCACTTGAGATGCACGGGTTTGATATAATCCTTGGGATAGACACCTTAGAGAAGTATAAGGTTGTCTTGGATTGCAGTTCCAAGCTAGCTGTGTTCACAGATGGTGGTGACACATGGATCTTTCAGGGAGATAGAAATATTCTTCCCACATGTCTTGTGTCAGCTATGGTAGCTGAGAGGCTGATGAGACAAGGATGCCTTGCATTCTTATCCCATGTGGTTGATACCACAATGGAGAGTCCTCATCCTTCTGAAGTTCTGATAGTCAGGGAATTGGAAGATGTATTTCCTGAAGAACTTCCAGGTGTTCCTCCGCCCTGAGAGATAGATTTTGAAATAAATCTAGTTCCGGGCACACAACCATTAGCACAAACGCCGTATAGGATGGCGCCTGCTGAAATGGCAGAGCTCAAGAAACAACTGTACGAGTTGCTTGAGAAGGGTTTTATTCGACCAAGCACTTCATCCTGGAGTGCTCCGGTCCTTTTTGTTAAGAAAAAGGATGGGTCTATGCGATTATGCATTGACTATAGATAGTTAAATAAAGTAACAATAAAGAACAAGTATCCTCTACCAAGGATTGATGACTTGTTTGACCAGTTGAGTGGTGCGACTATCTTTTCTAAGATAGATCTGAGGTCGGGATACCATCAGTTACGTATCAAGGAGGGTGACATACCTAAGTCTGCCTTTAGGACAAGGTATGGTCACTATGAGTTCACAGTTATGTCGTTTGGACTAACTAATGCACCAACTACATTTATGGAACTCATGAATAGAATCTTTCGACCTTTTCTGGATCAGTATGTTGTCGTCTTTATAGATGACATCCTGATCTATAGTAGAGATGCTCAAAAACATGAGCAACATCTTCACCAAGCTCTGACTTTGCTAAGGGAGCATAAGTTATTTGCTAAGTTTAGCAAATGTGAGTTCTCATTGCTAGAAGTTTCCTTTCTTGAACACATAATATCTACCTCATGTATCCGTGTTGATCCTAAGAAGGTTGAATCTATCATGCAATGGGAGCAACCGAAGACACTGACAGAGATAAGAAGTTTCCTAGGACTGGTAGGCTATTACAGAAGGTTCATTAAGAACTTCAGTTCAATAGCCTTACCCCTGACCAAGTTGACAAGGAAGGAGATTCCTTTTGTCTGGAATGACAAGTGTCAACAATCTTTCCAGTTGCTGAAAGAAAGGTTGACAAGTGCACATGTGTTGGTGCTACCTGAGCACGGAAAGGGGTACATAGTTTTCTGTGATGCATCTAAGAATGGCTTAGGATGTGTGTTGATGTGGGATAAGCAAGTGATTTCTTTTACTTCTTGACAGCTTAAGAAACATGAGGAGAATTATTCGATACACGATCTAGAGTTAGCTGCTGTGGTCCATGACTTGAAGATCTGGAGACATTATCTCTATGGAGAGACATTCCAGATTTTCACAGACCATAAGAATATGAAGTATATCTTTTCTCAGCATGAGCTAAACATGAGGCAACGCCGCTGGATGGAGTTAATCAAGGACTATGATTGTACAATTGATTATCATCCAGGGAAAGCCAATGTGGTTGTTGATGCACTAAGTAGGAAATCAGCAACACCGACCCTAGATAAAGCACAGTTAAACTCCTTAGTGTGCTCTAAGAGGGATATGTTTATATCCTTGAGGCAAGACAATGTACAGCTTAAAGTGTCATTGTTAGCCGAGTTGTTAGCTGAGATGCACATAAAACCAACTCTGAGATAGTAGATTAAAGAAGCACAACAAACTAATTCTATGATTCAGCATATCAGATCAGAATATGGCAGTGAGAAATAGGATGGTTTCCATGATTCTGATGATCAAGTAGTCTGTTACCATGGTAGGATGGTAGTACCTGATGTTGACAACTTAAGAAAGTTAGTTATGGAGGAAGCTCATTCTTCAATGTATGCTATGCATCCAGGAAGCACCAAGATGTATCATAACTTGAAAGATATGTATTGGTGGCCTGGTTTGAAGAAGGATGTTGCTGAGTTTGTTATGTGGTGTCCAGTGTGTCAGCAAGTTAAAGCTGAACACTAGAAGCCCGCAGGAACAATGCAACCCCTACCTATACCACAATGGAAATGGGATCATGTAACCATGGACTTTGTGGTTGGTTTGCCTAGAACAACCAAAAGTCATGATTCCATTTGGGTAATAGTTGATAGGTTGACAAAGACAACACATTTCTTACATGTCAAAACAACCTATACAGCTAAGAAGCTGGCACAACTATATGTAGATGAGATAGTGTGTTTGCACGGGGTACCAGTTACCATAGTTTCTGATAGAGGTCCTCAGTTTATGAGTCGTTTTTGGGAACGACTTCATAAAGCTTTGGGTACACAACTGAGGTTTAGTACAACTTTTCATCCTCAGACAGATGGACAATCTGAGAGGACAATACAAACTTTGGAGGACTTGCTTAGGACATGTGTCCTTCAGTTTGTGGGGAGTTGGGATCTACATCTGAGCTTGATAGAGTTTGCTTATAATAATAACTATCAACATAGTATTGACATGGCACCATATGAGGCTTTGTATGGTAGATGTTGTAGATCTCCTCTATGTTGGTATGAAACTAGTGAATATCAACTTTTGGGTCCTGAGCTGGTTCAACAAACAACTGAGAAGATAAAGATCATACAACAACCATTGAAAATAGACCAAGATAGACAGAAATCCTATGCTGATAAGCATCGCATACCCTTAGAATTTCAAGTCGGAGACAGGGTGTACCTCAAGGTTTCACCTTGAAAAGGTATCCTGAGATTTGGAAAGAAAGGGAAGTTAGCTCCTAGATTTATGGGGCCTTATCCAATCATTGAAAAGATGGGAAAGGTAGCCTATAAGCTGGAGTTACCACCTGAGTTGCATAGATTGCACCCAGTGTTGCATATATCTATGTTGAGGAAGTGTCATCCTAACACTGAGTAAGTTCTACAACATGTGGAGGTAGAACTAAATGATGACATATCTTATGTAGAAGGGCCAGTGTTGATTCTTGACAGAAGAATCAAGAAGTTGAAGAAGAAAGACATTAGTCTTGTGAAAGTTCTCTGGAATCACAGTGGTGTTGAGGAAGCCACATGGGAATGAGAGGAAGAGATGAGGAGGAAATACCCTACTCTTTTCTCTTAATGTTTTGATGATTTCGGGGAAGAAATCATTGTAAGGGGTGGATAAAGTTGTAACATCCCTGACCTGGGTTATGAATTAACCCAAGGTGTTTTTCTTAATAAAAGTGATTATATGCTTAATTTTATCTTTGAAAAGTAATTAAGGCTCAAGAGGAACTTATATTGCATTTTAGTCATGTTTGAATATTGTTGAAATCAATATTTTGTCTATTTTGGACTAAAGTGAAAATTACCCAAGTTAAGGGGTCTATTTGTAAATTGTGCATGATAATATGTTCTTCATGTGATTAAGCATCATGAGAGTGAATATGATGCAGAGGTATGGCTTGGGATAGCCTGAATTCTAAGAAAGAGCTGATAAAGCAATGTTTATGCATGAAAACCTAGTTTTGGTGTAATGTGCAATTTACCCAAAACCTAGGGTGCAATATGTAAATTACCACTTCAATAAGGTCCCTTATGTTTCTTGTCATCATGAGGAGAAAATAATATGAGAGGGGCACCTCATTTGATTTAAGTTGAAGGAGAGAGAATCTTGATATTAAAATAATCAAGATATAAGCATAATGGAAATATTAATGCAAAAATAAATAAATAATTGAAGGGCCTTCAACCAAAATTAAAATGTTTGTTTTTAGATGTGTGTGGACGTCCTTGAGGTTTGCAAGGACCACAAAATATCTTAAGGAGGTGAAATTCCACTCACCTTATTATAAGGAAAAGAATTTCCACTCAAAAACATATATTATATTATAATGGATTAAGGTGCTTAATTTCTTTTCCCTTAATCCATGGATAATGGAAGGGAGCTCGGTGGGATTGAGTTGCCTTTGCATGCAAGAAAACCAAGGAGGAGGTGGTGGCAATTTTTTTGGAATTAATTGATTTTTATAAAGACATTTTCTCTTTCATCAATTTTCTTATAAAAAGCCTTTTCCAACCCACCTAAGGACCTTTTTCGACCCCACTTCTTCTCCTTGCTTGAAAAACCAACCAAGAATGCTAGGAACAGAAGGAAGCACGTCCCCAACATGTGGTAAGCCTTTGACCTTCGTTCTTCTTGATTTCATGGTGAAAATCATAAAACAATGTATGATTCCTTCATTTCTTCACTCCATCTTCAACCCTGGCCGATCCTTTCACTCCAAAAGCTTGAGAAACGACCTTGGGAGTTTGCTAGAGATTCAACCACGATTGGAGCTGTGAAGCTTGGATCTTGGGATCAGATTTGAAGGCGGTTTATATAACTTAAACCCTTAATCTTTGTCATTGAATTCGATTTCCTCATGCAATTGAGTTAATTGTTATTATTGCAATAGCCTTGCTTGATTAATGGAGTTGCCATGGAAAATGGAAGTAGTTTTATGAGTCTAAAGGTTGAAGATGACAACATGTTCATAAGCACACACCTTAATTAAAAATCAAGAGCAAACGGTCTTGGACCTAAAGGTGATGGTTACCTGGAAAAGTGGTAACAATGCTTAATGATGAATCAAGGGTTTAATTACCCAGGGCCATATGATTATGGTGATGAAATTGAGAAGGGATGAGAATTCCCAATTTTGAAGTAAGGGACTGAGTTCCCAATATCTTTTAAAGACATTTGAATATTTGATGAAAATAGTACATACTTCTTTATAGCATTGTCATAATAAGTTATGTTTGAGAATTTGATTGATGCTAAAAGAATATGAGAATGACTTAACTAATCAAGTGAAATCTATTCATGTAGTGCTCTGACCATAGATCCATCATCGTCAGCAGTTGGTGATGGTGAAACAGGTTTTCTATGGAATTCCTGGAATTCGCATATTTTGAATATGTGGGGGTAAATGGGCGAAAATAACCTTACGTCCTTGTGAAGAGATTGAGGAAGGGTAAACATTAAACCTCTCAATCCTTCATGTGTCGGGATAGATGTATCATAAATCTCCAAATGGTTGGAATGGATGTATCATTAATCTCCCAATGTTATTTTATGTCGGGTCGATGGAGATAAACATTAATGCTCTCAATTTCCAATGAGAGTGCAGTTGACGTTGTAACTCTATAGTGAAGTTCTAGTATACCCTAGAAAGCTATTTGAGCAGTAGGCACAGTCCTTCTTGTAGTCCTGTGCTGACCAGGATGTGGGAGGTCATTGGAATCCGGCTCTTCCATTGACCTATTTCTGGTACCGATTTCGATTCTAGAAATGGTCAGTTGGAGTATGAGCGGTATACCTCATCTCCTCAGAGCTTAAATCTATTTGTAAAATATAATCAGCCGTGTAGTGTATTTTGCATAAGAATGAAATACGAGAATCATTGGTTGATGTTACATTGCTTAGCATGTCCCTGGTACATAAATGTTACTTATGTGCTTTTAATTTATATTGAATATGAGGCATGCTGCTTTATCAGTTTATAACTGAAATAATTGCATAAAAATGTTGCTCTAATCTGCATAGATGGTGATTCATCTGCTACTGATTTATATTATCCCACTGCTCAGTTTATTTCTATTAAACTACAATGACGATGTTTTGGCGGAGAGTTATATCTCCCGCTGGGACAATTTTTATAATTGTCTCACCCCTGTGGGATTCAACATTTTTAGGTAGATGCAGACATCAAGGCAGGAACTCATCTAAAGGAGGAGAGCAGCAACAGCCACAAGGACAGCAGTGATCCATCAGGTGGAGACCTTGGCTGTCTGGTTCTGTATAGTTAGTCCTATGAGTCATCTTTGTACTCTTGGGTCCTAGGGGTTAGTGTTTCGACAATTCGATCAGAGATTTTGGCTTGATGCATTGATATTTTTATACTACTGATGTACAGTTTAACATAGCAGTTAATGTTGTAACTCTCGAGAGGAATAGTACGAGAGATGTACTAGTGAGCCAGTATGTACTTGAAATACTTTGGTTCTGAATGAATGAGTTTTCCTGTGAATGGATCTCTTGATAAATGGTTTTAATTTTTAGTAAATTTTTAGTAATCCGCTATTAATAATTGCTTCCGCATTAGTTAATCTTGTTTTCGTGAGTCAGATGCCACAATTATGATCCACAAAATCACATGCACTAAGGAAATATTGCAAACGGAATCCATTCAATACATATAATTCATACAATTCCCATAATCATACATTTATTGTGGAAATTACATTTCCAACCATATGAACCCAAAATTGGGGTTGTAACAACATGACTTCAACCCCTACAAATTTATGTAAAGTATGTTATATACATATATACATAAACATATCATCTTGAAAATACTAGCTACTATTTCATAAAAATACTTACATCAGATGTGCTAGGTGGTGGGTCTAAAGGATTACTCCCAACCACCTCTATAGTAGGAGAAGAGCGGCTAGCCACATGTACTGTCCAAGTGGCAGTCTGAGATGCCTGACACTTGCTCATTGCTTCATGGAGTCTCTTAGTAAGTGCTTCCTCGACTCTCCTATCAAATAACTCATCTACCTATACATGGATAAAAAAAACACTAGCTTTTGATTATTGAATTCCCTTTTGCAATAACATTCTAAAAAAGGAATAGGTTACCTCTTTTGAAAATCCCAGTTTTGGGACATGTTTGCGTTGTGGAACGCTTTTATGCCCACACCAGTTCCTGCACCCCTAACACGTTCAGGCTGCTCTGGGTTACCAAGAGCAACTGTCAATTTATCCCTTGTGCCCTCAGGGATGAACTTGCCTTGCTTCCTCTAGTCATGAAGCTCCTGCTAATCACCAATAGAAATTGGTAAGTAAACATAACAATCTATATTGATTGCTCTGAAAGTTGAATTTTACCATTTTTGCAGCTGCCTCAGCACTTGCGGGTTTGGTTATATCTCCTTTCTTATTTTCCCTCCCAGCTATCCACACAACATGGTGAGGCAGAGGTGCGGGAGTAGCAGTAGATGACTCCCCAGTCTCTTGAGTAGCAGCTGACTCAGTAGTAGTAGCTTGTAGTCTTTGGTGAACGCCTGCATAGCATTTTGGACCCATCGTGTGGTCATGCACATTCAGTGCATGCCTTGCTCTTTGAGCATCGTTGATAGCCTTGTTAGTAAGCACATTGATTTGGTTAGTAACAATAAAGGTCAATCTTGAATATGTGAATACATAAGAATGTATATTAATTAAATTGGGAGTGGCGTTTAATACCTTGAATTCATCAATTTTTCTTTTGGCAACAAACTCCTCCCAGACATTGGGGTCTAAGTAGTTCCATTGCTCAGTGGCTGACTTCTTCCTCTTCTCAACATCTTGTATATAATCTTGGATGAGATTTGTCCTATAGTTCCCTAGGACCCTCCCACAGTGCTGCATCACATATTTATGATGCATGCTTTCATCCAGTTCAAATATACTATGAAAAATAGAGTTGCTTTCTAGTATCCTAAAAATTAGTAATCTGCAAAATAGAATTGCAAATAATAATAACTCATGCATAGTTCCTTCCATACTAAGTCTTTCTTCCGAAGATAAATAAACTCTCTCTCCGCTCTCTCACCCTAGCGTCGCTAGGGTTCTTCCTCCATTGGCGGTTGGCTGGGGGGAGGGGGTTTGGCCGCCGCAAAGTGGTGCCCTTCTCCCCCTCGGCCTCTTCTCGCCCGTCATCAATAGGGTCTCATCTTCGGGAGGTGTGTGAGGGTGGTGTCTTTGGAGGCAATGATCTTCTTCCTCCATGTCATTGAGCCCGGCTGTGATGAGTTTCCTATCTCCTTTCTCTTTTACTGCTTTCTATTTAGTTTGTTCTCTTTTTTTGTCTATCTCGCTATTAATCAGCGCTGCTTTCTCTTCTCATGGTAGATTTTTCTTTCTAGGTCAATTTTGTTGTGGAGTTTGTATGGCAGAAAGTGCGGGAAAAATATCCTTTTGGAACACCAATTGGGTGCAGGTACTCTACCTCATATATATACTCAGGTTGAAGGTATTCCTCATAGAAAGCTACCTTAGCTAGCGAAGGAGAAGAGGGATCTATAGATCATTGTCCTTATCAGATTCCGATATGAGTTTTTGTGGTGGTTTGTATTTGTTCTTGATCTTTGTGTGGTCTTTTAGTTTGTTTTTCTCCTCATGTAGATGTCGTATGGCTCCTCCGTAATGAAATTTGTATGTTTAACTTAAAAAAAAAAGTCTTTCTTCGCCTTAGGAACTTTACGTCAAGATTCTACATTAGGACTACAATCGCTACGAGTAAGAACCCCAAGATATGAAATAAATGAGTTGCAGTTCACTCCAACTGGATTTCCTACATGATCAAAATCCACAGCCAGTTTGGGTCCATTGCCCCTTTGTTGTAGTAACTTGTTCATCATAGTGATGCCCCTCACTTTTTCAATTTTTTTGCTGCTCATCAAGTTCCCCAAGTTCTTTAGGGGGTACATCATCAACTTAAAATTTGACAAAATAAGCACACTTACATGATATAACTATAAATGGACATATATATAGAAATATAGGATATATTTTAAAAAATTACATTGGCAGGCACCACATTCATATCCTCACCCTCACAGTAATCATCATCACGATCATCATACTCATGCTCATCCATCTAAAAGTATCATTAAAAAATCAAACACTTAACATAACTAGAAGATAATAAAACATTGTAAAGTTCACATTAAAAAAATAAAACATATAAAAAAAAACATGCCTCTAATACTGCGATATTTTATCAATTAACATTCCTTCAGTGTGATCTCCGCACACATACAAGTCATCATTAGATTCAATATTTGGTGTTGGCAACCCAACTGAGAATGGACTGGAGTCATCATACTTATCATAGTACTCTTCTTCATCTATATGATCTTCAATGAACTGTCTTTTACCATGAAGAACAACCAACCATTTATCATTTGTAGGATCATCGATATAATATACTTGTTTTGCCTGAGATGCCAATATGAATGGTTCACCCTTCTCACCAATCGTTTCAAAGTTCACTAATGTGAAACCCAATTCATCCATTATAACTCCTTTGGTGTTATCAACCCAATTACATTTAAAGAGTGGAATTCTGAAATCTATGTAGTCAAACTCCCATATGTTTTCAATGACACCATAATATGACATTTTAGCTTCATGTGGACTCTTATCCTTTGCACTTGCAAAAATAATGAAGACGCTTGAAGGGTGACACCACTATTTTGGACGACGCTCTTATCATCTTGACACTTTGTGTAATATGAGAATCCATTTATGTCAAACCCTTCATAAGACATAACATTTAATTTTGGTTTAAAGGTGAGGCATTTGATAGTTTCAACAAGATTATTTGGTGTTTGAGATATTTGATGTAAGACTTTATCTTCAAACCACTTAATAAATGTCTTATTATGATCTCTAGCAAGCCACATTGAACTGGCTCAAGGATATTGTTTCTTGATGAAATTGGTATGTTCCTCGATATAAACACTCACTTCATCGATGTTGTGTAAAATACACAAGTGACCTTGTTCCAACTGCTCACGGCTGATTACTTTCATCTGTGATCCCAAAATTCCTTTTCCAGAATACTCCTCAATATTCTTGTCATTAATAGGAGCATCATTACCACTCAGAAAGTCATTGCAAAAATCCATAACCTCTCTCGCCACATAACCCTCAATAATACTTTCTTCAGGTCGATAACGGTTTCGAACATCACCTTTAAAAATGCTCATGTATCATTCAAAGGGATACATCCAATGCAAGAAAAATTGGTCCCAACATTTTCACTTCCCTAGTCAAGTGGACAATAAGATGTACCATGATATCAAAGAACGAAGGAGGAAAATACATCTCAAGCTGACATAGGGTAACAACCATTTCTCTTTGCAATTTATCGAGTATCATGGTCAATAACTTTGTTGTACAAACTATTGAAAAAGAAACAAAGTCTGGTGATTGCAAACCTTACATGCTTCGACAATATAGATCGAATTGCTACGGGCAATATTTGTTGCATTAGAGTGTGACAATCATGAGATTTAAGACCTATAAACTTCAGATCTTTCATTGATGCCAATCTACATATGTTGGATGAGTAACCCTGTGGCACCTTAACATTTACCAAGCATTCACAAAAAGCTTTTTTCTCCTTTATAGACAACGTGTAACAAGCGGGAAGTAAGTATGTTCTCCGATCGCTACTAACTACTTCTGTTAATTTTGTCCTTATTCCCATTTCACGTAGGTCCATTCTGGATTTTATCCCATCTTTAGTCTTACCTGGTATATTTAACAGAGTACCAATGACGCTATCATAGACATTTTTCTCAACGTGCATGACATCGATACAACGCCTGACTTCCAAAGAACTCCAATAAGGAAGATCCCAAAATATTGACTTCTTCTGAATAAAGATTTGTCACTCCATGTGGCTATGGTACATTGTGATCTCTTACCAAATTTATTGACAAAGTCTTTTAATCTTTCATAAACAACCTCCCTTGGTATAGGTTTAGGTGCACTTTGTTCCTCATTCCGTCCATTGAACGCTTTGTGCAACCTACGATATAGATGGAATTTTGGTAGAAACCTTTGATGACCAAGATATACAGTCTTGCCACCATGTTTTAGTCGTATTGAATCATTGTTTTCTTCACATATAGGACATGCTTTAGATCCTTTGACACTATATCTAGACAAATTCCCATATGCTGGAAAGTCATTAACGGTGCAAAACAACATAGCGTGCAAACGAATTGTCTCTCTTTGTGAAGCATGATAAGTCATCACACCTTCACCCCAGAGTTTCTTTAAGTCATCTATCAGAGGTTCAAGATAAAAATTGATATCATTTCTTGGTTGTTTAGGGCCCGATATCAACAACGACAACATAACATACTTATTTTTCATACACAACCAGAGAGGAAGATTGTATATAACAAGCATAAATGGCCAAGTGCTATGTTGGATGCTCAATATCCCATATGGATTCATCCCATCTGTACAAAGCCCAAGTCTTAGATTCCTGACTTCTTCACCAAATTTAGGGTACAATAAATCAATCTTCTTCCACCATGGGGAATTAGACACATGTCATAGGATCCCATCATTATTTTTCTTAACATCTGCATGCCACCTCAAATTCTTTGCATCTATCGGATTGGCAAACAAGCATTGAAATTGTGATATTATAGGTAGATACCACATCACCTTGGCAAGAGAACCAATTTTGGACTCCCCCGAAGTCGTCAATTTATACCTTAACGCACCAAATTTTGGACAATCTTTCAAATCCACATAGTCCTTTTGAAATAATACACAATCATTTGGGCATGCATGTATCTTCTTGGCCTCCATTCCCATTGGGAACAACAATTTCTTTAACTGGTATGTTGAGATTGGCAGCTCATTTCCTTCAGGAAGAATTTCTTTCAACAAAGACAACAATGACGTGAAGCTTTTGTCTTTCCATATATTGTTAGCTTTCAAATTATACAATCTGAACATAGTTCTAAGCTTTGTAAATTTAGTACAACCTGTGTATAACAGTATCTCAACATCATGCACAATGTTTCTAAACATGGGAGGTGGATCGGTGTGCTCTACCCCACAACTATCCAGCATCACATCAACAATGTCTAATGGAACTGGTTCATTCACATCTACATCATTGGAGGTAATTTCTTCTTCCACACAAGCACTACTATTGACATCCAATGATTTCAGGTTTGAAATGTCTCCATGCCTATTATGAGCGCATCTGAGCTTAATTGGTAAACTAGGGTTTACTTGGATGATTGTATGATTAACTAAGTTGATCATTTTCAAAGCTTGATTAGTGATGGTTATTAAGTTTTGATGTTTTAAATATAATGAGAAGATTTAATCATACTTTGATTCACATAATTAGGGTTTAAGATTTGGAAACCCTAATCGGCCCAAATTAGGGTTTTGATGACATATGAATATAGAATCTGATAAGTATAGTGTCCCACTAGATTATTTTTAGTATTTTATCTATAACTATGATTGAACTCAAATTTGGATATAATATGTATAACTGAATATTGTATTTTATTGAAAAATTTTATAATATTTGGATGTTCTTTGAAAGTCATTCTTGGTCGAGATATACTTCAACCGACCATGCTGACAGAATGTTGTTCAATAGTATATTGTTTGATTTTTAATTATTTATTGGTAATTCCGAATGATCTAAAAATTTTAATGGAGCTCTAAAAGTGTAATTCAGACATCACGATAAATTTTCCTAATTTTTGAAGAAGTTTTGATCTCTAAAATACATGAATTACAATAATAGTTTTATAACAGAAAATTCAGCTGAAATAAGAGAAAGTATAGTGAGGGGTCAATGTGCAATTGACCCAAGCAGCTGAATTGCTCTATATGGTCAACCTAACACACTAGCAGCTCTCATAATTTGTGATTCATTCCAGAGAAACAAAATCCTAGAGAGAGAGAGGGAGAGTTAGGGTTTGAGAGAAGAAAGAGGTGGAATTGCTGATCTAGGGTTTCTGTATCCGAGATATGATGAAATCAAGTAAGTTTAGCTTCTTTGCATAGACTTTAATGGTGAATCTTCTATCACATGTCAAGATTACTTCCCTAATCTGATTTGATCCGAAATAGTATCAAAACTTCCCCTTTTCTCACTCTTTCTTTGTAATCCCTCATTTTTAGGGTTTCCGAGTTGAAAGGAAGAAGAATCGGGTGAACTGCTAGGGATTTGATATGAGGTCGAAATTTTCAAGGATGAGCTGCATTTTTAAGGTGTTTTCACACCTTCGGGTGAGTGGGAACTTCCTTTAAATAGTATATTGCACGAAAATGGGTTAAATCATCAATAATATTTAATTGCTTAGTACGCGACTATAAACCCTGAATTGTCTGTTTGATCTAAGTTGTTGCAAAATGATATAAAATGGAATCTTCCTCTGTTTGAATGAATTTCATATGATAAAATCATATTAGAAATGTATACAATACATCCTAATGAGAATTCCCTAAGTATTCACAGAGGTTATAAGAGTAACTGAAATATAGGGAATTTGTCTGACTGAAATTGTTGTATAATTAAATAAAGAAATTTGTTTATCTGGATCCCCTTGGTTATGAATATTTGTTTATCTGAATTCATAGTACACATATGTCAGATACTATCTTGGATTTCATTTAATGTGAATAGTGTTTGTTTGATATCTCAGTAAAGAGGGTGAAACCCTCGATGTGAGGAAAGTTGGATATTTACGAATAGATATCTTGAAATCCATTTGAAGGGATTTTCTTTACATGATAGACTTTATTAATTCAATTTTATTCTTGATGCATGAAATCTCAGTGAATGGCATGAAAACCTAAATTCAGCTCAGTTTCAAGGTTTCATACATATATTGATTGTATATGATTTAAGCAGTCTTTATTCAGTGAATGTTTATGTCATATGAAATCCTTATGAGAGCCATGTGATAAGTGAATGAGGTAAATGAAACCCTAAGGATAGGGTGTTCAATGAATCAAGTATTGTGATATCAATGTTCTCAGTATGAGATGTGGTGATGCTTAATAGTTCAATTGCATGATTCTAGTGTATAAAGTGACAAGTTGACATGTATTCTGTTTATTTAAGAATTTTAGTCTGCATGTATGTATAGTATGGTGATTACTCAGAATATTATAGTGTTTTGAATATACTACTCTTCCAAGTTAAGTAAGAAAGTACATGCTATATTTATAAGCTTCAGATGAATAGACTCGGTACCATAGAGATACTAGAGTCAAGAATAAGTAAGAGAGAGATACAATATAGTAAGAGCTTTCCAAGAATAATAAAATAATAGACATAGGTGCCCTGAACACCGTAGATTCCCTATGGATGTCTGCACTATAGGGAGGAAACGATCCATCCTGGCAACGACTAGTATACGGGGATCAGAACGCACTCACAGAGCGTGCGGGGAGACAAAGCCCTTGAGGAAGTCTCCCAAGAGAAGATAGGTTACCCAACATGAACCGGAGATCCCGGTGGTAACCCAAAGGTACCCACAAAGCGTACCAAGATGAGGCCCACAGAGCGTCTCAGACCCTTTGCCTGTGTACTCAGCCTAGAAGGAGAGGTCCAGTTAAAGGCTAGTTGTTTAGCTGCCTTAGTCAGACATGACGGTTCGAGTCAAGCAGACCCAGATTTAACTCTAGGCTTAGCTTCCCAGGTTTTAAGCTAAGTCTTGTATGGTGAGATCGTAGTTCGCTATGAGTCTTGATATGTAGAGTACACTGCATATGATCAGGGCATAAGCTAAAATATGATCATATATGTTTAAAGAGTTTCTTATAAGTAAAAAGATTTAAAAAATATTTGAGTATAGTTTCGTAGTAGTTGTTCTTTAAATGTAATATTTACAATCCCTGTTATTTTAGCTGTATTGTTTTAGATCTGCTCAATGTAGTAATTACTGTATTTTATTCCAATTTAATAAATTATCTAGAGTATCCTGCCATATTATGTTTGTCAATGATTAGACTCTTTAAATATTGCTATTGTTATAATTGATATTAGTTGTTTAAAGGTATATAAGTAATTATATCAGTGCTTTAGACTGTTTCTTTGAAGTACTCATTCACTGACTGAGTAGGCTCACCCCTCTACTCAAAAGTTTTAGGGAAACCACATGGACTTGAAGAAGGTCAAAGCATCATATTAGATCTACCACATGAGTTAAGTATGAGATTAGTTAAGTTTAGTCAGTCCTTGTCACTCTAGGTCCTTGTATAGATGTGAGAGAGTTGTAAATGATGTTTGTATGTTTGTTTCCTTAATAAGAGAGAATGCAAATGATTGTCATGTCGTATGTACATTGAAGTGTGAGAAACATAATGAATGTATGGATGTGTATCATTAATGTTGAGATCATATTAGAGTAATAAAAGTTTAATTCTCTTGTAAAGTTTGTTTATGTGATTGAATGTGAGAAAATAAAGAGTTTGAAATTAAAAGGAAAAGTTGGGAGTGAACTTTATATTAAGTGTAATCCTCATAGTCATGCCCTAATCTCATGATTAGTGGTAATCGTGGGATGTGGGTGTGATAGCTTGGTATCAGAGCCTAGGCTGAGTCATCAGGGACCATTAGGATAGAAAGTTAGAGTTATAAATGTGGAAGATAGGAGGTGATGTGTCTATAGCTCTGGGAAGTTTGGGTATTTGGATACCCTGGCCCGATATCTGAATACTTAGATTGATCGGTATGAAGCTACTCTATCTATTCTTCTTTGGATGCCCTGGCTAGGCATGCAGTGGGAGAATAGGCTAGAGAGAAACCCTAGAAATATTAGGGTTAGTAGACCGAAAGTGATAAAGGAGTAAGAGATTAAACATGGAATGTGATACAACTCTTGCTTTATATTGTTTCTTTGATTGGAGAGCAATAGAAATGCTCTTATATATGAATTCAAATTACCAGTTTGTAGAATATATATGGTTCTTTTATATTCTTGTGTATCATGAAGTGATTCAGTCATTGTTTATATTCTTTGTATTAAGTAGACCAGAAGTTATGTTTAAATGAGTTTGCCTTAAGTGGATATTCTTTCCACATGTTTGAGATTAATAGGAGTTGGTTAATCCTAAGTAGCTCTTGGCTTCAGGACTACAGGTTCTGCCTGGTCCGACTGGCAGGATGCGTTACTAGGATCTAATGACTCCTATTAACAATATAATAAAAGTAGACTCTGGATAAATTAGACCCACATCATAGTGAGAATGTACATACACTAAGATGTTGAAACATATGGGAAAGATTAGAATAGCTAAGAATCAGTTAGAACTGATATCTGAGATTCAACTTTGGGGCCTCATATGAGAGACCCTTAATTGGGAATAAAGGAACACGACATAAGGTTCAGATTAAGTTTAATGATTAGCATTATATGAACTTTAAATATGAAATATGAAGAAAAAAAAGTATGTAAGGACCAAGATAGTAAGAATCAATCATGAGGAATGGACTATATAATAGAGTACAATGTTTTTATGTACTCCAAAGCAAAGGGAAAATAGAAGAAAAGAGTTAAGTAGACAATAAGTAAATATAAGTGAAGAGTCTTCAGAAGAGTTAAAGTAAAGAGAATTAGACGAACATGTAAATCATAAGACTAGAACAACAAACTAGTTTCTAAAAGAAGAACAAAAGTGTAGTTTAACAAATGAATAAGTCATACTAAGGTAGACTATATTCAGGAGGGAAAAACTTGATTGAAAGAGATACTAAGTTTGACCCATGCATGAGCCGTTAGATTTAAAATGAAGGATATGTAATGTATTAAACATGAGTTGAAACTAGTAGAGAGATTATTGGTTTAGAATTTTAACTTCAAATTAGTAGAAGGATAAAAATAAATATGTGAAACATGGTATATATGATCATACACATGAATAAACAACATGATCATAAGAAGAAAACAAATTAGAAGTTAAAGATGATAGGTGGAAGAGTAGTATATGGTAAGAGGATTATGGAAAGTAAGGAAGGGTTTGAAACATGATGGAGTAATATAGATAATAAAAGAAAGAGGTTAGGAGATTCAATAAAGTGCTAGTTAGTCAAGTATCCTTGTTGATAATTAATTATACCTACATATGAGAAATGTATTAATGAATGTTTGAAGATAAGAATTCTAAGTGTCAAAATCATCTTCTCTTTCATATCTTCCTTAATTAGAGCAATGTGAGAATGAAGTGATAAGAAAATGAATCATATATGATGCATAACCACCATGGTAGAGACATCTAGTGAATGTAATAATGACATACAATATGATGATGAAACCCTAGCAGGGTAATTGAGAATGTAATCTATCTGAATGGTCAAGTATGAGAAAGGAAATTCAATTGATAAGATAAGGAAGACTTTAGTAAAACTTGTGAGATCGAAAGTTTGAATTTCAAATTAAGGGATCAAAGTCACATCAAAATAATGTCATGCTACTGATAAGGACCAAACCCTAGAATGTTTAGAGTTATAGTAGTTCAAGGGATATCACTAGTGATTTGACCTTGAATACTAGCATCTCTATAAAACAAGATCATGAGATTTGCACTATGAAAAGCAAACTAGCACTGATAGTAATCTAGGGTTTAAAGGTAGCTAATATGAAAGGTTGATAAACAATATGAAAATGATTCAGAGAAGAGAGTAAGATATAAATTTGAAATATAACAAGTGTGTTTGAAACAAAAGGACAAATACAGTATGAGTGAAGTGTGATATGAAAAAAATTCTTGCAATGATAGCATGAATGATGAATAATCTATTCATACGTTGTATGTTTCAATTTTAGGGATGTTTAATCTACATGATTAAAATGAGAAGGATAAGTAGCAAAAAGTAAGTAGTAATGAATGAGGAGAGAGATAAGAGAAAACAATGGCTTTTAGTAATATGTCAATTTGTTTTTAGAAGTATAATTTGTTGAAGGTATATTAAGGGATGTAAATTGGTTTTACATATGATTTCAGTGTATATGTGCAAGCAATATGTTAATTAAATTTGTGTGATAGTTGTAGTCATTCATACCAGTAATCCATCTTAGTATTGCACAATTGTAGTATGGTGATGTGGGTTGAATGATGATGGAACAAATGGAGGGTTACCCTGAATATAGTAGTCTTACCTATTCACTCATATGAATAGAAGGGATGATAACCATATTGTATTGATATGTTACCCTAATGAGGTATAGCTTGTTATACCTAGCTTTAATATAACTAAGAGATGGTGATTTGGGTATGAATAGTCCTTGAATGACTAATATAATCATGGAGTACTCTATTACTGTTGTTAAAAGCCTAGTATGATATAACCTGATGGTTACACATTGAATTATGTGTGGGTTCATACTTGAGAACAATATGAGTTGTGATGGTGATACTTCACCCTATGCATCCATGATGCAATGGGGATGCCGTGAGTAGTATTATACAATTGATGTTGAATCTAGTCTTCCAACTCAATACTATTTTTCTATTTGAGTAGCACAATAGTAAAATTCAAAACAACATGGTGAGCTCTCTTTTGTGACTTAGAGGTAACACAAAACAATAGTACATATTGAGCCGTATGAATTGAGATATTTGGATCAGATTATCAATGTTGAGGTAACACCTCAAGAGTATGAAAATATTGAAATGGTTGTTTCTCTCTCTATCCTATGATTGATTGTGGCATAGAGAATTCGTTGGATATCATTGGGAACTGTTTCAGACATGTTGTGATTAGAAAAGAAATAAAGGACTTAATGTTGAAAGATATATTAAAGTATGAAATATAAGAATATAATGACATGTAAGATATCAGAAGCTTAAAATAAACCTTGAAAGTACTTTTCTTACATATTTATGTTTTGGGGACAAAACCTTTTTAAGGGGGGATAATTGTTATGACCGCATCTGAGCTTAATTGGTAAACTAGGGTTTACTTGGATGATTGTATGCTTAACTAAGTTGATCATTTTTAAAGCTTGATTAGTGATGGTTGTTAAGTTTTGATGTTTTAAATATAATGAGAAGATTTAATCATACTTTGATTCACATAATTAGGGTTTAAGATTTGGAAACCCTAATCGGCCCAAATTAGGGTTTTGGTGACATATGAATACATAATTTGATAAGTATAATGTCTCACTAAATGATTTTTAGTATTTTAAGTGTAACTCTAATTGAACACAAATTTGGATATAATATGTATAACTCAATCTTGTATTTTAGTGAAAAATTTTAGAATATTTGGATGTTCTTTGAAAGTCATTCTCGGTCGAGATATACTTCAACTGACCATGCTGATAGAATGTTGTTCAATAGTATATTGTTTGATTTTTAATTATTTATTGGTAACTCTGAATGATTTGAAAATTTTACTGGAGCTCTAAATGACATCATGATAAATTTTCATAATTTTTGGAGAAGGTTTGATATCTGAAATACACGAATTATACTAACAATTTTATAACAGAAAATTCAGCTAAAATAAGAGAAAGTATAGTGAGGGGTCAATGTGTAATTGACCCAAGCAGCTCAATTTCTCTATATTGTCAACCTAACACACTAGCATCTCTCATAATTCGTGATTCATTTTAGATAAATGAAATCCTAGAGAGAGAGGGACAATTAGGGTTTGAGAGGAGAAAGAGGTGGAATTGCTGATCTTGGGTTTCTGTATCCGAGATATGATGAAATCAAGTAAGTTTAGCTTCTTTGCATAGACTTTCATGGTGAATCTTCTCTCACATGTCAAGATTCCATCCCTCCTCTGATTTGATCTAAAATAGTATCAAAACTTCCCCTTTTCTCACTCTTTCTTCATAATCTCTCATTTTTAAGGTTTCCAAGTTGAAAGGAAGAAGAATCGAGTGAATTGCTTGGGATTTAATATGAGATCAAGGTTTTCAGGGATGAGCTGCATTTTTAAGGTGTTTTCATAGCTTATGGCGAGTGGGAACTTCTTTTAAACAGTATATTGCACAAAAATTGGTTAAATGATCCATAATCTTTAATTTCTTAGTATGTGACTACAAACCCTGAATTGTCTGTTTGATCTAAGTTGTTGCAAAATGATATGAAATGGAATCTTCCTATGTTTGAATGAATTTCAGATGATAAAAATCATATTAGAAATGTATACAATACATCCTAATGAGAATTCCCTAAGTATTCGTGGAGGTTATAAGAGTAACTAAAATATAGGGAATTTGTCTATGACTGAAATTGTTGTATAATTAAATAGAGAAATTTGTTTATCTGGATCCCCTTGGTTATGTTTGCTTATCTAAATTCATAGTACACATATGTCAGATACTATCTTGGATTTCATTTAAGGTGAATAGTGTTTGTTTGATATCTTAGTAAAGAGGGTGAAACCCTCAATGTGAGAAAAGTTGGATATTTACGAATAGATATCTTGAAATCCATTTGAAGGGATTTTCTTGACATGATAGACTTTATTCATTCAATTTTATTCTTGATGAATGAAATCTCAGTGAATGGCATGGACACCTAAATTCAGCTCAGTTCCAAGGTTTCATATGTGATAAGTGGATGAGGTAAACGAAACCCTAAGGATAGGGTGTTCAATGAATCAAGTATTGTGATATCAATTTTCTCAGTATGAGATGTGGTGATGCTTAATAGTTCAATTGCATGATTATAGTGTATAAAGTGCCAAGTTGACATGTATTCTATTTATTTAAGAATTTTAGTCTACATGTATGTATAGTATGATGATTACTCAGAATATTACAATGTTTTGAATATACTGCTCTGCCAAGTTAAGTAAGAAAGTACATGTCGTATTTATAAGCTTCAAATGAATAGACTCGGTACCATAGAGATACTAGAGTCAAGAATAAGTAAGAGATTGATACAATATAGTAAGATCTTTCCAAGAATAATAAAATAATAGACATAGGTGCCCTGAACACCGTAGATTCCCTACGGATGTCTACACTGTAGGGAGGAAACGATCCACCCTGGAAGCAACCACTATACGGGGATCAGAACGCACCCATAGAGCATGCAGGGAGACGAAGCCCTTGAGGAAGTCTCCTAAGAAAAGATAGGTTACCCAACATGAATCGGAGATCCCGGTGGTAACCCAGAGGTACCGTAATGCCTACATGGATAGTAGAACCAATCTACAGTTTGTTTCCTATGTTCCTCGACAAATCTAATAAACTGATCAAGACTAGAAATAAACTCTGGGGTGCAGCGTTTCCCCACAATTCTCCAAGTACACTGATATACATGGGCGAATGCCCACTGACATATGTACTTAGAGAACAAACGGGGAAGTGCTGACGAAACATCATGAAAACCAAATACACATTATACACTTACATCCTAAGTGAGATTAAGTGTTCAAGAACAGTCCTAAACTAGGGACTATCCAAGATTTACTTCTAATGAGTAAATCTCGGACGGGTTTCTAGGCCAACAAAATACATGTATATATGTTGTCATTCTATTACCTACAATCATAGTATCATCGTTCATATCCTAGGTTTTTTGTAACATCATTTAATTCAATTCATTATTCTATTTGGATAAGTTCATTCATTCATCATGTTACCCAAATCAATCATAATCAACTACACAATTTTGAAGAACAATTATATATTGAAATAAGTTAAATCAATCACTAACAAGAGAAAGAAAGAAATAACAATTTATTAAATTCATTCATTCATCATTAACCCTAGTTATATAATCGCTATTAATCAACTACATAGTTTTGGAGAACAAATTATATATTGAACTAAGTTCATTCATTCCTCATTTAACCCTTATTAATCAATATTAATCAACCCTAATTAATCAATAATAATCTTATAGAAAACTCACTGCACTGGTGGAGCAGGTTGTGGTGGCGGCAGACGAAGGTGGAGGTGGTCGCAACTATGGCTGTGGAGGTGGTCGTAGCTGTGGCTGGAGGTGGAGATGACTGAAGCAGGTGACAAGTGGTGGTAGATGGCAAGCTATAGCTGTGGTCGTTGGCGGAGATGACTGAGAAAATGAGCGGCGGTGACTACTGAACTGGAGGAGAGGCTGTGGTGGTGATGACGACTGAAGGAGTGGTGATGATGATGACTGAACTGGAGCAGAGGCAGCGAGCTCCTCAATTGCAGTTCCTCTCTACAATGAAAGTGGTGAGCTCCTGTCCACAATGGTGACGGTGAGCTCATCTCCATAGTAGCAGCAACGGCGGCGGCGAGAGAATCGTGAGACCTAGCTTGAGCGGAAACAAAGAGAATCGGGAATGAAACAGTGAAGGCAAAGAGCCTGGCTCGTGCCGACGCTATTCAGTTAATTATCGGTGTCAGTTGTTTCTCAAAACCGACGCTTAATACCATCTACAAACACTGGGATGGGGGAATTTTTTTGTAGGGAGAATGAGCAAACAAACATCCTCGTCGGTTCCTACGCAACATATGACACAGAATAAGGTATGAAATTTTGCCTCGTGAGGGGTATTTAGGCGTTTGTTATGTTCTAAATATCTGACGCCATATGGGGGGTGGAAATTTTGTGGGGCTTGTGTGGAACATGAGTCATCAGTGTTTACACAACCGACGTCGAATTGAACATTTTGGAGGTAAATTTTTTTCCCTGGAAAATTATATTTCGCGGGTGGTTTTGGATGTTGCTTCTTGTTTCTACAAGATGACGTTAAAGAAAAAGTGATACCCATGTCTTTTATTAAGCATCCAACCTCAAGACATAGGTGTCGGTTTATAGTTTTAACCGACATCATAGTTTACTACCGTCGGTGTTTGGTTTATAACCAACACCATCAAATGTGACGTTATACGTCATTTCTGTACTAGTGTATTTTATGTTATATCTTCTCAACCCATACTTTCTCAATCTCTATGCTATATCCTCTTGTTGGGGTAAATTCTATGGAATACTCTCTCATTGGGGGTAGTCTCTAATGCATTCCATCTCACTGGGGGTAATCTCTAATGTATACCCTCTCATTGGGGGTAATCTCAATGGCATACCCTCTTGTTCAGTGATCTCTATAATGACTTCCTTTCCATACATCCAACCCTCTAGAGATAGTGTATTGGGTTTAAGCAAGTTATGGCCATATAGAGGGTCTTGTAATTTGCAAGAAATACATAAACAACCAAGCAGGTTAATGGAAACACATTTTTGAAACTTTAGAAAACATCGTAATTTGATAAGAATTGTTATCCATAAGTAACCATGCACTTTATTTCCATGCAAAAACCATGCAACATGTACTTCAAACATATATCCAAATGCTCAAACATTCAACATAATCAACCAACATTATCTGTATGTATGTATACCCTAAAATGTTACCGATCATATTCAAGACATACTAATCTTGCATATGACATAAACTAGGCTTTAGGGCTGTCTCATATTTGCATAACGAATAAGGGTACAAACCCTAATTCCATCACATTATGATTTAGGATTATAAATGCATATTAAATATTAGGTGGAACCCTAATTACTAGATTTATCATATACTTGCATCATGAACAACTGGATTCAAGAATGTGCATTAACAACATACAAAGTTATGATCTTTGGTTTCAAAACCTTAATTCATAATTTGTATCATTGTTGGTCTAGAAACCTTAATTATAATGTTTATAATTATTGAACTAGAAACCTTGAGTATTCATCATCATCATCCTCATCGTTTTGGATCCCTATTAATAATATAAGATTATATCTCTTTTTTTGTCATCAATATAAACAATTGATTAATCATGTATTTAGCCCTACTTTTGGAACTACACTCAAAATAAGATTTTAACCATATTTTATATGGATTTTACATATTCTTTTAATCAATTTGATATATAATCTTAGTATCATCCAAGTTAGGATATATTTTCTACATTAGTTGCAAGATCACTACTAATGGGACAATCAACAGCTGACACATCAACAATTAACCTTATGTCTAATTGTTTTTGACATGACTTGGGACTTGGGAAAATGACTCTAGTACCCCCACATTTGACATACATAGTTTTGGTCATCCATGTCATTTGACTCTGAGTCTCCCCTAACCTCACGACGATGTTGGATTTCAGCCTTGTATGGCTATGTAAGAAAGATGCATGTTGACTCCTCTTTAGTCCCTGGGACCAGAAGGCACGGAGGAGGTCTGACAACCTCCCTGGCTCTCATCGGACCTGTCCAAGTCATTGGCACGACCAATGATGGTCATAGATGGGTTGGACTACATGGACAAAGTTCATGGTCCAACTAGTTATAGATGGTAGAACAAGAATTCGAGGAGGGAGCATGAACTTACCCAAGTTATGAGAGGAAGAGGGATGAGCATGAACTTACCCAAGTTATGAGAGGAAGAGGGATGAGCTTTGCAGATATTTCTAAGAGCTTGTGAGATCCACACTACCTTGGGTTAGCCCTTCTCTTCGTGGCGGTGTCTATCACGAAGATAGGAGTTGTGATGTCAGCCAATCATGTTTGGTTATGTGTTCGGTCTCTCAAGGCTTGGCAGGAGTCTATGTGCTCTAGGTCGAAGATGGTGAGGGTATATATATAAGATGTAGGATAGAGGCTTATGGAGGTACACATTTTCTATAGGTCGTTGAGACTAGGGATCTTCAGAGAGACTTGTTTGAAGAAAAAGAAACCCCCTTCTCAAAAAATAACACTACTACAGAGTCTATTAAAGCTGAAGGAAAAATCCCTGACCAATACTTGTGAATCCCTAGCCAATAAGTGGTGGTGAGGGACAATCTCTAACCAACATACCACCAGAAAAATCTTGGTGACGAATAGTGGTTGTCCATGTCCTATCCCTGACCATTATAGATAGGAGCCTTGAGCATCCATAAAAAGAATTTGTACTTCAAATCAACACATATGCAAGGTGTATCCTTACAAATTATATATATATATATATATATATATATATATATATATATATATATATATATATATATATATATATATATAGGCTAGGAAGTGTGTGCCAACCGGTACATGTAACTTACGTGTACCGACCATTAAAAAAGCACATGTGGAGTATGTTGATAAAATACAACCATATGGATTGATTCAATGCTATATATTATATGTGTTTAGAATATCATAACCATATCTCATATAGATCATGAGATACAACAATATATCATTCAATGGTGTCTGTAATTTTTGCAACTTATCGCTGATTAAAAAATACACATTTTCTTTTGTTGGATGATTTATGAATATCAGATTGTGGTAATTTTTTGTACACACCTTACCTAAGGGGTATGTTTTACATCCATAAGGTTGGATTATTCAGTAGAATGTTACAATAATCATAAATGAAGATGGGTACATGTAAGCTACATGTACTCAGGTACACAATTCTTTTATCCACACACACACACACATATATATATGAGAATTTCTATATTATCCATCAGACGACCACAAATTAAGTTTAAACATGAGAACATTTCATTCAATTTTCAATTGTACTATTTACATTCAAAATCATGATTCAAGAACCATGTGTTTGCATTAAGAAAAGGTACATATCATCTAAAACCATCGTGGCATAACAATCATACATATTATAGTCATTTATAAGAAAATTTGAACTTCCATGTGGTCATATGAGACATGCCACTACAAGTATTTTGTAAAACATTCTCCTTGTTTAGTCCACTATAAGTCCTTCGCTATCATTTGCATCTTCCCTTCTAATTTGGAGGGTTTTTCCAACATCATGCATTAAGAAACAAAAAAACTATAATAATCTATGCTTTACATGTTCATAAAGTAATGATCAACATTATCTATAGAATAAAACTATGCCACATGTAATAGATAGAATTCTATTTCAAGTACATATGACACCCATATTTATTTTATTATTAAATAGTAGTCATGTATTTTACCTTGGATATCAACACATATGTGGTGCAATAAAGGTTTCTCTATATATGAACAAATATGTTCTGTTTCTTTTAGATGAAAGTACATGAGGGTGATATCCTTGGTTGAAGCTCCATAAAAAAATTCGATTTACAATACTACTATGATATGGTGTAGTGATTATAATTTGCAAATATATCTTACTAGAACACAAAATATGATATTGTATATTATCATGCTTTTTGTTGCATATATCCCTCTTATATTGGCATACAGGTTGAGAGTCGAACAAAATAGAATTAACCACATATCTCTTACCTCCTCATAAATGTTGACATCATTTGTCTTGCATGGCTACTGTCACTAACCATCTCTCTGAAAATGGGACCACTTTTAGTCCAATGCAAGCCTCTCTCCTAGCTGTTAGGATTAGCTTAACAATGCAATGTTTGTTTGGACGTCATAACTCATAGTGATTAACATTTCTGTAGGTACGAATCAATGTGAATAACATTAATCTAGTATTGCAATTCAATCTATGTTGTATTTTTCACTGCCAAACTAATAATACACAACATACAATTGTATAAGTAAAGTAATGTTGAATGTTTTCATCTTGCACTTACCTGGACCTTGGACCTTGGACCATTTATTATTGTTCCAAACACTATGTACTATGCAAGATGCTTTGAAGACCTTGGACCACTACCCCCACCATTGGTCCCGTCTCTATTGAGCCCGTAGGACTTGGAGTTGAAGCCATTACCGCCACACCTAAAGTATGTCTTCTTAGCTACAGAGGAAAAGCTCCCAGTGATCATATCATCTTCTTTGAGTGGTGAAGAGAAAGGAAAGTTACTCACTGTGCTAAAAAATCACCGAGCTGCATTTGGGTGGTCCATAGCTGACATAAAAGGGATCTCTCCAACCTTGTTCCAACACAAGATTTGGCTTGAAGAAGGAGAAAAGGGAATTGTTCAACCTCAGAGGCATCTCAATCCAATTATGACTGAGGTGGTGAAGAAGGAAGTCGTCAAGTTATCCCGCAGGTATAATCTACGCAATTTCTGATTCAATATTACTCCTACCCAGGTAGTTCCTAAGAAAGGGGGTATCACAGTCACTACTAATGCAGTTAATGAATTGATTTTCACTAGGCTAGTGACGAGATGGAGAGTGTGCATAGACTATCGCTGATTAAATGTAGCCATCCTTAAAGATCATTTCCCTTTACCTTTTATTGATCAGATATTGGAACGATTATCAGGCCATTCACACTTTTGTTTTTTTGACGGGTATTCCGGGTATAATCAAATTTCCATAGAGCCTAAAGATAAGGAGAAATCTACTTTCATCTGCCCTTATGGCACGTTCGCATATCGACAGATGCCTTTTAGTCTTTGTAAATCCCCTTCTACGTTTCAATGTTGTATGCTTGCCATTTTTTTTGACATGGTAGAGCGGTGCTTAGAGGTTTTTATGGATGATTTTTCTTTGTATGGGGAATCTTTCAATGATTGTCTATACAACCTTGACAGAGTGCTACAAAGATGTGAGGACACTCACCTAGTTCTAAACTGGGAGAAGTGTCACATGAGGGTAAGTGAAGGGATTGTTCTTGGAGACAAGGTGTCCAGCTGGATGTGGATCTAGTAAAGATTGAAGTCATCTCCACACTACCTCCATCGACATCGTTTAAAGGAGTACAGAGCTTTTTAGGACACACTGGATTTTACCGCCATTTTATCAAGGGTTTCTCGAAAATTACCAAACCATTGTCAGAACTTTTAGAGAAAGATGTTGAGTTTTCCTTTGATTAGTGTTGTTTAAAAGCTTTTGAAATCCTTAAAGAAAAACTAAGCTTTGTTCCTATTATATACGCTCTTGATTAGAGCCTTCCCTTTGAGCTGATGTGTGAAGCATCAGATTATGCTGTTGGAGCTTTGTTGGAACAACACAAAGACAAGACTCCAACTGTCATATATTATGCATCAAAGACTTTGAATGATGCACAGATGAATTACACTACTACTAAAAAAGAACTGCTGGCGGCAGTGTTTGCTTTTGAAAAATTCCACCAATACCTAGTTGGGGCTAAAGTGATAGTTTGGACTGAGCATGTTGCCATCAAATATTTACTACAAAAGAAAGACGCCAAACCCAGATTGATTTGGTGGATTCTTTTGCTGCAGGAATTTGACATTGAAATTAGAGACAAGGTAGGGGTAGAGAATGTTGTAGCCGACCATTTTTCTAGGTTAGAAAGGACAAATGAAAAAGATATAGCCATCCCCATTATTGAGGAATTCTCGGATGAGAAATTGTTTGCAATTAAAATTGAAGATCCTTGGTTTGCATATATAGTTAATTATCTAGCTTGTTAGGAATTGCCTATAGATTGGGGGTACCAAGAGAAAAAATAATTTTTCCACTCATTGAAGTTTTATATTTGGGATGACCTGATTCTTCTTAAGCAATGTAGGGATGGACTGTAAAGAAGATGTGTACCCAAATGTGAGGTAGAGAGCATCTTGTCACACTATCATTCTCTACCCACGGGTGGACACCATACTAGATTTAGGACTGCGACTAAAGTCTTAGTGTGTGGGTTTTATTGGCCTACCTTGTTTAAAGATGCTCACAACTTTGTTCATTATTATGACGCATGTCAATGTGCAAGTAATATCTCTAAGCGACATGAGATGCCCTTAAATGTGTTTTAGGAGTTTGAGATTTTTTATCTTTGGTGCATAGATTTTATGGGCCCATTTGTGTCGTCTAATTCCAATCTTTATATATTACTTATAGTTGAATATGTGTCTAAGTAGGTGGAAGCAATTCCAACCCGCACCAACGATGCACAGGTAGTGTGCAAGTTTGTGAAGGAATACATTTTCTACAGGTTTGGTGTCCCCCACCTAATTATTAGTGATGGTGGATCCCACTTCACTAATAGGAAGTTTGGAGCTTTACTGAGTAAGTATGGGGTGAAGCACCGAGTGGGTGCTCCATATCACCCACAAACTCAAGGACAAGTTGAGGTGTCCAATAGAGAGGTGAAGAAAATTTTGGAAAGGACGGTCTCAACCTATAGGACGAATTGGAGTTATATGCTAAGTGATTATCTTTGGGCTTATAGAACCTCCTACAAACCCCCAATATGAACAACACCTTTTAGGCTGGTCTATGGCCGTGCATGCCATCTACCCGTAGAGCTTGAACATAAAGCTAAATGGGCCATGATGAAGCTGAATTTCAACATAGATGAAGTGGGTAGAAAGAGGCTTTTGGAGCTTACTGAATTAGACGAGCTTAGGATGGATGCTTATGAAATCTCTAGGATATATAAGGAAAGGACTAAGAAAATTCATGATAGACACATTCTAAATAGGGTGTTTCTCCATGGTCAGAAAGTCCTCCTTTTTAATTCTAGGCTTAGGCTACATCCGGGTAAGCCAAGGTCCAAGTGGAGTGGACCGTTTGTGATTGAAAAAGTCTTCCCCCATGGTGTTGTGAACATTGTAGATGGGAACAGGTCATTCCTTATTAATGGCCAAAGATTAAAGTACTATCTTGGAGGGGAGGTAAAGACACAAATAGAGGAGCTGCAACTTTACACCGTTTCATAGATTCTTGCTCTAAGGACCGTCTAATCTAATGACATTAAATAATGATGCTTGTTGGGAGGCAACCCAATTTTTATTGCATTGTGTTTAGGTTCAATTTCCATTTTTAGTTGTTACTTTACTTAAATTTATGTAAAAATGGTACCTTGACTCATTTTTGGAGTGTACAAGGCTTAAAAGTCAGTATCACTGAGTTTATCAGTCAGTGGTACCGAAATGAGGTTAGCATTTTGTCCGCAACTATAGCACAAACTCGGTACCACTGACTCATCTGGTTGGTACCATCGAGTCTCTAAAGCTCTTTCAAGCGCTAACTGATAAGGTCTTAGTACTAATGACTTTTTAGTCAATACTACTGACTTTTGGATGTGCCCAGGTTCGATACATCGAGCCCAAAAATTCGAAAGCACTGATATTTTCAACAACTCAGTCCTACCAACCCTGATGTCGGTACTACCGACTCAACACGTCAGCAATCTGTGTGCTCGCGATCCAACAACCACGACATGCTTCATCAATCAGTCGGTGGTACCGATCCCTAACACCATTCGGTACTACCAACTTGGAGTCAGTACCATCGACTCGGGGCGATCTGCACCATCAACGTCATCAAATCATAAGCCATCAATGCAACCGACCACAGATTGTACTAGCCAACTCGGTACCACCGACTTGAAAGTTGGTAGTACTAACTCTGCCACATTCAACTATATAAGGAGGCGTGGTGGAGCCATTTTCTTCACACCCTCAACATCCACTCCTACATTTTAGAGCAAGGTTGCACTAGGCACTGACGGTCTTCCCAAAACTTCTATTCTCTCAACCTCCATCTTTCATCAATGACATGGCCCCTAGGAGAGGAGTTGTTCCCCCGTAGGGCGAGTTGGTTCCTCGGCCAACCCGCATCCAACACCCATATTTTGAGATCAAGAAGCTCTATGAGGAGTTGCAGATAAGGCAGATCATTCCAACGTGATATGGTGATTGCACATTGATCAAAATGGCGGGCTTTACTGACAACATGTGATGGGTATGTCGAAAGTAATTCATGGAGGGGGATAATCCTTTCTTTAGTGACTGAAAGACCTACTTGGATCTCATCCTGGAGTTCTTGGCATCGCTTGATGTTTCCGTCATCTCTGAGCAGAAGATAGGAGGTGAATGGAGAGAAGGAAAAGTCAACTTTTGCCTCTTCAACACCAACTATTCTATCATGCTAAGGGCCTTCAACCACATCTTCAACTGGGCTCATGTCCCAGAATGCTTGACTCCATATGACTTCAATTACAACTTGGCTTGGAAGTAGTTGACTGAGGTGCCGATAGGATTTTGTATAAACTGGAATATCAATTATGTTACCAATATTGAGCACCCTTTTGCTCGTATCCTTCACCACCTCTGCGCCAATACTATTTTTGCTTATTCTGGTCAAGCTCAAGGGAAGTTTCAAAAGGCAGACCTCTACTTTCTCTACAAGCTACTGGAAGGGGAGAATGTCAACTTTAGAGCCTTCCTTCTACTCCATATGATCTTTGTACGGTGCAATGTGACAAGAAAGGTGCCGATTTTATTTGGGGGTCTCACCACCCCCATTGCACTACATTTGCGCCTTGATTTGTTTACCCTTGTGCCATTATAGGATACAATGAAGGTGGATCTCCTACACTTCTACAAGGCACATCTCCTTCAATTCCTCCACAATATTCTATATGCACATTGCACGTGTCGAGGACTATTTCAGGAGCTGAGCCTCCCTGACCCTATCTTCAACTTGCGCGGGGTGAACCATCTCCAATGGCCACTGAACGAGGGGGAAGTAGAAGATCCACCCAGGGAAGAAGCTCAAGGTGACGATGAGGAGTACAACGGTGACAATAATGATGATGTTGAGGAGGTGGAGCCCACCATCCCCATCACTAGGAGGGCGGTCCCACACAAACGGGCCCGCACCTATGCTACCTCGACTTCCTCTGCCCCACCCCATTCCCAGGAGGAGCAAGACTCATACAACATGGCGGGTATGTACACCATGCTGTAGGAGATCCAGATTGGACAACAACAACATCAGGCGACGTTGGCCAGTATGCTGGACATTCAAGGAAGGTTGTACCAGAATCAAAAGGCAATTTATGAGAATGAATGCCTTCTCTTAGCCAACCAAGAGAATGTTCACATGCACCTACAGTAGATGGAGAAGTACCAAAAACCTTTCTTTGACACATACTAGAACTGTGGATACTTCAGGGAGTACCCACAACCGCTGCCAACGCCGCCTATGGACCTCTCATTCCAGGGGATGTTCCCTCCACACAACCCCAACATGCCGCATCTGCCATTCTAAGACCTGGTACCACTGTTCCACCTCTTCGGTGAGAGAATTGACTATGCGAACATAGTCATATTCAAGCTTGGGGGGTGCTGGGACATCATTTTATCTTTATTTTTATTTTTATTTTTATTTTTATTTTTATTTTTATTTTATTTTTATTTTTATTTTTAGTGTTTGTTTTATTTTTATTTGTGCAAGTGTAGGATCCATGTCTATCTAGTGTAATTGTGGAGTAGTAAATGCATGGTTTTGTTTTTGAATAAATTGTACTCTCTGTGTTGTTACATGAAAAAGGTCATATCCTTAAAAGCTTAAAATGCAAAATCTTTTTATAACACCACTTGAGGAAGTGTTTGAACTAGTCAACATTAGGACTTAGGTCATACATGAAAGTCTGAATTAACTCAGGAATGTGAATGATGAAGATGTTGAGCCCAAATTGACCAAACTGTAATGAAATATTAAATGAAAATATAATAAATAAACCTTTAGATCACCCTAAACACATGTCAATTAAGAGGGACACATCATAATATAATGAAATGTATTGTCTCTTAGTTGTGGGATTCCATTTGTTTTCCATTCATTTTTTACTCACCACCTCAAAAATTCATGAGTACTCCAAGTTATTTTCCTTGATTTCATTGCATGGAATGATAGGAAAATAATAGTTAGTTTGCTTTTATTTGAAAACGAAAGAAAAACATTGCATTTGTATGCATTAACTTTTGTCCATACCATCTTAGCTTGCATAACACAGTTCATGTATTTCATACATTTCAACATTGCATGCATATTTTCCTGAACATGTGGATTTTAATTTCAAGTTATGAAGCTAAAGTGTAGGGATATACCTCCAAGAAAAAAAATAAGAGAAAAAAAATCATGAAAGCAAGAAGCATAAAAATTAGCGTTGTTGAAAAAAGAAGAAGAAAATTGTTCAAAAGAAACAAGGAGAAAGTATATCCCGCATGTTTGTTTTAGTGATGATGTAATCCACATGTGCATTCTTTTGAGTTGTCAAACAATCTCAACTTGTTCATACATGCATCATTTCATAAAAAGAAATTTTCTTTTTAGGCATTAGTATTCATGCATGGCATTCTTTTCATCCATATAGGCTCATTATTCTCTATGCATAAATAGGTTGGATGTACTTATAAATTTTCATTTGCCACCCATCTTGAATCATTAATTTTTCTTATTGGTAGGCCACTCTAAAGATTTATCTCCTCATTCATGATTATACGGAGATCTACTTCCAAGTAGTTGGTAGTTAAGAAAGAGAGCAATTTAGTGTAGGAAATCACACAATACACCAAGTGAATGACTTAGTAATTATGATGTTAACTACTTTCTTGATAGTGTCATTGACTAAAGGTGGACATGTTTTATGGAAGTTTTTGGTCACTTTAGAGTAGTTATCAGTTTAGTGGTTAGTGAAGGCCGGTTTAGGGTTCTGCAGGTGGATATGATTAAGAAAGGAATGCATGTGTTATGTCCTTTTGCTGACTTTTATCAAACATATCTGAGAGAGTGTTCCTCAAGGACGAGCAACATTTAAGCTTAGGAGAGTTTGATGCATGTGTTTTTAGTCATTATTTCAGGCACATTTTTCCTTGATTCCATTTGTAGATTAGTCATTTATTTGATTTATTATGCATGAAATGGCATAGATGGCCTGTTTCTATTAAATGCATCAAATTATATGATTTTAACTATTTTATGTAATACTTTACACATCCCAAGTACTTATGTTGTTTTTGTGTATTTTCAGGTACAAGGAAGTTCCACAGACTCAGTGCTACTGACCTGGTAACAGTCGATGGTACCAACTTGACGTCGGTAATGGACCTGGTAACTCATCAGAGTCAGTGCTACCGACAACCTGAGTCAGTGGTACCGAAATAGCATCAGTAAACCCCATCATGATTTGAGAAAACTCAGTGCTACCGAGGTAACATCAGGGAGGTGGTTCGTAAATCACAAAACTCAGTGCTATCGAGTCCACTCAATAGTACCTACATGATCGGGATTGCACGACTAAACCTTAGTGACTTTATACCACCGACTCACCTAGTCAGTACTACCGAGTCTACCTGAATCAGGCCATATGCAGATTTTACTCTAATCCAACGGTGGATGTTATTTTCATACCCAAAGTGGCTTCTATAACTTAGGGGATGATGGCCAGACAAAAGGAAGAAGCCATTTTCATTGCACGACAACCAGAGAGAGAAGAGAAGAACCGAGGACTAAAAGCTTCAACTGAGGAGATCTGAGCACCTCCGGAGGACGATTCTATAGCTAGAAGATAGTAGAATGCACGTATGACGAAGGGGATCTTTCGGACTGGCAGATATTCAGGGGTTACCTTAGTTTCTTAATGTTCCAAACATTTTTCTTCTTCCTTTCCATTTATTCATCTATGAAAACCATGCAAGGCTAAAAACATTTATTTCTTAGGATCCGGGAGTAGCCTAGATATACATTGTAATTGATTTCTATGCATTAATATCAATTTTATCTCTTTTTACTGGATATAAATCTATAAAAGCTTTGTGTTCTACTTGTGCTTGATCACTATGACTGGATTAATGGATGCTTAGTCATCTTGAGAGAGGGATTAAGGGTTAAAAAGCATAGGTTTACCCATGTACTGTGTCCTTTGGGAAAAGTGGAGTGTAAACGGGAGGAGAAATCCATAGAATCATCATAAAATATCTAACTAATCAACCAATAACTGCGGAAGTGGGATTGACATTAGATTAGGTAGTGAATTACACTACGGGAGCAGGTAATTTTGGCTATAGGCTCCTTATCCAGGGATTGAGATTATAGATATTAGTGTGTGAGGTTAATTATTACTGTTATCTATGGTGAAACCAATGTCTCAAGGAATTCATTCCATCTTTGATTAATTCAACCTTAAATTCCTTTTGTTTCTTTATTAGTTCTTTAACTCAAACCAATTCAACCTTTTACAACCGGCTTAGCTGATTTGAGTGCAGTTAGTAGTAGTCTACTGGAGAAATGCTTTCCCGTATTTGACTCGGGCCTCACAAGGCCTTATTACTTCGATACGTTCACTTGCGTATTACACATAGTAAACCCGTGTCATACACCTTGGAGATAAAACAAAATTTGATCAGGGTCTTACTCCCTAACAATTTGGTCCTGACCTATACTTGATTATGTTCTAGTATAAACTATCATTTGATAAAAATCTAGCTTTAGAAAGTATTTGTTTACCTCCCAAGGTAACTCCTTCCCCTACCAAATTTAGAAAAGTTTTAATAGTAACATTATATTTCATTAAGAAAAGGATTCTCCTTAATTAATCCCTTATATATCCCAAACTTGGTGTCCAAGTCAAAAATATATAATTACCAAATAGATTATCTAGGCCACAAGATGTCTTTGAATTTTCTTGATTTTCTCCCACAATCTATAACTGGATTGTCTATTCTGTAAATTATCTTGAGTAATTATCATGTGTAGGAAAATACTTAATTTTCCTATTTTGTATCCTGAGACCCATATGTAAACCTTGATTAAGAAAACTTTTGTAATTCATATCTCTTTCTCATCTTTACTCTAATTGGTCCAAAAAATTGGATACTTCCTTTATAATATCATAATCAGGTATTAATATAGGTTTGGTCTCAAAGGAATGCTTTTAGATACTCTTTTCTCTTTATTTAAATAAGGGAACAACAATGATTGTTACAAGTAGGACTCTCATCCCTATAGGCTTCTTGGAGAAACCTTTTTCTATGAAAATTGGAAGAAAACTCGTTAATAACTTTTCAAAATTTAATCTAATTTTTGGAATTTGTTGGGATAACCTTTATAGTCAAAACTTGTTCTTTAAGGTTTTTTTTAATTAATTACTCACAACTCATGAAAAGTCCTTTTTATCTTAAATTCTAAAATTCTCTTAAATTTCTCATTATATTCAACTATTCCAAAAGTCAGACCGAGATATCTTTATTTGATGCCTCAAAACTTGTGATGTTATTAATGTCTAGATAATTATTTAAGTTTCACAATATTTTAGAATCTCTTGGAAACTTGAATATTATGTCATATTTTATTTATCTAACAAAATATAAAGTCATGATCCTTTATTTATGCACAAATTCCTTTTATTACTTAAATTTGTGCAACAAGAACCTATTTATAAAGAAAATAGTCTCATGGACCTCACTTGGGCCATGGGTTGAACCTATACCTCAAAGATAATATTATTATTTGCTTATTAAATTAAACCTTATATACATAGAATTTAAACTTATCGTGAGGATCTTACATGTTCTCTCTACATCCATCACCTCAATATCACCTTGTTTTTCCATGCCACATCAACTTGTAAAGTTACTTTTTCCCCACCTGAACTCCCAATACCACTCCTCCCTTTTGTGTAAGTCATGCGTAACATGTTGTCTTTATGAGGAGATCATTTCTATTTTTGTAATGCATATCCTAAATATCCATGTGCCATGTCCAATAGTTTGAAATGCATTGCGATGTTACATGTGGCATGTGCACCCATCAGGAGGTTTCCTTTTTATAATTTGTCACTGAGAGTAGGGCTGAAAAAACAAAACCCCACCCAAATGACCCGATCCGAACCCAAATTTTTAAAGGAGGTTAGGGTCTAAGATTTTTTGATCCGATCCAAAATTGATCCTAACCTGAAGGACCCAAAATTGATGAGGGACGATCTGGGTTTGGACTTTAGAGACAAATTTACCTAGTTGACCCAAAATTCACAATTATATATTCAAATAAAACTACAAACACTAAATTTATTCATGCCTAATATCATGTGAAATTACTAATCCAACACTCATGAAGTTTATTTTGACAATTCTACATAATTTTGTATTGGTTGCTTGTATGATTGACTATGCTAATTGTTTTATGAATTTGTGTGAAAGACTCTCAGAAAAACTAAAATAAGCTTTATATGTGTTTCTCAATCACATTGTAGGTTTGTTTACATTTAAAATTGTTGATTACACTTTTTAATTATCAATCATTAGACAAATCATAGCATTTTAAAGAACATTCTCTTAGTATTTGGATTTACCAGTCATACATGATTGACCTGAAAATGTTTGCGATTTGAGTTAGGGTCAAGGGTCTCAACCTAAAAATCCATCTTTTGTTAATTTAGAATCTAGTGAATTTTTTTTGACCCGAAATGACCCAAAATAAAATATGATCAACCCAAACCTGATTTCCACCCCTAACTGAGAGTATTTGAACCCGGTGTTCTTATCACATAAAACTCACCATGTAGAGTAAATATTGTTGACCTAGAGGTTATACATTGTCTATATTTTGATAATGACTTAACCATTCCATTCATATGTATCTAATATGTGTGTTCAAGATTGATTTCAGGCTTTAGGTACATGAAAAGGATCATATTACACAAGCCCAAGCTTGTCCAAGTTCAAGTCAAATGCAATGCAAGTGTGCTATTAAGGAAATCACTTCAAACATCCTTAGAAGAATTTTGTAATCACCTGTATTAATGATATGACTTGTAACTAAGATGAGAAAAATATGTGGGACACTTAATACCAAGTTTTAATCACTTTTTAGCCAAATTATAAAATCGATCATAGGCTGGTGATCGGTCGAGTTACAATCTCGACCGATCCCATGGATTGATTTTCTAAAGATAGCCATCAGTCGAGTTGTGCATTCACATGACTCGACCGAATGACTTACTGACCAAATGTGGTTTTGGCTGATCGATCGAGTTCCCCAGAACAAACTTGACCAATAGTTTGAAAATTGGGTTTGTCTTTTAGTCGATCGGTCGAGTTACCTTTATTGAAACTCGACTGAATGTACTGTAAGGAAAATGTAGAAAAGTAATTATAACAGTTGGTGACTTATTTGGATGAAAATAGATCTCTTTCCTTGAGTAAAAATGGCTATATTTCAGCCTTAAGTGTTCCCCAACTCAAAGTAGCACCCCCATCTATAAATAGTACCCCTTGGAGTTCATTCCAAGTTTTCTCATTCACTACATTCAAGGTCCTTTCTATAGTTGAGTGTGCTACTACTCCTTGAGCCCCTTTTTCTCTCTAGTTTACACTTCATTTTGTTATTTGTGAGTGAGTTAGGTTTATTGTAAGAGAGCTCCAACCTTGTGCATGTAAAGCTCTCAATCTTCTACTACTTCCCTATCCCCTTCCTACATGAAGAAAAGGTGAAGCAAGCCCCATCGAGTGAAGAAGGAGCTGTAGTTGGTCCTCTTCAAGGCTATTGAAGAGGTGGTGATCTTCAATAGTTGCTCATTCACTTCATTCAAGGTCCTTTCTATAGTTGAGTGTGCTACTACTCCTTGAGCCCCTTTATCTGTCTAGTTTACACTTCATTTTGTTATTTGTGAGTGAGTTAGGTTTATTGTAAGAGAGCTCCAACCTTGTGCATGTAAAGCTCTCAATCTTCCACTACTTCCCTATCCCCTTCCTATATGAATAAAAGGTGAAGAAAGCTCCATCGAGTGAAGAAGGAGATGTAGTTGGTCCTCTTCAAGGCTATTGAAGAGGTGGTGATCTTCTCTAAGTGAAGGAGAAGGCAAAGGCTGAAGATCCAAGTGGATAAGCAAAGTTCTTCAAGGAGGAAGACTTGAGCTTGAGTGGGTAAGACCTTGGTGAAGGCTGAAGACTCAAGCTAAGTGGGTAAGTTCCTTGGTAAGGTGGATATCTCCTTATGGTTGGATGGGTAAGTCCTTTGGTGGTCTATTACTGTAAATCTCTTATTGGTGATAATATAGAGAAAAGTACTTGTAATGTCCAAGAGGTTGACCTCTCTAGGTAGTTGATAAATGTGTTTTCATCATTTTTATGTACATCTTTTAGATATATTTTTAGGATTGTTATGTTATTTATTTTCTTAGTTTTATAATTAATTGTATTATATTATATTTTTCTCTTTAAGTATAATTTTAATTATGTTTTCTTGGGTTTTTGTAGGAAATAGAATAAATATTCTTGGAGTATAATTGTACAATTTGTAGCAGTCTTGTAATTAATGTATACCGGTCACCAAAAGTGCCATAACTCTTGTATCCAAAGTCCAAATTGAGTGCACAAGTATTCATTGTAAAAGAAATTTAATTTCCTAAAAGAATATCCTATTATTTGGATCGCTTTTATGCTTTTTATAGGAGAGAAATACGTTAAAAATTGCTGATGTGGGAATTTGCATTGACGAGAGTTACATGGTCAAGACAATTGAAGCCAATCAAATTTCTATTGACCAGATCCAAAAAATTCAAAAGGACGACTCCCTCTCTTTTTCCCCCTCTTTTTTGGGCAGCCTACCCTCTCCTTCTCCTATAAAAGAGGGGAGATTCTCCATCTTTCACATCATCTTTTGTATCATCTTTGTACGGGATTTCTGAGCCATCTTCTTGTGTTCTTATGTTATTACGTTCTTTCCATCAATAAAGATTAGTTTTTACAAGCTAAGTGTTTCCTTCAATTGTTGTTCTTTTACTTTACTCGTTTAGATCTAGTTTCTTCTTCCTCTTATTCTTGTGTGGACTGGAGCAAGGGATTAAACGTCAGCCATTTCATTGACTCTAGCCTAAGGAAATATCCTTTAGTAAGACTAGACTATGGCTAGAACTCTTCTTCCCCCCGTCTTCCTTTTCTCCACAAGCATGAGTGAGTAGTTCTCTATCGAGGTAAGGGGAATAACCTCTTAGACATGGCTTTATTGACTTTTCCATAAAAATGATTCTAGATGGCCTTTGGGTTTGATAACTAATTGATCTATCAAAGTAATTAATTGGTTTGATCAAAAGTTAATCCATATGTATATGACCGTAGAAGTTCAGATTTAGAACAACAAACCCAATTGCATAGGAGTTTTGAAATGACTGTGGATCTTCTTCTTTTAGGATGATGAACTAAGAAGTATGAACACCAGGACCAATGGGCTCATGTGGAGTCCATCTTTATTAGATTTTTATTAATTCACTTGCCTTCATCGAATTTGTCATTTTTAAGGATGAGTTTGTTTTTGCCTAGGCTAAGGTGGTGAAAACCCCTAAAGCCTCGATTCTCATCTCTTGATTTAATCATCACTTGCTTTTACTTTCTTTAATATTTAGTCTTTTCATTCATAATAGTTTTCTTGTGCTAACAACAATCTTGATTTTCCTTGTGACAAGGCAAATTTATATTCTTGTTAAGTGCATTTTCATTCCTGCATTTCTTTCTTAAGTGTCAATCATCAACCCCCAAACTCGACTTTTAATTTCTGTTCCAAATATGAAAATATAAAAAATAAATAACAAGTTCATCAAACAATTGGGTTTAGATTTAACAATCTTAATAAAGTTGTCCTGTGGGATCGACCCTTTCTATACTAGCCTTATCGAAAAGTTGAAAAATGATTAAACTCTAGGATAATTATCTTAGTGATTGTAAGTGTACTTTGACGCATTAATAGTAGTGGACTGACTCATTTCTAGTTTGAAGTGTGGAACCACTCTATATCCTTTTGTCAAGTGCTTGCTATCAATCTCTCTCATCCTTGCTATGCTTGTTAGATAGGACTTCAAATTGACATCTAGCTATTGTTCTAAAATTGATATAATTTGAAGGTATAATCTGTTTTGTGAGAAATTTTGTATCTCTATTCACCCCCCTAGAGCCCTTAGATCCAACAAATACCAGATAAGACACATAATGGCAAGTTACCCACATCTATCAGCACCATGAAATGTCATCGTAATGCTAATTATCAATTGACGTGTCTGTCACAAAAAAAGTCCTATATCATACTTGTGAACTAAGCATACGTCTTTTTGTTAAAAGTATATACTATCTATTTATTACTATTTGGGTTATGTAGAATGTAGTGAAACATTGTAAGTCACATATATTATTTAGGGTAAAAAACCAAAATAGCACACTTTAATAAAAATATGTACTAAAATAGTACCAATGTCATCTTAATTCCCGAAATAGCCCACTTTCTGGGAAAAGCGCCAATAGTTTTGGCGTATTACTGTTTCCAGGACCAAAAGTGCCAAAAACATGGCGTTCAGTTGAAAGCTCCCAAAATTTGGCGTTTTCAGGTGAAAGCGCCAAAAATTAGGCGTTTTCATGACATCTTGCGGCGTTTTATCCTGTACAGTATATCCTGTTCGGGTGGGCGATGGTCTTGAGCAAGTAATCCATCCCCCACCGAAGTGCTTCCCATGCCTTGTCCATCTCCTGCTGCCCTCCTCCGAACTCCACGATCCCCCATGCCAGCATTGTTGTAGTGAACGCCATGGGGAACCCGAACTTGCCGTTGTCCCCTGCGTCATAGTACCCTCCGACGAGGTCGACCCCTGCTTCCACGCTATCGTGGAGGCCCGAGTCCCCTCTCCAGTGGAGCCTTTGGGTCGGCAGTAGGCGGCCGGAGCGCTGGCCCTCGAAGAAGAGATTGGATTTGGACAGGGCGTCGACATAGTCGTGGGCGGCGATGGTGGTGGAAAGAGGGGAAAAGAGGAGGAAGATCAGGAAGGTGGCGGGCAATGTGGGTAGTGAGCGGTGTGTAAGGGTGAGGCGGGTCATTGTGGAGAAGTTGGTTGGGGGAGAGGAAGGGCGCGCTGGGAGTGAGGAGTGAGTCCCTGTGGTGCTGGCCCGTCCGGCCGGGTGGAACTAATGTGTTAGTTATGGAGTATGATTCCACATCCTCTTTACTTTTACCACTTCGGATCAGAGCATGTCTCCCATACAGGTCTGTCTATACTCGTCGCTGCCCTGCCGGAAGACTCCAGCCGTGCTGGCTCAAAATACGCATGCCATGCTGGTGGTATCACAAATGGCTACCGCGGCGGCAAAGAGGTAGGTGTAGGAACCGGAGACATAGGGTGTGCAGCTACCCTCTGGTTCTTGCTCCTCTTCACCCGCCTTCGCCTGCTTCCCCATCAACTGTGCTGCTTACCCAAGTAATTCAGATATGTAACAAACATAAATAACATCTAAAACAACCGAGGACTCCTTCCAACTCAGCGGAGATGTAGCTCACGCTGCTCAACTCAATTTACCAGTACAACACCGCTTTCTCTAGGAAATAGTAAAACGCCTACTGTTTGGCGCTTTCACATGAAAATGCCTAATTTTTGACGCTTGCACCTGAAAACGCCAAATTTTAGGCGCTTTCAACTGAAAACGCCAATGTTTTGACGCTTTTGGTCCCAGAAACAGTAAAACGCCAAAACTATTGGTGCGTTTTCCAGAAAGTGGGCTATTTCGGGAATTAAGATGACTTTGGTGCTATTTTAGTATATATTTTTATTAAAGTGTGCTATTTTGGTTTTTTGTCCTATTATTTATTGCTGCATTTAACTGTTTATATGTATGATTCACTTCATCTACACCTATGTATTCTTCTTATTTTTAATTTTGTTAATGTACTTGGGGGCAATTTTGTCTCGTAGTTAAATCATTGGTGTAGTCAACAACTATTTAACTGGCCAATAGGTACCCAGAAGATTATTTTGAATTCTGGATTGACGAGTAAGGGTTTTTTATGATTCTTTAAAAGAAAGAGTTACATGAGATTTCGGTACGAGGAGAGGGTATCGAAAAAAAAAACTCTCACTTTTTCCTGATGAATCATGTTAGGGCTAACATTCAATTACAACCAAATTCTCTCACAAGAAAAGCGCAGTAATGACACCATATCATCTGATGTATTGCGTGCCAGCTAGATGACCAGCCTGTGACACCGTGGGACGAATTTAAGACGGAGAGATGAGATTCTCAAGTAGAACCATCACATTGTTTGACAAACAGTGGATGTGGGCTCAAGAGTGTGGGTCGAAACAACAACCGGTGGGACCACGGCCCCACACGATTTTCAAATATTATTAAATATAGTAGTGTAGAATTCGTGCTGTAATGGCACACTTATGTCTTGTAGCTCAAGTTTATAATGGTATGGACCGTATGGTCATTCCGTTAGGAAAAGATTGACCAACGGGAGTTTCTTCGTGTGATAAGGCGCCGACCATTTCGAATGTGAATCATCACTACTCTATACAAGGAGGAGTGCAATAGACACACTTTGAAATAAATTGGAGAAATAAATCAAATTCGGTGGTACATTAATGGCCTACTAAGCCCCGTCTGGCAATGTACCGGGGAAAACACTTGGGTTAAGTTGGTCATGTTGATGGACATTCTCAGTCCGGATTGAGTCGAGTCTCTTTTTGATAACAAAATTGATCCCGATATATGTCACATCAGTGTTACAACATAGGCCAATTCTAAAAAATAGGAACAAAAACTTGAATTGAATCCTGAATGGGGATTGAAATTGAACTGGCCTCATCAATCCAATTTTAGCTCATATGTTGCCAAACACAAATTGGATTGAAATACAATCACATAGCACTCTTGCATTAGTTTACAAAAGACATAGTCTGATCAGTGCAATGCAAAATGCAAGTTGATAGTCTGTAACAGTCTAACTTTTTGCATGCATTTGCCTAGTGTTTTGCATAATAGTTGTGTATACTTGATAATTGTTATTTCTAAAAATGTATATCGAAATAATATATACTGACTACATACCAACATAGTCAATAACTGCCAAAAATAAACTACAAAACTTAATTTTTTGCATAGTCGTGTGGCGTTTGTGATTCTCTATACGTTTGTGTGCTACATTCATGTAAATGTGTGCCACTAAAATTATATTAAAATACCAGCCAACAACGCCGTGACAACTTATATGGTTTATTATAGTTTTTTTGTATATAATTGTGTAATTTGTTATATTCCATGTGTATAAATTGTTTGTTCTGCTTATATAAAATAAATATGGCGTAGTGTGTATGTATTTCCGGTATTAACGTGGGAGTAAAAGAGGTGGCACGAATCATTTTCCTCGCATAAATACCATATAAGTTAGTATCTTTCATGTATATAAACTTGTTTTCTAAGATACTATCTGCAATTAAGAGATCATTCCATTCAAAAGAATAACTAAAATAAAGATTAAGCATATATTATGGTTTGATATTATCAAATGAACATATCAAAACACATAACAAAGATGAGGGTGACACTATGTGATAACTCCTATTAGTTTTATCTCATAAACTATGCATGAAATACATACATGGAAAAGAAACAAGCTAGTCATATCTTATGGGATTGGAAAAATCTTCTAAATTTTATTCTTCATTATTACATGTTCAGTGTATTTTATTGGAAGTCATCGTTCTGGAGATTTTATAACAATTATTCAAAAAAAGCTACTCAATTTCTATTTTATTTATTTATTTTCAATATTTAAGTGCATGTGTTATCGATATTACTATGATTTTTAGATATTTTAGTGATAAAATGATAGTTACCAAATTATGTCTCTACCATGACAAGTTTGATGTATCTATACAACAAAATGGAGACGAATCACACGAGCGTTAATCATTACTACAATCATATCTTCAAGATTGAAAGGAGAGAAGCACATTATTATAGAATTTCAAGTTGTATAATGCATAAATTGTATTACATTTCACATTTTGGCCCTAAATAGGGAGACATTTTTCATTGGCCTCTATTTTCTTATAATTATATGGTTACTAATATTTATATCTTCACAACCCCACCCTAAATTTTGTTCTCCAAGATTTGTCACAATGGACATCATCTAAGAATATTGGCTTCATGTGTGGTGACAAAGTGATGAGGCGAATCTTAAGTCGTATCATTATCAAATACTTGAATTGGAATCTCAAAACTAAACAACCCTATGGCTCCCATGCCACTAGCCTTCTTCATCACTGTGATTCCATTTGGATGATAGTTGACAGGTTGACAAAATCAACTCACTTCTTTCCAGTTAAGACGACCTATACAACATAGAAGCTAGCACATATATATGTTAATGAGATAGTTCGTTTTCATGGTATCCCAGTTACCATAGTGTCTGACAGAGGTCCTTTGTTTACTAGTCATTTTTGGGAACGTTTGCATACACCATTGGGGACACAACTGAGATTCAATACAACTTTTCATCCCCAGACAGATGGTCAGTCAGAGAGGACCATTTAGATCTTGGAGGATCTGTTGAGAGCTTGGGTCTTGTAGTTTCTTAGGATTTGGGATGTCTACCTGAGTTTGATAGAGTTTGTATATAAAAATAGTTGCCAAAGGAGCCTAGACATGGCACTATATGAAGCCTTATATGGGAGACGTCGTCAGTCACTGTTGTGTTGGTAGGAGACAAGTGAATATCAGCTTTTGGGTCTTGAGCTAGTGCAACCGACTATACAGAATATCAATGTGATAAATTAGCAGTTAAAGGCAACCTAGGATAGACAAAAATCTTATGCTGAGATCTGTCTCAAACCCCTTGAGTTCTAAGTTGGAGATCATGTGTACCTTAAGGTTTCTCCTTGGAAAGGTGTGTTAAGGTTTGGTAAGATGGGTAAGTTGCCTCCTAGGTATATGGGACCTTACCCTATTATGGCAGGTGTTGGGAATGTGGTGTACATTTGGAGTTACTACCATAGTTGCATAGGATACACCCTATCTTCCATGTTTTCATGTTGAGGAAGTGTCATCCTAGTATAGAGTTGATATTGCAACTGGTGGAAGTTGTGTTGGAGAAGGACGTGTCATATGTTGAGGGTCCTATGTTGATCTTGGATAGGAGGGTGAAGAAGTTGAAGAAGAAGGATATAGTTCTTGTTAAGGTTTTGTGGAATAATTGTGGTATGGAGGAAGCCACTTGGGAGTTGTAGCACGAGATGCATATAAAGTACCCATCTTTGTTTGTGTAGGATTTTGTGGGTAAAATCCTTGTTAGGGGTTCATGGTTGTAAGACCCCTGACCTTGCTTTTTGGTTAATCTTGCTTTCTTAGCATTATTAGATAATTTAAACCTTAATCTAACCTTATGATGTGTTGATAACATGTGACATGCTTATGTTTAAGGTGGGTCCAGTTTGGATACTATTTGAGCTAGTTATGCATATATGTGCTTGTTTTGGACCAAAATGTAATTTACCCATGTTTATGGTTTTTCTTGCAATTTGTTGCATGCATGTTGTGCCTAACATGTTTTTACATCATGTTGGAGAGAGTGGTGCTTTGGGTCATCTTGTTATACTTTGGTTTGATGTGATGATATAATGTGTTGAGGATTAGAGTTTGCTTGGATGCCCTAAGTGGATGGTTGACCTTGAAGTATGTTTGACCGATGGTCGCCAAGGATATTTTGATCCATTATTCTTAGTGGTCAATGATATTTTTTGTTTACCCTTTGGTCTTGATGGTCGATGAGGCATGTAACCCCTCTAGGTCCCCAAGAATCTAGGGTTAGCAATTGTTGAGTTTTGATCACCTTGGTCTTGAAAATCTTCAACGGTCATTTGGTTTTGTGAGCATCTTGGTCGCCAAGGATCTTCATTAGTCGTGTGCTTTCTGTACCATGTTTTTCACTGATTTTTCTTAGTTTTAACATCCTAAGTTACATGCTTTATTGTGGTGCTTGCATGGATGAGTTTTGGTGGACACATGACATGTTTAGTTGGACACCTAACCTTCCTTCTCTCTCTCCAACCCTTAGTTATATAAACCTCTCTCCTTGCATGCAACTAAATCCTTTGAATCATCTTTCTCTCTTCTCTCTCTCTTGGATATCATGCCCTTTTACTTGGAGGTGAAGGTGGAGCTCAAGCTTGGCGAAGGTGGATGATCCCTCTTGCATGTTGATCTAAGGTTTGGAGAAACCCTTCTTGTGATCATCTGGTCATATATTTGCTCTTCTCTTTGGTCTTAGTAATTGATGTCCCTCTTGATCTTTGTTTTCTTTTTGTCCTACTCTTCTTCCTTCTCTTTTTGACTGAATCCATGATTCTCCATTGTTGTGCTTGAGTTAGAGTTTGGAGATCATCTCTTTTCTTACTCCTTTGACCTATGGTTTGCTCTCTTTTGGTGGTGGAGTTCGCTTGTCTGAGAGTGGTGATCAAGCTAGGCTTTTATCTCTCTTTCCTTCAAGTTTCCTTACTGTTGGAGTTGCTCCATCATCTCTAAGATGAGTTATATAACTTTCTTCATTGTTATTACTTACACTAAACTTGTACACGCATGATCTACAATAAAAATGTAGTGAGATAATATCTTTGATCTAGGGATATGCTTGTCTAAGAGTGGTGATCAAGCTAGGATTTTATCTCTCTTTCCTTCAAGTTTCCTTACTGTTGGAGTTGCTCCATCATCTCTAAGATGAGTTATATAACTTTCTTCATTGTTATTACTTACACTAAACTTGCACACGCATGATCTACAATAAAAATGTAGTGAGATAATATCTTTGATCTAGGGATATGCTTGCATGGTGATTCTTGAGTAATATACCTCCTTAGATGAACCCTAATTTTGTACATGAAAATCTATATTTGGTAATGGGGGTTTTAGATGCATGCATGTTTGTGGAAATGTGGATTTTCTCTCTCTCAACTTATGGTTCGTTCTCTTTCGTGATGGTTGTCTTTTAGGGTTTTGAAGTTGATCTTCTTCTTGTAGTTTACATCTTAATGGATTTTTGTTTTCAAGGTGATGACCAACCTATTTTGGATTCTATGTGTTCACAAAGTTTTTTTCTCTCTCTCTCTCTTCAGGTGGTCTCCAAGAATGTTGACGATTATGGTCTCCAAATGTTGAGCCATGTGGTTGCTAAGTTTGGTTTCTCTATGTGGTCAATGAAGCTTGCTCTCCACCATTTGGTCCCTATGTATGATGATGGATTCACATAGGTCTCCAAGGACATGTTTACTCTTCGGTTCCCAAGTTCATGTTCTTCTTTGATCGATGAAGTTACTTGCCTAACTGCTTGTTGAAAATGATCATTCTTCAACGGTAGATGAAGGGTTGAACCCTAATGTCTTTAGTCTCCAACCATGCCCATTCTTCAACGGTCGATGATATGTTTTGACCTATGTGGTCGCTAAGGTAGTCTGACCTATCTTCAGCGGTCAATGACACCACCTACCCTATGTGACCGATGATGTTTTTTGGTCTACTTGGTCATGGTGTGTTGTTGACTATATGTTAATGGTGCTTGACCTAATTGCTTCCAATATTGTTGGAGATGGTGGTAATTAGGGTTTATCTTTAATTACTAATTTTAAACCCTAATTTGGTTACCATGTTGAATCTAAATAATAACTCAAGTACATGATAATCTTGCTATGTGTTCATTCCAGTTTCAGGTGTTTCTAGATGATGAAATGAGTATTCCATTGATGGAAACTCAGAGTGCATATTATTGAGTATTTGAGTGCAAGTGACAAAGTGTAGTTGACATATTGATCCCAAGGTTTTGAGGATGTCTATGATCATGCCTTAGCCGAAGAATGACTACGGTCGTATCTCAGTATATATGTGATGTGAATGAGGACAACTGCAGTTGTACCTCAAATGTTTGGGTTTGTATACCCTGCTTTCACTAGTACCATGGCCTCTTAAGGATGGATTAGGTTGTTCATTAGTTCTGAGACCTATATGTCAAGGGTGGACTAGGTTGTTTTATAGCTTGACTTATATGTCATTGTGGCAAACTCATACTGACCATGGGAAGATGAGATCTGAGGAATCTGACTCTCCTACAGATCTTGTATTACACTGATTTTGACTTAGCAGTGTCAGTTAAAATTTAGTGGTATACCTCAATTCCTCAAGGCATTAATAAAAGTGTAACATAGTCATGTAGTATATCTATTTAGGGTTAAAAACACTTCACATTGGATGTTAATCCTTACTCTTTTTCTATACTTGTTAGTTACTATATGATGTAGTAAGAGAAATTGATTGTTCAATAGATGATGGACTTGCATGTTCTGTATATTCCTTCTAGTCATATACGTGGTTATGCCTATTTGATTAGTTTGCTTAACACGTCTAATCTGTTGGAATAATCTAATATGCTTTAACTGCTTAATCTATTTAAATTATTTATTTAGATGAATTTGTTCATCGTTGTTAATAATATACAAGTTGTAATCAATAGTTGTTGTTTGAGGGTTATATCTTTTGTTGGGACATGGGTCTCACCTTATGGGTCACCACATCTTTTGAGGTGGTCGTCAACTATGTTGGCAGGATTGTTCTGTTGAGGAAGAGCAACTTGGAAATCAGTAGACGCAGAAGGTTGCATAGCTTCTAGTTGTTGTAGTAGAGTCCTAGTATCATCCATGTACTCTCAGGTCTGGGAAGGGATGCATTTTGTAGGTGTTGTATATCAATGCGTGACTTTTGGTAGTTTGCCTATGTTTGTATATGTGGATTGTATATGTTGAACATGATCTTTTGTAACATGTTGTGGCCTCAACCACTGAATAGATGTAAATACCTAGTGTGGTATGTGATATGTTGTAGGTTTATGTGCCTTTATATAATATGTTTATTAACATAGTGGTAATATGAAATTAGTTTTAATTTACATTTTCTTTCTGGTGATATGATGTTTAGCTATTGATGACATATTTTTCTTTTTAAATTTATCCCATTCGGTGTGGCGGGGTGTCACACTGATATGTTGTATCAGAGCTCTAGGTTCACTGAGTCTACATGGACATAGGACTAGGTTTGTGTTTTTTCTTGCATAATACAACATATCTAATCATAGCTTATGCTTATGTAGAAGATACGTCCTGGGAACACAAAGAACATGCTGAGAGTAGGTGGTGCCAGGAGGTGGTGCCAGGAGGCAGACACATGAGGATAGAGTGTCGGTGACGGGGCTGGAGTAGCCCACGATCCCTTAGTTTGACCCAATAATCATGGCCAATCTAGCATTTCAGTCCATGTCTGGACAGTTGATGACAAAAACTACATGTATGGTGGATAGAGTGTCCATACCCCAAGCTAGGGCAGTCGTCCGTAATGCAGAATTCCAGGGTTTTGGGAAGACATTTGAACGGTTGAGGCGTGTTGGAGAAGTTGAGTATGTGGGTACAACGGACCCAACAAATGTAGATATGTGTTTGACAGAGCTTGAGAAGGCATTCACGATCCTTAATATCCTATAAGAGGACAAGGTGAGTCATGCAATGTACCTGTTGAAGGGCAGTGCTGGCCATTTGGTGGGCCATGGAAGAGGAAAAGAGACATGGGGTTGTAATGTGTGGGGAGGAGTTTTGGCAAGAGTTTATAACTTGATACTTTTCAGAGATGTATATGGATGAGAATATATCATAGTTTGATAAGATTTGACAGGTCTTGATGTCGATCAATGAGTATGGGGCCAAGTTTATGGAGCTATTGAGGTTCTATCCTCATATGGTAGTGATGGATAAGGAGTGGATCTGTAGGTTTGAGAAGGTTTTGAGTACAGATATCCACGATAGCTAGTGCTTTAGAGAATAGGTAGAGATTCTCTACCTTTATGAAGTCAGTGCGAAGGATAGAATGATCTGCTATCGAGAAGTGTGAAGCCAACACTAATAAGCGTCCATCTCAGTTTCAAGGGTAGTCTTCTGGTGGCTTTAAGAAGCCAATGTTTTCTTCAACCCAGTCACAATAGAGACTAGCTTTTTCTGAGCCAAGGTCAGGTGTGTCATCACAGTGGTACCCGAGCAAGGGTAGATGCTGCATTTTTGTGTTAGTTGGAGCATGCAACACAATGTGTATATCAGTGATAGGCCCATCTAGGCCACAATATGACTCAGGGACGTGTCACAAGTGTGGACAAGGGGGGCATATCAAACAGACTTGCCCTTTGAAGGATGAGGAGGTGACACAACACCTGAGGTAGAGTCAACGAGGTTCCCAACAACAACAATTTAGTAGTCATGGTGGTAGAGGATGCAGTCACACATCACAGGAGGGGTCTTCCAGAAAAGCTGGCAGAGGAAATGGACTACAATAGGAAATGAATGGATTCTATGCTATGAGTCAACCAGAGGGAGTTGTTATGACTACATCTGAGCTTAATTGGTAAGTTAGGGTTTATGAGGATGATTGCATGCTTAATTAGATTGATCATTTCTTAAACATGATTAATGATGATATCTCAATTATGATATGTTAAACCTAATGAGAACTCCAAGTATGCTATCACTTTGTATAATAAGTGTTTGAGAAAATATAAACCCTAGTCAGCTAAAATTAGGGTTTTCACCAAATAGGCTGATGTTGGGGAGGAGTGAGAGAGGTAGGAAAAGGACAATGAAATTAGTAGTTGGAGGCTTGGATACCCCAGCCGTGGTGGGTAGCACGACTGTGTTAGGCTGTTGGTGGCACGAGCATTTTAGGCGACATGACCGTTTTGAAAGAATTGAACTATTGACCAACTTTTGTATTCAAATCTGATAAAACCAATACACCACTGCCGTGCTAGGCAGCATAGCCATTCTGGGTCCATCTTAGCATGATTATGGCAGCTTACATGGCCATTTTGGGGAATTTTCTCTTCAACTAACTATTTTGCAGATTTCTATATAGAAGTGCACTATTAGATTTTTAGTTATTTAATGATAGCTCTCAATGATCTAAAATTTTAAGAAAAGTTTTGTAACTCAATTACAAACAACATGCTAAATTTTCATAATTTTTAGCTAAGGCTGGCCTCTGAAATAAATGAATTAGAGTAACATTTTTTTTCTAACAGAAAGTTGAACTAAAATAAGAGAAAGTATAGTGAGGGGTCAATGTGCAATTGACCCAAGCAGCTCAATTGCTCTATATGGTAAACCTATCATACTAGGACATCTCATAATTCATGATTCATTCTAGAGAAATGAAATCCTAGAGATAGAGAGGGAGAGTTAGGGTTTGAGAGGAGAAAGTGGTGAAATTGCTGATCTAGGGTTTCTCCATCTGAGATATGATAAAATCAAGTAAGTTTATCTTCTTTGCATAGACTTTCATGGTGAATCTTCTCTCACATGTCAAGATTCTATACCTCCTATGATATGATCCAAAATGATATCAAATCTCTCATTTTTCTCACTCTTTCTTCATAACCCCCCATTTCTAGGCTTTCCGAGTTGAAAGGAAGAAGAATCCGATGATTTGCTAGGGTTTTGATATGAGTTTGAGATTTTTAGAGATGAGCTGTGTTCTAAAGGTGTTTTCACACATTAGGGTGAGTGGAAAATTCCTTTAAATAGTAGATTGCATGAAAATGAGTTAAATCATCAATAATCTTCAATTGCTTAGTATGTGAGTACAAACCGTAAATTGCCTTTTTGATCTAGCTTTTGCAAGATGATATGAAATGAATTATTTCTCTATTGTGATGAATTTTATATGATGAAATCACATTAGAAATGATAAAAATCTATCTAAATGAGAATTCTTAAAGTAATTATAGAGGTTATATGAATATATTAAAATTTAGGATTTTTGACTATGACTAAAATTGTTGTATAATTAGATAGAGAAATTTGTCTATCTGAATCTCATTGATTATGAATGATTGTTTATCTAAATGCATAGTACATATATGTCAGATACTATCTTGGATTTCTTGTGATGTGAATAGTGTCTGCTTGAATCTCAGTAGAGAGGGTGAAACCCTAGATGAGTGGAAATTTGGAAATTTGTGATAGATATTGTGAAATCCATTTGAAGTGCTTTTATTGACATCATAGACTTTATTTATTCAATGTTATTCTTGGTTCATGACATCTCAAAGAATGGCAACATAACCCTAATTTAGGTCAATTCCAAGATTTCATACATATGTTGATTGTATATGACTTGTTGAAAGCAAACTATATTTAGTGAATGTTAATGACACATTAAATCCTATTGCGAGGCATATAATATGTGAATGAGGTAAATGAAACACTAAGGATAGGGTGTTCAGCGAATCAAGTATTGTGATATCAATGTTTCTCAGTATGATATGTGATTATGCTTAATAGTTCAGTTGTGGTAAATAATATCAGATGGTTTATGAAACGAATACTTCACAAAGATGAACTAAGATATGTTGATGTGATTGTGAATTTAAAGAGTGAATTAGACATTTAGATGCCCTGAACACTATAGAATCCTCACATGATGACGCCTGCACTGTGAGGAGGAAATGATTTCTCGATTGGAGGTAGTCCAGATTGAGGTAAGAAGGAGCGCATGAGTAAGGTGCATGTGTCTTGACTAGTAGGGTAGAATCCTTATAGTTGTGTGGTACCTAACACCAACTGGGGATGCTGGTGGTACCTGCATTACATGCTGTAGTGATCAGTGGTCAGTAGGTCCACTGATGCACAATAATCCTAAGGGCTTTGACTCACCTCCTGAGTACCCCGGTTGAGAGGTGAGTCTGAGATATCCCACCGCTCCCATTTGCCACTGAGCGGCAGACATGCTAAGGCTCGCTGCAGATGGGTCTTACTCAAGAGATTGACTTAGGAATCCGAGATTGCTTCTAAGGCTTGTATAGTGAGATCGTAGCCTTTTGAGATTCTTTCACATGTTGTGGTACACCTCATTTGGGTTCATGGCATAATAAGATTAATGAGAGGTTAAAAAGTGTGCATAGTTATTCAATTATTCATTGTATGTTTTTTTGAATTATTAGTTCTCTTTATGATCAATCAAGTATGTTCATATATTGATTCACTCTTGTAGATATCTAGAGTATCTATTTACCAATTTCCAAAAAAAAAAGGATATCTAGAGCATCCTACTATATTTATGATTATGAATGATTAGAATCTTTAAAGCTTACTGGTGTTATAATTGATATCAGTTGCTCGACAATATATTTGTGATTATATAAGTGCTTTAAACTATTTATGTGAAGTACTCATTTAGTGAACGAGTAGGATCACCCCTCTACTCACAACTTTTAGGGATGACTTGTGGACTGAAGATGTCATTCCATAAGAGTAGATCTTCCACGAGAGTTAAATATGAGATTAGATAAGTTTAGTCGGTCCCTGTCACTCTAGGTCCTTGTATAGAGTTGATAGAGAATTTTAAATGATGATCTGCATCTTTGTTTCCTTAATAATAGAGTATATATTTGGTTATCATGTTGTATGTACATGGAAGTGTGAAGAACAAAATGAATGTTTAGATATGTATCTTTAATGCTGAGATCATATTAGAGTAATCAAGGTTTAATTCCCTTGTAAAATTTGTTTATGTGATTGAATGTGAAAAGAAAAAGAGTTTGAGATAAAGGAAAAAAATTGGGAGTGAACTTTGTATTAAGTGAAATCCTCAAATTTATGCCCTAATATCATAATTGGTGGTAATCGTGGGATTTGGGTGTAACAACTTGGTATCCGAGCATAGGTTGAGTCATCAAGGACCATTAGGATAGAAAGGTAGAGTTATAAGTGTGGCAATTTAGGGTTGATGTGTTAATAGCTCTGGGAAGTCTAGGTATTTGGATACCCTGGCCTAGTATCTGGATACTGAGATTGACCAGTATCAAACTACTCTATCTATTCTTCTCTGAATGCCCTTGCCAGGCATGCAGTGGGAGGATGGGCTAGAGAGAAACCCCAGAAATATTAGGGTTAGAAGAACAGAAAGAAATGAATGAATTGAGTATAAGAATAGAATATAATGTAACTCTTATTTTACATTGTTGCTTTGATTGGATGTCAATGGTAATGCTCTTATATATTTGAATTCAAATATTCAGTTTGTAGAAATATATGTGGTCCTTTAAGATTCTTGTACACTATGAAGTTAGCTCAGTTATTGCTTACATTCTTTGTATCAACTAGACCATAAGTTATATTTAATTGGGTTTACCCTGAGTGGATATTCATTCCACATGTTTGAGATGAATAGGAGTTGGTTAATCTTGAGTAGCTCTTGGCTTCAGGACTGTAGGTTCGGCCTGGTCCGACTAGAAGGGTGTGTTATTCAGATCGAATTGAAAAACCACTAGAGGGGGTGAATAAGGTTTTAAACTAATTTAACAATAATTTAACTCAAACAACCACAAATGAGAAATCAAGAAGGAGACAAGGGGTTTAGAGTGGTTCCAACCTTAGCAAATACTAAGGTTGTCAGTCCACTACCCGGTTGATTACCCAACTGGGATTTTGAAAGTATCAATTTTATTACCTTCACAAGGAATTATACAAAATACAATACTTTCTTACACCCCTTGAACAACCTTCACTTGAAGTAGATGCACCAACCCGAGGTATCCTTCTTGAAGTAACTCCAAGCTCCCCCTTGAAGTAGCCTTCCTCTTTAGAAGTAACCTCCCGTTGCACCAGCCTTCTTGAAGTAGCTCAAGGTCCCCTTCTTCACCAAGAAGATCTCCAACCTCTCCAATCCGTAGCCTCCAACCTAGGAGTAGCAAGGAGAGTACAAACAATAATAGTGAACAAGAAAGGAAAAAAGAAATTACAACTTATCCTTTGAAGCACAAGGCTTGATTTTCCTAGATCAAGCGTGTAGATCTCCTAACCAATGTGTATGGAATTGTGATTGCTGTGGATAGGAGATGCTAGCCTATAGGACACGAAATTTGAGCTGAGAGAAGAAGTAGCCAGTTGTCAATATGCTCAATTGCTCACAAACAGGTTGCTCAATGTAAGTGTATGATCAAAGATTGCTCAAGTGTAAAAACAAGTGAGTTTAGGTGTCCTAAGGCATGTCCTATTTATAGGAATGTCCTACAAGTGCTTAAGGACGTTCTAGACACTTTCTAGGGGTTTCTAAGTGCTTAACTAGCCGTTAGGTATAAGTTAGTTGCTTTAACAACAGCTAGTTAATTAATTCTGCAGTTGCTGTCAGAGTCCATCTCGGTCGAGAAATGGTCGACCGAGACACCTACTCGGTCGAAGTTTTGTCGACCGACAGGCTCTCTGGATCAAGTGTTTTGCAACGTTTATCTCCAACTGCCAACTACCTTGTCAGCTGTGTCTAATGGCTACTTGGGTCTTTCTCGGTCGAGAAGTTTGTCGACCGAGAGTGTCTCGGTCGAGGATTTTGTCGACCGAGATAGACCCTATTTCAATGTTTCAAATAAAGACATTAAGTGTGTGTATGAGTGTGCATATGTGACACTATTGAAGGGGATGACCTATGTAAATCTGGTGTTTATCTAGGGAAGATCTAACGCTTGATTTACATGAAGTCTAAGTACTTGTACATTATATATTTGTACAAGTTTACAATTGATTACATTTCATGAAATTTACAATCATTCAAGCATATAGATTCCCTAGTTCTTTGTCATTCACCTTATTCCTGCAACACTCAAGTAGCACGTTAGATCAACAAGAATGAAATGTTTGTCATTATCAAAACAAAGGGATTTACAGATGTCCATTTAGCCAACAATCTCCCCCTTTTTGAAGATGACAAAAATTTCCTAAATATAAAATAAGAAAATATAAAACATGTGAGTTTCATACCTGAAGATTACCTTTGTAAATTTCTTCTCTTGTTTATAAAATGTGTGCTTATTATTCCTCATGAATTATGGAACATGAAATCCAATTCTTTAGGGAATATAGCAACTTTCAATGTAAAGCCAAGAGTTTGTTTATGAAACTCATTGATTGAGTTTTGCATTTATATTTATTTCTCCCCCTTTGTCATTTAAAAAAGATATCCGTTTAAAACAAATATTATATGAAAAGTATTTCTCCCCCTTAATAGATATCCCTCTTCAATCGATGGTCAATTTAGCCACAATTTTAAATTTCAGGTATTTGCAAAGATTTCATCCTTTTTGATTTATGACATATTTATTACTCCCCTTACTTTGTATGCTCTACTAGAATAGTCTTATAAGCCATGTTCAAATGATGCCATAGAGGAATATTCATTATAATCAGTAAAGATAACCAATTCATTAGAATCATGGACTCCATAATACTTAACTAAAGTTTTCCACTCCAAAGCACCTGTCTTGGTTAAGGCATATGCTTCCAAGAAGGTAGGAACACGATCAAAGCGGAAATGAGCATCAATGTCTTGTAATTGTATTGAGGAAAACTGAGTATGTGTGAGATCTGTAGATGGTGGAGGTGGAGTTTGGTAGTAGTTGTAAGAGGGATTATATGGGTTGAGCATGCCAGGATTTAAAGAATAAGGATATTCATCTGGTTGATTTGGAGAGAGGGTTTGCATCCTTTGATTTAGGTAGGTCATGGCATGGTGGCTATAATCTAATTGTCTTCTTAGATGATATTGTGACCCAGCAACATAGGTTAGGGTGTTTTGGATGGGATCATAGGATGGGTTAGTAGGAGGAGGTGGTGGTGGTATGTCTTGACTAGATGTCTCACCTCCCGTACTAGCCCTCTTGTGACCAAAATCAATTCCCATCTTCTCTACCGTGTTTTTGCTTATTTTTTGTGGTCTTCTTTCCCATGTGTATCCCATGTCCTCAATTTGTGTCTTAAGAAAGTGTTGAGTGATTTGGCATACGAAATCGGCATATGGGGGATTGCCAGAAAACTCAAGCATATTCTTAATGATGATGCAGATAAAGTTTATGGGAATGCATTTGATGATGGCATAGATTAGATACATGCGAAAGGTAGGGATTTTAGACTTATTTTCTCTAGGATGTATATTTGTGGAAACAATAAGGTTGATAATCCTAGCTGCATGTTTGAGGTTAATGGCATAGTAGGTACCCCTATCTTCGTGACAAGTTGTATTAGATTGAAAAATGGTTCGTTTAATCTCACTTAGATTGACGGTATTGTCATCTTGGGAAAGAGTATTGAGTGGATTTCCAGTGGTAAGTTCAAGAGTGTCTTGGTATTCTTCTGAGTCTATGTTGAGCATGTCAAGAATATCCTCCTCAGTAAATCGAAAGCTATGCCCATTGACCATAGAGTAGAAGAAGTTATTTTCATTTTCGGAATGGGAGATTAGGTTTGCATAGAACTCATTTACCACTTTGGAAGAGTAGGAAGGGAAGGAAGGGTTAAGAAATTCTTTCAAATTTTGCACCTCAAAAAGATCCTCCAGGTCGACGATGCTGAGGAAGTCCATGACGTCAACCGGCCGTCGTGGAAGAGGAGTTTTGGAGGAGAGCCTGAGATAGCGATCACCAACATCTGCGTCGACGAAGGGGATGTCGTTGATGATCGTCAATGGTGGAGTAGCCGCCCTTTCTTTCCTGCTAGCAACTTTCTTCTTTCCACATGTTGATGATGAAGCCATTTCTTGTCTTTAAGGTGGAGAAGAAGCAAGAAAGTCTTGGAGATGGAGAGAGTTGCACACAAATGCACTAGAAGGAAGCCAAGGAAGTAAGAATGTGAAGGTGTAATACAATGACCCATTTTTGGTCCTTTTTATAGCAATCCAGTAACCTGGTCGGTCGACAAATTGTCGACCGACGACCGGCAACGGTCATATCCTAGGCGCGCCACTCGGTCGCCCAACGGTCGACCGGCAACGATTATATTCAAACGGTCAAATTCCAACGGTCATATCCCAACGGTCAATTCTCGGTCGAGCAATTGTCGACCGACATTGGCTCGGTCGAATAATTGTCGACCGAATGTGTGTCTGAGTTTTGCCGATGTAATTTTTATTTGAAGTCTATCGGTCGAGAGAGATAGGTTGACCGAGATGTTTTCGGTCGAGGAATTCGTCGATCGACAAACTTACTGTGGATGAATTTATAAGCGGATTCTTAATGCAAATGATAGACTGAATTTGTAGAGCATATATATGTTTTCTAAGGGAGTAATATTGTGATTATTATTACCAATCTTTGAACAATTTTGTGGTCATAATTTTAATTGGTCTTTTGATCACAATTTTTATATAGAGAATGATATTCAAATAAGTATTGTGCCAAACTTATTTTAGGTCGACTTTGACTACGACCATAGCGCCCCTTGGTCAAGCTTGATTTTAACCAAGAGGCAATTTTGAGTGATACTCAATATGAAGATTTCCGTTCATAATTCTCCTAGAATATTTATATAAGCTTTGTTGTAGGTACTTAAATATCAAATTCTATTTCTTCTTGTACCCTTGTTTTCATGTAAGATTCTCCAAGAAAATATATATCCTTGAAAGCAATATCTCACGTTCTTAATTGAGAAATTTTTATCTTATGTGTTGCAAGCCTTAAATTTCTTTTTCATATCACAAATGAATCATTTTGCTTGCCAATGTGTCATCAAGGATCCATGCATACAATAATCATTTTCTATCATCTTTATGAGCTGAATAGTGAAAGCATGTCCACGATGTAATCAACAACATATAATAATAATTTCATAAAATACAGTGATCATTTATACTAGATGTCATAACACATGATGGTCTTCAACTTGTAAGATCAGTCATTACCAATAAATCGATAGCAATTTGATCAATTTGAAAACACATTCAACAGATTTATCAGAGACTGGATCGGTCGACCATGTCTTCGACCGACTGTCTTTCTCGGTCGACATATTCTCGACCGAGAAAGGTTATGTACTATTTCAGAGCTATTTTCAGTAAGTAAATCAGAATTGTTTTTGTAGATTTAAAGGAATTATATATTAGAGTTTAAATACTTGAATTAATTTGTTAAGTTGAGATAGACATATAAATATGCAATTTGGGTCCTTGGTCATATCTCAACTTATTTTTGCTCATTTAGTTTGGGGGTTTTGGGACCCAAACTAACTCGACATCCTTTTTCTTGTAAGGACATGAAAAGGAATAGTGACCAAGACACAAGCAGTAATGACAACATATAGAATCAACTTCATATCTCTTTCTATGATTTTGTTCTAGGTTGTTCTTGGGTACGTATGTATTTGTACCTTTAGGTACATACATAGATTGACTCTTTGGCGCTTGTGTTCTTCCCTTACTAGGTTGTTGATAAGATTTTCCTTTAGGCTTGTAACCTAGTCCTCTCTTTCCAATTTGACGATAAGGATCATTTAGGATTTTATCAAGAATGTCATTGTTACTTAGACTACAAACTTCTTGTTGTAGCTTAGCAATTTCCTCCATTCTTTTCTTGATATCTAGCTTTGCTTGTTCTAGATTAGATGATAATGAATTTCTTTCTTTCACGATAGTATCATAGTCTAGATGTGAGCACAAGATGGGTTGTTTTTGAAGATCGTTCACTTGAGTTTGCAAATTAATCTTTTCTAAAGAGAGAAGTTTGCAATCTGCCTCTATAGATTTTATCTTAATATTATGATCTTCAATGATCTTTTTAAGATATTCATTTTCAGATGTAATAGCAAGAATCTTAGAATGTAATTCATCATTTGCTTTATTAGATTTCTTTAATTTCTTCTTGCACTCAATATATTTATTATGTGTCTCTTCAAGACTAGCAACTAGCTCATCTTTAGATAAATAAAAAAGACTTACCTCTTCTTCTTCTTCACTTGTTGTAGCAATAAGACAATCTTTGTGCTCATCTTCCTTCTTTGATCTCCATGGGCAGCTAGATGTTGTGTGGCTTGTTCCTAAGCACCAATTGCAACATGTTGTAGATTGGTCCAGGTTGCTCCTTTTATTGCGGTTGTAATCACCATCACCCTCCATTCTTCAAGACTCGATTAGAGCTCCTTGAAGCCTGCTCTGATACCAATTGAAAAACCACTAGAGGGGGGGTGAATAGGGTTTTAAACTAATTTAACAATAATTTAACTCAAACAACCACAAATGAGAAATCAAGAAGGAGACAAGGGGTTTAGAGTGGTTCCAACCTTAGCAAATACTAAGGTTGTCAGTCCACTACCCGGTTGCTTACCCAACCAGGATTTTGAAAGTATCAATTTTATTACCTTCACAAGGAATTACACAAAATACAATACTTTCTTACACCCCTTGAACAGCCTTCACTTGAAGTAGATGCACCAACCCGAGGTATCCTTCTTGAAGTAACTCCAAGCTCCCCCTTGAAGTAGCCTTCCTCTTTAGAAGTAACCTCCCGTTGCACCAGCCTTCTTGAAGTAGCTCAAGGTCCCCTTCTTCACCAAGAAGATCTCCAACCTCTCCAATCCGCAGCCTCCAACCTAGGAGTAGCAAGGAGAGTACAAACAATAATAGTGAACAAGAAAGGAAAAAAGAAATTACAACTTATCCTTTGAAGCACAATGCTTGATTTGCCTAGATCAAGCGTGTAGATCTCCTAACCAATGTGTATGGAATTGTGATTGCTGTGGATAGGAGATGCTAGCCTATAGGACACGAAATTTGAGCTGAGAGAAGAAGTAGCCAGTTGTCAATATGCTCAATTGCTCACAAACAGGTTGCTCAATGTAAGTGTATGCTCAAAGATTGCTCAAGTGTAAAAACAAGTGAGTTTAGGTGTCCTAAGGCATGTCCTATTTATAGGAATGTCCTACAAGTGCTTAAGTACGTTCTAGACACTTTCTAGGGGTTTCTAAGTGCTTAACTAGCCGTTAGGTATAAGTTAGTTGCTTTAACAACGACTAGTTAATTAATTCTGCAGTTGCTGTCAGAGTCCATCTCGGTCGAGAAATGGTCGACCGAGACACCTACTCGGTCGAAGTTTTGTCGACCGACAGGCTCTCTGGATCAAGTGTTTTGCAACATTTATCTCCAACTGCCAACTACCTTGTCAGCTATGTCTAACGGCTACTTGGGTCTTTCTCAGTCGAGAAGTTTGTCGACCGAGAGTGTCTCGGTCGAGGATTTTGTCGACCGAGATAGACCCTGTTTCAATGTTTCAAATAAAGACATTAAGTGTGTGTATGAGTGTGCATATGTGACACTATTGAAGGGGATGACCTATGTAAGTGTGGTGTTTAGCTAGGGAAGATCTAACGCTTGATTTACATGAAGTCTAAGTACTTGTACATTATATATTTGTACAAGTTTACAATTGATTACATTTCATGACATTTACAATCATTCAAGCATATAGATTCCCTAGTGCTTTGTCATTCACCTTATTCCTGCAACACTCAAGTAGCACGTTAGATCAACAAGAATGAAATGTTTGTTATTATCAAAACAAAGGGATTTATAGATGTCCATTTAGCCAACACGAATGACTCCTATTAACAATATAATAAGAGTAGACTCCAGATATATTAGACCCACATCATAGTGAGAATGTACATACACTAAGATGCTGAAATATAAGGGAAATATTAAAATTGCTAAGAATAAATTGGAACTGATGTCTAAGATCCAACTTTGGGGCCTCACATGAGAAACCCTTGATTGAGAATAAAGGAACATGACATAAGGTTTAGATTAAGTTTACTAATTAGTATTATATGAGATCTAAATATGAAATATGGAAAAATATATGAGAAAAGTATGTAAGGGCCAAGATAATAAGAATCAATCATGAGGAAGGGATCATATAATTGAGTAAAATACTTTTATGTACTCCAAAGCAAAGGGAAAATAGAAGAAAAGAGTTGAGTATACAATAAGTACATAGAAGGAAAGAGTCTTCAGAATAGTTAAAGTAAAGAGAATTGGATGAACATGTAAATCATAAGACTAGAATAACAAACTTAGTTGAAACAAAGAGAAATGTTGGAAATTATGAGCTTGATTAAGGAATGAGGGTTACATGATATGATTGAGAGCATGGAATGTATACATGTATTATAAATTTTAATACATTCATCCTTACTACCTTTGGATTCTAAGTCCCTATAGAACAACAAACTGGTTTCTAAAAGAAGAACAAAAGTGTAGCTTAACAAATGAATAAGTCATACAAAGGTAGACTACATTCAGGAAGGAAAAAACCGATTGAAAGAGAAACTAAGTTTGACCCATGCATGAGCTGTTTGATTTAAAATGAAGGATATGTAATGTATTAAACATGAGGTGAAACTAGTAGAGAGAATATTGATTTAGAATTTCAACTTCACATTAGTAGAAGGATAAAAGAAATTTGTGTAACATGGTATACACGATTATACACATGAATAAGCAACATGATCATAAGAGAAAATTAGACGTTAAAGATGATACGTGGAAGAGTAGTATATGGTAAGAGGATTATGGAAAGCAAGGAAGGGTTTGAAACATGATGGAGTAATATAGATTATAAAAGAAAGAGGTTAGAAGATTCAAGCATGTGCTAATTAGTCAAGTATCCTTGTTGATAACTAATTAAACCTACATACGAGAAATGTATTAAGGGAATGTTTGAAGATAAGAATTCTAAGTCTCAGAATCATCTTTTCTTTCATATCTTCCTTAATGAGAACAATGTGGGAATGAAGTGATAAGAAAATGAATCATATATGATGAATAACCACCATGGTAGAGACATCTAGTGAATGTAACAATGACACACAATATGATGATGAAACCCTAGCAGGGTAAATTGAGAATGTAATATATCTGAATGTCCAACTAAGAGAAAGGAAATTTAATTGATAAGATAAGGAAGACTTTAGTAAAACTTGTGAGACACAAAGTTTGAATATCAAATTATGGGAGCAAAGTCACATCACAATAACATCATGCTACTGATAAGAATGAAACCCTAGAATGTTTAGAGTTGTAGTAGTTCGAGGGATGTCACCAATGATTTGACCTTGAATACTAGCATCTCTATAAAACACGATCATAAGATTTGCATTATGAGAAGTAAACTAGCACTGCTAGTAATCCAATGTTTAAAGATAGCTAATCTGAAAGGTAGATAAACAATATGGAAATGATTCAGAGCAAAGGGTAAGAAATAAATTTGAAATGTAACAAGTGTGTTTAAAAAAAAGGAGAAATACAACATGGGTAAAGTGTGATATGAAATAAATTCTTGCATTGATATCAAGAATGATGAATAATATATTCTTACCTTGTATTTTTCAATTTTAGTGATGTTTTGTTTGACATGATCAAATGAGAAGGGTAAATAGCAAAAAGTATGTTGTAATGAATGAGGAGAGAAATATGAGAAAAACAATGGCTTTTAGTAATATATGAATTTGTTCTTAGAAGTATAATTTTTTGAAGGTATATTAAGGGATGTAAATTTGTTTTATATATGCTTTCAGTTGTACATGTGAAAGGAATATTTTAATTAAAGGTGTCAGATAGTTTTAGTCATTCATATTAGTAATCTAGCTTAGTATTATACAATTGTTGTTGAATCTAGTCTTCCAACTCATGAGTGACTTGCTATTTGAGTAGCACAATAGTAAAATTCAAAAAAACATGCCAAACTCTCTTTTGTGACTTAGAGGTAATACAGAACAATAGTACATATTGAGCCCTATGAATTGAGATATTAGACCAGATTATCAATGTTGAGGTAACACTTCAAGAGTATGAAAATATTGAGAATGGTTGTTTCTCTTTCTCTTTCCTATGATTGATTGTGGCATACAAAATTCTTTTGTTGTCATTGAGAAGCCATACTGTAAACATGTTGTTATTAGAAAAAAAACAAAGGACTCAATGTTGAAAACAATATACACAGATCAAATAGAAGAGTATAGTGACACATAATATTTGAGAAGTTTAAAAGAAAACCTGGAATATACTTTACCTGTTTCGAGGACGAAACTTTTTAAGGGAGGGAGAATTTTTATGACCACATCTGAGCTTAATTGGTAAGTTAGGGTTTATGTGTATGATTACTTGCTTGATTAGATTGATCATTTCTTAAACATGATTAATGATGATATCTCAACCAAAAAAGGAACCTTTCCTCTCCTCAGCCATTTGTTTCACTCTCTCACTATCTGAACTTCCCGATGGAGTAGTATGAAAAAAGTCAAATCAGTAGGAAAGTTGGTCCTCAAATCAATTGCTAGACTAGCTGATTGATCACAGTCTGTACGCCTCACATTCGATTGATAAGTATCAATGGATCTCCTCGGGAAAACTGGTAGCACTTAATAAGAACTCCAAGTATGCTATCACTTTGTATAATTAGGGTTTGAGAAAATATAAACTCTAGTGTGATGAAATTAGGGTTTTCACCAAATAGGCTCATTTTGGAGAGGAATGAGAAAGGTAGGAAAAGGAAAATGAAATTAGTAGTTGGTGGCTTGGATACCACAATCGTGGTGAGTAGCACGACTGTGCCAGATTTTTGGTGGCACGGGCATTCTAGGCCACACGACCATTTTGAAAGAATTGAACTGTTGACCAACTTTTGTATTCAAATCTGATGAAACCTATGCACCACGTCTGTGTTAGGCATCATGTCTATGCTGGGTACATCTTAGCATGATCCTGGCAGCTTGCATGGCTGTTCTGGGGAGTTTTCTCTTCAACCGACTGTTTTGCAGATTTCTAGATAGAAGTGCACTATTCGATTTTTAATTATTTAATGAAAGATGTGAATGATCTAAATTTTAAATTAAGCTTTGTAACTCAATTATAAACAACTTGACAAATGTTCATAATTTTTAGAGAAGGTTTGGACTCTAAAATAAACGAATTATAGTAACATTATTTCTAACAGAAAGTTGAACTAAAATAAGAGAAAGTATAGTGAGGGATCAATGTGCAATTGACCCAAGCAGATCAATTGCTATATATGGTAAACCTAGCACACTAAAACCTCTCATAATTCATGATTCATTCTATATAAAAATAATCCTAGAGAGAGAGAGTGAGATTTAGGGTTTGAGAGGAGAAAGTGGTGGAATTGCTTATCTAGGGTTTCTCTATCCGAGATATGATAAAATCAAGTAAGTTTAGCTTCTTTGCATAGACTTTCATGGTGAATCTTGTCCCACATGTAAAGATTCTATCCCTCCTCTGATTTGATCTGAATTGATATCAAATCTCTCATTTTTATCACTCTTTCTTCATAATCCCCCATTTCTAGGGTTTCCGAGTTGAAAGGAAGAAGAATCTGATGATTTGCTAGGGTTTTGATGTGAGTTCGAGATTTTTAGAGATGGGTTGTTTTATAAAGGTTTTTTCACACCTTAGGGTGAGTGGGAACTTCATTTAAACAACAGATTGCATGAAAATGAGTTAAATCATTAATAATCTTCAATTACTTAGTATGCGAGTACAAACCCTAAATTGCCTTTTGATCTAGCTTTTGCAAGATGATATGAAATGGATTATTTCTCTATTGTGATGAATTTTAGATGATGAAATCACATTAGAAATGATTACAATATATCTAACTGAGAATTCTTAAAGTAATTGTAGAGGTTATATGAATATACTAAAATTAGGATTTTCAGCTATGACTAAAATTATCGTATAATTAGATAGAGAAATTTGTTTATCTGAATCTCATTGATTATGAATGATTGTTTATATGAATGTGTAGTACATATATGTCAGATACTATCTTGGATTTCTTGTGATGTGAATAGTGTTTTCTTGATATCTTAGTAGAGAGGGTGAAACCCTAGATGAGTGGAAAGTTGGAAATTTGTGAATAGATATTGTGAAATCCATTTGAAGTGTTTTTCTTGACATCATATACTTTATTTATTCAATGTTATTATTGATTCATGATATCTCAATGAATGGCATGGAAACCCTAATTTAGATCAATTCTAAGATTTCATACATATGTTGATTGTATATGACTTGTTGAAAGCAATCTATATTCACTGATTGTTTATGACACATTAAATCCTTATGCGAGTCATGTGATAAGTGAATGAGGTAAATGAAACCCTAAGGATAGGGTGTTCAGTGAATCAAGTATTATGATATCAATGTTTCTCAGCATGAGATGTGATTATGCTTATTAGTTCAGTTGTGGTAAATGTTATCAGATCGTTTATGAAATGAACAATTTCCAAAGCTAAACTAAGATATGTTGATGTGATGATTGAATTGTGAATTTAAAGAGTGAATTAGACATTTAGATGCCCTAAATACTGTAGAATCCTCACAAGATGAGACCTGTGCTGTGAGGTGTAAATAGTTTCCCGACTATAGGTAGTTCAGATTGAGGTAATCCAGAGCACAAGAGTAGGGTTTGGGGGTCTTGACCAGTAGGGCAGGCTCCTTATAGTTGTGTGGTACCCAACACCAACCGGGGATGCCAGTGTTACCTGTGTTACATCTTGTAGTGATTAGTGGTTAGTAGGTTCACTGATGCATAATAAGCATGAGAGCTTTGACTCACCGCTTGAGTACCCAGGTTGAGAGGTGGAGTCTGAGATATCCGACTACTCCCATTAGCCGCTGAGAGGTAGACGTGTCGAGGCCTACTGCAGATGAGGTCTTACTTGTGAGATAAGCTTAGGAACTCAAGCATGCTTCTAAGACTTGTATAGTGAGATCGTAGCTTGCTGTGATTCTTTCATATGTTGTGGTACACCTCATGTGGGTTCAGGGCATAATAAGATGAATGAGAGGTTAAAAAAGTGTGCATAGTTTTTCAATTATTCATTGTATGTTTCTGAATTGTTAGTTCTCTTTAAGATCAATCAATCATGTTCATATATTGATTCACTCTTATAGATATCTAGAGTATCCTGCTATATTTATGATTATGAATAATTAGACTCTTTAAATCTTACAACTATTAAAATTGATATTAGTTGCTTGACAATATATCTGTAATTATATAAGTGCTTTAAACTATTTCTATGAAGTACTCAGTCACTGAGTGAGTAGGCTCACCCCTCTACTCACAACTTTTAGGGATGACTTGTGGACTGAAGATGTCATTGCATAAGAGTAGATCTTCCATAGGAGTTAAATATGAGATTAGATAAGTTCAGTCGGTCCCTGTCACTCTAGGTCCTTGTATAGAGTTGATAGAGAATTCTAAATGATGATTTGTATCTTTGTTTCCTTAATAATAGAGTATATATTTGGTTGTCATGTTGTATGTACATGGAAGGGTGAAGAATAAAATGAATGTTTAGATATGTATCTTTAATGTTGAGGTCATATTAGAGTAATTAAGGTTTAATTACCTTGTAAAGTTTGTTTATGTGATTGAATGAGAAAAGAAAGAGAGTTTGAGATAAAGGAAAAAAAATGGGAGTGAACTTTGTATTAAATAAAATCCTCATATTTATGCCCTAAAATCATGATTGGTGATAATCATGGGATGTGGGTGTAACAAGAGTGGTCAATCCATAGGCATGATAGGTCAGATGGATATTTTTCATTTTGATTTGTCTGCTTCTTATTTTGTATCAGTTTTGGTTGACCCAGGTGCAACACACTCTTTTATCACCGTAGAGGTGATAAATGTTGACTCAAGGTCTAAATTGACTAAACCATTGTTTTGATGATGGCTAAACCATTCACTTATTTGTGTTTAATGTCTCTACTTGAGTGATTTCAGATTAGGTATATACACACTCCAAATGCCCTAACTTGCGCATCTCAACTTGGATAAAAGACAAGTCAAAGTCAATACAAGTTTATTTTTTTGGAATATGATGTCAATCCATTAGAATCATGTTGTAAATTACTTGTAATGATTTTATGACTTGTAATTAACCTTAGAAAAAACCAGGAGCACTTAAATTGAATGTTTAAGCACTTTAATGACATTTTCCAAAATTCATTACATGCACTTTATTGGTCGAGTTACAACCTCGACTGATCCTTGATGGAATTTGAGAATGTGATGGTTCGATTGAGTTTCCTATACATAGAACTCAACTGACCACTACACTGAAACAAAATTGATTTAATCTATCAGTCGAGTTTCCACCAAGACAAACTCGACCGATTGGTCAAATTAGTATTGTTGCATAGTGCATTTGGTCGAGTTACATTTATAGAAACTCGACCGATAGCACTATATAGAAAAATTCAAAAAAGTGTTTGTAGTGATTGTGGAGTTGCAACAATAAAAAATATATCCGTTGCAAGCCAAAAAATAGCTAGTTTTTGTTCTTAAGTGTTCCCAAAGGCTAAGAGGCATCTCCCACTATAAATAAGACCCCTTGGGCTTCATCCCTTGGCTAGCCAAGCACTATCAAGGTCCCTATTCTATAGTTGAGTGATCCTACAACCTCCTCTCTCTCTAAGATTAATCACTTGCATCATCCATTAGAGTGAGTAGGAGATTTGTTAGAGACCTAGTCCTACCTATATATCTTGTGAGGCTCTCACTTGCACCACCTCCAAATCTCTCCTTTCAACCATGAAAATGAAGATTCTCTCTCTTGGCTAAGAGAGATGAAGAAAAACAAGGGAAGGATTCCCTAAGTGAATATCAAGGCCAAAGACTTGGAGAAAGAGTGGGTAAGCCCTTGGTGAAGGCAGAAGACTCCTTGCTCAAGTGGGTAAGTCCTTGGTGAAAGCTTCTCTGAGTGAAGGTGAAGTCAAAGTCTAAAGATCTAATAAGAGTGGGTAATTCCTAGAAGGTTGACAACTTTTGCAAGAGTGGGTAAGTCCTTGGAGAAGGTTAAAGACTCATTGTAAAGTGGGTAAGTCCTTAGTAAGGTTGAAGACTCTTTGTATCAGATGGGTAAGTCCTTTGGTAGGTCATGTGTTGTAACTCTTATAAGTGAATATATAGAGGAAGACACACTTAGAAATCATACAGGTTGACCTCTCTAGACAGTGGACTGGCATACTTCTAGTTTGGATTGTGGAACCACTCTACATAGCTTGTCACTTAGTGCTTGTTCAATCTCTCTCTCCCTTGCTATGCATGTTTTAGTTCCACTCAAATTTCCTATTTTGAAACCTTATCTTGTGATATGTCTTGAAGGTCTAATGAATTTTTTTAAGTGCATTCAACACTATTCACCCCCTCTAGAGCATCCAATCACCCATCCTAGGATCCAACAATTGGTATCAGAGCGGGTCTTCTCCAAGCATATTTCCACAAGTAGGAGAAGATGAGTGATTACCAAGGAGGGAGATACTTGATCAACCTTTCAATATTTGATGGGAGCAATTTCCTATATTAAAAAAGAAGGCTAAAATTCTACATCCAAGGATCAAGTCTTGAGCTATGAAAAATGGTGGACTATCCATACAAGCTACCGAAGACCAAGATAGAAGAATGGGATGAAGCTACTATGAAGAAAGCCACCTTGAATGCAAGAGCAATCAACATCCTCTATGCCACTATGATCCCCACCAAGTTCAACCAGATTTCCTCTTGTAAGACGTCCTATGAGGTATGGAGAAAGGTATGAATCACTTGTGAGGGGAAAACTCAAGTGAAGGAAAGTAAATTCTACATGCTAAAAGGGCTGCTTGAGAACTTCAAGATGGGAAAGGAGGAAAAGATAGCCAACATGTACTCAAGACTCAACAAAATTGTAAATGACCTTGCCATCCTAGGTCATCCTATAAGTAGAGGAGAGATCAACTCTAAGATCCTTAGAACTCTCCCTAAGAGATGGGAACCCAAGGTGACTTCCATTGAAGAAGTAAGGTCTCTTGATGATATCCCCATTGAAGAGCTCATTACAAATATACAAGCCCATGAAGTCACACTTGACAAAAGAGAAGAAGTTGAAATACAAGAGGGGAAAAGCTAAAGAGAATGAAGAACACTGAAATCAAGGCTCAAATTGAAGCTATTGTGGGACTATCCTCTCCATACTCTCATGTTGAAGAAGATGCCATGTACTCCAAGGGTAGATTCTACAAAGGCAAAAATTCTTCCTCCATCTGATGCCTCAAGTGTAGCAAGAAGGGTCACTTTAAGATAGATTGTCTACAAGGCAAGAAGACCCATCATCACAAGGAAAGAGAAGAGAAGTACAAGAAGAAGGAGAAATGACACAAGAGCTCAAGTGACTCCAACTCAAGATCAAGTGAAGAATCAAATGGAGGATCTATCTCAATTTCTAATGATGAAGGAGAATGCCATTTTGCTCTTATGACATCAACAAGTGAAGACCCAAATGAGGTAAATCTAAACTCTTTAGATAAAGAACCTTTAATTGCTGTCATTAATGCTACTTGTGCCTCTGTTAAGTCTTCTAAAAAGAAAAACAAAAAGAAAAATCTTGCTAGGATTGTTGATAATATGCATGTATAATTAGTTGATCTTGGACATGCTAATACTTGTTTTCTTGATGGTAAAAATTCTTGTCTTAGTCAAGTCGATTCTCTTAAACTCGAAAATGCTATCTTTCTTGATAATATTAGATTTCTAGAAGCTCAACCTCTCATGATTAGTACTAGTGTAGAATATAGTAACATTGTTGATTCTCTCATGCATGATATTGATGTTCTTAGAATTCAAAAAAAGAAAAAGATTTTGTTTTGCAAGGATTAGAATACAAAAATAGTGTCTATCTTTCGAAGATTGCTTTGTTTGAAAAAGAAAATGCTTCCTTACTTGCTAAAATTAATGCTCTTGAATCTTGTTCTAATTGTACTAGTAGAGATAATACTATTGTTGCTCATCATATTGATATAGATTCTTATTTGACCAAATCTCTTTTCCTAGAAAATGATCTTTTGCATGCTAGAGATAAAATAAATCATTTGACTTACACTATTACTTCTCTTATGCATGATAATTATAGCTTGAGATCTTCTTTGCAAAGATTCTTTGTTGGTAAAAAGAATCTTAATGATATCCTACACAATATTACTAAACAAATTGGTAGACATGGTTTAGGGTATGATGGTAGTCGAAGGAACAACAAAGGTAAATGACCTCCAATATCCCATGGAGAATCCTCTAGTTCCAAGACTATGGACACTTGCAACTATTGCAATGAAATTGGTAATTATTCTACAGGTTGCCCTTTTAGGAAAGCACCCAAGAGCACTAGGACTTGGGTTGCCAAGATAACCCCTCCAAACCCAAAAACATGATTAGGGACTATTTCATCTTTCTTCTTGTAGGTACTTGCAAATGGGTTGACTTGAGCTATTGAATCACAAATTGACTTCTCAATCCACATGAAAGAAGAAAGGTGAGATGTGTAGAGGGTGACCACAAGTGGAAAAGAAATGGTAAGTACTGAGGTAATTTTTTTCTTGCCCATATCCAATCATAGTGTGTTTTGCCACGTTAGTGTGCACTATGCATGTGGTTTTTGAGTCAAAAGTGGTATTTTGTGTTTACCTTTACAATCTTGCTAAAAAATGTTTCTAATGCTTTTATATTGCATTACTAACTTTCTTACACATGTTTGGATATGGATTATATTTTTAGCATGTCACTAAATATGATTTTATGAAATATATGTGATTCTTAATAAAAGTTTTGTCGGTCGAGTTTGTCTTGTTTGAAACTCGATTGATAGACACCAATGGGTGTTGCCAACAACTGTCATCAGTCGAGTTGTCAATACACAGAACTCGACCGACAACACTATGCACATAATATACAGTTGGTGTGACACCCCACCATCACACAAACAACGAGATGACACACAAAAATGTGCAGAACCATATATTATCGAAAACAATGGTTAATTAAAACCGATTGCGGAAGGCATACATACATAACATTTGCAACCAGGCCCTGCAAGAAAATCATGTCATATATAGATATATTCAAGATCACATGCCTGATATGTTCACAACATAAAGCCACCCACTGTCGCAACCACACATATTAGTTCATCACTTGTTTATACATACAGAATGACCACATACAGCCAGCAGTAGGGTGTATAAAAATTACAACAACTAGCATCGTGAAATGTCGTCAAACACCTCCAAGGACCTGAGTTTACAGGGATGACTCTAGGACTCTACAACAAAACCACCAAAACAATAGCACGTCCATTTCTTGCCTTCTACTGCTCTTGTTGCTGCTCGGACGCAACCTCACGACCACCACCTTATCTAGAATGATCACCTAAAAAGGGTGTAAACCAGCGGGGCGAGACACACAGTCCCAACGAGAAACATAACTCCCCGCCGAAACTATAAAACCTCAAAAGGTTAAAGCAACAACAAAATATAACTAATAAAGCGTATAACAAGGGCATCATACTGAGCAAAGCTATCATTACTTTCAATCTTACGAAGATATCTAGGAGGCATATAACCAAGTATTTCTTTATAGAACATGATTGACAAGATAAGCTTTATAAGAACTTATCACAAGATATAAGGATCGTATGAACAACTGCATAGTTCAACTAGATTAGCTATATAAGCAAGGCATCAATCAATGTTCCGTGTTTTGCTTTAAGCAGGATATATAATTCAGCTGGATTACATTTTATTATGCTCTAAGGAAGTGAGCCGTCCCCGCTCAAATCCAACCATTGGTTGTGAAGCCCAATCCGATGCCATACAAGGTCTAAGGAGATCCGGACTCCATGACCTCACCTTCTCGTGATCAGTACATGAATCATCAAGCAAGACCGTAGTCTTATGCTTATAGGGCCTCAACCTCTGGGTCAGCTCCGCAAGCTACCCATATCTCTAGCTCACCTCATCATAGGTGCTAGTATATACATCCAAGCCATGGACGCATCATGCTCATCATCACATATCCTGAGCCATGGGTATGTTCACCGTGCTCCATATATCCTGAGTCTACAACCGCAGCTGCACTCAATCCTCCTATTTTAAGCTTGGCGAAAACCTCGCATATTCAACAATATGCGCTCCAGGTAATCCCGCAGGATAAACCTGTTTCACCATCACCAAATACTGATGGTAATGGATCTATGGCCAGAGAAACTACATGATATGTTCATCTATAATTGATTAGTATATTTTAAGCCAATTGTTGAGGCAAAACAAGGTATAAAAATAGCCTTATAGAATTACATCATTTTTGCCATCAACATACTGTCCTGGGACCTCAATCCCTCATGATATCAACCACTGCCTCTCAAGGCATCACAATCATGCATCAGCATCCTGGGAACGCATCCCTTATCTCATCATCAGAGGATAACACCTCAACTAGGCACTCAGCCTTACATCAAGTCCTCAGACCTATCATTTGCTATTCCATTAATAAGAATTATCATCACATTGTGCTAGTCAAAGAACATCTACCTCATAGCTCTTACCAGGCTATGAATGCACACGAAATACTTGCATGGTTAGTATACACATTCATAGAGATTACTGAAGCCATCATGGATTAATAGGTTGACCATGCTATCAAGTATAAATAAGCATCCATGAGTATATCACACGTAAGCTTTATCATTCATAGTATTATTATCAATCATGGGCATATATTATGCCTTATACTTGTGACCATATGCATGTGTCATATCAACATGTGAAGCAACATCATAAGCTTCCAAGCTTCTTGGTTCACAATCTATTATTTAACTTATCAACATATTTGCAGGATTCAGGGTGATTACATCATTTCACTTGTATTATCATTATTAAAAGAGAACCATCAACTATATACATTCTGGGTTATCAGAACCCTCACAAAAACTCCTGCAACCCTCACTAAGCATGGTGAGAAGAGCCAACCCTCATCAAAGGGTGTACCCAATAGCAAAACCCTATCCAAAGGTATAAAGGCTAGGATTTCCAACCCTAAGGAAACTCACCACCATATCGGCCAACCAATGCACATCCTCTAACATGCATCAAAGTTACATTAGGACTCATGGTGTAGGGAAACCATCACCAAGGTATAACATGCAGCACTACCATGACTATCGGCCAAGGGTCTAACATGCACCAAGCTAGGGTTAGGGTTTCACTATCGGCTAACCTTCAACATGATCCATATTGACCAAAAGGGTGTCTCCCATGGTGCCCCTATCGTGCAACCATCTCAGCATCATCCAAGGGTTAACCCTATCATCCAGGGTGCCCATGACGCCCAAGAATGGTGTCGTGCATGGCCATGAAGCATCATAACAACCAGCATCTAGGGTTAGCATGTCGGGCATTAAGCCATATCGTCCAACAATCCATATAGGTCAAAGCTCAACTAAAATATGGTGGTATCGACCAAAGACATCATGGGCACCATACCATATCACCCAAGCTCATCTAAACAAGGATAACGACCAAGGCCGTGTCAGACACCAATTTATCAAAGCCTATCGACCAAGACCATCTCAAGATGTGTCGTGCAGGGCACACATCAAAGTGTAACGCCCAAGCCCCAACTCCACAAAGAGTATCGGCCTAGCCCTACAAGGCATATCGGTCAAGGAACAACACTACTAGGATACTCACTAAGGTGCACCACTCAACTCATATCGGGCATCACCACAACTAAACCCTATCGTCCAACACAAGGATGGCCTACAAGGCTCCATATCAGCCAAAGCATAACGGGAACCAAGCCAACTATCTCAACACAGTGTGTCATCCAAGGGTACAACTCCAAACAAGGCTATCGGGCAGCACAACTCCAAGGTCATATCATGCAAGGCACAACCCCACAAGATCATCTTCAACCTCAAGCACAAGGGCACCAAACCCTGATTGATCAAGAAGATCGGCTCACCTCTCAACAACTAAGAGAGGGGTTTTGCACAACCTCTATCACAAATCGGCCAACCATAAGGATCCACCTCAACATAGGTCATCATCTATCCAAAATCTCACCTCTCTAATCCATGGTGAGAGGAGGGTGTTGGCAACTAGGATGTAGGATCACCTCTCAACAACCAAGAGAGAGGGGTATTGCCCATATCACTAGAGCTCAAACTCACTTCTCAAGAACCAAGGAGAGAAAGGGATGTTGCTCAACAAGGAAACTCTAAACCATGGTTCGGCCAACTAGGTCCAAAGGTATATAAACCATCAACAACATCAACAACATCATGCTCATTATATCCATAAGATAAAAAACATATACTAGGACATATGGATTTAAGTATCCAATGAAGTATACATGGATTCATATGACAGAATATTGCTATTAGATACTACTAACATTTGGAACAAAGAAGAAAATTGATTAAATAATGCTTTATGAATCGAGGTCATTAAAATATCTGAAGCATGCTGCGATTTACAGCTTGTGGGATGCAGCTAATGTTTTTCCTTATTGCTTGGATGTTCCTATTCAACCCACGTTATACTTCATATTTAACAATAGGATACATGGAGCCTTAAGCAATAGATTATCAACTAAGTAGTTAATTACCCATCTACCACCTCCATTTCTCACGAAGAGAGAGTCGCATACTTGGGGACCAAGTCCCTGGCGCCACCCATCGAAGTACAAGGATAGTTCATTAAGAAATTGAACGAGCCATAAGCTATGCCATGATCAGATCTATGTAACGACCTGACTTGCGGGATATGGGTGTGGTGAGGTAGTTCATCCTAGAATCCTCCTCACCATCCATCTCATTTTTCCCCTCACTAAATCTACATGGGCGCTATGTGCCTCGACCAACCGAGCAACCCAAAAGGACCTTGTGCCATTAGACATATAATTTAGCTTACTATAGATCTCACCAAGGCCCATGACCACCAGAAGATAGACCTACAACTTGGCTAGTGCACACCCTGTCGTGGTGCGGAGCAACCCCCCACCATCATCTCCGATCACTACCACCATGAGTTCTTCCCTTCTACCAAACACCACCTCAAGTCCGCTACCGACTACCACTTCAACTACCGGCATCACCACCCATAAAGATCACATCAAGGATCACCTTGCAACCAGTTTGGGTTGGCACTGGCCGAGGCGACACTTGCAAATAGCAAGCATTACCGTCTACCTATGGATCTTCATACTCACCTCGCGAGAAACAACCTGCAACAGCCAGTGAAACTGCTCCTCCTACCATCCCCCTCTACAACACTATCGACAGTGAGTCCAACGTGGGGACAAATCCCTAAGTGATGACCACAACAATTCCAAACCAGTCATTGAACCTGAAGGATCCAGATCCTATTTCTCCCCCATTCACATCTTCCTCCTTTGTCGTGACTCCAAGTAAGACATCTCCTTGGAGATTTAAAGCTCCCAAAGATCTCAGTTCCTCTGCCTTCTACCCTTCTCCTTCCTCTCCTCTTCCTTCTTCCTGCATTCCTCTATCATGGCCCAGAAGCAACGCCAGACCAAGGGCGTCGGCCGCCCAAGCTGTAGTTGCAGCAAGTCACTGACCAGGGGGATATTTAGGGTGAGAAGCACCACAAGTATGGCACCAGAAACTCCGGCCTTGAGGCCTAGATCTGAATCCACAACACCTGCCCCTCGTTCTCCTTCCTTGCTCCATGGGTTCCCAAAATCTGTAAGGCGGCACCTTTACCTGTTTAAGCAGCAATAGCTGCAATCATGGCTCTGTGCCACCTTGGGCGTAAGAAATGGAAATCCAGGGTTAGCATGGAGCTTGACCAAGGAGCTTGAGCAGGAAACAACAACCATAGCAACGAACAGGCTGGAGGAGGTGGAGACTTTGTATGCTCGCCAGAGTTCTTGCCGCAGTGGCGCACAAGGGCACCTGCAGAAGATCGCGGCTGGGGGCGCACATGAGATCGCTAGGCTCACGTGGGAGGCAAATGAGCCAGTGGGTCTGCGGGTCGAGAACCTAGTGGATTCATGCCACTGATCCGACCATTGTTAACCTCCCCCAAAGGTAATCTCTATTAATATTCCCAAAAAATGTCTTGTTCTTAGAAAATGCCTAGTAAATAGCTCCCATGGCCAATAAATATGTATAAAATACCCACAGACTTAGAAAAACATTACCTTTAATTCTAGACTCCTAGATTAGACCCTTGAACCATTATGAATGATGATATTTAATTTAGAGTATGATGCTCCTTTTTAGGGTTCATTAAATTAAATAAATAGTATGCAGTTGATATTAATTCTCAGAAAATTGTCCTAGAACCTTAATATACATCCATATTTAGACTCTGATATGAGTAATATATCTAAATAATAGGTCATTTTCTATTAATGACTATTTAGATGCTTTTAATCCCATTTTAATTCTAGGAAATGGACTAAGCATCAACAAATTATGAAAACTGAACCAGACCTAAATAATGACCTCTAGATCATTATAAAAATACTAGAGACATAGTTTAGATTAGTAACACCTATATTTGACCTAAACCCTAAATCGAACCTAAATACCATTAATAATGGTGAACTTTGTATTAATGATGCTCAATTATATTTAATCAGGTCATGGACAAAGTTCTAGATGATCCAAGATGATTAGAATTCTCTAAACTCAGGTACGTGGGCTTTATTTAAGTATATGGCTATGGTTTTCTTGGTTGAATCATGATATGTATGTATGCTCTCTTTTATTTACAAATATTGGATGTAGTAGCATTATATAGTACTCGATGTTTTATCAATTGAAAATACAAATGATGAGTAGATGTTTTGTAGTTATTTAAGGTGATCATTATCCCCCTTACGAGGGAATGGATTAATGTTGACTAGTATACCTCCCTAGAGAACACGGTGTATGTGGAGTTTCCCTAGAGTACTTGGTACACCGGGATGGGCCCAATATATATGTTTTGGTACTAGTCCACCTTGATAATGCAACTCATCTAGAAAAATGAATAAAAATTGTTGTATTTCACTTAATCAATAAATGTTTTCTATGATCTTCCTTCTTTCTTTTTGCAAATCTTTTCAAATTATGAAAACCATGAATATATGTATCTTTCTACCTATGTACTCGACACCTTGTATGTTGATTCATTGTTTCCCGTATGTTTTAGGTTCAGAGCTAGCATGGGATTGAGCAAGTTGTACAGGTCATACCTATTGTCAATATGTAACTATAAATCATTTGTAATAATTCATATTGTATAAATATACATGTTGAATGTTGAGTATGTTATGGTTGTATGTTCATGTATGCGAATTATGCTTCCACATCGCTCTCTGATATAATTGCTAACATTTTTCGGATTTTGTCTTCTCATCTCCATGGGGTTTTGAGAAGGTGAAAATATGGGGACATTACAGTTGGTATCAGAGCATGAACAATAGCTACACCTAACAATTGCTCACCATGAAAAAAAAAGTCTCACCTTTCACTTTAAACCCTAGAAACTTAGTAAGTTGTTCTATAGGAATACATTTTGACTTAGCCTCTAGGTTAGAACCTAGATGTTTGAGAACTAGGTTTAGACAAGTGTGTGAGACCCTTTCCATACAAAGCTCATATGTATGGGGTAGCTACACTAGTCTACATCTCATTCTCACCATTTCACTAGGTGACATAGCACTAGACTATCTACTGTGTGTCGGACACTCATTTTTCTGATTTTGTTTTGTTTTCCAATCGGCTCGAGCCTCGATAGTTTTCTTTGATGTTCGTCTTCTTGGAAAAAAACTATATAATATTTTATTATATATATGTAAATATGAAAATGTGTCCCTCACATAGGAGAGTAGTAGGTGTTCATGCAATCTAAGTGAAAGGGAGTGACATCAGTCTAGAAGAGAGAGTAGTCTAGATTAGATGTCTTGAGCCTTATCAAGATATGTGATACATAGAGTAGATGATAGAATGATAGTTGATATAAGCATTGCTGATCATATCTAAGTTCTACCTCTAATGATATAAGTTGCTTTATATGGATCTAAGTTGTGTATGAGATGAATCCAATTTTGGAAATTCTAAGCTAAGTATTGAGGATGAAAGTACATTCCCTTTTCTTATTTAAGATGAGGTAAGTTAAGATAAGGTTGAATATGCATGAGCCTCAACCTCTTTTACAAAGGAGGACCTCCAGTGTTAGGACAAGAAACGTGGTGAACTCCAGAGAGAGTGAGACCCACAAGGAGAGGGTCATAGGACCTGCCCTACGATATATGAAAAATATGTGATATATATGTGAAATGATGTGTCCTAAGCTGGGTTACTCCTAAGTAGATGAGTTTAGTCCTTTTGTATGATTCGATCCTTTATATGAGAGTTGGGTAAAAAAATGATGGGTAGGTGACTCATAATGAGAAAGTCAATCCTTTTGATTGAGTTAGGTCCTAGCTTGAGTGACATATGTTTGTGAATCTCATCATTAGATGCAAGTGAGGTAATATATGAACTCTAGTTATGAGAGTATGATGCTTTGTGCAAAAGATACTCAAACTACATGTTCTCTCTTCTTCTTGTCTTTCTCAATATATGATGATAGAAACCTCACTTGAGCTATATAGATGATTTACATATGAGGAGTCACTCATATAAGCTTGACCTATTCTATATTTCCCCCCTATATCATACATGTAGCACCTAAGATTGAAATCATGATAAGTTTGACTGTAAAATATTCTCTTCCCCTTCATATGAAACATGAAAGATATGATGCTGAGATCATGGGATAAACTTAGTATATTATTTTTTTTCCTTCACATAATACATGCAAGACATAAAAAGTTGAACTCATGAACTTGATATAAAGATATTTTTGGATCATAGTATATATGATCAGAAATATAGTTCGTAACTTTGATCCTTCTCAATATATGCTTCTAAGCTTGAGGGTAACTCTCACAGAATAGGGTGAAAACCTAAAATACAAAGATGAAGATCAATCCCCTCTAATGATGAAATCATAATACTATGATGATAATAAATGACTCTAATGATGTTAAGTGCTAACATGGTAGTAAGTGATGCTTTGGTATCGCCTTAAATGAGTTAGTGGGGTGAAAGATGAAACCTTGAATAATACCATATTAACTTCATGTGTATGAATAATATCCTTATTCATAAAGGATTATGAGGATGTAAATCCAAAAATATAAGAACTTCATATGATGACTAAGACATTAAGTGATGCTATGATTCCTTAAAAAAATAATGCTTTCATCTATATAAGGTGGGGTGGGTACACCCTAAATGCTCTAAATCATAGGATCACCACCTAGGGTGCATGAAGAACTATGTCAACTTTAGAACCTAGAAGTGGTGACCTATATGAAGTTGGACTTTATGATTACCACTTAAGTATGAGATTAGTTGAATTTTGAGGACGAAATTCCATATAAGGTGGGGTGAATGTGATGACCCATGCTTTTAGGGTTTTGAGACTCGTTATAGTATTTGAAGTCTATGAATGTTTGTTTTCATTAATTTAAATCTGAGTTGACTTTTATCTAACCATGGATTCTTTGACCCTCAAGTATGACTATAATGCTATGAAAGGATCAATAATATCTACAAAAGGTCATTCATGTATATGGAAATGATTGATAGTAGTTATAAGTCTATATTGAGGACATATGGATTTAAGTATCCAATGAAGTATACATGGATTCATATGACTGAATATTGCTATTGGATACTACTAACGTTTGGAACTAAGAAGCAAATTGATTAAATAATGCTTTATGAACATAGGTCATTAAAATATCTAAAGCATGATGAGATTTAGAGCTTGTGGGATGCGGCTAATGTTTTTCCTTATTGCTTGGATGTTCCAATTCAACCCACGTTATACTTCAGATTTAACAATAGGATACATGGAGCCTGAAGCAGTAGATTATCAACTAAGTAGTTAATTACTCAGCTACCACCTCCATTTCTCACGGAGAGAGAGTCACATACTTGGGGACCAAGTCCCTGGTGCCACCCATCGGAGTATAAGGATAATTCATTAAGAAATTGAATGAGCCATAAGCTGCGCCATGCTCAGATCTATGTAACGACCTGACTTGCGGGATATGGGTGTGGTGAGGCAGTTCATCCTGGAATCCTCCACACCCTCCATATCCTTTTTCCCCTTACTAAATCTGCATGGGCGCTATGTGCCTTGACCAGCCGAGCAACCCAAAAGGACCTTGTGCCATCAAACATATCATTTAGCTTACTACAGATCTCGCCAAGGCCCATGACCACCGGAAGATAGACCTGCAACTCGGCTAGTGCACCCTTTCGTGGTGTGGAGCAACCCCCACTCCATCATCTCCAATCACTACCACCATGAGTTCTTCCCTTCTGCCAAACACCACCTCAAGTCCGCTACCAACTACCACTTCAACTACCGACATCACCATCCATAAAGATCACAACAAGGATCACCTTGCAACCAGTTTGGGTTGGCGTTGGCTGAGGCGACACTTGCAAATAGCAAGAATTTCCATCTACCTATGGATCCTCATCCTCACCTTTCCAGAAACAACCTGCAGCAGCCAGCGACACTGCTCCTCCTACCATCCCCCTCTGCAACACTATCGACGGAGAGTCTAACGTGGGGACAGATCCCTAAGTGACGACCACAACAATTCCAAACCAGGTATCGAACCTGAAGGATCCAGATCCTATTTCTCCTCCATTCATGTCTTCCTCCTTTGTCGTGACTCCAAGTAAGACATCGCCTTGGAGATTTGAAGCTCCCAAAGATCTCAGTTCTTGTGCCTTCTACCCTTCTCCTTCCTCTCTTCGTCCTTCTTCCTGCCTTCCTTTATCATGGCCCAGGAGCAACGCCAGACCAAGGGTGCCGGCCGCCCAAGCTGCAGTTGCAACAAGTCGCCGACCAGGGGGAGATTTAGGGCGAGCAACACCACAAGTATGGCACCAAAAACTCCAGCCTTGAGGCCTAGATCCGAATCCACGACACCTACCCCTCGTTCTCTTCCTTGCTCCATGGGTTCCTAAAATCTGTAGGGCGGCGCCCCTACCTGTTTGAGAAGCAGCAGCTGTAACCGTGGCTCTGTGCCACCTGGGGCGTAAGAAATGGCAAGCCAGGGTTAGCATGGAGCTCGACCAAGGAGCTTGAGCAGGAAACCACAGCCATAGCAACGAACATGCTGGAAGAGGTGGAGACTTTGTATGCTCGCCAGAGTTCTTGCCACAGCGGCGCATAAGGGCACCTGTAGAAGATCGCGGCTGGGGGCGCACGCAAGAAAGTGAGGCTCATGTGGGATAAAAATGAGCCAGGAGGGTCTGCGGGTCGAGAACCTAGTGGATTCATACCACTGATCCGACCATTGTTAACCTCCCCCAAAGGTAATCTCTATTAATATTCCCAGAAAATGTCTTGTTCTTAGTAAATGCCTAGTAAATAACTCCCATGGCTAATAAATATGTATAAAATATCCACAAACTCAAAAAAACATTACCTTTAATCCTAGACTCCTAGATCAGACCCTTGAACCATTTTGAATGATGATATTTAATTTAGAGTATTATGCTCCTTTTTAGGGTTCATTAAATTACATAAATAGTATGCAGTTGATATTAATTCTTAGAAAATTGTCCTAGAACCTTAATGATGATAGCCATCCATATTTAGACTCTGATCTGAGTAATATATCTAAATAATAGGTCATTTTCTATTAATGACTATTTAGATGCTTTTAATCCCATTTTAATTCTAGGAAATGGACTAAGCATCAGAAAATTATGAAAACTGAACTAGACCTAAATAGTGACCTCTAGATCATTATTAAAATACTAGAGGCATAGTTTAGATTAGTAACACCTAGATTTGACCTAAACCCTAAATTGAACCTAAATACCATTAATAATGATGAACCTTGTATTAATGATGCTCAATCATATTTAATCAGGTCATGGACAAAGTTCTAGATGATCCAAGATGATTAGAATTCTCTAAACTCAGGTACATGGGCTTTATTTAAGTATATGACTATGGGTTTCTAGGTTGAATCATGATATGTATGTATGTTCTCTTCTATTTGCAAATATTGGATGTAGTAGCATTATATAGTACTCGATGTTTTATCACTGGAAAATACAAATGATGAGTAGATGTTTTGTAGTTATTTAAGGTGATCATTATCCCCCTTATGAGGGAATGGATTAATGTTGACTAGTATACCTCCCTAGAGCACACAGTGTGGGCTCTGATCTCCAAAACACAAGATAAACATAGCGGAAGCGATTCGATTAACAGCGGAATACGAAAATCATGAGAAATTAAAACTTTTCGAAAACGAGATCTTAAAAACTTGAAACTCCTTTTATAAAAGTAAGATGAACTGTTTACATCTCGGATAAATCACTTCTCGAGTGATTATATATGTCATGATACAAAATCTCAAGATTTCAAAATTCTCAGATCAACAAACTCCTAGGACCTGAGTGTACAGAGACGACATAAGACTATTCTGACTACAAGACTAGACAGCACAGTGTTTCCACCTGAAGTCACTACTGCTCCTGAATTTGCTGCTATTGCTGCTGTCCACCTGCAGATCGGTTCCTTCGACCTCGACGTCCACCTAAAGGTAGAAATCTACGGGGTGAGACAATTTTAAATAATTGTCCCAACGAGAGTTATAACTCTCCGCCAGAAACTTTGTTAAAAGCAATCAAAGGAATATCATGAGAAGGTAATTTAGGTTACTCACAGCAGGCTTGATAACAAATACTCATCTTTATTTAAGGAATATGAAGAACACGTATACTAATGCTTGAACAGGATATTAAAAACAAGCAATGTAATATCAATCAATGTTCCTCGTAGTTCAACCTAAGCAGTTATGCTACGCGGTTGATTATGTTTTACAAACATCATTATGCCCTGCGGAGATGAGGTATACCGCTCATGCTCCAACCGATCACTAGTAAGTCGCATCGGTATCTTACTAGGTCATCGAAAGAGCCGGATTCTCATGACCTTCAACTACCTCAGTCGGAATGAGGATAAACATGCAGGACATCTAGTGTCCTGCTAATATAGCTTACCAGGGTATTCTGGTACTTCGCTATTAGAGTCACAGTGGCATTCTGCACTCTCTTCGCCATCGGAAGATTTCATGTTTATCTCTCATCAATGCGGTATAAAGATTCCCTTGGAAGAATAGTGTTACATCATCCCGGTATAAACATATAGTGAAGGGTTGATGGATTAAGATACATCAACATCAACTCCTACACTAGGATGTAAGGATATACACATCCATATTCCCCCACATACTCTAAAGTATGTGATCCAGGATTTCCCTTAGGAAAACCTGTTTCACCATCATTTAAACTCTGACAATGATGGATCTATGATCAGGGCTCTACATGATATGATTAAACTTGGTTATTAGGTACATTTCAGTATTTTTTTAGCATCATACATGTTTTCAAACATTAATCATTAGCATAGTAGCTATGAAAGTAGAATACTAAATGTATCAAGTCTAACTCACATCAATTATCATTTCTCAATCGTCCAATCACAAGTCATTTGACAAGCATGACCTTGATGATATTCATGGCTCTTACAGCCTATCATTCTCATAAGATGCCACTTACTAGGCATCAACATATGTCATTATTCATAAAGCTAATAACATGCTTCCAATGAATATGAAATCATAATCCTTATCTGGATATGATCACCATCATGTATAGAAACATGCATGGTTAATTCAACTGATAATAGTAAGCAGTTCATATCAAGAGTTGTACCCTTATATTCTTACAAGGGTTAGATTCCCTGATTTTCATCAATTAGGGTTTACTATTCACAATATATGTCATCACCCTAGAATTAGGGTTTACTATTCACCTCATGGTGAATTAATCTCATTACATCACCATGCATGAGAAACATCATCATTAAAGCCCTCAGATAAGATCAAGATTCACCAATTACCATAATTAGGGTTTCCATGATCTCTCATAAGTGGATCATACCCTAATCATGCACATTCATGTATATTGAAGGTATTTTACTTGGGTTTCCACCATAAATGGTACTTTCTCTCTCCTCTCACTAGTAGATGGTGACTACACCACTTATATTAGGTTAGGTTAAGTCCCCTTTGATCTACATAAACCAAATCACCACTATCAAGTGATTCGGGCTTGATTAGAATAAGGTATAACTCAATTAAACCTCTCAGGGGCATTTTGGTAAATTATCCATTGATCATCCTCATGGGTCAATTCATTAATCACTTAGTCCCTTAATATATTAAGTTACCATTATGGTTTAGATTAGATCATCATTGAACCATTTACACCTTCAAGTGATTAAGTATAATCAACCTTGAAAATCTCCAATTGGTTTAGGGTTTGATCTTCAACCTTCAACCCATTTGATTCTTAAATGACCTTGAACTCATTTAACCTCAAACGACCTAGAACCCATTTGGGCCTTAAACGAGTGTGGACCCCCTTGATCTTAAACGGGTGTGAACCCACTTGAGATCAAACGAGTGTGAACCCGTTTGAGATCAAACGAGTGTGAACCCATTTGAGATCAAACGAGTGTAGACTTATTTGGACTTAAACGAGTGTGAACTCATTTGGACTCAAATGAGTGAGAACTTACTTGGGTCCAAACCGCATGAACATAGAAGGTGACACAGAGGTTATGTTTGAATAGGGTTTCCTATGTTGAAGCCTTTAATTGGCCAAAGCCATGTTAACCACTTACAGATTGAGTCAATTAGGATGAACCTCAATCAATTGGACTCCAATTTGACCCTTAATTGAAAGCCAATTAGGGTTAAGTCTAACTCAATTAGGGTTTCCAATCGGCTAATAATCAATTCTCAACAATGTGAAACAATTTGTAATTGAACCCATCAATTGAACTCCAATTGGGCCCAAACTTGGCCCAAACGGTCTTGAGATCGTTTGGGTGACCTCCAAATGGTCTTGAGACTGTTTGCCCAAAGTTTGACCAAAATCTAAGTTGATTTGATTAGGATTGAACCCTAATTAGGTCTAAAATCAGCACTTTTATCAATTCTTCAACCTATTGAAATTGGACCTACAATGGATCAATTTTCCTTAACCCTAGATCTCCAAACGGTCTTGGGGTGTCACTAAATGAGTGTGAGACTGTTTGGGTGAACCCCAAATGGGTTTGAACCCGTTTGGATCCTCCAACCCAAAACTCAACACGATCTATAATTAAAATCAACAATTTCAACCCGATTAGGGTTATGGTGTTGAAGTGCCTTCAACTCTCAATTGGTTAGGAATTAGATTATAATTCTTTGTAGGAAAGAAATTCAATACATTATGAACAGACCCTCAAACGGTCGTACCTTGGTCAACCCTATGAAACGGTCTTGGGGTCGTTTTGATCCAAACGATCTTGCAGGATCGTTTGAGATCAAACGGGTTGAACCCGTTTGACCTTAAACGAGTTGCACCCGTTTGGACCAAAAGGGTCCAAGGTCATTTCAAAAAGTGACCTAGTAATCCATGCCCATCATCCTCAACCTCTGTTCAGGTCGGTTCCTCCACCGTTTTGCTTGAAAAAGAGCAAGGAAGAAGGGAGGTAGAAGAAGAACTAATCATAGAAAACAAGAACAAAGATATGCATAACAAAGCTAAGAGTTAGAGTTATAAAACCCACCTCAAACGTGGTTCCTAGAGCTTCCAAGCTTCCAAGATTCAAGACTTTAATGGCGTCTTGAGCTCCATAGGTCGGCCAAGGTCAATTCTTCAAGAAAAAGATGGGGATGGTCGGCTAGAACAAGGAACCTAAGTAAGAAAACTAGCAGTTCAACCTTGTAATACGATTTCCTCCATGAATCCAAGCTAGAAGGTGGTGTTCTCTTACCTATAACAGGTTGGTCGTCCCCTTGAGCTCCTGAGCTTTGCTTTGGCCGGTTGAGAAAGATAAGAAGTGAGGAAGTGAAGGAAAACGTTTGCTTGGTTTGGAAAGAAAGGTGCTTATATAGTTCAGGCTGATTTTTACCATAAGGACCTCTAAAGCATGTAATTCTCATCCAAGTCCCTCCTTATTTCTAAGGCACATTCCAGCTATCAAAACTTAATCAAAGCCCATCAAAACTCAAGATCTAAGGGTAAAGAAAACTAATATGCACACTAAGGTATATATATATGAAGGGTTTTCTTACTCATACTAGGTGTTTTCACTACAAAGGTCATCCTTCTTATCCAATTATTTAATAGAAGTGACCCTCTCATCCTTTCTTCTCTAAATGATGTCAAGAGTCATAAAAGATATTCTAGAAAGTGTATAGCACAAGTTGCACCCCACATATTGGGTAATTTGCACATAGGTCCCTGTATTACCAAACAATACTACAATGATTGTTTAAAAAGGACATAAATGAAAATGTATGTTCCTTAGGAACTTAATTACATGCCAAAAGATAATCACAAGGATTTAATTACATATCTTAGGCAAAACACCTAGGGTTAATTCATAACCCAGGTCAGGGATGTTACAAATTATCCACCCCTTACAAGGATTTCGTACTCGACGTATTAAGAGAAAAGAGTAGGATATTTCCTTCTCATCTCTTCCTCTAGTTCCCAAGTGGCTTATTCAACACCACGGTGATTCCAGAGAAATTTTACAAGACTTATCTCTTTCTTCTTTAGCTTTTTAATTCTGTTATCAAGGATTGACACCGGTCCTTCCTCATAAGTTATATCTTCATTCAATTATACTTCCATAGGTTGTAGAACTGACTCGGTATCGGGATGACATTTCCTTAACATAGAAATGTGAAACACAGGGTGTAGTTTTTGTAATTCTGGTGGTAACTCTAGTCTATAGGCTACCTTTCCAACCCGTTCAATGATTGGATAAGGCCCTATAAATCTAGGAGCTAACTTCCCTTTCCTTCCAAAGAGAAGGACTCCTTTCCAAGGCGAGACCTTGAGATATACTCTGTCTCCAACCTGGAACTCCAACGGTCTACGACGCTTGTCAGCATAAGATTTTTGCCTATCTTGTGCAGTCTTAATCTGTTGTTGTATTACTTTAATCTTTTCCGTAGTCTGCTGCACAAGATCAGGACCTAACAATTGATGTTCACCAGTCTCATACCAGCATAAGGGTGATCTACAACGTCTACCATACAAGGCTTCATAAGGTGCCATATCAATACTATGTTGATAGCTATTGTTATAGGCAAACTCTATCAAGCTTAGGTGCAGATCCCAACTTCTTGTGAACTGGAGAACACATGCTCTCAACAGATCTTCTAAGGTCTGTATAGTCCTTTCTGACTGTCCATCCGTCTGTGGATGAAAGGCTGTACTAAACCTTAACTGGGTGCCTAGTGCTCTATGTAGCTGTTCCCAAAAATGACTTGTGAACTGAGGACCTCTGTCAGAAACTATGGTGACAGGAACTCCGTGCAAATGCACTATCTCTTGAACATATAACTGTGATAACCTTTCAGCAGAATAGGTTGTTTTGACAGGTAAGAAATGCGCTGTCTTAGTCAACCTATCAACAATTACCCAAATGGAATCATGTCCTTTGTTTGTTCTAGGTAGACCAACAACAAAGTCCATGGTTACATGATCCCACTTCCACTGTGGTATGGGTAAAGGTTGCATTGTTCCTGCAGGCTTCTGGTGTTCAGCTTTAACTTGCTGACACACTGGACACCTCAGAACAAACTCAGCTACGTCCTTCTTCATCCCAAGCCACCAATACATATCTTTCAAGTTTCGATACATCTTGGTGCTTCCTAGATGCATAACATACATTGAAGAATGAGCTTCCTCCAGGACTAACTTCCTCAGGTTATCTACATCTGGTACTATCATCCTCCCATGATAGCATGCCACTTGATCATCTGATTCATGAAAACCTTCTCGCTTCTCATCACCATACTCAGATCTGATCTGCTGAACTGCAACATCAACTTGCTGTGCCTCCTTAATCTGCTCTCTTAGGGTGGGTTTGTTATGCATCTCAGCCAACAACCCGGCAATCCATGACACCTTCATCTGTACATTGTCTTGCCTTAAGGAGATAAGCATATCTCTCCTAGGGCATACTAAAGAGTTTAATTGTGTCCTATCAGAGGATGATGTTGCTGATTTCCTACTCAAAGCATCTGCAACTACATTGGCCTTTCCTGGATGGTAATCTATTGTACAATCGTAGTCCTTGATTAACTCCATCCAGCGACGTTGCCTCATGTTAAGTTCATGCTGAGAAAAGATATACTTAAGGTTCTTGTGATCTGTGAAAATCTGGAATGTCTCTCCGTAGAGATAATGTCTCCAGATCTTCAAGGCATGAACCACATCAGCTAACTCCAGATCGTGTGTCGGATAATTCTCTTCGTGTTTCTTAAGCTGTCGGGAAGCAAAAGAAATCACTTGTTTATCCTGCATTAACACACACCCGAGTCCATTCTTAGAGGCATCACAGAAAATTATGTATCCTTTGCCTTGCTCAGGTAGCACAAGCACAGGTGCACTTGTCAACCTCTCCTTCAGCAACTGAAAAGATTGCTGGCACTTATCACTCCAGACAAAAGGAATATCCTTCCGGGTTAACCTAGTCAAGGGTAAGGCTATAGAACTGAAGTTCTTAATGAACCTTCGGTAGTAGCCAGCTAACCCTAGGAAACTTCGAATCTCCGTCGGTGTTTTCAGTTGTTCCCACTGTAGAACAGATTCTACCTTTTTAGGGTCAACACGAATACCCGAGGCAGATACCACATGACCAAGGAAAGATACTTCTGGCAACCAAAACTCACACTTGCTAAACTTAGCGTATAGCTTATGTTCTCTTAGCAAAGTTAGAGATTGACGAAGGAATCCACGCCCATCATCCTCAACCTCTGTTCAGGTCGGTTCCTCCACCGTTTTGCTTGCAAAAGAGCAAGGAAGAAGGGAGGTAGAAGAAGAACTAATCATAGAAAACAAGAACAAAGATATGCATAACAAAGCTAAGAGTTAGAGTTATAAAACCCGCCTCACACGTGGTTCCTAGAGATTCCAAGCTTCCAAGCTTCAAGCCTTTAATGGCGTCTTGAGCTCCACAGGTCGGCCAAGGTCAATTCTTCAAGAAAAAGATGGGGATGGTCGGCTAGAACAAGGAACCTAAGTAAGAAAACTAGCAGTTCAACCTTGTAATACGATTTCCTCCATAAATCCAAGCTAGAAGGTGGTGTTCTCTTACCTATAACAGGTTGGTCGTCCCCTTGATCTCCTGAGCTTTGCTTTGGCCGGTTGAGAAAGATAAGAAGTGAGGAAGTGAAGGAAAACGTTTGCTTGGTTTGGAAAGAAAGGTGCTTATATAGTTCAGGCTGATTTTCACCATAAGGACCTCTAAAGCATGTAATTCTCATCCAAGTCCCTCCTTATTTCTAAGGCACGTTCAAGCTATCAAAACTTAATCAAAGCCCATCAAAACTCAAGATTTAAGGGTAAAGAAAACCAATATGCACACTAAGGTATATATATATATATATGAAGGGTCTTCTTACTCATACTAGGTGTTTTCACTACAAAGGTCATCCTTCTTATCCAATTATTTAATAGAAGTGCCCCTCTCATCCTTTCTTCTCTAAATGATGTCAAGAGTCATAAAAGATATTCTAGAAAGTGTATAGCACAAGTTGCACCTCACATATTGGGTAATTTGCACATAGGTCCCTATATTACCAAACAATACTACAATCATTGTTTAAAAAGGACAGAAATGAAAATGTATGTTCCTTAGGAACTTAATTACATGCCAAAAGATAATCACAAGGATTTAATTACATATCTTAGGCAAAACACCTAGGGTTAATTCATAACCCAGGTCAGGGATGTTACACACAGTGTACAGGGAGTTTCCCTAGAGTACTTGGTACATGGGGATGGGCCCAATATATATGTTTTTGTACTAGTCCACCTTGATAATGCAACTCATTTAGAAAAATGAATAAAAATTGTTGTATTTCTCTTAATCAATAAATGTTTGCTATGATCTTCCTTCTTTATTTTTGCAAATCTTTTCAAATTATGAAAACCATGAATATATGTATCTTTCTATCCATGTACTCGACACCTTGTGTGTTGATTCGTTGTTTCCTATATGTTTTAGGTTCAGAGTTAGCATGGGATAAAAGTACAGGATGTGAGCAAGTTGTACATGTTGTACCTATTGTCTAAGATCCTAGATAGCATACATGTTTATAGATTGTAGATTTCATTCAATATGTAATTGTAAATCATTTGTAATAATTCATATTGTATAAATATACATTTTGAATGTTGAGTATGTTATGGTTGTATGTTCATGTATGCAAATTATGCTTTCACATCGCTCTCTGATATAATTGCTAACGTTTTCAGATTTGTCTTCTCATCTCCATGGGGTTTTGAGAAGGTGAAAATCCGAGGACGTTACCGTCAACAAAGCTCAAAGGTCGACACACTACTCCTCCATGGCCGACACACCGCCATGGGCGATACCCCATGGCCGACACAAAGCACCCTTGCCCAATACATGGCTCAACCAATAAAGGAAAGGCCCAAACAAGGGAAAACAAGGCCCAAAAGAGCTCAACCAAGCCCAAGACAAGTCAAGGCATGAGCCCAAACCTTCCTCTCAACCCTAGAGGAAGCAAAGAGAGGGAAAGACATCTCTCAAGGTGAGAAACTTGCTCTTCAACCCTAACTTAGGTTATTTTGCAAGTAGCACCTCCAACTCTCAACTAAGCACAAGCAAACCCTAACCATCACTAAAGATGATTAGCAAGCAACCAAGCATAAGGTTTAGGCAAACAAACAGGGTAAGCCCAAAATGAAGGTCAGGGACCTTACAAGCCATAAACCTCTACAAAGGGATTTCGTCCCCAAAATCTGAAGAGAAAAGTGAGGGACACTTTCACCTCATCTCTTCCTCAAGATCCCATGTGACTTCCTCAACACCATAATGATGCCAAAGAACCTTCACAAGAACCAGGTCCTTCCTCTTCAGCTTCTTTACTCTTCTGTTAAGGATCTCCGCTGGACCTTCTTCATAGGTTACGTCTTCATCAAGCTCAACCTCAACTGGCTGTATAACTATCCCTGTGTCTGGATGACTTTTATTTAGCATACTGACATGGAACACTGGATGCAATCTATGCAACTCTGGTGGTAGTTCTAACTTGTAAGCTACCTTGCTAACACGTGCTATTATTGGGTAGGACCCCATATACCTGGGTGCCATTTTTCCTTTTCAGACAAACCTTAGCACACCTTTCCAAGGTGAGACCTTGAGATACACTTTGTCTCCCACTTGGAATTTTAAGGGTCGTCGACGATTGTCTGCATAAGACTTCTGTCTGTCCTGTGCCATTTTCAACTTTTGCTGTGTCACTCTGATCTTTTCTATTGTCTATTGTACTAACTTAGGACCCAAAAGCTGATACTCACTAGACTCATACCAGCATAAAGGGGATCTGCACTTCCTTCCATATAGAGCCTCATAAGGAGCCATGTCAATGCTCCGATGATAGCTATTGTTATAAGCAAACTCTATCAAACTGAGATGCATGTCTCAACTGCCTAGGAACTGCAAAACACAAGCTCAGAGAAGATCCTCCAAAGTCTGAATAGTCCTTTCAGACTGCCCATCTGTCTGTGGGTGGAAAGCAGTACTGAACCTCAACTGCTTTCCCAATGCTTTGTGCAACTGTTCCCAGAAACGACTTATGAACTGAGGACCTCTGTCAGAAACTATCATTGCTGGTACACCATGCAAACACACTATTTTGTCTACATATACCTAAGCAAGCTTCTCTGCTGTATATGTCATTTTTGCCGGTATGAAATGAGCAGATTTTGTCAACCTATCCACTATTACCCAAATGGAATCATGATTCCTAGCTGTCTTTGGTAGACCAACTATGAAATCCATGGTTATATGATCCCATTTCCACTGCGGTATCGACATGGGTTGCAATGTACCTGCCGACTTCTGATGCTCTACTTTAACTTGCTGACAAACTGTGCACTTAGCCACAAACTTGACTACATCCTTCTTCAAGCCAGACCATCGATATAGGTCCTTCAGATTATGATACATCTTGGTGACTCCTGGATGCATAGCATACATCGACGTGTGTGCTTCCTCGAGCACTATCTTTCTTAGATTATCACCATCGGGAACCACCATCCAACCATGATAGAAAAGTAGTCCATCCTCAGACTCATGGAACCCATCACGCTTTTCGCTGCCAAGCTCTGATCTGATCAACTGCACTGTATCATCCTCCTGCTGTGCGTCTTTGATCTGCTGTCTTAGCATAGGCTTGACTTGCATTTATGCCAAAAGTCCTGCCAACAAGGAAACTTCCAACTGTACATTCATCTGCCGCAAGGAGACAAACATATCTCGCCTATGACATACCAAGGAGCTCAACTATGCCTTCTTTGTGGAGAGAGAAGAAGACTTTCTGTTAAGCACATCATCTACCACATTTGCCTTACCAGGATGATACTCAATGGTGCAATCATAATCATTGATTAGCTCCATCCAACGATGTTGTCGCATGTTCAACTCACTCTACGAAAAGATGTACTTCAAGTTCTTATGATCTATAAAGATCTGACACATTTTCCCATAAAGATAGTGCCTCCAAATCTTCAACGCATGGACCACCACTGCCAACTTCAAATCATGTGTCAGATAGTTCTCCTCATGTTTCTTAAGCTGTCGCAAAGCAAAAGAAACCACATGATCTTCCTGCATCATCACACAAACTAAGCCTTTCTTGGAAGCATCGTAGAAAACAACAAAGCCCTTCCCAAGCTCTGGCAGCACTACTATTGGAGCGCTAGTCAACTTCTCCTTCAAACTTTGGAAAGCTTGCTGATAATGATCATCCTAAACAAAAGGTACATCTTTCCTAGTCAGCTTTGTCATCGGCAACACGATTGCACTAAAGTCCTTGATAAACCTCCGGTAGTATCCTGCCAAACCCAGAAAACTATGAACGTCTGTCGGCGTCTTTGGTTGCTCCCAATATGCCACTGACTCCACCTTCTTAGGGTCCACCCGGACTCCTTCTGTAGATATCACATGGCCCAAGAATGTCACTTCCTTCAACCAAAACTCACATTTGCTGAACTTGGCATACGGATGATGTTGGAAAAGAAGAGTCAACACTTGTCGAAGATGTCATTCATGCTCTTACCTGTCCCGACTATAGATAAAAATGTCATCTATAAAGACTACAACAAACTGATCTAGGAACGGACAGAACACTCGGTTCATCAGCTCCATGAAAGCAACAGGTGCATTGGTTAGCCCAAATGGCATAACCACAAACTCAAAGTGACCATACCTCATCCTAAACGCTGACTTTGGTATGTCGTCCACCTTAATCCTCAACTGATGATATCCAGACTGTAGGTCGATCTTTGAGAACACTATAGCACCACACAACTGATCAAATAGATCATCTATCCTCAGCAACAAGTACTTATTCTTGATCGTGATCTAATTCATCTGCCGGTAATCTATACATAACCGCATCGACCCGTCCTTCTTCTTAACGAACAACAGTGGAGCACCCCAAGGCGACATGCTCAGTCGGATGAAACCTTTCTCCAAGAACTCCTGTAACTTCTTCTTCAACTCTGCCATCTCTGCTGGAGCCATCCTATACGGTGTCTGTGTAACTGGTTGTGTTCTTGGTACCAGATTGATCTCAAAATCAATCTCTCGGGGTGGGGGAACACTGGGAAACTCATCAGGAAACACATCCGCAAACTCTTAGACAACCATTACCTCCTCGAGGCTAGGACCTTTTGCCTTGGTATCCACAACGTGAGCTAAGAAAGCCTTACAACCTTTCCGCAACAACTTTTCTGCCACCATCACTGACACTCGACATGTCGGAAGAATATTCCTATCTCCTTGGAAGATCCAATTCTCTCCATTGTCATCAAACACTGCCTGCTTGGAACCACAGTCCAACACAACCTTATACTTTTCTAAGGTATCCATCCCAAGGATCACATCGAATCCATGCATATCAAGTGGTATAAGATCCACTTGTATACTGTGTCCCAAAAAAGATAAGACACAAGATGGACACTCCTCTCAAAGCATCGAGGAACCATCAAGAGGGGTTTCTAACAATAGGCTATCTTTCTTACAACTAATAGGTAAAGGACAGCTATCAAGCAGACTATGTGCGATAAAAGAGTGCGTAGAACCAGGGTCAACCAAAACAGATATAAAGCAAGAAGAAGACAAATTAGAATGAAATAACTACATCTGACCTGTCACCACTCGTGGGTTGACTATCGCCTCCGACTGACTCATAACATAGAATCGAGCCGTTTCTTGTTGTCCACGTCCTCTGGTTCCTTGAGAAGACGATCCCTCTTGCGATGCTTGACCACGTCCTCTCCCTCTGCTAGCACTGGGCTGCTGTTTGTCTAACCCTTGTTGATTCTATCTCGACTATTGTGTTACTTCAACATCTCTCTTTGGGCAGTTCGACCTCAAGTGCCCAGTCTGTCCACAGTGGTAACATGACCTGCCTTCTGTCTACGGCCTAGATGGCCCTGTCACTACCACAGAAGATGTACTATGTGCCTTCAACGGTGAGGAAACATGACCTCTTCCCTTACTCAGAGACCACTGTGACAGTGCACTAGAACCTCTCATCATGGAAGGTGATGAAAACCTTGACTTCTAGAAGCCACCAGATCTCTGTCCCTGGAACTGAACATGCCTTTTCCTGGTCATGGACTCCCTTTTCTCCCTAACAGATCATTCAATCCTGCGGACGGACTCCACAAATGTGGCAAACCATTCCCAATTTTCTAAAGCAGCAGCAGGTGTCGACAGCTCAGCACTCAAACCTTTCTCAAACCGCCTGATCCACTCATCATCTGTTTCCACCATGTGAGGACAAAACCTCAGCAAGTCCATGAACTTGGCTTCATACTTAGTGATTCTCATTGTTCCTTGGCGTAGATGCTCAAACTGATTGATCTTCTCATCCAGATACCTCTTTAGAAAGTATCTATTGATGAACTCTCACCGGAAGATCTCTCAACCGATCTCCTCACCAGGTCGCTTCTCCTCCTAGATGGCCCACCAGTGGCCAACACTACCCTTCAGAAGGTAGACATCATGCTTGACTTTGTCTGCTTTGGGGATGTCGAGGATCCGGAAGGCCTTCTCAAGACCTATCAGCCACAGATCAACATCTGTTGGATCATCCGTTCCAGCATAATCCGAAGCTCCGACTCCATGAAGCTGCTCAAAGGTCTTCCCAATACCCGATGTTTCACCATGGGGAGCCTGTGCTCTTGGCTGAGGCACTGGCACTCCTTCTACCATGTGATTCATCATAGCCATCAACTGCCCCATAAGCTATTGGTAGGAATAGTTTTCAAGAATGGCTGGGTCAAGTTGGGGGACCTCAGGCACCCGATCTCCATGTGTCTGCCCTCCTGCTCCATCAACTGATGCATCATCGCTGCTCTCAACAACATGTTCTTCATGGTTTCCAAACATCTTTAGGCTTTATCTTCCGCTGAGGGTAGAAGGTTATTGTAAGAAAATCTGGAAACCTCACAAGAACATACGCAAACCTAGTCCTAGATCCCTATAGACTCAGCGAACCTGGGGCTTTGATACTAAACCAACGGTGACACCCTGCCATCACACAGACAACGAGATGACACGCAAAAATGTGCGGAACCATATATTACTGAAAACACGGGTTAATTAAAACCGATTGCAGAAGGCATACATACATAACATTTGCAACCAGACCCTGCAAGAAGATCATGTCATATATAGATATATTCAACATCACCTGCCTGATATGTTCACAACATAAAGCCACCCACTGTCGCAACAACGCATATTAGTTCATCACCTGTTTATACATACAGAACGACCACATACAGCCAGCAGTAGGGTGTATAAAAATTACAACAACTAGCATCGTGAAACATCATCAAACACCTCCAAGGACCTAAGTGTACAGGGATGACTCTAGGACTCTACAACAAAACCACCAAAACAACAACATGTCCATCTCTTGCCTTCTATTGCTCTTCTTGCTGCTCGGACGCAACCTCACGACCACCACCCCATCTAGAACGATCACCTAAAAAGGGTGTAAACCAGCAGGGTGAGACACACAGTTCCAACGAGAAACATAACTCCCCGCAAAATCTATAAAACCTCAAAAGGTTAAAGCAACAACAACAGATAACTGATAAAGCGTATAACAAGAGCAGCATACTGAGCAAAGCTATCATTACTTTCAATCTTACCAAGATATCTGGGAGGCATATAACCAAGTATTTCTTTATGGAACATGAATGACAAGATAAGCTTTATAAGAACCTATCCAAGATATAAGGATCGTACAGACAACTACATAGTTCAACTAGATTAGCTATATAAGCAAGGCATCAATCAATGTTCTGTGTTTTGCTTTAAGCAAGAAATATAATTCGGTTGGATTATGTTTTATTATGCTTTGAGGAAGTGAGCCTTCCCTGCTCAAATCCAACCATTGGATGCGAAGCCCAATCCGATGCCATACAAGGTCTAAGGAGATCCAGACTCCATGACCTCACCTTCTCATGATTAGTACACGAATCATCAAGCAAGACCGCAGTCATATGCTTATAGGGCCTCAACCTCTGGGTCAGATCCACAAGCTACCCATATCTCTAGCTCACCTCATCATAGGTGCTAGTATATACATCCGAGCCATGAACGCATCATGCTCATCATCACATATCCTAAGCCATGGGTATGTTCACCGTGCTCCATATACCCTGAGTCTGTAGCCGCAGCTACACTCAATCCTCCTATTTTAGGCTAGGGGAAAACCTCTCATATTCAACAATATGTGCTCCAGGTAATCCCACAGGATAAACCAGTTTCACCATCACCAAATACTGACGGTAATGGATCTTTGGCCAGAGCAACTACATGATATGTTCATCTATAATTTATTAGTATATTTTAAGCCAATTGTTGAGGCAAAACAAGGTATAAACATAGCCTTATAGAATTACATCATTTTTTCCATCAACATACTGTCTTGGGACCTCAATCCCTCATGATATCAACCACTGCCTCTCAAGGCATCACAATCATGCATCAACATCTTGGGAACACATCCCTTATCTCATCATTAGAGGATAACACCTCAACTAGGCACTCATCCTTACATCAGGTCCTCAGACCTATCACTTGCTGTTCCGTTAACAAGGATTATCATCACATTGTGCTAGTCAAAGCACATCTACCTCATAGCTCTTACCAGGCTATGAGTCCACATGAAATACCTGCATGGTTAGTATACACATTCATAGAGATTACTAAAGCCATCATGGATTAACAGGTTGATCATGCTATCAAGTATAAAGAAACATCCATGAGTATATCACATGTAAGCTTTATCATTCATAGTATTATTATCAATCATGGGCATATATTATGCCTTATACTTGTGAACATATGCATGTGTCATATCAACACGTGAAGCAACATCATAAGCTTCCAAGCTTCCTGGTTCACAATCTATTATTTAACTTATCAACATATTTGCAGGATTTAGGGTGATTACATCATTTCACTTGTATTATCATTATTAAAAGAGAACCATCAACTATATACATTTCGGGTTATTAGAACCCTCACCAAAACTCCTGCAACCCTCACTAAGCATGGCGAGCAATGCCAACCCTCATCAAAGGGTGTACCCGATAGCAAAACCCTATCCAAAGGTATAACGACTAGGATTTCCAACCCTAAGGCAACTCACCACCATATCGGCCAAGCACTGCACATCCTCTAACATGCATCAAGGCTCCATTAGGACTCATGGTGTCGGGCAGCCATCACCAAGGGTCTAACATGCACCAAGCTAGGGTTAGGGTTAGGGTTTCAATATCAGCTAACCTTCAACATGAGCCATATCGACCAACGGGCTGTCACCCAAGGCGCCTATATCGTGCAACCATCTCATCATCATCCGAGGGTTAACCCTATCGGCCAGGGTACCCATGACGCCCAAGAATGGTGTCGTGCATGGCCATGAAGCATCATAACGACCATCATCTAGGGCTAGCATGTCGGGCATGAAGCCATATCGTCCATGTTACGACCCCATCTGAGCTTAACTGGTAAACTAGGGTTTACCTAGACAATTGCAAAGATTAATTGGAATAATCATTCTTGAAATCTAATGAATGAAAATAACACAATTAGGATGTTTTAACTATGATAAGAAGTCTAAATGTTCTTTGGTCTTGAGAATTAGGGTTTGAGAAGCATAAACCCTAATCGGCCCAAATAGGGTTTTGATGATACATGAATACAGAATTTAATAAGTAGAATGTCTCACTAAATGATTTTTAGTATTTATTGTGTAACTCTGATTTACTTCAAATTTGGATATGATTTGGATATATAAAATGTGAACAATATTAGCAAATATCAGAATTTTTGAAGAAGGTTCTGACCTGTTTATCGGTCTAGTTTCAAACTCGGCCGATCACAATTTCAGAATTTTACAGCAGTGTGGTAATTGAATTTTATCTTTTTATTGTTATATCCAATTGATCTAAAATTTTAACTGTGCTTGCAAAACACAGTTTTAGACACTCTGTTAAATTGGAATAATTTTTGGATGACTTTTGAATCCCTACAGTAAGGGTGTCGGTCGAGTTTTGTGCAGGACAAACTCGGCCGAATATTCTGCAGACTGCAATATAGCAGTGCACTGTTCTATTTTTAATTATTTATTGGTAACTCCAAATGATCTCAAATTTTAACTGAAGCTTTATAGATCAATTATAAACAACTTGCTAAATTCCCATAATTGTTGGAGAATGTTTGATCTCTGAAATAAACGAATTACAGTAACTTTTGTATAACTGAATATTCAGCCAATATAATTAAAGTTAAGTGTTGGGTCAATATGCAATTGACCCAAGCAGCTCAATTGACTTATATGAGCAACCACACACACACACACAGCTCTCATTCTTCGTCATTCACTCCAGAGAAACGAAAATCTAGAGAGAGAGGGAGAGTTAGGGCTTGAGTGGAGAAAGAAGAGGAATTGCTGAATTAGGGTTCTGCGGTCCCACGAATGGTGAAATCAAGTAAGTTTGGATCCTTTGCATAGACTTTTATGGTGAATCTTCTCTCTCATGTCTAGATTCCATCCATGCTCTGATTTGATCCAAGATGATGTCGAAATTCCCTCTTTTCTCACCCTTTCTTCATAATCCCTCTTTTTCAAGGTTCCCGAGTTGAATGGAAGAAGAATTGTGAGATTTGCTAGGGATTTGATAGGAATTCGAGATTCCCTGAGTTGAACTGCGGTTTTGAGGTGTTTTCACACCTTAGGGTGAGTGGGTTCTTCCTTCAAACATCCTAATGCACGAATTTGATTATAACATCCAAATCCCTAAATGCTTAGCATTTGAATTCTAAATCCTGAAATGTCCGTTTGATTTAAGTTATTGTAAAATTGATATGATACGGATTCCTTCTCTATTTGAACGACTCTTTGATGGTAGATTCATATCAGATACGTATAAAACACTTCCTAGTGAGGATGCTTTTAGATTTATATCAAATGATGTAATTAGGGTTTGACCTAATTGAGATATCGCTAGAGTTTCAACCTTATTGAAAAGGACTAGTAATCCTATAAGTGATTAGGATGTACCACATGGGTTATCTTAATTGAATTTTGTTCTTGATACATGATATCTCAGTGAATGGTATGGAAACCCTAAATTTAGTTAAATTTCCATGGTTTCATGTCTATATTGATTGCATATGATTTGTTGGAAACAATCTTTATTTAGTGAATGCTTATATCCTATGAAATCCTTATGAGAGCCATGTGACAAGTGAATGAGGTAAATGAAAAGGTGAATGAGGCAAATGCAACCCTAAGAGTAGGGTGTTGGCATGTGATGAATGAATAAGGCAAATGAAACCCTAAGGATGGGGTGTTCAATGAATCATGCTATGGTAATATGAAATGTCTCGATATGAGATGTGGTGATGCTTAATTGTTAAATTGTATGTTTCTAGTGCATTTAACTTTATATGATTGTTCTCTCTGAGATGATATCTACATACTGCAGGGCTTCTTATATTTCAATACATATCTCGTAAATTGCAGGTGATGAGATATGACATGCCCTAGAAAGGGATGTTACTGAGATATGATATATGTTGAATACATGAGTTTTGATGTTGCTTATGATATGATATGGCAGGCCGTGGGAGCCTTATGAGAAATGTAAAATGAGTTATGATTTCTGTTTTACATGTATCTAAAATATTAATGTTAGACTTAGGTGCCCTAACACCGTAGAACCCCTCGTGAGGTCTGCACCTTGGGGTGAAATGACCTACCTAGCGTGTTTCTAGATGGTCGGTGACTCGTGTTCAACAATAATCCGTGCGTGTGTCACGGTGGCACGAGGGCAGAAAAGCAGTGTTCAACAATAATCCGTGCGTGTGTCACGGTGGCACTGGGAAAAGAAAAGAAAACACGGTTATCTAACACCATTCGTGCTTGTGTCACGAAGGTAACCCTGTGAGACTCTCCGCCTGTGTGCTCAGGTTAAAGGAGGAGTCCAGAGTACACTCTTTTGAGAGTGCAATGAGGCCGTGTGAGCCTGAGAGTCCTGTAGCAGACCAGGACAGCAGTCAGACTTAGCATTTCCCGGGTGTGTCGCTAAGTCTTGTACGGTGGGACCGTAGCATGGACTTGTTGCGGATCTTTATATGCAGAGTACACTGCATATATTTAGGGCATAATAATAAAATAAGTATGTAATCATATAGGATCACAGTAAATTAAAGTATTCAAACTTGTGTGCTATTTCTTTATATCTAATTATCTGTTCAAATTATGTGCTATCGCATGGAAATGTGATTATATTCTGCAAATCTGTTATGTTATTAGAACTGCCTTGCTTAGTTCTGCATTTATGTTAAATTGTAAATCGTTTACTCAAAATTATATCTGTAATCACATTAGTGCATTAGTCTGTTTCCATGAAGTACTCATTCACTGAGCGAGTAGGCTCACCCCTCTACTCAAACATTTTTAGGGTTAACCGCGTGGAATTGGAGATAGTCAGAGCTTCAGTGTAGACCTTCCACAGGAGTCAAGTACGAGATTAGTTGTGTCAGTCGGTCCTTGTCACTCTAGGTCCTCAGTAAGAGTTTAGAGAGAGAGTTTTAATTACAATGTGTAATATTGTTCCTCTTTGATATGTATGCTAATTAGCAAGTTTAATGTGCATAATGTGTGAAAGACATCGTGAATGCTTATACATGTATCTTTACTATTGAAGTCTGATTAGTAAAAGAAATGTTCTGATTCCCTTGTTAAGATTTTTTTATGTGGTTCAATGCAAAGAAACGAGAGTTTTTAAGAAAAGCAAAAGTTAAGGGTGTTCTTTGTGTTACATATAAGTCCTATCTTATGCCCTAATCTCATGATTTGAGGAAATTGTGAGATCGGGGTGTAACAGCTTGGTATCAGAGCCTAGGGTGAGTTGTCAAGGACCATTAAGTTAGTAAGTTAGAGTCCTAAGTGTGGCAGATAGGAGATGTTTTGATGTTAGCTTTGGGGATTTGAGTATTTGGATATCCTGGCCCGATATCTGAGTACTTGGATCAACCAGTACAAGCTACTCTGTCTATTCTCTCACGTATACCCTGGCCAGGTATACAGTGGAAGAATGGGCTAGAGAGGAACCCTAGAAATGTTAGGGTTAGAAAACGAGAAAAGAAACAAGAATTAAGAGCGTAAATGTAAAAGGGGATAGAAATTACATTTCATAATGTTGTTTTTGTTGCAAATGTATAGAAATGCTCTTATATGTTTGAATTGAAATATTCAATACCTTGAAATATGGGTCTTTAATATCTGTTGTATACTATGCAATTGTAGCATTTATTGATTTCATTCTTTATAACAAGTAGACTAGAATTGACCTTTGAATGAGCTTTTGTTTCTATAGTTTTGCCCGCTGGTTCGAGTGAAATTGAAATCAGCAGGTCTGTTTAGGTTTTCAGTCTGTGGGCGGTTCGGCCGAGTTCGTGTTTTGGTCGGCCGAGTTCCTTGTTTAGGATTTCAAACAGCGTTTTGGTCGGCCGAGTTTGGTCTTGAATCGGCCGAGTTTCTTTGTAGGTAAACAAGTAGTGTTTCGATCGGCCGAGTTCCTCAGAGGATCGGCCGAGTTTCCTGCTGATCGGCCGAAGTTGGTCGGCCGAGTTTCAGAATCTGGAAGGTGATCGGCCGAGTTCCAGAGTGATCGGCCGAGTTTCTGAGCTGTGAGTGGCAGTTCAGGAAGAATGTAATCCTTTGTAGTTCTTGGCTTCAGGACTTCAGGTTTGGCCTGGTCCGGTTGGCAGGATGCGTTACTAGGATCTAATGAATCCTATCTATAACATAATAAGAATATAATTGGAATAATTAGACCCACCTCAGAGTAAGAATGTACATACAGTAAGATGTTGAAACATATGGGCAAGATTAGAACAACTAAGAATTAGTTGAAACTGATATCTGAGGTTCAACTTTGGGGTCTCAAAGGTGAAACCCTTAATTGGGAATAATAGAACATGATATGAAGTTCATAATCAGTTTATTGATTAATGTTATGTGAGTTATACATATGAAATATAGAAAAGATATGTGAAATGTATGTATGTATGGTTCAAGATAACAAGAATCAATCATGAAGAATGAATCATATAATAGAGTATAATACTTTTATGAACTCTAAAGCAAAGGCTAAGTAGAAGAATAGAGTGAGCATTCAATAGGTCCATAGAAGTAAAGAGTCTTCAAAAGAGTAAAAGTGAAGAGGATCGTATGAACATGTAATTCATAAGACTAGAACAACAAACTAGTTTCTAAGTAAAGAACATAGGTGCAGTTTAACGAATGAATAAGTCATACAAAGGTAGACTGTATTCAGGAGAGAAAAACTTGATTGAAAGAGAAACTATGTTTGACCCATGCATGATCCACTTGGTTTAAAAATGAAGAATATGTAATGTATTCAACATGAGGAAAGAACTAATAAAAAGACTATTAATTTAGAACATTAACTTCACAATAGTATAAAAATAAAGGAGGAAATATGTGCAACATGGTATACATGACCATACATATGAATAAGCAACATGGTCATAAGAGAAAAATTTAGAATTAAAGATGACAGGTTAAAGAGTAGTATATGGTAAGAGGACTATGAAACGTAAGAAAGGGTTTGAAATATGTTGGAGAAGTTATAAAATAAAGAGGTTGTGAGATTCAAGCAAGTGCCAATTAATCAAATATCTCTGTTGATAACTAAGTAAATCTACATACAAGAAGGTATTAAGGGAATGTTTGAATACAAGTATTCCCAGTCTTAAAATCATCTTCTCTTTCATATATTCCTTAATGAGAGCAAGGTGGGAATGAAATGATAAGAGAAAATGAATCATATATGATGCATAACTACCTTGGTGGGGGTCATCTAGTGAATGTAATAGTAACATTCAATATGATGAAGTGTGATAAGAAATAAATTCTTGTGTGATAACAAGAATGATGAATAATCTATTCCTATCTTAAATGCTTCAATGTTAATGATGTTTATTGTATATAATCATATGAAAAGGATAGGTAGCAAAAAGTAAAGAAGTAATGAATGCGCAGAGAGATATGGGAAAATACTAGCTTTGTGTAATATGTAAATTTGTTTTTACATGTATGATTTGTTGAAGGCATATTAAGGTATGAAAGTTGGTTCTATATATGATTTCAGTGTATTTGTGCAAGCTATATGTTAAATTAAAGGCATATGATAGTTGTAGTAATTCATACCTGATATGCATCTTACCATTGTATGTTTGTGACATGGTGATACGGTTTGGATGATGTCAAAACACATGGAGAGATACCCTGAACAAGGTAGTCATACTTATTCACTCATATTAATAGAAAAGGATGATAATCAGATTGTTTGGACAAGTAACCCTAATGAGGTGTAGCTTGTTATACCTAGCTCTAATATAACTGAGTGATGGTAATTGAATATGATTAATGCTTGAATGACTGATACAATTGTGGATTACCTTATTACTGTTGTTGAAACCCTAAAATGATATAATGCGATGGTTACACTTTGATTTGTGTGTGAGCCCATAACCCACAGGTCCCAGGATCGAAACAGGATAGTATGGAATGAGGTGGTAATGCTTCACCTCATGCATCCATGACCCAATGGGGATGCCAAGAGTAGTATTGTGCAATTGATTGTTGAATCTAGTCTTTTAATTCAAGACTGTTTTGCTATTTGAATAGCACTTTATTAAGGTTTAAAACAACATGGTGAACTTGCTTTTGTCACTTAAAGGTGATACAGAACAATAGAACTCTCTGAGCAGCATAAGTTGAGATAGTTGTATCAGAGTTGCGCAACAAAAGCGTGGTGGTTTATCTTTGCATTCTATGTTTGACTGTGGCATAAAGAATTTGCTTGATATCATTGAGAACTATTTGAAATATGTTGTGATTTAGTAAAGAATTAAAAGATCTAATGTTGAAAACTACATTCAGGTATGTAATACAAGAATATAATGACATGGAAGGCTTTAGAAGCTTAGAATAACCTTGAATGTATCTTTTTTGTAGGTTTATGTTTCGAGGACGAAACATTCTAAGGGGGGAAGAGTTGTTACGACCCCATCTGAGCTTAACTGGTAAACTAGGGTTTACCTAGACAATTGCAAAGATTAATTGGAATAATCATTCTTGAAATCTAATGAATGACAATAACACAATTAGTATGTTTTAACTATGATAAGAAGTCTAAATGTTCTTTGGTCTTGAGAATTAGGGTTTGAGAAGCATAAACCCTAATCGGCCCAAATAGGGTTTTGATGATACATGAATACAGAATTTAATAAGTAGAATGTCTCACTAAATGATTTTTAGTATTTATTGTGTAACTCTTATTTACTTCAAATTTGGATATGATTTGGATATATAAAATGTGAACAATATTAGCAAATATCAGAATTTTTGAAGAAGGTTCTGACCTGTTTATCAGTCTAGTTTCAAACTCGGCCGATCACAATTTCAGAATTTTACAGCAGTGTGGTAATTGAATTTTATCTTTTTATTGGTATATCCAATTGATCTAAATTTTAACTGTGCTTGAAAAACACAGTTTTAGACACTCTGTTAAATTGGAATAATTTTTGGATGACTTTTGAATCCCTACAGTAAGGGTGTCGGTCGAGTTTTGTGCAGGACAAACTCGGCCGAATATTCTGCAGACTGCAATATAGCAGTGCACTGTTCTATTTTTAATTATTTATTGGTAACTCCAAATGATCTCAAATTTTAACTGAAGCTTTATAGATAAATTATAAACAACTTGCTAAATTCCCATAATTGTTGGAGAATGTTTGATCTCTGAAATAAACGAATTACAGTAACTTTTGTATAACTGAATATTCAGCCAATATAATTAAAGTTAAGTGTTGGGTCAATATGCAATTGACCCAAGCAGCTCAATTGACTTATATGAGCAACCACACACACACACACAGCTCTCATTCTTCGTCATTCACTCCAGAGAAACGAAAATCTAGAGAGAGAGGGAGAGTTAGGGCTTGAGTGGAGAAAGAAGAGGAATTGCTGAATTAGGGTTCTGCGGTCCCACGAATGGTGAAATCAAGTAAGTTTGGATCCTTTGCATAGACTTTTATGGTGAATCTTCTCTCTCATGTCTAGATTCCATCCATGCTCTGATTTGATCCAAGATGATGTCGAAATTCCCTCTTTTCTCACCCTTTCTTCATAATCCCTCTTTTTCAAGGTTCCCGAGTTGAATGGAAGAAGAATTGTGAGATTTGCTAGGGATTTGATAGGAATTCGAGATTCCCTGAGTTGAACTGCGGTTTTGAGGTGTTTTCACACCTTAGGGTGAGTGGGTTCTTCCTTCAAACATCCTAATGCACGAATTTGATTATAACATCCAAATCCCTAAATGCTTAGCATTTGAATTCTAAATCCTGAAATGTCCGTTTGATTTAAGTTATTGTAAAATTGATATGATACGGATTCCTTCTCTATTTGAACGACTCTTTGATGGTAGATTCATATCAGATACGTATAAAACACTTCCTAGTGAGGATGCTTTTAGATTTATATCAAATGATGTAATTAGGGTTTGACCTAATTGAGATATCGCTAGAGTTTCAACCTTATTGAAAAGGACTAGTAATCCTATAAGTGATTAGGATGTACCACATGGGTTATCTTAATTGAATTTTATTCTTGATACATCATATCTCAGTGAATGGTATGGAAACCCTAAATTTAGTTAAATTTCCATGGTTTCATGTCTATATTGATTGCATATGATTTGTTGGAAACAATCTTTATTTAGTGAATGCTTATATCCTATGAAATCCTTATGAGAGCCATGTGACAAGTGAATGAGGTAAATGAAAAGGTGAATGAGGCAAATGCAACCCTAAGAGTAGGGTGTTGGCATGTGATGAATGAATAAGGCAAATGAAACCCTAAGGATGGGGTGTTCAATGAATCATGCTATGGTAATATGAAATGTCTCGATATGAGATGTGGTGATGCTTAATTGATAAATTGTATGTTTCTAGTGCATTTAACTTTATATGCTTGTTCTCTCTGAGATGATATCTACATACTGCAGGGCTTCTTATATTTCAATACATATCTCGTAAATTGCAGGTGATGAGATATGACATGCCCTAGAAAGGGATGTTATTGAGATATGATATATGTTGAATACATGAGTTTTGATGTTGCTTATGATATGATATGGCAGGCCGTGGGAGCCTTATGAGAAATGTAAAATGAGTTATGATTTCTGTTTTACATGTATCTAAAATATTAATGTTAGACTTAGGTGCCCTAACACCGTAGAACCCCTCGTGAGGTCTGCACCTTGGGGTGAAACGACCTACCTAGCGTGTGTCTAGATGGTCGGTGACTCGTGTTCAACAATAATCCATGCGTGTGTCACGGTGGCACGAGGGCAGAAAAGCAGTGTTCAACAATAATCCATGCGTGTGTCACGGTGGCACTGGGAAAAGAAAAGAAAACACGGTTATCTAACACCATTCGTGCTTGTGTCACGAAGGTAACCCTGTGAGACTCTCCGCCTGTGTGCTCAGGTTAAAGGAGGAGTCCAGAGTACACTCTTTTGAGAGTGCAATGAGGCCGTGTGAGCCTGAGAGTCCTGTAGCAGACCAAGACAGCAGTCAGACTTAGCATTTCCCGGGTGTGTCGCTAAGTCTTGTACGGTGGGACCGTAGCATGGACTTGTTGCGGATCTTTATATGCAGAGTACACTGCATATATTTAGGGCATAATAATAAAATAAGTATGTAATCATATAGGATCACAGTAAATTAAAGTATTCAAACTTGTGTGCTATTTCTTTATATCTGATTATCTGTTCAAATTATGTGCTATCACATGGAAATGTGATTATATTCTGCAAATCTGTTATGTTATTAGAACTACCTTGCTTAGTTCTGCATTTATGTTAAATTGTAAATCGTTTACTCAAAATTATATCTGTAATCACATTAGTGCATTAGTCTGTTTCCATGAAGTACTCATTCACTGAGCGAGTAGGCTCACCCCTCTACTCAAACATTTTTAGGGTTAACCACATGGACTTGGAGATAGTCAGAGCTTCAGTGTAGACCTTCCACATGAGTCAAGTACGAGATTAGTTGTGTCAGTCGGTCCTTGTCACTCTAGGTCCTCAGTAAGAGTTTAGAGAGAGAGTTCTAATTACAATGTGTAATATTGTTCCTCTTTGATATGTATGCTAATTAGCAAGTTTAATGTGCATAATGTGTGAAAGACATCGTGAATGCTTATACATGTATCTTTACTATTGAAGTATGATTAGTAAAAGAAATGTTCTGATTCCCTTGTTAAGATTTTTTTATGTGGTTCAATGCGAAGAAACAAGAGTTTTTAAGAAAAGCAAAAGTTAAGGGTATTCTTTGTGTTACATATAAGTCCTATCTTATGCCCTAATCTCATGATTTGAGGAAATTGTGAGATCGGGGTGTAACAGTCCAACACTCAATATAGGTCAAAGCTCAACTAAGACATGGTGGTATCGACCAAATCCATCCTGGGCACCATACCATATCGCCCAAGCTCATCTAAACAAGGATAATGGCCAAGGCTATGTCAGACACCAAGCTATCAAAGCCTATCGACCAAGACCATCTCAAGATGTGTCGTGCATGGCACACATCAAAGTGTAACGCCCAAGCCCCAACTCCACAAAGAGTATCGGCCAAGCCCTACAAGGCATATCGGTCAAAGGAACAACACCACTAGGATACTTACTCAGGTGCACCACTCAACTCATACCGGGCATCACCACAACTAAACCCTATCGTCCAACACAAGGATGGCCTACAAGGCTCCATATCAGCCAAAGCATAACCGACACCAAGCCAACTATCTCAACAAGGTATGTCATCCAAGGGTACAACTCCAAACAAGGCTATCGAGTAGCACAACTCCAAGGTCATATCATGCAAGGCACAACTCCACAAGATCATTGTAACGCCCGGGCCCACTGCCCAAGGCTCTAGTAGAGTTTGAGGAATGATGACTAGCCCCACAGACCACCACTATCTTTAACTGCGCACTTTGTCCACATTGACGCGCAAGACAGGATCAACTTCCCGACTGGTCACCCATTCTAGTACTACTCCAAGCTGAGCACGCTTAACTATGAAGTTCTTTAGTGATGGGATCCCAGAAAAGGAGGTGCACCTTGGTGATATGGGTAGTCCAATCATTCCTTTTAATATCAACTTATCCGAGGCCTCAAATCCTGGGATGTTACAATCTCCCCCACTTAGACTCTTGACGTCCTCGTTAAGTCTCAACTATATGGCCTCATAATCTGATCCCATTTCAGTGCATACCCACAATGGCCCATGGACACCCATCTCCCGTCCATGGCTACCAGTGCAAGGGCGGCTCCATCTCGTCTCTACGGATAGCCCTTTCCAACTTGCCTGGACCGCACGACTCAAGACTGGCATGCCACATGCCCATGTGGGTCCCACCTACTGGAGGGGTTATGGCTCTGATACCATTTGTAACGCATGGGCCCACTGCCCAAGGCTTTAGTAGAGTTTGAGGAATGATGACTAGCCCCACAGACCACCACTAGCCTTAACTGCGCACTTTGTCCACACTGACGCGCAAGCCAGGATCAACTTCCCGACTGGTCACCCATCCTAGTACTACTCCAAGCTGAGCACGCTTAACTATGGAGTTCTTTAGTGATGGGCTCCCGGAAAAGGAGGTGCACCTTGGTGATATGGGTAGTCCAATCATTCCTTTTAATATCAACTTATCCGAGGCCTCAAATCCTGGGATGTTAAAATCATCTTCAACCTCAAGCACAAGGGCACCAAACCCTAATTGATCAAGAAGATCGGCTCACCTCTCAACAACCAAGAGAGAGGGGTTTTGCACAACCTCTATCACAAATCGGGAAACCACAAGGATCCACCTCAAGATAGGTCATCATCTATCCAAAAGCTCACCTCTCTAATCCATGGTGAGAGGAGGGTGTTGCCCAAGAAACTAGGATGTAGGCTCACCTCTCAACAACCAAGAGAGAGGGGTATTGCCCATATCACTAGATCTCAAATTCACTTCCCAAGAACCAAGGAGAGAAAGGGGTGTTGCTCAATAAGGAAACTCTAAACCATGGTTCAGACAACTAGGTCCAAAGGTATATAAACCATCAACAACATCAACAACATCATGCTCATTATATCCATAAGATCAATAACATATACTAGAGCAAGAAACATAACATGTATTGTCCGATCATCATCATATATGAAACATGCAACATGGAGAAGGTAGTATAGCTAGGGTTAGAAGTTATGTAACCCGCCTCAAGAAAAATCCTCAAGCTCCAAATCTCCAAGCTTCTAGATCCTAGCTCCAAGCTCACCACTTCAGCCACCTCAAGAAAAGGAACAAGAAGCATAGACACCATGGATGAAGAGTAGGAAAGATGGAGAATAAGATGCTAAGGAGAGAGGGAAGATGCTTACCAAAGAACAAGACCCACCTAGGGTTCAGCCACCAAGCTAAAGGAAGAAGAAGACGAACTCCTTCAAGGGGATCAGCCACCAACCTTAGCTCCTCCAAGGGTATCGGCCACCAAGGTTGCAAGGGAGAGGTGCATCGTGCACTCAAGTAAGAGAGGAGAAACAAAGAGCTAAAGGGTTCCTAAGGAAGAGAAAGGCAAGGCATATATAGATGAGGATCAAAGGGGTACCAAGGCAAGGTGTCACCTTACCAAGGGACACTTGTCCACACATTTACCACCTTGCACAACTCATGCACATGCCATGCCACTACTCAACCAAGGTTCGGCCACATGTCCAAGCTAGGGTGACACAACCAAGGCAAGAAGGTCAACAAAGCTCAAAGCCCGACACACTACTCCTCCATGGACGACCCACCCCCATGGGCGATACCCCATGGCCGACACAAAGCACCCTTGCCCGATACATGGCTCAACCAAGCAAGGAAAGGCCCAAACAAGGGAAAACAAGGCCCAAAAGAGGTCAACCAAGGCCAAGACAACTCAAGGCATGAGCCCAAACCTTCCTCTCAACCCTAGAGGAAGCAAAGAGAGGGAAAGACATCTCTTAAGGTGACAAACTTGCTCTTCAACCCTAACTTAGGTTATTTTGCAAGTAGCACCTCCACCTCTCAACTAAGCACAAGCAAACCCTAACCATCACTAAAGATGATTAGCAAGAAACCAAGCACAAGGTTTAGGCAAACAAATAGGGTAAGCCCAAAACGAAGGTCAGGGTCCTTACAGTTGGCTTTTTGGATGAGAATTTCCCTCTCAACTTGATTTTCTCAATCAATTGCTTTATTCTTTGACACTCGCTTTGGTACCTTTTATATGTAGTCATTGCCATGTTGTTAAATTTACTTTCTTTCTTACCACTCTCCACCAACTCTATTATTATCACAGATAACTAAGCATAAAAGAATCTTATTAATAGATGAGTAGGTTTAGCATATTCTCTTAAGCAAGGTAGGTATCACTATTTTAAGTAGTATCGACATCTACACTACTCAGTAGATTATCTTTATGTTTGAGAAGGAATATGAAGAACATGTATAACTTTTATAAACTAAACAATATAACAACAAGGCAAGGATTCAACCAATGTTCTCATATTTATCCCTAAGAAAATCTACTACATGACTGGTTACATATTTTATTATGCCCTGAAGAATTGGGTCATACCACACAAATCCAACTGACCACTGCTAAGTCAAAATTGGTGTCATACAAGGTCTGTGGAAGAGACATAATCCACAACCTCACCAAACCTCGAGGTCGGTACATGAGTACACCACAAAGACATACCATTCAATTGCAACCAGTGACATATATCCAAGATGTGAAAGTCCTGGATCACCTTGGTATAGGTCACAATGCTAGTGAAACTGAGCTACGACTTCTAGTCACACTCCTGCCAGGGTATGGCTTGCAACCAATCCTGTGAAATCTCATAAACATAAAATTTTCGAGCTACGAACCACAACCACATTATGCTAGGTTATGGCCCTCAACCAATCTTGTGAATTAAGGATACAATGAGATACCACAACTTGCACGCTGCATACTCAACAATTTGCACTCTGAGTTTCCTGCATGAATTCCTCATTTACCATCCAACTAATACTGACAATGAAGATGGATCTATGGCATAGGGCAACTACATGGATTAGTTTAGTCCATTAATTATCTTTTAACATCAATAAAGATATAATGTACAAACCATAAACAAATTCTTTAAAAGATAGGGCATAATATTACAACAAAAGATATAATCATTTAAACTATAAGTTGATCCCAATCATCTCATAAAACTGTATCACTACCATTCACAAGGATTTCACCATCACATTATCATGGGATATCAATCCCTCATTCCAGTACCGGAGGATATCACCTCAACTAGGCACCAAGCCTCTTCCAGGTTCTAAGACCCATCACATCATTCTTGTGATTTGTTGTTATCTCATCATGCCTTATTGAGCATATAGGCATTACACATGCCAAGCATCACTTATTCCATATCACATATACATACCATAGCAATCATTAGTTATGACATCCATCTCACCTTCAAGGTTAACATTATACAAATAGAGGGAGAATATGTCTCAATACATTAAATACTTTTAAGTAAAGCACACCATGCATCATATGTCCCCTCAGTTAAGGTTAGGTTTCATGCTTAACCACATAGCGTTCCCAAGCATCATTTATTTTCCAATCTTCTAATTTCACTACCTCCCACAAGTTTGGAGTGTATGAGGGTAAGAATTAGACAATATAACCAAATATGCACTTTCACATATTTATACTTTCCATGTTTCCTTGTCAAGGCTGATAACAAATGCTTGATATTATTTAACCATCTTCATAGTATTCACAAGTTATAACACCCAATTAACCCACAAGGTTAAAGTTATGTAATTTAAGAGAGAGAGAGAGTACAATATCATACTTTCTATTCATACACATTCAATAATATGACATGCCCTTAGAATTAGGGTCAGTGCTCTTCACATATAACCGATAAGGGTTTTACCTCATGGTAACATCACCCACCCTATCTACAAAAATTTCCACTTTCTTGAAACTGATTTAGGTTTGAACAACATCAGTTAGATATGAATAGATCATCTTGTCATCAACACTAGGTATCACCATTTCATGAATGTTTACATGTATTATCTCATTAAGTTATGTGTGTGTTACAACAATGCATTATGTAAACATGTTGACTATGCACCAACATAATGTTTCATCATTATGTGACCCATATGTTATTACCCTTCACTAGTTATTAACCACATTATCATACTAAGGAATGTCAAACCTTACTTTACATAACTAGAGAGTTTTAGTTAAAATTATACACAAGGCACTTATTAAAACATTAAACTTGATCATATGATTTGTACATAAAAGATAACACCCTTTGATTCCAACAAGGGTCATCACCACTATCATGTACTCACATAGTTGTCTCATTAACCTCTCTCACAAGTTATGATGATTTAGAAAGGAATATAGAAGAAACTTTCCATGGATTACACTCTTTCACTAAGGTGAGCACATACGTCTTACCATCTTATGATTAGGATCATTGTATGGTTACTTTACCACTAAACCCTACTTCTATATCCTCTCACCTTATTGGAGATTTTTAGAGCTAAGCATCATAATTAAGGATTGACCGTTCATAGTCACGACATCTTAGATAGATCATCACACTATGTACTGACTATATTCATACATAAGAGTATAAGTGTAACGACCCATCATTACACATGTATCAACTAATCAATTACATGTCATCTTGGTCTATCCCCTAACGCTAGATGTCAGTTTCACCTTCAACTTAAGGTATCAATTTCAGATTCATCATGTGATATCAGTTTCACCACCTTCTCAAGATGTCGGGTTGGCATTAGCATAGGATATTGGTCGACCCTAGGTATCGGTTTAGCATTAAGGTGCATCATGGTTTAAGCATCTTCTAAGTATATCATGATTTTAACACCAACTAGATATACCGATTTACATCATCAAGGTGTGTATCAGTTTGCAACATCTTGGACCAGCCTTTGATTTATCGATTTCGTTACCTACAAGTGAGATCTCGATTTCATCTTCTCTATGGTGTTAGTTTAACCTTACTTGAAAGTGTATCCGATTAACATCAAGATAGTGTCTCGACTTAGCCTCACCCTGATGTGTCAACCACTTAATCCACAAAGTGTGTCCATCTCTCATCTATAGGAGGGTACCTTGGTTTAGTACCTACATGGTGTATCGGATTGACCTTATCAAAGTGTGTTGACTACCCATAAAAATAATGTGAAGGATTAACATTCTCAAGGTGTGTCAGGATAGGCATAGTATTGAGTATCAAACTACCATTCTCATGAAATGTTGACTAATCACAAACAAAGCATGAGGGTTAACATCCCCAAGGTATATCAGGCCAAGTACTAACCTAGTGTGTCGGTTTGGCATTTCTAGGGAATGTCGACTTGGTGCTAACTCATGATGTTGGGTTAGTTCACAATATAGGGTAATGGTTTATGCACTTCATATCAACATATTGGGTTAGCCTCATCAAAGCATATCATTTTGATACTACCATGTGTGTCGACTTATCACATGATGAGTCACCTTATCACAAGCTAGGTACGGAGGGTCAACCTCCCAAAGGTGTTTCAACTTAAGTGCTAATTAAGAATGTCAGTTTAAGTACCACAAGGCATGTTGACTACTCAGAACCTAGTGTGTGTGTCTACTTATCATCTTCAACCTTAGGATATTGGACACTAGTTTAATTATTATCATGGTAGGAAAATACATGATATGGAAATCAAAGTAAATGAGGTTCCCTCATTAAATCGGTTCTCAAGACCATCATTAACTACTAGCATATATGTGATAAACGATTTAGATATGAGAATCAATATAAGAACATGAACAAGTGAAAATAATAAAGAAGTCTAAGAGTTATATAACCCGCCTCAAGAAGGTCTACATAAAGGGTTCATGATCCATGATCCAAGATCTAAGTACATGTTTCTCAAGTTGAAGATGATTCATCAAGAGTCCCAAACTCAACCTCAACATTATCTCCAAGAAAGAATAAGATGCCAAGGTTATGATAGCATAAGAAGGAAGGAAAGAGTGATGCTTCATCCAACATGATGTATGACCTTAGAGATGATAAATCTTCCTCAAGAACACCTTCATACAAGGTATGATTCATGTCTAAGAGAACGGAAAGAAGATGGATAAGAGATCTCAAAGACATCATCATCAAGAAACATAACTCACCAAGATGGAAGTTAAACAAAGAATCACCATGAGCAACGAGCTCGACCTCCCATGCTCCATGGGGAATTCCTGTATCTCCTTAAGCTCCCAAGCTCATCCAATAAGAATAGAAGAACATGAATGGATAAAAGTGTTCACTTGTGTTAAGAGGGAGGGGGTTATAAACTTGAGGGATAATAGAGATCAAAAGAAAGGTGTTGTCACCTTAGGAGTCTATGTGACACTTGTCCACATACAAAGGCCACATGCACCCACTTTATCTTAACATGCAAGATTATGATGATATACTCTAAGTAGAGTATCAAACCCTTGGCCTCCTACCGTGGGAACCTGTAACATCCCTGACATGGGTTATGTCTTAACCCTTGATGTTTTGCTTAATAAAGTTAATTATGTGCTTGATCTTATCTCTTGAGAAGTAATTAAGGCTCAAGAGGAACTTATGTTTCAATTTTAGTCCTTTTTGAATAATGTTGAAATCAATGTTTTGTTTGTTTTGGACTAAAGTGCAAATTACCCAAGTTGAGGGGTTAACTTGCAAATGTTACATGGTAAAATGTTCCTCAATTTTTGAAGCATCATAAGAATGAAAATGATGCAGAAGTATGGCTTGTGATATCCTGAGTACCAAGAAAGAGCTTATTGAGCAATGTTTGTGCATTAAAACCTAGTTTTGGTGTAATGTGCAATTTACCCAAAACCTAGGGTTCAATATGCAAAATACAACTTTTAGAGAGTCCCTCATGTTTCTTGGCATCCTGTAGAGAAAATAAAATGAGAGGGGCATCTCATTTGAATCATTTTGGAGGAGAGAGAATCTTGATATTAAAATAATCAAGATTTAAGCATAATTGGAAACATAATTCAATTTAATGCAAAAATAAATATATTAATGGGAGTGCCTTCAACTAAATATGTGAAGGTTAAATTTGGATAAGTGTGGACGTCCTTGTACCTTGCAAAGGCCACGAAAATATCCTAAGTGAGTGGAGAGCCCACTCACATTAGTTAACTAAAAAGTAATATCCACTAAATATGGGATATTAGTATTATATGAATTAATGTGCTTAATTGCTTTTCATTCAATTCATGGATAATGAAGAGGAATTCGAAGGTGGGGAAGATGTATTTGCATGCAAGGATTTGAGGGGGAGATGTGGCACCAATTTTGGGGAGTTGAAGGAATATTATAAAACTTTCTCTCTCTTGAAAATTCCATTACGTATACCTTATTTTCCACTCACTTGAAGACTCTTTTTCAGATTTTCTTTCTCTCCTTGCTTTGGCTGAGCACAAGGGAGCTTAGGAGCAACAGGAGGATGAACACCAACCTGTAGGTAAGATCCTTAATCATCTTCAACCTTGATTTCATGGTGGAAATCGAAAATCAATGCTTGATTTCTTCTTTTCTCCATGCAATCTTCAATCATAGTAATTTCTTTTCACTCAAAAGCTTGAGGACGGACCTTGGGAGGTTGAGAAAGCTTCATTCACCATTGAAGGCGTGAAGCTTGAAGTTTGGTTTCAACTTTGAAGGTGGGTTATATAACTTAAACCCTTAAATGTTATTATTACATTCAATTCTTCATCATTTGTTGATCATTTTGTTCTTCTTGAAATTCCCTTGATCAAATTGATGAAATTACCATAAGAATGGTAGTTGATTTTGAAGGATCGAGGCTTGATGATGATGACATCATCATAAGCACACACCTCAATGAATATCTTGTGCAAACAGTTTTGCTTTTGGTGAGACCGTTTGACACCAAACGGTCTCAAGACCGTTTTAGGGAAAACGGTCTCAAGACCATTTGAGGTCAAGAGGACTCAAGACCATTTGAGGTCAGGTGATGTCATAAGATTGGATGATGATCTAATGGTCTCAATTTGATGTTTCAACATTGGAGGGTTCATTGAGAGCAAGCCTTAATCGATTGAATGGATTGGAACCCTAGTTGAGGGAATCAATTTTGAGGTAGTTTGACTGAAACGGTATCAAGACCGTTTGGAGGTCAATGGATGGTAATGGTAATGGATGAAGATCCAAGGGCTGCGATCTGATGTACCTTCAATAGTTCAATCGATTGATGATTCAATGAGTACAAACCCTAAATCAATTTGATTGGAGGAGCCCAAATTTGGTCCATTCGGTTTCAAGGTAGTTTGGACCAAATGATCTTGAGACTGTTTGAGTCCAAACGGTCTTAAGACCATTTGGGATCAAACGGTACTAAGACCATTTGGAGAGAAAACAATCTCAAACCATTTGATGTTCGTTCGGTTTCAATGTTAAGTTGCTCATTCGGTCTCAATCCGATTGGAGTTAATATTATTTTAATTCAAACGGTCTCAAACCATTTAAGGACTTGAGGTCAAGACCATTTGAGGGTCTAATAGTGTTAAGACCGATTGAAGGTTTGGGACCAAGACCGTTTAAGGTCTAACGGTCTTCAAGACCGTTTGGAGGTTGAGGTACTTCAAGACCTTTTGAAGGTTGAAGTACTTCAAAACCGTTTGAAGGTTAAAGTACTTAAGACCGTTTGAAGGTCAAGGTAATTCAAGACCCTTTGAAGGTCTAATTGACTTAAACCGTGTAAGTACAATTAACTCCATGATTGTTGATGATGTTTATCAAAGGTAATTGCAATGGTTGTACCTTCAAGGTACTTAAGTGATTAGTACCTTTTGAGTGGTAAACCTTTGAGGCTTATGGAAGCAATGACTTAATACAATATGTCAACCCTTATTCAAATTGAGTTAATTTTAATATAATCAAGTTGGATGTAATTAAACTCCTAGAGAGTATGAGAGAAGGAACTTATACATGAGTGATAATCATGTAGTGATTAAACCTCAACACTCTCAACATGCATACAATATGTAATTAGGGTATGATCCTTGTTGAAGAGATCATAAAAACCTAATTAAGAAGGGTGATAAACCCTAACCCTAATTTAGGGCAATGTTAGATATAGCCCTAATACATGGTAATATGATGTGTAACCCTAATTTGGGGTATTGATATGAGAAACCCTAATTCATGGTATTTTGATGAAAAACCCTAATTTAAGGGAATGCTTCATGAAAACCCTAATCTTAGGAAGAGCTACGTGAAATCCTAATTTTGGGGAAAATGTTATGAGAAACCTTAATTTAAGGTAAGAATGTAATGTGAAACCCCGATATAGGGTAATGTGATATGAAACCCTAATCCAGGGTGATGTTATGTATTATGAAAACCTAATTTGAAAACCTAGCCCTAATTGGTGTAAGGGGATGACTAACCCTAATTGATATGAATTGGGAAACCCTAACCCTAATAAGGGTATACGTGGTGTTACTTTGTATAGCATGGTGCTAAAATGTGATTAATGTAACTGTTACCAAGTGTACTAACCATGTAGGCATTACGAGATGATGAGCATATCCAGGTATGAGGTTTGATGTTTCATTTATTATTATTAATGGGCCTTGCGAGCCATTACATGATTTGTTGCCTAGTGAGAAGTAACAAGAGATGAAATGGGCTTTGAGAGCCATGATAGATGCTTGTGAAGAAAGTATCATGATTACCTTAGTCAGATGACCTGAAGGTGTTCTAGTTAACTGATAAGTGGTAAAAAATGTTCTTTGATGAACTGAGGGTTTGAATACCCATTTTATTATAATAATGATGATGAGTTTGAGAAAGGATGAGAATATTCCTGATGAGATGAGGGATTGAGATCCCAGTGCTTTATTAAAGGTTTGAACAGTACTTGATGAAAGTATTACACATTTTTTGTAGCAATTGTTAAAATAATTTATGTTTGAGAATTGTTTGATGCTAAAAGAATATGGTAATACACTTAATTAATCAAGTGATATAATATAATGTAGTTGCCCTGACCACAGAGCCATCAATGTCTGAATTTGCTGAATGGTGAAACAAGTTTAACTCAGAGCACATATTTTTGAATATGTGGGGGTAATTGGGCAATTATATCCTTATGCCCCATAGGAATGGCTACGGGCTATATCCTATGTACGAGATTGGTTATGGACCATACCCCAGTATGAGTATGGCTACGGGCCATGACTCCATGATATGAGACCATGCATTGGCTACATGCCATAACCCTGAAGAGAGTATATGATGCAGGCTATAACTCTATAGAGACGATGCCAATATACCCTGGCAAGCTGATTGCAGTTTGACACGTGATATCTCTGCCATATAATCTCGTACTGACCGATAAGGTTGAGGTCTTGGAGTCTGAATCTTCCATTGACCTTGTGTGGTACCGATGCTTAACGTAATCGTGGTCGGTTGGAGCATGAACGGTATACTTCATCTCTTCAGGGAATTAAGTTTGATTGTAAAATATAATCAGCCGTGTATCATAATTGCTTAAGGTTGAAATACGAGAATCAGTGGCTGATGTTATCTTTCTTAGTTTAGCAGATAAATCTTATACATTTTCTTCATATTCCTTAATGAATAAATGACATGCTGCATTATCAAGTTATAGCTGAAATGCTTTGAATAAGAATATTGTTCTAATCTGTTTAGACAATGAATTATCTACTGTTAAATATATATGATTCCTATGCTCAATTTTATTCTAATAAACTACAATAATAATATTTCTGGTAGAGAGTTATATCTCTCACTGGGGCAATTTCAAATTGTCTCACCCCCGTGGGATCCAACTTTTTAGGTAGATGCGGAGGAAGAGGCAAAAACCCTACAACTGGGGAAGAGCAACAGCAGTAGTAGGGACAACAGTGAATTCTCAGGTGGAGACACTAGCTGTCATGTCTTGTACATAGAGTCCTATGTGTCGTCTCTGTACTCTCAAGTCCTTGGAGTTAGTAGTTAGTTTAATGAATTGATCTGAGATTTTGGCTTGATGCCTTAATGTTTTTATGCTGCTTATGTATAGTTTTAATAGGGCATTTGATGCTTGTAATCCTCAAGAAGGAATGGTACAAGAGATGTACTTGTGAACCAGAATGTAATTGAATTACTTTGGTTCTTTTTGAAAGAGTTTTCCAATGTATGGATCTCTTTATAAAAGGTTTTAATTTTTAGTGATTTTCATTAATCCGCTGCACACGAACGCTTCCGCTTAAGTAAATCAAGTTTTTGTGAGTTGGATGCCACAAGTTTAGTGGTATCAGAGCTCTAGGTTTGCTGAGTCTACAAAGAAATAGGACTAAGGTTGTCGAGTCTGTTCTAGTGTCTTCCAGTTTATCTGATAGTGTCTTCTGCTCATATAGGAAAAGAAGAACTTGAAGATGTCTGGATCACACGAGGAACATGCTGCTGAGAGCAGCATTGTTGCACCAGGAAAAGGTGCAAGGGAACAAGCTAGGGAGGAATCGACACCTGAACATCCTCAGTTTGACCCATCCATAATAGAGAATCTAGGTTTCAACGCTCTATTTGGGAAGTTCATGGCAGTTATGACGCACATGACAGATAGAATGCCACCACCTGCACCTAGGGAACCAACCCACAATGAGGGATAGGGAGCTGGTAAAACTTTTGAGAGGCTTTACCGGGTAGTAGCTACAAAGTATGCTGGTACAGTTGACCCAACAGATGCTGACTTATGGTTGACTGAACTGGAGAAGGCTTTCAAAATCCTCAATATTCCTGAAGCCGAAAAGGTGAGACATGCAATGTTTCTGCAGAAAGGGAGTGCTGGTCACTGGTGGACTATTGAAGAAGGCAAAGGCCAGGTGTCGAGGTCGGATGGGAAGAATTCCGAAGAGAATTCATCATTAGATACTTCCCCAAGACTTACCTAGATGAGAAGATATCTCAATTTGAGAAGATAAGACAAGGACCGATGAACATTAGTGAGTATGAGGCTAAGTTCATGGAGCTTTTGCGGTTCTGTCTGCATATGGAAGCTACCGATGAGGAAAGAATTTAACATTTTGAGAAGGGATTGAATGCTGAATTGACCACTCCTATGTCTACTTTGGAGAACAAGGAGAGGTTTTCCACATTTGTGGAATCTGTTATACGGATATAGAGTTCTATAATTGAGAAGTGACATACCAGTGGCAAGAAGGTGTACACTCAGTTTCAAGGACAAAGGTCTGAGGGCTTTAAGAAGCCAAGGTTTGTTGCACCGACAGCACCATCAAGATTTAATACCCAGACACAATGGACGTCAAGTAGGGGTAGGGGTCGTAGTTTTGTTCCAAATAGAGCCCCCAACACAACATCAACATCGGTGACTGGACCTCATAGACCTTATCCTGAGGCCAAGATCTGTCATTAGTGCAGACAAGCGAGGCATCTGGCAAGGGATTGTCCAGTCGTGAACACAATGGTGACTCAACCCCAGAGGCAGAGTCAACAAGGTTCTCAGAGGAGGTAGTTTTCAACTAGCACTCGAGGACGTGGGAAAGCGTCCCAAGCTGGTTCATCAGCACCCAACAATTAAGCACCAAGTCAACATCAAGTAACATCTAGATTCTATGCGACGAATCAACCCGAAGTAGTAGTTAACCCATGGGTTGTGATAGGTCATATGTAACTGTTTTATTCTGATATGTCTTCATCCTACTTCGTATCTGTTTTAATTGATCCGGGTGCTACACATTCCTTCATCACTAGAGAAGTGATTCTTGACTGCAATATGACAGTTGGTCATAGGGCAGAGAGTTTGATGTTGCAAACACCTTTTCTTGGATCTGTAGTGTTGTGGGAGGTATGTTCTCCCTACACTCTTTTATTTTTTGAACATCACATTCAGGTGGATCTTATACCACTTGAGATGTAGGGTTTTAATATAATTCTTGGGATGGGAACCCTAGAAAAGTGTAAGGTTGTCTTGGATTGTGATTCCAAGAAAGCTGTGTTCACTGATGATGGTGACACATGGATCTTTCAGGGAGATAGAAAGACTCTTCCAACCTATCTTGTGTTAGCTATGGTAGCTGAGAAGATGATGAGACAAGGATGCTTTGCATTCTTGGCACATGTGGTAGATACAAAAATGGAGAGCTCTAATCTTTCTGAAGTTTTGATAGTTAGGGAGTTTGAAGATGTATTTCCTAAGGAACTTCCAGGTGTACCTCCACCCTAAGAGATTGATTTTGAGATTAATCTAATCCCGGGCACGCAACCAATAGCACAAACACCGTATAGAATGACACATGCTGAGATGGCAGAGCTCAAGAAACAGCTACAGGAGTTGCTTGAGAAAGGTTTTATCCGACCGAGTACTTCCCCATGGGGTGCTCCAGTCCTCTTTGTTAAGAAGAAGGACGGATCGATGCGGTTATGCATTGATTACAGACAATTGAATAAAGTAACTATAAAGAATAAGTATCCTCTGCCAAGGATCGATGACCTGTTTGATCAGTTGCGTGGTGCAACTATCTTTTCTAAGATAGATCTAAGGTCAAGATATCATCAGTTGCATATCAAGGAGAGTGACATACCTAAGTCTGCCTTTAGGATAAGGTATGATCACTATGAGTTCATAGTTATGTCATTTGGACAAACTAATGCACCAGCTGCATTTATGGAACTCATGAATAGAATCTTTCGACCTTTTCTTGACCAGTTTATAGTAGTCTTCATAGATGACATCTTGATATATAGTAGAGATTCTCAACAGCATGAGCAACACCTCCATCAAGCTTTAACTTTGCTAAGAGAGCATAAGCTGTATGCTAAGTTTAGCAAATGTGAGTTTTGGTTACCATAGGTTTCTTTTATAGGACACATAATATCTGCCTCGGGTATCCATGTTGATCCTAAGAAGGTGGAATATATCCTGCAATGGGAACAGCCAAAGACACCAACGGAGATACGTAGTTTCTTAGGACTGGCAGGCTATTATAGGAGGTTCATTAAGAACTTCAGTTCTATAGCTTTACCCCTAACCAAGTTGACCAGGAAGGAGGTTCCTTTTGTTTGGAATGACAAGTGTCAACATTCTTTCCAATTGTTGAAAGAAAGGTTAACAAGTGCACCTGTGCTGGTGTTACCCGAGAAAGGGAAGGGGTACATAGTTTTTTGTGATGCATCTAAGAATGGTCTAGGATGTGTGTTGATGCAAGATAATCAAGTAATTTCTTTTCCCTCTCGACATCTTAAGAAACACGAGGAGAATTATCCGACACATGATCTAGAGCTATATGTCGTGGTCCATGCTTTGAAGATCTGGAGACATTCTCTATGGGGAAACATTCCAGATTTTCACAGACCATAAGAATCTAAAATATATCTTCTCACAACATGAGTTGAACATGAGGCAATGCTGCTAGATGGAGTTAATCAAGGACTACGATTGTACAATTGATTATCATACATGGAAGGCTAATGTAGTGGCTGATGCACTAAGTAGGAAATCATCACCAGCCTTAGATAAATCACAACTGAACTCCCTAGTGTGTTTTAAAAGAGACATGCGCATCTCCTTGAGACAAAATAATATACAACTTAAGGTATCGTTGTTAGCCGGGCTGTTAGCTGAGATGCACATAAAACCTACTCTAAGACAACATATTAAAGAATCACAACAAGCTGATACTATGGTTCAGCAGATCAGGTCAGAGTATGGTAGTGAGAAGCGGGATGGCTTTCATGAGTCATAGGATTAGGTAGTATGTTACCATGGTAGGATTGTAGTACCTGATGCCAATGACTTAAGAAAGTTAGTCCTGGAAGAAGCTCATTCTTTGATGTATGCAATGCATCCAGGAAGCACCAAAATGTATCATAACTTGAAGGATATGTATTAGTGGACAGGATTGAGGAAGGATGTAGCTGAGTTTGTTATGCAGTGTCCGGTGTGTCAGTAGGTTAAAGATGAACATCAAAAGCCCATAGGAACAATGCAACCTTTGCCTATACCATAGTGGAAATGGGATCATGTGACCATGGACTTTGTGGTTGGTTTGCCCAAAACAACCAAAGGTCATGATTCCATATGGGTAATAGTTGATAGGTTGACTAAGACAACACATTTCCTTCCTGTCAAAACAACCTACACTGATGAGAAGCTTGCACAGATATATATAGATGAGATAATACGGTTGCACAGGGTTCCAGCTACTATCATTTTTGATAGAGGTCCCCTGTTCATGAGTCATTTTTGGAACAACTACAAAAATATTTGGGTACACAATTAAGGTTTAGTACAACCTTTCACCCACAAACAGATGGATAATCTGAGAGGACCATACAAACTTTGGAGGATTTGCTTAGGGCATGTGTCCTTCATTTTGTAGGAAGTTGGGATCTACACCTCAGCTTGATACAATTTGCTTACAATAATATCTATCAACACAATATTGATATGGCACCATATGAAGCATTATATGGTATACATTGTAGATCTCCTTTGTGTTGGTATGAAACGGGAGAATATCAACTTTTGGGACCTGAGCTTGTATAGCAGACAACTGAGGAGATTAAAGTAATCCAACAATAGTTAAAGGCTGCACAGGATAGGTAGAAATCTTACGCTGATAAATGATGCAGACCTTTAGAATTCCAAGTTAGAGATAGAGTATATCTCAAGGTCTCACCTTGGAAAGGTGTTCTTAGATTTGGAAGGAAGGGGAAGTTAGCTCCTAGATTTATGGGGCCTGATCCAATCATTGAATGGGTTGGAAAGGTAGCCTATAAGATGGAGTTTCCACCTGAGCTGCATAAATTGCATCCAGTGTTCCATATCTCCATGTTGAGAAAGTGTCATCCTGAAATCAAGTTAGTTTTGCAACCTATGGAGGTAGATTTAAATGATGACGTGTCATATGTTGAAGGACCTGTGATGATCCTTGATAAAAGAATTAAAAAGCTGAAAAAGAATGACATATGTCTTGTGAAAGTTCTCTGGCATCATCGTGGCATTGAAGAAGCTACATGGGAACTTGAGGAAGATATGAAGAGGAAGTACCCTTCTCTTTTCTCTTGATGATTTCGGGGACGAAATCCCTATTAGGGGTGGATAATTTGTAACATCCCTGACCTGGGTTATGTCTTAACCCTAGATGTTTTGCTTAATAAAGTTAATTATATGCTTTCTCTTATCTCTTGAGAAGTAATTAAGGCTCAAGAGGAACTTATGTTTCAATTTTAGTCCTTTTTGAATAATGTTGAAATCAATGTTTTTTTTTGGGTAAGTAAGGTGGTCATCTTATTCATCTTGCCCACCTCTTGCAAGCGAGAACAAACTGGTATTACATATGTTAATTAACTGCATGGAATGAAACATGGTAATATTAATACCATTACACATGGGTGCTTGACCGATATCAAGCACATCCTTAGGGGTTTTTTTATAATGAACATTGCCACTATTGTGTTGAAAGTGGTGTTTAGAAAGGGCGTCAGCCTGCATATTTTCCTTCCTGTCCCTGTAAATGATCATAGTATTCTTCTCCTTTACCAACTGTATTCCTCAGATGAGATTAGCATAACGGGGGTTCTTCCTGTAATCTTCCTGAATCATTTTCGTTGCTTGTAAACTATCAGTAATAATGATGGCTTCTTCCATGGCGCTAACTCTTACAATCTTAGATGCCAAGGCGATTGCCAACATTTCCGCCTCTAGGGGATTCTCCGCTGTAATCGATTACCCAATAACGCCCATCCAGTTGTCCTTAGAATCACAGATGACAACAACTACAACTCCTGTCCCCTTCTTCCATGCATCATCTGTGTTGAGCTTAACACCTCCAGGACACAGATTAAACAGCCGAGTCGATTTATGTTGAGGTATGTGGTTAGTAGTGGGAGCCCAGGCTCTAGAACTCATACTAAACTCCTGCTTGATATAATTGATCTGTCTTTGTAGATGCACCTCCTTGCCTTCAAACATCCACAAGTTGCGTTGTTTCCACAGACTCCAACACGCGATTAAGAATAAGTGTTTATGGTCAACCGGGGCCTTGATATTTTGACTAACCCACTGATCGAAATTGGTTGTTGTCCAAAATTGGTGAGATGTGCTAAGGTTGAGCAATTTGTTCCACACACACTTCACCTTCGGGAAATCACGAAGAGCATGTAAGCTAGTCTCATCTTCATCGTTACACCTGGAGCATGTTGAACTCACTGTCATGTTCCGCCACACTCTGTTATGATTCGTGAGTAGTGCTCCATTGGCTGCTATCCACATGAACATTTTGATTCGCTCCGCCACCTGAGCTTTCCATATAAGGTGCCAACTACCTGGTCTTTTGATTTCCATTTCAGCTCGTAGCACATTATAAGCAGTCTTGGCTGTATAGCTTCCCCCTACATTAAGCTTCCAAACTCGTACGTCCTCAGCGTCGGGGTCCGTAGGAGGATTCAACTCACATATAGCTTTTGTGATGTCTGGTGGGAATCAATGCTCCAAGAACTCTCAATCCCATTGACCCTCCAAATTGACCAGGCTACTCACTTGCAGATCTTTCAGATCTTCGGGGATAGAAGATAAAGCATGGTTTCATAATCTGTCACCTTCCGATAGCCATTTATCATGCCACACGTTGATGGACTTTCCACTCACTGGGCACCAGTAAGTATTAGATTCCATGAAAGGCTTAGTGAGGATGACGCTCCTGGAGAGTCTAGAAAGGTTACTATTAGGCACTGGCGTATCTGTCAGGATTTTCTTCATCATGGCCTCGCTCCAAATGGTTTTCCTTCTGCTATAGATATCCCAGCTATTCTTCATGAGGAGTGCTTGGTTCCATTCTTTCATAGATTTTAGCCCAAGTCCTCCATGAAGCTTTTTGCTAGTACGGCGGCCCCAGGATATGAGGTGTGTACCTCTCTTACTTCGACCCCCATTTCAAATGAACCTCCTTATTTCCCCGTCAATTCTGTCGCATAACTATAGAGGAAGCTTAGCCGTCTGCATCACATAGGTAGGTATAGTTGATAAGGTACTTTTGGCTAGACTCACTCTCCCCGCCATAGACAAGCTTTTAGCTGCCCAGGAGTTTATTCTACTTGTAACCTTGTTCAACACTTCATTATACATTTTCCTATTAGCTCATCTGTGTATAATAGGTACTCCTAGGTATCGACCTAGATCATGAGTCTTTTGTAGTCCACAACTGCTGCATATGTCATCTGCTTCATGCCGGGTAACACTCCTTGAAAAGAAGATTTTGGTTTTCTCGACAGAGATGGCTTGTCCAGAAGCAAGTTCAAACTCCTTGAAGCACTTCATGATGGTGCTAATGCTAGGTATACTAGCCTTGGAGAAAAGGATAATGTCATCGACAAAATAGAGGTGAGCTATTTTAGGCCCCCCTCGCCCTAACTGTATAGGATACCATTTCTTCTCCGCCACTAGCTTGTCTATAAGATGACTAAGTCTCTCAATGCACAAGAAAAATATATACGGGCTCAAAGGATCTCCTTGTCTTAAACCTCTAGTAGGTCTAAATCTTTGTGTCGTCTCGCCATTCCAGGCTATTTGTGAGCTTCCCAACCTGATTGAGTTCATAATTAAGTTTTGAATATTGATTGGAATGTCTGTCTTTTTTAGCATGTCCTGGATGAAGATCTAAGACATCCTTTCATAGGCTTTGGTGAGATCGATTTTTATGGCCATAGTCTTTCTCGAGTTCTTCCTTTTCATTGTATGAATGAGCTCCTGCACAACCGTGATGTTATCCGTAATTTTCCTTCCGGGTACAAAAGAGCTCTGCGCAGGGTTGATCCACTTTGGTAACCATAGTTTCAGTCGTTCAACTACCACTTTGGAACATAATTTGAGAATTGTGTTGTTGAGATATATGGGCCTAAATTGGCTCCTGCAGACATGTTTCTTATCTTTGGGAATAAGAACAATGGTAGTATTACACAATTTCTCATCGAGATTGGGTGAGCTGAGAGCCTCCTGGATTGTTTTCGTTACTGTCTCCTTCACAGTAGACCAGTTTGATTGCAAGAAGTGAGTTGTAGTCCCATCTGGGCCTGCAGCTTTAAACAGATGCATATTAAACAGTATATCTTCTATTTCCTCCAGTTGAGCTTCTCTTGCCATATAATGTTTCTGGGCTTCAGGAATGGCCTCAAAGTACCCTAGGATTCTCCTCATATGTGGCTGGCTGACAACACTAGGTTCAGTGAAGAGGTCTATGAAGTACCCCATTACCAATTTAAAAACTTTCTTTGATTCAGTAACCCAACCTCCCTGAGGTCGTTTGATCTCCTCACACCTATTCATTCTTGCCCACTGGTTGACAAAGGCATGGTAGAAACAAGTGTTTGAATCGCCATTTTTTAGCCAATTAATGTTACTTTTCTGTTTCCAGTCTTCCTCCTCTTTCTTTAGTAGCTCGCTTAGTTTGGCTTGCATTCTCAGACAAAGCTGGTCAGTGATATCATCATATCTGGTCGCTAGGTTCTTCTACAGTGTGTTGATATTCTGTAGGAGCCGATCTTTTTTTGCTCTTTTCTTTTTCTACAGCTCGTCATCCCAGGCTCTCAGGTGCGGGTCGGCTATGGCGAGAGCATTTTGGAAATTTAGATCTTTGCGCCAACAATCTGCACAGTATGGGCCAAAGGACGACTCCAACTACCATGAAGCTTTAGTCATGAAATGCCTTTGAGAATGAGTTTGTTTAGTCATGTTAATCAAGAGAGGATAGTGGTCAGACTCGACCTTGGCTAGGTGTAAGACAAACACATCAGGAAATATGTGAATGAAGGCGTTATTTGCTAATCCTCGATCTAGTCTGCCTTGTTTTAGGCCATGGCGGAAGGTGAAACACTGCCCAGAAAAACTGAGGTCTAATAGACTCACTTCCAACATAGTGGCTGTGAAAAGTTGAGCTTCTCTATGATTAAACGTCTGGTACCAAACCTTTTCGGCCGAGGCTATGGTGGTGTTGAAATCACTGGTGACAATCCATGGTTCTTTGTATCTAATCCCCATCTCAGCAATATGCTTCTAGATCAAACTGCATACCTGTATGTGAGGGTTAGCGTATACGAAGGTTGCATAATAAGATTTGTTGATTTTGCAGGTTACAAATTGACGATGAGTATTAATGACCTCGGCAATGTAGTTTGCTGAATTCCAACAAACCCATATCCCTCCCGAATACCCACGAGCTTCAGATCTATGAGAATTGGTAAAGCCTAGATTCTGGATTGTAACGACTACTTTCTCAGAGATGATTCTTGGTTCAAGAATGGCGGTGATCATGGGCTTATGAATAGCAATGTACTCTTTCAAAATTCTGCATGTATCGTCGTTACCTATACCTCTGATATTCTAGCACAGGATCTTTGACATAGTTGGCAGATCAAGAACCAGAATTACAGGGTACTTGGAAAAAACTCTTACAGTGATGGTGCTATATTTTCCTTGTTCGCGGCAACCTTCAGCGCCTCTAAGATAGCTTTAGAATTCTGAGCTCCTACTTGCCAAGGGCTCCTTCTATTGCCCTCTATAGCTGACTTTGTTAATCCTGTCCTTTTCATTTTCGTGCCACTGCCTTTGAACATCTTTCCTTTCTTGTAATTTTTGGGATTGCTGTTGTGCTTTGTAGATGCTTTCGTACTAGTAATTTCTTTTTCAGTTTGACCCCCTGGCAGAGTTCTATCTTCTACAACCTAGATTTCAGGTTCTGCAAGTATTTCCACCACTTCATCAATGTCCGGGTTAGCCTTGGTATGGTCCTTACTGATCTTGTCTTGCTCAACTGCTGCCTTGCTTCTACTTTGAGACCGCTGTTCATTTATAATGTCTTTGAGTGCCTCGATCTTCTGTTCTGTTGTCTCTATATTCTTAGAGTTCACCTTCTTCCTCCATATTTTAGGCATTTTATGTACTTCAGTGTTGCTTGGCCCGGCCTTGGTATGCGACTTGTTACTCCCTCCAATCTCTTCGTTTCCATCGCCTTCTGGTAGGTCCCCAAAATGATTCCCTGTGTTGCTTGAAGATTCAGGAGGTCTGTCAACTTCCTGTGCTTTCCCCTGTCTCCTTCTTCTATTCCGTCGAGTATGCCAAGGTGGTTCTTTAGAGTTTGTGGGCTTGGCGCTTTGTTTCATTTGCTGCTCAGTCATATCTACTTTTTCCTGATCCAGGTCAGCGACCACTTTACAATGCTTCGATATGTGGCCCACCTCTCCACACTTAGCGTAGCCATAAGGCAAACCTTCATACTGAACTTCATATTCGAGGCCATTAATCCGTATACAGGGAGATAATTCTTTCGTGGTGTCTATTTCAACTACCAATCTTGCAAGTTTGCTGCGTTTCCTCTTAACGGTATGCTCATCGACTTTGACCAGGCATCCCAGTGACGTCCCGATGCAATCAAACATGGTCTGGACATATAAATGAAGTGGGAGATTAAGTATTCTCGTCCAAAAAATGATTTTCCTTGGAAGCTCGTCTGAAGGGATGAAGGATGTGTTCCAATCCCATACTAGCAGGTTGCAACCAAAGACTTTCCAAGGCCCACCCGTCGTGGCCATCTCGTAATCTCTTCTGCAGGAGAGCTGTATGACAAAATGGTTTAAATCTAGTTCATATATATTGTATTTGCCAATAAGACTCCACATGGCTCGCAATTGATCTCGTAGGGTCATGTAACAGATCCGTGTTCCCATCGCCTTCACAACAACTGCATATTGCCAAGGCCTGATGAGGAATTCTTCTTCCATCAGATCAACAATTATATCAGGCTTGTTATCGATGATGCTCAGACTGACCGCCTCCGGTTCTAGATGTTCCTCAAACAACTTTTGCAAAAATAGGTCCGATGTGCTTTTCTCAGTAGATCTGTGTGTAGCGCCCGAGTTGTTTGGTGCCCAAACATTTCCTCCCGTCTGGGGTTCCTGTCCTCTGGCTACTTGGCTATGTCCAAGAAGAGAGAGAAAGGACTCTTCCAGTAACATACTGCTTCCTGGCTTATAAACCTCATCACGGTGATCGTTACTCTGTTTTGTTTGCTGGCTTGACGTCTTACAGGCTTCGCTGGTAGTTCCCTTCCATCCGCTATAATGAAATTCAATTCCCACCTGTGGTATGCTCAGTTTTTCCGCATCCGCCTTCTCTAGGGTTTCCGATTCAGATGCTGCTGAAACCCTAGGGCATCCCCTCTGTCTAGGACTTTCTGCTCGCCCCCTGTTTCCCTCCCTTACTCCAGGGTCCTTGTCACTTCCTCTGCTCTGATCGCCAGTTAACTCTTCGGCTTCTGCAGTGTGTGCGCCGCCGTGACCCCCACGATCGCCCGCCGCCGCACTCCCCATGACCGCGTTGTTGGTATGTATGCCCTAAGAGCCAATCATGGTATGATTGGTGGGATACATTAAGATTGATTTGATAAACATAAAAGGCGAGCTTCCAATTCTTTCTGGTTCAGTCATATGAGATAGTGATAGAACAGATTGAATGTCTAGAGAATGACAGTACTCAATGACGTATGCTTTCAGGTTAAGGACCTAAACGATGAGATCATACGGATGCTAAGAGTTTGTAAATTCTTGTTATGTCCCTAGTCGGATGTCATTGTGGAAGGTAGATAGACAACAATGACACACAAGACTAGATTGTGGTGTTGGTTGATGACAGAATCTCATTAGTCATGATATAGAGATATCAAACCAAACACATAGGTACTTGTTAGAGAACAAGGTACCGGACAGACCCACCGTGAGTTTGACACATGGAACCATGAGATGGTAGTCACAGTCAGTACTCACTGTGATGGTGGTGAGTGTGATTCTTAGACCTGAAATCACTGCACTCAACACATGTCGTTGGGCACACTTTGACATCATCAAACGCAGTCCTGAAACATGGGTTGTTATAAAGGTGATGATTGGGTGGCTTTGACACATGGGGTTTTTGAGGGGTGAGTGATAGATATGGGATTTGTCCCTCCTGAGGGAGTTTGATATCCATGGCCACTTGATGAGTAGGATTGAGAAAGGCGTGCACGCATGTGTGAATCAGTATGTGATACTGATGTCATACATATCTCTTCCAGTCTACTCTGAGATCAAGGAAGTGAATGAACGTTGATAGGATGACTGTTCCATGCCTCGAGTTCATTCGGGATATCAGTGACAAAGGAATTATACACTCACTATAACACCATTCACGGATTGTAGGATGAAAGTTGTTCTCCAACTTTCTACTTTCACTTGGGTAGCACTGATGTGTGACTAGGCACCGCTCTTTGCTTGTGAAGTCTTAAGTGTTATGAACTTTCACTGCTAACGTGAAATAGACCTGTAGGGTCACACACATAGGATTTAACCTGGAAGAGGAGTTTTGTCCACAAGCAATGTTTAGATTGATTACTAAAGGAGTTTAGTAGTTCAATTAAACAATCAATCAGTCGATGGCTCAATATTGTATGGTTCAAGGTGTTGGACGCATTGATTAGAGTATCGGATTGATTGAAATTACATTTGACTGATTCTGCACAACCTGCACTCCCAACCGATCGGTTCATGTGATGAACCGATCAGCTGAGGTTGCTGAACCGGTCGGCTCAATTGTTGAACTGATCGGCTCATGCACAGAGTGAAACGACCGGTTCAAGTGTTGAACCGATCGGTTCAACTGGTGCAATCGAGCAACTTGGGAAAGTAGGATTGGTGAGAATTTTCCTTTCGTTTCAAATTGCCCAATTCGATTGGGAATATAATTGGTATTCGATACCAATTGGGAAAGAAACAAGGAAAGTCTTTTTGAGCCGGATTAGGACCATGAACCGATCGGTTCAGGGCACCAACCGATCGGTTGGAGTGCCCCAAACGGTCGGCTCAGGTCCAACTGATCGGCTCAATAGCCGAACCGATCAGTTCAGCAGTGAACCGATCAGTTCAGGTTGCGAGGTGGTTGCTTTTTGTGGAAAATCCCGAACCCTTCTACTCCTGCTTTTAGTCCCGCATTGCCCGGGATGGAGAACCCTGTCCCATGACTCTCCTATATATATAGGGGATATTGGGGGCTTCTCACAGTACAGCTCAGTGCAACCAGTTGCTCTGCAAGTTGTCGTTCTCTCTGGTTTTGGTAACCGTGAGAGAGCCCGAGCAAGTGCTTCCCGAAAAAGGGAGGTGCAGCAAGGGAAGGACAACTGCAGTTGCAACAGGAGGCAGGAGAGTGTGTTGGCGACTAGTACGTCAATAGGAGGGTGCGACTCCTTCCACTTCCTTGTGGGACAAGGAGAGTGGAGTTCCAGGTGGTCCGTGTGGACTACTACAGAGGCGGGAGGACACTGCCGCTTAGGAGGACAACTGTCATCCGAAAATCCGGTTCGAGTAGGAGTTGTCAGTCCCGGTGTGACCAGGAGCTGCACAGATGCCGTCGAAGTCCGGAGTTGAAGACCGCGCATTGCGCGAGGTATTGTCGCCGAGCAAGCCTCGGGACAAGGTATGATTCCACAAACCATCCTTTCCTATTATATATACATTGAAACGTTTCCTCGGTATGGGTTGGGGGAGAATATTTTTGTTTCCGCTGCCTTCTCTGTCTCCCCTAAAACCCAGTAGTGGTATCAGAGCCACGTCAACTGCTCTATATTTTAGGAATATCGATATGATCAATTTTGGTTTGTCGCCTTTATTTATTGCATACGATGTGAATAATATCGGCTTTTTGCATGTCCAATCCTAAATCCACAAATCCCAAATTACATATATGATATGTATTATTAATGCACTCGATACGCGTCACCCTTAAACGAGTTTTGTGGTGGATGTGTGTAGCATGATTATGGCCTATAAACCCCTATCTGTGATTGGTTGTGTGGTTGCTTGCATCTCGGTCTGCGCACCGATATTCCCTCTCTTATTCCTGATGTAACTCGAAACAATTCGAGATTCTTTCCTACCTTTGATCCCCCCGAATGTAAATCGGGGTTTCCCTTTTAAAGCAATGTAATAAATAGGATAGATTTTTATTTCCTGTTATGTCAAAGACCGGCGGACATCAAGACGACTGCTCAGACGATCGGTTCAAGGAATGAACCGATCGGTTTACCTTCCATACGGTCGGTTCAAGGTGTGAACCGATCAGTTGATGACTGGTTCGAGAAGCGAGACAAGCGGGTGGCAGACATGACGAGATGCACGACGACCAGGCGAACCGATCGGTTGGAGGAGCCAACTGATCGGCTGGTGGCAACCAGACGACCGGATGAAGAGTACAGATCATTCATGTGATGAGTTGATCAACTCAGATGGCAAGGCACAGATGTTCATCTTGTACAGGTTGCATGTGATGTAGACCTAGATGACCGTGATTCCTCTTGGCTCGAGGAATCACATTAGGATGGCCATAATCATCGCTTTTTATCGTTTGTGCATGTTTTCTGTGGGATATAGCATGTATATGATACGTACTATGTATTGTGGTGATTGGATATGTATATGTATATAAAACCAAATCCCTCATTAAAATATTAAGTTTTAGATGCCTTCCAAATGCGACACACGTGAAAAGCTTGATCGACCAAGTGTGGGAACGCCCAAGCGTGGAGCACCGTCTATCTCGTGGAAGCGTGAAGGATGAATGTGTGGGTCTGCCCAAGCAGGGTGCATATTCATCGTGTTTGCTTTGGGTCGGACTTAACAAGGTGACCTAGATAGGATCTAGCACCTTGAGGCATGGAGATGATCATTGCAAGGAGTTGTATATGACATCTTATCAAGAGTTGCATATGATGCAATTGGCAAAAGTTGCCTACCTGAGAGATCTATGTTGTGGGTGACAACCCTAGCTGGTCCATGGCTTAGAGGATTTCAGGATCTTGCCCACTAGAAGGTTGTACGCTGCAATCTTCTGAATTGATGATGAGGGTTATCAATTTGAAGTAAAATAGTGGGAGCGATAATTAATTAAAGGCCTAATTATATCGTCAAATTTTCAAATCAATCAAATAAGTCAAAAATGAGTTTTTGGACTAAAATTGCATATTTTCCTTTTTGTAGTTCAAATGGCAACAAACAACAACAACTTTTCTTTGCGATCGGTCCTTGACAAGGACAAGCTAAATGGGACGAACTTCCACGACTGGTATCAGACATTGAGAATTGTTCTCACTCAAGAGCGTAAGCTCTATGTCCTGGATACTCCAATTCCAGAGGAACCCGCTCCTAATGCACCAAAGACAGAAAGGGATGCTTACAAGAAGCATTCTGATGATGCCATTGATGCAAAGTGCTTGATGCTATGTTCAATGAACCATGAGTTGCAGAGGCAACATGAGAACATGGGTGTCATTGAAATGATTCTGCATCTCAGGAACATGTATGAAGATCAGGCATGGCAAGAGAGGTACAATGTTTCTAGGGCGCTGTTCAAGTGCGTCATGACAGAAGGAGATCCAGTTGGTCCTCACACACTCAAGATGATTGGGTATGTGGAGAACCTGCAGAGACTGGGATTTCCACTGAGCCAAGAGTTGGCTACTGACGTGATACTGCAATCGTTGCCAGAATCTTACAGTCAGTTTGTGATGAACTACAACATGAACAACTTTGATAGGCCACTGTCAGAGTTGTTGGGCATGTTGAGGAAAGCCAAGTTACAGATGAAGAAGGACAAGCCTAAAGCTGTGATGATGATCACGAGCAAGAAAGGCAAGTCCAAGCGCAAGGGCAAGGGCAAAGCTAAGAAAGGTTCTGAAGCTAGCCAGGAGTCCAAGCCATCTTCAGCTCTCAAGGCCAAGGGAGGCGTGACCAAGAAAGGAAATTGCCACCATTGTCAAAAGCCAGGACATTGGAAAAGGAATTGTCCTCTCTACCTGGAAGAACAAAAGAAGAAGGAGGCGACTGAAGCCTCTACTTGAAGGTGTCATGTAAATAAACTTGTAACACTTTTGAGGTATATGATACCAAGATGTAAAGTGTAAAGCATTCTTATTTGGGGCAAGTGTTGCCTTTATAGACAAGAATACTTTAGTTTATTTTCAGCCAATAAGGCATGTAATACAGTTATGAACTGCTATTTCATACTTGCCAATAGATAGAAACACTTTTATTTTTGCATATTGTATGACAATGATAGCAATTAATAAAGAGATGTTTCAATTTATAAAGATGTGATCTTTGTGGCAATGCCTTATTTATCTTGTGATATTTGATATACATAAGATAAGACGATACCTAAAAGTTATAGATAACTCAAACAATCTAATTAGCATTAATCATGAGAAATTCATTTCTAGTTTCCATATGATGGATAAAACTAGACTCTTTTGGTTAAAGAACCAGTAAGGGACATGAATATCTTGGACATGATTAATCAATCTTCACTAATGTAGTGGGAGAGTGATTATCCTATTAGGTATAATACATGTGATGTATTTACATACCTGTTGGAATAAATGCTAATACTTCAAATGGTGTTTAGAGAAATACCAATACGAATGTCTTGAAGTGTTCAAGATTATCATAAATGAAGTACAAATTTGGTAAAGTATGAATTCTTGATGAGATCAATGAATAAAATACTTGGACCAAATGTTTGAGATCCTTATGAGTGATTATGATAGTGTACCATAGTGAACTCATGATTAAGGCATGGTGATGTCTAAATAAAGAAGGAATCATACTCTAAGGAGTTAGAGAATGATTATCAAATAACTGAATTCTTCTTAATAAATGAATACCCCACACTAATAAAAGAAATTAAGAATCACAAGGGTTGTGAGTTCTTATATCTTTAACAGATACACCTCAATTATCTATGTGATCAGTTGTTCATGTGATGAGTCAACTATCAAGATGAATATCGGGAACCGAATCTTGAGTTATGGTTTATGACCATTACATCCTAAATGACATCCATGTGAACCATAAGGTATGACCTTGATGGTAGCACTCATTGGATCATATCCATAAGTGCAAATGAGTCTCAAGTGTTAAGAGACATGGATAACATTTTGAGAAGGATGATGCTGGTTGATTGCAACTTAATGACTAAGACATTTGACATATGGATACTAAAACCGCATTCCTATGAGGAATAAAACCAGGATGTATACGTGATATAGCCTATAAGGTTTATGAATCCACTAATGCAAATGAAGTCTATAAGTTACAATGGACTAATCAATGTGATTGATTGAGTACAAGCAACTGAAAATTGGATCTTTACTTTGATGATATAGTCAAAGAGTTTGACTGATATGTCAAAGATAAAGAAGGGATCTGTGATTTAGTGGGAGTGTATTCACATTACACATATTGATGTGAAATGGAAACGTTCTAGATTGGAAATCCAAAAGTGGAAATTATCTTTAAGGAAGATAGAGATGTTTCCTATATGATAGGAATAGAGATCTATAGAGATAGTTCTCGAAAATTTCTTGACCTGAAAAGAGAAAGCATACATTGGCAATCTGTACTGAATTGTTCAGTATGCACAGATTCAGTGGGAGAAAACTTGTCCATGTAACATGGAGTTAGTATCCCAAGGCCAAGTGTCCAATTCTTATAAAGAATATGAACACTAAGAATAGATATGGATCTATCATGTATGTAATCATCCCATTATCTTGCATGTATGACATGGCAAGAATAAAATGCATTCATCATCTTGTATGTAGGACATGGCAATATGATGCGCTCATCCTGATAACTCGTATGTGGGACATGATGAGTGGATGTCTGTCTTTTCCAGTAAGGGTTACTGGAATACCATGAGAACTTGATAAGTGCTTGTGAAGTGCTAGTTCTGTGGAGATAAGGAAGAGTTCGATGTAAAGAGTTACATTGATGCAAACTTCCAAAAGGACAGAAAAATTAATCGCAATATATACATAAGATGTATAAAAGTGAAAGTTTGTTGATAATTGGAAGTGTTCCAATAAAACCATTTGAAAAAGGGAAATGCTGGGTATCTATGTGTTAGTGAACATCAGTGGATACTATATGGATCTGAAAGTTCATGGGATGAACTTATATTCCACTCATTGATGACAAGTCTGGAATCCTTGATCATGCAATGTGGCTAAAGGTTAGCAAAGGAATACTAGATCGCATATTACGGCAACTCCATCTCATACGTGTGACGTACATCGAAGAGATGTGAGACATGCAATTTGTACAAACTTTGGCAAGGGGTTGCCATTACTCACTATGTTGGCACTAGAGCACAGTAACATGTGCGACATGTTTGAAGATCACTATGAATATGATTCATGGGTGATTGGCTCGCAGTGCAAGTGGGAGTCTGTTGGTATGTATGCCCTGAGAGCCAATCATGGGATGATTGGTGGGATACATTAAGATTGATTTGATAAACATCAAAGGCGAGCTTCCAATTCTTTCTGGTTCAGTCATATGAGATAGTGATAGAACAGATTGAATGTCTAGAGAATGACAGTACTCAATGACGTATGCTTTCAGGTTAAGGACCTGAACGATGAGATCATACATATGCTAAGAGTTTGTACATTCTTGTTATGTCCCTAGTCGGATGTCATTGTGGAAGGTAGATAGACAACAATGACACACAAGACTAGATTGTGGTGTTGGTTGATGACAGAATCTCATTAGTCATGATATAGAGATATCAAACCAAACACATAGGTACTTTAGAGAACAAGGTACCGGACAGACCCACCGTGAGTTTGACACATGGAACCATGAGATGGTAGTCACAGTCAGTACTCACTGTGATGGTGGTGAGTGTGATTCTTAGACCTGAAATCACTGCACTCAACACATGTCGTTGGGCACACTTTGACATCATCAAACGCAGTCCTGAAACATGGGTTGTTATAAAGGTGATGATTGGGTGGCTTTGACACATGGGGCTTTTGAGGGGTGAGTGATAGATATGGGATTTGTCCCTCCTGAGGGAGTTTGATATCCATGGCCACTTGATGAGTAGGATTGAGAAAGGCGTGCACACATGTGTGAATCGGTATGTGATACTGATGTCATACATATCTCTTCCAGTCTACTCTGAGATCAAGGAAGTGAATGAATGTTGACAGGATGACTGTTCCATGCCTCGAGTTCATTCGGGATATCAGTGACAAAGGAATTATACACTCACTGTAACACCATTCACGGATTGTAGGATGAAAGTTGTTCTCCAACTTTCTACTTTCACTTGGGTAGCACTGATGTGTGACTAGGCACCGCTCTTTGCTTGTGAAGTCATAAGTGTTATGAACTTTCACTGCCAACATGAAATAGACCTGCAGGGTCACACACATAGGATTTAACCTGGAAGAGGAGTTTTGTCCACAAGCAATGTTTAGATTGATTACTAAAGGAGTTTAGTAGTTGAATTAAACAATCAATCAGTCGATGGCTCAATATCGTATGGTTCAAGGTGTTGGATGCATTGATTAGAGTATCGGATTGATTGAAATCGCATTTGACTGATTCTGCACAACCTGCACTCCCAACCGATCGGTTCATGTGATGAACCGGTCGGCTGAGGTTCCTGAACCGGTCGACTCAATTGTTGAACCGATCAGCTCATGCACAGAGTGAAATGACCGGTTCAAGTGTTGAACCGATCGGTTCAACTGGTGCAATCGAGCAGCTTGGGAAAGTAGGATTGGTGAGAATTTTCCTTTCGTTTCAAATTGCCCAATTCGATTGGGAATATAATTGGTATTCGATACCAATTGGGAAAGAAACAAGGAAAGTCTTTTTGAGCCGGATTAGGACCATGAACCGATCGGTTCAGGGCACCAACCGATCGGTTGGAGTGCCCCAAACGGCCGGCTCAGGTCCAACTGATCGGCTCAATAGCCGAACCGATCGGTTCAGCAGTGAACCGACCAGTTCAGGTTGCGAGGTGGTTGCTTTTTGTGGAAAATCCCGAACCCTTCTACTCCTACTTTTAGTCCCGCATTGCCCGGGATGGAGAACCCTGTCCCATGACTCTCCTATATATATAGGGGATATTGGGGGCTTCTCACAGTACAACTCAGTGCAACCAGTTGCTCTGCAAGTTGTCATTCTCTCTGGTTTTGGTAACCATGAGAGAGCCCGAGCAAGTGCTTCCCGAAAAAGGGAGGTGCAACAAGGGAAGGACAACTGCAGTTGCAACAGGAGGCAGGAGAGTGTGTTGGCAACTAGTACGTCAACAGGAGGGTGCGACTCCTTCCACTTCCTTGTGGGACAAGGAGAGTGGAGTTCCAGGTGGTCAATGTGGACTACTACAGAGGCGGGAGGACATTGCCGCTTAGGAGGACAACTGTCATCCGACAGTCCAGTTCGAGTAGGAGTTGTCAGTCCCGGTGCGACCAGGAGCTGCACAGATGTCGTCAAAGTCCGGAGTTGAAGACTGCACATTACGCGAGGTATTGTCGCCGAGCAAGCCTCGGGACAAGGTATGATTCCACAAACCATCCTTTCCTATTATATAGACGTTGACGCGTTTCCTCATTATGGGTCGGGGGAGAAAATATTTGTTTCCGCTGCCTTCTCTGTCTCCCCTAAAACCCAACACGCGTCCCTACCCAAGTTGAGGGGTTAACTTGCAAATGTTACATGGTAAAATGTTCCTCAACTGTTGAAGCATCATAAGAATGAAAATGATGCAAAAGTATGGCTTGTGATAGCCTGAGTACCAAGAAAGAGCTTATTGAGCAATGTTTGTGCATTAAAACCTAGTTTTGGTGTAATGTGCAATTTACCCAAAACCTAGGGTTCAATATGCAAAATACCACTTCTAGAGAGTCCCACATGTTTCTTGGCATCCTGTATAGAAAAGAAAATGAGAGGGGCATCTCATTTGTATAATTTTGGAGGAGAGAGAATCTTGATATTAAAATAATCAAGATTTAAGCATAATTGGAAACATAATTCAATTTAATGCAAAAATAAATATATTAATGGGAGTGCCTTCAACCAAATATGTGAAGGTTAAATCTGGATAAGTGTGGACGTCCTTGTGCCTTGCAAAGGCCACGAAAATATCCTAAGTGAGTGGAGAGCCCACTCACATTAGTTAACTAAAAAGTAATATCCACTAAATATGGGATATTAGTATTATATGAATTAAGGTGCTTAATTGATTTTCCTTTAATTCATGGATAATGAAGATGAATTAGAAGGTGGGGAAGATGGATTTGCATGCAAGTATTTGAGGGGGAGATGTGGCACCAATTTTGGGGAGTTGAAGGATTATTATAAAACTTTCTCTCTCTTGAAAATTCCATTACATATACCTCATTTCCACTCACTTGAAGACTCTTTTTCGGGTTTTCTTTCTCTCCTTGCTTTGGCTGAGAATAAGGGAGCTTAGGAGCAATAGGAGTACGATCACCAACCTGTAGGTAAGCTCCTTAATCATCTTCAACCTTGATTTCATGGTGGAAATCGAAAATCAATGCCTGATTTCTTCTTTTCTCCATGCAATCTTCAATCCTAGCCATTTGTTTTCACTCAAAAGCTTGAGGACAGACCTTGGGAGGTTGCGAAAACTTCATTCACCATTGAAGGCATGAAGCTTGAAGTTTGGTTTCAACTTTGAAGGCGGGTTATATAACTTAAACCCTTAAATGTTATTATTACATTCAATTCTTCATCATTTGTTGATCATTTTGTTCTTCTTGAAGTTCCCATGATCAAATTGATGGAATTACCATAAGAATGGCAGTTGATTTTGAAGGATCATGACTTGATGATGATGACATCATCATAAGAACACACCTAAATGAATATCTTGTGTAAACGGTTTTGCTTTTGGTGATCAAACGGTCTCAAGACCGTTTGACACCAAACGATCTCAAGATTGTTTGAGGGCAAACAGTCTCAACACCGTTTGAGGTCAAGAAAACTCAAGACTATTTGAGGTCAGGTGATGTCATAAGATTGTATGATGATCCAATGGTCTCAATTTGATGTTTCAACATTGGAGGGTTCATTGGGAGCAAGCCTTAATCAATTGAATGGATTGGAACCCTAGTTGAGGGAATCCATTTTGAGGTAGTTTGACTCAAACGGTCTCAAGACCATTTGGAGGTCAAACGGTTTCAAGACCGTTTGAGATGTAACGGTCTAAAGACCGTTTGGAGGTCAATGGTTGGTTATGGTGATGGTTGAAGATCCAAGGGCTACGATCTGATGTACCTTCAATAGTTCAATCGATTGATGATTCAATGAGTAAAAACCCTAAATCAATTTGATTGGAGGAACCCTAATTTGGTCCATTCAGTTTCAAGGTAGTTTGGACCAAACAGTCTTGAGACCGTTTGAGTCCAAATGGTCTTGAGACTGTTTGGGATCAAACGGTCCTAAGACCGTTTGGAGAGAAAACGATCTCAAACCGTTTGATGTTCATTCGGTTTCAATGTTAAGTTGCTCATTCGGTCTCAAACCGATTGGAGTTAATATTATTTTAATTCAAACAGTCTCAAACCATTTAAGGACTTGAGGTTAAGACCGTTTGAGGGTCTAACGGTCTTAAGACTGATTGAAGGTTTGGGACCAAGACCGTTTAAGGTCTAACAGTCTTCAAGACCGTTTGGAAGTTGAAGTACTTCAAGACCGTTTGAAGGTTGAAGTACTTCAAAACCGTTTGAAGGTTAAAATACTTCAAGACCATTTGAAGGTCAAGGTACTTCAAGACCCTTTGAAGATCTAATTGACTTAAACCATGTAAGTACAATTAACTCCATGATTATTGATGATGTTTATCAAAGGTAATTGCAATGGTTGTACCTTCAAGGTACTTATGTGATTAGTACCTTTTGAGTGGTAAACCTTTGATGCTTATGGAAGCAATGACTTAATACAATATGTCAACCCTTATTCAAATTGAGTTAATTTTAATCTAATCAAGTTTGATGTAATTAACCTCCTAGAGAGGATGAGAGAGAGGAACTTATACATGAGTGATAATCATGTAGTGATTAAACCTCAACACTCTCAACATGCATACAATATGTAATTAGGGTATGATCCTTGTTGAAGAGATCATGAAAACCTAATTTAGAAGGGTGATAAACCCTAACCCTAATTTAGGGCAATGTTAGATATAGCCCTAATACATGGTAATATGATGTGTAACCCTAATTTGGGGTATTGATAAGAGAAACCCTAATTCAGGGTATTTTGATGAAAAACTGTAATGTAAGGGAATGCTTCATGAAAACCCTAATCTTGGGAAGAGCTACATGAAATGCTAATTTTGGGGGAAATGTTATGAGAAACCTTAATTTAAGGTAAGAATGTAATGTGAAACCCCGATACAGGGTAATGTGATATGAAACCCTAATCCAGGGTGATGCTATGTATTATGAAAACCTAATTTGAAAACCTAGCCCTAATTTGTGTAAGGGGATGACTAACCCTGATTGATATGAATTGAGAAACCCTAACCCTAATAAGGGTATAAGTGGTGTTACTTTGTATATCATGGTGCTAAAATGTGATTGATATAACTGTTATCAAATGCACTAACCATGCAAGTATTATGAGATGATGAGCATAGCCAGGTATGAGCTATGATGTTTTATTTATTATTGTTAATGGGCCTTGTGAGCCATAACATGCTTTGTTGCCTAATGAGAAGTAATAAGAGATGAAATGGGCTTTGAGAGCCATGATAGATGCTTGTGAATCAAGTATCATGATTACCTTGGTCAGATGTCCTAAAGGTGTTATAGTTACCTGATAAGTGGTAACAAATGTTCTTTAATGAACTGAGGGTTTGAATACCCATTTTATTATAATAATGATGATGAGTTTGAGAAAGGATGAGAATGTTCCTGATGAGATGAGGGATTGAGATCCCAGTGCTTTATTAAAGATTTGAACAGTACTTGATGAATGTATTACACATTTTTTGTAGAAATTGTTAAAATAATTGTTGTTTGAGAATTATTTGATGCTAAAAGAATATGGTAATACATTTAATTAATCAAGTGATATCATATAATATAGTTTCCCTGACCACAGAGCCATCATCGTCAGAATTTGCTGAATGGTGAAATGAGTTTAACTTAGATCACATATTTTTGAATATATGGGGGTAATTGGGCAATTATATCCTTATGCCCCATAGGAATGGCTGCGGGCTATATCCTATGTACGGGATTGGTTACGGACCATACCCCAATATGAGTATGTGTTACGACCCCATCTGAGCTTAATTGGTAAACTAGGGTTTACCTAGACAATTGCAAAGATTAATTGGAATAATCATTCTTGAAATCTAATTAATGATGATAACACAATTAGGATGTTTTAACTATGATAACAAGTCTAAATGTTCTTTTGTCTTGAGAATTAGGGTTTGAGAAGCATAGACCCTAATCGGCCCAAAATAGGGTTTTAATGATACATGGATACAAAATTTGATAAGTATAGTGTCTCGATAAATGATTTTTAGTATATTATGTGTAACTATTATTTAGCTCAAATTTGGATATGATTTGGATACCTCAAATAGGAACACTACTGAAAAATATCAGAATTTATGAAGAATGTTCAGACCTGTTTGTCGGTCGAGTTTGCAACTTGACTGAATCTGCTGTAGACTGCAATATAGCAGTGCACTGTTTGATTTTTAATTATTTATTGGTAACTATAAATGATCTAAAATTTTTAATGGAGGTCTGACACTTTATTAGGTATAACTTTTAAAATTTCCAGAATTTTTGGAGCTTCTATTAGCTATTCAATAGGCGAATTATAGAAACTATTGTGAAACTGAATATTCAGCCAATATAATTAAAGTTGAGTGTTGGGTTAATATGCAATGGACCCAAGCAGCTCAAATTGACTTATATGATCGACCACACACACACACAGGTCTCATTCTTCGTCATCCACCCCAGAGAAACGAAAATCTAGAGAGAGAGGGAGAGTTAGGGCTTGAGTGGAGAAAGAGGAGGAATTGCCGACCTAGGGTTTTGCGGTCCGAGGAATGGTGAAATCAAGTAAGCTTGGATTCTTTGCATAGACTTTTATGGTGAATCTTCTCTCTCATGTCAATATTCCATCCATGCTCTGATTTGATCCAAGATGATGTCGAAATTCCCTCTTTTCTCACCCTTTCTTCATAATCCCTCATTTTCAAGGTTTCTGAGTTGAATGGAAGAAGAATTGGGAGATTTGCTAGGGATTTGATATGAGTTCGAGATCCCCTGAGTTGAGCTGCAGTTTTGAGGTGTTTTCACACCTTAGGGTGAGTGGGTTCTTCCTTCAAACAGTGTAATGCACGAAATTTGATTGTAGCATCCAAATCCCTAATTGCTTAGTATGTGATTTTAAACCCTGAATGTCCATTTGTTCTGTGTAGTTGCAATTTGATATGAAATGGGCTCCTTCTCTGTTTGAATGACTCTCTAATGATAGATTCATATTAGAAATGTATACAACACATTCTAGAAAGAATGCCTTTCGGATTCATATTGTATGATGTAATTAGGGTTTAACCTAACTGAGATCTCACTAGAGTTTTAATCCAATTGAAGAGATATCTAGACTTAAACCAAACCTAGGTCTAAATGCTCTCAATCAAGCTTAAGGCTATCATATTTCAATATCTAAAACCTTTGGGATTCATCACTAAGTCTATGACTTTGATTTCACTAGTTTAAGCTCGAATGACCTGTGCCACGGCCGTGGGGTGACACCACGACCGTGTTGGAGTAAATCCTAATTGAAGACTTAAAGATAAAAGTTTAATAAAGAGGACTAGTAATCCTATAAGTGGTTAGGATGTAACTCATGGGATATCTTAATTGAATTTTATTCTTGTTACATGATATCTCAGTGAATGGTACGGAAAACCTAAATTTTGTTAAATTTCCATGGTTTCATATCTATATTGATTGTATATGATTTGTTGGAAAGAATCTTTATTTAGGGAATGCTTATATCCTATGAAATCCTTATGAGAGCCATGTGACAAGTGAATGAGGCAAATGAAAAGGTGAATGAGGCGAATGAAACCCTAAGAGTAGGGTGTTAGCATGTGATGAATGAATAAGGCAAATGAAACCCTAAGGATAGGGTGTTCAATGAATCATGTTATGGTGATATGAAAGGTCTCGATATGAGATGTGGTGATGCTTAACTGTTGAATTGTATGTTTCTAGTGCATTTAACTTTATATGCTTGTTCTCTCTGAGTTGATATCTACATAATGCAGGGCTTCTTATTTTCAATACATATCTTGTAAATTGCAGGTGATGAGATATGACATGCCCTAGAAAGGGATGTTACTGAGACATGATATATGTTGAATACATGAGTTATGATTTCTGTTTAAAATGTACCTATAATGTTAATGTTAGACTTAGGTGCCCTGAACACCGTAGAACCCCTCGAGAGGTCTGCACCTTGGGGTGAAACGACCTACCTAGCGTGTGTCTAGATGGTCAGTGACTCGTGTTCAACAATAATCCATGTGTGTGTCACGGTGGTAACCCAGACTCTCCGCCTGTGTACTCAGGTAGGAGGAGTCCAGTTTACACTCTTTTGAGAGTGCAGTGAGGCCCTTGTGAGCTTGAGAGTCCTGTGCAGACCAGGACGAGAAGTCAGACTTAGCATTTCCCGGGTGTGTCGCTAAGTCTTGTACGGTGTGGCCGTAGTGCACTGCGAGTCTCTATGCAGAGTACACTGCATAGATCAGGGCATAAGCTAAAATATGATCATATAGGTTTACAGAGTTCCTTATAAATGAAAGAGTTAAGGAAGACTAGAGCATAGTCTTCTAGTAGTTATTCTTTGGATGCAATATTTACATTCTTTGTTATTTCAATTATATTGTTTTAGAACTGCTTAGTGTAGTATTTATTGTTGTTAAATTTCATATCGTTTACTCAAAGTTATATCTGTAATCACATTAGTGCCTTAGACTGTTTCTTTGAAGTACTCATTCACTGAGCGAGTAGGCTCACCCCTCTACTCAAACATTTTAGGGTTAACCGCGTGGACTTGAAGATGGTCAGAGCATCAGTGTAGATCTGCCACAAGAGTTAAGTAGAAGATTAGTTGAGTCAGTCAGTCCTTGTCACTCTAGGTCCTCAGTAAGAGATAAGAGAGAGAGTTGTAATTACGATGTGTAATATTATCCCTCTTTTGAAATTGTATGCTAATTAGTAGGTCTTATGTGCATAGGTCTTATGTGCATAAGGTGTGAGAGACATCATGAATGTTTATACATGTATCTTTACTATTAAAGTCTGATTAGTAAAAGAAATGTTCGGATTCCCTTGTTAAGATGAGTTATGTGGTTCAATGCAAAGAAACAAGAGTTTTAACAGAAAAGAAAAAAAGAAGAAATTTAAGGGTGTTCCTTGTATTACATATAAATCCTATCTTATGCCCTAATCTCATGATTTGAGGAAATTGTGAGATCGGGGTGTAACAACTTGGTATCAGAGCTTAGGGTGAGTTGTCAAGGACCATTAAGTTAGTAAGTTAGCATCATAAGTGTGACAGATAGGAGATGTTTTGATGTTAGCTTTGGGGATTTGAGTATTTGGATATCCTGGCCCGATATCTGAGTACTTGGATCAACCAGTACAAGCTACTCTGTCTATTCTCTCACGTATACCCTGGCCAGGTATACAGTGGAAGAATGGGCTAGAGAGGAACCCTAGAAATGTTAGGGTTAGAAAATGAGAAAAGAAACAAGAATTAAGAGCATAAATGTAAAAGGAGATAGAACTTACATTTCATAATGTTGTTTTTGTTGGAAAAGTATAGAAATGCTCTTATATGTTTGAATTGAAATATTCAATACTTTGAAATATGGGTCTTTAATATCTGTTGTACACTATGAAGTTGTAGCATTTATTGATTTCATTCTTTGTAACAAGTAGACTAGAATTGACCTTTGAATGAGCTTTTGTTAGTGGATAAGTTTTCTTCCACACATCTGAGATGAATAGGAGTTGAGTAATCCTTTGTAGTTCTTGGCTTCAGGACTTCAGGTTTGGCCTGGTCTGGCTGGCAGGATGCATTACTGGGATCTAATGACTCCTATTAATAGTATAATAAGAATAGACTCTGGATAATTAGACCCACATTAGAGTGAGAATGTACATACGGTAAGATGTTGAAACAGATGGGCAAGATCAGAACAACTAAGAATTTGTTGAAACTGGTATCTGAGGTTCAATTTTGGGGCCTCATATGAGAAACCCTTAATTAGGGAATAAAGGAACATGATATAAGGATTCATAATCAGTTTATTGATTAATATTATATGAACTATACATATGAAATATAGAAAAGATATGTGAAATGTATGTATGGTTCTAGATAGAAAGAATCGATCATGAAGAATGGATCATATAATTGAGTATAATGCTTTTACGAACTCTAAAGCAAAGGCTAAGTAGAAGAATAGAGTTGAGCATTCAATAGGTCTATAGAAGTGAAGAGTCTTCAAAAGAGTAAAAGTGAAGAGAATCATATGATCATATAATTCATAAGACTAGAACAACAAACTAGTTCCTAAGTGAAGAACATAGGTGTAGTTTAACGAATGAATAAGTCATACAAGGGTAGACTATATTCAGGAGGGAAAACTTGATTGAAAGAGAAACTGTGTTTGACCCATGCATGATCCCTTTGATTTAATAATGAAGAATATTTAAGGTATTAAAGGAATGTTTGAATACAAGAATTCTAAGTCTCAAAATCATCTTCTCTCTCATATATTCCTTAACAATAACAAGGTGGGAATGAAATGATAAGAAAATGAATCATATATGATGCATAACTACCTTGGTAGGGTCATCTAGTGAATGTAATAGTGACATACATTACGATGAAGTGCGATAAGAAATAAATTCTTGTGTGATAGCAAGAATGATGAATAATCTATTCTTACCTTGAATGTTTTAATGTTAGGGATGTTTATTGTATATGATCAAAATGAGGAGGAGAGGTAGCAAAACATAAGTAGTAAAGAATGAGGAGAGAGATAAAGGAAAACACTAGTTTTGTGTAATATGTGAACTCGTTTTTAGAAGTATGCTTTGTTGAAGGCATACTAAGGTATGTAAGTTGGTTCTATGTATGATTTCAGTGTATTTGTGCAAGCTATATGTTAATTAAAGGTGTATGATAGTTGTAGTAATTCATACCAGATATGCATCCTAGTATTGTGTAATTGTGATATGGTGATACAGTTTGGATGATGACGGAATACATGGAGGGATATCCTGAATAAGGTAGTTATACCTACTCACTCATATTAATAGAAGGGATGTTAATCAAATTGTGTTGATAAGTAACCCTAATGAGGTATATCTTATTATACCTAGCTTTAATCTAACTAAGTGATGGTAACTGGGTATGAACAAAGCTTGAATGACTAATACAATCGTGGATTACTTTGTTACTGTTGTTGAAACCCTAGTATGATATAACCTGATGGTTACACCATGACTTATGTGTGGGTTCATACTAAGGATAGTATGGAATGCGATAGTAATGCTTCCATGAACCAATGGGGATGCCAAGAGTAATACTTTACAATTGTTATTGAACCTAGTTTTTCAACTCAAGATTGTTTTGCTATCTGAATAGCACGTTATTAAAGTTTAAAACAACATGGTGAACTCGCTTTTGTCACTTAAAGGTGATACAGAACAATAGAACTTTCTAAGCCGCATAAGTTGATATAGTTGTATCAGAGTATTAGAGTTGCGCAGCGAAAGCGTGGTGGTTTATCTTTGCATTCTATGTTTGACTGTGGCATAAAGAATTTGCTTGATATCATTGAGAACTATTTGAAATATGTTGTGATTTAGTAAAGAATTAAAAGATCTAATGTTGAAAACTACATTCAGGTATGAAATACAAGAATATAATGACATGGAAGGCTTTAGAAGCTTAGAATAACCTTGAATTTATCTTTCTTGTAGGTTTATGTTTCGAGGACGAAACATTCTAAGGGGGGGAGAGTTGTTACGACCCCATCTGAGCTTAATTGGTATACTAGGGTTTACCTAGACAATTGCAAAGATTAATTGGAATAATCATTCTTGAAATCTAATTAATGACGATAACACAATTAGGATGTTTTAACTGTGATAAGAAGTCTAAATGTTCTTTTGTCTTGAGAATTAGGGTTTGAGAAGCATAGACCCTAATCAGCCCAAAATAGGGTTTTAATGATACATGGATACAAAATTTGATAAGTATAGTGTCTCGATAAATGATTTTTAGTATATTATGTGTAACTCTGATTTAGCTCAAATTTGGATATGATTTGCATACCTCAAACAGGAACACTACTGATAAATATCAGAATTTATGAAGAATGTTCAGACCTGTTTGTCGGTCGAGTTTGCAACTCGACCGAATCTGCTGCAGACTGCAATATAGCAGTGCACTGTTTGATTTTTAATTATTTATTGGTAAAAGAAATGATCTCAAATTTTTACTGGAGGTCTGAAACTTTATTAGGTATAACATATAAAATGTCCAGAATTTTTTGAGCTTCTGTTAGCGATTCAGTAGGCGAATTAGAGAAACTATTGTGAAACTGAATATTCAGCCAATATAATTAAAGTTGAGTGTTGGGTTAATATGCAATTGACCCAAGCAGCTCAAATTGACTTATATGATCGACCACACACACAGCTCTCATTCTTCGTCATCCACCCTAGAGAAATGAAAATCTAGAGAGAGAGGGAGAGTTAGGGCTCGAGTGGAGAAAGTGGAGGAATTGCCGACCTAGGGTTTTGCGGTCTGAGGAATGGTGAAATCAAGTAAGCTTGGATTCTTTGCATAGACTTTTATGGTGAATCTTCTCTCTCATGTCAAGATTCTGTCCATGCTCTGATTTGATCCAAGATGATGTCGAAATTCCCTCTTTTCTCACCCTTTCTTCATAATCCCTCATTTTCAAGGTTTCCGAGTTGAATGGAAGAAGAATTGGGAGATTTGCTAGGGATTTGATATGAGTTCGAGATCTCCTAAGTTGAGCTGCAGTTTTGAGGTTTTTTCACACCTTAGGGTGAGTGGGTTCTTCCTTCAAACAGTGTAATGCACGAAATTTGATTATAGCATCCAAATCCCTAATTGCTTAGTATGTGATTTTAAACCCTGAATGTCCATTTGTTCTGTGTAGTTGCAATTTGATATGAAATGGGATCCTTCTCTGTTTGAACGACTCTCTAATGATAGATTCATATTAGAAATGTATACAACACATTCTAGAAAGAATTCCTTTCAGATTCATATTGTATGATGTAATTAGGGTTTAACCTAACTGAGATCTCACTAGAGTTTTAATCCAATTATAGAGATATCTAGACTTAAACCAAACCTAGGTCTAAATGCTCTCAATCAAGCTTAAGGCTATCATATTTCAATATCTAAAACCTTTGGGATTCATCACTAAGTCTATGACTTTGATTTCACTAGTTTAAGCTCGAATGACCTGTGCCATGGCCGTGGGGTGACACCACGACCGTGTTGGAGTAAATCATAATTGAAAACTTAAAGATCAAAGTTTAATAAAGAGGACTAGTAATCCTATAAGTGGTTAGGATGTAACTCATGGGATATCTTAATTGAATTTTATTCTTGTTACATGATATCTCAGTGAATGGTATGGAAAACCTAAATTTTGTTAAATTTCCATGGTTTCATATCTATATTGATTGTATATGATTTGTTGGAAACAATCTTTATTTAGTGAATGCTTATATCCTATGAAATCCTTATGAGAGCCATGTGACAAGTGAATGAGGCAAATGAAAAGGTGAATGAGGCGAATGAAACCCTAAGAGTAGGGTGTTAGCATGTGATGAATGAATAAGGCAAATGAAACCCTAAGGATAGGGTGTTCAATGAATCATGTTATGGTGATATGAAAGGTCTCGATATGAGATGTGGTGATGCTTAACTATTGAATTGTATGTTTCTAGTGAATTTAACTTTATATGCTTGTTCTCTCTGAGTTGATATCTACATACTGCAGGGCTTCTTATTTTCAATACATATCTCGTAAATTGCAGGTGATGAGATATGACATGCCCTAGAAGGGATGTTACTGAGACATGATATATGTTGAATACATGAGTTATGATTTCTGTTTAAAATGTACCTATAATGTTAATGTTAGACTTAGGTGCCCTGAACACCGTAGAACCCCTCGAGAGGTCTGCACCTTGGGATGAAACGACCTACCTAGTGTGTGTCTAGATGGTCGGTGACTCGTGTTCAACAATAATCCGTGCGTGTGTCACGGTGGTAACCCAGACTCTGCGCCTGTGTACTCAGGTAGGAAGAGTCCAGTTTACACTCTTTTGAGAGTGCAGTGAGGCCCTTGTGAGCCTGAGAGTCCTGTGCAGACCAGGACGAGAAGTCAGACTTAGCATTTCCCGGGTGTGTCGCTAAGTCTTGTACGGTGTGGCCGTAGTGCACTGCGAGTCTCTATGCAGAGTACACTGCATAGATCAGGGCATAAGCTAACATATGATCATATAGGTTTACAGAGTTCCTTATAAATGAAAGAGTTAAGGAAGACTAGAGCATAGTCTTCTAGTAGTTATTCTTTGGATGCAATATTTACATTCTTTGTTATTTCAATTATATTGTTTTAGAACTGCTCAGTGTAGAATTTATTGTTGTTAAATTTCATATCGTTTACTCAAAGTTATATCTGTAATCACATTTGTGCCTTAGACTGTTTCTTTGAAGTACTCATTCACTGAGCGAGTAGGCTCACCCCTCTACTCAAACATTTTAGGGTTAACCGCGTGGACTTGAAGATGGTCAGAGCATCAGTGTAGACCTGCCACAAGAGTTAAGTACAAGATTAGTTGAGTCAGTCAGTCCTTGTCACTCTAGGTCCTCAGTAAGAGATAAGAGAGAGAATTGTAATTACGATGTGTAATATTATCCCTCTTTTGAAATTGTATGCTAATTAGTAGGTCTTATGTGCATAGGTCTTATGTGCATAAGGTGTGAGAGACATCGTGAATGTTTATACATGTATCTTTACTATTAAAGTCTGATTAGTAAAAGAAATGTTCGGATTCCCTTTTTAAGATGAGTTATGTGGTTCAATGCGAAGAAACAAGAGTTTTAACAGAAAAGAAAAAAAAAGAAATTTAAGGGTGTTCTTTGTATTACATATAAATCCTATCTTATGCCCTAATCTCATGATTTGAGGAAATTGTGAGATCGGGGTGTAACAGTATGGCTACGGGCCATGACTCCATGATATGAGACCAGGAATTGGCTACAGGCCATAACCCTGAAGAGAGTATATGCTGCGGGCTATAACTCTATAGCGAAGATGCCAATATAACCTGGCAAGCTAATTGCAGGTTGACATGTGATGTCTCTGCAATATCATCTCGTACTGATCGAGAAGGTTGAGGTCTTGGAGTCTGAATCTTCCATTGACCTTGTGTGGTACCGATGCTTAACGTAATCGTGGTCGGTTGGAGCATGAACGGTATACTTCATCTCTTCAGGGCATTAAGTTTGATTGTAAAATATAATCAGTTGTGTAGCGTAATTGCTTAAGGTTGAAATACGAGAAACACTGGCTGATGTTATCTTGCTTAGTTTAGCAGATAAATGTTATACATGTTCTTCATATTCCTTAATGAATAAATGACATGCTGCATTATCAAGTAATATCTGAAATGCTTTGAATAAGAATATTGTTCTAATATGTTTAGATAATGAATTATCTGTTGTTAAATATATATGATTCCTCTACTCAGTTTTATTCTAATAAACTGCAATAATAATATTTCTGGTGGAGAGTTATATCTCTCGCTGGGGAAATTTCAAATTGTCTCACCCCCGTGGGATCCAACTTTTTAGGTAGACACGGAGGAAGAGGCATAAACCCTACAGCAGGGGAAGAGCAGCAGCAGCTGGTACAACAGTGAATTCTCAGGTGGAGACACTGGCTGTCATGTCTTGTACATAGAGTCCTATGTGTCGTCTCTGTACTCTCAGGTCCTTGGGGTTAGTAGTTAGTTTAATGAATCGATCTGAGATTTTGGTTTGATGCCTTAATGTTTTTATGTTGCTTATGTATAGTTTTAATAGGGTAGTTGATGCTTGTAAACCTCAAGAAGGAATGGTACAAGAGATGTACTTGAGAACCAGAATGTAATTGAATTACTTCGGTTCTTTTTGAAAGAGTTTTCCAATGTATGGATCTCTTTGTAAAAGGTTTTAATTTTTAGTGATTTTCATTAATCCGCTGCACACGAATGCTTCTGCTTAAGTAAATCATGTTTTTGTGAGTAGGATGCCACAACACCACTTCTCCAAATCGACATACTATGTCTACACTAAACTGATACATTACATTCCAAGGTCAAAACACACATTATCCATAGACCATTTTACTATGATGATGCTACTTCTTACCCAAGATCCACACTAGGCGCACACCTCTTTCTATATCTTTTAGATAATGAGATGTTAAATTATGTATTAACCCATTACTTTGGGTAAATCACAAGTTACACCAAAACTAGCACACAAAGCACGAGCAACATCCACACATGCTCAACTTGAAACTTAAGCTCTCCACAAGGTGGCCCAAAGAATCGTCCTCTCTTTCATGATGCTAAAGCACTATGGTAACATTCAACATTTGACATGTTGCAAAATAATCCCTCATCTTGGGTAAGTTACACTCTGGTCCAAAACAAGCAAACTTTGTTCAAACATTATCCAAACAGAATCAAACTTGAAAAATAAGTGTATCACATGATAACAAAACACCTCAAATGATTATATTAAATTTATAAACAACTTACTTAAAAAAACAAACATGGTTAGTCCAAAACTCAGGTCAGGGTCCTTACAGTTATATTCTTTTATGCTTTTAAAATTGCATATCTCTTTGGTTGTACATATCTCTACATCTACTCATAGGTTGCTTTATCTTGTGTAGGTTTTTGTATCTCTTTCTATGATCTAGATCCTAATAGTATCCCTAATTTGTGATATCATCTACTAGTAGTTCACATACATGTAGTTCTAGCATCGCTTATCTTTTCATCAAGTGGGATTTAACTATGTGCTATGCTTGTATCTTGTTTCATACTTGCTCAAGCTTGTTCCTTGAATTTCATACCTACTATCTTGTGTTGATTGCATAACATTGTGATGCAGGATACATAGAACTACATTGTATGTATAAATTGGAGCATACTTGAAATTTTATGTAGATTTTTGCTCCAATGTCAGATTTTGATTCAAGACTAGAGTTTTTTTTAATGTAGAAATGACCTTCTAAGTAAGACTCAATTCTTTGAAATGAGCCTTGATGCTTTTTAGGTGAATTCCTTCATATTGAGGGTCAAAATCATGATTTATTACTCTACATCACTTTATCCTACCTTTTTATATGCTAGAATCACATGTTGGGTTGTTCTAATGCATGCTTCAACTTGTTTTGTTTTTTTTGTATTCTTGGACAAGCCCTAGTTTTTTCTCTTCTACTCTCCTTTTATAATATTTTATTGTCTCCTTTCTTTTAAAGAGTGGTGTTTCTTATCTCTTTATATCCCTACTTTTTGAAATGACAAAGGGGGAGAAGGCACATGCCTTCTTTTGACAAAGGGGGAGAAGAAGCATGTCTCTTATGTAAAGGGGAGAAGGTAAAAGGGAGAAGAGATATATGTCTAGAACATATATGAGTACAATACATAGTATTTTATAAACGATATTAAAGCTAACCATGCAGGAGAAACAGCATCAATTATGGGGGGTATGATAACTCCATGAGCATCAATTAAGGGGGAGCGCATACAAACTCAATTCTATTAAAACCCCTAGGTCTCTCCAAAGGTAGACTTTATTTAAAAGCTTTCAATACATTTATGGAATAGTTTGCCATCTTTAAAAAGGGGGAGAATGTTGACTCTAGGTCAATGTTGAATCATGGTCTAAATTTACTAAACCCTTATTTTGATGATGATTAAAGTATCCACTTATTTGTGTCTAATTCTCTACTTGAGTGATTTTAGATTAGGTATAGACACACTCCAAATGTCCTAACTTTCACATCTCAACTTGGAGAAAAGATAAGTCAAAGTCAATACAAGTGCATGTTTTTGGAATATGATTTAAATCCATTAGAATCATGTTGTAAATCACTTGTAATAATTGTATGACTTGTAATTAATCTTAGAAAAAATCTGGAGCACTTAAAACAAATGTTTAAGCACTTTAATGACATTTTCTAAAATTCATTACAAGCACTTTATCAGTCGAGTTACAATCTCAAATGATCCTTAATGGATTTTGATAATGTCACAGTTCGGTCGAGTTTCCTATACACATAACTCGACCAACCAGTGCACTGGAAAAAAACTGATTTAATCTATCAGTCGAGTTTCCACCAGGACAAACTCAACCAATTGGTCGAATTAGCTTTGTCTCATAGTTCATTCGGTCAAGTTACCTTTATAGAAGATCGATCAATATCACTATATAGAAAAGTGCAGAAAAGTGTTTCTAGCCATTGTGGAGTTGTAACAATCAAAAATATATATGATGCAAGCCACAAAATGGCTAGTTTCATTCTTAAGTGTTTCCAAAGGCTAAGAGGCATCCCCAACTATAAATAGGACCCCTTGGGCTTCATCCCTTGGTTATCCAAGCACTATGAAGGTCCCTATTCTATAATTGAGTGATCCTACATCCTCCTCTCTCTATCTCTCTCTAAGCTTAATCACTTGCATCATCCATTAGAGTGAGTAGGAGATTTGTAAGAGACCTAGTCCTACATGGATAATTTGTGAGGCTCTCACTTCCACCACCTCCAAACCTCTCATTTCAACCATGAAGATGAAGAGTCTCTCTCATGGCTAAGAGAGGTGAAGAAGAACAAGGGAAGGAGTCTCATAGTGAAGATCAAGGCAAAAAACTTGGAGTAAGAGTGGGTAAGCCCTTGGTGAAGGCAGAAGACTCCTTGATCATGTGGGTAAGTCCTTGGTGAAAGCTTCTCCGAGTGAAGGTGAAGTCAAAGGCTGAAAATCCAATAAGAGTGGGTAATTTATAGAAGGTCAAAGACTTGTGAAAGAGTGGGAGAAGGCCAAAGACTCATTGCAAAGTGGGTACGTCCTTGGTAAGGTTGAAGACTCTTTGTATTGGATAAGTAAGTCCTTTGATGGGTCATGTGTTGTAACTCTTATATGTGAATATATAGAGGAAGACACACTTACAAATTCTAGAGTTTGAACTCTCTAGGGAGAGAACTGACATACTCCTAGTTTGGAGTGTGGAACCACTCTACATAGCTTGTCACTTGGTGCTTGTTCAATCTATCCCCCCTTTCTATGTATGTTTTAGTTGCACTCAAAAATCCTATTTAGCAAACTTATCTTATGATATACCGTGAAGGTATAATGAATTTTGTTTAAGTGCATTCAACTCTATTTAGCCTTCCTGTAGTACATACAATCACCTATCCCAGGATCCAACAATAAATAGATGTTATCTACATATTTGTAGTAGACCCAATAGTCTTCAGTTAGAAACCCCTCTTGTTGGTTCTGTCGAGTTGCGGGAGGTGTGTCCATCTTGTATACTTTCTTTCTTGGGATGCAACATCCAAGTGGATCTGACACCACTTGACATGCATGGGTCTTATCTGATCCCTGGGTTGGATACCTTGGAGAAGTATAGAGTGGTCTTGGACTTTAGTTCCCAGGTGGCAAAATTCCATGAAATTAATGTTTTGTTGATATTCTAAGGAGATAGGGAGATTATTCCCATGTGTTTGGTGTCAGCTATGACATCAGAGAGGCTGATGAGATAGGAGTGTGAGACTTTCTTGGTTAATATTTTATATACCAAGGTGAGGAGTCCTAGTATCCAAGAGGTGCATTTGGTGGAAGAGATTGAGGATGTATTTCTTGAGGATTGTTTGGTGTTCCCCCTCTTAGAGAGATTGATTTTGAGATCAATCTTGTTCTTGGAACACTAATCATAGAACAATCACCCTACAAGATGGTGTTGGGTTTTAGGAGAGACAGAGAAGGCAGCGAAAACAAAAATTTTCTTCTCCCAAACCCAGAATAAAAGGAATCGTGTCAACGTCTATACAATAGGAAGGATGGTTTGTAGAGACATACCTTATCCTGAGGCTTGCTCGGAGACGTTACCTCACGGCTTGTGCGGTCTTCACCTCTGGTCTTGGATGGTGTCTGTGCAGATCCTGGTCTCACAGGGACTGTAGGGATTGATAGCTGTCCTCCGAGCGGCAGAAGTCTCCCGCCTCTGTAGTAGTCCACACAGACCACCTGGAACTTCGATCTCCTTGTCCCATAAGGAATCGGAAGGAGTCGCACCCTCCTATCGGCGCACTAGCCACCAACACACTCTCCTACAACCAGTCGCTTTTCTATTGTTATCTTTCCCTTGCAGTGCCTCCCTTATCGGGTAGCACTTGCTCGGGCTCTCCTGGTTACCACAACCAGAGAGAACGACAACTTTACAGAGCAACTGGTGTTCTGAGTTGTACTTTTAGAAGACCCCAATACCCCTATATGAGGGTCATGGGACAGGGTTCTCTACCCCGGGCAATGCGGGATTAAAGTAGGAGTAGAAGGGTTTGAGATTTTCCACAAAATCTGACAAACTGTGCCAGTTGAACCGATCGGTTCATCCCTGAACCAATCACCTGGGCCCTTGAGCCGATCGGTTCAAGTATGAGCCGATCAGTTTGTGGTCCTGGTCCAACTCAAATTGACTTTCCATGTTCATTTCCAACTAATCATATATTAGTCCTTATCCAAATCAAATTTGACAAGTGAAACAAACTCGGTTGGTCATCCAACTGATTCAACACTATGAACCAATCGATTCATTGACCTGAGCCGATCGGATTACCAGCCTAAGCCGATCGGTTCATCTCTATGAGCCAATCAGTTGGGGTAGTAGATCAGTCAATTGTAGTTTCAATCAATCCGATACTCTAATCATCTGATCCAACACCTTGAACACTATGATTTTGAGCTATCAATCGATTGGGTGTTTAATTGAACTACTAAACTCCTTTAGTAATCAATCTAAACATCATTTGTGGACAAACTTCTCTTCTGGGTTAAATCCTTTGTGTGTGACCCTATAGGTCTATTTCACGTTGGTAATGAAAGTCCATAACACTTATGACTTCACAAGCAAAGAGCGGCGCCTAGTCACACATCAGTGCTACCCAAGTGAAATAGAAAGTTAGAGAACAACTTTCAATCCTACAATCCATGAATGGTGTTACAACGAATGTATAATTCCTTTATCACTAATGTCCTAAATGAACTCAAGGCATGGTGCAGTCATCCTTTCAACATTCATTCATTTCCTTGATCTCAGAGCAGACTGGGTGAGATGTGTGTGACATGAATATCATATATTGATTAACACATGCATGCACATGCCTTTCTCAATCCTAGTCATCAAGTGGCCATGGACATCAAACTCCCTTAGGAGGGACAAATTCCATATCTATCACTCACCCCTCAAAAGCCCCATGTGTCAAAGTCACCCAATCATCACCTTTATAACAACCCATATTTCAGGACTGCGTTTGATGCTGTCAAGGTGTACCTAACAACATGTGTTGAGTGCAGTGATTTTAGGTCGAAGAATCACACTCACCACCATCACTATGAGAGCTGACTGTGACTACCAAATCATGGTTCCATGTGTCACTCTCACGGTGGGTCTGTCCGGTACACTTGTTCTCTAACAAGTACCTATGTGCTTGGTTTGATATCACTATATCATGACTAATGCGATTCTGTCATCAACCAACACACAATCTAGTCTTTAGTGTTATTGATGTCTATGGTTATTTCCATAATAACAACCAACTAGGGACTAAAAAATAAAGTATACTCTTAACATCCGTATGATCTCATCATTTAGGTCCTCAACCCAAAAGCATACGTCATTGAGTAAAACAATTCTTTAGACATCTATCATGTTACACTATCATCTTAGAAATAGTTAAAACATATAGATCAGAAATTGCCTTTATTATTATTCCAATCATTTACAAAGTATCCCATTACAATCATCACATGACTTGCTCTATGGGCATACATACCAACAGACTCCAACTTGCACTTAGAGCCAGTCACCTAGGAATCTCAGTCCTTGTGACCTAGCATGACCATCATGCTTCTGCTGAGAAAGGGCCTTCGTCAGTGGATCAACTATGTTGTCTTCAGTTGGTACTTTGCAAATCTTCACATCTCCTTGCTGTACGATCTCTTGTATGAGATGGAAGCGCCATAGTATGTGCTTGGACCACTGATGTGATCTGGGTTCCTTAGATTGTGCAATAGCTCCATTATTGTCACAATAAAGCTCAATTGCATCACAGCTACTGGGAACTACACCAAGTTTAGAGATAAACTACCTGATCCACATAGCTTCCTTTGCTGCATGTGAAGCAACAATATACTTAGCTTCTATAGTAGAATCAACAACTGTTTCCTGCTTGGAACTCTTCCAGCTCACAACTCCATTGTTTAGGCAAAATACAAATCTTGATTGCGATCTGTAATCATCTTTGTCAGTTTGGAAGCTTGCATCGGTGTAACCTCTTACAACCAGTTCTTCCTCACTATCATATATGAGGAACTGATCCTTAGTCCTTCGCAAGTACTTGAGGATGTTCTTTACGGCTTTCTAGTGAGCATCCCCGAGATCTGACTAGTACCCACTCATCATGCTGAGGGCATACATGACAACTGGGCATGTACACAACATAGCATACATGATGGATCCGATGGATGATGCATATGGGATCCCATTCATATGCTCCCTCTCTTCTCAAGATTGGGGACATTGAGCTCTAGAGATGGTGACTCCATGTTGCATGGGGATGTTGCCTCTCTTTGAGTTCTCCATGCTGAACTGCTACAACACTTTGTCAATGTACATGCTTTGACTTAGTCTGAGAAGCCTATTAGATCTATCTCTATAGATCTTAATACCTAGAATGTAGGATGCTTCTCCTAAGTCCTTCATTGAGAAAGTATTCCCAAGACAAGTCTTTACCTTCTCTAAGGCTGTGACATCATTCCCCATCAATAGTATGTCATCCACATATAATATGAGGAATGTGGTTGTGCTCCCACTAACCTTCTTGTACACACAAGGTTCATCTTCATTTTGAATAAACCCAAACACTTTTACTTCCTCATCAAATTGAAGATTCCAACTCCGAGATACTTGTTTCAATCCATAGATTGACTTTTGCAGCTTACAGACTTTATTGGCATTCTTTGGATCTACAAAACCTTCAGGTTGTATCATGTACACATCCTCATTTATATTCCCATTAAGGAATGCAATTTTAACATCCAATTTCCAAATCTCATAGTCATAGTAAGTCGCAATAGCAAGCATGATCCTGATGGACTTAATCATGGCAACTGGAGAAAAAGTTTCTTCATAGTCAACACCTTGAACTTGTCGGAAACCGTTCACAACCAATCTGCCTTTATAAGTTTGCACATTGCCATCCATGTCGATCTATTCTTAAAAACCCACTTGCACCTTATGGGTTTTACCCCTTCAGGTGGTTCCACCAAAGTCCATACTTTGTTGGAGTACATGGATTCCATCTCGGATGTCATGGCCTCAAGCCATTTCTCAAAATTTGGTCTAGCCATAGACTCTAGATAGGTAGTTGGATCATCATCTATGATCAACTCACCACCTTCCTGAGTCACAAGGTATCCAAACCTCTCAGGTTCAAGGCGTGTCCTACTAGATCTACGAGGTCCTTGTGTTACTTGAGGAGACTGAGATTCCACAACACCTTGTGAATATCTACATTCGTCTTGTACATCTACTGGTTCAATGTTTTCTTATTGGGCTTGAACCTCTTCAAGCTCTATTTTCCTCCCACTATTTCCTCTAGAAATAAATTCCTTTTCTAGGAACACAACTATCCTAGTAACAAACACTTTGTTGTCAGTAGGGTGGTATAAATAATACCCCCTTGTTTCCTTGGGGTATCCAACAAAATAACATTTATTGGATTTGGGTCCAAGCTGATCAGGAAACATTTTCTTGACGTAAGCCTCACAACCCCAAATCTTAATAAAAGACAAATCGGGACACTTCCCGTGCCATATCTCATATGGTGTCTTTTGAACTGATTTAGATGGTACTCAGTTAAGTGTAAACGCAGTGGTTTCAAGAGCATAACCCCAGAAGGAAATTGGAAGATCAGTAAAACTCATCATTGATCGCACGATATCAAGTAGTGTGCGATTCCTTCTTTCAGACACACCATTATGTTGTGGTGTTCCAGGAGGAGTCCATTATGATACGATACCACAGGCTTACAGAAGGTCCTCAAACTCTTGGCTTAAGTATTCTCCACCTCGATCGGATTGAAGTGCTTTAATACTTTTACCAAGTTGGTTCTATACTTCATTCATGAAATCCTTGAACCTTTCAAGGGTTTCTGACTTATGTTTCATCATGTACACATAGCCATACCTACGAAGTCATCAGTGAAGGTAATGAAGTACTGATACCCACCTCTGGCATTAGTTCTAAAAGGCCCACATACATCGGTATGTATGAGTCCTAATAGATCACTAGCTCTCTCACCTTTACTTGAAAAGGGAGTCTTGGTCATCTTACCCAACAAACAAGATTCACATGTCTCTATTGATTCATAATCAAAAGAGTCTAGATAACCATCTTTATGGAGTCTAGAAATGTGCTTCTCATTTATGTGCCCTAGATGACAATGCCAAAGATACGTTTTGTTTGAGTTGTTGAGTTTTTGCCTTTTGGTGTTTACGTTATATACACTTGTCTCTAGATCTATCAAGTATAGACCATAAGACATTGGGGCACTGCCATAAAAGATCCCATCTTTTGAAATAGAACACTTTCCATTATTAATAAGAAATTCAAAACCATCCTTGTCCAAACAAGAAACAGAAATGATATTCCTATTTATTGAAGGTACATAATAGCAGTTTTTCAACTCTATTATTAACCCACTAGGTAGAGTTAACTCATAGGTTCCTACGGCATTGACGGCAACTCTTGCCCCATTGGCAACATGTAGTTCAACCTCACCTTTCCCTAAAGGCCTACTTCTCCTATAATCCTTCACATTTGAACAAATGTGAGATCCACATCCGGTATCAAGTACCCATGACAAAGAAGTAGTAAAGTTAATCTCTATCACATATACACCAGAAGTAGAGATCTCTATCTCTCGCTTCTTCTTCCATCATTCCTTCCATCCTCTCCATGTTTTGAGCACAGAAGATTCTAACATTGGTTTGGCGAGAGAACCCTTCTCCCCCTCACCTTTGTCCTCAGACTTTGTTCCATTGATCTTCGTCAATGAACTATCCTTCTTCTCAAACAACGTATTCAGCATACATGGAGTGGATTCTAAGGCTATCGGTATATCTAGATTGTGCAGAACATTTCTCACAATCCCCAACCAGTTATGGAATTTATTCTTAATTAATTTTCCCATAAAAGATGATTCTTTTGCCATTCTACAAGAGAAAATTGCATTTGTCAAAACTCCTTTTGATTTGATTTGAATAAAATTTGACGATAGTTAATTAGGCCTTTAATTAATTACCGCTCCCACTATTTTAATTCAAATTGACAGCCCTCACCATAAATTCGGAAGATTGCAGTGTACAATCTCCTAGTGGGTCAAGATCCTGAAACCCTATGAGTCATGGACCAGCTAGGCCTATCACCCATAACTTAGATCTTCCAGGTAGGCAACTCTTGCCAATTGCATCATATGCAACTCTTGAAAGATGTCATGTGCTACTCCTTGCCATGATCACCTCCATGCCTCAAGGTGCTAGATCCTATCTAGGTTACCTTGTTAAGTCTGACCCAAAGCCAATAGGATGAATATGCACCCTACTAGGGAAGACCCACATATCCATCCTTCACGCTTCCACGAGATAGACAGAGTACCACGCTAGGGCATGCCCACACTTGGCCGATCAAGCTTTTCACGTGTGTCACATTTGGAAGGCATCTAAAACTTTAATATTAATGAGGGATTTGGTTTTTATAGGTACATATACATATCCAATCACCACAATATATAGTACGTATCATATACATGCTATATCCCACAGAAAACATGTGAAATGATAAAAGCAATGATTATGGCCATCCTAATGTGATTCCTTGAGCCAAGAGAAATCACGGTCATCTAGGTCCACATCACATGCAACCTGTACAAGATGAACTCTGGGCTTTGCCTTTCTGGGTTTGATCAACTCATCTCTATGATTGATCGGCTCACCATCAGACCGTTCGGTTGGGTGCCACCAGCCGATCGACTGGCACCTCCAGCCGATCGGTTCACTGGTCGTCGTGCATCTCCTCAGGCCATCACCCGCATGTCTCGCTCCTCAAAATAGTCATCTGGATCGCCAACCGATCGGTTCACTCCTTGAACCGATTGTCTCAGTTGTCATCAGGTTGTCCGCCGTTCTTCGACATAATAGGAAATAAAAGATCTATCCTATTTTACATTTGTATTGAGAAATCCTAAGTTACATTAGGGGGAGCAAAGGTAGGAAAGAAATCTCGAGTTACATCAGGAATAGGAGATAGGGAATCAGTGCGCAGACCGAGATGCAAGCAACCACATTCAACCAAGAACACATACATACGGTTTATTGACCATAACCACACTATACATCCACCGCAAAACTCGTTTAAGGGCAAAGCGAATCGATTGCATTCATATTATATATCATATATGTATATTAGGATTTGTGGATTTAGGATTGGACATGAATAAAGCCAATTTTATTCACATCATATGCAATAAATAAAGGTGACAAACCAAAATTGATCATATCCATAATCCTAAAATATAGAGCAGTTGACGTGGCTCTGATACCACTGTTGGGTTTTAGGAGAGACAGAGAAGGCAGCGGAAACAAAATTTTTCTTCTCCCAAACCCAGAATAAAAGGAATCGCGTCAACGTCTATATAATAGGAAGGATGGTTTGTAGAGACATACCTTGTCCCGAGGCTTGCTCGGTGACGTTACCTCGCGGCTTGCGCGGTCTTCACCTCCAGTCTTTGACTGTGTCTGTGCAGCTCCTGGTCTCACCGAGACTGTCGAGATTGACAACTGTCCTTCGAGCGGCAGAAGTCTCCCGCCTCTGTAGTAGTCCACATGGACCACCTGGAACTCCCGACTCCTTGTCCCATAAGGAATCGGAAGGAGTCACACCCTGCTATCGGTGCACTAGCCACCGACACACTCTCCTGCAACCAGTCACTTTTCTGTAGTTTTCTTTCCCTTGCTGTGCCTCCCTTATCGGGTAGCACTTGCTCAAGCTCTCCTGGTTACCACAACCAGAGAGAATGACAACTTTGTAGAGTAGTTGGTGTTCTGAGTTATACTTTGAGAAGCCCCCAATACCCCTATATATAGGAGGGTCATGGGACAGGGTTCTCTACCCCGGGCAATGTGGGATTAAAGCAGGAGTAGAAGGGTTCAAGATTTTCCACAAAATCTGACAAACTGCACCAGTTGAACCGATCGATTCATCCCTGAATTGATCGTGTGGGCCCTTGAGACGATCGGTTCAAGCATGAGCCGATCAGTTCATGGTCCTGGTCCAACTCAAATTGACTTTCCATGTTCGTTTCCAACAAATCATATATTATTCCTTATCCAAATCAAATTTGACAAGTTTTGGTCATCCGACTGGTTCAACACTATGAACCGATCGGTTCATTGACCTGAGCTGGTCGGCTCACCAGCCTGAGCCGATAAGTTCATCTCTATGAGCCGATCGGTTGGGGTAGCAGATCAGTCAATTGCAGTTTCAATCAATCTGATACTCTAATCATCTGATCTAACACCTTGAACACTATGATTTTGAACTATCAATCGATTGGGTGTTTAATTGAACTACTAAAATCCTTTAGTAATCAATCTAAACATCATTTGTGGACAAACTCCTCTTCCAGGTTAAATCCTTTGTGTGTGACCCTTCAGGTCCATTTCACGTTGGTAGTGAAAGTCCATAACACTTATGACTTCACAAGCAAAGAGCGGTGCCTAGTCACACATCAATGCTACCCAAGTGAAATAGAAAGTTAGAGAACAACTTTCAATCCTACAATCCGTGAATGGTGTTACAACGAATGTATAATTCCTTTGTCACTAATGTCCTGAATGAACTCAAGGCATGGTGCAGTCATCCTTTCAACATTCATTCATTTCGTTGATCTCAGAGCAAACTGGGTGAGATGTGTGTGACATCAATATAATATATTGATTCACACATGCATGTGCATTCCTTTCTTGATTCTACTCATCAAGTGGCCATGGACATCAAACTCCCTTAGGAGGGAAAAATCCCATATCTATCACTCACCCCTCAAAAGCCCCATGTGTCAAAGTCACTCAATCATCACCTTTATAACAACCCATATTTCAGGACTGCGTTTGATGATGTCAAGGTGTACCTAACAACATGTGTTGAGTGTCGTGATTTTAGGTCGAAGAATCACACTCACCACCATCACTATGAGAGCTGACTATGACTACCAAATCATGGTTCCATGTGTCACTCTCACGGTGGGTCTGTTCGGTACACTTGTTCTCTAATAAGTACCTATGTGCTTGGTTTGATATCACTATATCATGACTAATGCGATTCTATCATCAACCAACACACAATCTAGTCTTTAGTGTTATTGATGTCTATGGTTATTTCCACAATAACAACCGACTAGGTACTAAACAAGAAAGTATACTCTTAACATCCGTATGATCTCATCGTTTAGGTCCTCAACCCAAAAGCATACATCATTGAGTAAAACAATTCTTTAGACATCTATCATGTTACACTATCATCTCAGAAACAGTTAAAACATATAGATTGGAAATTTCCTTTATTATTATTCAAATCATTTACAACGTATCCCATTACAATCATCACATGACTTGCTCTATGGGCATACATACCAACAGATGGCACCAATAAAGATTCAAGAGTTGAAGAAGTAGTTGCAGGAGCTACTAGAGAAATGTTTCAATAGGTTGAGTACTTCCCCTTAGGCTACTCCCGTGTTGTTTGTGATAAAAAAGGATAGTTCCATGAGATTGTGTATAGATTACCAACAATTAAACAAGGTCACAATCAAGAATAAGTACTCATTCCAAAAGATAGATGATTTGTTTGCCACTTGGGAGGTGTCATTGTGTTCTTGAAGATAGATATGAGGTTAGTTTACCACCGGTTGAGGATCAAGGTGGATGACATATCCAAGTCTACTTTTAGGACTAGGTATGGTCACTATGAGTTCATGGTTATGCCATTTGGGTTGACCAACATGCTAGCAACTTTCATGGATCCAATGAACATGGTGTTTAGAATGTATCTGGATCAGTTTGTGGTGGTGTTCATAGATGCTATCCTACTCTAGAGATGGTCAACAACATGAGAAACACCTTCTCCATGCCTTTACATCATTGAGGCAGCATAGGGTGTATGCCAAGTTCAGTAAGTGCGACTTCTGGTTAACTGAGGTATCTTTTCTAGGCCACATGATATATGCTAAGGGTGTTTGTGTGCACCTGAAGAAGGTACAATCAGTGATGGAGTGGGAACAACCCAAGGCATCGATGGAGGTTTGCAATTTTCTAGGCTTGGAAGACCACTACAGGAGATTTATTAAGAACTTCAGTGATGTAGCTTTACCACTAACCGAGTTTATAAGGAAAGGTGTTCCATTTGTCTGGGAAGTCAAGTGTCAGTGTTCATTATAGGATTTGAAGGAGAACTTGACCAATGCTTAAATATTAGTTTTTCCAGAGCCATGGAAAGGCTACATCATCTTTTGTGATGTGTGCTGATGCAGGACATGCACATGATTACTTTTTCTTTGCGATAACTTAAGAAACACATAGAGAACTACCTGACACATTATTTGGAGCTTGCAGCGATGGTCTATGCCTTGAAGATTTGGAGGCAATACCATTATGGAAAGAAGTGTCATATCTTCACCAACCATTGGAACCTTCAGTATATCTTCTCAAAGCAAGACGTAAACATGCGAAAAAGGAGATGGATGGAGTTGATCAATGATTATGATTTTATGAAAAACTACCATCCAGGGATGGTGAATGTTGTGGAAGATGTGTTGATTAGGTAGTCTTTATCTGCTGATAAGGCTTGATTACATTCTTTGGTGTGTCATAAGTGGGACATGTTGGTATTACTTCACCAAACAAATGTACAACTGGAGGTTTCCATGTTGGCAGTCTTGTTAGCATAGTTGCAAGTAAAGTCTACATTGATGCAGTACATCAAAGATGCACATTGGAATGATATTGTGATACAGAATACCAGGATAGAGTTTGGCAACAAGAAGTATGGTGGCTGTCATGAGACAGATGACGAGTGTAAGGAGTGGGACCTGATAGGGGATTTACTCCCTACTAAAATTTGAAGAATAAAAAAACCGTTCTAAACACACTTAAAAAGGTATGCTAGAATAGATGTAGAAGTTTCAAATCTCATATGATGGTATACAAAAGACAAAAGTAAAGTAGTGGAATAAAATTTTCATGACAATAATCAATTTCTCAAAAGTACATTATCGCCTCCCATATAAGGTTTAAATGGATGTTACATCATAAGGATCTAGTAGAGGGAAATCTGAACCATACCAAGTTTGTCTCCAAGCATCAACTCCTTAAGCTAGGTCCATGTTAGCATGCCATGTCCTCCTAGTCCTACACCTGGGGTTGAAAGCATACCCCAACAAGAGGAAAAAATAGATGACATCAACAAAAGGTTGGCATGTGCATTCTAAATATGGAATTGAGCAATATATGGCATAAAAGGACATCAAGTAAAGAATGATTCCCATAGAAAAGTAAAGGAGTACCCAATCAGGAATAAAATGTATATGGATTTCAAAACTGATAATCAAGAGAATGCTTGCCATTAATAAAACAATAAAGTTGTTCCACACAAGCACATAAATATGAAACTAAGGCACATAACCCATCATGAATAACATCAACGTGCGCGTGAGATAAGCATAGCACTATAACAATATAAAAACAATGATGACCAAGCCTCATAAACTTTAAACCTCATAGAGAATGGCACATAAAAAAACTCCCCAATATATATAGTGTGGGCCAATCCTCATAAACTTGAAACCCAAGTATAGGGCACATAACCTCCATCCTAAAAATATAATAAGGACACATAACCCAAAAGCCAAAGAAATTACACTACTCTAAGGCTACAGAATCACATAACTTGCTTAATGTAGAGGCAAGTATAAAGTATAGTAAAAATAAACAAGATTGGCATCACATAAATGGACAATATAAACAACCACCATATAAGTGGAAAAATTAAGGTTTCTTCAAGAACAAAGCATAAGTTGGAGTCAAAGAAAGTCCAATCAAATAGGATATAAAAAGATCAGATTAAACATAAATATTTCACACGAAATCATGTTTTGAAAAGAAAAAATATTGTGTAGGCTATTGTCCACATGACCAAGAGAAACATGAAAATAGGTTATTTCTCAATAAGGAATACTAGGGGATGAAAACTTACCTTAAACCAGAGTCCTAGAAACACTCTTCACCAATCTAGTTATTTCCAAGATCATCTTTGCCTAATTAAAAATTATTCACATGTATCAGGGTTTTATAATGTATAATGCGTAAAGAAACCCTAATCTTAGACCTTTTCAGAAAACCTCAAATTTTAGTCAAAAAACCTAGACCAAAAAATTCCTTATGTTTTTTTTGATCACGAAAACATATATATTTATCAAATTTCAAGTTTATATGATAAAGTGACAACATGTAGAGCTTTTATATGTTTTATTAGGTTCTCAAAAATCATCCTTCGAAAACATGAAAATCAAACTCTCACACTATTTTTATTAGAAATATCACATTTTTCCTATTTCAGAACATATTTTATTTTATTTTTCTATGATATGATTAATTTGTGAATTTTTGAAAATCATCCAATCAAATAATTCCACATGAGCAATACACCCACGATAGATGAAGAGAGAGAGGGAGAGGACATGAGCTGAGTTAGCCCAATCAAAGCAGACCAACTCGGCCGGCCCCACTGACAACATGGCAAGATGCTTCAACACGGAAAGAAGAACAAGGGAATGTGTAATGACCAAAATACCCCTATTTTGGAAAATCAAATGCAGAAGAAAGAGGAGGGAAAACTAGGGTCTTCACCAAATAAGAACTAAGTCAATGAAATCTTCAAGTAAAAGATCACGATAAATGGAAAACCAAGTGAAACTAACTATGGGACCTTGTTCCTAAAGTGCTACCGGTCCCAACGAATCATGGAAAAGGCACAATGACACAACAAAGGCCAATGAAAATATCTTCTACCATTATTTAAGGAAGCATGAAACCTAGAGACAATGAGAGAATAAGGCAAACTCAAAACCAGTTGCGGAGAAAGGTCTTCCGGCTAAAACCAAAGCCTAGTGCGAAGAAAATAGGCACCACGATGGAGAGGAACCCAATGATTACTATGTAGGGTTGAAACCAAGAAAAAAGGGGTGAACCTGACAGAACTCCAATTCGACTTATCAGAGTCCTGAAGAATCATGCCCACACCACAAGGAATAGAAGCCGACCATGAGAAACCTCTGTCACTGTCACCAGCTCACTGAAGAACTCATCAATGAAGATCTAGGGATACGGAGTAGGGGAAGGTAGGTGTGGGGCTTTTAGGTCTAAAGTGACAGTCAGGAATGATCAGGTGGGTACATGTGTGGTGTCGAAGGGCTTATTTATAGGGGATGATGTGACAATGTGAAATTTCTATATATTTTAATCATTTTTCTTTATAGTATTTCATCTTTAAAACCCTTCTATCAAAGAATGACATCTTGACTAATCAAAGTTTTGATTTTTGAACTCAAACTTTATCAACATATATGGATTACTAATATGAAGTTATGTTTCAAATTTTGTGTCAATATTATACTCCTAGCTCACTGTGTGATTTTTCTAAAGATTCCTATAATTTTCCACATCATTTACATTTTATTTGATTTCACATCTTGGTCGATTGAATCACATCTTACCTAGCCATAACATTAATATGTCACACATCCCTTTTCATCTGCATGTGGCATCTCAACTACCCGATAGGGTAGTCACAGATCCAGGGAGGATCAGATGACCGATGAGTCATCCTCAACCTCTGCCAAGTCTGTGAGATCGTGGCTGCAAGCAACGACCATAGATGATGACCACGACCTCCCTCTCCAGTATTTCTCACAAAAAATTGACTGAGGCACTACCTCCACCTCATCTCTAGGAACTCACTGACCCAAAACAGAATCAGCCTCATCACCAATATCGCGAGTCACGAGCTCCTCCATCAACTGTTCCCTCAAGCGTGCCAACTTCAAGTTGGGTGTTTCACAACCAATCAAATCCATGCCTATTTAATCCCCCTCACACCTCTGTAGGAACCCCTTCAGCCCATCAAAGCCTCCAATTTATTTCAAGCAATCCATGATTGCTCTACCCTCAACTGAGCCCTCTTTGATCACATCCTCCTTGGCATAACTCCTGCACAGGTCTCCACCACCTCCATCTCTTCGATTCTTCCCTCCCTCCATCCTTAAGGTGCTCCCAACTATCTCAACGGCACCTCAGGAAGCCCCAGCCCCGCCTGCACCTTGCTCTCCCCTCCTTCTCTACAAACTGGGAGCTGCTCCAACCTCCTCGATGACACATCACTCTAGAGGGAGCCAAGACCTGACACCCTTACACCCTAATTCAAAGAAATCTTACAAAGGTGATCGCAAAGGCTGCTACATGCGAGCAACCCCCTATTGCCTTCCCAAGCTCACTGAAGTCAGGGGCTGAACTAGCAAGCAACTGAGGCAAAAGAAGAAAGGTAGAGTAGCTTGCTGACTAGATCCAACATGGACCAGTGAGGTAAATCCACCTCATCCACCCCTTTTGTTTTTTGGAATAAGGTAAATATATTAGACCAAAAGGGGGTATAGAGAACTTTACACCTACAAAGCATGGCACCCTAATAAAGGGCCCAAAACCAAAAACAAACACTATACAGGGGATTAGATACAAAAACCCCAGTATGTTCGAGTGTTAGCATTAAGATTGTATAAAAACACTTTCCTTATCTTCACATGCATCTTTAGTTCTTTTGCGAAACAGTCAACGAAGCACATCTGAGTAGTCTCTTTCTTCTCATGCATACGCTTGTTTCTTTAATTCTAGATCCAGTAGCATAAACTAGTGATACACAACAAAGCAAAGCATCTTTGATGTTTATCGAGCTTGAACTTACCTTCCGCCCAGCTAATGGCATCAATGAGGTTATTAGGCATCCCCTGTCCCCAACCATTCCTTAGACAGACGATGTACCATATCTGTAATGTCTACCTACAGCTGAAGAACAAGTGAGCATTTGTTTCATTCACTTCTTTACAAAGGCAGCATCTCTCATCAATAGGAATGCCCCAAGCAGCCATTCTGCCCCGGGTGGGGAGTCTATTTTGAATTGCTCTGTAACAAAACACACTCCATTTTGGGTAATAGTTACGGACCTTTATAAACTTTGACCAACACGTCCCAACACAGGATGTAATAATGTTGATAGGTGGTGACAGATTAACAACCACCCAAACACCACTCGGATCAACATTATACAGGTGCTGATGTGAAGCTACATGAGAGCACATCATGCGCCAGATACGAGAGGGTCTGCAGCTTCTATCAATAACCAAATTATTCCCGTATCTTTTCTTCATCCACTCACCCCAGTAGCAGGCTTGGGAGTTAATGAATCTATCAACCCTTGTACTGTTGCTTTTCATCATCGCCTCTTCCGTGTCCAAAACCTGCAAACCCCCATCATAGAAAGGTTTAGAAACTGTATGCCATGCGATCCCATGGTTTTTGCCAGCCCAAAGGAACCCAGCGGTCAGAGATCTAAAAGAGTGGAGAATTGGATTAGGAATGAAACCCATGCTAGTCCAGACCGCACCAAGGCCTGAAGCACGGATCTGATTAAAACCAACCTGCCAGCCATCGATATCCTAATCTCACTCCACGATTCAATCTTTGATCTGTAGCTATCAAGGAAACCACCAAAATCTCTAGAAGTGATAGTGCCCGCAATGAGGGGGAAACCCAAGTACTTAGTAGGAAGCCTGCCCACCTGCATGCCTATAGCATTCCTTAACCTTCCATGTCTGTTATCACAAGATTTGGAGAAAAAAACTTGGGATTTTATGGTGCTCACATATAAGCCAGTGAGCTTGCCAAAAAGTATCATGATCCTTTTGAATTCCTTCAATCTTCTTGAGTTGCCAGCAGAAAAAAGAAGTACATCATTGGAAAAGATGATGTGCGTTGAAACCTTGACCCCTTTAACTTTAAAGGATTTTATCACCCCATTGTCCTCGGCAGTGTTAATCAACTTAGTCAACCCCTCCATAACCAGTGTAAACAAGAGAGGAGATAGGGGATCGCCCTGGCGAAGCCCATTAGACGATCTGAAAAGTCCAGCTGGACAACCATTAATAAGAACAGAAAATGAACAAGTTTCAACGCATTGTTTAATAATGCTAATCCATTTTTGATCGAAACCCACTGCCTCCATCACCTTCCAAAGATAAACCCAGCTGACATGATCGTAAGCTTTGCTAATGTCGATCTTCATACAAGCTTTAGCAGTAGAATTCTTTATATTGAATTCATTGAGGAACTCCGTGGCCAGCATAGAACAATCAGCCATGTATCTGCCTTTGACAAATACGTTCTGGTTCAAAGAAATGATGTGAGGCAGAACCTCCTTCAATCTTTTAGCCAGCAGCTTCGATATGATTTTATAGAGTACTGAGCAGCACACTATTGGTCTAAAGTCAGTCATTTCTTTAGCATTGTTGTCCTTAGGGATCAGTTTAATAAAAGCATGATTCACGGCTCTAACCATAGAACCACCCATCAGGAACCAGTTCACTGCTAGGCAAATATCATCTTTGACAGTGTTCCACATCTTCTAGAAGAAATTGATGTTAAAACCATCGGGTCCTAGAGCTTTAGAATAGTGTATAGAGAATAGAGCTTCCTTCACTTCTTTTTCTGAGGCTTCTCTGCAAAGATCACCATTCATCTATTCCATGACAGTATTAGCCGGTAGACTCTCCTCCTCAAAGGGATAGTTATGCTCGTTGTTGTAAAGATTTTTGAAGTATTGAATAGCTAACAGAGGCATATCCTCACAGCTATCCACTGTTTCCCCATTAGCATTAATCATTTCATAAACCGAGTCCCTCATTTCCTTTTTCTTTATACCCGAATGGTAGATTTTAGAATTCCTATCACCATTAGAGATCCATTTCATTCTGCTTCTTTGCCATAGGCACACTTCCTCCACTTTTTCTAACTTTCTGATTCTGTCTTCACATTTCAACTCTTCTTCAATGTACCCCCTATCAAGAGGATTCAAGCGTAGTTTCTTGGCAACCTTCTCATATCTCATTCTAGCATCTTGAAGTAGGTTTTGAATGTTAACCTTCTCTTTAGACCACTTCTTTAAAACTTTCTCTGTATGTTAATGCTTTTTGAGAACCCTGAAGAGAGGATTCCTAGGAATCTGTATAGCCCTGCAGTCTTTGATCATGTCGTTGATGCCGTCCCAATCACACCACATATTGAGGAACCGGAAAGGGTGAGGGGGTTTAGGAGAATGATTAATATGTACCTTCATCCAGGCATGATCGCTGAAGATATGAGCCCCAAGCCTCAAAGCAACATTGGGGAGGATATCCAACCAATCATTATTAACAAAACCTCTATCGAGGCAGTTGGAGCCCTTAGGTCCCTGCTTGTTGGACCAGGTGGTGACACCTCTATGGTGTTGACTTGATGAAGTCCAACTTTGTCAAGAGTTGTATTAAACTTCTCAAGTATTCTGTCGGGGACTCTTTTGCCCCCAAACTTCTCACCAGAATTCCTCGTGTTGTTGAAGTCACCCAAAATGATCCAGGGTATGTCATCTTGTGCTGTGGCTTCAAGGGCAGGCCACAAACTGTCTCTGTCAGATTCTAGATTCTCTCCATACACAGCCAAGAGTATACAAGAGAAGCCTCCACCATTGAAGCAGCTAACTGTAACAATCTGATCAGTTGCGCTTATCGGTTCCACTTGCCATATATTGGGGTCCCAACCTATGAGAATTCTGCCTCCATCCACCTTGTCAAGATTGTTAAAGTTCCTCTAATGAATGGGAAAAAGGGTATTAACACGATCAGCTGTAGTCCTCTTTATCCTTGTCTCAAGGCAGCACACAATCCCAGTATGCATCCCCTTCAGAATTTTCCTATGTTTCCTCTGTGTCCTTGGCACTGATGCCCCACGGACATTCCATGCCAATATAGACATTTAATTATTTGAGTTTGACCCTCCTCCATTCTTGGATTTGGGTCATCCTTTAGTCTTTCCAGCAACACTCCTAGTCTTCCTAGGGCTGCGACTGCGAGTTCCCCCTTCATCAAGAGGGGTATCTCCATCATCTTCTTGTTCTTGTTCCAGCAATGAGAACTGATTCATCACGGCCAGAACTGGTGTCTCAATAACTGTGGCAGTACCCACTACCCCGGTAGGGACTGTCATAGTATTAATCACATTGTCTTCCTGCTCCTTCGTACCACTGGATTCAGTAGCATTGGTGCATTCACCCTCCTCAATAACTATTGTTTCTTGTTCAACCTCAACCACCTTCTTGCCTTTGTCTTTTTCGGCAACATTTAATCTCTCGATCCTGCGATTAGTCTTCTCTTGTTCCCGCCTATTGATCTCGTGTTTATTGGCGAACCTCTTAGGATGGGAAGCCCTTCGCTTCAGAGGTCTGCGAGTATCCAGAGCAATGATGGGGGGAGACGACATTGGGTTTAAAACCCTCTCTCCTGGGCACCCACCATTAGCATGGCCAAAGACTTTGCAGGTATCACAGCGATCCGGCATGGCTTCATATCTAACTTTTATTTCCCATTCCCCTCCATCCGACAGCTCCACCATAATCTCTGGTGGCGGTTCCTTGTCAGCTGAAATGTCCACACAAAATCGGGCGCAACCAAGCATTGAGCCATCCACCCTTCTCTCAATGGCCCTAGGTTCCCCAATGGCATGTGCTAAGACATTGATCGCCCTAGACGACCAGTGTTTACCCACATCCGGTAAATACACCCACACTGGGGCAGTTTTCAGAGCTGTGCGAAGGACATCAGCATCCAGAGTCCATTGTCTCACTAGGACTAATTGGTCATCGAAAAACCAAGGTCCTCTGTTCATGGCGCGCTTCAGGTCCATCTCATTGGCAAACCGGGTTAGGATTAAGCCATCAGGAAGGCTGAAGATCTCCATATCGCCTCTAGGTCGCCAGGTTCTTAGCGTCCACCCCTTGAGTTGAGGGATATTGACTGAGGTTCCCACTATCTGGATGATCACAGAGAACCTATGATAGCCATCCATCTCCCAGATTATTGGACTAGAGAATCTCGTCCAAATCCTCTTGTCTCCTTCTTTGTAAAAAGGTGCTTTGGCATCCACAACATCGCCACCACGGATCTGCATCGGTGGCCCTTCCACTGCTTTTGCCCAGTCCCTTGCTACCGTAACATCAGCTCCAGGTGCGCTCCACTTCTCCCCTGTCTTCGAGGGGATCGCCTTCTGCAACAGGGGGGCCTCAGTCACCTTCTTCAGCGGGTCCACCTCAGGGGATGGCGGCGGCGGCGGCCCGCCCGCCATCGCGAGTACCAGAGATCACCTAGAGATGGATCAGAGCTATCCTAGAGAGAGAGAGAGCACCAAACCCATCCTGACTCATTCATCCACCCCTTTCTATCAATCTATAGCCACATGAGATATTGCTGACCATCAGATCTGAGCACCAACGGTCTGATTGTGTTTCCCTTTTCATTTGTTTATCCTCTTTTTCAATAATCACCAGTTAATACCTTGATCTTGGAAAAATCACTATCAAATAGTAGGAATATTAGAAAAATACAAACCAATAATCTTTCTTGATCACAAAATTGTGAGGATGACAAATCTACTGTCAGTTAATCATAAATCTGATTCATATAAATGCTCATGTTCAAAGATGGTTCTACCTTGTTTAAATAGTCAGAAAATACTCTAGCATGAATAAATCACCAAATTCCTCGTTTTGTCTTATTTTTGTGCCTAGATAATTATAAGACACTCAAATATAATTAATGTGACTCAAATACTAATAAAGATGATTTATTATTCTTTTCCCTATTTTTGCTAACCAAAATTGTTATAAATATCTATCATGATATAAAGACCACCAAAATCATCTAGAAATCCTAATTTGACATGATACATCCAAACATGGACTCAAATCTGTACTCCATGACTCATACTCTACACTCATCACCATTACAAAAAAAGGACCACTTTTATACTATCTAAGAATAAAATGATGAAATTGCCAATATATCTAATTAGTAACAAATCTCTTATAATTTTTGGAATACAAAGGTACCAGTAAGGAGTATCTCTAAACTCCCCACTTTTGAGTAGAAGGTACAGTTTAACTCTTACTTGGTTTACTAAAGAGTATGGTTGTATTATACATGTAACATACTTGGAATATGATATTGTTTTAGATAAACATCTATGTATGATCGATTTCAGTGATATTCCTCTATATGTATATTGGAAAACCTAAACATAAACTATCTCATTCATTATATCAAAATCACGTCAACTCTTTGGTAGTAAAGTGTTGTAAAATAAAGTACTTCAACTCTTTGATAGTAAAGTACTAAAAAGTTATCCAACTCGTTGGTACTAGATCACATTGTAAAATGATCCAACTCTTTGGTAGTAGATTATAAGGTCTTAATGCATTGAACTCTCAGGTAGTAAATGCGTGGATGATAATAATGGAAATTTTGCTTAAAATATGAGTTCCTTTTATTAATGAACATTTCTTGTAAAATACTTTTGTTATTCATGTTACTACCAAGTATTAGTTTTATTCTTTTACCAATTTATAATGAGAGATATATAAAAGAAATGTAGGCATACTGAGTACAATATTTTATTATATTATGCTAACATGTACCAAATTCTAATGCTTTTTAGGTACTTTTATTATGATGATGATGATGCAACTTAATGTGATGGCTCAACAAAATCATATCTTTCATGGGGATGCTAAAGTTAAATGGGAATCCAAGTTTAAGCTCCTTTTCTTCTACAAGTAGTTTTCTCATGTATTAAGTTTTTCTTCTGTGGTACTCCTATTCCTATAGTCCCCTATGTAATTAACACTTGGTTATCTAAGGAAACTTTGTTATTTAGTGCATGTATATACTTGTGTGTTTGATCCACTCAGGGACATACAATTTTAACCCCTTTGTATACCATTCCCTTTTGAGTCTAAAGTCTGGGTTGGCGTTAGATTGTTAACCCATGACAGATGGTATCAGAGAGGGCACATAGGTCAATGTATGTGCATTAAATACCTAGTAACCATATTTAAACCTGAGGTAACCCATATTTTAACAATATGTTGCCGAAGTGTCTAGAAGTATACTTGTGGAAGGTTCTGGCATAATCACCCTCAATCCATTTTTGTGATGGCTAGGGTTCCCTCCACAAGTACTCTACCTAGCTAATGTAATTATTGAGAAAGTGGGCCCCCGTTATCCTAGAGAAATCCATCTTCTCATCTTCTCTCAATTAAGGACTATCCCAACCACCTATTTAGTAAATGAGACACACTAGGCTTCTCATCTAATTTCTTCTCTCTACCATAATTAATGAAATAATCTCTCTATTATGCGGGTAGTTAGGAGAAATGGGAACAACTAAAAGCCATGAAGAATTGAAAAAAAATCTTTGTGATTGATAAAAACTTTGTTGATTGCATTATGATCTACCTCAAATAATCACTAAATGCTCTCTTAATTTACAAACTTATAGATGCCTCCAAAAACTAGATCCAAGAGAAAGAGAACTAATGATGACTGTGGTGATAAATCTAACTCAAACCCTAGTAAGACCATGGCTATAGGCAAATGGGAGGAACAAAAGAAGGTAATGTTGGAATGCATGTATGCACTAGCCCTGAAGGAAACCAATAATACCGCTTCCTCATCTAGGAACAACCCTGAAACTACCATTAATGATTTCCTCAAATTTAAGCCTGAAGCCTTTCATGGAGAAGATTTAGGTGAAGTCCTAGATAAAGTTGATGCATGGATCCTATCTATTGAAAATGCATTTAGAGCCGTTAAATGTCCTGAGGAAGATAAAGTCATTTCTGCAACCTATCAACTCAGGGGGTCTGTGAAGTTGTGGTGGGAAAATTATTTCCATACACAAGAACTTCTAGATGCCCCTATGAGTTGGAAGGAGTTTAAGGTGATTTTTACTACTCGGTTCATGCCCATATCTGCCAAAAAAGAGAATCAGAAGTAGTTCAATAACCTCACCTAAGGAACCTTATCTGTAGCTGATTATGTTAGGGCCTTTAGACTCCTAGAGCATCATGCTCATCACCTTGATGAATATGAGAGGATTGAGCATTTCATTGAAGGCCTTAATCATGAATTGAAAGTCTACCTGTGCACATCCAACCACACTACCTTTAAAGCTACCATCAATAGTGCCCTTACCGAAGAAAGAACCTTAGGGAAGAGTAAGACAACAAGTTTGGGATACTTGGGCCTTACTGATGTATCCATCACCAAGGACAATGAAAAGGGGAAGGATAGGAAGAATCATTGTAACCATGACATGGGAAGAGGAGGAGGAAATCACCACAGAGGTCAATCTTACTGAGGAGGACCAAATAGGAAAGGCTGAGGCCAAGGTGGGCCACACTGAGGGCCACCACGTAATACTATCAGATGCAAGAACTGTGGAGGTATGAACGAGGGAAATGCAAGTTTGAGAGGCCAATTTGTATCTATTACAAGAAGGAAGGGAATATAAAGTTCAATTGCCCAAGTTTGGTTCAAGGGGAACCTCAGAATCATCCTACCCCACTAGCTCACCTTGGAGCTCCACCTGTTCAACCAGCTGCTCCATTAGCTCAGGCTCAACCAGAACACCGTCAAGGCCAAGTCTTCACAATTGATGCAGAAGAAGCTAAGGCTAATGACAATAATCTGATTGAAGGTAATAATGTTAATATAATTTTGTTCCTTATATAAACCCCATATACATTCATAACCTCATATTAAAATCCTAATGTAGGTATGATATATCTCCAAGATCATCTTGTTGTGGCCCTATTTGATTCAAGATCGACTCATACCTTCATCTCCATAAATCTTGCATCTATGATCATATTAGAGATAGGTCTACGTTATATCTTGGATGTAGAAACTCCCAGTGGCAAAATATATAATTCTCTTCAGAAAACTGAAATCTTGCCTATTTCTTTTACTTATCATAAATTTCATTTTGACTTCATTCTCCTTGATATGGAAGATTTTGACCTAAGTTTGGGGATGGATTGCCTTTTTGACAACTATGCCATGCTTGATTTTCAAGCCAAGAAAGTAATCATTTCTGTACCCAATTATCAACCTTTGATAATACCCGAGAGAAAAGAAAGAAACCAAAATATGATTATTTTTTCTATTAAAGTTGAAACCTTGTTAGCTAAAGGATGTAGAGCCTATCTTGCAGTTGTATTAGTGTCTGATTCCAATGTGAGACCTTTAGAGAGATTGGATGTGGTGAGAGATTACCTGGGTGCATTTCCTGAGGAGCTCCTAGGTGTACCTCTAGTATGTGAGATTGAATTCTCAATGAGTTAGCACTGGGAACCGTTCCAGTCTCAAAGGCATCTTATAGAATGGCACCTCCTCAGCTTGTAGAGCTCAATAAACAATTAGAAGAACTTCTTGATAAGGGTTTAATCTATCCTAGTACATCTCCCTGGGGTGCTCCTATCCTTTTTGTTAAAAAGAAAGATGGCTCAATGCAAATGTGTATTGATTATCGCATGATAAATAAAGCCACCATCAAAAACAAATATCTCCTCCCTAGAATTGATGACTTATTTGAACAACTTTGTACCGCCACTGTGTTCTCCAATATTGATCTTAGATCAAGCTATGATAAATTATGAGTGAAGGATTGTGATATTCCAAAGACAACTTTCTGAACCAGATATAAACATTATGCATTCGTGGTGATGCCTTTTGGGTTAACCAATGCTCCTTATGTGTTTATGAATTTGATGAATACTATATTCCAACCTTTTCTAGACAACTTTTTTATGGTATTCATTGAGGACATTCTCATATATTCAAATTCTATTGATCAACATTGTGAGCATCTCCAGAATGTACTTGATGTGTTGAGAGCCCATAAATTGTATGCTAAACTATCCAAATGTGAGTTTTAGATTGACAAAGTCATGTTTCTTGGCCATGTTATTTTGGGTGGGAAAATTTCTATTGATCCTGCTAAAGTACTAGCCGTCTTTGATAGGAAAGCTCCTACCAATGCCTCAAAAATTTGTAGCTTCCTTGGTCTAGCAGGCTATTACCATTGTTTCATCCTTGATTTTAGAAAAATAGCCCCTATGACCAAACTTACTAGAAAGGATGCCATATTTATTTGGAATTATTAATGTGAATCTAGCTTCTAAGAATTGAAATCCCATTTGACTTCTGCTTCTATCTTGACCTTACCTTCTGGAAATGATGATTTATAATATTTTTTGATTCTTCTAAAATGGGTTTGGGTTGTATCCCAATGCAAGACAGTAAAGTTGTTGCCCATGCCTCTAGACAATTCAAACGTAACGAGGTCAATTATCCAACTCAAGATTTGGAGTTATCTGCTATTGGTTTTGCTCTCAAAATTTGGAGACATTATCTATATGGTACTACTTCTGATATATTCACGGATCACAAAAGTCTCAAATATCTCTTAACTTAGAAGGATATAAATCTTAGACAAAGAAGATGGTTGGAATATCTTAAAGACTATGATTTCACTATGTTTTATCATCCAGTCAAGGCAAATGTTGTAGATGATACTCTTATCCATAAGAAATCTCTATGTGCATCCATCCTTACATCCAAAATGATATATCTTGAACCTTCAATTTCTCAGCTATCTCATACAGAAGATGACTCTATTATTATGGAAAATATCAATATTATTCCTGGACTTCTTTTTTAACTTCTGACATCCCAAAAGAATAGCCCTAGCTTGGAGGAGATGAAAACTCTATTGGCTAAGCCCCAGACACATCTATCTATTGGTATGGATGGTGGCTTATGGTACACACATCGAATGTGGGTACCTAAGGACTCAGAGATTAAGAAGTGTATTCTGCAAGAGGAACATGGGTCTAAGTATACAATACATCTTGGATCCACTAAGATGTACATAGATCTACAAAGACATTTTTGGTGGAGAGGTATGAATAATGATATAATAGAGTTCATCTGTAAGTACCTTACCTGTGAGAAGATTAAGGATGAAAATCAATGGCCAAATAGTTTACTGCAACCTTTACCAATTCCTGGATGGAAATGGGAAAACATCACCATGGATTAGTGGACCCAGGACCAGGAAGGGGCATGATGCGATATGGGTCATAGTAGATCGTCTGAGCAAGTCTGCACATTTCTTACCCATGCAGATTACGTCTAAATTTCCTCAACTAGCTGAGTTGTATATAAGGGAGATTGTATGACTGCATGGAGTGCTAGTGTCTATTGTATCTAATTAGGATCCTAAGTTTACATCACACCTATGGAAGCAAGTACAGAGTGAGTTGGGTACACAGTTGAATTTCAACATAGCTTATCGTCTCCAAACTGATGGTCAGTCACAACGTACTATCCAAATCATGGAGGATCTTCTTAGAGCATGTGAAGGGTAGTTATCATTCCGTGGTTGGTATGGGTCGGTATGTGAAATGTAGGTGGGAATCGTATTGAGGTATCAATTATGTGATTATGTTCTTTAGTTAACCCTATCAATCAAATTTTAAAGTTTTGTTACTCGAGGACGAGTAAGATTCAAGCTGAGGGGAGTTTGATGCAGTGATTTTGAGTCACATTTATAGGCTGGTTTTATACTTGTTTTGTGTAATTATTTGTCATTTTATGACTATAATAGCATGATTCATTTCCTTGTTCCTATAATCATTGTATGCATCAAATTTATCTTATTCTGTATAAATTATCAAATTTCGTGGATTTGATCTGCGTTCCTCTCTTCTTTTCAAGAGCCTTGTATTCCTGGACCCATTGATACCATCGACGATCCGTTGATAGCATCGACAAGGCAACAACAACAATGCCGAAAGGAGAGTGAACCAGGCGATACCATCAACCCACTATTGATGGTCTCGAAAGTGCATTAGCGTGCCAAAAATCATCTCGTCGATACCATCGACGGAAACGGTCGATGGTATCGAAATGCAACCAGTTTGTCCCCAGTTTCTAGTGACTAAAGCGATCTCTAAGGTGTCGATACCATCGACACCCCTTCGATGGTATCAACGCCGTCGGATTAGAGTTTCTCCCATAATTTCCACGATCGAACGACTGCGATCTTTTGGCGGCCATAAGTCATGCCTATACCTAAAAAAAAGACGACCAGACCTAAAAGGTGACGTTCTATTCCATTGCATGAGTCTCAGAGAAGAAAAAGCAAAGAATAGAGTCCGGAGCTACGCCCTGGACATTTCCAGAGCCGTAGACGGATGATTCTTCCACTGGAAGGCTGCGGAACGCGCACCAAGGATCATCTAGATCTTCTCTGTCTCAGGGGTTACACCATATTTTCATTCATTTCTCCATGTTTCCCTCTTTCTTTTCCATGTGTAATGTTGATATGAATATGGGGGGCTAATCCCCTCTATCCTTAGGACCGGGAGTAGCCCGGGGAATCACTATATGACAATGTTATATTGATTATCATAATTTGTCTCACTTTCCCTTGATATGTTATCGTGTTTCCATTGTAATTTACTATGCTTGATCACCATAGTTGATTTCTAATACCGTTAATTACTTCTAACAGAGAATTAGTGGTTGAAAAGGCACGATTAGCACATTAATCAATAAATTCCTTAGACAAGGTAATGTACGATTAATGGTGGATACTCAGAGAAATAATTAAAGCACCTAAATCTAGGGTATAAGTTACTACTGGCATGGAACTGACCTAGAACTAGGTAGTGAATTGTATCGTGGAAGTGAGAAATTCTAACTACGGGCCATAATCAGGGATAGAGAATGAATTATGTTAATTGTGTAAATTTGCATGAAGTGAGACCTCATGGTGAAACCACAATCCTAAGGATTCCCATTTAATTTGATTAAACTAAACATTTAATCATCGTTAACTTTTTCTTTCTTTTAGTTTCATTTTCTATTTCAAAATCAAACTCATTTTTCCCATCGGTCTAGCTGATCGTGACCAGTTAATAGTAGTCTACTGAAATTTACATTTCCCTGAGTTCGACTCGGGTCTCACAACGCCTATATTACATTGATACATGCACTTGCATTATACACACGGTAAAATTGTGTCAGATACCATTGTCATTGAGTGCATCTTTGAGGCGACAACATGACAGAGATAGAGGGATTTGATGTAGAGGTAGGAGATATCATCCTCAAAGAGGAAATAATGTTGATATGTCAATAGTTTTGAGTTTGAAAGGGTTTGGAGCACCAAGGTATGTGTCATTACTGTGGCATCCAACTCACAAAAACAAGATTAACTTAAGCGGAAGCGAATTACTTGCAGCAGATTACTGAAAATCACTGAAAATTAAAACTTTTTGCAAAGAGATCCACACATAGGAATTCTTTTCCATCAAGAACTATTGTATACATTTACATTCTGGTTCAAACATACATAACCTGTACTATCTCTTTTCAGAGACTACATCATCACTGCCATATAAACATTATATACATACAATATACGAATCTTGAGGCATCAAGCCAAAACCTCAGATTGATATATCCAAAAACACTGACTGAAAACTCTGAGGACCTGAGAGTACAGAGACGACACATAGGACTTCTAACTACATAACTTGACAGGCAGTATGTCCACCTGAGATCTCACTGCTGTCCCTAATGTTATTGCTACTGTCCTTTCCCTACAAGATGTTATCACTTTCCTCCGTGCTTGTCCACCTAAAAATATTGGATCCCACAGGGGTGAGACAATTGTAAATTGCCCCAGTGGGAGATATAACTCTCCGCCAAAACATTGTTATAGCATCTTATTCAAATAAACTGAGCAGAAGGATTTATATATTTAATCAACAGTAGGTAAGTCACTTGTATGAACAACATGAAGTAATCTCCTTTTTCAAGGATAACATTGCATCTACTCATGGTAGACTCATAGTTCATCCATCTACTTGTAATGAATACAACATATATGAACAACATCAATGAACTACAGATATAAACAGAAATGTAACATCAACCAATGAATTTCTGTATTCCATCCTTAAGCAAACATGCTATATGACTGATTTCATTTTACAAACACAGTTATGCCCTGAGGAGATGAGGTATACCGCTCATACTCCAACTGACCACTGTGAAGTCGAAATCGGTACCATACATAGATCTATGGAAGAGCCGGATTCCCATGACCTCTCATATCCCAGTCAGTGTGGGACAACAAGCAGAACTTCACTATAGAGTTACAGGGTCAACTGTGTTCTCATCGGCCATCGAGAGATTTAATGTTTATCTCCATCGACCCGACATAAGTATTATGGGGAGATGTGTACAACATCTATCCCAATCATTGGGAGATCAGTGATACATCCATCCTGACACATGAAGGATTGAGAGGTTTGTTGTTTACCTTCCCTCAATCTCTTCACCAGACGTAAGGATATTTTTCTTCCATTTACCCCCACATATTCAAAATATGCATTCCGGGTTTTGCCGCAGAGCACCCGTTTCACCATCACCTATTCCTGACGATGATGGATCTATGGTCAGGGCTCTACATGAATAGATTTCACTTTATTGATTAAGTACATTCTCATATTCTTTTAGCATCAGCCAAGTTCTCAAACAAGACTTATTACAACAATGCTATAAAGAAACATGTACTACTTTCATCAGATACTTATTAGTCTTTCAAAGACTTTGGGAACTCAGTCCCTCATTTCAAACTGGGAATTCTCATCCCTTCACATTCTTATCACCATAATCATATGGTTCTGGGTATTCAAACCCTTAACTCATCATTGAGCATCATTACCATTTATTAGGTAACTAACACCTTCAAGTTATCTGACCAAGGCATTCATGATACTTGTTACACAAGCATCACACATGTCTCACAAGGCCATAGAAATATCTTATCATCTCTTTCTAGACAAAAACTTACTCATATGACTCATAGAATCCATGTACATTGTTACTTTTATCAAGAAACAACAACATCAAGGCACAAAAGGCCAATCAACATTTATTATATCAATGTCACTACTCAAACCTGGCTATATTCATCATCTCATCATACCTGCATGGTTATTAGGCATGATAACAGACATACAAGTTATTCATCACATCATGTGACACAATAGTAACACCATTATTCCTTTATCAGGAATTAGGGTTTACTATCAACAAGGCTTATCATTCCCTTTACCCAAATCAGGGTTAGGGTTCCTCATTTCTCATATACCTTCACCCTTCTTAGGGGCTCTCATCATAACATAATATTAGAATATCATGTGATGTTAATTCTTAATCAGGGTTTCTCATGGAATCACCCTCAACTAGGGTTTCACATGGAATCACCCTCAACTAGGGTTTCACATGGAATCACCCGCAACTAGGGTTTCACATGGAATCACCCTCAACTAGGGTTTCACATGGAATCACCCTCAACTAGGGTTTCCACCATAGTTTCCCACAATTTGGGTTTACTATTCATCTCCATTAGGATTTCATTCAATTATCCATAATTAAAGATTCACTATTCATCCCAATTAGGGTTTTGTACCTCATTACCCTAAATTGAAGTTTCACCTGTCACTACCCTGAATTAGGGTCACATCCTCACCCTGGATTAGGGTTACATTTAGAATTGCCCTCAATTAGGGTTAGAACTCAATAGCCCCATCAATTAGGGTTTATGTTCATGATTAGGGTTTCATGATCTCTTTACTTAAGGATCATACCCTTAATCACCACATGAATCATATTCATATATGAATTCATGCTACATCAACTTCGCAACTTGATAAGGTCATATCATTCCTTCAATCAAGTACATACAACTATGATTAACATAGTGTACCAAGTCATTGATCCTATAAGAAATTATAGTTCATCCCTTAATTGGCACTATTCACTTAGGTACTATTAGGGTTTCAACCTTTGTACCTTCATTGATTATCATTACTAATCATCACTGGATCAATGGATCATTCATCATCTTAATTCTTAAGAGATTCAATCATATTGGACCTCCATCACATAAGGTATCCAAATGAATTGACCAATTGGATCTTTAATTACAATAGGTGTCCAAGTGAATTAGCCAATTGAGTCCTAAATTATATTAGGTATCCAAAAGGATTAACCAATTGAGTCCTCATTCAACTTTGACTACTTAAGCCCCAAACAGTCTTGTTCTTTCAAAGTTCAAACGGCTTGAAACCGTTTGCTAAAGCACCTTTTTGAAACCGCATGGGCTCAACCGGTTTGGGATCGTTTGGTCCCAAACGGTCTTGAGACCGTTTGGTCCCAAATGGTCTTGAGACCGTTTGGACTCAAATGGTCTTGAGACCATTTGGTCAAAACCTCCTCAAAACCGCATGGACCAAATATGGTCTCAACCAATCAAATTGGATTAGGGTTTCTAATGTTGATCCCTTCAATCAATGAATTCATGGAACCAATCATCAATTGGACCTATCCTCATACTTCAATTGAGTTAAATATGTCAACCTACAACTGATTTAGCCCTCAATTGACCCTCAATTAGTCATCAACTAGGGTTTGAATCAATTGAATTAGGGTTTGGAATCAATGATCCTTCAACACTATTCAATGCAAGATTAGTTACTTTGAAACCTTTGAACCATCATCCAAATTGAACATGACCTGACTCCAAACGGTCTTGAGGTCATTTGGATGACCTCCAAACGGTCTTGAGACCGTTTTCCCATCATATCATCAAAATCCAAGTCAACCAGTTAAGGTTTGGATCATTGGATTGATCACCAAATCAGCAATTGATTACACTTCATCTTAGTATCATTGGATCATCAATTGCTTATCCATACTCACCCCTAGACCTCCAAACGGTCTTGGGTGACCACCAAACGGTCTTGAGACCATTTGGATGAGCTCCAAATGGTCTTGAGACCGTTTGTCTCATCCAACCCTTGGATTCTAGTGAAATTTCATCAAGGTTTGGTCTATTGAGTCGATCAACAAATCAACAATTGATTGCTTTGTAACTTGGTAACTTTGGACCTTCATATAGGCAACCTGTAACATCTCAGGATTTGAGGCCTTGGATAAGTTGATCTTAAAAGGAATGATTGGACTACCCATATCACCAAGGTGCACCTCCTTTTCCGGGAGCCCATCACTAAAGAACTCCATAGTTAAGCATGCTGAGATTGGAGTAGTACTCGGATGGGTGACCAGTCGGGAAGTTGATCTTGGCTTGCACGTCAGTGTGGAGAAAGTGCACAGTTAAGGCTAGTGGTGGTCTCTAGGGCCAGTCATCATTCCTGAAACTCTACTAGAGCCTAGGGTAGTAGGCTCAGACATTACAAATGGTATCAGAGCCAATTCCCCTCCAGTAGGTGGGGCCCACATGGGCATGGCATGCCAGTTTTGAGCCGTACGGTCCAGGCATGTAGGAAAGGGCTATCCATGGTGATGTAGCCACCCTTGCGCTGGTGTTCCATGATTGGGAGCTGGGTGTCCATGGGCCATGTTGGGTTTGTACTAAAATGGGGAAATATTATGATGTCATATAGTTAAGCCTTGACGAGGACGTCAAGAGTCTAAGTGGGGGAGATTGTAACATCTTAGGATTTGAGGCCTTGGATAAGTTGATCTTAAAAGGAATGATTGGACTACCCATATCCCCAAGGTGCACCTCCTTTTCCGGGAGCCCATAAATAAAGAACTCCATAGTTAAGCGTGCTGAGATTGGAGTAGTACTAGGATGGGTGACCAGTCGGGAAGTTGATCTTGGCTTGTGCATCGGTGTGGACAAAGTGCGCAGTTAAGGCTAGTGGTGGTCTGTGGGGCCATTCGTCATTCCTGAAACTCTACTAGAGCCTAGGGCAGTGGGCTCAGACGTTACACAACCATACTTAACCCTAGACCTACAAACGGTCTTGGGTGATCCCCAAACGGTCTTCAGATCGTTTGGGCTAATCAACCCAAAATCTCAAATCAACACATTGGAATTTCAGCACAAATTTCAATTAGGGTTTGCCCAATTGATTGGCCTTCAATTCATGATTCCTTTGAAATTAATTAACCAAATTTGGTGGGTCATCAACCAACATAATTAGGAACAGGATTCTCAAACGGTCAACCCTTTCTCAACTCTTTCAAATGGTTTTGAAACCGTTTGCCCAAAAAGTCAAATTAATCAAGTTGAAAATCAGCACTTAATCCAATTAGAGTTGCCTAATTGATTAGCATTCAACTCATGATTCCTTTGGAATTAATCCATAAAATTTGGTGGGTTATCAACCAACATAATTAGGAACAGGATTATCAAATGGTCAACCCTTGGTCAACTCTTTCAAACGGTTTTGAAACCGTTTTCTCTCAAATGGTCTGAAACCGTTTGCTCTCAAACGGTTTGGTGAAATCGAATGGGCAAACATGTTGAAACTATTTGGAACAAGATTTCTTTGGGAAAAGTGTACAAGATGATGTCATAATCATCTACCTTCGTCCCTGAAACTCCTAATGCATCTGAATTTATGGATTTACCAATTAAAACAAGCAATTAATAAAAAAGATGAAGGAATCAACGAAATTGCAAGATTGATAGTTGAATAACAATGTAGAAGGGTTCAAGTTATCAAAACCCGCCTTCAAATCTGATCCCACACTCCAAGATTCACGGATCCAATGGTCGTTGAAGCTCTAGCAACCTCCCAAGGTCGTTTCTCAAGCTTTTGGAGTAAAAGGATCGGCTAGGGTTGAAGATGGAGTGAAGAAATGAAGGAATCATGTATTGTTTTATGATTTTCACCATGAAATCATGAAGAACGAAGATCAAAGGCTTACCAACAGGTTGAGGACGTGCTCCCTGCTGTTCTTATCCTTCTTGGTCTGTTTTGAAAGCAAGGGGAAGAAAGGAAATTCGAGAAAGTCCCTCGGGTGGGTTGGAAAAGGCTATTTTATAAGAAAATTGATGAAAGAGAAAATGTCTTTATAAAAATCAATTAATTCCAAAAATAGTACCACCTCTTCCTCCTTGGTTTGATTGTGTACAAAGGCAACTCAAAGACACCGAACTCCCTTCCATTATCCATGGATTAAGGGAAAAGAAATTGAGCACCTCAATCCATTATAATACTAATATATCTTTTTGAGTGGGAATTCTTTTCCTTATAATAAGGTGAGTGGAATTTCACCTCCTTAAGATATTTTCGATCCTTGAAAGCTCAAGGACGGTCACTAATTAATATTAATTCCACAAAATTAATTTTGGTTGAAGGCCCTTCAATTATTTTATTTATTTTTACATTAAATTGAAATAAAATTCCAATTATGCTTAAATCTTGATTATTTTAATATCAAGATTCTCTCTCCTACAAATTAATTCAAATGAGGCGCCCCTCTCATTTTATTTGCTCTACATGATGCCAAGAAAAATTAGGGACCTTATTGAAGTGGTAATTTGCATATTGAACCCTAGGTTTTGGGTAAATTACACATTACACCAAAACTAGTTTTTAATGCACATACATTACTTTATCAGCTCTTTCTTGGTATTTAGGCTTCTGTAAGCCATACCTCAGCATCATTTTCACTCTCACGATGCTTCAACACATGAGGAACATGTTATCATGCATAATTTGCACTTAAACCCCTCAGATTGGGTAATTTGCATTTTAGTCCAAAACAAGCAAACATTGCTTCAACAATGTTCAAAAAGGACTAGAATTGCAACATAGGTTCCTCTTGAGGCATAAATACTTTTCACAAGATGGGATTAAGCATTTAATCACATTTCTTAATCAAAACACCTAGGGTTAAAGTATAACCCAGGTCAGGGATGTTACAATTACCATTGTGTATGACTTGTGAGTTTATCCACCGAGGAAAAGTGTTGCTATCCCAACCCACCAAATTTCTATACATGTGGGTGACTTTTGGAATTATTCTAGAGAATGTTCTCTCAAGGAACAACAACAATGGTCAGGGGAGGGACCGAGAGGGTAATATCAATAGACCCTTCAAACATGTACAATAGAGTGGAAATAGAGAGGAAAAATCCCATGTAGGATCTAGTGGACATGGAAACACAAAGTGCATTGATTGAGGAAAAGTGAAAGATATAGTAATTAGTTGAGACTATGTGATGAATTGGAAGGTAGGAGTTGTGTCACTTTGAATGGTGACAAATGATATGCATTCTTGGTAAATATATTTCCGACCCCACAAAGGACACAAATAGTTCTTATCCAAAAATATATACAAAAAAGTGACTCTCACTTACAAATACACACTTGAACCTTCATAACATGTTGGTATACAAAAGACCCTACTTACTTTTAGATCTAAAAGCATCACTCCCTATTTATTTTTTATTGGTACTATAAAAAATAATATGTTCATTTATTTGGGAAAAGTTTCAATCTCGTAACACTTCCTTCCATCCAATCTTTAGTTATTTGTCTAAAACCAGATTAGGTGAATGAAACTAGTGATAGACCAACCAATTCAAGTCTTATCATCCACATTCATTTTGTTCATCAACAACAAACTTGCTTCATATTTGTGGTTCTTTGAATTATGAGCATGTGGCTTTGGATAATGAGAATACCCACACACACTCACACAGGTACACACTCACACTCACACTCACACACACTCTCTCTGTCTCACATACACTCATATACATAAATATAAATATAAATATAAATATAAATAAATAAATATATAAATATAAATATACATATAAATAAATAAATATATAAATATAAATATAAATATATAATCCTCCATGGACACCCAGCTCCCATCCACGACTACCACCGCACGGGAGGCTCCATCTTGTCTCAACAGATAGCCCTTTTCAACTTGCCTAGACCGCACGGTTTAAGACTGGAACGCCACATGCCAATGTGGGCCCCACCTATTAGAGGGGAATTGGCACTGATACCATTTGTAACACTCGGGGCCACTACCCAAGAATCTACTAGAGTTCCAGGAATGACGATTGGCCCCACAACCCACCACTTATCTTAACTGGGCACTTTGTCCCCACTCCCATGCAAACTAGGATCAACTTCCCGACTAGTCACCCATCCTAGTACTACTCTAAGATGAGCACACTTAACTATGGAGCTCTTTAGTGATGGGATCCTTGAAAAAGAGGTGCATCTTGGTGATATGGGTAGTCCAATCATTTCTTTTAAGATCATATTATCCAAGGTCTCAAATCCTAGGATATTACAATCTCCCCCACTTAGACTCTTAATATCCTCATCAGGGCTCAACTATATGGCCTCATAATCTCTTCCCGATTTCAGTGTAGACCCAGAATGGCCCATGGACACCTAGCTCCCATCCATGGCTACCACCGCATGAGCGGCCCCATCTCATCTCAGCGGATATCCCTTTCCAACTTTCCTAGACCGCACAGCTTAAGACTGGTATGCCACATGCTAATGTGGGCCCCACCTATTGGAGGAGAATTGGCTTTGATACCATTTGTAACACCTGGATCCACTGCCCAAGGCTCTAGTAGAGTTCCAAGAATGATGACTGGCCCCACAAATCACCACTTGCCTTAAGTGTGTGCTTTTTCCTCACTCACACACAAGTTAGGATCAACTTTCCGAATGGTCACCCATCCCAATACTACTCTAAGATGAGCATGCTTAAGGAATTAGAATATATTCTACAACAAGTTAATATTAGAATATATACATACAACCTACAACAACTGAGAAGCCCCCCCTAAGGTTCTAAAGCCTCCGCCCCCTCATTTTATTCATAGGAGTTGTTCAACTTCTTAGGCCCTAAATGTCAGACGTTGACAAGTTGGTTAGAAACTATAGACCAAACTGATACCATTGTGATCCACCTTGGGGAGGACGTTGTTGGTATACAACATGAAAATGCTATAGTGTTGACAAATGTCAGTGAGGTATTTAAATATGATTGGATGAACACATCAGTGATAGAACTTTAGATACGATGAGTGTGAATATCCCGTCATATGTAAAAATTGTTTAACTTTTTCTTACATATAGTTTGAGTATTGGATTACATATAATATTTTCATTCATTTGTATTTCACAGCTCGTGATTACGCAATAGAAAATTTGGGATTTCTAGTGCCATCATTGATTAGTGATGTACTTAGAGATCCGAGTGGCATCAAAGAATATATTATTGTTGTGATATAATATGTGGATGAAAACAATGTGGGGCACGACAAAATCCCAAACTGAAGTATTAGGGTATGCATTGCACATTATATGTTCAAAACCATAAATGGGGATCACATACATAAATAGGGTCCACATACTTAATTAGGGCTCACATACATAAATAGATTTCACATACCTTATTGAAGATTCACATAACCATCATTTTCACCAATTAGATTGTATGCATTCCATATTATCCTAGTTACAAATATTCACATGCATTAGTATGTATTAAAGCATAAGGTGTATAAAAAGATACTCATTTTAGACCCTTTACGGAAACCTTCAATTTAGGACTCAAAACTAGGACCAAAAGCTCACTTAGGTTTCACTGATTAGGAAAACATATTTATTTATCAAAATTGGAGTTAGGATGCATTAGTTATCATTTTTAGAATATTTAATATGATTTAGATGATGTACCCAATTAATATTGAAAAATTATAGAGATTCAGTAACCAAAAACCTTAAAATCGAATTCTACATGAAACAAGCTTTCCAACGAGTATTTATTTGAAATTCTCCGATGAAGTATCAATTTTCTATCATTTATTTGCTCTGGGCTAATCAGAGAGCAAGAAAAAGCCACGTAGGCTAGTTGCTAGTGTGAGAGAGAGAGATCAAAATGACTAGAAGTTCCTCAGCATTAAAACACAAAATGAGAAGAGCGAGACGGAAAATCAAAAAAATGAAATGGGTCGTCTTCTTCCTCTCGCTCGCCATTGCCGTGAGGGTGGAGCTCGGCCCTTTTGGGCATTTCCAAGTTTCTTGACCAAAATGCAGCATATGTACTCGAAATGAAGCCCAAGATGAGAGGAACTCACCAGTGTTCTTTATTGGGGCGTTGCTACCACCAAGCAGGTAGGAAGGGGGCTGCAATTTAGGGAGGAAGATAGGGTTGTCGGAGCTAAACGAGGGATCTTCAGCCAAATTAGTGCTTGGGATAAGTTTCTGGGGGCAACGGAGGTGTGGGGGTGGTTTTTATAGATGTGGAGGTGTGAAGAGATGAGGAGTCATGGGGGAGTAGAAGCTTTAGCCAGAGCCATGGGGCATTTTGTCTGTGATGCACGAGAGACAATGAGCAAGGGCTAGAACAGTGCGACTCGAGGAGACGAAGCCAACAATGAAGAAATCTCGTGAAATAGGGGAGAGGAGACGGAGAACGAGGTGGAGGGGTCTAGGTGTCATCTTGGTTAGCGGGCTGGAGGTTGAAGATGACACTGGAGCCATTGGATCAAGATCCACTGGGGGCCGGGTGTGTGACGCATGACATGAACGAAATAAATATCAACGATTGATATTCTATAGTCACACTTTATTGAAACTTATAAAATCCATTTGAATGGTCAAACGAAGTCCAAATGACCTCAAATTTTAACCATAGGTTTATGAAAAAACCTAAAACGATGACATGGATTTAGTTTTTCATTTTACCCAATATAAGGCCCCTAATAAATTTATTTCGCATTAACATATATATTAATGTATAAATTGAGTAAATTAGGCATAATGATAATTTTTCTTGTTGTATTTTTGAGATAGGCCAACCAAGAGACTTTCCCCACTCTATTAATTACATTTCATAATTTTATTCACTCGTAAGGAGAGAGAAAAATAAAGGGGTTAATTACACTCATAACTAATTCAAATACACATAATTACTCATATCTTATCAAAGAGATATACAAAGCTCCAAATTAATATTATACACTAATTATCTCTCATTAATGGCCATATTGCATTATTAGTCCTCAATAATCACATTAAGTGGGTTATTTGTGCAAAACCCCCTACATCATCATAAATGTGGGTAGATTGTGAATTACATCCTCAAGAAAGGCTCAATTTCAATATTGAAGCCAAAGAAGACTCAAAAGGATGGAAAATTTATGAAAAAGGTCCAAAATGACTAGAAAGAAAATAAAAGCTCAAAAGTGGGTAAATTTCATAAAGGACCCTAAGATTTAGTATGTTACATTGTCTCAGATAAAGAACTACATCCTGCATTCGTTTGCATATTTTTTTTTCTGCAATTTAGCTCAGTATGCATATTTATAATCACATGGACATCCCCAACAACAACCACACAAGCTTGTGACACTTTCATGGCTGCATGCGTGCATGCCAATACAACAACACCCCTCATAGTGTGAAATGCATGTGAACTGGGACTAGATTGTGATAGTCAAGTCTATAGTCCATAGATACAAAGAAAGCTGCCATACATGTGACACTTTGGAATTATGAGAGACTATCTAGTCTCATAAGATTCAAGTAACACGATGGTTGATAGATAGTGAAGCATACATTTCATGGCCAGAAAGAAAGGCATTAAGCTTTTGATAATAGTCATTTTGTATGGATAAATTTACGTTCTATACAAAATAGTTACTTTTTATAAAAAAATAGTTACACTTTATGTGAGATAGCTACCTTAATACAAATAGTTTTTTTTTCTACAATCATCAAAATATGTTTTTTTTTAATTTTAATAACAAATATGTTTTTTTTTGAAATACTTATCATAATGTCAAATTTGAGGAACAATAAGTATCCAGTTAGAAATTATTGTCGATGTGTTACTTTTGATGACATAGAGTTACCTCTTGTGTCAAATAGTTACTTTCTATATCAAATAATTACTTTTCATACCAAATAGCTACTAGTAATAAAATATAGTTACATTTAATATAAAGTAGTCACTTTACATATGTAATAGTTATTTTCTACACATAGTAATTATTAATTCACATGCACATTGGTTATTTGTAGTTTAACAACAAACAATATTTGAGCTAAGATCACCCAAACATTAAGTATTTCTTTAGTATGCGAAGCTCTCTCACCATGACACTCAAATTTTTCAATACATTTTTCACAAAGAACAATGACATTCTTATGGTGACCTTGTCATTTTATGGAAGAGCACAAAGCATGATGGCATCCTTAGCATGACCATTCTACCCATTAGAAGATAGGATTGTAGTACAAACAAAAACATCCTTTGTTGGAAAACTATAAAATAGTATATAAGAAACCTTGCAAGTTAAAGGGTGATTGAGATTTCATTGGCATATTCTTTTTAAAAATAACTATTTTCATATAAAGTAATTGTTTGTTAAATAAAAGGTAATTATTTGACATATATTTAACTATCATGCACATAAAGTAATCATTTTCTATAAAATATAACTTACATCCGTCAAAGTAACAAATAATTTATATAAGGTGAACAAGAAAAAGAGTTACATAACAATATTTCTCCAACACATTAGATGAGTTATGATGAAATCATACTGACAACTAGAGGGCAGATTCATACACCATGAACCACCTCATCAGTGACTCATTACTCTAATTGACACCTTCATAAAGACTAAGTTTGACAATAAACATAACAATGGGTTTGTCAAACCCGATCCAACCCAATTTTTTCTAACCCCTACTTAATCCAGACCAATGTTACTTTTAAAAAATGTGTACCTAATATAATAATGAAACAATCCATCATAACATCAATTTTAAAAAAGTAGACAAAAATCACATAATCAACAATGGAAAAATTTAGTTATTAGAATTAAGAGTAACTGTATGAAAATAAAACTAACCCATTGATATTAGAATGTAGTTACTAAGACAAAAAATATAACTATTTGTAAAAATGTAACTATAATGTACAAAGTATATAAAGTCACAACAAACATTGTTTATTCAACTTTATATACAACACTGCTTGTTGTTCCTTTATATGTTGCATATAAAGAACTAGCTGTGTTCCTTTATATGTTGCATATAAAGAACTATCTATATAAGCTGACTAAATAGACTGACATATGCTTGTTTGGAGACCTTACATGCAACTATTTATACATAATATCAAAAGCAACCATTTGACACATAAAGTAATTATATTGTATGAACAATAATTGTTTGACATAGAAAGTAACTCTCTGCCTTACAAAGTAACTATTTGACATAAAAAGTAACATTTGATCATAAAAAATAACAAACTAATTATTAATCCACATAAACTAAATAAGACAACCTCCCTACTACTCAACCCATAGTGGATCAATAGTCTGCTAATCAAAGTATGAGATAACATTGTTTAACATAGAGTCCAACTAGTAATGGTGATGCCTTGGTCTTAGTTTCGATCCACAAACCTATATGCATGTATCCATGAATGATATTCTAGAAGTTTACTGCAAGTTACTCAATAGGTGGCCTCAGATCATATGTAAATAAAGAAGGCTTTCTTGCCTTGCAATCTAGGCCCCTATTTGGTACAGTATCAAACTCAAGTTCATTCATTTTTTTATGCTAGATATAATGGGAAAAGATGGGTTTAGTCTTGATACACCTATTTTAGGAAGTAATGGGCTATGTGTTGGGGGTGCCATAGAGCTAACAAACCAATTAGGTGTCTTCTCTAGCATGGTCATTTCCTTTTTGACAGTCGATCATGGAGCCCTAGTCTTCGTGTAAGAATGAGAGGGATGGTGGAGTGAGAAAAGTAGGATGAGGTGTTTATTTGTAATGAAATGTTTCCCATTATAATGAAACAAAGCCCATTGTAACATGTGAATTCATTGTTTGGTGATGGTGTGTGGTTAAACATAACATTACTATGTGATACTAAAGTAATTGAACTACTTTGGAAAGTAACTATTTTTTATAAATCATAACTATTATTCCCCTACAATAACACTTAAATTGTCTAAAGTCTAATATAAATGACTTAAATAAAAATATTTCTCTCATATGTGAAATACAATTGATGTGCAAGGACATCCCTAACCAAGTCTTCCTCATCATTGACATCTATATTGTTGAGAATGTGGAGTAACAAGAGAGTGAGGAGTATGCTGATAGTAACTAGGACTCAATAGATTGTTGATGTACTATTTCCAAATGGTCTATATAGAAAATGGTGACTCTTCTTAGTTTATACGGTCTGGTCCCTGAAAGTTGTCTAAGGCCCATGCATTGTGAATAACTATGTAACTGAAAAATAGTTGACACTACAGTGGCCATCTACATTGTCATGTTACATAAGAAGGAAAACTTCAAGCTATAATACATAGTAAGATGATCGTGGAATGTAGTAGTGGAATTTACAAACGATTCAATAAAATGTGTGGTACAAAAAGTCACTATTTGACACATGAAGTAAAATTGATAATGATAAGTAATTATTTGACATATGAAGTAACATTTAGTCATGAAAAGTAACCATTTGACACATAAAGTAACTTTTGATTATTAAAAATAACTATTTGACATAAAAATTAACATTGGTCATTTAGTTATATGAGAATGATACATTACAAATAGAATTGTAAGTATACCACAATGTGTGTAGTTTGTCTTAAAGGGACTTCCTAACCCAGTTAGTCTCCATGACTACATACGAAATTAAGCACAATGTCTTGGAATCACAATAATTGCAATTGCAAAATTGACTTTTGTTACCTCAAAACACTCTAGTTTGTTAGTTTATCATTTCTTATGACTAAAAACAAACTTGGATGAGTTGACATATACATGTGGTCTCCTGCATTGGTTTAGATTAAAATTGTTAAAGTAGCATGTTATACACTTGTCTCAATCCATTTCAAATGCATCATATGTCATGCACCCATACATGAATTCATAATAATTTTGGAAATAGTCCATACTCTATACCCGTTCCAACAAACAATGGATATTGGATCTATCATTCTTCTAGTCACAGATATAATCATAAATAAAACTAGTTTATTTATGACATGATAATTGCCTAGTTCCATTTTAAGGCAAATAGAACCTAATAATACTTGACATAAGGTTTCTAATAAATAAGTAATCATACATCATTGTTGCCGATACATAATTTTAGAATTACTTCGTGAAGTCTTTTGTGTGGAAATAGAGTCAAAGAAAGTTAAAGTAGAAGTTAATACTAAAAATAAGAAATTGTTCAGGGTCTACATGAATCTGATACAAAGTCAGACATGAAAAATAGAACACACTGAATACTATGATGTTGTATGCCTATAGAAAATTTCAAGTTATGGATGTGTAATGCTTGACTATCTAGAAACAATGGAAGTAAGCAATTAACCATACAATTTTATTCTTCCTTCAATTCGAACACCAAAGTATATGCCTTCACTGAATCACTTGTTCATCATGTTTTGTGCTCTGTGCTACGTTCTGGGAGTCAACAACTAATCATAACAAACATAGTTCCCATAAGGTTCCAATTGGTTTGTTGTAACTGATCTAAAAAACTTATGAACTAGATTTTTTAAAATAGTTTTTCATGATTGGTCTAAAGTAAGTATTGGAACTTGAGTTCTGTGACTTTCGATGAGTTATAGAGTTATATAAAAAATCAAGTTCCTGAGTTCCCTCTTAATGAGAGTGAAAAATGAGTTCCAGAACAATTGATAATATTCCTTTACAGTTATATTTCTTCTCATTTTTCATAAATGACACATGTAAAATATTTATGAATAGGAATTCTAATGGTGTGTATATGATTTATTGTAAAACTTATAACGTATATGAAAAAATACTATACACTATAAGAGACATCATATAACTTATTTTACACAACAACTACCATTATCACTTTGGTCTATAAAATAAAAAATATATGAATATTATGAAAAAGTAATCACACTACATCATGTAAAAAAAATGCCATTTTCTAACATATTTTAATCCTTCATATTTAAATAATATGACGTGAAAATGATAATTAGGAAAAAAATATACTAAAAATTAATGTTGTACATTTTGTTAAAAAATGATGAACGAAAACTAAAATTTCAAACACATAAAATATACATATTATTACAATACTTTGTACGTACAAAATGAAATAAAAATATTTTTATGTGTGAAACACAATATTTTTATTAAAATTGTAATTATTTGAAGTTAAAATATTTTAAAGGAGAAACATCCACATCATGACCACTTATTGAGGTTATTATGTTCAAAAATATTATAATTACTCATGGATATGATTCCTTTCTGTATTTACTTGTTATATAATACAAAGAAAAAATAAATGTTATTTTTTAATTGATTTCCATATTTATAGTTCCAACAAACAAGTCACATGGGATTGAATGGAGCTTAAGTGTCAAAAATTGAACTAGAGTTTTATATAGCTTATGACTTACACCAGACCATCTGAAGCCTAAGACTTGAGTGGCCATCTACATACACAAAACACATGGAAAGATATTTTTTTGGAAGGGGCATGTTGACCTCTGCTCATAATATTATACCAATTGAGCCATTGTGTGGTCATATAGAATGTTTTTTTGATGGAGGTGAGGTTTCTTGTAGACATCATCAATGAGTGTGACTCGCCAGCGATCGATTTGCTGCCCTAATGGGTTTAGTCACTCCTCATGCAATTCATGGCATCCGTCCCAAAATCTTCCATCACTGTAGGAATTGAGTGTTCATGAAAGTCACCTTTCTAAATTATGTGCATTGTCGTGACACTAATGTTGGCCAGGTTGACGGATGTCAATGCTGATGCGGTGCCTTATGGAGAGCAATGTACAAAGCTATCAACAGTCCAACCAGAAGGCATATACAACACCTAGAGCTGGAAAAGGTTGACCCAACCCGAGAAACCTGACCCATCCTATCCGCAACCCAACCTAATTAAACTTGGTGCAAAATATAAAATTGAACCCACCTGACCCGACCGACCCGATGTTTATTTGAAACTCAATATGACCTAGAATTGTCAGACCCAAACCTGACCCGACACCTAACCCGGTGATATCACGTAACCCAAATCAACCTAAAAAAATCACAAACAACTTGACCCGACTTGATATCTACCTAACCTGACATTGACCCCAGCCGACATCAACCCACCCGACACCAATCCAACCCAATGTCAACCCGATCCAACACCAACCCGACCCTATATCAACCCGACTTGATGTCAAGCTGACCCAATGTCAACCTGACTCGAAATCAAGTCAACCAAACACCCACCTGACCCAATGTCAACTGGACTGAGTACTAGCAAGTAGAAACTTGTGAGAAGTAGAGAAGTCAAGTGTTAGTTTTACAATAGATTTTGGTATGGCTTTATTGTTATATTATTTAACAAGAAATAGTTTGATTGATAATTTGATAGTAAGGAAAAGGAAGAGGAAATATATGGGATAATGGAAAGTAAAAGTAGAAAATAACAAGTAATTTTTTTTTCTTTGTTTTTTAATTATTGCAACATATTAGTCATTACTCATTATCACAAGTTACAAGGTGACCTGAATGAGGTCCAATTCAAAACAACTTGATTATACAAATATACAATTCAAGCAACCACAACTTGATAACTTTGATTCGAACTCGAGTTAGCCCCAAGAAATAGTGTAGATTGAAATGACCTGAAGTGATTTGACGTGAACCCAAATCAATCCAATAAATGAATCTGAACAAACTTGTACCAAAATTGACCCGACCCTAACGTGAATTGACCCAAAAATACAAAATGAACTGAAGGGACCAAACCGATACTAACCTAACTCGTCATGAAAGGATAAAATAATCTCAATTATCTTCAACCCATAATGATCCTGGACAAACCCAAACTGTCCCACCTGATTGCCAACTTTGCAACCTGAACAAACTGAGACCCAACCCAAAACAACTAGACCCGAACAAAATACACAACCCAAGAAGATCCGATCTGATTACTACTCAACCCGAAAATGACTCAAAACTAAATCGAATTAGCTTGAGGAAATAGTGCAAATTGACCTGACCATATATTAAAATGACTCGAAATGATTTAAGTTGAGCTCGACCCGACCCGATAAAGTAACCTAGAAAAATTGATACCAAAATTGATCCGACCTAAACCTGAGTTGACACAAAAATACAAAATAACATGAAGGGACCCAACCTGATACTAACCCGACCCGACTTGAAAGAATAAAATAACCTGAATTATCTTCGACCCGTAATGATCCGACCTAAAATGACCCAACCCAAACCCAACCCGACCCGCCCGATTTCCAGGTCTAGCAACACCTCCTATTAGCTGTGATGCCACATGCCTCACCGGTAGCCTCATGATCACACAATCACTCTTTGATGACAACTTCAACACTAACATGGACATCATCCTTTTTGCCCTACTCTATGCCCACATACTAACCTTGTGGATCAACTCCATGCTCCACTGTGCACTCTACTACTCTACCTTGTCATATCACTCCTTTGCTTCTTTTTACAAGGTATCAAGGGCGATCTAAAGGGGGAGTGGGTGCTCAGGAAGATCCTACTTATGACAAACAAATAGTATCATCCATGGGGAGAGGAGGAAGATGGAATTGAGGAGAAAAAAAATGTCCCATGCGTGTCCATTGATACTCCCATACATGCACCAAGGAAAGAAAATGTCCTCCTACTAGAATGTCGTTGACCTCACTCGTCGACCTCACCCAAATTTGTTTATAGTGGCCGATGAATCTTGTCTGATCTTTAATCTAAAGACACTATCAATGAGGCAGACATTGAGTGAGTCGTTAAGGACTGTGTGCTATTGCACCTCCACAGACCCGACGAGATAGTGGATGCCAAGCTTTTTTTAGGTTGGGATGATGAGGAATATGGATTTCATGAGGAAGACCTAGTCCAAGTTGGGACAATGAGGCAGTAGAGTGGGTGTTAGATCTATTTACATTAGATACCAATGTCTTTTCAAAGAAAGGATAGCATAACCTAGTTAAACGCATGGACAATGAATAAATAATCGATATATATATATATATATATATATATATATATATATATATATATATATATATATATATATATATATATATATATATATATATATATATATATATATATACACACACACACACACATATATATATATATATATATATATATATATATATATATATATATATATAAACATGTATGTGGATATGTATATCTTTCCAATCTCTATCTATCTATGCCAATGTGTTGACCTATTTGATGAGAGTGAAATAGTCATATGTGTTTATTTTCCATAAAACTTTACAATATATATATATATATATATATATACATACATATGTGTGTGTATATATCTTTCCACTCTCTATTTATACCAATGTGTTGACCATGCTTGATCATAGTGAAACAACCATCTATATTTGTTTTCCATAAAACATTATCGAAAACTTGTAAGACCATCTACCATTTTTGGGGACAAAATTAGATGTTAAAATAGAATGAAAATGAAGTAATAAAAGACATACATATAATGGAAATCAAGTGACAACTCATACAATGTTTAAACAAGTTGGTATTCATCATTTCATATAACTAAAAAGTTTAATTTTTATGGATCCAAAAGTATTATTTTGGGTGATAGCTTAATTGTGATGAGATTTATCAAACTTGGAAAGGACCATTTCATGAGTTATGAGTATTTATAAAAATGTGTCCTCCATTTTCTTAGCAAAATGAGCATCAACATTTGATGAAGTTGAATGGTTAGTTAAGCTAATACTAGGATATGTTGACGACAAAACAAAGAAAATGATGATAAATAGACATGCAATAGATTTTTGTTTTGTTTTGGAAAAGGTAAATAGTATTGCCAAAAAAAAGGGGGTATAGCAAGCTATACTATACAAAACAAGGCACCCAAAGGTCCGTATAGTCAAAGACTAAAAGGCTAAGAAGTCTAAAAAGGGGGTTACTATCTACAAAACCCCCAATAATTTTTAGTCATTACATTAAGGTTATCAAGGATCTTCTGGTGTGCTTTAGTATTCCACCTTAGGTCCCTAGCAATCATGTCCACAAGCGTGGGGACTTCAAGATATTTCAGAGTGTGTTTCCTTCTGTTGCATTCATTCCATATGTGGTAGCACAAACACGCTAAGCACATTCCAGCAAACCCAATTAAGTACTTAATGTGCCTCACCCTTCCATGCATCCAGCTGATGATCTCCTCCATGTTGCTAGGAGTAGTGCTCCCCACCCATTCTTCAAGAAGCAAATCGCCCACACTCTTTTGGACTAGGAACAATTGAAAAATAGATGAGCGTCCGTTTCCTCCTCCCTATTGCACAACCTGCAAGATGGGCAACACAATTTTTTTTCTCAATGCTTATTGATACTAGGAAATAAATGTATGTTTATTTCATAATAGAATATTAATAAGATATTAGTTCATCAAGACGAAGATATGGCTGATAATTGTGATCACTCAAATGAAACAAATAAAAAAAAGTACTTGAATCTCAAGAAACTATAAGTGGCCACTTAAATGACAAGTCTATAAGATATGTATGTCCGTTTGAATGGTTAAAAACTTGATCTGGGAGAGATTAGAAACCATCACATACGTGTGACATGCTACTATTGCCCATGTTGTCATGTAGATAAAAATATTGAAGGAGGATCAATGAAAACTTACTATCATCCATTTATTCCTTTTGTCCTCCCTGATCTACACCCAGACAACATGGTTTTCCATTTCAGTTCACGATGGTTGGCTTGGATGTCTTCTTCTTAGTTTTTATGGATATATATCAATATATGCGGGTTTGTTTGAGACCATATTATTCTAAAAGTTGACTCGTCCTTTTACACCAACTCAACACCCTAAGTAGAAGAGTGGTGCTCTTTAGGTGAAGTTAGTTAAAAATGAGTTAACGGGTTTGTTACCCCAGTTGTAATCTTAGAATCTAGGATAGTAGAATCCTTCCCCTCCTAGATTAAAAATCCTACCTCAGTGAGAAATAGGATATACAATTTTCTAGGTTGTCAATCTTTATCCAAATCTAAATGAGGATAAGACTTATGGGCCTGTTTGGAAAGGATTGAAATTGGATTCAACCTGAATTTCTACTTTGTCTTTTGTACCAACTACACACATTCTAACTGGTAAAAATGGTGATGTTTGAGGCCATTTTGGCAAAGAATAAAAATTGAATTCCACCAAGATTTTAGGTGTCCTTTTGTGCCAACTCAACACATTCTTCAATGGGTAGTAAAGTGGTGTTGTTTGGATGTTTTGGGTTGAAATCGTGATAATTGGGTCATGTATTCTCCTGTAATAGGCCTGACAATGAGTCGGATTTTGCTGGAACCTACTCGAATAAATCCAATTTAAAATGGACCAGAATTTAGACTGACCCAACCTAAAAGTGACCTAGACCCGAATGGACCCAGACTCGCCATACCCCACACAAAACCCACCGGACCTGAGTGGACTCAAAAAAAAGAAAAAGATGCTCTATTGCATTTATTAGAAATTAATTACAAACCCAAAACCCTTACCCACCCAAACTAGATAAGCTCCGGTCTGACCCAACCTAGAACAAAATGAACCCGACCCGACCAGGTAGTCAAATCTGAATATGTTGCCAAACAACCCTCACAACATCTGTTTGTGTTTGTCTCCCTCTCGCTCTTTCTCAAAGTTTTGCCTTGTATCTTTGTGAGAATCTGCGTTGAGCTTTGAGTACCCATAATTTGTTTTAGGTTGGTTATTTGATGAGTTCGTGTCAGGATGGAGCCGATGCCATCTTTTCGTCTATGACGTACGTATTGAATTGCGATAATTTCTTCCTCCATATGTTCACACCAGATTGACAGATTATCTAGGGGAATGCGCATCAAGCGATGACGATATCATAGAAGGATACTTATTTTATTTTGTAGTTCAATGCTGATATGACACGGCGTTCTATTAATGAAGTACTGCACCATTTCAACACGGAGTATGTACATTATAGTCTCCACGACTCGATTAAGAGTTAAGACTCGATAACTTCACTTGCACAATGCACACAGGCCTCAGACAGACGGATAGAGCCAGCTGGCTCCACCCCATTTAACAAAGGTAGCATTATGGGCCTTATGGCAGGTCTTTTTTTTTTCTTGAATGGTAAGAAACTTAACTCTGAAGGAGAATAGGGTACGACCGCATCCGCGTGGACGTCCAGTTGTGCTTTCAAATTCAATCCATATTACTATTTCTCGAAGAGTTTCATAACAGCTTCGCTACATTTACAGCTACTCGTCGCCTCGGTCTATATTCAGTTATATTCCCATGCTCAGCCTTTTGCTTGTTGGGTGTATCTTCTCACTTATTGCGGGGGATAGATGCACTTGCCTCCTCTTCGTTTTGTTGCCACCTCAGGCCGTGAGTTGAAAAGGCACCACGTAAAATGCCTAGAATAAAGGGAAACCCTCCCAAACTGGCAACCGTGGGAATAATGTCGATAGCTAGTCTCATGAATCGTGTTGGCAACCTGGCAGATGACAGGAATACAGGATGGAGAAGATACATCTAACATTTATGACAAAGTTTTGCCTCATTACCTAACCAGCGGTGTACGAATCTCTTTATTGATAAAGGACGACCGAAAATTTGCTAGCTTTTGCGTTCACCGTCTTTCATAGAGTTTGGGAAACCTTTATCTTTGATGGAAGAGAAGTGGGGTGGGGTTGAGTGAGGAATGAAGGATAGGCAATCGAACCTCCAGAGACGTCACTATAACAACTCTCATTGTAGGAAACATGCATTCATGCCACGCAAACGGGAAAGAGAGCTCAACCCGTCTTAAATAATGGAGGAACGTCTTATTGCGGGATTGTTATCCACAGTTACAAATGCTATCATCTAAGGCTATCTTCGCATAGGAGACTCATACCCCAAACGTATACAGTACAGTCAAACTAAGGAATCAGTTTCAATCTAGTCGTTTCCTTAACGATAACCCATCAGCCCCGTCAGCTCAAGAGAGCTTGAGAATAAGTAACGAGATCAATACAAAAAAGAATATACACTTCCGATAAATACAAGAGATGTGGTTTACTAGGGCAATGAGAGCAAGTTTTAAGCATCCTTAGGCTACAATTGTTTCATCCTACTTGGCACTGGGTGCACTTGATCGAGGAACCCTTCCCAAGCACCTTAATAGATTAAACTCATGGGGACGCTAATTTGCTAGTTGAGCCCTTATTGGCATGCTACATCCTCACAATTTGCTAAAAGAAATTAGATTTATCAGCCACCGACACCTATTTTTCATAAGTTTTACATTCGTGAGAGAACAAGGAAAGGATGGAGGGTGAAAGACTGCATGTGGTGCTCGTGATTGATAGTTGGGGATGAATTGGTATACCTAGACGAAAGATCTATTATGTGGGAACAATAATCTCTTATGGGATCACCACAATGATTTTGAAAGGGAGGATCCTAACGGCCATGTCCCAAAAGTTAGGTCAAAATACATCATTATTTCGTGTGCTTGAGGGTAGAGAAGTATCAGATGGAGGTGGGGCCATATAATTAAGATAGACTTGCACTAAACTTTGAAATTGTAATGTTATAATGAAAGACTGAGGGTTGAGACTAATATACATGAGAATAATAAAAGATTAGCAATATGGTTGTTGGAGAACCTTAATTCATGCTTTCTTTGATTTTAATGATGGTAGATGGTTGGTACTATAATAGTTTAGATTGTCTGTCAACTTATCCAGTCAACATGTTTAATGGAATGATAGTGAGAACAAGGAGTCAGTAGGATCAGAAAAAATACATCCTAGACATCTATAAATGATCTCATAAAATAGTGTGATTTCCACCTAGACCATGCTATTTTTTTCCCATCCAAAGCTATGATGTAGGCCCAAACCATTTCAAATACCATATGAAAAGATATTCCAACCAAATTTATAAGAATCAGTTAGAGTAGAATATGGATAGTTCACTATTCAAACTAGGACTCAAGCTAGTGCAAACAATCTAGCGATAGTATTACATGGTAAAAGGTGTTTTTACAACCAATATATACACCTAATGTTAACACGTGTTCAATGCTCAATGATTGTTGACCTTAGAAAAATTTGGTTCAATGTCAACAATAGTTTGTAGATATCATGATCCCAAAAAATTAAATTTATGTCCTACCTAGTTTAGGCATGTTTGAAATATTTATCATATGTGGCCAATGGGATTGTGGACATGATTTAACAATTTTTTCTATAGAAAATAAGTTTATTTAGGGGAATAATGAAGATAATAAGATTTTTTCTTCAAACCATATATGTTGAATATGTACAAGGTTCCTTCAATATTGTCAAACTTCTTATCATGTTTTGAATCCCTCATGAATTGATTCATGGTTGATTTGATTCAGTTAATAGGTTAATCCATGGTTTCAAACTTTAACCATAACCTAAACAAATAAGAGACGCTCAATTTGGTTAATGTTATTTGCTTAATGATTTGTTCCATCATTTAATTTGGTTAACCAGATAAAAAATATAATAACACTATTTGTAACTATTCGTGAACTCTTGAACAAATTATCATATTATAGTAGTAATGTGCATGATATAACATTATATAATTCACATAAGATGGATTAACATACAAATGGGGAGGTTACGTTGAAACAAAAGTACAAATTATATAGGTATGTATGCGTATAAAATAATTTTCTATGAATAAATTGTGGTTATTTGGTCAATCCGATTAACTAAGAAAAAATATTTTACTGATAAATTAAATATTTAACCAATTAAAGGAATTTGAAAAAATTGACCAAATTGTCTGGATTTAATCAACCATTCAAAATTAACTATTCAGTTAATCAATTATTAACCATACTAGTGACATCGCCAACCAGAGAAAGACAAAAACTCCCATTGATGTAATTGTAGCAACTGTAGATGAAGCATTAAAAATTCTCCATTCCTTTTGTTCTCCCTTACTGTACATATTTGAAGGGGCGACATGGTCAAGGATTGAGACTCTAAGCACTGCCAACAAGGGGAGACTCGAGGTAAGAAGGGACAGGGTCCACATCCATTTGTTCCATGAGGGGGTTCCACCATTGACATCCCTCCCGTAACTGTCGTTTGATAGGTTGATGGAGATGAGTTTATTCCTTTCTCATAAAAAAAAAGGTATGTTAGTATCCTATCAACAAGTATATACTAGTATTACTTTTAACTTCTAAAAATTGAACTCTTGAATTACACTGTGAATTGTGTTGTAAATTTTGTCACATGTGATAATCTCATTAAATTGATTTGAAAAAATACAATCTTCCAAATGTATCACTATATTATGTTAGATTAATCTTTATCCACCTAGTACAATGATAATCTATATGGTCTTTTTACAAACCTACAACATAACTTATAAGCGATGCATAAGTGAGAGATGCTATATAATTTGCATAATAACGTCTTTCTCTTTATCTAAAGAAAGCATACATTACACGACAATGTCGAGTTTACCACAAATAGAAATCCAAGACAATAAAAATGTTGTTGCGTGAATTAGACTAAAAAACCAACCCTATAGGAATATCTGATCAGCTAAAATACGCAAACAATATAGTCTTGGTTTACTAACATAACTGAGCCCTACAACTCTATACAATAATTTATTTAAGAAATTTGTCCAATAGGTCAATTTTTTCAGTTAAAATTGGAAACAAATATAACCTTAATTTATCTAAAATAACCGACCCTAGTGGTCTATAAGGTCAATTATTTAAAAAGAATAGGTAGTAGAAGTTAACTTTATCAGTTAAAATATAAAGACAAATACAAGCTCAATTTATCTAAACTGACCAAACCTAGAGGTCTATAAGGTCATTTATTTTGAAAAAAATCTACGCTAGAATATAACCTTGGTTTTATCTAAAACATAGAGGTTTATTAATTAAAATTTGAACATAAATATAACCTTGGTTTATCTAAGTAACTGACCCTAAGAGTATATAAAGTCATTTATTAAAAAAAACCTACCACTAGAGGTCAATCTTATCAGCTAAATGTTGGACACAGATATAGCCTTGATTTTATCTAAAATAACTGACCCTAGAGGTCTATAAGGTCATCTATATATATTAATGGAAGCTATGCATATTTTTTTACGAGACAGTAAAAATCTGCTTTCCAAAGATGAAACTAGTAATAAAAAGAAGACATGTAATTCAAAAATTGAATCCTAATATATTATTGGGAAATATGGCATCAGATAGGTATCGAAAACAAAAAATAATCGGCCATATTATCCATTAACATATGATCACATCAGTAACTTTATAATGGGAATGATGGTTTGCGAGGTCATACCTGATCCTAGAGAAAGTCCACCAACTATTCCTCGTTGTAGTATGCATCTTTCTTCAAGTCACACTGGGACGAAGTCAACAACAACTCTGGGTTGATCACCACAAACAACAACTTGACGTTGTCCTCCTAGTGGGAAAAGTGCCATGCCTCTATGGCCATCTATGCGGACAACCAAGAACTACTATCGTACTAATAGAACTGACTAGAAGGAGTTTTCCCTCCTCGTTGGTGTACTATACCAACTTGCTCTCCCATAATTGTTCTCCTTGTTGTTCTTCACTTTATCTGATAGAACTTACTCAGGTTCTCTCAATTACCACAACTAGAGAACTATCAATTACCACACCTAGAGAAGAAAAACAATTGCCAGAGACAATTGGGTTGTGTCTAAGAATCCGCCAGTATCCCACTTTTTACTGGAGGGTAAGGGTCATGGTTACCAGTTTGAGTGGTAGCGTAAGAGACCAAAATTTCATGATTTTTTGCAATATGTGAGCGATGAGTTTATAGGTGAACCAATCGATTGCATGTGATCTGATCGTTTAAAACCTTGAACCGGTCATTTCATCATGTTTCCCAATCATAATTGTAATGATAATTATAACCCGATTTAGTGTTCAACATGAGATCAACACAAATCCTTGAATCAATCAAATTGATCCACCAACTGCTCGATTCACAACCTAAGATGATCAATTCATGTACCTGAGCCAATCAGTTTACTTCATGAACCAGTCGGTTCATGGTCTAAAATTGCCAAAGTTAGTTCAATTGACACGACACACTGAAACGATAGATTTAACACTTGAACCGGTTGGTTCACTGCTCTGTCATCCAATATTCAACCAATGTTGTTTAAATTGAATACCTAACTCTTTAGTAATCAAGTTTAAACTATATATTCATGAATGAACTCCTATTCCAATCGTATCTTTGTGTGTGACCTTATAGGTTCCAAGTTATGGGCATATAGAGATGATAATGACAACCAATTATGGTTTCCATGTGTAACTCTCAATGTAATGCTTGGGTCCACTTCCCAAGGCTCTAGTAGAGTTTCTAGAATGACAACTGGCCCCATAGACCACCATCATCTCTGCATGCTTTGTCCTCACTCACATGCAAGCTAGGAAAAACTTCTCTACTAGTCACCCATCCTAGTACTAATCTGGGCTAAGTACGCTTAACCACAAAGTTCTTTAGTGATAGGCTCCTTGAAAAAGAGGTGCACCTTGGTGATATGAGTATTCCAATCATTCATTTTAAGATCATTTTATCTGAGACCTCTAATCCTCAGACATTACAATCTCCCCCACTTAGACTCTTGACATCCTAATAAAGTTTCAACCATATAGCCTCATAATGTCTCCTCATTTCTATACAGACCCAAAATGGCACATGAACACCCAAATCCTATCCACGAATAATGGAACAAGAGTGGCTCCATCAACTAGGATATCCCTTTCCAACATGCCCAGACCACACAATTTAAGACTGGTGTGTCATGCCCACAAGGGCCTCACCTACTAGAAGGGATCGAGCCTAGATATAATTTTTATTTCTTAGGTCCACATCCCAAGTCTCTAATAGAGTTTCACGAATGATGACTGGCCCCATAGACCACTACGTGCTTTGTCCTCACTCACGCGCAAGCTAAGGAACACTTCATGATTGGTCACCCATCCTAGTACTACTCTGGGTTGAGCATGCTTAACCGCAGAGTTCTTTAGTGATGAGATCCTTGAAAAGGAGGTGCACCTTGGTGATATGGCTAGTCCAATCCTTCCTTTTAAGACCATTTTATCCAAGGCCTCAAATACTGAGATGTTAGACTCAAGGTGGGTCTATCTGATACACCGTTCTCCAATAAGTATCAATGTGTTTGGTTTGATATCTCATATATTATGACTAATGAGATTCTAGCATCAACCAAAACACACTCTAGTCTTTATGTGTTATTGTTGTCTATCATCCTTCCACAATAACATCTGACTAGGAACATAATAAAAAATGTATATACACTTAGCATCCTTATGATCTCATTGTTCATGTCATCAACCCAAAGACAGGTCATTAAGTAATGTCATTTTTTTGGTGACCAAGAGAATCCACCTCGGGCAAGCCCGACATGGTAAACTCTCAAGGCATGAGAGGATGTGGTCTAGTCACCCCCTCCCACACCAAATCAGAATGAATTTCCGTTCACAAAGTGCCTTCGGTGAGGTTCAAACCTGGATCTTTCATTGGGACTTACCGATCTCTTACCACCCGGGCTACTATGGATGGACTATTGAGTAATGTCATTCTTTAGACATTTATTATGTTTCATCATGATCTCACAACTGATTGAAACAAAACCAATTGTAAGATTGCCTTTTTAATCAAATCATTTATATGGTATGCCATCACAATCATCATATGATTCACTCAGGGAATACATACCAATAGACTCCAACTTGCACTTAGAGCCAATCACCCACAAATCTCATTCTTTGTGATATAAACATGTCCATCATGTTTCTTCTATGGAAGTACTAATGCATCAGATTAGAAATATTTTCCCTTTAATCAGTATATTACATGTTTCACATCTCTTTGCTGTACGATATATCGTATGAAATGGAAACCCTCCCACACTAGAAACCATGGGAATAATGTCAATAGCTAGTCTCATGAATTGTATTGGCAAGCTAGGAGATAGAGTTTGATAGACCTTTATCTTTGATGGAAGAGAAGTGGTGTGTGTTTGTGAAATGAAGGATAGGCAATCAAACCTCTAGAGACATCACTATAACAAGTCTCATTGTAGGAAACATGCATTCAATCCACAAAAAATGGGAAAGAAAGCCCAGTCCATCTAAAATAATAGAGGAACATCTTATTTCCAAATTGTTATCCACGGCTACAAATGCTATCATCTAAGGCTATCTTTGCATAGAAGACTCATACCCCATACATATACAGTACCATCAAACCAAGGAATCAATTTAAATCTTGTCATTTTCTTAACAATAACCCATCAGCCCAGTCATCTCAAGAGAGCTAGAGAATAGGTAACACGATTAATATAAAAAAATCTACACTTCTGATAAATACAAGAGACATGGGTTACCAGGGAAATGTTAACAAAATTTAAGTATCCTTATGCTACAACTGTTTCACCCTACTTGGCACTGGGTGTGCTTGGTCCAGGGACCCTTCCAAAGCACCTTAATAGAGTGAACTCATGGGGACGCTAATTTTCTAGTTGAGACCTTCTTGGCATGCTATTTCTCACAATTTGCTAAAAGAAGTTATATTTATTAGCTACCACCACCTATTTTTCATAATTTTTACATTCATGAGAGAATAAGGAAATGATGGATGGTGAAAGACTACATGTTGTGCTTGTTATTGATGGTTGGAGATGAATTGGTATACCTAGATGAAAGATCTATTAAGTGGGAACAATAATCTCTTATGCGATCACCACAATGATTTTTAAAGGGAGGATCCTAACGATCATGTCCCAAAAGTTAGGTCAAAATACATCATTATTTCACATGCTTGAAAGAAGAGAAGTATCAAATGGAGGTGGGGCCATATAATTAAGATGGAGTTGCACTAAAATTTGAAGTTGTAATGTTATAATGAAAGACTGAGGTTTGGGACTAATATACATGAGAATAATAAAAGATTAGCAATATGGTTGTTGGAGAGCCTTGATTCATGTTTTCTTTGATTCTAATAATGGTAGATGGTTGCTACTATAATAATTTATATTGTCCATCAACTTATCCAATTTGCATACTTAATGGAATGATAGTGAGAAAAAGGAGTTAGTGGGATTAGAAAAAATACCTCCTAGACATCTATAAATGATCTCGTAAAATTGTTTGATTTCCATCTAGATCAGGCTATTTTTTTCCCATCTAAAGCTATGATGTAGGTCCAAACTATTTAAGATCCCCATATGAAAAGATATTCCAACTAAATTTCGAAGAAATAATTAGAGTAGAAAATGGATAGTTCACTATTCAAACTAGGACTCAAGCTAGTGAAAACAATCTAGCTATAGTATTAAATGGTAAAAGATGGTTTTACTAACCAATATATATACCTAATGTTAACACATGTTTAGTTCTCAATGATTGTTGAACTTAGACAAATTTGGTTCAATGTCAACAATAGTTTGTAGATATTATGATCCCAAATAATTAAATTTATGTCCTACCTAGTTTAGGCATGATTGAAATATTTATCATATGTGGCCAATTGGATTGTGGACATGATTTAACATTTTTTCTATAAAAAAGTAAGTTTATTTAGGGGAAGAATGAGGACGATAAGATTTTTTCTTCAAACCATCTATGATGAATATGTACAAGGTTCCTTCAATATTGTCAAACTTATTATGATGTATTGAATCCCTAACAATTAATTTATTTTGTATTCCATTAGGATCAAACATACACCAACATACAAGGGTGAGCATTCAATTAATTTTTTTATTCATGGTTGATTTTATTCAGTTAATAGGTTAATCTATGATTTCAAACTTTAACCATTAACATTAAAAATAATATTCGTTCAATTTGGTTAAAGGTTATTTGCTCAATGATTAGTTCCATCTTTTAATTTGGTTAACCAGATAAAAAATATAATAGCACTATTTGAAGTTATTCATGAACTCTTGAATACATTATAATATCATAGTAGTAATGTGTATGATATAGCATTATATAATTCACATAAGATGGATTAACATACAAATGAGGAGGTTTTGTTGAAACAAAAGTACACATTTTAAGGTATGTATGTGTCTAGGATAATTTTCTATGAATAACTTGTGGTTATTTGGTCAATCCAACTAACTAAGAAAAAACTATTTTACTAATAAATTAAATACTTAACCAACTAAAGGAATTTAACCAAATTAACCAAATTGTCTGAATTTAATCAACTATTCAGAATTAACTATTTAGTTAATCAATTACTAACCATGCTAGTGACATTGCCAACCATGGAAAGACAAAAGTTCCTATTGATGTAATTATAGCAGCTCCTGAGGAAGTACTAGAAATTCTCCATTCCTTTCTCTCACCCATGATATATATTTGAAGGGGAGGCATGGTCAAGGATTGAAACTCTAAACACTGCCAATAAGGGGAGACTTGATCCAAGAAGGGGTAGGGTCCACATCCATTTGTTCCATGTGGGGGTGCCACCATTGACACCCCTCCTGGAACCATCGTTTGATAGGTTGAGGGAGATGAGTTTCTTCCTTACTCATAAAAAAGGTATGTTAGTATCCCATGAATGAGTATATACTAGTATTACTTTTAACTTTCGAAAATTGAACTCTTGAATTACACTTTGAATTTTTATGTAAATTTAGTCATGTGTGATAATATCATTAGTTTGTTTTTAAAAAAATACCATCTTCCAATATATGACTATATTATGATAGATTAATAATTATCTACCTTATACAATGATAATCTATATGATCTTTTCAAACCTACAACATCACTTATAAGCGATGCTAAATAAAAGATGCTATATAATTCACATAATAACGTCTTTCTCTTTATCCAAAGAAAACACACATTACATGATTACATCGACTTTACCACAAATAGAAATCCAAGACAATAAAATGTTTTTGCATCAATTATACTAAAAAACAACCCTACAGGAATATCTGATCAACTAAAATATGCAAACAAGATAGTCTTGGTTTACTAACATAACTGACTCATATAGATCTATACAATAATTTATTTCAGAAATCTGACCCTATAGGCCAATTTTTTTAGTTAAAATTTGGAAGAAAATATAGCCTCAATCTATCTAAAATAACCAACCCTAGAGGTCTATAAGGTCATTTATTTAAAAAGAATAGACCCTAGAAGTTAACTTTATCAGTTCAAATTTAAAGATAGATACAATCTCATTTTATCTAAACTGAACAAACCTAGATGTCTATAAGGTCATTTATTTTGAAAAAACTCTATGCTAGAATACAACCTTGGTTTTATCTAAACCCTAGAGGTTTATTAATTAAAATTTGAACATAAATATAAGCTTGGGTTATCTAAGTAACTGACCCTAAAAGTCTATAAATTCATTTATTGAAGAAAAAACCTACCACTAGTGATCAATCTTATCAGCTAAAAGTTGGACAAAAATATAGCCTTGATTTTATGTAAAATAATCGAACCTAGAGGTCTATAAGGTCACATATTTTATATTAATGTATGCTATGCATATGTTTTAATGACACAACAAAAATCTTCTTTATAAAGATGAAACTAGTAATAAAAATAAGACATGTAATTCAAATATGGAATCTTGATATATTATTGGGAAATATGGCATCAGATAGGCATTGGAAACAAAAAAATAATCTGCCATATTCTCTATTAACAGATGATCATGTCAATAACTGTATAATGGGAATGATGGTTTACAACATCATACTTGGTCCTAAAGCAAGTCCATCGACTATTCCTCATTGCAGTATGCATCTTTCTTCAAGTCGCACTGGGATGACATCAACAATCACAGACAACAACTTGACGTTGTCCTCCTAGTGGGAAAATCTCCACACCTCTATGGTAGTCCACACTGACAACTTGGAACTACTGTTGTTCTAGTAGAACTGACTAGAAGGAGTTGTCCCTCCACGTTGGTGTACTATACCAACTTGCTCTCCCATAATTGTTCTCCTTGCTATCCTTCCCTTTATCATGTGGAACATGGTCAGGTTATCTCAATTACCACAACCATAGAAGAAAAACAATTATCATAGGAAAATGGATTGTATGTAAGAAGCCCCCAGTACCCCTCTATTTATAGGAGGGTAAGGGTCATGGTTCCCAGTCTGAGTGGTAGTAGAAGAGACTAGAATTTCACAAATTTTTACAACTGCAACTGACGATATGGTCAGTTCATAGGTGATCCGGTCAGTTGTCATGTGAGATGGTCAGTTCAACCCTTGAATCGATCATTCCATCTTGTTTCCCAATAATAATTATAATCCAGTTTAATGCTCAACATGACATCAACAAAAATCCTTGAATCAATCAAATTGATCCATCAACTGCTTGGTTCACAACCTAAGATGGTCGATTCATGTACCTAAGCCAATCAATTCACTTCATGAACCGGTCAGTTCATGGTCTAGAATTGCCAAAGTTGGTTCAATTGATCCAAAAAACTAAAACGATACGTTCAACACTTGAACCGACCAATTCACTGCTAAGTCAGCTAATATTGAACCAATATTGTTTAAATTGAATACCTAACTCTTTAGTAATCAAGTTTAAACTATATATTCATGAACGAACTCCTATTCCAAGTGTATCCTATGTGTGTTACCCTATAGGTTCAAAGTTATGGGCCTATAGAGATGATAATGACCACCATTTATGGTTTCCATGTCTCACTCTCAATGTAATGCTTCGGCGTGACACCCTTTGTCACACAAAGTGAGATTACTAAAAACTTAAACCATGATCAACCACTAACAGTGGATTACTGAAAATCACATGAAATTAAAACTGATTTTCAACAAGCACCATGAGTTGAGATTTATTACACAAGAATCAACACTTACATTTCACAACACATATTCAGAGTACTACAACATTGTTTTCCAATCATCTTATTACATAGGATAACATTTCCACATACATGGACATACTACCAAAGGCACTCAAACCAAAACCCACATGTCAATCATCATATCATCAAAACACATTGAAAACACCCCCAAGGACCTGAGTGTATAGGGACGGCACGTAGGACTCTATTACTAGACACTATCCATATACCATGATCCACTGGGTGTAATTTCTCCTTATATATATCCTCAGCTATCCGATCTTTAGCTTGGCATGCATGTCCACCTAAAATATTTTTAACCAACAGGGTGATACAACAGTCTTAGAAAGAGATATATCTCTCCATCAACTCTATTATTATCACAGATAACTAGGTAAATATATTAACATGATGAGTAGATTGAATAGAATTAATTAAAAGACGTATATCTCATGGATGAAGTAAAGAGAGCAGTAATATGCACTTGCCAATGAGTAATAGAACAACTAATAAATTAAAAAGGAATATGAAGAACATGTATAATTATTATAAACTGAATAGTATAAATGCAAGGAAAGGCTTCATCTAATGTTTCCATGTTTGATCCTATACACGCACACTACACGACTGATTATGTATTCAGTATGCCTTGAGGATTTGTGTCGTTGATAATACCAAATTTTGTGACGTTTTTGCCCTTTATTCTGTTATCAAAACTACCCTTTTATGCTATTTTCCTCTATTTTATTAGCATTTTCACAATAATTGGCCAAGCAACACTCTTATTCCAAAATTTCCTATCTTCTACAGAGTTTTCCTCGTTTTTGTGCAAAAAGGCCGATTCCGGCCCACAATAAGTCTAAGCCCGCCTCGGCCTTCCTGACGCCCGATACAACCCAGCCCGACAGGGGCTGGGCGACACAAGAATGATCGGCGGAGAAGGGCGCCTTGCGAAAGGGACGTACCGGCCGACACACCTTCTACCCGACAGGGAGCCGAAGCCGCCCGACGACCCAGCTCATCGAGCGACACGACCACCCACCGACAGGTGTGCCGCCAACCACGTGACCGATAGCCAGCGCCTCGCGCCGAAGACATACCTATATCGGCCGTCCACATCCATCGACCGGCGTATAAGGGGGCTACGTGGCGTTTCCAGCACCATAACTCCTTCAACCGCCGGTATAAATAGCAGCTACAGGAAGCCAAAAAGACAGGTCGGAAACGTCGGAGGTTGGATAGGTCGGGACGGCTAGCCAGTTCACCGTTCGGACAGTTGGGGACTTGAGCGATCTACGAGAGAAGTGCGAGAGCAACCGTATCGTGCCCCAGTGCTCGTACCGGGCGACACTAGGTGAGCTCTTCCTCATCCCGAGAGGGAGGGGATCGGTTCACCTAGGACTGTACCGGACGACACTGAGGGCCGATATCGGCCGACGTAGATACGCGACACGAGTGCCTGACAACAATGCCCGACAGTAGTATATGTGAATCCTTGGCCGACACGATACCTAAACCGATACGCTCTCCCCGTCAGTCGTGCCGCTCGAGAGGGTGTGCCGCCCGACATGAGCGTATCGGCCAGGGTCTTCGAACGATATAGTCGTCCGTTAGGCGTGCCGTCCGAGAGGTCGTGCTGCCCGACACGGCTGTACCGGGATAGGTCCCTGGACGGTATCGGGCTGGGAGTAGTAGTAGTCTGTCGCCCTTCTACATCAAGAAGGCGACATCTATCTTTAATTCTGTTATTTAAATTCTTAGCTTATGCATTGTATTAAGACCCTTATTGCTGATGGAAATAGAAATGCTAAATTGCTATTTGTTTAAATGCTTAGTGCCTTATGATTGGGTAACTACTGTGTTGGATATCTGAACTCTAGCTTGCATGTTTTGGATCGCGTTTCACTTAGCTACCGAATCGTCTTTCCCGTCGTAACTACTTCGAGAGTTGGGTTGTGGCTCTAGTGTTCGGTCCGATTCTGGAGTACGAGAGTGCCCGGAACGGAGTTGTTTTAGTATCATTCCACTCTAACTTGAGCCCAGCAACCTCGAGAGGGGTGTTGAAGCTTGGTTAGAGGCACCCGCTCTGAGAGGAGGGGTGCAGGGTGTTACTGCTACCGCTTATCTTTCTAAAAGTCTTATCCCCTGCATTACGCCTTAAGTTGCAGTTTACCTTTCTATTTTCTGTTGCATGAAAATTTCTAAAAACTGCTAAATGACAAAATCTTAATCTTTCTTGTAACTCCAGTTGGAGATAGTTTTCTTTGATTTAATCGTGACATCTTGTTGTTCCCTTCGGGGAACTTCAATATCTCTTTATATCCACCGGAGTGTAGAGTGTCGATTCAGAGTCGTCAACACAACCCACCTTGTCCCTGTGTTCGACCCCGTATGACTACTTCGACCCCGTAAACAAAGTTGCGGGGGCCTAGAAGGATTCGGGTTATAAATGCGAAGGCTCGACTACCTCAAATACGCCTCCAATTTTAGGACGCGCGATTTAGGCCGGTCAACTTTCTGGCACCGTTGCCGGGGACAAGGCAAATGGCACTATTGACGAATCCGAATCCACTAACTACACTCCCGTGCCTCAAGCTTAGAAATAGGCTTGACATCACTTCTTTTTCTTTTTATTTTTCTTTTACTTTAAGCATTATTCTTTACCCCAATTATAATTTTCTAAACATGATTTTTTATGCGGATTTCAGGTACTCTGATCTACTGAACACCGAGACTGTCAACCATGCCTCCTCGCGTAGAGCCATCTTCTGGAAACGAAGGCCCAGGAGGGAGGCCAGCTTCGCCTCCACCGGAAGACAACGACCGGTATAGTGATCATGAGCGGCAAGAAGATCTAGAATCACCAGGGCATGAGGAAGAGCATCATCAGCATAGACGTCGTCGGAGACACAGGAGGAATTATGATAATCGGGAGCGACGCCGAGACGCCAGCAACAGTGACGACTCGGAGGAAGAAGAGAAAACTCTGAGAGAATTGGCTTCTACCAAGGCCAATAGATCGAGGTGCCCCGTTATCATCCCAAGGTTCAATGCTACAAACTTTGAGCTCAAGCCATCTGTGATCTCCATGATTCAAAATAAAAGCTTCAGGGGGAGTTCTAAGAGCGACAACCCTTACCATCACCTTGATGCTTTCAAAAATATCTGCGACACCATAAAGATGCGAGGGGTTCCCCAAGAGGTCATTTACTGCAAGGGTTTCATCTTCTCTTTGGAGGATAAGGCTCTATCATGGTACCTTGGGCTACCCTACCAAGCGCTGAATGGATGGGGAGAACTGGCTGACGCATTTGTAAACAAGTTCTACCCACGAAGAAGACGATGAGAAACAAGTTAAAAATCACGTCTTTCACGCAAAAGACAAATGAAAACCTCCACGATGCCTGGGAACGATATCTGGAATATCAGAGGGACTGCCCTCACCACAATTTCAAGAAGGGTTTCCTGGTCTCCACCTTCTACAATGGGCTAACTCCCGATGAAAGGGTATCGCTGAATGCGACAACAAGAGGTGACTTCTTAGGGAAGAAGCCAAGCAAGTCCGAAAAGATCATTAGGAACATGGCTGAGTTGAAGGCCGATGTTGACTATGATGGATCCGATAGAGGGCAGGCGAAGAAGGCATGGGAAGGAATCTCTCTTGAGTCCAAGGGTCTGGAAAACATAACTTCTCAGATTCAAAGGATAGCAACAGATGTGAAACAACTGAAGGATCATGGCGGAAAGGGGAAGAAGCAAGTTGAGAAAGTCATGAAATGTGTTACCTGCGGTGAAGGAGGACATGGGGTAGACAACTGCGCCTACACCAAACCCGGCACCGACAGCGACTCCGACTCGGAAGAAGAAAGGATCGAGAATGTATCCTACATGGGCTTCAAAAGACCAGACCACCCTGGATTTAGTTATGGCAACAAAGACGCGGCTGAGAACTCGCATCAGCTAAACACCCTGGCCAGGCCCGTGCAACCTTTCGAAAAAAGGGGGGGATCAGGCCAATTCACCAAGATCAGCCAGTTCCAGCCAGCAAAAGGTAATTTCCAAGCACCAGGAAAGTACCAAGGCCCGCCCTGTGAACAGGAGAAAGGGGTGAACCAATCCGAAGTGATCGGCCAGTTGTTCGATTTTGTCAAGAAACAGGACACCGTTAATCACCAGTTAGCGCAAAGTGCGCTGTCCAACTCGGGGGTTTTGAACTCGTTGCAGGTCCAGTTGGCAGATATGTAGACACATCAGCGCCAAATCGACCAGCAGCTAGCGCAGCTCGCCGAAATTATGAAGAATCCTATAGGGAAGATCCCGTCTAACACCGAACCAGCTAAAAGATAGATCAAGATGAAGAAGCTGAAAGATGTCTAGCTGTAGACAGGAAATGCAGCGCTCCTCGGGAGGCAGCCCGTGTTTTATTTTCCTAGAATAGGATGTTATTTACTTTTTTGCAAGGCAGACATTACAAACATTATGGACTGTAATAAGGCCCGAGTCAGTGCATGCGCACATGTGCTGACTCTTTTTGTTTTAAGGGCCACCGCTTTAGTTTTTCCAGGATGGGTAACACCATCTGAGGCCGGGTTTAGCCTTAGGCCAATGATGTCTTACCCGCCTGTCGCCTCTTGCACTAAGTGGGTTTTACTTCGGAGTCTTGTCCCGAAAAATCTTGTATCGGTCGGGCGAAGTCTGGTCTAGCAACTTTACAGGCCGAATCGGGCGGCACACCAACTGACTTACAGATTGCGCCCGTCTCGGGAGGGAATGCTTTTACCGTGACATTCGGCCGCTATATATAAGGCAAAAACTTTACCGTGTCATGCTCCCGAGCTTTACCTTTTTCAGCTACCGTATTGCGCAGTACTTTTCTTGCCCTCCGCTCCCGTGTCACGCAGAGACCTCTTTCGATCCCGTGACGCGCAGCATCTTAAGGAAAACAAAGGTATCACGCGACAGCCCTATCGCCCGAGCATACCCGATACGGACCTTTATTGCGTACGATGTATCGGGCGAGGATTTTACGATTGATTTTCTTGTTGCCCGACACTGTTATCGCGCAACACGCTTCTCTCGCGCCTGCCCGATACATCTATGTCGGGCGGCGACCGTATCGTCCGTTTATTCTCGTACCGGGCAGCGCTCTTTCAAGACCCTGCCGGGCGCTCAGCTTCGTTTGGCCGTATCGCCCGACACGGTTGTATCGGGCAAGCTTCACCTGATCTTGTTTTGAAGCCGGTACCGTCGTATCGGAGTGCCTTTCCCCTTATTAATTTTTCTGTTAATAACAAAATAGCATTTATTTGATTGATGATAGGGATGGCACGCACAAAGATAACCGTTAGACTCGTTGGCGAGCAAGGCAGGAGAGTCGTCACCGAACCAGAGGCAGAGGTGGCCACTATCGGGCAGAAGCGCTCGAACCCTGAAGCAGCTGGACCCTTAACGTCTGGAAAGAGGGTGAGGATAGAAGAAGCGGCCACTCCAGCTGCAGCACCTGCTCCAACAACAGAACCCTTGGAGAACACACCAGGAAGGTTCGTGCCAAGAGATGAAGAGCACGGATGCCGATATGCTGAGCTAGGAGCCAAGCTCTACAGGCCTAGCAGGTTCGGCCACCAGTCATCCTTCATGCAGTTGGGCATCTTCGGGAGACTGGAGGACGTACTTGTTGTAGCCGGTCTGAGGCAAATCTGCTTCAGCCTATCCGCCTCCTACACCGAGCTCACAAGGGAGTTCATGGCGTCCCTTCACCGAGTAGAGAATACACCTGCAGAAGCCAGAATGTATGGCGGAGCAGACAGACTCCAGGGGCGGCTTTACAATGCAGAGCACATCATTTCGGAAAAGCTGCTCAACCGAATTTTCTCCTCCAGCGAAGAGGAGAGAAGGAGACTAGATAACGGGGAGTCATCTTTCAAACCCGGGAGCAAGGTGGCGGCAGTGCACTCGTGCTTCTGGAGGATAATACACAAGCTGGTGGCGTGCCTCCTCTTCAGCAAGAACGAGTCCAGCAACATTTGCTCCGAGGAACTCCACGTCATGTGGCACATGATGGAGGGCCGGACTATCAACCTGGGGTGCTTCTTGCTGAACATGCTGCACCCAATAAAGCATGCCACCAAGGAATATTGCATGGGTGGCATCGTGAACCTAATCGCAGTGGGGTTGGGGTACCCGCGTGAGCCGCGCAGCCTCTCAAGAACGAGAGGGGACGAGTTGATCGACCTCAAGTACCTCATGAGGTTGGGTATAATAAAGAAGGAGGGGTGGAGTTACTTCTACAAGTTCGCAAGGACGAAGATCCTTCTCCCGCTTCCTCGTTGCGCCGCCTACGACGCAGAAAAGCTAGTCTTCACCACGGCAGAGATCGAGGCTGTGGAAGCAGGCGCAAGCTGCACTCCACCCCCAAGAAGCCAAGAGCGGGGAATCACCAGAGGGCCCATCCCGCTGGGTACTCGGCAGGACGTATCTTCAACAGCTCCTGCCGAGCGGCTCATTGCCTCGGAGCCACCAACGACAGACACGACAACAAGGCCAGCGGTGGCAAGAGAAGAACCGGCGATCGTGGAGGTCGCCGAGACAAGGACTGGAACTACAGTGAGAGAGACGGCTGCAGTCCCCGTAGTTTCTACCGCGCCCTTAAGGGCAACTGATGAATTACAACCGGATGTCAGCGATGAGGTATTCGCCGATATCCTACAAAAGGAGATCGAAAGAGCACAGGTGACGCCGACACCACCGCCAAAGTCACCTGTTGCAGTTGTTGAGGAGATCGTCGACAGCGTCGATATAGGGTAGCATCCGTCCCCCACAACACAGTCTCCTCCGATACAACAAGAGGGCGGGGTAGCACCGACACCTCGCCCAGAAGCATCAGCCACGCAGACAATAGAAGTAGGTTCTGCCTCGTCAGGCAGAACTTCGCGCGGGAGGAGCATTTCGAGGTCAAGGGGGAGACAAGCGGAAAACCCTCCTTCGCTCGGAATGATGCTAGGACAAGAACTCGATTTCTTGCGGGAGGTAACAGAAAACCATTCTACTACATTTCTTTCCCTAACCCGCAAGTTTTTGTTTTTCGAACAGAGGCTGGATAGGCAGGAACGGGAGCTGCTGGCTTTAGCCAGCCTACCTGGCCGGCTAGAGGCAGTGAATGCCACACTTCAACAAGTACTGCAGCGCTTTAGCGAGATCGAGGGGAGGCTGTACAGGGAGGACGGCCATCCACGCCCAAGGCAGTCGAGAAGATTGACGTCGCCTCCTGGTCCGGGCTCTCAATCCTCGTCGTCAAGAGCGTCGTCAGGATCGTCATCATCCACCTCCTCCTCCGGCAGATTGCCATCAGCAACCGGAGGAAATTCTTCACAAGGGCAAGGCTATGAAGCTCCTTCCAGACAAGAAAGCCCTTTTGACCTGAATGAGGCCGCTCCCTCAGCCCCCTTTGACGAAGCTGAGGATAACAACAAAGATATCAGCGTCGGGGAAGGCTCTTCTGACGAATCCGAGGGAGAAGGGGGGGACATCTGCACCGCAAACGAAAGACACCTCCCCAGAGGAAGGAGTTCAAAGGCCGACATCACCGATTTCTCCGCACCGACAGAGATACCTTCTTTCGATATGGCTGACTTTGACAGAAGGGTCATAGGATATCTAACGATCAGAGACCAGAAACTGCTCAACATGGTCCTAAGATCGCAAGCCGACGAGGAAGAGGTACTCTGGAGCGACGGTTATTTCTCGGTGCAGCGGGGAGCTCTGAGAAACATCTTCCGCGCCAAAGCCATCGTAGGGAAGAGTTTGTTCAGAGTACTACAAGGGGCCATTGTAGAAAGCGCCGACCTGAAGAAAGGCCAACATACAGTTTATGCCGCCACCCCAACCCTAGCGAGGAGACTAATGATGGGGTTGTACAATTCTACGCAGGTAGAAAGTATGTTGGATTACATTAAAATGCACAATCCGAAACTGGTGCTGGCCCCTTACAAACACAGAAACAACTGGTTCCTGTGCATTGCCGACCTCTAAAATCATCATGTCCAACTGCATTGTTGCTGCAGCAAAGAGGTCCCGCACACAGGAAGTACGTTCCTACTCCCAAAGGATGTAAAGCTAAGACTGCTGCCACTATGTCTCCACTGGGTCATCAAGTACGGAGTCCAGCGCCACAGCGGCGTCTGGAATTTCTACTCACTGAGGGACTTCCTAGTCCAAGAAGAGGAGGGAAGTGGAAATAGCGCATTCATAGTCCTCAGAGCCATGGAGATGATACATATCTTCGGATACTTCAAGCAACTCCAGAATAATAACTTCTACAATCTCAGAAGCAAATATGCATTGCTGCTGATAAAGGACAAGCGCTACTTCCGAGACACGGGGATAACAGAAGAGCTGCTGGATGGTGAACAAGAAGAAGAGTCATCTCAACACAGCAGCTCTCCTGAAAAAGAAGCAGAAGCAGAGACAAACGTCTGTGGGGCAGGCAAACAGATAAACATCTTGCCGCAAGTTTTCGGACATGACGAACATGCCTCGCCCCAGAACCTGGAAGAGTCAATCCACAACTTCGACCGTTTCTCATGCGCTACCCTCACGCAAAAACAGGTCAACGAAATCCACATGAAGTTGGCTGACTCCAACCCTGCAGACATAGCTTACTCGGCAGGCGATGTCATAGTCCCGATTGATGACTTAAGGGACATGGTAAAAGAGGGAGGGTGTCTGGCGTTATCTGTGGCGGTCGCCTACATCCAGATACTACGAAACAAGTCTGAACACGCATACATAGCAGATCCAATGCTGTTCAATGACATTTTCTTAGCCGATGAACAAGGGGCAAAGGAAGCCTTCCTAGTAGAATTGGAATGCAGAGTCCCGGATACCATTCTCCTTCCAATCCTGCACAACAACCACTGGACACTCTTAACGGTGTACACCCAACAACGAGCAGGGATTTTCCACAACAGCTCGGACAGCAATAAAGACCATCCAGTGCCTTGTACATCGACAACGCTGACATCTCTCGAACGATTAGTACGAAAGTACTATATCGATATAGCAGCGCTGATACAACCATTCCTAGGAATGCAAGCAAGAAGCTGGCATGAACTCCAGTTCTACCACCGCAGCCCGCAGCAAATTCAACTATCCAACGACTGCGGCATCTTCGTCCTGGAATGGATGGCAAACGAGGCAACGCCTGATCAGCTCCTCCACATCGACTATCACAGCAAAAGAGGAGAATATGTGTGGGAGCTCTTAGCTAGCCCAGGCGCGCTGATCATCTAACCCTCACTGATTAACATTTCCTTACCTCATCTACTTCACAACTCTGGGACCGAGTGTGGAGTAAGTTTGGGGGGGTACCATGTACCAGTGAGGGAGGTACAAAAATCCTCTGATCTCTCTGACTTAAATTCCTTATTCTTTTGTTCTTTATCTTAAATTCCTTATTCTTTTGTTCTTTATCCTTTTGTTCTTTCCTATATCATGTGTACATATATATGTTTATACCAAAATTTTTGAAAATTTTGAAAATTTTGCTTATTTTGTTCCATATGCATATGTACAAAGTTGCTGTAATAATAATAAAACTTATTGTGACTTCTTGCAAGGTTTACTTTCTGTATATTTAACGAGTTACAAGTTCTGTTATATCTTTCTGATAATGTTGTCTCAAACAAACAAAAGATTGTGCCTTGCCATTCAACAAAATTTTTGAAAAATAATAATCTCGCAAACAGCTAAGAGACGAGTATGGAGAAGGAAAAAGCTGCCCAGACAGCAGATATCTTTTTTGTTTTCCCTTACCCAGCAAAAATCCCAAAAAGAGAAAGAAGCCTTATGAGCGTGAATAAAAGTATGAGAGTTGTGCCCAATAAGAGAAAAGAAAAAAATATATACACACTTGTTTTACAAAAGTACCCGTCTTTAGGCATGATAGATCCGGGGCAGTGGTACGTAGGATGTGAAATCACTGCTCTAAAGCCAACTGGCTTGGACTGCAGGGACCACTTGCCCGTTAACGGACCCTTACCTGGATGGACTGATGGGAAACAAGAAGAAAAACCCAAAAAGCCTTAGCCTACCCTATACACAACTTTCTGCCCTTAAAATAAAGCTGTTTGGTGTGGAAGCTAACTTCGGAATCATACACCAAAGTCTCGCTGAAGCTGTGGAGAAGAAAAATTTTACTTAAATAATAAGGCAAGTAGGGCAAGGTCTTTTGCTCGCTTTAAGACAGCATTACCTCCAAGACATCGCAAATCTTGTGCTACCCTTTAGCCTTAAAGTTTTGCTGTGCAAGAAGAAGCAACACAAAAGTTTAGTTTAAATATTGATTGAGGACAATCAAAAAGCTAAGTTTGGGGGAGTTGATAATACCAAATTTTGTGACGTTTTTTCCCTTTATTCTGTTATCAAAACTACCCTTTTCTGCTATTTTCCTCTATTTTATTAGCATTTTCGCAATAATTGGCCAAGCAACGCTCTTATTCCAAAATTTCCTATCTTCTATAGAGTTTTCCTCGTTTTTGTGCAAAAAGGCCGATTCCGGCCCACAATAAGTCTAAGCCCGCCTCGGCCTTCCTGACGCCCGATACAACCCAGCCCGACAGGGGCTGGGCGACACAAGAATGATCGGCGGAGAAGGGCGCCTTGCGAAAGGGACGTACCGGCCGACACACCTTCTACCCGACAGGGAGCCGAACCCGCCCGACGACCCAGCTCGTTGAGCGACACGACCACCCACCGGCAGGCGTGCTGCCAGCCATGTGACTTATAGCCAGCGCCTCGCGCCGAAGACATACCTGTATCGACCGTCCACGTCCATCGACCGGCGTATAAGGGGGCTACGTGGCGTTTCCAGCACCATAACTCCTTCAACCTCCGGTATAAATAGCAGCTATAGGAAGCCAAAAAGACAGGTCGGAAACGTCGGAGGTTGGATAGGTCGGGACGGCTAGCCAGTTCACCGTTCGGACAGTTGGGGACTTGAGCGATCTGCGAGAGAAGTGCGAGAGCAACCGTATCGTGCCCCAGTGCTCGTACCGGGCGACACTAGGTGAGCTCTTCCTCATCCCGAGAGGGAGGGGATCGGTTCACCTAGGACTGTACCGGACGACACTGAGGGCCGATATCGACCGACGTAGATACGCGACACGAGTGCCTGACAACAATGCCCGACAGTAGTATATGTGAATCCTTGGCCGACACGATACCGAAACCGATACGCTCTCCCCGTCAGTCGTGCTGCTCGAGAGGGTGTGCCACCCGACATGAGCGTATCGGCCAGGGTCTTCGAACGATATAGTCGTCCGTCAGGCGTGCCGTCCGAGAGGTCGTGCCGCCCGACACGGCTGTACCGGGATAGGTCCCTGGACGGTATCGGGCTGGGAGTAGTAGTAGTCTGTCGCCCTTCTACATCAAGAAGGCGACATCTATCTTTAATTCTGTTATTTAAATTCTTAGCTTATGCATTGTATTAATACCCTTATTGCTGATGGAAATAGAAATGCTAAATTGCTATTTGTTTAAATGCTTAGTGCCTTATGATTGGGTAACTACTGTGTTGGATATCTGAACTCTAGCTTGCATGTTTTGGATCGCGTTTCACTTAGCTACCGAATCGTCTTTCCCGTCGCAACTACTTCGAGAGTTGGGTTGTGGCTCTAGTGTTCGGTCCGATTCTGGAGTACGAGAGTGCCCGGAACGGAGTTGTTTTAGTATCATTCCACTCTAACTTGAGTCCAGCAACCTCGAGAGGGGTGTTGAAGTTGGTTAGAGGCACCCACTCTGAGAGGAGGGGTGCAGGGTGTTACTGCTACCGCTTATCTTTCTAAAAGTCTTATCCCCTGCATTACGCCTTAAGCTGCAGTTTACCTTTCTATTTTCTGTTGCATAAAAATTCCTAAAAACTGCTAAATGACAAAATCTTAATCTTTCTTGTAACTCCAGTTGGAGATAGTTTTCTTTGATTTAATCGTGACATCTTGTTGTTCCCTTCGGGGAACTTCAATATCTCTTTATATCCACCGGAGTGTAGAGTGTCGATTCAGAGTCGTCAACACAACCCACTTTGTCCCTGTGTTCGACCCCGTATGACTACTTCGACCCCGTAAACAAAGTTGCGGGGGCCTAGAAGGACTCGGGTTATAAATGCGAAGGCTCGACTACCTCAAATACGCCTCCAATTTTAGGACGCGCGATTTAGGCCGGTCAGTCGTACCACCCAAATCCAAATGACCACTGCTAAGTTGAAATCAGTGCCATACAAGGCCTATTGGAAGAGCCGGATACCACAACCTGACCTTCCTTGGCCAATATAAGTGAACATGCAATGACATTACAAGTCAACTGCTTCTAGTGACATATAGTCCAAATGTGTAAACCTAGCCCGCCTTAGTACATATCACGACGCTAGTGAAACTGAGCTACAAATCACAACTGCACTCTTCCAGGGTACGACCCATAGCTAATCCTGTGAAATATCATAAATACAATATCACTGAGTTATGGCCCAAAGCCACACTCTTCTAGGGTATGGCCCGTAGCCAATCATGTGTCACATATCCCGAGGCATGATCTTAGAATCACACATGGCCATAATCACCCTCAATTGCTTGATATTAGGGTTCCAAGCTATCCCTGCATACTCGACAGTATGCGCTCTGAGTTTCCCATATGAGTTACTCATTTTACCATCCAACAAACTCTGACACTGAATTAATCTATGACACATGGCAAGTTACATGATTATATTCCACTTGATTAATTAGACCAATTAAAGTTTCATTTAGCATCAATCAAGTTTTAATGTACAACCCACAAACAAATCCTTCAAAAGAAGATGAGCATAGTATAGTAACAACAGATATCATCATTTAAAATTTTAAACTAATTCCCATGATCTCATAACACTATATCACTACCATCCACTAGGCCATCATCAACAGCATATTATCATGGGATATCAATCTCTAATTCCAATACTAGAGGATATCACCTCAACAAGGCACTAGGCCTTTACGAGGTCCTAAGACACATCACATCATACTTATGATTCATGGTTACCTCATCATGCTCCATTGGGCATATAAGCATTAATATATACTAATCATCATTTGTTCCATATCACATATACATACCATAACAACCATTAGCTATTACATGCATCTTTGTGGCAAAATTAATATTATATAATTAGAGAGAGAATACGTTCCAAAACATCCAACACCTTAAGATAAGGCAGACAATGCATCATGAGTTCTATAATTAAGGGTTATTCTTCAAGCTGGTTTCACATAAGGTTCTCAAACATCATTCTTTATCAAATCTCTGACTTTCACTACCTTTCATAAGTTGGAGGATATGAGGCTAAGAATTAGACAATTTAACCAAGCATGCACATTCACATATTCATACTTCCCATGTTCCCTTATCAAGGTTCATAGCCAAAGCTTAATATTATTATTTAACCATCTTCATTGTACTCATTAATTATAACAACCAATTAATCCATTAGGTTAAAGTCATGTAACTAAGAGATAGTACAATAACATGCTTTCGACTCATACACATTCAATAATATGACCTTCCCTTAGAATTAGGGTCAATACTCTTTACATATAATCGAATAGGGTTTTACCTCATGGTCACATAACTAAACCCTAATCACACAAATTCCCACCTTCTGAGACTGATTTAGGTTGAACAACAATATTTAGATATGCATAAATTATTGTATCATCAGCATTAGGTATCACCATAGCATACATGCTGTTACAACCCCAAATTTTGGGGTCATTTGGTGAGAAATGTAATTTCTCATATTAAAACTATTTGAACAAATAATGATATAATTTGCTTCAAATAAATGGATTTCATTTACAATAGCCTTGATGATTGTGTTGTGGGCTTTATTGGCTATTGGGCCCAAATAATAAGAAAATTCAATTAGTAAATGAATAATTGAATATTTGAGAAAAAGAAAGAGGTAGAAACCTCTAGAAGGCAAAGAGATGTAATCCAAGGATGGATTTCATGCCTCTTGGGTTCCTTGGGTTCCAAGGAGTCCAAAGTTGCAAAAAAAAGCAATAAGAAAAGAAAAGATTAATTAAGTATTTCTTTAGTAAGAAAGAAATTGAAAATAATGTTAAAATGTTGGAGATAAGTGGAAAAAGGTATAATTGAGTGATCCTTTGTGGATTTTCGTATCCCAATGATTCCTAATGATAAAAGGAATACCAATAAGGAAAATAAAAGAGAAATAAAGAGAAATCCTCAAAAGGAAATATTTTACTAAGAAATAAACAAGATAATGTGAAAATAATGCATTTAGATGCATCTAGAAGGATAATGAGTGTCCAATAAAAAGGATTTTGAAATAATAGAGTTTCTTGGGATCCAAGGAGTCCCAATAAAGAGGAAAGAAAGAGAAAATACCAATAAATTCAAATAAAAGGATAATGTAATGCATTATTAATGAATGTTGTGATATTGATAAAAAGGAAGTAATTTTCTATTAAATGAAAATAGAATTTCATGACCAATGAATAAAAAGGGGAAGTAGTAAGAAGATAATAGAAGAGATTTTCGAAATTCTAATATCTCAAGGATAATGAATATCTAGAGGATCTTTTAAGAGAGAGAAAGAGACTTGTTTCTCATTATAGGAATATGATTCCTAATAGGAGAGGACTCATTTACTCTTAGGTGGGCATCTTAGGGTGAGGACACACTCCCCTATAAAAGGGGTGGAACCCCTGGTTCGAAGTTAAAAGAGATCCCACACTCTTCCTCTTTTTCTCTACGTGCAAACCCTAGTCAAGGTGGGTGGAGTGGTAATGTAACCCTTGGAGCAACAAGGGACCATGGAAGGTTTTGCGGTAGAAGCGCCATGCACCCACGTCACCAGAGAAGAGCTCGTCCATCGTCCCTGAGCCCTATCACTTGCACAATGCCGGCAGGAGGACAGCAGGCCTGCTACGTGTGGCAGGCTTCGGGCGCTCAAGCCGGCCGTCTAGACCACGAACTGGATGGTGCCTGAGGTGCGTCAAGGGGCGGAGGAGGTAGGGGATGCACTTCCGGTGAAGGTTGGGTCCTGAACGGGAAGCCAGAGCCGCGCAAAAGCTGCTCCATCGCAGCTAGGGCGGCGCTGCTGCTGCGGATCCGAGGAAGAAGAAGGCACAGGCGGCGTTTGACTGTGCTACCCCTCAGCGTGCCAAAGAACAGATCCTTAAGTCAAGGGTAGTTTCGTAATTTGGTTATAATTTCAACTTACAAGGCAACGTTGCATGGAGCAGGACAAGTGGCGTGCTCTGATTGGCCCAAAAGTAAGTGATTTTGCAAATTTCATAACTAAAGATTGGTAGATCAGATTAGTACGAATAAAATATGGAGATTGATCAGGAGAACGACAGGAATCCAATAACAATGATATTAGAGATGGATTCCGTTCCTAATTGCAAAAGTACTATAAGTTGATGAAAAGTACATTAAAGTTAAGTTAAAAATCCTATTTGTGATTAAAGGTTGAATCTAGTATGCTTAATGGGCTAATTGAAGTATTAATAACCTTTTGAATGATAATATTAGATTCGAACCTGATCTAGATGTAAAATTGCATGATTTAGGGCTTTTACCCCATATAAGAATGATTAAGTATTTAAAACCCCTAATTTAGGGTCAAAGAGGATAATATCATATTTAATTTGAAAAATGTGAAAAATATGCTGCTATATGATGGTTCTAATCTATTTCGAGCTTTAAAGTTCCTAATCATGGATAAAAACCCTAAAAATAGTAATTAGGGTTTTCACATGAATAAAAGGTAGTATTAATGGCAATTTCGAGTTCATATGTGATTAGAGCATAATGAGCTTTGAATTGATGATAAATGAGCATATAAATCTTGTCGTGGATTAAAAGGATAAAAAAATGGTAGCTTTAATGTAAAAGAAGCTTAATAAAATTAATTGATGGTTAATGGTGCCTTTTAATCGGAGAATAGAGTTATATGTTGTTAAGATAACCTTAATGTTGAAGAATAGATAAGATAATAAGGGTTTATGAGTAATGGTATAAAATTAGGGTTTGAAATAGTAAAAGATGAAGGGAAACCCTAATTGCAATGGAAACCCTAAAAGTGAATTAGAAACCCTAGGAAGCGAGCTAGGTTTAATAGATCTTGATGACATGAGTAATAAAAAGGGAATTACATGATTATTTCAGGATCTTGTTGGAAATATTTGATTGCTTGGATTCTTATTTGCATGGATATTTCTGTTCAAATCATCATATCAGGTATGTGGTTACGCTTATGAATATCTCGAATTAGTTTTTCGAGGTTTACTGAAGTTTTTATCGATGTCATGAATTAATTGTTGGATGTTTTTAATTCATGCAAACTATAATGTGGATATGACTATCACATAAGATATGTGCCTACTAGCTCAGATCCTGGTCCCCTCTGTGGCTTAATAGTTGACCTAGTATATGGCTACCTAGAGGGTAGGTCCATCAGGTCATTGAATGACTTAGTATATGGATACCTAGAGGGTAGGACCATCAAGTCATATTGAGTTAGATATTGGGCTACCTTTGGGTAGCGCTATGCGACTCTATTACCCTATGTATTGGCTACCTATAAGGTAGGACCATGGGGGTAAAGATCTACCTTTATAGAGGTATCATATAAGTCCACTGCAGGGACAACACAGAGGTGTGGATAGGTATGGATTGAGTAGTATGGCTTAAAACGTAATCTTGGTTGTGAAATGATTAATTGCATGATTACATTGTTAAGAATAATTGCATGATTATTGTTTCCCCCACATACCAGCTTCGGCTGACTGACGTTTTGTTTGTCGGCATTTTAGGTACAAGTCAAAAGAACAAACAGTAAATCGTCATATTGGGAAATACATAAAGTAAAATACAAGGAGTATTAATTAGAGTAGAATCCTTAAGTGGATAGAAGTTTAGAGATCCAAGTTTTCAGAGAAAAAAAAGGTATGCAAAAGTTTATTTTCTTACAACTTTTCAGTTTAGTCTGTTAAAATTTAATAATTATTCTTGGTTAATTGCCGAACCTTTGATCCGGAAATTATGGGTGCGGCTTCGACCTCTCGGTCTCCCTTAATTGGGGGTTACCGGAAGGTGGGGTCATAACATTTGGTATCAGAGCGTAGGTTCCTCAGTTAACCATTAATAATTATTAAATTTTACAAACTCCGTAGAACCAAAGGGAGTTATTAGAGGATTATTCGAAAGATGGAGGTGTCTAGAAAAGGATCACGACCCGGGGGCTGGCAATATTTTCCGCTGCACCACTAGTTAGAATACGAGGACTCCCGGATCCGTGTGACTGCCTGGCCAAAGTCTTAGGGTATGAATCGAAATAAGATACCTTTAGGACTTTCTCATCTTATTCATCCCTTCTCATCACAAAATTCTGTTAAGGACCTTAAGGATTAGGGTTTTCTCTTCTCCTCACCCTCTTGAGGTATGGGTAAGGTTAATAAGGTGTAAGGAATCCTCCACCAAATTAATGAAAAGTATGTAAATAAGATGTCATGGACATAAGCTTAATAGATTAAGCGCAAACTAAAGAATAAATAAATGCTTGGGTCGTACGACATAAGTTGTCATGCCCTCAGAAGAGACCTGAGGCTAGACCTTCTTATCAGGAGGATAGATAAAGAGAGTTAGTCTTGGAGATAGAAATCTCCATTGCAAGTAGAGACCTGGCACATCCTCTGAGGATGATGTCAACCCTAACCCTAAGTAAAGGTTAGAGAGTGATGGAATGATGAGTTAGACTAGGTGTTTGGATGGATATGCCTTGCATGCCGTATGAGCCATGAGAGGGTACTTTTGGTGACCCAACCCTAGAAAGGGTCGTGCATGTTAGAGTGAAGGATAACTCCTTCATTGACAAGGTTAGAGAAGAACCCATGGGAACCCCATGAGCTTATAGTAGCATGGCATAGTAGACACCCATAGTACGTCAGTAGTACGAGCAGGAGGCTGAAACCTTGACCAGTAAGCATGATGAATAACTTATGAGATAAGCATAAAGAGCTATGGGTAACCATGAGCGAACATAAGTTGCACATAGGCTTCATCTAGGTAGGGGCATGCTTTTGAGGTTGATCCTTCATGAAGAGAGGACCTCTAATGGTGAGGTTGGTTGTAGGGTTAGGGTGAGAGAACGAAACCAAGCAAGAAGGTTGTAAACCTAGACCCCGAGATATGAGGAACAGTGGGGAGTCGAGGATGATGCGACCTAAGTGGATGATAGTGGTTGCCTGGAGGATGATGATATCTTGGTTGCCTTTATAGGAACCAAACCCTAGAGAGAGTAATTCTTATGGTACCTATGTGCCTATGGTATAGGTGTTTACCTGCTAAGTGGAGACAAAGAGTGCCTTAGTCCCTGAGGAGGTTTAAGTAGTGAGTTGTGAGGCTTTATACCTAGTTGGTTGTTCTTGAGGAGGACTCAACTCTAAGGTGTTGCTCATATAAAAGGATCATGGGAGTACATGACATACCTTGGACATGCTTGATTCGTGGTTAGGAGATTGAGCATGTAGTTGGATACCCAAAGGAGAACCTAGGGTTCCTAGGCCTAAGGGGGGAAGCAGTGTATCCGATGCTCATGATGAGATTTGAGTCTCTATAGTTTCGAGCATGATACTCCTAATGTGTAGAGGTAAAGGAAACCCCTTAAGTTAAGGGTATGTTTGATGAACCCCTCACGGCTAAGTGGATGACATGGGAAGGTATGATCGTGATCCAGTGTTGAGGACAAGTATGACCCAGCATGGTGTAGTAGGTGGTCAACTTGTTCCTTAATAGCTTACTAGGGTTAAGCATATGGATGTAAACCCTAGACCTAAGGGCGGTTGTGACCGTGTTGTCTAGAGATAGTTTCCTCCCATCCTGGGAGAGGGACCCTTTTTAAGGGAGTACACCAATTTTTGAGTTAACCTAAAAAGGTCTCATAGGATCTTGAGAGGCTAAGTGAAAAGTACATGGTATGAGGATGAACCTATAGACCCATAGATAACCATCTATAAGTGCATGTGGATGTGTTACCATGGAGGTAACCGGTATGGGGCTTGACCAGGGTAGGCAAGTTTCCATGATCCCTATGAACGGATAAAAGTCAGCCCATGAATGCAGAAAGAGAGATGATGAAGGCTTGGGTAAGGTTCTAAGTTGGACATGTACTATAAGATAATCCTAAGTCTATCCTAGGGTCAGGTGGGGATAAGACCGATGGAAGTAGGAGTTGCCTAATTCACTAGTTGCACATGACCATAGGGTTGGGAGGTAACAACTATCATTGTTTGAGGGCCATGGGTTAGGAGATTGATCACCTTCATGAACTCATGGGACCCAAAGGGCAGATGAATAGGGCACTCTCTAGATGCATAAGGGAAGAGGGAAGACCCTAACAGTGTCGGTACCCCCATGGACCTAGAGGAGGTGACCAAGGATTGTGTTTGGACTAAGTAGTTTCAAGACTAGTTTTCCATGGAAGTAACTGTGATATCAAGATGAATGTGATGTTGAGACTTATGTGGCACGTTTCAACTTAGATTTAAAGGTGTACTGGCAAGGTGGGATGTACCTTCTCTACTCTTAGAACAGGAAGAACTTTGTATTTGGACTACAACCAAATGCTTATTTCCTCTTGTTATGGGAGTGAGAGATAGGACATTACATATTCCATACACCAAGGATAAAAGATGATGTGAGTAGGAACGTTGCTATGAGGTATGAGGATAGATAAGATAACATACCCTGGTAAAGTGAATGATACATGGATGGTTTTCAAATGCTAAAGAGAAATAAGGTAGTTATCTTATAAGGATGTTTTTAGCATGAGCTATGAGTTATACCAGGTTGAGTTCAAAAACCAAAGGAATAAGCTCAGAATGTTCTTGATGAAGAAGGACTTAGGGCTAAGATGAGATAATAAGTGGCATACAAGAAGGTGTATGTCATCAACATTACCTAATGCATAAGAAGGTGAGGTGGTAATTGATGCTCTGGTTGAGATATATCTTCCTAGTTCGGTTGTTAGACTAACCCTAAGTTTGGAAAGGAAGATATGTTTGGCTAACACTAATGTAATGAGATCAGTTAATGGTTGATTGATTAGCTAGTCTAGTCCTTGATGCAATGAAATGATGGTGGTAGAACCTCAGATGCACTTCTTTGGGTCAGAAGGTAATAAAACCCTAATGAGAATGGTTTGGGGTTCTGAGGAATCGATCTGGAGAAATCATGACATACAAGAAATAATGATGTTGAGATCACCTTACACCATGGTATTACTGTGATAATGAGTGGTAGCAGTACTATGGATGCTGGAGATGAGGTTGCATGTGATATGTTGCCATGCATGACAGAAAGTGAAGGATGAGCATCAGTTACCCAGTGCTTTGATATAGAGGATAAAGAGTTCCCGAGCGGGAATGGGAGTTCATCACTATGGATGTGGTGATAAGTCTCCCTAGACCAAGGAAGGTTAAGATGCAATGTTGGTTATGGTAGATCACATTACCTAGATGACATGCGACAGAAAGAGTTCTGTCAAGGGACTGATCTAGTTGAACTACCCATGAGAGAGATGGTTCAACTACAACATGAAGTGAGTTCAAAGGTTCTTGAGTTTGACCTAAGGGTTCCCTTCCAAAAGGTGGAAGTAGGTACATGAATAATTCAATGTTAGTACAAGTTATCACCACTAACTAATGGTTAGTAAGATCTAGACTAAAGGGTCTGATGAGAGCATATGTGCTCATTCGGGGTGATAGCTAGGGATAGTTCTTGTCCTATGAAAGATGTGAAGATAACCACCATAGCCAGTATCGGGATTTAAAGAAGCTCTGTAAGAGAGGTTGTGTCGATCACCACTTCAGTAAGGTGATGTTGGTGAAAGGACCACATGATGGATAGAAAAGGACCACAGTGCGTGTAGATGAAGTCGCTTTGATTGTGCAAGGGGTGCAAGGAGCCTAGAGATGATGAGAGTCGTGAGCAGATGCAAAGTAGACTGACATGCAGTTCACTGTGGGAGACTATGTGACATGAAAATCCGAACCCTCTAAGTTATAGCTAAGAGAGTTGAGTCCCCGATGCATGGGTTCTTTTGACATGGTTTGGTGGAGAAGGTTAAGTTTGACCTTACCCCTCAGGATAAAGTAATGTGTGATGAGTTCCATGTGTCCAATTTAGAGTACTATGTGAGGTACCCCGACCATGTGCTAAGCAATGAACCTAGTGAGCCCCAAGGGAGGCTGAAATGGCCTGAGTCACCTGTGTAGTTTATAGACGCCAGGATGAAAGAACTCAGAGAAAAGAATATGTGATGATAAAGGTTCTTTGGAAGTGCCATGAGTACGGTAAAGCCACATAGGGGCCAATGATGGACATGGAAAAGTCTTATCCTGAATTGTTTGTTTGCTTGATAGAATTTTGAGGACAAAATTCCTATAAGAGGGGAAGGATGTTACAACCCCAAATTTTGGGTTCATTTGGTGAGAAATGTAATTTCTCATATTAAAGATATTTGAAAAAATAATGATATAATTTGCTTCAAATAAATGGATTTCATTTACAATAGCCTTGATGATTGTGTTGTGGGCTTTATTGGCTATTGGGCCCAAATAACAAGAAAATTCAATTAGTAAATGAATAATTGAATATTTGAGAAAAAGGAAAAGGTAGAAACCTCTAGAAGGCAAAGAGATGTAATCCAAGGATGGATTTCGTGCCTCTTGGGTTCCTTGGGTTCCAAGGAGTCCAAAGTTGCAAAAAAAAGCAATAAGAAAAGAAAAGATTAATTAAGTATTTCTTTAGTAAGAAAGAAATTGACAATAATGTTAAAATGTTGGAAATAAGTGGAAAAAGGTATAATTGAGTGATCCTTTGTGTATTTTCGTATCCCAATGATTCCTAATGATAAAAGGAATACCAATAAGGAAAATAAAAGAGAAATAAAGAGAAATCCTCAAAAGGAAATATTTTAATAAGAAATAAACAAGATAATGTGAAAATAATGCATTTAGATGCATCTAGAAGGATAATGAGTGTCCAATAAAAGGATTCGAAATAATAGAGTTTCTTGGGATCCAAGGAGTCCCAATAAAGAGGAAAGAAAGTGAAAATACCAATAAAGTCAAATAAAAGGATAATGTAATGCATTATTAATGAATGTTGTGATATTGATAAAAAGGAAGTAATTTTCTATTAAATGAAAATAGAATTTCGTGACCATTGAATAAAAAGGGCAAGTAGTAAGAAGATAATAGAAGAGATTTTAAAAAATCTAATATTTCAAGGATAATGAATATCAAGAGGATCTTTTAAGAGAGAGAAAGAGACTTGTTTCTCATTATAGGAATAGGATTCATAATAGGAGATGACTCGTTTCCTCTTAGGTGGGCATCTTAGGGTGAGGACATACTCCCCTATAAAAGGGGTGGAACCCCTAGTTTGAAGTTAAAAGAGATCCCATGCTCTTCCTCTTTTTATCTATGTGAAAACCCTAGTCAAGGTGGGTGGAGTGGTAATGTAACCCTTGGAGCAACAAGGGAGCATGGAAGGTTTTGCGGTCGAAGCGCCATGCACCCACATTACCAGAGAAGAGCTCGTCCATCGTCCCCGAGCCCTAGCACTTGCGCAATGCCGGCAGGAGGACAACATGCCTGCTACGTGTCGCAGGCTTGGAGCGCTCAAGCCGACCGTCTGGGCCACGAAATGGATGGTGCCCTAGGTGCGTCAAGGGGCGGGGGAGGTAGGGGATGCACTTCCGGTGAAGGTTGGGTCCTCAACGGGAAGCCAGAGCTGCGCAAAAGCTGCTCCATCGTAGCTAGGGTGGTGCTGCTACTGCGGATCCGAGGAAGAAGAAGGCACGGGCGACGTTTGACCGTGCTACCCCTCAGCGTGCCAAAGAACGGATCCTTAAGTCAAGGGTAGTTTCGTAATTTGGTTATAATTTCAACTTACAAGGCAACGTTGCATGGAGCAGGACAAGTGGCGCGGTCTGATTGGCCCAAAAGTAAGTTATTTTGCAAATTTCATAACTAAAGATTGGTAGCTCGGATTAGTATGAATAAAATATGAAAATTGATCAACAGAACGAGAGGAATCCAATAAAAATGATATTAGAGATGGATTCCGTTCCTAATTGCAACAGTACTATAAGTTGATGAAAAGTACATTAAAGTTAAGTTAAAAACCCTATTTGTGATTAAAGGTTGAATCTAGTATGCTTAATGGGTTAATTGAAGTATTAATAACCTGTTGAATGATAATATTAGATTCGAACCTAATCTAGATGTAAAATTGCATGATTTAGGGTTTTTACCCCATATAAGAATGATTAAGTATTTAAAACCCCTAATTTAGGGTCAAAGAGGATAAGATCATATTTAATTTGAAAAATGTGAAAAATATGCTGTTATATGATGGTTCTAATCTATTTCGAGCTTTAAAGTTCCTAATCATAGATAAATCCCTAAAAATAGTAATTATGGTTTTCTCATGAATAAAAGGTAGTATTAATGGCAATTCAAGTTCATATGTGATTAGACCATAATGAGCTTTGAATTGATGATAAATGAGCATAGAAATCTTGTCGTGGATTAAAAGGATAAAAAAATGGTATCTTTAATGTAAAAGAAGCTTAATAAAATTAATTGATGGTTAATGGTGCCTTTTAATCTGAGAATAGGGTTATATGTTGTTAAGATAACCTTAATGTTGAAGAATAGATAAGATAATAAGGGTTTATGAGTAATGGTATAAAATTAGGGTTTGGAATAGTAAAAGATGAAGGGAAACCCTAATTGTAATGGAAACCCTAAAAGTGAATTAGAAACCCTAGGAAGCGAGCTAGGTTTAATAGATCTTGATGACATGAGTAATAAAAAGGGAATTACATGATTATTTCAGGATCTTGTTAAAAATGCTTGATTGCTTGGATTCTTATTTGCATGGATATTTCTATTCAAATCATCAGATCAGGTATGTGGTTACACTTGTGAATATCTCAAATTAGTTTTTCGAGGTTTACCAAAGTTTTTATCGATGTCATGAATTAATTGTTGGATGTTTTTAATTCATGCAAACTATAATGTGGATATGACTATCACATAAGATATGTTCCTACTAGCTCAGATCCTAGTCCCCTCTATGGCTTAATAGTTGACCTAGTATATGTCTACCTAGAGGGTAGGTCCATCAGGTCATTGAATGACTTAGTATATGGCTACCTAGAGGGTAGGACCATCAAGTCATATTGAGTTAGATATTGGGCTACCTTTGGGAAGTGCCATGCGACTCTATTACCCTAAGTATTGGCTACCTATAAGGTAGGACCATGGGGTTAAAGATCTACCTTTATAGAGGTATCATATAAGTCCACTGTAGGGACAACACAGAGGTGTGGATAGGTATGCATTGAGTAGTATGGCTTAAAACATAATCTTGGTTGTTAAATGATTAATTGCATGATTACATTGTTAAGAATAATTGCATGATTATTGTTTCCCCCACATACCAGCTTCGGCTGACCGACATTTTGTTTGTCGGTGTTTTAGGTACAAGTCAAAAGAACAAACAATAAATCGTCATATTGGGAAATACATAAAGTAAAATACAAGGAGGATTAGTTAGAGTAGAATCCTTAAGTGGATAGAAGTTTAGAGATCCATGTTTTCAGAGAAAAAAAAGGTATGGAAAAGTTTATTTTCTTACAACTTTTCTGTTTAGTCTGTTAAATTTAATAATTATTCTTGGTTAATTGCCGAACCTTTGATCCGGAAATTATGGGTGCGGCTTTGACCTCTCGGTCTCCCTTAATTGGGGGTTACCGGAAGGTGGGGTCGTAACACATGCACTTGTGTATTACAACCCTACACAATGTAAACATGTTGAACATGCACCATTCATAATGTTTCATCATTTGTGACCCATATGTTATTACCCCTCACAAATCATTAACCAAATATCATTAAGGGAGGTTAAATCTTAGATTTGATGAATGCATTTTCATCATGGTTTCAATTGCCATGTTCGGACCAGATTTTCTTAGTATATTCGCTTTAATTTCCTATATCTTCTAATATACGAATTTACTCAGTTTAATCGGATTATCCATGATTATTGATTTGATTTGTGTTTCCATGTAGGATTAAGCAGGGCTCAAGATTCCAAATCTAACAACGGCCCATCCACTAATTGCAGACTTCTCTTTGTTCAAGTTACAGTAACCGCAGGCTCTACCCTAAACCGGTCAACAATGGTCAACCCACCCCCCTATGCTAGCATGCACCATGACCAACATCAATGGCATCGAATCTGCCTCCTCTTCTCAATTGTGGGCACAGTCCTTCATCACCTTCAATCACGGGTGCTATCACAACAAGACCGTGACCCCCTTTCCCTCACACCACGACTGCGACACCTCCCAACCGTGACTTGCCTTCTCGGTCATGACTTCTTCCATCAGCCCGCGGTCTCTGCCTCCCCAACACACCACAATCACGATGCCTCCAACTCTCACCTGCTCCCTTCCGACCCCACATCTGCCGCGACCCGCGGTCTATCTAAACCTTAACTGCGGTCATCCCCTCCTCCATCATGTAGTACAACATCCCCACTTGTGCCTCCTCGATAGGTTCTCAACCACGGGCTCCACTCCTTCACCTCTACTCGCAACTCAGCTCCATCATCCCCAACATTCGTGGCACTCACCTGCACTGTGACCTCAACTATGGCCACGACCTCAAACATCCACAACACCTCAGCACCACAGGCAGTCGACAATGCATCAAGACCTTCACCCCCACAACATAAAACCCACGATCAACTCCAACATCTACCATGACACTGAGGAGCACTCCCTACTAGTCACAACGTCGACATCAGATCGTGATCCACCACCCGGGGGCACGACACCATATCTACCAATGACAATCGTGAACCACGGAGATCGAGCAACCAACCGTAGTTTGCATCCACATCCTTGGCCATCCCTCAACATCACCACGGTTAGTGCAACCAATACTTCAACCCGCGGTTAGCGCCATTCACAAGACCTCGACCGAGGTTCAACAACACCCAACAGTGACCCAGTGCCTATAAATAGCCACCTACCCCTACCATTCAAAGCATCCTCTCTAGATGCCGTTAGGCTACCACACTGTGCCCAACCTAAGGAGTGTGTTCTCCATAGCTTAGAGCCAACCTCTGTGGTGTTCTTGTGCCTCCGTTCATCAAGATCTGAAGTGGATACCCAGATTTGTAGCCATCTTTCTACATCTCCAATGCCTTGCATATGCCATCACGTCTATGATATGCTCCTCCTACTGTGAGCAAGGAGCATGAGAAGAGAAGGAAGATGGAGAGAGAAGATCTGCCCCGTCTTTTGTGGTGTTCTTCCCTCCTCATTCCAGATCTGCTCCGCCGACATGCAGAAGACCATCTCTCCACCGAGATGCGATCATCTTCTCTACCATGGCCATGGCATAATCTTCCCTCTCTCTTGTTTTTCTTATTTTTCTCACCATGAGCGAGTAGTTTCTTTTCTTTAGGGTGCGGGGAGTAGCCCCACTGCCCATGCTTACATGTCCATTTATTAAATATTCCATGGCTTGTATATAACTCTCCATTTTGTTGTTAATCATTTAATGCATACTTAGTGGATTGATCACCTACCTTGCATGATCTTTTATTTCTTATGTTGCGAGAACTCTAATACGTAGGTTTTGAATATCGATTAACGCAGTTGACTCCCTGACGAGAACTTCTAAAGGGATTCCCTAAAGTCGTAAGTGTGTGATCCGTGAGGGGATGAGACATCTAGCCCACGGTGACGCTTCTGTGTTCCTGACGCCCATATGGGGGGCCCAAAACTTTGGTTGGATATCTGTATCTTTGGAGTCGTAAGTGTGTGATTTGTAGGGTACAAGACATCTAACCTATAGTGATGCTTCAGCATGCCTGCCATTCTAACGAGGGGTTTGCAACTCCACTTGGATGGTTATATCTAGCCTGGATGTGTGTGTTTAGATATGTTTGCATGTGTAGTGGTGGTGAAACCCATGTCCATCCAAGCGATTCCCATCATTAATCTTTAATCGACTTTTAATTCTGCTCTTTACTTCCCTACAAGTAGTTTAATCTAAATCAATCAACTCCTACGTTAAATATTAGTCTTACTTGGACTGGATCCGACAAGAAAGGTCTTAAAAATGTTGTCCTTTGGGATTCAATCCTTAACTATAATGTGATAAGATCTATCCACTTGCGGGTTGTATTATTGCACAAGGTTTTGGTAAAAACTCAGGGATTTTAGCCCTGGGTTAGTTTGTTAGTGCAGTAAGAACCACGTCAAATTCTGGCATCATTTCTAGGGACAACGAAATCATCTAGTTAAATCTAGTTCTATTAAGACTAATCTAGGATTTTACTTTTACTTTTGATACTATTGATCATACACTTAAATCGGGTTCTACTCCATCCATCTTACTCCCGAAAGATCTTTCCATTCTGGGGACCCTCAAACACTAGTGCATGCACCACTCGAATAGTTCTGTCCTTGCTGCTAGCTTTGACCCTGAGATAGAACAAACCTTTCATCGTCAGAGTAGAGAGAACCAAGCTAGGATGGCTCAAGAGGAGGAAATTGCCCGAATGGTAGCTCAAGTCCTTAATGCGCAAAGAGATAGACTTATGCAAGAAGCTTGAGCTGCAGTTCAAGAAGCAATCCAAGCAGCTCAAGTAGTAGAATTATAGAAGGACCTTAGAGAGTTCTGATAAATGTGTTTTCATCATTTTTATTTACATCTTTTAGATATCTTTTTACGATTGTTTTGTTGTTTATTTTCTTAGTTTTATAATTAACTATATTATATTATATTATTTTTTCTTTAAGTAGAATTTTAATTATATTTTCTTAGATTTTTGTAGGAAATGGGATAAATATTCTTGGAGTATAATTTCACAATTTGCAGCAGTCCTGTAGGGATATAGTGATGTTATTAAGGAAATGAGATAAATATTCTTGGAGTATAATTGCACAATTTGTAGCAGTCCAGTAATTATTGTATACCCGTCACCAAAAGTGGCATAACTCTTGCATCCAAAGTCCAAATTGAGTGTACAAGTATTCATTGGAAAGGAAATTTTATTTTATAAAAGAATATCCTATTATTTGGACCGATTTTATTCTCTTTATGGGAGAGAAATACGTTCGAAATCGCTGCTGCGGGAATTTCATTAAAGAGAGTTACATGGTCAAGACAATTAAGATCTATTGACCAGATCTAGAAAATTCAAAAGGATTTCTCCCTCTCTTTTCCCCCCCTCTTTTTTTGAGTAGCCTACCCCCTCCTCCAATAAAAGGAGGGACACTTCCTCCTCCCAAGATCATCTTTTGTATCATCTTTGTACGACATTTCTGAGCAATCTTCTTGTGTTCTTATGTTATTATTATTTCCATCAATAAAGAATAATTTTCTTAAGCTAAGTGTTTACTTCAATTGTGGTTCTTTTACTTTGATCATTTAGATCTAGTTTCTTCTTCCTATTATTCTTCTGTGGACTAGAGCAAGGGATTAAGCGTCGGCAATTTCATTGACTCTAGCCGAAGGAACTATCCTTTAGTAAGACTAGACTATGGCTAGAACTCTTCTTCCCTCCGTCTCCCTTTTCTCCACAAGCATGAGTGAGTAGTTTTCTATCGAGGCAAGGGAATAATCCCTTAGCCATGGCTTTATCGACTTTTCCTTAAAAATGATTCTATATGGCTTTTGGGTTTGATAACTAATTGATCTATCAAAGTAATTAATTGATTTGATCAAAAGTTAATCTGGATGGATATGACTGTGGAAGTTAGGATTTAGAATAACAAACCCAATCGCATAGGAGTTTTGAAATGACCGTGGATCTTCTTATTTTAGGATGATGAACTAAGAAGCATGAGCACCAGGACCAATGAGCTCATGTGGAGTCCATCTTTAGTGGATTTTTATTAATTCACTTGCCTTCATTGAATCCGTCGTTTTTAAGGATTAGTTTATTTTTTCCTAGGCTAAGGTGGTGAAAACCCCTAAAGCCTCGATTCTCATCTTTTGATTTAATCACCGCTTTCTTTTACTTTCTTTAATCTATAGTCTTTTCATTCATAATAGTTTTTATTGTTCTAACAACAATCTTAATTTTCCTTATGACAGGGCAAGTTTACATTCTTGTTAAGTGCATTTTAATTATTGCATTTCTTTTCTTAGTGTTAATCACAAACCCCCAACCCGACTTTTACTTTCCGTTCTAAATATGAAAAATACCAAACAAAATAACAAGTTCTTTAAACAATTGGGATTAGAGATAACAATCTTAATAAGTTGTCCTAGTGGGATCGACCCTTTCTATACTAGCCTTAATTGGAAGTAGAAAAAGGATTAAACTCTAGGATAATTATCTTAGTAATTGTAAGTGCTAAATGATGCATTAACAATTTGGCGCCGTTGCCGGGGACAACGGATTGTTTTCTCGAACCCCCAAAAATCTTTTGAAAAACCTTTTATTTTTATTTTTTTAGGCCTTCTGAGTAACATTCCGGAAGTGCTACTCCTCCTTCTACCGAGTTTCCATTCCGGCAGTCTTTTTTTTTTATACAAATACACTAGTTTGTAAAAAATTGTTAGTTTTGTAATTTTTAACCATGTGTCATAATCCCTTAGATTTTCCTTTTAATTTATAGTCTTGTACAAATCTTTAGTTCTTTTTTGAATTGTAAAAAAAAACCTTTTCAAATGGAGTGGGCATTGCAATATCCCCCACAATGTTATTATTGTGGTCATTGCCACCATGCATCTCTTGCCTGTCCAACTTTATCCCATAGCACCCCTCTCTATGAGCCCTTTCATCCTGGTGGGTACAATGTAAATCCTTATTTTTTTGAGAACCAATATGGGGAACCTTGCTATCCATATTCTGAGAGAGGGTACGACCAACACAACTTTGGGGGAAATGGACCTATATATGATACCCAATATAATCCTCAACAAGAAGAGAAACTTAAGTCCCTAGAGAAGATGGCATCAAAACTCATAACTAGCCAAACCTTATTGACAACCTTGCTGAAAGCCCAATCCCAAAACCCAAATGTTCCAAATATGTTCCCCCATGACTCGATGACACCTTGTAATATTGTATCTTCCCACCACGATGAGAGCAATGGAAATTACAATCCACCATCTTCTGAAGATTATTATGAGGAGCAACACCACGACCAACATACTGGGTACCATGACCATGATCCTTATGGGGGGAATGGTGAGGATGGTAAATTTTTTGGGTTGTATGAATCTAATAATGAAAATCAACTAAAAGAGAAACTTGGGGCTTTTAGAAAAAATGGTAGTAGACGGACAGAAGAAAACTAGAAACCAGCCAAGCCCTTTTAGCTACCTTACTAGAGGCCCAAGCACAAAAATCTGTGGAGGACTTAGAGCAACCTAAGATGGTTCTTCCCTAAGATGATGATGATGATCTAATTTTTATGTCGTATACGTCGGATTCTAAAGAAACAATACATACAATGGGTCGTATTTCTTGTGCGATGAGGACGTTGGCATTCCTACCCTCCCCTTGGAGACTTTATTACTTGAGTATGAAAAGTCAATCTCAGAGAGTCGTCCTAAAGACCCAACAAACTTTCCCATAATTTGCAAAAGTCCAATTGTTATCGACGACCAATCCCCTCTAGTAGGATCTATTCTGGATAATGAGTAGCTAACCTCCATTGATGAAACGATTCCTCCCATTCTGCCACAACCAATTCCCATTCTACATAAGGATGATATATAAGGGGAGAACTCCTTAGAAGAAATCCATATACCCCCTTCTGCTGGCTACAAGGAATATATCCCCATTTTTATCCTTCAAGAACCCTTGGAAAATCCTTACATAGAGGAACTACAGTTACCTACAATATCAACCATGAAATCCATCTATACCAAGGTTGATTGCATGAATTTTGAGGAGAGCCAAAATATGTATGATGTTGATTTAAATTCGTGTGTCCCTTTCATATTACCACCAATTTTACTATATGTAGATCAATATGACAGAGGGAAACCAAAGCCTGATCCCCCACCCGATGTTGTAGAGTCGGCACCATATGTTCCACACACTGAACACCCCCCAATCCCCCTCAAGCCACTCACATTTATGACATTTCCTTTACTACTAAAGGAAGATGTGTGGATCCTTTTAGAAGGAGTGTGAGGCAAAAGACATTATGAAATCCTCTTTCATCCTCTACGACCACCCATCAATTGGGTGTCCCATGAAGCTCCTTTGTTCAAAGATACAACCATCATCAACATCTCCTTAAGGTGGACATTTTTTGAGCTACCATGACCTCCAGGCGATCCCAGTGATTTTCTTCCCTCCATCCTGGATTTGCATTTTGCTCAGGACAAGAAAAATTTAAAGTCTGGGGTGGAGGTGGGTGGTACGTACTCCTTCCACCTACACTATCGTATTTTTCTAAAATTTTTCATTATGTTATATAATTTAGTTTTAATTTCCTTAAAAAAATCACAAATTTTCAAATTTTTTAGTTTGTCCCTTATCTAGTCGGCCATGTTTAATTTCTTTTGTTGCAAAATGGCCTTTATCTAGTCGGCCATTGAGTAGACATATATCATTGTACCCCCAAATTGAATTTCGTAATTTTTTTGCAAAATCTATTACAAATTGCCATGACTGAAACCACCATGTCACCTAGGATCCCTAATAAAATCACTCCTCAGAATAGTTGGCAAGTCATAAGGAATCGATCAGAACCAAGCATAATTTTCGCTATATTTAAGTAATGGATTATCTTGTTATAAAATTTGTATGATATGATTTATAGGAATACTCTAACTAGAGAAATGACACTCTCTGATGAAAATATATGAAATTTTTTTTTTGAAAGTTATAAACACAAGAACATCTCTTCCTTCCCTCTATTTTTCTTCTAAAAAAGAGAAGCAAAGAATCACCACCAGACAAAAATCAAGTCCAGGGTGGCATGCTTCCCAAAATGAAAACTCCATACCCCACAAAGGGGCGTACCATCAAAAGATGCCAAAAGCGCACATAAAAAAAAATTATGACCAATGTAGCCACAACTCCATAAATTCATATCCCGAGTCAAATAGAGGAGGGATCAATATATTTTCGTGACTTCTTTCTTTGTTTTCACACCCCCAAATTCATCCTATTCTTGTGAAATAACTAAAAAAAAGTAATAAAAATTTGAGAGTGTCAAAGTGAAAGTAATATGATGCCTATCTTTCTACAAATTCTTATTTTAGAAGCTATATTTGACAATTGTTTTGATAGGGAATATAGAAATTTATGCTATGTGGTTCTAAGAGATTGGGTGACTTGGCCAAAATTTGGTGGTGAGGGATATAGTGATGTTATTAAGGTGAGGATGGCATTATGGAAGTATAAATTGGAATTTATTTGTAATCTAATTTTCTTGAGGACAAGCAAAGATTCAAGTCCGGGGTATTTTGATAAATGTGTTTTCATCAATTTTATTTACATCTTTTAGATATCTTTTTAGGATTGTTTTGTTGTTTATTTTCTTATTTTTATAATTAATTATATTATATTATATTTTTTCTCTTTAAGTAGAATTTTAATTATATTTTCTTGGATTTTTATAGGAAATGAGATAAATATTCTTGGAGTATAATTGCACAATTTGCAGCAGTCCTGTAGGGATATAGTGATGTTATTAAGGAAATGGGATAAATATTCTTAGAGTATAATTGCACAATTTGCAACAGTCCTATAATTATTGTATACCCGTCACCAAAAGTGGCATAACACTTGCATCCAAAGTCCAAATTGAGTGTACAAGTATTCATTGGAAGGGAAATTTTATTTCTTAAAAGTGTATCCTATTATTTGGACCGATTTTATTCATTTTATGGGAGCAAAATACGTTCGAAATTGCTTCTGTGGGAATCTGCATTGAAGAGAGTTACATGGTCAAGACAATTAAAGACTATCAAATTTCTATTGACCAGATCTAGAAAATTCAAAAGGATTTCTCCCTCTCTTTTCCCGCCTCTTTTTTTTGAGTAGCCTACCCCCTCCTCCTATAAAAGGAGGGGCACTTCCTCCTCCCAAGATCATCTTTTGTATCATCTTTGTATGATTTCTAAGCAATCTTCTTATGTTCTTATGTTATTGTTCTTTCCATCAATAAAGAATAGTTTTTGCAAGCTAAGTGTTTCTTTCAATTGTTGTTCTTTTACTTTGATCGTTTAGATCTAGTTTTCTTATTCCTATTATTGTTTCGTGGACTGGAGCAAGGGATTAAGCGTCAGCCATTTCATTGACTCTAGCCGAAGGAACTATCCTTTAGCAAGACTAGACTATGGCTAGAACTCTTCTTCCCTCCATCTCCCTTTTCTCCACAAGCATGAGTGAGTAGTTCTCTATCGAGGCAAGGGAATAATCCCTTAGCCATGGCTTTATCGACTTTTCCTTCAAAATGATTCTAGATGGCTTTTGGGTTTGATAACTAATTGATCTATCCAAGTAATTAATTGATTTGATCAAAAGTTAATCTAGATGGATATGATCGTGGAAGTTCAGATTTAGAATGACAAACCCAATCGCATAGGAGTTTTGAAATGATCGTGGATCTTCTTCTTTTAGGATGATGAACTAAGAAGAATGAGCACCAGGACCAATGGGCTCATGCGGAGTCCATCTTTAGTGGAGTTTTATTAATTCACTTACCTTCATCGAATCCGTCGTTTTTAAGGATTAGTTTGTTTTTGCCTAGGCTAAGGTGGTGAAAACCCCTAAAGCCTTGATTCTCATCTTTTGATTTAATCACCGCTTGCTTTTGCTTTCTTTAATCTATAGTCTTTTCATTCATAATAGTTTTTCTTGTGCTAACAACAATCTTAATTTTCCTTGTGACATGACAAGTTTACATTCTTGTTAAGTGCATTTTCATTCTTTCATTTCTTTTCTTAGTGTTAATCACAAACCCCCAACCCGACTTTTACTTTCCTTTCTAAATTTGAAAAATACCAAAAATTAATAACAAGTTCTTCAAACAATTGGGATTAGAGATAACAATCTTAATAAGTTGTCCTGTGGGATCGACCCTTTCTATACTAGCCTTAATCGGAAGTAGAAAAAGGATTAAGCTCTAGGATAATTATCTTAGTAATTGTAAGTGCTAAACGATGCATTAACAAGTTCTGCATCCCTAAGGCTGCTGATGTTCATCACCCATTACAACCTCCTCCCATCAATGCCCCAAATTTTGAGATCAGGGCACATTGGGTCACACTGCTTCAGAATAGCCCTTTCTACGTTAAGCAAGGAGAAGATAGTCAAGAACATCTTCTAAGGTTTATAGATGTATGTGCTATGACAAATCAGAATGGAGTCACAAATGATTCCATCAGACTCCATCTCTTCAAATATTCTATTTCTGATAGAGCCATGAGTTGGTATAACTCCTTGCAATGCAAACACATAACTACTTGGGAACAACTTCAAAATGTTTTTCTAGAAAAATTCTATCCTCCTTCCCTCACCTATGAAATTAGGGGCCGCATAACACAATTTGTTTAGGTCCCTGGTAAAATCCTTACAGAAGCATGGGAAAGATACAAGGAGCTTCTACGCAAGTGTCCACGCCATGGCATTCCTAAGAATCATCTCATTGGAATCTTTTATAGGGGTGTGGATGATGATATCAAGAAGTTTTTAGACTCCTCATCTAGAGGAAACTTCATGCGTCAAAGTTATGATAGTGCATGGAAGGTTGTCACCTTTGGAGTTGAAAATCAAGCCAACTAGGGTATACCTATAGGCAAAGGAGAGTTGAAGGTAGCTATGGTAGAAGCTACCCCTGAGTACAAGTCTATCGCCGAATCCCTAAAGCTACTAGTGTAATGATCAAGGTTATGAGGTAACCCTATTTGTTTTGTGTAATTAAGTTTATTAGAACTTTAATATAATCCTCTAAGGTGTTTTTTTATCATGTGACACACTCATGTTTCAAGTTTGGTCCTAATTGAATGTTGTTTGAGCAATGTTCCTTTGTTTTGGACCAAAGTGCAATTTACCCAAGATAACATGTTATATTGCAATATGTCACATGTTGAACGTTCCTTAAGTGTTTTAGAATCATAATAGAGAGAGAATGATGCTAAGTGGTGGCTTTTGGAAAGCCTAAATGCCAAGTTTGAACTTGTTTGAATAATGTTAGTACCTTGTGCACCAATTTTGGTACAATTTGTAATTTACCTAAAATGTAGGGTTGATATGCAAATTTCCACCTCTAGAGTGTTACTACTTCCTCTATGTATCATTTAGAGGAGATAGAATGGACTAGACACCATGTTTGAATCATTTAAGAGTGGTAGTATTCTTGGTGATGAAAAGACCAAGAAACGAGTTGAATGGAAACCCTAATTTGAGCTTGTATTAGGTGTATCAGGTGGTAGTGTTAAATGAGATTCCCTATCGAATAAGGAGACAAAGAGGAGACCCCCATATCGTGTTAACTCTTTGAATTTTCAAAAATGAGCTAAGATCCTCAATAAAGAAATGGATATCGGTTTGCAACTTTCCTTGGGAAAGGTTGCATTGAATTATGAATATAATAATGTGAGTGGAAGTGGCTTGTCCTAGAAAATAACCAAAGGGGGCCGACCCTTATCCCTTGCATTATCCTCAAGTTTTTATTTTTTGTGGAAAGACAAAGATTTAGTGCATGTAAGTACATGTGTCAATCCATGCATGGACATGTGGGACCTACTAGTAGTAAGGTGATGACACCTCATATACACTCTCTCCCATGAACCTCAAGTATATATACCCTTCCTTTCACCTCTTAGTGAACTTTTTCGAATCCTACCACCACCTTGCTCTTAGATATCATGCATCGAGCCTTGGTATCATGCATAGGTGATGTGTTATCGTGCATAAGGCTTGGGTATCGGCCATAGCAAGTGGTATCAGCCATAGCATGTTGATATTGGCCATAACATGTTGATATCTACCAAGTGAAGTGATATTGGCCAAAGTGAAAGGGATATCAGCCACTAGTGAGAGCATATCATGCATAATTTGTAAGGTATTGTGCAAGGTGCTAAGGAGCAAGAAGGAGCTCAAATCCTAACCCTAAGGTAAGTCCATGATCATCTTCAACATTGGATTGAAGCATGGATCTAAAGTTATGATCTTTCTTTCTTTTCTTCTTCACCAAGTTCTTAACTATGGTGATTTCTTGTATTTGAAGGAGTTGTGAACGAGCCTTGGAATTTGTATAAGTCATCTTCAACCTTATTAAAATGGAGCTTTGGAGCTTGTATCTTTGATGTTTTTCTTAAGGTGGGTTATATAACTTGAACCCAAACATGTTATTGTTCACCATCATTCTTGCTATACATGATGATCTACTTTCAATTCCAAAATTGTCTTGAATACTTGATATATTTATGAGTTCTAGTAGTTTCTTAGACCTGATATCCTTGTACTAGAACAAGTAGAATGAAGGACTAGAGCTTTAAGATGATGGTATCACCTTATAAAGTGATATTGGGTTCAAGCACACAAGCAAGCACCTCTAACCCGATATGGTGATACACATACACCACTAAAATGATATCGATATGAGTTTATACTTTCTTTCATGATATGGTGATGTAGAATATACCTCGTACACGATATGAGGTCAAGCATACAACTCAAAAATGATATTGGGTTAAGCACACACCTCTTTGCCCGATATGGTGTGAAGCGCACATACACCTCTTTGCCCGATATGGTGCAAAGTACCCACACACACACACATGTTTGCCCGATATGGTGTGAAGAACGCACACACCTCTTTGCCCGATATGGTGTGAAGCACACACAAACCTCTTTGCCTGATATGGTGTGAAGCACACTCACACCTCTTTGCCTGATATGGTTTGAAGCACACATACACCTCTAAAGTTATATGGTTAGCACACATACACCTCTAAAGTGATATGTAAGCAAGCATACACCTCTTTCCCGATATGGTAAGCACACATACACCTTAAGGTCGATATGGTAAGCACACATACACCTGAAGGTCGATATGGTAAGCACACATACACCTCTAAACTGATATTGGGTTAAGCATACACCTCTTGGATGATATGGTGTTGAGCACATATCTCTAAAATGATATGGTGGGTAACCCAATACACTAGATGACAAGCGTGGCAAGGTGGTTAATACCCTAGAACATGTGATGGCCAATACGCTAAAGTATGGTGTGGCCAATATATTCAAGTGAGGTGAGGATGTTACACCCATGAAGGGTGAAGTTGATACACCATATGAATGGTAAGGTTGATACCTTGATGGGTAAGGGTATGAGGGATATAATGATGCCTAGTCCAATATACACCTAACCCAATACATGTGTTCAACTTGACATACATAATTTAATTCTATACACCTTGTAAAGGTGAGGGAAAGACACTCTTAGGAGTGATGACTGTAACACCAAGTAATGGTATGGATAATGCCTTGATAGATGAAACACCTAAAGTGATTGATAATGGTCAATCCTATATCAACAATGTCTTAACCTAAGATGAGTTCATATCACTTGATGATAGTTGAGTAATTCAAGTGTGTGACTTATGGCCAATACACTACATGATAAATGTGATGTGTTAGTGCATAAAGTATTAGGATGGGATATACCCTAATACAAGATAAGTTGATGAACTTAAGCAAGTTAAAATTGATTAGGGAAGTGATACACCAAGGCATGATAAATATCACATCCACCACCTCAAGGTTGATACACCTTGATGCACCTCAAATCCAATATATTGGATGAGTAACACATGAAGTGTGTCATGTCAATTGTTACATTAAGATATAATGAGTTTAATGCACTTTGATAAGTGTAGGCTGCCATACCTTGAGAAAGGGTTAAGTCAAGTTAATAAAGTATGATGTAATCAATATCCTAGTGAGGATGATTGAGAAACTATACTTTGTGTTGATAATCATTTAATGATAAACGATGAGAATAAATAAGTATGATTGAATACTTATGATATCAATGTATGCTCCTAGATGTGTGGAACAATGAATTAAGGTTTGATCCTTGATAATATGATCTTGAAACCCTAAATGGTTAATAATGGTAAAACCTAACCCTAATTAAGGGTGATGGTATGATTTTGAAACCCTATTCAATAAGAAAGGTAAACCCTAAACCTAATGATGGAATAGTGGTATTACCGTAGTATTGCATGGTGTTGATATGTATTTGATATGGCTACTATCATGAAATACTAACCATGCAGGTAGCATGAGATGATGAGCATAGCCAGGTATGATATATGATGTTTTATATGATAAAGATTTAAATGGGCCTTGTGAGCCGTGTGAATATTTGTTGCCTAGTGAGAGGTGACAAGATTTTTAATGGGCCTTGTAAGCCATGTGATTATTTATTGCCTAGTGAGAGGTGACAAGATGCTTAATGGGCCTTGTGAGCCATGTGAATATTTGTTGCCTAGTAAGAGGTGACAAGATGCTTAATGGGCCTTGTGAGCCATGTGATTATTTGTTGCCTAGTAAGAGGTGACAAGATGTTTAATGAGCCTTGTAAGCCATGTGAGATGCTTGTGCAACAAGTATCATGTATACCTTGGTCTGAGGACATAGAGGTATTAGTTACCTGATAAGTGGTAACAATGATCAGTGATGAACTAAGGGTTTGAATACCCATATTTAGTAATCATGATGATGATAATGTTGAGGGATGAGAATTCCCAGTAATGAGATAAGGGATTGAAATCCTAAATGTTATATGTGTTCCAAAGTTTTTAAAAGTACTTGATAGACGTATTACACTTTTCTTTGTAGCATATGTTATAATAATTTATGTTTGAAACTTGGTCGATGCTAAAAGATTTTGTAATGCACTTAATTAATCAAGTGGAATCTCATCATGTAGCGCCATGACCATAGATTCGTCAGCATCAGTAGCTACTGAATTGTGATACAGGTTTTCCCACGGGATCTCCTGGAATGCATATTTTTGAATATTTGGGGGCAATGGGCGCCAATTTCCAGACGTCCTAATGAGGGATTGATGTGAGATCTCCTTCATTATAAATGTCGGGATGGATGTATCATGAATCTCTCGATGATGATGATGAATGCTGGGATTGATGTGTAGATAACTAAAATCTCTCAATCTTGAAGAGAGTACATGCTACGGCTGTATCTCTATAGCGAAGCTTCTAGTATACCCTGGAAAGCTATTTAGTAGTTGACACGAGATGTCCTGCTTGTGGTCTCGCACTGACCGAGACAAGTGAGGTCACGACAGCTGACTCTTCCATTGACCTTGTATGATACTGATTTTGACTTTGCAGTGGTCGGTTGGAGTATGAGAGGTATACCTCATCTCCTCAGGGCATAAGTGTGATTGTAAAATGTAATAATCTATGTAGCATATTTGCTTAAGGATGGAATACGGAAATAATTTGTTGATGTTACATTTATTTTATACATCTTAAGTGGATAGATGTTATACATGTTCTTCATATTCCTTATAAAATGAATAAATGATTTATTGTTTTATCATATATAGATGCAATGCTTCAGAAAATGATATTGCTCTACTCTACTTAAATAGTGATTAAATCCTATTATTAATGTAAAAGAATCCTCTGCCCAATTTTATATTGTTTAAATGTGATAATAATATTGTTGGTGGATAGTTATATCTCTCTCTGGGACATGGGTCTCACCCCGTTGGTCACCAACATTTTTAGGTGGACACGGACGAAGAAGTAGAGACCATACTGCAGATGTGCATCAACAACAGTAGGGACAATAGTAATAGCTCAGGTTGAGTATACTGTCTGTCATGTCTTGTAGAAAGAAGTCCTATGTGTCTTCTCTGTACTCTCAAGTCCTTGGATTTAGTACGTGTTTGTTTTATGAACAATCTGAGGTTTTGGCTAGTATGCCTCCAGGTTTTATGTTGCTTCATTATATGTTTTGACAAAGCAACTATTATATGTTATCTTTGAGAAGAGATGGTACAATGTATGTACAATGTGAACAATGATGTATATAAGGTTTTGGTTCTTCCTTAAAGTGTTTTCCTAGAAATGAATCTCTTTGTAAAATGGTTTTAATTTTTAGTGATTTTTGTTAATCCGCTGCATATGACCATTCTGCATAATTAGTAACGAGTTAGTTGTCGGTTTGGTGGTGGTCATTAAAAGTTTTGGTATCAGAGCCTAAGGTTTGCTAAGTCTATAGAGACATAGGACTAAGGTGTTGAGTCTGTTCTAGTGTCCTCCAGTACACCCTATAGTGACTTCTGTTTATACAAAAGAAAGGGTGAAGTTTAAAAATGACTGGAGAACACGAGGAACACGTTGCTGAGAGCAATGTTGTTTCACCAAGAGACGGTGCAAGGGATCAAGCAAGAGAAGAATGAGTTCCTGAGAATTCCCATCTTGACCCAATCAGGATGGAGAATCCTATTTTTTATGCTCTTGGTGGGTAGGTTAGGACAACAATGATGCATATAGTAGACTGGATACTAGAATTACAACCAAGGTTACCAGTCCTTAATATAGAAGCTTTGGGCTCTGAAAAGGTTCTTGAATGACATAGTCATGTTGGAATAGTGGAAAATGGGGAAAAGATTAACATATGTCAAGAAAATAGACTCTGCCATAAGTATAGATAGATGGTACATCTGTGATGGTAGTGCCCAAGAAGGGGAAATAAGCTAAGAATTAAGGAAATTTCTCTACAATTCTAGAAACATTTGCCTAGTTGTTCTAAAAGACAAAGTTTTTGGTGCCACAAATGCAATAAATGCCTAGTGCACCAGGGCAGTAGTCACTAAGTAAAGGCAAAAGTCCTAACTTTCCACCTGTAAGAACTCTTGACTTAGCTTCTACATCGGTAATAAGACCGATAAGACCGTGGTACGAGGACAAGACATGTTATAGACATGGATATGTTGAGCATTTTAAACTCTTTTGTTTAAAAAGAAGAGAGGAAATGACCCAACAACTGAGGCAGACTCGACATGGCTTATGAAAGTTACAACCCAATATTGTAAAGAGGCAAAAGTAACAACATGAAACAACTAGAGTCTATGTGTTGAGTCAACCTGAAGCGGTAGATGACCGCGAGGGGTAACAGTTAGATAGAGCTTTTTCATTTTGATATGCCTTCTCTAGATTTTATCTGATAATAATAAGAAGGATTGATGTTGTTGACTTTCCTTTGGTTTCCCTATGGGAACATGGGGAAGAAATGATGAGGCACTACTACAGAAATGCCTTATAAAGTCACTTTTCAAGGTGTCAATTGTATACATAAACGGACACCTAAACTCTACAGTGTCGGTTTATAACATAAACCGACATACAATCTGTGAAGTTCGACCAGACACGGGTACCACTTTTATTAAGTGTTGGTTAATTAATAAAAAACCGACACCTAAAATCAACCGCCAAAACCAAAATTCCAGTGAAAAAATTACCTCCAAAATTTGACATATGGCGTCGGTTCATAAATGAGTAACCGACGACTAAAGATTATTCACGGGACAGGAATAATTGTCGGTTGTCTTTTAGTTAAAAACCGACGACTATAATCTAGTATAGGCGTCGGTTGTTGGAAAAGAACCGACATTGTTGGTTTAGTTGTCGGTTATTTTGAATAACCGATGCTTATTGTCAACTTAATATCTCACCAGCACGATGAATATGCATTCATCAAAACACCCCAAACTTAAATGTTGCTCATCCTCAAGAAACACAAAATTGGAAACAATCGCCAAATGAATACTTTCAAATCATGTGATTGCCTTTTCTTCACATCATGATTGTTTCCTTTCTGCTCAGTATAACTAAGCATCTCAACTTCCTAAGATCACCAAACACATCTTACCATATCTTCGTTCCTGAGTTCATTTCCCAACATCCCTTCCTCCTCACTGTTTCCAACAACAACCATTTCTAAGAGTTTCATAAGAGTCCATAGACACCCACAAAACAACAAGTATGCACCTGATTTGACACTCATGTTTCAGGATAGTGGAGGCATTCATTGTGCCTTTAGGTGGAAAAAGGAGTGAAGGGTGGTATGGAAGGAAATTGAATATTTCTCCTCTATTCGACACGAGATTTATTATATGGTTACAATTACATTGATTGCATTTTTTGTGTGAATCTCTCCTCTATTCGACTCGAGATCACATTTTTTGTGTGCACATTGGCATCTTTTCTTAGTGGTACACCCCTATTAAATAGCGACGGGTATGGAAGAAGAAGATATAGAGAGAGGAGGTGTGCCACCCCGAACTTAGGGTTTGGCACTATTTTGGCTTTTTTTATTTCTTTTTGATGGATGGAGGGGTAAGAAGATGATAGAAGAAGTGTAGAAGAGAGTTTAGATCAGTATGCAACTTGATTTACAATTTAGTGCAATGGGTCGTTCTCTTTATCATACTCTGCTCAAATAATGACTTGATGAGGATCTGGTGGAGATTCCATGCTATTGTTCCACTAGTCAGTTAGGAAGCACAACATGTTTGATCCCTATTAGTTCGATAAAAGCTTGCCATTTTTGTAGAAGGATCATGATGTTAGGATTCATAAGCTTCACAAGATGATTTCAATCAATAGGCTAGTTTTTAGAAAATGGCCATTTTGAGGATCTACTTCGAATAAGGAGGGTATAATGATTCAAAATGCATAGAGAGAGAAACTATCCAGCTAGGTAATGGATTTTATTGAAATAGAAAGCATCACAACTTCATCAAGTTTCTATACAATATCTTTGAAAACTTAAATTTTTTTTTTGAAAATTTTGATAAAAAAAGCAACGATGAAAACTTAAGTCTGAAATAGATGGTTGTGGGTGGAAGTAAAGTACGTACCACCCACCCTCCACCCCGAATTTAGAAATTTTCTCGTCCCGAGCAAACTCTAAATCCAAGATGGAGGGAAAATTCATGCCGGTTGGACCACTAGATGTGGTTACATTCCTATTAGCACAGATCCTCCATTTGAAAATCTTAAAAATGAAGACTAGTCAGAAATTAAGATAGCATCGTGCGATGCAATTTTTATTTAGTGCAAAATTTCCTAAAAGGTAAAAACAAAATTTTAAGGAAATTTTCTAATTTAAAAATAAAAGTAAAAACAAAATTTTTGATCGGGTTGCCTCCCGACAAGCACCTTTGTTTTACGTCGATGGCTCGACGTGAGTCTTTCAATTTTTTGGCGGATACATTGGATTGGTAAGATCCATCATTGCTTCAGTGCCTATGTGAGCTAAGGTGAAATATCTCTTTAAGCGTTGGCCATTAGCAAAAATTCTCCTGACTGTTCACTCCATAAACCGAAAGCACCATGTAGGTACATGCTCTTGACAATGTAAGGTCCAGACCAATGAGAACGGAGTTTCCCTGGGAATAACCTCAGTCTTGAGTTGAATAGTAGAACTTGGTCTCCCACTTGAATGTCCTTTCTTTTCAGATGACCATCGTGCCAAATCTTGGCGCGTTCTTTGTAGATTTGTGCATTCCCATAAGCTATCATCTAGAGTTCATCCAGCTCTTGAAGTTGTAGAATCCTAGCTTGACCAACTTTCTTCATGTCAAAATTTAGCTATTTGATTACCCACCATGCTTTGTGTTCCAGGTCTATAGAAAGGTGGCATGAATTTCCATAGATCAATCGAAATGGTGTAGTTCTAAGAGGAGTCTTAAAAGCAGTTCGGTAGGCCCACAAGACATCATTGATTTTCATTGACCAATCTTTTCAATTGTGGCCTACTTTCTTTTCCAAGATATCCTTGAGTTGACAATTAGAAACCTCTACATTCACACTTTTCTAGGGATGGCAGGGTGAGGCTACCTTGTGGGTTACACCATATTTCCTCAATAACACTTCAAAGCTTCTTTCCAGAAAATGAGAACCTCCGTCGGATATCACGGTTCGTGGGACTCCGAAATGGGGAAAAATAAAATCCTTGAACATTTTGATGACATGTTTAGAATCTCTAGTGACGGCCGGTATGGCCTCTACCCATTTTGAGACGTAATCAACCACAACTAGGATGTAGGAAAATCCATGTGAGGATGGGAATGGACCCATGTAGTCCACCCCCCAAACATCAAAAATCTCAAATTCTTGCCATATCTCAAGTGGCATCTCATCTCTTTTGGTAATGTTACCTGTTCTCTGACATTTTTCACATGATAGAACAAATTTGTAGGAATCTTTAGATATGGTTGGCCAAAAGAAACCACATTAGAAAACCTTCAAAACAATTTTCTTAGAACTCATATGGCCTCCAACTGGGCCTGAGTGACATTGCTCTAAAATGAGTTGGGCTTCTTCCTTAGCGATAAAATGTCTGTAGAAACCATCATCACAAAGCTTGATGAGGTACAGTTCATTCCAATGATACTTCTTCACATCATACATGAATTTCTTCACTGCATTGCTGGTGCATTCAGGGTGGATGACACCAGCGGTGAGGTAGTTCACATAGTCCGAGTACCAAGGGGTTGCTTCTGAGACTTTCATAAGTTGGTCGTCTGGAAGAGAATCATCAATTGGGATCTTCTCAGTTTCCAGAGTGTGGATACAACTGAGGTGGTCTGCCACAACATTCTCTATACCTTTCTTATCTCTTATCTCCAAATCAAATTCTTACAATAGGAGAATCCATCTGATCAACATGGACTTTGCATCTTTCTTTACTAGGAGGTAATGGATAGCGGCATGATCTATGTAGAAAATGAATTTAGAACCAACAAGGTAACATCTAAACTTGTCAAAGGCATACACGACTGTAAGGAGTTCCTTCTCAGTAGTTGCATAGTTCCTCTGAGCTTCGTCGAGGGTCTTCGATGCATAGTAGATCACATAATGTTTCTTCTCTATACATTGCCCTAAAATAGCACCCACATTGTAATCACTGGCATCACTCATAATTTCAAATGGGTGATCCCAATCTAGAGCTCTGATGATGGGTGTTATTGTAAGAGCATGCTTTAGGTTGTTGAAACTCTTGACACATTCTTCGTCAAAATGGAAATCAGCATCCTTTAGCAACAAATTCATCATTGGCTTGGTTATCTTGGAGAAATACTTTATAAACCGTCTATAAAAGCCTACATGACCAAGCAACGCACAAACCTCTCTTACATTTGTCGGGGTAGCGAGTTTGGAAATCACTTCGATTTTCACTCAGTCTACTTCGATACCTTGACTTCTGACTCTATGGCCAAGGACAATGCCTTCCTTTGCCATAAAGTGACACTTCTCCCAGTTTATACAAGATGTGCTTCTTCACACCGTTTAAGGTCAAGGGAGAGGTGCTTTAGGCATGAGTCATATGAATCTCCATATATGGAAAAATCATCCATAAAAACTTCCATGTTAGTTTTAGTGAGTCCAACAAATATAGCCGCCATGCAATGCTGGAAAGTTGTAGGCACATTGTAGAGGCCGAACGACATCCTTCTAAAGGCATATGTTCCAAACGGGCAAGTAAAAGTTGTTTTCTCTTGGTCATCTGGATGTATAGGTATTTGATAGAATCTAGAGTAACTATCGAGATAACATAAATATTCTTGGTGAGCCAACCGCTCTAAGACTTGGTCAAGAAAAGGCATAGGGGAATGATCTTTACGTGTTGCCTTGTTCAACTTCATGTAATCGATACACATCCTCCACTTTGTGACTATTCGAGTGGGGATGAGTTCATTCTCTTCATTTTGTATCACGGTAGTTCCACCCTTCTTTGGAACAACATGCACAGGAGTTACCCATGGCAAGTCAGATATTGGATAGATGATTCCAGTAGTGAGCAGTTTAATGACTTCACAACGTACTACTTCCTTCATGTTTGGATTCAACTTCCGTTGATGGTCAACAATCGGCTTGTGGTCTTCCACCATGGGTATTTTGTGCATGAAAAGCGCTTGACTGGCCCCAATGAGATCACTCATCTTGTAGATGATGGATTTTCTTTTTTCCTTTAATTTCCGTCAGGAGTTTATCTTCTTGTTTAGTTGTTAGATCGTAATTTATAATAACTGGGCAAACCTTGAGATCATCTAGAAAGATGTACTTCAGTCCCACAAGTAGGGGTTTCATTTCAGGGGCTTCTAGTTTCTCACACGGTTCTTCAGTAACATTCATAGCCTTGAGTTCCTCAAATTTGTCTTTAGGATCTTATTCAACAGTGTCGAGGCGGAGAACACAATTTTTCATTTGTTCAGCAATGGAGTCATCAGCAGATGGGTTTGTTAGTGCCACTTCTAACGAATCGTCTTGTTCATAATCCTCTTGCGTAAGTAGTGACATTTTCTCTATGCAATCAATCAAGTAGACTTCTTCTTGCATGCTTGGTCTTTGCATACTTTCAAAAACTTTGAACTTGAGAGTTTCTTTACCTAATATGAGAAGCAAGGTTCTTGCTTCAACATCAATAAGAGCTCTTGCAGTGGCAAGGAACGGATGACCAAAGATGAGAGGGTATTTGGCGTCTTCCTATATGTCCATGATGACAAAGTCACATGGAACATAGGAGTCTTTGCCTACCTTGACAGGGACATCTTTAATAATTCCCAAGGGGAGAGTCATAGTGTTATCTGCAAGTTGTATGGTTATGCCAGTTGGGAGAAGCTCAATAAATCCTAGACTTTTGAAAAGACTAAGTGACCTGATGGAGATGCTAGCACCAAGATCGGCCAATCCCTTCTTACAGGAGGAATCACCGATATGGCAAGAGATCCCAAAAGATCCTGGATCTTTCTGCTTCTTCGACATCTTACTCTAAATAATGTCTGAAGTGGTTGTTGCTAACTTGACTATTTTGTATTCTTCAGTTATATATTTTCTAGTGAGAAGTGACTTCAAATACTTCGTCCAGGCTGGTATCTCAGTCAGTGCATCTAGAAAGGGTCTATCAACATGAAGCTTCTTCATAGCTTCCTTGAATTTGTTGAATCAACTATCAAGCTTTGTCTGCTTTAAAATATCAGGGAAAGGGGGACAAGGCTTGTACACTGGCACATATGGCTCTGGTGTTTCTAGTTATGCAACAATAGGTTTTTCAGAACTTTCCTCATCTGTCTTATTAGTAGTTACTGGCCCTTTTTGTTTAGACTCAGGTGTTGTAGAGTCTTAGAAAATCACAGAGTCATCCTTGTATGTAATAACCACAGGCGTCTTGATAGGAGGATCAAAATAGTCTTTTCCAAACATGGTGGTAACAACCTTCAGTTGCTCTGGGTACTTAGGATTGTTCTCTAGTTGGCCAGCAAAGGCTCCAGCAGATGGCTTCATGCTAGCTGCAAGTTGAGCTAGTTGAGATTCAATAGCCTTCTGATGGGCTTGCTAGTTAGCGATCATAGTCTACTACAACAGTAACATCTTCTTAATGCCCGACAAATATTCATCAGGAGAGATGGGGCCAGCTTGTTGTCCTTGTTGTTGGTTCTGGTAAGGGATTTGGTTGGGATTCAGGAACTGAGAATTGCTCTGATAACTGTTGAAGTTCCTATTCGGAAAGTTACACCTGAAGTTTCCTTGATATCTGAAGTTTTGCTATTGGTTGTACTAAAATCCTGGTGGAACTCATTGTTGGTTGTTTGACCTAAGTTGTTGGGAGTTTTCTGCTCCTGAAGGATTTCTATATTGAAAACCAGGATGGTTCATGTTCTGATTCAGATTGTAATATCCTTGACCAGGGATGGTGTTGACAGCATTAAGATTTTCCATTTGACTATTATCTCCTTGGCCACAAACATTTCTTAGAACTACATCACAGAGAACATTGCAGGCTAGCGTAGAATGATCTGTTCCTGTGCATGCTTCGCAGAACAGTGAAGCTGACTTGATCTATTCTTGTTGTTGAGGGTGTGAGCATCTTCTTTTATAGGCAGAAAGAGACGATTCAAGATGGTCTTGCTTAGCAACTAGTAACTTGAGGGATTCAGCGATAGACTTGTATTCAGGAATAACTTCATCCATAGCTACCTTCAACACTCCTTTACCTACATATCTACCCCAATTAGCTTGATTTTCAGATCCAAGGGTGACAATCTTCCATGCACTGTCATAACTCTGACGCATGAAGTTTCCTCTAGATGAGGAGTCTAAGAACTTCTTAATATCGTCATCCACACCCATATAGAAGATCTCAATGAGATGATTTTTAGGAATTCCATGGCGTGGACACTTGCATAGAAGCTCTTTATATCTTTCCCATGCTTCAGCAAGGGATTCTCCAGATACCTGAGTGAATTGAGTTTTATGTCCTTTGATTTCATAGGTGAGAGAAGGAGGATAGAACTTCTCTAGAAAGACATTTTGAAGTTGTTCCCAAGTGGTGATGGGTTCACATTGCAAGGAGTTATACCAACTCATAGCTCTATCAACAAGAGAATACTTGAAGAGATAGAGTCAGATGGAATCGTCTGAGACTCCATTGTGCTTTGTCATAGCACATAGATCTATATACCTCAGGAGGTTTTCTTGACTATCTTCTCCTTGCTTACCATAGAATGGGCTGTTTTGAAGTAAGGTTATCCAATGTGCCCAGATCTCAAAATTTGGAGCGTGGATGGGAGGAGGTTGCACTAGGTGATGAACTTCAATAGCTTTAGGCATTGAGAACTCCCTAAGGTCCTTCTACAGTTCTACTGCTTGCGTTGCTACTTGTGCTACTTGGATTTATTTTTGAACTGCCGCTCTGGCTTCTTGCATAAGCCAATCTCTTTGTGCATTAAGGGATTGAGCTACCCATCAGGCTATTTCCTCCTCTTGAGCCATTCTTGATTGGTTCTCTCTATTTTGACGATGAAAAGTTATGTCTATCTCAGGGTTAAAGCTAGCAGTGAGTCCAGGACTATTTGAGCGGTGCATACACTAGTCTTTGGGGGTACCTGAGATGGAAAGATCTTTTAGAAGTAAGATTCACAGAGTATAACTAAATTCAATTGAATGATCAATAGTATCAAAAGAAAAAGCAAAAACCTAGATTAGCCTTAATGGAACTAGATTTCACTAACTGATTTCATTGTCTCCGACAACTGCACCAGAATTTGACGTGGTTTATTATCGCACTAACAAATTCACTCGGGGTTGAAATCCCAAAGTTTTTAACCAAAACCTTGTGCAATAATATCACCTGCAAGAAGACGGGTCTTATCACAGTATAGTTAAGGATAGAATCCCAAGGGACAACATTTTTAAGAATCGTTGCTAGTCGAGTCTTGCTCAAATAACACTAATATTTAGAACAAAGGTTGATTTGAGTTTAACTAAACTAAGTGCAAGTAAAGTAAAGTGCATGATTAAAGTTGTAACTAGATTAATGATGGGGATCACTGTGGTGGTCTCGAGTTTCACCACCGCTACACATGCAAAGATATCCAATCACAAACATCCAGGCTAGCTATAACTATACAAATAGAGATTCTGCAAACCCTCTGTTAGGATTTTTAGGTTCACATAAACATCACCTTAGGCATCAGATTTCTCATCACCATATGGATCATGCACTTACGGATCCGAAGATACAGATATACAACTGAAGTTGCGGACCTCCATTAGGATGTTTAGGCACACAAAAGCATCACTGTGGGCTAGATGGCTCATCCTCTCATGGATCACACACTTACGACCTCATGGAATCCCATTTAATTTCTCATTAGGGAGTCAACCATGTTAATTGACATTCAAATCCTACATATTAAAGTTCTCACAACATAGGAGCGAACAAGATAAATGCAAGCAGGTGATCAATCCACAAGCACACATCGACGATTGACAACGAAATGAAAAGCTACATATAAGCATGGGCAACAGGGCTCGTCACCATACCCCAACAAAATGAAACTACTCGCTCATGATGTGAGGAACAAAAAGAACGAGAGAGGGAAGATTCCGCCATGAGCATGAAGTAGAGGATGGTCGTAGCTCGATGAAGATACAGTCTTTTATGCCATGTTGGAGCAGTTATGGACGAGGAGCAAGGGACACCATGACAGACGGGATAGACTTTCTCTCTCCTCCTTCCTTCCCTTCTTGTCCTCCTTGCTCGTAGAAAAAGGAGCGGCTTGTGAATGTAGGTGGGCGTTGGTTATTAGATGGATGCGCAAGACTACCGTAAGACTTGGAAGTGGAGATCGTCCTCAACCAGGGGTTGAGTGTGGAGGCACGTAGCCTGGTGGTGGAGTGGAGAAATTGGAGAAACATAGGCAGAGGACTTGCCCTGGGGTCGAGCACACTAGGTGCAGCCTGGTGGTGGAGTTGCTGGTTTGATCAGAGGAATCAGGGGTCAAGCTCGAGAAAGAGTAGCATGGTGGCATCCAGGATTCGATGCCCCTGTGGCTGTTGGACGTGGCTATTTATAGAAGTGGTAGATGTGGATCCTTCATGGTTTGGAAACTGATCAACTATCCTCATGGTTTTGGAGTCTTCACGATCCTGGGTCTCATGGTCTTGGAGACTGATTATGCTTTCACGGTCTTGGGTCTCATGTCCCCATGGTCTCAAGACCACTTGCGATCTCAACAATGTTCTCAGTTTCAGTTGTCGCTGGCCTTCCCCGTGGTTTGGGAGACGGACGCCCATGCAGTCTTTCCGTCATGCAGTCTCAGGATCTTGCCTTCTCGGTCTTGGGCTTCGGTTGCTGCCCCAATGTTCTTGAAGAATGATTATCGTCCCTCCACAGTCTTGGAAAGTCATGATTGGTACCGTCATATGGTTTTGGTGGTGACGCCCCCCCCTCACAGTTTGGGAAACCGTTGGCTTCCTCGCAGTTTCAGGGTAGGATGGGGGTGAGCATTGTTGTGTGCTTGAGATCGAGAAGGAGGAGCTGTGGAAGGTGGAGCACAAGGTGTGAATGGTGGAGGTCAACAATAGTGGCGAGGGACGCTGCAAGTGGTTCATCGCTACTGTTGAGTAGTTGGAGAAGAGGCATCATGATGGCAACGTTGTGAGGGAGTGGATGATGCTGGATGCTCACGGTCTATTGCAAGTCTTGGCGGGAGGAGGACGCAGGCGCTGTGGGTGGTGAAGGTTGAAGACCGAATGGATGAGGAGACCACATGGGCAAGAGACCGAAGGGCCAAGATCGCTAGGGTCAAGTTGTGATGGGAGACGAGGGATGTTGATTGCTATGAGGATGGAGGTTGAAGGTACATTCACAATGAGGTTGTTTGTGGTTTGGATGGAAAATGGGATGAAGGAGAAGGATAATCAAGAGGTTGACCATGGATGTTGGCTATTGATGGAGGATGATGTAGATGGAGGATAATAATGAAGGTGGAGGTGGAAGGTGGAGCACACCAAGGTGGTGATGGTGGTTGTATTGATCATTGCAGTAGGATTGATAGGAGGATCTAGGGTTGCTGAGAGTTGATTCGAGTGAAGTTGGGCCCACAACCAGTGGTTGGGCCATGATGAAGATTTGACCTCATCGTGACCTACATGATCTGCATGAAATTCATATAAACCCTAGTCAATAACCAAGATTGAAATTTGTAAGATTTAAGAGATAAAAGTGAATGTATTGAGCAGAATTGGGACAAGGATGGTGACTAAAACCATGATGAATATGCATTCATCAGGTATTGGTTTTGACTTTGCAGTGGTCGATTGGAGTATGAGCGGTATACCTCATCTCCTCAGGGCATAAGTGTGATTGTAAAATGTAATCAGCCATGTAGCATATTTGCTTAAGGATGGAATACAGAAATCATTGGTTGATGTTACATTTATTTTATACATATTAAATGGATAGATGTTATACATGTTCTTCATATTGCTTATAAAATGAATAGATGATTTACTATTTTATCATATATAGCTGCAATGCTTCAGAAGATGATATTGCTCTACTCTGCTTAAACAGTGATTAAATCATGTTATTAATGTAAAAGAATCCTCTGCCCTGTTTTATACTATTTAACTGTGATTATAATATTGTTGGTGGAGAGTTATATTTGTTACTGGGACATGGGTCTCACCCCGTTGGTCACCAACATTTTTAGGTGGATGTGGATGAAGAAGTAGAGACCATACTGTAGAGGTTCATCAACAACAACATGCACAACAATAATATCTCAGGTTGAGTATACTATTTGTCGTATCTTGAAGATAGAAGTCCTATGTGTCTTATCTGTACTCTCAGGTATTTGGATTTAGTATGTGTTTGATGCAGATGAAGAAGTAGAGATCATACTGCAGAGATACATTAACAGTAGCAGGGACAATAGTAATAGCTTAGGTTGAGTATACTATTTGTCATATCTTGTAGATAGAAGTCCTATGTGTCTTCTCTGTAAAATGGTTTTATTTTTAGTGATTTTTTTTAATTCGCTGCTTATGATCATTGCACATAATTAGTAACGATTTAGCTATCATTTTGGTGGTGGTCGTTACAACTAGTTGCTAAGCAAGACAATCTTGAATCATCTTTTGCCGCTTATAAAAGAAGGCGCTCCCCCCCCCTCGACAACAAGAACAAGTCAAGTCAGCTTCACTATTTTGCAAAGCATGCAAAGGCACTGATCATTCTACGCTAGCTTATAACATTCTCTATGATGTTGTCCTGGGAATACTTGTACCCAAGGAGGTAATGGTCAGATGGAGAATCTGAATGCTATCCACACTATATCCCTGGTCAAGGATATTATAATCCAAATCAAAATAGGAACCATCCCAATTTTCAATATGGAAATCCTTCAGGAGAAGAAAACTCGCAACAACTTGGTTTAGATAATCAACAACGAGGTCCGTTGGGATTCCAATATAACCAATAACAAAATTTTAGGAATCAAGGGAACTATAGCGGTAACTTCCAGAATAGAAACTACAACCAGTACCAAAACAAGTCTCAGTTCCAGAATCCAAACTGAGTCCCTTATCAACATCAAAAATAAGGGCCACAAGCTGGTCCCATATTTTCTGATGACAAAATATCAACCATTGAGAAGATGCTTCAGTCACAACAGACTATGATAGAAAATTAGCTAGATCATCAGAAGTCTATTGAATCCCAACTAGCTCAACTTTCAGCTAGCCTCAAGCCATCTGCTGGAGCTTTTGCTGGCCAACCAGAGAACAATCCTAAGAATCCAGAACAACTAAAGGCTGTCATGACCCGATCAGGAAAAGACTATTCTGATCCTCCTATCAAGACACCTGAGGTAGTTACTGACGATTATGACTTTGTGATTTCTCACGAATCTACAGTACATGAATCTCAACCGAAAGAACCACTAACCACTGATAAGACAGACAAAGAAAGTTCTGAGGAACCTGTTGTTCCAGAAACAGAAGACACACCTGAGCCGGATGTGCCAGTATACAAGCCTCATCCTCCCTTCCCATCTCGATTGAAATAGAAAAGGCTTGATACTTGTTTCAATAAGTTCAAAGAAGAAATGAAGAAGCTTCATGTTGATATACCCTTTCTTGATGCGCTGGCTGAGATACCAGCCTGGACGAAGTACTTAAAATTTCTCCTCACAAGGAAATATATAACTGAAGAATATGAGACAGTCAAGTTAGAAACAACTAACACCGATATAATTTAGAGCAAGATGCCCAAGAAGAAGAAAGACCCAGGTTCCTTTGGAATTTCATGCCATATTGGTGACTCTTCATGTAAGAAGGGATTGGTAGACCTTGGTGCTAGCATCTCTATCATGCCACTTAGCGTTTGCAAGAGGCTAGGGTTTGTAGAACTTCTACCAACTGGCATGATCATACAACTTGCAGACAATTTTATGACCCTTCCCTTGGGAATCATTGAGGATGTCCCAGTCAAGGTAGGCAATGACTCTTATGTCCCATCTGACTTTGTCATCATGGACATAAAAGAGGACTCCAGATACCCTCTTATCTTTGGCCGTCCATTCCTTGCCACTGTAAGATCTTTGATTGATGTTGAAGCTAAAACATTGCACCTCAGACTAGGTAAAGAAATACTCGAGTTCAAAGTTTTTGAAAGTATGTGAAGACTAAGCATGCAAGAAGAAGTCTATTTGATTGATTGCATAGAGAAAATGTCACTCCTCACGCAAGAGGATTATGAACAAGATGATCCTTTAGAAGTGGATATAACAAACCTGACTACTGATAACTCCATTGACAAACAAGTTAAGGATTGTGTTCTTCACCTCAACTCTACAAAAGAAGATCCTAAAGCTAAATTTGAGGAACTCAAGGATGTGAATGTAACTGAAGAACCATGTGAGAAACTAGAGGCCCCAAAAATGCAACCCCTACCTGAGGGACTGAAGTACGTGTTTTTGGATGATCTCAAGGTTTTCCCAGTTATTATACACTCTGATCTAATGTCCAAGCAAGAAGATAAACTTTTGACAGAATTAATAGGGAGAAGAAAAGCTATCAGCTATAAGATGTGTGATCTCAACGGGGTCAGTCAAGCACTTTGCATGCACAAAATCCCATGGTGGAAGACCACAAGCCGAACTTAGAACATAAAAAGAAGCTAAATCCTAATATGAAAGAAGTTGTTCACCTTGAATTCATCAAACTCTTCACTATGAGAATCATCTATCCTATATCTGACTCACCATGGGTTAGTCCCGTACATGTAGTCCTGAAGAAAGGTGGAACTACCGTGGTACAAAATGAAAATAATGAACTCATCCCCACTCAAACATTCACTGGCTAGAGGATGTGTATTGACTATACGAAATTAAACAAGGCAACACACAAAGATCATTTCCCGATGCCTTTTCTTGACCAAGTTTTAGAGCGGCTGGCTCACCAAGAATATTTTTGCTATCTCGATGGTTACTCTGGATTCTATCAAATACCCATACATCCACATGACCAAGAGAATACAAGTTTCACTTGCCCCTTTGGAACATACACCTTTAGAAGGATGTCATTCGAGCTTTGCACTGTGCATGTGACCTTCCAATGTTGCATGTCAGCCATATTCGCTGGTCTAACTGAAACTATTATGGAAATTTTCATGGATGATTTTTTTGTATATGGGGATTCATACGACTCATGCCTAAAGCACCTCTCCCTCATCCTCAAACGATGTGAAGAAGCACATCTAGTACTTAATCGGGAGAAATGTCACTTTATGGTGAAAGAAGGCATTATCCTCGGCCATAGGGTCAGTAATCGAGGAATTGAAGTAGACAAAGCTAAGATCGAAGTAATTTCTAGAATCAACATCCCAACCAATGTAAGAGAGTTCTGTGCATTTCTTGGTTATGCAAGCTTTTATAGAAAGTTCATAAAAGATTTCTCCAAGATAACTAAGCCTATGCCAAACTTATTACTAAAGGATGCATATTTCCACTTTGATGAAGAATGTATCAAGAGTTTCAACAATATTAAGCATGCCCTTACATCAACCCCCATCATCAGAGCTCCATATTGAGAGAACCCATTTGAAATAATGTGTGATGCCAGTGATTATGCAGTTGGCACACTTTTGGGCCAATATATAGAAAAGAAACATGATGTCATCTACTATGCATCTAAGACCCTTAACGAAGCTCAGAGGAAATATGCAATTACCGAGAAGGAACTCTTAGCAGTTTTGTATGCCTTTGACAAGTTTAGATCCTACCTCATTGGTTCGAAGGTGATTGTCTACATAGATCATGCTGCAATCCGTTACCTCCTAGCAAAGAAAGATGCAAAACCTAGGTTGATTAGATGGATTCTCCTCTTGCAAGAATTTGATCTGGATATAAGAGTTAAGGAAGGAACATAGAATGTTGTGGCAGACCACTTGAGTCGTATCCACACCCTGGACACTAAAAAGATCCCTATTAATGACTCTCTTCCAGATGGCCAACTCATGAAAGTCTCAGTAGCTACTCCTTGGTACTCAGACTATGTGAACTACCTTACAGCCGGCGTCATACACCCTAAATGCACTGAAGAAATTCATGCATGATGTGAGGCAATATCACTGGGATGAGCCATACCTCTTCAAGCTCTATGCTGATGGTCTCTACAGATGTTGTATCACCGAGGAAGAAGCTCAACTTGTTCTAGAGCAATGCCACTTAGGACCTATTGGAGGGCATATGAGTTCTAAGAAAACTACTTTAAAGGTGTTGTAATTTGGTTTGTTTGGCCAACCATATCTAAGGATGACTACAAATTTGTTTTATTATGTGACAAATGCCAGAGGGCACATAACATAACAAAACGAGATGAGATGCCCTTCAAGCTTTGGCAGGAAATCTAGATTTTTGATGTTTGAGGAGTGGACTACATGGGCCCATTCCCATCTTCTCATGGGTTTTGTTACATTCTAGTTGTGGTTGATTACGTCTATAAATGGGTAGAGGCCATACCAACCGTAACTAGTGACTCCAAACCAGTTATCAAGATGTTTAAAGATATTATTTTCCCCGATTCGGAGTTCCACACATTGTGATCTTTGATGGTGTCTCTCACTTTCTGGAAAGAAGCTTCGAGGCACTATTGAGAAAATATGGTATAACACAGTAGGTAGCCTCCCCCTACCATCCACAAACAAGTGGATAGGTAGAGGTCTCTAACCATCAACTCAAGGCTATCCTGGAAAAGACAGTGGGCCACAACAGAAATGATTGGTCAGTAAAAGTCAATGACACATTGTGGGCCTACACTGCTTTCAAAACTCCTCTTAGAACAACACCCTTCATACTCATCTATGGAAAATCATGTCACCTTCCCGTAGAAATTGAACAAAAAGCTTGGTGGGCAATCAAACAACTAAATCTTGACATGAAGAAAGTTGTACAAGCCATGATTCTGCAACTTCAGGAGCTGGATGAAATTCAAATGACATCTTATGAGAATGCAAGAATATACAAAGAACACACAAAGTTATGGCATGATGGTCATCTGAAAAGGAAAGACATACAAGTGGGAGACCAAGTTCTACAGTTTAACTCAAAACTAAAATTGTTCCTAGGGAAACTCCATTCTTGTAGGTCTGGACCATACATTATCAAGAGCATCTACCCACATGCTGCTTTTGTTTTATGGAGTGAAAAGTCGGGTGATTTTGTGGAAAATGGCCAACGCTAGAAGAGATATTTCACCACAGCTGATACCAGCATCGAAGAATCAATGAATCTTTCCAAACCAACATATCTACCAGAAAATTGAAGGAAACATGTCAAGCCAATGACATAAAACAAAGGCGCTTGTCGGGAGGCAATCCGATCCTTACCTTAGCTTTTTAATTTCAGTTTTGAATAAGAAAATTTTGCACGCAGTAGATATCACATCGCAAGATGCAATCTTAAGTTATGATAGTTTTCATTTTTTATATTTCAGTCAGAGGACACGTTGCTGAGAGGAACACAACCACATCTGGTGGTCCAACCGGCACGATTATTTCCCCTCGATCTCATATTTAGAGTTTACTCAGTACGAGCAAATTTCTAAGTTCAGGGTGGAGGGTGGGTGGTACATACTTTGCTTTCCACCTACACCCATCTATTTTAGACTTAAGATTTCATCTTTGCGGTTTTAATCAAAAATTTCAAGTTTTCAAAGTAATTTTGTATAGAAACTTGATGAAGTTTTGATACTTTTGTTTCAATCAAAGCCTTTACCTAGCCAACTAGTTTCTTTGTATATGCAATTTTGAATCATTATACCCTCCTTATTCAAAACAAAGCATCAAGAGGGACAATTCCTGAAACTAGCCAATGGTTAGAAATCACCATGTGAAGCTTATGAATCCTAACATCGTGATCCTTCAATAAAAATGGAAAGTATCAGTCAAACTGAGAGGGATCAAACACATCATGCTTCCTAACTGACTAGTGGAACAATAGCATGGAATCTCCATCGGATCCCCATCAAGTCATTATTTGAGAATAGTATGATAAGGAGAACAATTCAGTGCACTGAATTGTAAATCTAGTTTCATTATGATCTAAACTCTCTTCTACACTTCTTCTACCATCTTCATGCCTCTCCATCCATAAAAAAGAAACAAAAAGCCACAAAAAGAGTGCCAAACCCTAAGTTTGGGGTGGAACATCATCACTCTCTTTATTCTCTTCTTCCATACCCCTCTATGTAAAAGGGGCATATCACCAAAAAGAAAAGATGCCAATGTGCACACAAGAAAAAATGCAATGTCGAGTCGAATAGAGGAGAGATTTTCACAAAATAATAATAATAATAAGAGTTGCAGTCAATGAAATTGCAGCCATAAAATAAAAATCTCGAATCGAATAGAGGAGAGATTTATTTATTCCTTCCATACCACCCTTCACTCCCTTTTCCACCTAAAGGCACAATGAATGCCCCCCTTTACCAATATCTTGAAAAACACCTGTGTCAAATCAGTTGTATACTTGTTGTTATATGGGTATCTCTAGACTCTTACAAAACCCTTAGACATGCTTGATGTTGGACAAAGTGGGGAGGAAGTGCTTTTGAGAAACGAACATAGGAACGAAGATGTTGTAAGATGTGTTCTATGATCTCAGGAGGTTAAGATGCTAAGCCATACAAAGTAGAAAAGAAACAATCGTGATGTGAATATGAGGCAATCAAATGAGTTGGAAGTATTTATTTGGCAACCACTTTAGATTTTGTGTTACTTGAGGATCAGCAACATTTAAGTCAGGGTGTTTTTATGAATGCATTTTCATCATGGTTTCAGTCGCCATGTTTGGCCCAGTTTTGCTTAGTATATTCTCTTTAATTTCCTATATCTTCTAATATATGCATTTACTCAGTTTAATTGGATTATCCATGATTATTGATTTGATTTGTGTTTCCATGCAGGATTAAGCAGGGCTCAAGAGTCCAAATCTAACCATGGCCCATCCATTAATTGCGAGCTTCTCTTTGTTCAAGTTATAGTAACCGCGAGCTCTACCCTAAACTGGTCAACAACAGTCAACCCACCCCATGCTAGCATGCACCACGACCAACATCAATGCCATCTAATTTGCCTCCTCTTATCAACCGCAGGCGCGGTCCTTCATCACCTTCAACCGTGGTAGCAAGACCGCGACCACCTTTCCCTCACACCGCAGTCGTGACACCTCCCAACTGTGACCCTCCTTCTCTGTCGCCTCCCCACCACGCCGCAGTCGCGACACCTCTAACTCTCACCTGCTCCCTTCGGGCCCCACATCTGTCGCAACCCACGGTCTATCGAAACCTTAACCGCAGTCATCCCCTCCTCCATCATGCAATGAAGCATCTCCACTCATGCCTCCTCAATAGGTTCTCAACCATGGGCTCTGCTCCTTCACCGACACTTGCAACTCAACTCCATCATCCCCAACGATCACGACAGTCACCTGCACCGCGACCTCAACTATGGCCGCGACCTCAAACATCCACAACACCTCAACACTGTGGGCAGTCGACAATGCATCACGGCCTTCACCCTCACGACCTACAGCCCACAGTCAACTCCAGCATCTACCACGACACTGAGGAGCACTCCCTACTAGTCACAGCACTGGCATCAGATCACGATCCACCAGCCAGGGGCGTGACACCATCTCTACCAATGACAACCACAACCCGCGGTGATTGAGCAGCCAACCACAGTCTACATCCACATCTGTAGCCATCCCTCAACATCACCGCAGTCAGTACAACCAATACTTCAGCCCGTAGTCAGCTCTATTCACAAGACCTCGACTGAGGTCCAACAACACCCAATAGTGACCCATCGCCTATAAATAGCCACCTACCCCTACCATATAAAGCATCCTCTCCAGACGTCGTTAGGCTGCCACTCTATGCCCAGCCTAAGGAGTGTGATCTCCATAGCCAAGAGTCAACCTCTGTGGTGTTCTTGCACCTCCATTCATCTAGATCTGAGGTGGAAACCTAGATCTGTAGCCATCTATCTACATCTCCAATGCCTTGCATACACCATCATGTCCACGAGCTTCTCCTCCTACTGTGAGCAAGGAGTATGAGAAGAGAAGGAAGGTAGAGAGAGAAGATCTACCCCGTCTTTTGTGGTGTTCTTCCCTCCTCGTTCTAGATATTCTCCATCGACGTGTAGAAGACCATCTCTCCACCAAGCTGTGATCATCTTCTACACCATGACCATGGTAGAATCTTCCCTCTCTCTTATTTTTCTTATTTCTCTCACAATGAGCGAGTAGTTTTTTTTCGCTGGGGTGTGGGGAGTAGCCCCGCTGCCCATGCTTACATGTGCATTTATTAAACATTCCATGGATTGTATATAACTCTCCATTTCATTGTTAATCATTTAATGCATGCTTAGTGGATTGATCACCTACCTTGCATGATCTTTTATTTCCTATGTTGTGAGAACTCCAATACGTAGGTTTTGAATATCGATTAATGCAGTTGACTCCCTGACAAGAACTTTTGAAGGGATTCCACGAAGTCATAAGTGTGTGATCCATAAGGGGATGAGACATCTAGCCCACGGTCACACTTTTGTGTGCTTGGCCCCCATATGGGGGGGCCTGCAACTTTAGTTGGATATTTGTATCTTTGGAGTCATAAGTGCGTGATCTTTAGGGGACAAGACATCTAACCTACAATGATGATTCAGCATGCCTGACATCCTAATGGGGGGTTTGCAGCTCCACTTGGATGGTTATATTTAGCCTGGATGTGTGTGTTTGGATATGTTTGCATGTGTAGTGGTGGTGAAACCCGGGTCCATCCCAGCGATTCCCATCATTAATCTTTAATTGACTTTTAATTCTACTCTTTACTTCCTTGCAAGTAGTTTAATCCAAAGGAATCAACTCCTGCGTTAAATATTAGTCTTACTTGGACTGGATCCGACTAGTGAGATTCTTAAAAATGTTGTCCTTTGGGATTCGATCCTGAACTATACTACAATAAGATCTGTCCGCTTGCGAGTGGCATTATTGCACAAGGTTTTGGTAAAAACTCAGGTATTTCAGCCCTGGCTGAGTTTGTTAGTGTAGTAAGAACCACGTCAAGATTACATAACTAGAGGGTTTCACTTCAAACAATCCACAACACACTTATTAGATCATTAGACTTGTTTATATGATTTCTATGCAAATGCTTACACTTCTTATTCAAACAAGGCTTATCATCACCATCACACAAACACACACACACACACACTATATATATAGTTGAGTCATTAACCTCACTTCACAAGTTAGTATTATATGAAAAGGAAATATAATATACACTAGTCATGGATTATAAACTTTCATTAAGCTGATCACATGGGTCATATTCTTCCATGATTAAGGTTATTGTATGGATATTCAACCATTGAACCCTACATCCATTACTTCCCACATTGTTGGAGAGTTTAGGGCTAAACTCTTTAGTTAAGGATGAACCACTCATAGTAACACCATCCTATGGTGCACTAGGTTTAGGAGAAGTAATAAATGTTGACCTAGGTGTCGCACATTGCCCATATTTTGATAATGACTTAACCATTCCATTCATATGTATCTAACAAATCTATTTGAGACCGTTTCAGACATTAGGTACAAGAAAAGAATCACATTCAACTCAAAAGCTACTCATCCAGCACATGCAAAACATGTGACTTTTAACCGTTTTGTGAAATAGCCCTTATTGGCTTAGAACATTTGATGTAATCACTTATACTCATGTTTTGCATTGTAACTAAGATGGATAAAATTATTGGGACTCAAAAATCCATCATTTGTACAGTTTTACAAAAATTCCAAAATACCCATAACAGGGATTTTGTCGGCCGAATTCCAAACTCGGCCGATCCAGTTATTTCAGGAATTTTTGATGCAATCGGCCGAGTTTCCAACTCAGCCGATTCCCGTTCGGTCGAGTTTCTAGACCACAAAACTCGGCCGATCCACTGATCGGTCCAAGATGAAAGTCGACCGATCGGCCGAGTTTCTCCAAGGGAACTCGGCCAACAGTCTAGCTTTCAGCCTTGTCTTTTAGTGGTTCGGCTGAGTTGCCTTTATTGAAACTCGGCCGATCAGACTGTACTGGAATGCAGAAAAAGCAATTCCAACCGTTGGAGGAGTAGGTGGGACTCAAAATAGATCCGTTGCAAGTTGTAAAATGGCTAGTTTGTGCCCCTTATCTCTCCCAACCTCAAAGGGACACCCTCAACTATAAATAGGACCTCTTGGACTTCATTCCAAGGTTGCTCATTCACATATGCTTGGTCCTAGCCTTAGTTGAGTGGTTTCTAATCCTTTGAGCCCCTTTCTCTCTCTACCTTCAAAGCAAATTCGTGAGTATGAGTGAGTTAGGTTCCCATGTATGAGAGCTATCATTTGTAATGTTGTAAAGCTCTCCTTTCTACTTCTCCCATCTCCATTCCCTATGAAGATTGCTTGAAGATTCTTCTCTGAGTGAAAGAGAAGAAGGTTGTTGTTCTTCCCCGAGTGAAGGAGAAGAAGGCTAGCTGCTCCAGGCCTCCTAGTGAAGGAGGAAGGTGCTAAAGTTCTCCAAGAGAAGGAGAGGTGCAAGGCAAAGCTCAAGCAAGATGGGTAATTCCTGCAAGGCCGAAGACTAGAGCAAGAGTGGGTAAGTCCTTTGAAGAAGGATGAAGACTACTTGCTTGGTGGGTAAGTCCTTGGTGAGGTAGAAGATCTTGGCTTGATTTATAAGTCCTTGGATGGTTGGTTGTTGTAGCTTGTAATCTTATTGTGTGATATATATAAGAGAACCAAGTTACAAATCCTAGAGTCTAACCAACTCTAGGTAGTGGACTGACATTGCTCCTAAGTTTAGGACATGGAACCACTCTAAACCACCTGTCCAAGTGCATGCTATTCCTTGTCTCTTACCCTTTCTTTGTATGCTAGTTTAGGACATCAAATTGCTGTTTTGGTTTAAGTTCTGCACTTAATATAATTTGATGGTCTAATCACTTTTGTGAAGTTTGTGAAGCTCTATTCAACCCCCCCTTCTAGAGCCCATTGATCCAACAAGTGGTATCAGAGCAGGTCTTCTCCAAGCTACTTCAACAAGTAGGAGAAGATGGGTGATTCAGCTCTTGGGTCACTCAATCTTGAAGGAAGCTTCTCCATGAGACCCCCGGTCTTCGATGGCACAAACTTCCTATACTGGAAGAGAAGGATGCAATTCTACATCCAAGGAGTGAGCTACGAGATGTGGAAGATAGTCCATCTCAAGTATGAAGAGCCAAAGGGGAACATCACCACATGGACGGAAGACGAGATGAAGCGTGCTCAACTCAATGCTAAAGCCGTGAGCATCATCTACGCCGCCCTTTCACCATCGGAGTTCAACCGCATCTCTTCTTGGGACACGGCGCATGAGATTTGGCACAAGTTGTGTGTCACCTATGAAGGGATGGAGCAAGTCAAGGAGGCCAAAGTCTATATGCTTGGTGGCCTACTTGAGAACTTCAAGATGGGGAAGAATGAAATAGTTGCGGACATGTACACAAGGTTAAACGTCATCTTGAACAGCCTTGCAGCCCTTGGGAGTGTCATGGATAGAGATACAATCAATGCAAAGATCTTGAGATCTCTTCCAAAGAGATGGGAGCCAAAGGTCACTTCAATTGAAGAAGTCTACAAGCTGAGCGAGTTGTCAACCGAGGAGCTGGTTGGTAACCTCCAAGCGCATGAACCTAGGCTCGACAAGCAAGAGGAGGAGGAGAAAAGAGAAGAGAAGGAATCAAAGAAGATGAAGGACACAGCCTTCAAAGCCCAAGTTGAAGAAATGGTCCGGCAACAACAACTTGCCATGAAGTCTCCCTGCCCTTCCTCAAGTGAAGATGAAGGTGCAAATGATCATGAAGCCAACTACTCAAAAGGAAGACACTTCAAGAGCAAGCCCTCCTCCTCAACTCCTAGGTGCTACGAGTGTGGTCAAAAAGGCCACTACAAGAGTGACTGCCCAAAGGCCAAGAAGGGCTATCATAAGAGCAGCCACAAGAAGGATGACAAATACAAAAGAGAAGCCAAGTACTAGAAGAAGGACAAGAAGGAGAGACGATCCAAAGATGCAGCTCATGCAGCATGGGAGGAGTCTTCTACTTCAAGTTCCTCAAGCTCCGAGGATGGAGAATGTCATCTTGCCCTCATGGCATCTACTAGTGAAGAAGTAATTGAGGTAAGTGAGGTAAGCAAGGTAAGTGATGAAAATTTACTTGAGTTATCTAAGGAAACTCTCATGAAATGCTTAATGAATGTCAATCATCTTTTGCTAAATGTAAAGCTAAAAGGAAAAGATTAGGAAAGATAGTTGATGATCTTTATGCCAAGATTGATATTCTTGATAAAAATGAGAAATTACATCTTGATAGCATAGATTCCTTGCAAGGGAAATTTCTTGACCTTGAACTTCAATATAATGGAGTAGAGGTTGAGAATGGTACTTATCTTAAAACTATTGAAAATCTTAAGGCTGAGAACCAAAATTGCCTAGATGAGCTTGATGTTCTAAAAACTGAAAATGTTGAACTTAAGCTTATTGATGATGCTAGGAGAGATGAAGTTTACGCTTATCAAAGGGAAATTGTTGTTCTTAAATCCGAAAATGCTAAATTGCTTGCTCAAACAAATGATTTATCTTCTAGACCTATCTTGCCTAGAAATGAAGTTGCTAACTTAACTCTAGAAAAAGACTCTCTTCTTACTAAAGCCCTCTGCCTTGAGGCCGACCTTTTGCATACTAGAGAAGATCTTGCTAGTTTATCTACTACCGTTATAAATCTTAGTGATGATAATGCTAAATTAAGATCTACTTTGCAAAGGTTTCTTTCGGGTAAGAAATCCCTAAATGATGTTCTAGAGCACTCTACCAAACAAGTTGGTACTAGTGGTCTAGGATACAATGAGACTACTCCAAAAGGTAAGAAGAAGAAGAAGGGTAAGAAAAAGAGTGTGGAAACTCCAATTTTCAATGGAGAGTCTTCCGGCTCTAAAAACCCCATGGTATGAATTCATTGCAAACGTGATGATCATTATTCTACCTATTGTCCTTACAAGCCCAAGGGGACCAACCCAAAGATGAAATGGGTCCCCAAGCTAACCCCGGACCCCAAAGTTTGAGTTGGGTTCCGACATCCTATTTTCTTGCAGGTTAAAAAGAAATGGATTGTTGATAGTGGCTGCTCTAAGCATATGACTGGAGAAATCAGCCATTTCAACAAATTTGTGAAAAAGAAAGGAGGATCGGTAACCTTTGGGGACAACAAAAAGGGTAAGGTTATAGGTGAGGGTGATGTAGGCAATGAATTGTGCATTAAAAATGTATTGCTTGTTGATGGCCTACATCACAATTTAATTAGTGTTAGCCAATTATGTGATAATGGTTATCTTGTGCTATTTACTTCTTTAGAATGCTTGCTTCTAGATTCCCTGTCCTACAATGTTATATATAAGGGAACTAGAAATGGTCATCTCTATGTGATTGTTCTCGATGCTCTTAAGCCCATACTAAATAGATGCTTCGTTGTTGATAAAAACGATCTTTCGCTTTGGCATCGTCGTTTGGGTCATGTGAACTTGCATAAAATGAAGAAACTGAACAAAAAGGACTTGGTTCGAGGACTTCCTAAATTGGATTTTGAAAAGGATGAGGAATGTCAACCTTGTACACAAGGGAAACAAACCAAATCCTCCTTCAAATCCAAAGGAGTCATGAGTACCAAGAGAGTTCTTGAGCTTCTTCATATTGATCTTTTCGGACCAATGAGAACACAAACGCTTCGCGGCTCCAAGTATTGTCTTGTTATTGTCGATGATTTTTCTAGATATACTTGGACTTTCTTTCTCGTTTCTAAGAGCGATACACTTGATGTTTTCTCGAGCTTTTGTAAACGAGTTGAAAACGAAGCTTCTTTTCATGTTTTTCCTATCCGTAGTGATCATGGGGGAGAGTTTGAAAATGATCTTTTTGAACGTTTTTGTGAAAAATCGGGTTATTCGCACAATTTCTCTTCTCCTCGCACACCCCAACAAAATGGAGTTGTTGAGAGGAAGAATAGATCGCTGCAAGAGATGGCTAGGACCATGCTTCTTGAGTATGAAACTCCTAAGAAGTTTAGGGCTGAAGCCGTTAGCACCTCATGTTTTGTGAAAAATCGAGTTTTCACACATCTGACTTTTAAGAAAACCCCCTATGAACTATGGCGTGGTAGGAAGCCGTCTATTGATTTCTTTCATGTTTTTGGATGTCCTTGTTTTGTTTTAAACACCAAGGATTCTCTCGACAAGTTTGATCCGAAATCTTACAAGGCTTTCTTCCTAGGCTATAGCACTACTAGCAGGGCTTTTAGAGTATTTAACATTGAACTATCTAAAATTGAAGAATCTATAAATGTTAAATTTATTGAAACTAACCCTGTTATTGGCAAGCATATTGGTGATGATGATGTTGCAGATGAAATCATTCCTATCTTAAAAGAGCTCAACATCAAAGACAAAGGTAAGAAGGTTGAAGAAGAAGAAAAGAAGGATCCCACTCCCCGCTTTGCAAAGAATCACCCCAAGGAGTTGATCATTGGCAATCCGTTTGAGAGAGTGAGGACACGAGCTACTCACAACAAAGAACAAGCAGATAGTGCCTTCATCTCCCAACTGGAGCCAAAGAACATCAAAGAGGCCCTTGGTGATGATGAGTGGATCCTTGCCATGCAAGAAGAGCTTGAGCAATTTGAGAAGAACCGTGTGTGGACCTTAGTGCCAAGACCAAATGATAGAAAGATCATTGGTACCAAATGGGTCTACCGCAACAAGCTTGATGAGAAAGGAAAAGTGGTAAGGAACAAAGCAAGGTTAGTAGCACAAGGTTACAATCAACAAGAAGGTATTGATTTTGATGAAACCTATGCTCCTGTTGCTAGATTAGAATCTATCCGTATGCTACTTGCTTTTGCTAGTTATAAAAATTTCTTGCTTTATCAAATGGATGTTAAAAGTGCGTTTTTAAATGGTACAATCGAGGAGGAAGTATATGTTGCTCAACCTCCAGGCTTTGAAAATGATAAGTTACCCAATCATGTATACTTCTTGCAAAAAGCTCTCTACGGACTCAAACAAGCACCTCGAGCTTGGTATGAGAAACTAAAGAACTTTTTGTTAGATAACGGGTATATCATGGGCAAAGTTGATTGTACTTTATTTCTAAAACACACTTCTACCCATTTTCTCATAATTCAAATATATTTTGATGATATTATATTTGGCGGAACTGACCTTGATCTTTGCAAGGAGTTTAGCTCTCTTATGCAGAGTGAATTTGAAATGAGCATGATGGGTGAGCTGACCTTCTTCCTCGGCTTTCAAATCAAACAAACAAAGGAAGGAAACTTCATCAACCAAGGCAAATACACAACTGAGCTACTCAAATGCTTTGGGATGGAGAACATGAAGCCGATGGATACACCCATGTCAAACACCGCAAAACTCGACAAGGATGAAGAAGGTGAAAAGGTAGATGAGAAGCTCTATAGAGGTATGATCGGAAGTTTACTTTATTTAACTGCCTCTAGACCTAATATAATGTTTAGTGTTGGCTTGTGTGATCGCTTTCAATCAAGCCCTAGGAAATCACATCTTAGTGCTGTCAAGAGGATTTTGAGGTACTTAGCCAAAACTCCAAATTTTGGACTATGGTACCCTAAGTCAAGGGACTTTACTCTTGTAGCATATAGTGATGCTGACTACGCAGGCTGCTTGATTGATAGAAAGTGCACAAGTGGAACTTGCTTCCTCTTGGGACCATGCTTGGTGTCTTAGTTCTCCAAGAAACAGAGCACAGTGGCATTATCAACTACCGAAGCTGAGTACATTGCAGCCGGAAGTTGTTGTGCCCAGGTCCTATGGATGAAGCAAATGCTCCAAGACTTTAACATTCATTTTGATGCTTCTCCTATTTTCTGTGATAATACTAGTGCAATCAATATTTCTTATAATCCGATATTGCATAGTAGAGCTAAACACATAGAAGTTCGCCATCATTTTCTCCGTGACCACATTGTCAAAAAGGATATTTATATCACACATGTGGATACGGAAAATCAGTTGGCCGATATTTTCACTAAACCACTTGCTAGAGAACAATTTAATTTTATTAGATCAAAATTGCTCATAATTTCTCTTGATGATATTGATTTTCTCTCTAATTAGTTGGTTACATCTTATATGTGTTGCTCTTGCTTTAAATGCTTTGATTGCTCAAGATGCTTGTTTTTACTAAAATTTCTCTAGTTTCTGTCTCTTTTTCGGGCTTTTTCTCGCAAATCGGGTTTTAATCGACAAATAGTACCCTATGATGATGGGAATGTGCCTAAATATCCTTAATATACAAACTAGACCAAAAAGAAATTTTGCATTCGGTCATTTGAGGCTAGGGCTAGATTTTCAGTTTTTCCTCTTCAGGGTTTTGGTCGGCCGAGTTTCAAACTCGACCGATCGGTCGGGCTTCAGGGTGCCTGTGCGCTCGATCGACCGAGTTTCCATTTCCCAAACTCGACCGATCGGCGGCAGACCAGTTTTATATATATAGGAATCGGCCGACTTTCTCCCTCTCAACTAGAGAAAAGTCGACCGAACCCTAGCCGTAACACCCGCCCCTCTCTAACCCTGGCCCTCTCTCCCCTCGTTCCGGCTGATTTCACCTTCGATCGACCTTGCCTCTTCATTCTTGCCGTTCTCGGGGTTTCGTCTGCCTAGTATTCTCCACGAGCTCGGCTCTCTTTCCTCCATCTCCTCTCCATGAGGTCCCAACGACGGAAAAGAGCTGTCCCTTCCCCTGCTATGGCGACCCCCCTTGCTCCAAGGTATATTGTGTTCGAAAATCTCTCTTTTATTGACCAAGATACTGTTACTAGATATCAAGAGCTCCTTCCTCGCACTCCCTATCCTTTTCGAGCTCTCCATCAACCTAACAGCTTCCACCCTGACCTTTATGAAGCTAGTCAAATCCTTCGAACTCATCACCTTGATCCATTTTGCATAGAAGATGCCCGCTTCCACAATTTGAAATATAGTTCCAAAGCTGTCTGTGAGTTCTACGCCAATTTGCGTTGGAACTATGACTCTTTGGTCCCATCCGCGGACACTTCTATTGTGTTGACGTCCATGATTGCTGGTAAACCTTTCCATATCACTGAGCGTTCTTTCAATCTCTATCTTCATGGAAATGTTGGTACGACGTCATGGATCGCTGACTATCCTCAATATCTTGATCTTCTTTACCCTGATGACGTGTATAAGGCAATTGAGGTTGACTTGACTGACATCCATAAATTTCTCAAGCAACCCAACTTTCCCTATACAAAAAGGGGTACTCTGCCTTCCTCAGCCCTTTCTGCTCCTCGCCGCGTCTTGGCGTTTATCTTGAGCTGCAATGTCCATCCTAAGAAGAATCAAACGGACATTGCTGAGAATACGGCTGTTATGATGTATCTTTTGCTGAAGAATCAAGGAGTCAAATGGGCACGTTATATCCTCCATCATATGACCTATTTTGACTCCGGAAAGAACACAAAGGGCACTCATCTTCCCTATCCTGCCCTCATCTGTGATCTTTTCCAGCATGCCACTGGTAAATCCCTCTTTGCCGATCTCCTCTACCGACCTGATCACAAAGGCGTTTATATCAGTGAGACCACTCTTCTGAAGAGTGTTCCTACCCCTGGTGCATCATCTTCCTCTGCTGCACCTCCACCCTCCTCAGCTGCACCTCCACCATCCTCCGCTGCACCTCCTCCACCTGAGCCTTCCTTCCAGCCTCCTCCCCAGCCTGCCTTTGCTGATTTCCATGTTTCAAATGAGGCCCTCATGGGGTATCTCATGCACCAGCAAGCGTACAACATGCAGGTCCAGCAATGCCATCATCAGGATCTTTGTCACATCATGTCCTCCATGCATATATCCTGCCCTCAGCCTTATCCCACCTACCAGACTTATCCCGGTGGTGACTACGCTTCCTACGCGTATAGTCAGTTTTACCCTGCTCCACCCTTCTCTGCTTCCGCTGAGCCCTCTGCAGGTGGATACCCTTCCCCGGTTCTGGCGCTTCCAGGTGGTCGTCTGTCTGAGATCCTGGCCCAGTACACCTCTTCTGCTCCTCCCCTTGAGGTTGCCTATGAGTTACATGCTCTAGGCATGTCTTGGTCCGAGTAGAGTGCTAGGTGGCCCGGGCGTGCTTCTGGTCCTCCAGATGAGGATATGCCTGACCAGGAGGATGCTGAGACTGATGCTGCTGAAGACGATGAGGCTACTGCGACTGATGCTGATGACGAGGATGATGACCAAGATGCTGACGAGGCTACACAGGCTGCTGCTCCTGACGACGGAGATGAGGACTACCAGCCAGATGAGGATATCGATGCTGTTGTTGATGACATAGACATAGAGTAGTTAGCTTAGGAGCTGATGTATCTAGTTTTAGTCTCAGATGACCATGCTGTATCTCTTTGGACTATGTTTGCACTATATACATTAGGCACATCATCTGAGCTGTACTATTTTTTTTGCTCTATGCTATCTGTGTAGTTTTGTTTTATGGTTTATGGGAACGCTTTGTATGGTATATCTTTTAGTGTTTTCCATATTTTGATAATGCATGCTTTAGTTGTTTATCTTGGTGTTCCTCTGTCTTTCTATGGAGTGGTTGATTGAGTGTTTTCGTTTTTCTATGGAGAAGACCTTGCTTTTATGCTCTTCTACCCCCCCTGCCTTTTTGAGATGACAAAGGGGGAGAAAAAGCTCAATCATATTGAATTTATTGCTTGTATGGTTCTTTTCTTGTCTATTAACTAAAATGCATCTAGACTTGCTTAGAATCATATAGTATACATATGTGTTTTGGTTGCTTGTTGTTTAACTAACCATGCAGGTATGAGTAAGCATGAATTGAGGGGGAGCACTACAAATTAATCATATTTGCATCCCCTTGCAATTCCCTAAGAAAAGGTATAATTTTCACATTCTTTTCAATATGTTGACGAATGGTTTGTCATTGTCAAAAAGGGGGAGAATGTTGACCTAGGTGTCGCACATTGCCCATATTTTGATAATGACTTAACCATTCCATTCATATGTATCTAACAAATCTATTTGAGACTGTTTCAGACATTAGGTACAAGAAAAGAATCACATTCAACTCAAAAGCTACTCATCCAGCACATGCAAAACATGTGACTTTTAACCGTTTTGTGAAATAGCCCTTATTGGCTTAGAACATTTGATGTAATCACTTATACTCATGTTTTGCATTGTAACTAAGATGGATAAAATTATTGGGACTCAAAAATCCATCATTTGTACAGTTTTACAAAAATTCCAAAATACCCATTATAGGGATTTTGTCGGCCAAATTCCAAACTCGGCCGATCCAGTTATTCTGGAATTTTTGATGCAATCGGCCAAGTTTCCAACTCAGCCGATTCCCATTCGGTCGAGTTTCTAGACCACGAAACTCGGCCGATCCACTGATCGGTCCAAGATGAAAGTCGACCGATCGGCCGAGTTTCTCCAAGGGAACTCGACCGACAGTCTAGCTTTCAGCCTTGTCTTTTAGTGGTTCGGCCGAGTTGCCTTTATTGAAACTCGGCCGATCAGACTGTACTGGAATGTAGAAAAAGCAATTCCAACCGTTGGAGGAGTAGGTGGGACTCAAAATAGATCCGTTGCAAGTTGTAAAACGGCTAGTTTGTGCCCCTTATCTCTGCCAACCTCAAAGGGACACCCTCAACTATAAATAGGACCTCTTGGACTTCATTCCAAGGTTGCTCATTCACATATGCTTGGTCCTAGCCTTAGTTGAGTGGTTTCTAATCCTTTGAGCCCCTTTCTCTCTCTTCCTTCAAAGCAAATTCGTGAGTATGAGTGAGTTAGGTTCCCATGTATGAGAGCTATCATTTGTAATGTTGTAAAGCTCTCCTTTCTACTTCTCCCATCTCCATTCCCTATGAAGATTGCTTGAAGATTCTTCTCCGAGTGAAAGAGAAGAAGGTTGTTGTTCTTCCCCGAGTGAAGGAGAAGAAGGCTAGTTGCTCCAGGCCTCCTAGTGAAGGAGGAAGGTGCTAAAGCTCTCCAAGAGAAGGAGAGGTGCAAGGCAAAGCTCAAGCAAGATGGGTAATTCCTGCAAGGCCGAAGACTAGAGCAAGAGTGGGTAAGTCCTTTGAAGAAGGCTGAAGACTACTTGCTTGGTGGGTAAGTCCTTGGTGAGGTAGAAGATCTTGGCTTGATTTATAAGTCCTTGGATGGTTGGTTGTTGTAGCTTGTAATCTTATTGTGTGATATATATAAGAGAACCAAGTTACAAATCCTAGAGTCTAACCAACTCTAGGTAGTGGACTGACATTGCTCCTAAGTTTAGGACATGGAACCACTCTAAACCACCTGTCCAAGTGCATGCTATTCCTTGTCTCTTACCCTTGCTTTGTATGCTAGTTTAGGACATCAAATTTCTGTTTTGGTTTAAGTTCTGCACTTAATATAATTTGGTGGTCTAATCACTTTTGTGAAGTTTGTGAAGCTCTATTCAACCCCCCCTTCTAGAGCCCATTGATCCAACAATAAATACTAATCATACATTATCCAAAACAACACTCTTCTATATTATGCATTGCTCATATGTGTACATCATTAGATATTCAAACATATCCTTCAACCCTTATCAAGTGATATCAGTTTCACCTCATCCACATGTTTCAGCTTGACCACATCATGGTGTGTTGGGTTAACACATCTACATATGGTGGGTGACCTCATCCAAGGTATCAGTTTAGACCCTCTTGTGGTGTATTGGTTTAGCAATCATGGTGTGTCAGCTTTGGTATATCGGTTTCTCATGGGTAGGAGGATCCCAGTATCATCATCCTCATATATCGACCAGAACACATTAAGGTGTGTCAGGCAAGCTGGCCTTTGGTGTATCGGTCAACCCTACTTGAAGTGTGAAGGGAAACACTAGGAGTGACAGGTTGTTAGGGTTAGGTTTAGGTCATGTCGGCCTCTTGCACAATCAACAACGTCATGGTTTAGAACTCAAAATAGACCAGTTCACAAAAGATGCTCTCATGGTCATGACGACCTAGAAAGTCATATCGGTCTAACCCCATCTAGGGCATGTAGGGTAGCACCATCAAAGCAAATCTATTTAGGCACCTTCTAGGGCGTAACATTCTAACTTCATCAATGCATGTCTGCCTAGCAAACAATTCTATTTTGTAATCTCTAGGGCATGACGGTTTAGCACCCATCCAAACCTATTAGCCTAAGCACTCCCAAGTCATGATGACTAGTTACATGTTGTGTCGGTCTATGAATCACAAGTCATGACGACCATCCACAACATCATGCATGGTGTGTTAACTGAAACATCTTCAACCTTAGGAAACTCTGCCACAAGTCCATCTACTATCATGGCAACAAAGACCAAAACATGGGCAACAACATAAATGAAATTCCTTCACCAAAACACTTCTCAAATACATTACTAACTACTACCATATATGAGATAAATGATCTAGAGATGAAGAACAACATAAGGATATGAAAGAGTGAAAATAACAAAAAAGGCTAAGAGTTATATAACTCGCCTCAATAAGGTCTTATTCAAGGGTTCAAGCTCTATGATCAAAGCTCCAAAGCACACGTTCTCAAGGTAGAAGATAGTCCATCAAGAGTCCCAACTTGATATCAACATCACCTCAAGAAAGAAGAAGAAGATGACATGGTTATGATATCTCAAGAAGAAAGGAAGAAGAAGATGAGGAAGAGAGCTCAAAGGAATGGCCATCAAAGAAACATAACTCATCAAGATGGAAGTTGAACTAAGAATCACCATGAGCATGGAATCCAACCTCCCAAGCTCCATGGAGACTTTCTCTAGCTCCTTAAGCTCCCAAGCTCGTCCACCAAGAGGAGAGGAATAAGAATGAATGAAAGGGTTCGCTTGTGTGAATAAGGTGGGGGTTATATACTTGAGGGAAGGAAGAGAGATCAAAGGAGAGGTGTCAGCACCTGAGGAGCTTAGGTGACACTTGTCAATGAGAAAGGGACCACATGCAACAACATGCAAGACATTGTGATAACATCTAGGCTAGATTTTACCCTCTTGGTCTCTTTCCAAGGTCATGCCTGATATTCCAAAATCCTACACACCCACAAACCGATATGGCAAACCTCTACGCACTCACAAACTGATAGAGCATAACCCTATACACTCACAAACCGATAGAGCATAACCCTTCACACTCGCAAAATAATAGAGCATAACCCTACACACTCAAAAACTGATAGGGAACAACCCTACACACTCAAAAACCAATAGGCAGCCTCTCTAAGGCTCTGTAACTCAAGACAACCCATCTAAGAGGAAAACACATCTTGCTCATCGATCCTAATCATCACCAAAGATGCTTCCACACAACCAAGATCCAAACAAGGCACCCATATATATATCTCTCTATCTCCTATATATGATGCCAAGAGAGGGAAGGAATGCTCTAGACATGGTATGTTGTATGTTAAACCTTCACTTTGGGTAAAATGTAGTTTACACCAAAACTAGCACATAAAGCACAAGCATTATCCACACATGCTCAACTTGAAACCTGAGCTCTCCACAAGGTGCCCCATAGCATCATTCTCTCTCTTATAATGCTAAAGAACTAAGGGAACACTCATCACGTGACACATTGCAAGATAACTCCTCATCTTGGGTAAATTGCACTTTGGTCCAAAACAGGCAAACATTGCTCAAACAACATTCAAACAAGACCATAATTGAAACATAAGTGTGTCACATGATTACAAAACATCTCAAAGGGTTATATTAACGTTCTAAGAAACTTACTTAGACAAAACAATAGGGTTAGCCCAAAACCCAAGTCAGGGTCCTTATAAGTCATAAACCCCTAACAAGGATTTCACCCCCGAAATCCCAGGCGAAAGGAGACAGATGTTACTCATTCATCACACCTTCAAAATTCCACATAGCCACTTGATGTCAAGGTGATGTCCTAAGACTTAACCAACATACTATTCTTGCATCTAAGGTCAACACAAAATATGTTGCACATGACACATACTCAACTTATCTTTTCCATTATTGGATGTAGAGTCAACCTTATGCCAGGTGATGCTTTCTTAACCATAGAAACACTATACATACTATTCCAACTTAGGTGTCAACTCTTTCCTATGTATCACCTCGTGAATTTAAAAGATCATAGGATAAGATTCTTGATTATGGTAGTTTACCATAACCTCCTAAAACCTCAGCATGTCTCTTCTAAAGAAAACTAGAGATGCATTCTGTCATCTACTTGGAACTATAAAACCTACCATGCTTCCACTGTGCTACTCTAATATGTTGACTCAACACTAGTCTTACTTTTACAATCTATCCTACGAAGATACCCACTCTTATTTGTACATTCACCTATTCTATGAAGAGGCCACTTATCCAAGAAAACTATTTCAGTGGTAACTCAAGATACTATATACATGTATATATCACCTTAACTGACCCAGATAGGGATTGAAAACCCTGCTTATCCATCTATAAACAATGCACAATCTTTTTGGAATCTTTCTTACTTGTAAGCTTGATAGGATTACTCCAAGGGATTATGCTCAACTTGATGAACTTTACCCAAGTAGATTTTATAACTGTCTCTTCAACTTATGCATCCTTATCGATGTTGCATTTATGCGGAGCCCTAACATGTGATATCAATACTATATGTTAGGTACTTGTAACTAGATTGATCCCAAAGTCAACCTTTCTAGGTAGCCAAACACCTAATCATCCTATCAAGTGACATGTTCTCACTCTCCTATACAACTGACACCACTTGGATGCTAGGATTCCTTACCTTGGTATCCATCACATGTGTCAGAAACACATTATACCCCTATCACATCCATCTTCTGTTCTTTTTACCAAAACTGAACATGTAAAAAGGATCTTTTTTTCATTGTAAGACATCTCCTATCACAGATATCCCAATCTTGGAACAAAACCCAAGACTAACTGATACTTACCCGAGTATCCATCTTAAGATCACTTCTAAACCATGCACATAAATTGACATAAGACCCACTAGACTATCACATCCTTGAAAGGATAGAACACAAGAGAATGTATTCATCTTATCACTACATCATCACCCCGGGTTTTCTTATCAAGGTGAAGGGATTATCACTTTCTTTGATTATTTCACGAGTTTTCAATTGTTCGTGTGTCATCTTAACTTGTTCTCACCTAGGTTTCCTTTCCATGACCATAGGAACTATAAAAATGATTACATGCCATTATTCTTTCTTTGATTATTGCTCTTCATGTTCATGAACATTTCCTTGTTTTACCAAATTTTTCATCTTTACATCATGAGAAGGGTCATCATTCCTTACATATTCTTTATTGAAGAAGGATCATCTCCCTTGTTCCCTTTCTCATATCATGAGAATTATACTTTATAGTTTCTTATACTCATGGGTTGGCCTGAGATTAAGTCAAGTTCCATCTTATTTATTTACCATTCGTTCTTATTTGTTTTCTCACTTCATCCTTATTTTAGGAATTCTCTCCATGTTTGGTGGATTTTACACCTTGACTTACTTTATTAGCACAGGTTCATTTGTCTTTTTCTTCATACATTTCTTAAAATTATAGATTCAAAAACTTTTATTATTATATTCACACTTAGATTTAGGTTTCATGAAGTGGTATCTTTCTCTTTTAATCACCAAACATTCAAGTTTTAGTGAATTATGGTGCAGTTCTTATCTCTTTTTATAATATGATGGAGGTATCATCATCATGATTCCTAATTGTTATGCTCTTTAAATTGTTCCAAAATGATTACTTGATCAAGGTAATCAAAGAGAAATTAATCAAAGAGTTCCTTACTTACCTTTCTTTCAACATTTGGATACCTGGCCAGGGCACTCAAATACTAATATTAGGCAGTATGCACCATATTTTATATCGTGTTCTCATCTTAGACACCATCCTAATCCTAGTCCTAGTGTCCCTGTAGACTCAGCAAACCTAGATCTATGATACCACCAAATGTGACATCCTTTTTCACGCAAAATGAGTTTACTCAAAACTTAAACCACGATCAACCATTAACAATGGATTACCAAAAATCACAGGAAATTAAAATCGATTTGCAACAAGCACCATGAGTTGAGATTTATTACACAAGAATCAACACTTGCATTTCATAACATATATTTAGAGTACGACATCATTGTTTTCCAATAATCTAATTACATAGGATAAAGTTTATAGATATGTGGACATACCACCAAAGACACTCAAGACAAAAGCCATATGTCGATCATCATATCATCAAAACACTTCGAATATGCCCCCAAGGACCTGAGTGTATATGGACGACACATAGGAATCTATTACTAGACACTATCCATGCACCATGATCCACAAGGAGTAATTTATCCTTGTATATATCCTCAGCTATCCGATCTTCATCTTGGCATGCACGTCCACCTAAAAGATTTTTAACCAACATGGTGAGACAACAGTCCCAATGAGAGATATAACTCTCGGCCAACTCTATTATTATCACAGATAACTAGGTAAATAGATTAACATGCTGAGTAGATTGAATAGAAATAACTAAATGACATATATCCCACGGATGAAGTAAATAGAGAAGTACTATGCACTTGCCAATGAGTAATATAACAACTAATAAATTAAAAAGGAATATGAAGAACATGTATAACTATTATAAAATGAACAATATAAAAACAAGGAAAGGCTTTATTCAATGTTTTCATATTTTATCCTATACATGCACACTACATGGCTAATTACATATTCATTATGCCCTAAGGATTTGAGTCACACCACCTAAATCCAACCAACCACTACTAAGTTGAAATTAATGCCATACAAGGTCTAGTGGTAGAGCCAAAATCTACAACCTCACCTTCCTCAGTCAGTACGAATGAACATGTAGTGACATCACAAATCAACTTCTTCCAGCAACATATAGTCCAGCTGTGAAAACCTAGCCCGTCTTGGTATAGGTCACAACGCTAGTGAAACCGAGCTACAACCCACAGCCGCACTCTTCTAGGGAATGGACCACAACCAATCTTGTAGAATCTCATAAACAAAACATCACGGAGATACAACCGGAAGCCACACTCTTCTAGGGTATGGCCTGCGGCCAATCTTGTGTCACATATCTTGAGGCATGATCTGAGGCTCACACATGGCCACATTCACCTTCAGTTGCTCAATATTAGGGTACCAAGATGTCCCCGCATACTCAACAATATGTGCTTTGAGTTTTCTATAGGAGTTACTCATTTCACCTTCTAGCAAATGCTGAAACTGAATGGATCTATGGCACAAGGCAAGCTATATGATTATATTCAACTTGATTAATTAGACCGACTAAGTGGCATTTAGCATCAATCAAGTTACAATGTACAACCCACAAACAAATCCTTCAAAATAAGAGGAGCATAGTATTACAACAACAAATGTCATCGTTTAAACTTATAATTTGAATCCCATAATCTCATAACACTATATCACTACCATCCACAAGGCCATCATCATCAACATATTATCATGGGACATCAATCCCTTATTCCAATACTAAAGGATATCACCAAAACCAGGCACTAGGCCTTTACTAGGTCCTAAGACCCATCACATCAAACTTATGATTCATGGTTATCTCATCATGCTTCATTGGACATATAAGCATTACTTAATACTAATCATCATTTGCACCATATCACATATACATACCATAGCAGCCATTAGCTATTACATGCATCTTTCTAACAAAACTATATTATATAATCAGAGAGAGAATACATTCCACCACATCCAACACCTTTAGATAAGGTAGACAATGCATCATGAGTTCTCTAATTTAGGGTTAGGCTTTAGGTTGGTTTCACATTAGGTTCTCAAGCATCATTCTATCTCAACTCTATGATTTTCACTACCTTTCATAAGTTGGAGGATACGAGGCTAAGAATTAGACAATTTAACCAAGTATGCACATATACATATTCATACTTCCTGTTTTCCCTTATCAAGGTTCATAACCAAACCTTAATATTATTATTTAACCATCTTCATAGTACTCACAAGTTATAACACACAATTAACCCATTAGGTTAAAGTTAGTTAATTAAGAGAGAGTACAATATCATGCTTTCCACTCATACACATTCAATAATATGACCTTCCCATAGAATTAGGGTCAATACTCTTTAATATAGCCGCTTAGGATTTTACCTCATGGTCACATCACCAAACCTTAATCACACCAATTCCCACCTTATGAGATTGATTTTGGTTGAACAACATTAGTTATATATGCATAGATTATTATGTCATCAATATTAGGTATCACCATGGCATAAATGCACATGTGTATTACAACCTTGCATTATGTAAGCATGTTGATAATGCCCAATTCATAATGTCTCACAAATCATTAACCATATATCATATTATAGGAGGTCAAAACCTAGATAACATAACTAGAGGATTTCACTTCAAACTATCCACAAGACACTTATTCGATCATTAGACTTGTTTATATGATTTCTACGCAACTGTTGTCACCTCTTATTCCCACAAGACTAATCATCACCATCACACACACAAAAAATGACACCCCCCCCCCCCACACACACATATATATATATATATATATATATATATATATATATATATATATATATATATATATATATATATAGAGAGAGAGAGAGAGAGAGAGAGAGAGAGAGAGAGAGAGAGAGAGAGTCAGGCTAGAATACAATCGAGTGGACAGATCGCATGAATACACTCAAGTGTGTTTGCATATCGAGACTATTTTTTGCAAAATGTAAACCATTGAACTTTACCATCATACTATAACTAGGATACATACAAATTTTGAGCCCATTTGGATGAGTGTAAGTCACTCATCTAAGGGTAACAAAATTGATGCGTGAAATTAATTTGAAATGCATAATTTTTGCAGTCTTTAGAACATGACCTATAAATATCCAAATGTGCTCAAATTTTATGTATGAGCTATTCATAAGATGTTTAAGAAGATCGATGGATTAGATTTTTGGAAAAAAAATATTACATCAAGAAAAACTCGAGTGTATTCTTCTCCGAGTACACTCGAGTGTATTCTGCTCCGAATACACTCGAGTGTATTCTAGCCTGACTCTCTCTCTCTATATATATATATATATTAGTTTGGGTTCTCATTATGTGGTGATTTAGACGGATATGCACATCAACTAGTTTAAATATTCACATTGCATGCAATAAAAAAACACGGTAAAACCAAAAATCCGATCATATCAATTATCTAAAAACATAATTAATTGACGTGGCTATAGGGAATATGACATCATATAGGCAGCGAAAACAAAAAAAATTGTTGACGTATTTCCCATTAACCAGCAGATCACGTCAATAACTATGCAATGGAAAGTATGGTTTCACAAAGATATACCTAATCCTTGAGCAAGTCCAGTGACAATCCTCGTTGAAGTACATGCATACTCTATCTTTGATGGTTGTTGTGCAGCTCCTAGTCACACCCAGACTCATCTGATTGTTCCTCCATTGACATCAAACTTGGACAACTGTTAAAACGGCTCCTGAGGTCTCGCCACAGACTGCGAGTTGATGTTGCCCTCCTAGCAGCAACCAGTAGAATCCTGCCTCTAGAGTAGTCCATTGGGACCAACTAGAACTCATTTTGTCCTGCAAGAATAGATAGGAAGGAGTTATCCCACCCACTGATGTACTAATCATCAACATTCTCTCCCACAACAATGATCCTCAGTTGTTTCTCTCCCATGGCTATCCCTCCCTAGTTGGGTAGGACTTGCCTGGACTCTCGTGGTTTCCGCAACCAGAGAGGACAACACTTGTCAAAGCAACTGATTCTCAATTGTTTGTGTAGTAGTTGTACTTTGTGAAGCCCCTGATACCCCTCTATATATAGGAGGGGTTAGGGTCATGGTTCCCAGTCCCTGGACAATGTGGGACTAAAGCATAAGTGGAAAGGACAAGTAGATCTTGAATTTTCACAACTTCTTTGGAAGTTTCATGACTTGTGTGTGATGAAACGGTCGTGTCACCTAACAAGAAAACCATCTCATGTGTGATCTAGTCATTTCACTAAGCGAAATGACCATTTCACCCCTTCCAGTTCTACGCATATGTTGGCAATTCAATTCCAATTAGTATTCAACTTGACGTACCCCCAAAGAGAGCGTTTGTTGAAAATGAGATGGCCGTCTCACACCAAACAAAATGGTCATTTGGTGCAACTGAGATGGGTGTCTCACAACAAGCCATATGACCATTTCACACAAGTGAGACAGGCGTATCACAGCCCAGGTTAGGAAAATTTCAAACCTATGCACAATACAATCAGCTTGACACTCCAAACAACATTCTCAACACTTGAACCGACCGTTTGGAAGTCTGGTCAGCTAATCCGTTACATGAATTGAAATACCTAAACACTTTAGTAATCAATTCAATTATCATTCAAGATCAAACTCATCTTCTATATGAGTTCCTATGTGTTTGACCCTATAGGTACCATATCATGTTAGCAGTGAATGTCCATAACTAGCTTATGACATCACAAGCAAAGAGTGGGTGCCTAGTCACACATCATTGCAACCCAAGTGAAGGGAAATTTGGGGACCAACTTCAACCTACAATTTGTGTATGTCGTTGTAGTGTCTGTATAGTTCCTTTGTCACTGATACCCAGATTGAACTAGACACATGGAGCAATCATGCTCATTATTACTCAATCTTGTTTCATGAACCAGAGCAGAATGCATGAGATATATGTGAGCTCAACATATTGACTCACATGCGTATGACCATACTTTTCTCAAAATCTCTAATTAAGAGGCCTAGGATATCATACTCCATATAGGAGGGACAAATCCCATATCTATCACTCACAGTCAATCCCCATGTGTCAAAGTCACCCAATCATCACCATTATAATAACCCATGTTTCATGACTGCATTTGATGATGTCAAACTGTACCCAACAACATGTGATGAGTGCAGTGATTTCTGGTCTCAGAGCCACAACCACCACCATCACTATGAGAATTGACTATGACTTCCATGTGTCAGTCTCACAGTGGGTCTGTTCGATACACTATTCTCTAAAATGTATCTGTGTGCTTGGTTTGATTTATCCATACCATGACTAATGAGATTTAGTCATCAACCAACTCACACTCTGATCTTATGTGTTATTGTTGTCTATCAACCTTCCACAACAACAACCGAACAGGGACATAATAAGCATATGTTTATGTACTCTTAACATCTGTATGATCTCATCCACAAGGTTAGTAACTTGACAACACACATCAATGAGTAACATAATTCTCCAGACATTCATTTGTATCCTCATTATCTCATAACTAAGTGAAATAGATGAATTGGAAGCTTGCCTTTATTATTATCAATCATAAAATCATGCATCTAAAGCCTCATCCCAATCATCATATGATTTTCTCTCTAGGCATACATACCAACATACTCCCACATGTGCTTAGAGTCAATCACCCACATATCTCATCCTGAGTGACCTAACATGACCATCATGCTTCTTCTGCATAAGTGCTTTTATAGTGGGCTTAGCAAAGTTCGTCTTAGTCAATATTTTGCAATTTTCACATCTCTTCGCTGTGTGACTACTCATATGATATGGAAGTGTCGTAGTATCCTATCTAAGATTCCCAACCAACTAGTAGCCCCATTGTTGTCATTATTATTTCTATTATGTTATTAATGGTTTGGAATGTCACATAAGTTCACCTCTATAAACTTCGTGATCCATGCAATATCCTTCGTTGTTTTCATAACACAGAGATACTTGACTTCTTTTGTAGATTATAACAATTGTCATTAACTCAAAACCCTTTCTAGCCTACAGTTCTTGTTTAATGTCAAACATAAATTTATATTGTGATTATTTTGTCAGTTCGGAAGCTTGCATGGGTGTAACCCTTTACATCCAACTCTTCCTTATTACCTTCACCAAGGAACCAATCCTAATAGTGCTTCATAAGCATGTAAGGATGTTTCATATGGTAGTTTAGTGATTCTCACTGGTATATGACATATACCCTCTCGTCATGTCCAATACATATGATATTTCTAGGTAGGTATATATGTGTCTTCTCATAATGTCATATACATATGAGATGACTGGATATGTTATGACCGCATCTGAGCTTAATTGGTAAACTAGGGTTTATTTGGATGATTGTATGCTTAACTAAGTAGATCATTGTTTAAAGATTGATTAGTGATGGTTGTTAAGTTTTGATGTTTTAAATATAATGAGAATATTTAATCATACTTTGATTCACAAAATCAGGGTTTAAGATTTGGAAACCCTAATTACCCAAGTTAGGGTTTTGATGATATATGAATACAAAATTTGATAAGTATAGTGTCTCACTAAATGATTTTTAGTATTTTATGTGTAACTTTAAATTGAATTCAAATTTCGATATAATATGTATAACTCAATTGTGCATTTTTTTGAAAACTTTTAGAATATTTGGATGTTCTTTGAAAGTCATTCTCGGTCAAGATATACTTCAACCGACCATGCTGATAGAATGTTGTTCAATAGTATATTGGTTGATTTTTATTTATTTATTGGTAACTCCAAATGATCTAAAAATTTTATTAGAGATCTGAAATTGCATTTCAGACATAGTGATAAATTTTCATAATTTTTGGAGAAGGTTTAATCTCTAAAATACACGAATTATAGTAATAGTTTTATAATAGAAAATTCAACTGAAATAAGAGAAAGTATAGTGAGGGGTCAATGTGCAACTGACCCAAGTAGCTCAATTTCTCTATATGGTCAACCTAACACACTATAAGTTCTCATAATTTGTGATTCATTCCAGAGAAATGACATCCTAGAGAGAGAGGGAGAGTTAGGGTTTGAGAGGAGAAAGTAGTGGAATTGCTGATTTAGGGTTTCTCTATCTGAGATATGATGAAATCAAGTAAGTTTAGCTTATTTGCATAGCCTTTCATGGTGAATCTTCTCTCACATGTCCAGATTCTGTCCCTCCTCTGATTTGATCCAAAATGGTATCAAAACTTCCCCTTTTCTCACTATTTCTTCATAATCCCTCATTTTTAGGGTTTTCAAGTTAAAAGGAAGAAGAATCGGGTGAATTGCTAGGGATTTGATATGAGATCGAGATTTTCAGGGATGAGATGCATTTGTAAGGTGTTTTTACACCTTAGGGTGAGTGGTAACTTCCTTTAAACATTGTATTGCATGAAAATTGGTTAAATCATCCATAATTTGTTTTCTTAGTATGCAACTACAAACCCTGAATTGTCTGTTTGATCTTAGTTGTTGCAAAATGATATGAAATGGAATCTTCCTCTATTTGAATGAATTTTAGATGATAAAATTATATTTGAAATGTATACAATACATACTAATGAGAATTCCCTAAGTATTCGCAGAGGTTATAAGAGTAAACTGAAATATAGGGAATTTGTCTATGACTGAAATTGTTGTATAATTAAATAGAGAAATTTGTTTATCTGGATCACCTTGGTTATGAATGATTGTTTATCTAAATTCATAGTACATATATGTCATATACTATCTTGGATTTCATTTAAGGTGAATAGTGTTTGTTTGATATCTTAGTAAAGAGCGTGAAACCCTAGATGTGAGGAAAGTTGGATATTTACGAATAGATATCCTAAAATCCATTTGAAGGGATTTTCTTGACATGATAGAATTTATTCATTCAATTTTATTCTTGATGCATGAAATCTCAGTGAATGGCATAGAAACCTAAATTCAGCTCAGTTCCAAGGTTTCATACATATATTGATTGTATATGATTTAAGCAGTATTTCTTCAGTGAATGGTTATGTCGTATGAAATCCTTATGAGAGCCATGTGATAAGTGAATGAGGTAAATGAAACCCTAAGGATAGGGTGTTCAATGAATCAAATATTGTGATATAAATGTTCTTAGTTCGAGATGTGGTGATGCTTAACAGTTCGATTACATGATTCTAGTGTATAATGTGTCAAGTTGACATGTATTCAATTTAATTAAGAATTTTAGTCTCCATGTATGTATAGCATGATGATTACTCAGAATATTGCATGAATATACTGCTCTGCCAAGTTAAGTAAGAAAGTACCTGCCATATTTTTTTTGGTCGGTCCAAAAAGCGTGTGATGCGATGATTTTGAGTCGCATTTATAGACCTGTTTTATATGTGGTTTGTGCTCTTATTAGTCATTTTTATGGATAATATTGCATAATTCACTCATTTCGGTCTTTGCCATCATTTTATGTCAAATCCCCTTAGTTTTATCATTTCGAGCATTATTGATCACATTATCATAATTTGTGTGGATTTATTTGATCTGGTCTTTAAATTTCAGGAAAAACAAGTATCTACTTCCGTCGATACCATCGACGGGAGTCGATACCATCGACTTGACCGCAGGTTGCCAGCCGAAAGGAGCAGCAAAGAGTCGATACCATCGATGCTGATGTCGATGGTATCGAGACGCCTTTAGGTTGCTGGCGAGGAAGCTGTCGATACCATCGACATTCATGTCGATGCCATCGACACATGGTGGCTACATCGTCGCTAAACGACAAACCCGACGCTACAGAGAGTCGATACCATCGACATCCAAGTCGATGGTATCGAGATGACCACAGGCACTTAGATGAAAAGAAAACAAGGCTGCCGCTAATACGCTGGGTCGATACCATCGACCCAGCGTCGATGGTATCGACGCTGGCAGATATGCGTTGGATTCATTTCGATCTCAATCGGACCGCTAGAGTTAATTGATGACCTAATTATGGACTTATACCTAATGACGGCCGCGGAGAGGAGAGGATCATCTAATTGGTCATTGCACAAGTGCCGAGGAGTAGGAGAAAGGAGAACGGAGGCCAGAAGTTCATCTCTGTCGATCCGGACGCTGCCGAAGACGAATTTCACCACCGAGAGGCGGGAAAGCTCGTGTTCTACACAAAGGATCCACCAGTTCTTCTCCGTTCAGGGGTTTTTCCATTCAATTCACGTTTTTCATATGATTTCCCCTATTTCTACCATGTATTTGTGCAAGATGAACATGCGGGGCTAATCCCCTCCATCTTTAGGACCGGGAGTAACCCGGGAATGCATTGTATGACCGTTTTATATTAATAATTCATATTTTCTCTCTTAAATCCGTGGTATAGTTTCGTTTTCTCCATATATTGTTATGCTTGATCACCATAATAATAACTTAATGCCCTTAATCACTTTGACAGAAGGATTAACGGTTGAAAAGAGACGAAACCTACATTAATCGATAAATCCCTTGACAAAGGAGGTGTAAAATTAATGGTGGAAACTGAGAGATCGTTCGTAATGCGCTTAGTTTAGGGGAATGATTACTACGACGGTGGAATCAACCTAAACCTAAGTAGTGAATTACACCACGACAGTGGGTAATTCTGTTTTCAGGCCACTACCCGGATAGAGAGAGAAGATTGAGGAGTTATATGAAACCTAATGCAATGTTGACCCACGGTGAAACCGAAATCATAAAGATATCTTGTTGAATTGATTAAATTAACCTTTAATCGATTGTTTGCTTTGTTTTATTTTTATTTTCTTTTAATTTCGACAACAAACCCTACTTTGTTATCCGGCTTAGCTGATCGCAAATAGTTAGTAGAAGTCTCCAATAATTCAACGTATCCCTGTATTCGACTCGGGCCTCACAAAGGCCTATATTACTTGACGTGAACACTTGCATTTTGAGCGCGTAGTAAAATACACATCAAGTTTTTGGCGCCGTTGCCGGGGATACGGCGGAATTGTTGGCACTTCGAGTGCTACGAGCGGCCACTCTAGGCCACAAATTTCTTTTTAATTTTCATTCAATTTCAAATATTTCTAAATTTCTCTATAATTGTTATACTCGTCTAAGTTTAGTACTAAAGTCAGATTTTCTCATTTCAGGTACTGTGTATGGTGCATACACGTAGTACAGACTACGCCAATCGCACACCCGAGGTTCCGTTTCCAGGACCTGAAGACGAGGAGCATTCTGAGCACGAGTACCAAGAAGAGATAGACTCTGAATCTGAAGCAGAAGACATGGCCGAGCCACAGACTATATGGGAGAAGATCAAAGCTTCTTCCTCATCAGCTTCAAAGGGGCCCATAAAAAAGCAGGCGATCAACATACCGACATACAAGATCGATCCAGCATTGATTAACTTGGTAAAATCAAATGCATTTCATGGGTTGAAGAACGAGGATCCTGTTGCACATATTAGCCAGTTCGTCGAAAACTGTGACATGGTGAAGATAGACAGGCTTCCACAAGATGCTTTGTACCTCAAGCTGTTCCCGAGTTCCTTGGCAGGAGCAGCAAGAGAGTGGCTACATAACCTCGATGACGAATTTGTGGAGTCTTGGGATCATATGGTGGAGGTTTTCTTCGAGAGTTTCTTCCCTCCTGAGAAGACTAACGACATGATTAGAAAGATTCACAATTTCACCCAACAAGCCGGTGAAACATATTCTGAGACCTGGGAGCGATTTCAGGTTATGTTGAGGAGGTGCCCACATCATGGGCTGGACAGGGAAACACAAGTGAAAATCTTTTATTTTGCTCTCTCTGAGCACGATAGAAGTAATCTTGATTCAGCTGGATCTGGATTCTTTCTGAATAATACAGATACCAGATGTTGGGAAATATTAAAGAACATGGCTAGGAAACAGTCATGGGGTGACATAGGTGCCGTGGGACAGGTCAAGGCTGCTGGCGAATCCAGAGTAGTTAAAGAACTGAACGACAAGTTGGATCTTCTAGCCAAGAAGCTGCTAGCTAAGGATGATGCATCTGAGGAAGAGGAAGCCCAAGTGAAATTCATGCAACAACAGGGTTATAGAAACAATGACTATGCATGGAGGAAGGATAAAAAGTTCTCATGGAAGGATCCAAATAATTTTCTGCAGGATCCAGATGCCAAGCCACAACCAAGAGTCGAGGATAAGAACACTGAACTACTGAGTCAAATGGTACAGCAAAACCAAGAGATGATGGCCATGTTTGGTAAGCAATTGCAATCTCAAGGTGATATTCTAACCAAGTTTGGGCAGACGCTGCAAAGCCATGGGGCACAAATGCGGGCATTAGAAACCACCGTGGCATAGATTTCGAGTGAAGTGGCGGCCATCAAGCACGCCAATCAACAGAAACTAGCCGAGAATGCAAATGTGGCTCAAGCACACCATCAGGTCAAGTATATGTCTGTGGTAAACAGTGAGGAGGAATCTCAGGTACAAGAAGATGTAGAACCAAGAAAAATGACTTTTAATACGAATGCAACACCGGAGATACCGTATCCACGCACTTACTATGGATTGCCGGGCGGAAACCCTTTCTTCAAAAAATCACAGAGAGTTGTGAGTATTGTATCTCCATGTAGGCAAGAAGAACAAGTGCAGGTTGTTTGTGCACATCCGGAGACATCTAAGGCAAGAGAGGAACCACAACAAGCTGCTACTATTGAGGATGTCTCACCAAAGCCCACATCGGAGGGACCAATTGAAGCAAGTTTAGGGGAGGTACCCCCGAAAAGCTCATATGTGCCACCTCACAGGCGTGTTGATGCAGCAGATGTTTCAGATTCGGTCAATCCTAAGTCAAAGAAAGAGCATCGTCATTTTAAGAAATTCCTGGAGATATTCCAAAAACTCCACATCAATATTCCATTAGTGGAGATGATCGAGAAAGTACCCGCCTATGGGAGGTACATCAAGGAAATCACCAATAAGAAGAGGTGGATAAAAGACGATGATATTTGTCGGATGAATGAGACGGTGAGCTCTATGATACACGAGAGTTTTCCAAAGAAGAGAAAAGACCCCGGAGGTTTTTACATTCCGTTCTCAATAGGTGGTCGACATTTTCCTAAAGCGCAATGTGATTCCGGCGCTAGCATAAATCTCATGCCTTTGGCGACATTTCAAAAGTTGGGGTTAAAAGAGATAAAGAGATCAGCCGCAACAATTGAATTAGCAGATGGGTCTATCGTGAGACCATATGGAGTGTGTGAGGATGTGCTCGTCAAAGTGGATAGATTCATATTCCCGGTGGATTTTGTTGTTATTGATATGCCACCGCTCAAAGCTGTGAAATTCTTCTAGGAAGACCGTTTCAAGCAACAGCGGACGTCGTGACTGCCTTAGGGAGAGGTACTTTGTCCTTGGGAATTAGAGGAGATCGAGTTGAATTCAAATTACCGCATGATCCTCTAAGCGCAGTCTCCAATGTGAAAAGATGATGAGCTTCATACCGTCTAGCCTAAGACGTTAAATAAGGGCGCTTGTTGGGAGGCAACCCAACCATCGGTACATTAGGATAGTTTAATTATAGTCATAGATTGCTTTCATTTCGTTTAAATTTTGATGTAAAGAAGATACCTTGATCCGTTTGTTCATTGTGCAGGCTGAGGCAGGGTCGATACCATCGACACACTGGTCGATGGTATCGACATGGGTTCAGGTTGACAACTGCAAGATTCGTGCTGCGTCGATACTATCGACGACCTCGTCGATGGTATCGACACACCTACAGGCAGGTCGCGGAACAACTGTCGATAGTATCGACACAGCAGTCGATACCATCGAGATCTCTGGAGAAGTTCAGAGCAATTTGTCTCAGTCAACTCGATACCATCGACGGTCGTGTCGATGGTATCGACATGGTCACAGGTTAAAGTGAAAAAGTGGCGGTGTCACAATGAAGCCAAGTCGATACTATCGACTCCTGTCGATGGTATCGACCAGCCATGTCACCGATCCGCGCAACGACATCGACGGCGATAGCGAAGTCCACGTCAGCGATCCGGGTGCTGCGTCGATACTATCGACTCACGTCGATGGTATCGACATGTCAGCAATCCGGGTTTCACGATCCAGCAATCGTCAGCCGTCGATACTCGCGAGGGAGGCGGATAGCATCGAGACGTGTGGATACCATCGACCCGCGTCGATGGTATCGACGGGTCAACAGTAGCGCCGGCCAAGTCTATATAAGGAGAGTCATTACGTCATTTGACGTCACACCTTCAGAGTGAACTTCCTCCTTCACGTCGAGCACTCCCCCGAGTCATCCAAGATTGAAGAGCAGTAACATCGAGCAAGGATCTTCACCGAGCGGAGAATCAAGTCTCCATCTTCCCCGAGCTCTTCTTCTTCAACCCCTTTCTCTTCGCCACCATGGTGCATACAGCCGGAGAATCGTCCTCACACGCAACTCCGACGGAATTCATCCCACCACCAACGGCATCAGTTTCTCGTCCCCGACTCATCCATCCTTCCCCGGAGATTCGAAAGATCTACGAGGAGATAATGAGGAGGAAGATCGAGCCCACCCGTTATGTGGACCGGGAGATGGTGCGCGATCTGGGATTCGAGGCCAACTTGGCCTATGTTCTTAACGGACAGGCCCGTAACACTCGCATAAGGCCTGGCGAACTGGAGCATCATCAAGATGGCCAGCCGTTCTTTAGTGACTGGCCGACATACAAAGAGTTGGTAGCCGAGTTCATGGCATCGTTGGACGTCTGCATCTATCCCAACGACATCAATGCTACTGACCAAGAGTGGATTCAGGGCCGGGTATCTTTCCGGCTGTACAACCACGACTACGTCCTCACGCTGCGGCAGTTCAACAAAATTTTCAACTGGAATCATTCCCAGTATGACCACCGGAGGCCGGACCACCGCACCGATTACGACATGATTTTCTCTGAGTTGGTGACGGTGCCACAAGGGAGGTCGGTTAGCTACCACAACGCAGTGGTAGCCGACTTCGAGCACCCCTTCGTCCGGGTTTTGCATCGGATGCTGAGTTCTACTGTTTTTGCGCGGGGTGATCTGGCCCTTAGCAAATTTCAAGGCTCCGATCTCTTCTTTCTATACAAGCTTCTGAAGAGACAAGAATGCAATTGGGGTGCATTCTTTTTGCAGCGTGTGATGGATGTAAAGAGGAGTACGAGGAAAGCGCCGATTCACTTCGGTGGGCTCATCACCAAACTGGCGTCGTACTTGGGACTGAATTTCCAAACCCTCACTCCTCTTTCTACAAGAAGCAAGGTCAACTTGCAACATCTTCACCGGGCCAACTTAATTCTTCTTCGGGATGGCGCGGCATTTGCACATTGCCATGTGAATCAAGCGTACCAGGAGTGCGCACTGCCGTATCCTGTCTTCAACATCGAGGGCGCACAGCATTTCAGATGGCCGATCATAGCCATCGACTCCGATGAGGAAGAAGGCGGCGATGAAGGCGGCAACGACGAACAAGAAGGCGAGGCTGAGGAGGAAGAGGAGACATTCACACCTCTTCGTGCACGGGTAGCACCCCGGAAGCGTCCTCGGATGCATCTGGGTGCATCTTCATCATCACAGCCCCCGCCGCCATCACCACAGCCCTCGCAGCCGAGTGAGGATGCCTACTCCATGCACGACATGTACACGATGCTGCAGGAAATACATCAGACACAGCAGCAACATCTAGAGATGTATATCGGTATTCAGGATACTACGAACCGGTTACTTGACAACCAAAGGGCGATGTTCGAGAATGAACGTCTCCTCCTCGACAACCAACAACATATACACAATCGGTTACAACGGATGGAGATGCAACAGGAGCCCTTCTACGACCACTACTGGAGTCAGAGCTACTTTGGAGGCTATCCACAGCCTCCGCCGAGGACCCATTACGATCCGAGCTTCCAGGGGGAGTATCCTTCTTGGGATCCTACGGCCCCACAGTACCCACCTCCGCCTCCACAAGAATGATCGGGTATCTCTGTTCCACTCTTAAGTTTGGTTTTGACTATGAGGCCATAGTCGAATTCAATCTTAGGGGGGTAGTTGGAACATCTCTATCTTTTATTATTTTAGTTTTTAGCATTGTTATTTGTTTCTTGCATTTTTGGTTTTTGTAGGATCCACGTGCTATCTAGTGTAACTGTGGATGTCGTAAAAGTTTGTCATCTTGCTGTTTGTTCATGGGAAATTTAAGGAAAATTTAAAAATATTTGTGTCTTTGGATAGCTTGCTTTGGTTGACCTTGGGGAACACATCCTACGAAAATGATTGATTATGTCAACTTTAAAACAACATTTCACACCTGTACTCCTATGGATTCATGCAAAGTGGACAGTAATGGTTGTTTGAGCCTAACTTAACCAAATGGTAATGAGACCTTAATTGGATGTAAGAGAGAGAACCTTCTAAACCACTACACAGGTCAGTAAGGAGGGACACATAATATCTTTCTAAGGTTCAATCATCTAATCTTGTAATCATTCCACTTCATTTTTCCATAATCCACCTAAGAATTGGAAGTAAGTGCAGTTTTAATTCCTTCTTGTGTGCATAGCATTTAGATAGGAATTGCATTGATATTTTCCATTCTTCTGCATAAAAAGAAAAAAAAATATAGGGATTCATGCACATTACCTTTAGGTGCATGTCATGTAGTTGCACTCATGATATTCACGCATAAAATACACCATGTATCTCAATTTTTCCTAAAAGGTGAATTAAATTGTTCCATACCTTCTAAATATTGCAAAGATGTCCAAGCATGAAGGAAGTAGCCCAATACATGTATCTCTAAGCAATTATGGATATGTGGGCTAAAGAAAAGAAAAAAAATTCTGAAAATCTGAAATAAAGAAAAAAAATTAGAAAAAGAAAAAAAAAGTGAATTTAGAAGAAAGTGGAATAAGAGGGAGAAAGGAACATGATATCACTCGCATTATAGGAACATTGAGTGCATGATGTGGCTTAATTAGATTTCCATCTCATTTGGAGGTGGAAGGTTAGTGCATGCATCATTTCACCCAATTTTAGGCATTAGGGCATTTCTAATGTGCATTTGCATCATTTAGGACATTTTGTTTTATGCATATTGAAACTGCGCAATACTTCCAAGTTCTTCCATGAACCACCCATTTCCATCCACACGTTTCTCGGATTGGTAGGCCACCGTGAATTTCTCCTCACTAATGATTATCAGGAGAACTGCTTCCATGTAGATGGTAGTTAGGGCGAGAAACGTAGTATAGGCGATCACAAGATGCACCAATGATGAATCGGCGAATTTTATTATGTTAACTGCCTTATGTGATAGTGTTCATCGGTTTGAAGGATAATTTCTCTTATTGATGATTATTGTCGCCTTTAGGGTAATTACTGTTCTGTGGTTAGAGAAGGCCGGTTTGAGAATGTTCAGTGGGAGTCACATGGGATGTTGGGTTGGTGTGTTGATTTTTAGTTGACATCTGCAGTTCTATTCTAAGGATTAGTTGCTCAAGGGAAAGCAACGTTCAAGCTTAGGGGAGTTTGATGCGATGATTTTGAGTCGCATTTATAGACCTATTTTATATGTGGTTTGTGCTCTTATTAGTCATTTTTATGGATAATATTGCATAATTCACTCATTTCGGTCTTTGCCATCATTTTATGTCAAATCCCCTTAGTTTTATCATTTCGAGCATTATTGATCACATTATCATAATTTGTGTGGATTTATTTGATCTGGTCTTTAAATTTCAGGAAAAACAAGTATCTGCTTCCGTCGATACCATCGATGGGAGTCGATACCATCGACTTGACCGCAGGTTGCCAGCCGAAAGGAGCAGCAAAGAGTCGATACCATCGACGCTGATGTCGATGGTATCGAGAAGCCTTTAGGTTGCTGGCGAGGAAGTTGTCGATACCATCGACATTCAAGTCGATGCCATCGACACATGGTGGCTACAGCGTCGCTAAACGACAAACCTGACGCTACAGAGAGTCGATACCATCGACATCCAAGTCGATGGTATCGAGATGACCACAGGCACTCAGACGAAAAGAAAATAAGGCTGCCGCTAATACGCTGGGTCGATACCATCGACCCACGTCGATGGTATCGACGCCGGCAGATATGCGTTGGATTCATTTCGATCTCAATCGGACCGCTGGAATTAATTGACGACCTAATTAGGGACTTATACCTAATGACGGCCGCGGAGAGGAGAAGATCATCTCATTGGTCATTGCACAAGTGCCGAGGAGCGGGAGAAAGGAGAACGGAGGCCAGAAGTTCATCCCTGTCGATCCGGACGCTGCCGAAGACGAATTTCACCACCGAGAGGCGGGAAAGCTCGTGTTCTACGCAAAGGATCCACCGGTTCTTCTCCGTTCAGGGGTTTTTCCATTCAATTCACGTTTTTCATATGATTTCCCCTATTTCTACCATGTATTTGTGCAAGATGAACATGCGGGGCTAATCCCCTCCATCTTTAGGACCGGGAGTAGCCCGAGAATGCATTGTATGACAGTTTTATATTAATAATTCATATTTTCTCTCTTAAATCCGTGGTATAGTTTCGTTTTCTCCATATATTGTTATGCTTGATCACCATAATAATAACTTAATGCCCTTAATCACTTCGACAGAAGGATTAACGGTTGAAAAGAGACGAAACCTACATTAATCGATAAATCCCTTGACAAAGGAGGTGTAAAATTAATGGTGGAAACTGAGAGATCGTTCGTAATGCGCTTAGTTTAGGGGAATGATTACTACGACGGTGGAATCAACCTAAACCTAAGTAGTGAATTACACCACGACAGTGGGTAATTCTGTTTTCAGGCCACTACCCGGATAGAGAGAGAAGATTGAGGAGTTATATGAAACCTAATCCAATGTTGACCCGCAGTGAAACCGAAATCCTAAAGATATCCTGTTGAATTGATTAAATTAACCTTTAATCGATTGTTTGCTTTGTTTTATTTTTATTTTCTTTTCATTTCGACAACAAACCCTACTTTGTTATCCAGCTTAGCTGATCGCAAATAGTTAGTAGAAGTCTCCAATAATTCAACGTATCCCTGTGTTCGACTCGGGCCTCACAAAGGCCTATATTACTTGACGTGTACACTTGCGTTTTGAGCGCGTAGTAAAATACACGTCAGCGTGTTACTCAAACCAAAAACATGAGGTACAATAAGTGCCCCTAAAAGATTCTACACCTTGATACTCCAAAACAACATGGTATCAAGGTACTCAAACCATCACACATGGGCACATACAAAAACAAAACCTCCAAATAACCCATACAAATAGAGACAAGACGAAGGAAGAACCATGCCCTCAAAAACACTAAGCATACCACAAAGAAAGAGGACCACATCACCACCAACATCTTGTATCCAAAGGAACAAGATACATAGACTCAGTACCATAGACGCGGTACCATAGAATCTACACCACTAGCATGCCATATTTCTAAGCTTGAAATGAATACACTCGGTACCATAGAGATACCAGAGTCAAGAATAAGTAAGAGAGAGATACAATATAGTAAGAGCTTTCCAAGAATAATACAATAATATACATAGGTGCCCTGAACACCATAGATTCCTTATGGATGTCCGCACTATAGGGAGGAAACACTCCATCCTGGCAGCGACCAGTATACGGGGATCGGAACGCACCCACAGAGCATGGGGAGAGACGAAGACCTTGAGGAAGTCTCCTAAGAGAAGATAGGTTACCCAACATGAACCGGAGATCCCGGTGGTAACCCAGAGGTACCCACAGAGCGTACCAAGATGAGGCCCATAGAGCATCTCAAACCCTCCACCTGTGTACTCATCCTAGAAGGAGAGGTCCAGTTAAAGGCCAATTGTTTAGCCGCCTTAGTCAGACGTGATGGTTCGAGTCAAGCAGACCCAGATTCAGTTCTAGGCTTAGCTTCCTGGGTTTTAAGCTAAGTCTTGTACGGTGAGATCGTAGTGCATTACGAGTCTTCATATGTAGAGTACACTGCATATGATCAGGGCATAAGCTAAAATATTATCATATAGGTTTAAAGAGTTTCTTATAAATAAAAAGAGTTAAGAAAGATTTGAGTACAGTTTTGTAGTAGTTGTTCTTTAAATGTAATATTTGCATTCTCTGTTATTTTAACTGTATTGTTTTAGATCTGCTCAGTGTAGTAATTACTGTTGTTATAATTGATATCAGTTGCTCAAAGGTATATCTGTAATTATATCAATGCTTTCGATTATTTCTTTGAAGTACTCATTCACTGAGCGAGTAGGCTCACCCCTCTACTCAAATTTTTTTGGGAAACCACGTGGACTTGAAGAAGGTCAAAGCATCAGAGTAGATCTACCACATGAGTTGAGTATGAGATTAGTTAAGTTCAGTCGGTCCCTGTCACTCTAGGTCCTTGTATAGATGTGAGAGTGTTGTAAATGATGTTTGTAAGTTTGTTTCCTTAATAAGAGAGAATGCAAATTATTGTCATGTCTTATGTATATGGAAGTGTGAGAAACGTAATGAATGTATGGATGTATATCATTAATGTTGAGATCATATTAGAGTAAGAAAAGTTTAATTCTCTTGTAAAGTTTGTTTATGTGATTGAATGTGAGAAAACAAAGAGTTTTAAATAAAAAATGGAAAAGTTGGGAGTGAACTTTGTATTAAGTGTAATCCTCATAGCCATGCCCTAATCTCATTATTAGTGGTAATTGTGGGATGTGGGTGTGATAGCTTTGGCATCAGAGCTTAGGTTGAGTCGTCAGGGACCATTAGGATAGAATGTTAGAGTCATAAGTGTGGCAGATAGGAGATGTTATGATGTTAGCTCGAGGAATTTGAGTATTTGGATATCCTGGCCCGATATTTGAGTACTTAGATCAACCAATATCAAGCTACTCTGTCTATTCTTTCATGTATACCCTGGCTAGGTATACAGTGGAAGGATGGGCTAGAGAGGAACCCTAGAAATATTAGGGTTAGAAACAAGATAAGTAACATGAATTAAGAGCATAAATATAAAATGAGAGAGAACTTTCATTTCATATTGTTGTTTTATTGGAGATGAATAGAAATGCTCTTATATGTTTGAATTCAGATATTCAGTATTTCAAAATATATATGGGTCTTTAAGATTTGTTGTACACTATGCAGTTGTAGCATTTTTTGGTTACATTCTTTGTATCAAGTAGACCAGAATTATGTTTGAATGAGTTTTCCCTAAGTGGATATTCTTTCCACATGTTTGAGGTTAATAGGAGTTGATTAATTTTGAGTAGCTCTTGGATTTAGGACTGTAGGTTCGGCCTGGTCCGGCTGGAAGGATGTGTTACTAGGATCTAATGACTCCTATTAATAGTACAATAAGAGTAGACTCTGGATAAATTAGACATACATCGTAGTGAGAATGTACATATACTAAGATGCTAAAACATATGAGAAAAATTAGAATAGCTAAGAATTAGTTAGAACTGATATCTGAGAAACAACTTTGGGGCCTCATATGAAAAACTCTTAATTGAGAATAAAGGAACACGGAATAAGGTTCAAATTAAGTTTAATGATTAGTATTATATGAACTCTAAATATGAAGTATGGAAAAAATATGAGAAAAGTATGTAAGGGCCAAGATAGTAAGAATCAATCATGAGGAATGGATTATATAACCAAGTACAATGTTTTTATGTACTCCAAAGCAAACCGAAAATAGAAGGAAAGAGTTAAGTATACGATAAGTACATATAGGTGAAGAGTCTTCAGAAGAGTTAAAGTTTAAAGAATTAGATGCACATGTAAATCATAAGACTAGGATAAGAAACTAAGTTAAAACAAATATAAATGTTGGAAATGATGAGCTTGATTAAAAAATGAGGGTTATGATATAATTGAGAGCATGGAATGTATACCTTTATTGTGAAGTTAATACATTCATCCTTACTACCTTTGGATTCCAAGTCTTTATAGAACAACAAACTAGTTTCTAAAAGAAGAACAAAAGTGTATCTTAACCAATGAATAAGTCATACAAAGTTAGACTATATTTAGGAGGGAAAAACTTGATTGAAAGGGATACTAAGTCTGACCCATGCATTAGTCGTTTGATTTAAAATGAAAGATATGTAATGTATTAAACATGAGTTAAAACTAGTAGAGAGATTATTGATTTAGAATTTTAACTTCACATTAGTAGAAGGATAAAAAGAAATATGTGCAACATGGTATACATGATCATACACATGAATAAGCAACATGGTCATAAGAGAAAATTAGAAGTTAAGGATGATAGGTGGAAGAGTAGTATATGGTAAGAGGATTCTGGAAAGTAAGGAAGGGTTTGAAATATGTAGTAATATAGATTATTAAAGAAAGAGGTTGTGAGATTCAAGCAAGTGCTAATTAGTCAAGTATCCCTGTTGATAACTAATTAAACCTCCATACAAGAAATGCATTAAGGGAATGTTTTAATATAAGAATTCCAAGTCTCAGACTCATATTCTCTTTCATATCTTCCTTAAAGAGAGCAAGGTGGGAATGAAGTGATAAGAAAATGAATCATATATGATGCATAACCACCATGACAAGGACATCTAGTGAATGTAATAGTGACACACAATATGATGATGAAACCCTAGTAGGGTAAATTGAGAATGAAATCTATTTGAATGGCCAAGTAAGAGAAAGGAAATTCAATTGATAAGATAAGGAAGACTTTAGTAAAACTTGTGAGATCCAAAGTTTGAATTTCAAATTAAGAGAATAAAGTCACATCATAATAACGTCATGCTACTGATAAAGACCAAACCCTAGAATGTTTAGAGTTGTAGTAGTTCAAGGGTTGTCACTAGTGATTTGACCTTGAATACTAGCATCCCTAAAAAATGAAATCATGAAATTTGCACTATGAGAAGTAAACTAGCATTGATAGTAATCTAGGTTTTAAAGGTAGTTAACCTGAAAGGTAGATAAACAATATGGAAATGATTCAGAGTAAAGGATAAGAAACAAATTTGAAATTTAAGGAAAATGTTTTGAACAAAAGGAGAAATACAATATGAGTTAAGTGTGATATGAAATAAATTCTTGCAGTAATAACAAGAATGATGAATAATCTATTCGTACCTTGTATGTTTCAATTTTAGGGATGTTTAATCTACATGATTAAAATGAGGAGGATAAGTAGCAAAAAAAAGTAGTAGTGAATGAGGGGAGAGATAAGAGATAACAATGGCTTTTAGTATTATGTGAATTTGTTTTTGAAAGTATAATTTGTTGAAGGTATATTAAGGGATGTAAATTTGTTTTACATATGATTTCAGTTGTACATGTGCAAGCAATGTGTTAATTAAAGGTGTATGATAGTTTAAGTCATTCATACCAGTAATCCATCTTAGTATTGTACAATTGTGGTATGGTGATATGTGTTGAATAATGATGGAACAAATGAAGGGTTACCCTGTGTAAGGTAGTCATACCTATTCACTCATATGAATATAAGGGATGATAACCATATTGTATTGATATGTAACCCTAATGAGGTATAGCTTGAAATATCTAGCTTTAATATAACTAAGTGATGGTAATTGGGTATGAATAGTCCTTGAATGACTAATACAATCATGGAATACTTTGTTACTGTTGTTGAAACCCTAGTATGCTATGACCCGATGGTTACACCTTGAATTATGTGTGGGTTCATACTTGAGAATAGTATGGAATGTGATGGTAATGCTTCACCTTTTGCATCCATGATTCAATGGGGATGCCGTGAGTAGTATTGTAAAATTGTTGTTGAATCTAGTCTTTCAACTGAAGATTCTTTTGCTATTTGAGTAGCACAATAGTAAAAATTCAAAACAACATGGTGAACACTCTTTTGTGACTTAGAGGTAATACATAACAATAGTACATATTGAGCAGTATGAATTAAGATAGTTGAATCAGATTATCAATGTTGAGGTAACACCTCAAGAGTATAAGAATTTTGAAATGGTTGTTTCTTTCTCTATCCTATGATTGATTGTGGCATAGAGAATTTATTTGTTATCATTGAGAAGTCATGATTTAAACATGTTTAGATTAGAAAAGAAATAAATGACTTAACGTTGAAAGATACATTCAAGTATGAAATATAAGAATATAATGACATGTAAGATATCAGAAGCTTAAAATAAACCTTGAATGTACTTTACTTGCATATTTATGTTTCGGGGACGAAACCTTTTAAAGGGGGGAAGAATTGTTATGACCGCATCTGAGCTTAATTGGTAAACTAGGGTTTACTTGAGTGATTGTATGCTTAACTAAGTTGATCATTGTTTAAAGCTTGACTAGTGCTGGTTTTTAAGTTTTGATGTTTTAAATATAATGAGAAGATTTAATCATACTTTGATTCACATAATTAGGGTTTAAGATTTGGAAATCCTAATCGGCCCAAATTAGGGTTTTGATGATATATGAATACAAAATTTGATAAGTATAGTGTCTCACTAAATGATTTTTAGTATTTTATGTATAACTTTGATTGAATTCAAATTTGGATATAATATGTATAACTCAATTGTGCATTTTATTGAAAAATTTTAGAATATTTGTATGTTCTTAGAAAGTCATCCTTAGTCGAGATATACTTCAACCGACCATGCTGACAGAATGTTGTTCAACAATATATTGTTTGATTTTATTTATTTATTGGTAACTTCGAATGATCTGAAAATTTCCTTGGAGCTCTGAAATTGTATTTCAGACATCTTGATAAATTATCATATTTTTTGGACAAGTTTTGATCTCTTAAATATATGAATTATAGTAATAGTTTTATAACAGAAAATTCAGCTGAAATAAGAGAAAGTATAGTGAGGGGTCAATGTGCAATTGACCCAAGCAGCTCAAGTGCTCTATATGGTCAACCTAACACACTAGAAGCTATCATAATTCATGATTTATTCCATAGAAATGAAATCCTAGAGAGAGAGGGAGAGTTAGGGTTTGAGAGGAGAAAGTGGTGGAATTGCTGATTTAGGGTTTCTCTTTCTGAGATATGATGAAATCAAGTAAGTTTAGCTTCTTTGCATAGCCTTTCATGGTGAATATTATATCACATGTCAAGATTTCTGTCCCTCCACTAATTTGATCCAAAATGGTATCAAAACTTCCCCTTTTCTCACTATTGCTTCATAATCCCTCAGTTTTAGGGTTTCCGAGTTGAAAGGAAGAAGAATCGGGTGAATTGCTAGGGATTTGATATGAGATCGAGATTTTCAGGGATGAACTGCGTTTGTAAGGTATTTTCACACCTTAGGGTGAGTGGAAACTTCCTTTAAATAGTATATTGCATGAAAATTGGTTAAATCATCCATAATCTTTAATTGCTTAGTATGCGACTACAAACCCTAAATTGTTCGTTTGATCTAAGTTGTTGCAAAATGATATGAAATGGAATCTTCCTCTATTTGAATGAATTTCAGATGAAAAATCATATTAGAAATGTATACAATACATCCTAATGAGAATTCCCTAAGTATTCGCAGAGGTTATAAGAGTAAACTGAAATATAGGGAATTTGTCTATGACTGAAATTGTTGTATAATTAAATAGAGAAATTTGTTTATTTGGATCCCCTTGGTTTTGAATGATTGTTTATCTAAATATGTCATATACTATCTTGGATTTCATTTAAGGTGAATAGTGTTTATTTGATAACTCAGTAAAGAGGGTGAAACCCTAGATGTGAGGAAAGTTGGATATTGACGAATAGATATCTTGAAATCCATTTGAAGGGATTTTCTTGACATGATAGACTTTATTCGTTCAATTTTATTCTTGATACATGAAATCTCAGTGAATGGAATAGAAACCTAAATTCAGCTTAGTTCCAAGGTTTCATACATATATTGATTGTATATGATTTAAGTAGTCTTTATTCAGTGAATGTTTATGTTGTGTGAAATCCTCATGAGATCCTTGTGATAAGTGAATGAGGTAAATGAAACCCTAAGGATAGGGTGTTCAATGAATCAAGTATTGTGATATAAATGTTCTCAGTATGAGATGTGGTGATGCTTAATAGTTCAATTGCATGATTCTAGTATATAAAGTACCAAGTTGACATGTATTCTGTTTATTTAAGAACTTTAGTCTACATGTATGTATAGTAAGATGATTACTCAAAATATTATAGTGTTTTGAATATACTACTCTACAAAGTTAAGTATGAAAGTACATGCCATATTTATAAGCTTCAAATGAATAGGCACGGCAACATAGAGATACCAGAGTCAAGAATAAGTTAGACAGAGATACAATATAGTAAGGGCTTTCCAAAAATAATAAAATAATAGACATAGGTGCGCTGAACACTGTAGATTCCCTAAGAATGTCTGCACTGTAGGGAGGAAACGATCTGCCCTGGAAGCGACCAGTATACGGGGATCGGAACACACCCACAGAGCGTGTAGTGAGACTAAGCCCTTGAGGATGTCTCCTAAGAGAAGATAGGTTACCCAACATGAACCGGAGATCCCGGTGGTAACCCAAAGATACCCAAAGAGCGTACCAAGATGAGGCCCACAAAGCATCTCAGACCCTCCTCCTGTGTACTCAGCCTAGAAGGAGAGGTCCAGTTAAAGGCCATCTATTTACCCGCCTTAGTCAGACGTGATGGTTCAAGTCAAGCAGACTCAGATTTAGTTCTAGGCTTAGCTTCCCAGATTTTAAGCTAAGTCTTGTACGGTGAGATCGTAGTGCACTACAAGTCTTCATATGTAGAGTACACTGCATATGATCAGGGCATAAGCTAAAATATGATCATACAGGTTTAAAGAGTTTATTATAAATAAAAAGAGTTAAGAAAGATTTGAGTACATTTTCGTAGTAGTTGTTCTTTAAATGTAATATTTACATTCTCTATTATTTTAACTGTATTGTTTTAGATCTGCTCAGTGTAGTAATTACTATTGTTATAATTGATATCAGATGCTCAAAGGTATATCTGTAATTATATCAATGCTTTAGACAATTTCTTTGAAGTACTCATTCACTGAGCGAGTAGGCTCACACCTCTACTCAAAATTTTTAGGGAAACCACATGGACTTGAAGAAGGTCAAAGCATCAGAGTATATCTACCACATGAGTTGAGTATGAGATTAGTTAAGTTCAGTCGGTCCCTGTCACTCTAGGTCCTTGTATAAATGTGAGACAGATGTAAATGATGTTTGTATGTTTGTTTCCTTAATAAGAGAGAATGCAAATGATTGTCATGTCATATGTACATGGAAGTGTGAGAAACGTAATAAATGTATGGATGTGTATCATTAATGTTGAGATCATATTAGAGTAATACAAGTTTAATTCTCTTGTAAAGTTTGTTTCTGTGATTGAATGCGAGAAAACAAAGAGTTTGAAATAAAAAAAGGAAATGGTAGGGAGTGAACTTTTTATTACGTGTAATCCTCATAGTCATGCCCTAATCTCATGATTAGTGGTAATCGTGGGATGTGGGTGTGACAGGATGTCCTCTCGTCATGTCCAATACAAATGAGATCATTGTATATCTTCATGTCATGTCCAATACATATGAGATAACGAGATAAGTACATTACATTGCATTCAAGATAGATCCAATTGCGAATGCATATGGCATTTGTCTATGTGTTTCTATTATTAATAAGAATTGGGACACTAGGCTGCTAAGAGACTAACTCCATGGAACATGGACAAGTTTTCTCTCATAGAGTCTTACATACTGCACCCTTCAACATCTTACCAATGTTTGTGCTTTTACTTAGGTCAAGAAGCTTTCCAGATCTATCTCTATAGACCTTGATCCCTATCACATAGGATGCTTTGCCTAAACCCTTCATGGACACGGTATTTTCCTTGCTAGGTTTACAAAATTATAGGATAAGGATGTTATTCCACATTATTAAGTGGACTATCAATATGCTCCCACTAACACTTTTGTAATCACATATTCATCTTCATTTTGACTCAAGTCAAATACTTTAACTGTCTTATCAAATCGAAGATTCCAACTCTGAGATGCTTGCTTCAATCCTCAGATTGACCTTTGTACCTTATAGACTTTATTTGCATTAATAGATATATAAAACCATTAGGTTGTGTCACATACACATCCTCTTAATTATTCCAACTAAGTAATGCGATTTTAACATCCATATGCCAAATCTCACAGTCATAATAAGATGCAATAGAAAGCATGATCTAGAAGGATTTAATGATGGTAATTGGTGAAAGTCTTCATCACGTTCAAGAATTTGAACTAGTTTGAAACTCTTTTGCAACCAATTTTACCTTTCCATTTTGGTCTTCTTACGGAAACCCAAATGTACCCAATGGGTTTACCCCTTCAAGTGGATCCACCAAGGTCATACCTTGTTGGTTTACATGGAGTCCATCATTGATCTTATGGCCTAAAGCAAGTTCTTAGAATCTGGTTCCTTATTAGTTTATAGGTAGGTAGTTGACTCATCTCTATGATCAACTTACCCGCCTTTTTGAGTTATCATAATCTTTCAAACTCAAGGCCTTCTACTAAAACTATGAGTTCTATGTTTACATAAGGAACTTGAGATTCTACAATAACTTGGGATTCTCTTTGTTCCTTATTGTATCTCTTTAGGTTCAATGTTTTCTTGTTTGTCTTGAACATTTCAAGTTCTATTTTCACTCCCACTGATTCCTTTGGAACTAAGTTCCCTTTAGGAATTCATCCAACCTAGAAAAAAAATCTTTTCTTATCTGGTTGGAATGTAAGTAGTATTCAAAAAGATAATATTCATGTAATTTGTGGATAAATCGCTTTAAGAAACTATTTTCTTATACAAGCTTTCAATCCTCATCACTATGAAAGACACATCGAGAAACTTCCCATGCCATATCTCATATGGTGTCTTTCGAACCATTTTAGACGGTACATTGTTTTAGTGTAAAGGATGTGCCTAAAAGAAATATTGGAAGATAGCTAGATTTTAGTTGATAATCACACCATGGCTTAATAGGGTGTGATGCCTTCTTTCTAACATATCAATATGTTTTAGGTGGAGCACATTATGTTACACTATCAGGATTTCCCAGAAGGTCCTAAAACTCTTGGTTTAAAATATTTCAACCTAAAAGATGTTTAACCGACGGGGTGAAACAATAGTCCCAGTGAGAGATATAACTCTTCATGAACTCTATTATTATCACAAATAACTCAGTAAATAGATTAACATGCTGATCATATTGAACAAAATTAACTAAATGACATATATCTCATGGATGAAGTGAATAGTGCAGTAATACACACTTGCTAATGAGTAATAGAACAACTATAAATTAAAAAGGAACATAAAGAACATGTAAAATTGTTATAAACTAAACAATATAATAACAAGGCAAGGCTTCATCTAATGTTTCCGTGATTGATCCTATACACACACACTACATGACTGATTTTGTATTCATTATGCCCTGAGGATTTGATTCGTACCACTCAAATCTGACCGACCATTGCTAAGTCAAAATTGGTTCCATAAAGGTCTAGTGGAAGAGCCAGAATCCATGACCTGACCTTCCTCGGTCAGTACAAGTGAACATGTAGTGACATTACAAGTCAACTACTTCCAGTGACATATGGTCCAGCTGTGAAACCTAGATCACCTTGGTATATGTCACGAAACTAGTAAAACTGAGCTACGACCTATAGCCATACTCATCTAGGGTATGACCTGCAACCAATCCTATGAAATCTCATAAACACAATATCACTGAGCTACAACCTGATGCCACACTCTTCCAGGGTATGGCCCACAACCAATCTCGTGTCACATATCCTAAGGCATGATTTGAGGCTCACACATGGCCACAATCACCCGCAATTGCTTGATATTATGGTACCAAGTTGTCCCCTCAAACTCAACAATATGCACTCCAAGTTCCCCGTAGGAGTTACTCATTTTACCATCCATCAAATGATGACATTGAATGGATTTATGGCACTGGGCAAGATACATGATTAGATTCCACTTGATTAATTAGACCAAATAAAGGGTCATTTAGCATGAATCAAGTTACATTGTACAACTCACAAACAAATCCTTCAAAATAAGAAGAGCATAGTATTACAATAGCAAATATCATTGTTTTAACTTATAAATCGATTCCCATCATCTCGTAACACTATATCACCACCATCCACAAGAATATCATCATCAACATATTATCATGAGATATCAATCCCTCATTCCAATACTAGAGGATATCACCTCAATCAGGTACTAGGCCTTTACCAGGTCCTAAGACCCATCACATTATTCATGGTTACCTCATCAAGCTTCATTGGGCATATAATAATTCCTTTATACTAATCGTCATTTGTGTCATATCATATATACATACCATAGAAACCATTAGCTAGAACATTCCTATTTGTGACAAAACTAATATTATATAATCCGAGAGAGAATAGGTTCCAACACATCCAACACCTTTAGATAAGGTAGAAAATGCATCATGAGTTCTCTAATTTAGGGTTAGGCTTCATGCTGGTTTCACATAAGGTTCTAAGAATCATTCTATCTCAAGTTTCTAACTTTCACTACCTTTCATAAGTTGGAGGATATGAGGCTAAGAATTAGAAAATTTAACCAAGTATGCACATTCACATATTCATACTTCTCGTGTTCCCTTATCAAGGTTCATAGCCAATGCTTAATATTATTATTTAACCATCTTCATATTACTCACAAGTTATAACACCCAATTAACCCATTAAGTTAAATTCATGTAATTAAGAGAGAGTACAATATCATGCTTTCCATTCATACACATTCAATAATATGACCTATCCTTTGAATTAGGGTTTTACCTCAGGGTCACATCACCAAACCCTAATCACACCAATTCCCACATTCTGAGACTGATTTAGGTAGAACAACATTAGTTAGATATGCACATATTATTGTGTCATTAACATTAGGTGTCACCATAACATACATGCACATGTGTATTACAACCCGGCATTATGTAAACATGTTGACCATGCACCATTCATAATGTTTCATCATTCGTGACCCACATTATTACCCCTCACAAATCATTAACCACATATCATATTAAGGGATGTCAAACCTTAGATTACATAACTAGAGGGTTTCACTTCAAACTATCCACAAGACACTTATTAGATCATTATACTTGTTATAAGATTTCTATGAAAATGTTGTCACCTCTTATTCCAACAAGGCTTATCATCACCAACACACACACACATATATATATATATAAATATATATATAATATATATATATATATATATATATATATATATATATATACACACATAGTTGAGTCATTAACCTCACTTCACAAGTTAGGATTATATTAATAGGAAATACAGTAGAAACTTGTCATGGATTATAAACTTTCATTAAAGTGAGCACATGGGTCATATTCTTCCCTGATTAAGGTTATCGTATGGATATTAACCACTGATACCTACATCCATTACTTCCCACACTGTTTGTAAGTTTAGGGATAAAATCTTTAGGTAAGGATGAACCAATCATAGTAACATCATCCTATGGTGTACTTGGTTTAGGGGAATCAATTAAGATTAATCATACATTTTTGAAAACAACACTCTTCTATATTATGCATTTCTCATATATGTACATCATTGGGTATCCGAGCATATCCTTCAACCCCCATCAAGTGATATCAGTTTCACCTCATCCACATGTGTCATCTTGACTACATCATTGTGTGTTGGGTTAACACATCTAGGTATGGTGGGTGAGCTCATCTAAGGTATTCGTTTAGACCCTCTTGTGGTGTATTGATTTAGCACTCATGGTGTGTATTAGTTTGCAACCTCTTGGGTCAGCTTTGGTATATCAGTTCCTTATGGCTAGGAGGATCCCAGTCTCATCATCAACATATATCAGCCTGACCACATTAAGGTGTGTCGGGCAAGCTCACCCTCGGTGTATCAGGAAACCCTACTTGAAGTGTGAAGGGAAAGACTTGGTGTGATAGGAAACACTAGGGGTGACGGGTCGTTAGGGTTTGGGTTAGGTCATGCTGGCCTCTTGCACAATCAAGGGTGTCACCATTTTGCACTCGAAACATACATGTTCATACAAGATGTCCTCATTGTCATAACAGGCTAGAAAGTCATATTGGTCTAACCCCATCTAAGGCATGTTGGGTAGCATCATCAAATCATATCGGTTTAGGCACTTTCTAGGGCAGAACGGGTTAACTTCATCAAGGAATGTCAGCCTAGTCAACATATCAGTTTTCACATCTCTAGGGCATGGAAGTTTATCAGCCATCTAAACCTATCGGCCTAAGCACTCCCAAGTCATGATGACTCGTTACATGTTGTGTTGGTCTATGAATCACAAGTCTTTACAACCACCTACAACATGGTGCATGTGTGTGTCAACTTGGTCATATTCAACCTTGGGAAACTCATCCACAAGTCCATCTACTGTCATGATAAGAAAGAGCAAGACATGGGCAACAAATTAAAAGAAATCCCTTCACCAAAATAGTTCTCAAATCCATTACTAACTACTACCGTATATTGTTGACTTGAGAGTTATATATTGCCCATATTTTGATAATGACTTAACCATTCCATTCATATGTATCTAATATGTTTGTTCTTGGTTGATTTCAAGCTTTAGGTACATGAGAAGGTTCAAATTACACAAGCCCTAGCTTGTTCAAGCTCAAGTCAAATGCAATGCAAGTGTACATTTTGGGAAATCACTCCGAATGACCTTAGATGATTTTTTCCATCACTTGTATTGATGATATGACTTGTAACTAATATGAGAAAAATCAGGGACACTTAATTCCAATGTTTAATCACTCAAAAGTTAATTTAGAAAATTTGTCACAATAGGTCAAGTTGTACACTCATAGAACTCGATTGACTGACTGACTGAGTAAAATTGATTAGATCATTGGTCGAGTATCCTAGAACAAACTCGACAAATAGTTTGAAAGTTGGCTTTTTCATTTAGTGGATCGGTCGAGTTACCTTTATTGAAACTCGACGGTATGTACTATACGAAAAATGTGGAAAAAGTGATTATAACCATTGGTGAGTTGTTTTGAGCGAGAATAGATCCATTGCAACTTGGAAAATGTCTATATTTCTCCCTTAAATCATCCCACACTCAAGGGAACACCCCTATCTATAAATAGGACCACTTGAAGTTCATTCCAAGTTTGCTCATTCATGCTAATCAAAGTCCTTGCTATAGTTGTGTGTGTTGTAACTCCTTGATCCCCTTTCTCTCTCTTTTTTTTTGAAGTTGAGAGATTCATTCATACGAAGATGATATTACAGGCTGATGTGGAATAGGAAAATGATCAACCCAAATTTCGTTTACATCATTTAAAACCCCCCATTTGGCTAGTTTGTGCGCTTCCAAGTTTCCCTTCCTTCCTACATGTGTGTAAGCAGCCACGTTCAGATTCTCCATCAGCTCGTCTATATATTTGAAGAGTTGCATAATCGACCCTCCTCCTCTAACCTTGTTGTTGATTCTTTGGACCAAATTAAGGGCGTTGGCCTCAATGCATATGTAATTTATATTCAACTCTATAGCAGTCTTCAGCCCACTAATAATTGCATAAGCTTCGGCAGCAAGAGGAGACCAGTACCCAACCTTTGTATAGCTGGACATAGCTATTGTATTTCCTGTTCTATCTCTGAAGATCGAGCTGAAACAGGCCCTTTCGTTAGCCAAGATCACAGCATCAATGTTCATCTTTATCAAATCCCCTCCGGGGGGGGCCATACAGAAGGTGCTTTGTTGATATTTGTCGGTTGTCTCACAGCTTCAAATTTTCTCTCGACATCTTTGTGATTTTCAGCCCACTTCAGCAAACGATCAACAACAATAATCGGGTTTGGTTTTCCTTGGGTGAAGATTGCTTCATTTCTGCATTTCCAGCTTGCAAGACAGCAAACGAAGAAGTAGGTGATCTCCTCTACAGAAGAAGCATTCCAGATACTCTCAAAAGTGGTTGCTCCTTGCCCGGTCACCATTCAGATGAAGTGCGTCATGTTGTTTCTTGAAGCCCAGATTTGGGAAGGATAAAAACACTCAAACAGAGCGTGGGATAAGGTCTCCCTGTTCTCATTTCATAGAGGGAAAGTAGCATCTGTTACGATATGTTTATCAAACAATCTAGCTTTTGTAGGTATCTGATCCGATAACACTCTCCAAATGAAGTGTTTGACTTTTGGAGGAGTGTTCATCTTCCAGATTTTTGACCATTTGTTCTCAATCCCACTCCCAAGGAGAAGCCAGTTAGGAGCCCCTTGGCCAGCCCCAAGCGCATAGGCAGAACGAACGGTAAAGCACCCATCTTTAGTAGGATACCAAAACCTTTTGTCTAGCCCCAAGTTCTGATTGACTATATTAACATCATTCGGAGAGAGGTATTTAAACAGCAGCTCAGATTTCCAGATCCACCTGTGCTTGTCAATCAGAATTTCAACCTTGAGGTCATTTGACCCCACCTCTTCGTTCACCCTTGTGCAACTGCCTTTGCAATTAGGTATCCACAAGTCTTTCCACATGTTAATATTGGACCCATCACCAACTTTCCATCTGATTCCCTCCTTCAGAAGGGATTTGGCACCCCAAATGCTATGCCAGGAGAATCTGGGTGTGTGCCCTCTATAAGCTTCAAGGAAATCAGAATTTCTGTAGTATTTGCACTTCATAACTTGCCCAGCGAGGCTGTTTGGGTTTGAATGAAGTCACCATGCCTGTTTTGCAAGCAGGGCCACGTTGAAAGTATTGAGGTTTCTGAAACCCAATCCCCCATCATATTTTGGTTTGCACATCTTCTCCCAATTTGCCCAATGTATCTTCTTCTTTTCATTCGTACTGCCCCACCAGAAATTTGCAATGTATCTGTTAAGATCATCGATAATGTTGCAAGGTATTTGGAACATACCCATCATGTTGGAGGGAGTGGCTTGTATTATAGATTTAATAAGGACCTCCTTACCTGCTTGGCTCAGGTACCATTCTTTCCAGCCTTTGAGCTTTCCCCAAACTTTATCTTTCTCTCTCTTATTTACACATCATTTCATGATTATGAGTGAGTTAGCCCATTTGTAAGAGAGCTACTTCCTTGTGCTTGTAAATCTCTCATTCCATTCCATATTCCCTAACCCTTTCCTTAATGATGCAAAGATGAAGCAAGCTACTCTAAGTGAAGGTGAATCTATTGCTATTCTTCTTCAAGGTTGAAGAAGAGGTGAAGATCTTCTCCAGGTGAAGGAAAAGGCAAAGGCTGAAGATCCAAGAAGAGTGGGTAATCCCTTGAAGGCTGAAGACTTGTGAAACAATAGGTAAGTCCTTGGAAGAAGGCGAAAGACTCTTGCAAAGTGGGTAATTCCTTGGTAAGGTTGAAGACTCTTTGTATTGGATAGGTAAGTATTTTGGTGGTCTTGTGTTGTAACTCTTATTGGTGAATATATAGAGGAAAGAACTTGCAAAGTCCTAGAGGTTGACCTCTCTAGGTAGTGGACTGACTCTCACCTAGTTTGGAGAGTGGAACCACTCTAAATGACCTTTTCAAGTGCTTGTTTCATTTTCTCTCATCCCTGCTATGCTTGTTAGTTAGGACTTCAAATTTCACTTAATCTATTGGTTTTGATTGATATAATTTGAAGGATTAATCTATATTGTGAGAATTTTTAAAGCTCTATTCACTCCCCCTCTAGAGCCCTAGATACAAAATATATGAGATAAATGATCTAGAGATGAAGAACAACATAAGCACTTGAAAGAGTGAAAATAACATAGAAGGCTAAGAGTTATATAACCTTCCTCAAGAAGGTCTTATTCAAGGGTTCAAGCTCCATGATGAAAGCTCCAACACACACATTCTCAAGGTGGAAGATAGTCCATCAAGAGTCCCAACTCGATCTCAACATCACCTCAAGAAAGAAGAAGAAGATGCCATAATTATGATAGCTCAAGAAGAAAGGAAAGAGAGAGAACCACATCCTAATCAACCTTCATCCAAGGTGTGATACATGGCCAAGAGTGGAAGAAGAAGATGAGGAAGAGAGCTCAAAGGAATGGCCATCAAAGAAATATAACTCACCAAGATGGAAGTTGAACCAAGAATCACCATGAGTAAGGAACTCGACCTCCCAAGCTGCATGGAGACTTCCTCTAGCTCCTTAAGCTCCCAAGCTCGTCCACTAAGAGGAGAGGAACAAGAATGGATGAAAGGGTTCACTTGTATGAAGAAGGAGGGGGTTATATACTTAAGGGAATGAAGAGAGATCAAAGGAGATGTGTCATCATCTTAGGAGCTTAGATGATGCTTATCCATGAGAAAGGGGCCACATGCAACAACATGCAAGACATCGTGATAAGATCTAGATTAGATCTCATTCTCATGGTCTCCTTCCAAGGTCATGCCCGATTTGCCAAAACCCTACACACCCACAAACCGATATGGAAAAACCATACACACTTACAAAATGATAAAGGTAACCCTACACACTCACAAACTGATAGAGCTAACCTTACACACTCACAAATTGATAGGGCACAACCCTACAGACAAACCAATAGGCAGCCTCTCCAAGGCTCTCTAACCTGATATGATCCATCTAAGAGCAAAACCCATCTCACTATTGGGTCCTATTCATCACCAAAGATGCTTCCACACAACCAAGATCCAAACAAGGTACCCATATCTCTCTATCTCCTTTAGATGATGCCAAGAGAGGGAAGGGATACTCTAGAAATGGTAAATTGTATGTTAACCCTTCACTTTGGGTAAAATGCAATTTACACCAAAACTAGCACATAAAGCTCAAGCATCAACCACACAGGCTCAACTTGATACCTTGAGCTCTTTATAAGGCACCCCATAGCATCATTCTCTCTCTTATGATGCTAAATCACTAAGGGGACACTCATCATGTGACATAATTCAAGATAACCCCTCATCTTGGGTAAATTGCACTTTAGTCCAAAATAGGAAAACATTGCTCGAGCAACATTCAAACATGACGAGACTTGAAACATAAGCATGTCACATGATTACAAAACACCTCAAAGGGTCAGAATAAAGTTGTAATCAACTTACTTCAGCAAAATAAATAGGGTTAGCCCAAAACCTAGGTCATGGTCCTTACATTGGGTCCGCTTTCCAAGGATCTAGTAGAGTATTAGGAATGATGACTGGCCCCATAGACCACCATCAGCTTTAACTATATTCTTTGTCCTCACTCACACACAAGATAGGAAAAACTTCCCAACTAGTCACCCATCCTAGTAATACTCTAGGCTAAGCACCCTTAACTCCAAAGTTCTTTTGTTGTGGGCTCCTTGAAAAGGAGGTGCATCTTCGTGATATGAGTATTCCAATCGTTCCTTTTATGATCATTTTATCTGAGGTCTCAAATCCTAGGACGTTACAATCTCCCCCACTTAGAATCTTTACATTCTCATCAAGGTTCAACCATATGGCCTCAATGTCTCCGTATTTTAGTGCAAACCCAAAATGGCACATGTACACCCAACTCCTATTCATAGATATCAGCGCAAGATTGGCTCCATCAACTAGGATATCCTTTTCCAACATGCCCATACCGCACGACATAAGACTAGCATGTCATTCCCACATGGGCCCCACCTACTAGAGGGAATCGAGCTCTAATATAATCATTATTGCTTGGGTCCACCTCCCAAGGCTCTAGTAGAGTTTCGGGAATGACAACTCGCCCCACAGACCATTCCACACTTTGTCTTCACTCACGCGCAAGCTAAGAAAAACTCCCGATTGGTCACCCATCCTAGTACTACTCTCGGTTGAGAACACTTAACCACAAAGTTTGTTAGTGATGGGATCCCTAGAAAGGAGGTGCACCTTAGTGATATGGATAGTCTAATCATTCTTTTCGAGATCATTTTATCCAAGCACTCAAATTTTGGGACGTTACACTCAAGGTGGGTCCGTTTGATACATTGTTCTCAAACATACATCTATGTGTTTGGTTTGATATATCAAGTATTATGACTAATGAGATTCTATCATCAACCAAAACACACTCTAGTCTTTATGTGTTATTTTTGTCTGTCAGCCTTCCACAATAACATTTGACCTGGGACATAAAAGAATTATACAAACTCTTATCATCCATATGATCTCAATGCTCAGGTCATCAACCCAAAGATATAGGTCATTAAGTAATGTAATTCTCTAGACATTTATTATGTTTCATCATTATCTCACAATTGATTGAAACATAACCAATTGGAAGATTGACATTTTTATCAAATCGTTTATATGGTATGCCATTACAATCATCATATGATTGGCTCTTAGAGAATACATACCAATAGACTCCAACTTGCACTTAGAGACAAATCACCCACGAATCTCATTCTTAGTGATCTAATCATGTCCATCATATTTCTGTTGTGCAAGTGCTAATTTAGAGGATTACCAACATTTTTCCTTTAGTCGGTATATTGCATGTTTCTTATCTCTTCATTGTACAATGTCTCATATGAGATGGAATTGTCTTAATATGTTATTTTACCAACACTTTTCTTATCTCTTCATTGTACCAACATTTTTCCTTTAGTCGGTATATTTCATGTTTCTTATCTCTTCATTGTACCAACATTTTTCCTTTAGTCAGTATTCGTTGCCTAACCAATAGCGCCATTGTTGTCAGATTATATCTAATGTGTCATCAATGGTTGGAACATGTCATAAGTTCAATATCTAATGTGTCATCAATGGTTGGAACATGTCATAAGTTCATCAATGGGAACTTCTAGATCCATATAGTATCCACTCCTATGTTCATAACACCTAGATAATCTGTTTCTATTGTATAATTTTAATAATTGTCTGTAGTTTGGAACCTTTCCAACTTGCAACTATTCTTTTAAGATTAGATACAATTTTATGTTGTGATCATTTTTCTATCACTTCATAATCTTGCATAGGTGTATCCCTTTACACCCAACTTTTTCTTATTTCCATAGTCTGACAACCAATACTTAGTTCTTCTCAAGTACTAGTGGATATTCTTTATGGCATTCCATGATCTTCATTGGGATCTTGACTAATATCATCATGTCATTTCCAATACATACAAGATAATGGGATGAATACATTATATCACATGTATCATAGATCCAATTGTTGGTTCATATTGTATCTTGATCATATCTTTCCATTCTTCATAAGAATCATACCACATGGTTCTTGAGAGATTAATCCCATGCAACATGGACATATTCTCTCTCATTGAATCCTTCATGTTGAACCCTTTCAACATTTTTCTGATATATGTACTCATAATTAGGTCAAGAAATCTTCTAGAACTATCTCCATAGATCTCAATTCCTATCACATAGGATGTTTCACATAATCCTTCATGTTGAAAGTGATTCCAATGCTAGGTTTTAGTACTTACAATATTGGGATGTTATTTGTGACGACCCGATTACAAATCAAGTCATCACCAGCAATAATCAGGAATTACTATAAACAATAGAATTAACAAAAACCACTAAGAATTAAAACCATTTTGCACATAGATCTTCTTCCAAGGAACTCTTACAAAAGAACCAAGACTTTATATACATGTGGTTCATATCGTTCATACATTGTACCGTCTCATCTTGAGAATAACAAGTACCAATTGCTTAACTTTACATGTACATCAGAAACATAAAATTCTTGAGGTAAACCACCAAAATCTCAAGTCGTTTGTAAAAACCACTAAGAACTATCTCCCAAGGACCTGAGAGTACAAAGATGACACATATGACTTCTATCTATAAGGCAATATAGACTATACTTTCACCCTGAGTTGTCACTCCTATCCTGGATGTTGTTCTCCTTCTGCAGTAAGGTCTTAATCTTCTCATGCACGTCCACCTAAAAATTGTGGATCCCACGAGGTGAGACAATTGTCCCAACAAGAGATATAACTCTCCGCCAACTATATTATTAACAAGATTAAGCAGTATAAAAACTGAGCAGAGATCCTTTTATATCAATAAACATGGTTAATCACTTGATATAAGCAGAATTGAGTAGTCATTCTTCTTAAAATAATGCATCTATCTATGGTAGAGAAATAAATCATCTATTCACTATTCAAAGCAATATGGAGAGATATGAATAACATTTATTCAACTAAAATGTATAAAAAGGGGGGTGTATTGTCAACCAATGTCTTTTCGTATTTGATCCTTAAGGAAATACACTACATGACTGATTACGTATTACAATCATACTTATGCCCCGAGGAGATGAGAATATACTTTTCATACTCCAACTGACCTCTAGTAAGTCACAATCGGTAGTATACAAGGTCAATGACAGAACGTCTGTCAAGACCTCACCTTATCTCAGACAGTATGAGACCACTTAGGATTAGCATGATATCTTGTGTCTGCTGTATTTAGCTATGTAGGGGTATAGCGGCATCTTCGCTATAGTGTTACTTCCATAGCATGTACTCTCTTCAGGATAAGTCCACTTAGCTTTCCCAGATTTTATTAGGGTGTCCACTGAGCATCCTGATGTTTTTAAGGAGTCCACTGAGCACCCTTGGGAGTCCACTAAGCACCCATTATTTAATCAACACATATTCAAAAATATGCGTTCCGAGTAAAACTCGTTTCACTATTCAGCAAATTCTGACACTGAATGGATCTATGGACAAGGATTTACATTATAAGATTTAACTTGATTACTTAGGTACACTACAATATTCTTTTAGCATCAACCAAGTTATAAACAAGAAATATTTCAAATACTACAAAGAAAAATAGAATTGCATTTGTATGATACTTTCATATTCATTGAAACATATGGATCACTTAAAATCTCAAGCTCTTATTCATTATCACTTGGGTATTCAAACCCTTCATTTATTACTGAGCACTGTCACCACTTATCAGATAGTCATTACCTCTAGGTCATCAGACTAGGGTATTTATTCACATAGTCCACATAACTCATTGAATCTATATCATATAACATCATGGCTCTTACTTAGCTATACTCATTACCTCATAATACATGTATGGTTAATATCTCATGCTATCAATAATTTGAAACACATATCTCAATCATAAAATACTAAAGAACACATTCTCTCTAATGAATTTAGGGTTATATTCAACCGATTAGGGTTTCAAGATTTCATTTATCATCTTGATCACCAGATCTGGGTATTCAAACCCCTAGATCTCCACATAGAATTGTCACGTCTATAATAGGTAACCATTACCTCCAGGTTCTCTAACCCAGGTATTCATCTTACTTGTTGTACAATCGTTTCACATAGCTCACATAGTTCATAAGACATCTTGTAACCTCTTACTAGGAAACAACTCATCCTTTGAGACATTAGACTACTTGTTATACAAGTATTTCACATAGCTTAAAGACTTATTTAAGTCTATTAATATAACACATCATAGCTCATATCTTTCTATGCTCTTCTTTTCATGATTTAGACATAGTGTGAACTTTTTGATGAAATATTCTTATCAACATATAACATCATTATTCAATTTTGGTGAGAAATACATCCTTCCCATGCTTAGGGTTAGGATTATCTACATCATCTCTCTGTGATATAAGAAAGTACATCCTTCCCATTATTAGGGTTAGGATTATCTCAATTTAACCGATTATAAATGTAAAAGCGTATCATCACCCTTCATTAGGGTTAGATTTCCCTTTTATTACCAATTAGGGATTCAAGATCAAAATGTCTAGAATCAAACCCTAATTCATACTCCATTCATCATAGGAGTATCAACACATACTTCTCCACATATTTATCGCCCATGTTAAAGTCCTTCTCTCTTATCCTTATTAGGATATTGATTGCATCTTACTTAATTTACCTCTTAAGGTCTATTTAACTTAACATCATTAAATTACATTAATCTCATTATATCTCAATACTAATCACTTAGAATACATCCCTTAGGCATTTATAATGGATTGGATCATGCCTATTATACCAGGTAGCATGATTGATAATACTATTCTATTATGCTTGAGAATGCATATATCATCACAACACATATTCATTTCCTTATGTGGAGAAATCATACCATCATATTGGGTTTAGGGCATATCCTTTAACACCATATCATGTAGTCATGTTGAGTTAAGTATCACTTCCACTTTTCTTATCTTAAGTCAACCTCATGTCTTGAATAGGTTAGACTATTATCCTCATGTCGGGTATAGAGTGTATTGAGTTCTCATATCATGTACATGAGTACACCATATCAGGCATCAAATACCAAGGGTGTATCATATCGCGTATCAAGTGTCAAGGGTGTATCATATTGGGCATCAAGTGCCAAGGGTGTATCATATCGGACATCAAGTGTCAAGGGTGTTTCATATCGGGCATCAAGTGTCAAGGGTGTATCATATCGGGCATCACATGAGTTGCCTCACCAAGTATTGTTCAAGCATATACCAATAATACCATATCAGTTTCCTTCTTGGGTTTCCCATATCTTGCACCATACTAGGTTTGTCATATCATGATCCCATGTTGACCTTCATATCATTTTAGCTCGTGGGTTCACCATATCAGGTCCCCACATTAAGTGGTGTCTTGTTACCATATCGTGTTCTTATGATGACCTATCATATCGTGTTCCTATTATTGATAAGAACCTTTGAAATCAAAACATAAAAAAGTGGATACCAAGGTGTTCTTTAACCTAACACAAAGTAAAAGGGAGTATATCAAGTTTTAAAGGACAAAAGCATATCAGGTTCCCATTGCTTACTCTAGGGTTTCACTCATATCGTTTTACCTCTTGGATTTATCATATCGGGTATATGTATTGGGCACCATATCAGTTTACCTATCTTAGGCAACCTCCTTTTGTCTTTAACCATTTCAATGGTTCTATTCATTGTCCATAATTGCACGATAGGCAAAACACTTAGCTTCTCATCAACTCATCTCAACATGGTAAGGTGTACTGAGATATCATATCATGTTTCTATATCCTTAACTAGGGCTTTGCCCATATTGTGAAAAGGCATTTCTTTACCTTTGTGTCATGTACAAGGTGATTGATAGAAATCCTCCATACCATTCATAGGGCTCATTATAACCTACCTTCATATCGGGCAAGTCTCTATGTCGGGTTGCATATCGGTTTTCATAAGCCTTCAACCCATATCGGGTTTCAAGGGTCCTCAAAGCATATCGGGTTATCCAATGATGATGTCATCATCATCAAACTCAAGATCATTATTTAACTATTCTAAATCATGTACAACACTCCAAATTACTTATTGGAACTCATGATTATATCAATTGATCAAGGGAAAACTGAAATTGCAAGTAATCAACAAGTTGAACAACATTAAAGAAAAGATAACAATATTGACGGGTTTAAGTTATCTAACCCACCTTATGAACAACTTCCAAGCTTCAAGCTTCAACTCTTCTCATCCTAAGGATGAAGATGAGCCTTCTCCAAGCTTCAAGGCTTGAGCTCCTGGATTTGCACAATATCTTCAACCCTATTGGGCGATATCACCACACTTGGTTGCTTCAACCCACTTTGGCCGATATCTCTTCTTCTTGGCCGATATCAATCTTCACTACTCACTCTCCTCACTATGGGTGACACAAGGGGAGGGTGTTTCATGATATAAGAGGGAAGGTTACTTTCCATGATCCAAAAATCCTTGCCAACAAATGAAGGTCAAGGTATTTATACTTGGGGTTTATAGAAAAGAGTGTCACAGGTGTCATTTACTTAAGGTACTTCGTGCCACCTAGACATGCAAGGTCGACACATACCCTTGCATGCATGCCACTATTATCTTTCCATGCAAAAATAAAAGTCCAAGGATAAAATAGAAAACAAGGGTCGGCCCTTGAGTTGTCTTCTAGGGCAAGTCTTCTTCCACTAAACTATATCATAATATTCATCTCCATCTTTTCCAAGACAAGTTGCAAATTAATGCTTTATCATTTCCTTAAAATGCCTTTCCTGTAATGATCCAAACCAAAGCTCCACAAACTGATAGGAGGCTCTCTTATGGCTCTATGGTCAATAGGGACTTCCTTCTAAGTCCACAACTGGATATGGCTCATGTGCATAGCGTTCAACTTATACATTTCCTTGGTCTTTTCATTATTAAGAGTACCATCCCTCAAAGGTGGTTTAGTTATAGTGCCCCCTTCTTTCTCTCTCCTCTAAATGATACCTAGAGGGAGTAGGAACACACTAGAGGTGGTAATTTGCACATCAACACTATATTTTGTATGTATTGCAAATTGTACTACAATTGATGCACCAAGCACTTAGCATTATTTTCAAAGTTTCCCAGTTAGAATTTAGGCTTTGCACAAGCCACCACTTATAATCATATTCTCTTTCATGATATACAAAACACTTATAATACATTCAACATGTAACATCTGCAACATAACCACTTTTGTAACATCCCTGACCTGGGTTATGGCCTAACCCTAGGAGTTTTGCTTAAGTAAGTCATTTATATTCTTTCCTTTATCTTTTGAAAAGTAATTAAGACTAAAGGAGAGCTTATGTTTCAATTTTGGTCCTCCTTGAATAATGTTGAAGCAATATTTGCTTGTTTTGAACTAAAGTGCAATTTACCCAATATAAGGGGTTACCTTGCAAAATGTTACATGATAAATGTTCCTCAAGTACTTTATCATCATAAGAATGAGAAGGATGCTAAGGGATGGTTTGTGGAAGCCTAAATTCCAAGAAGGGGCTTGTTTGAATAATACTTGTACATTGAATTATAGTTTTGGTGAAATTTGTAATTTACCCAAAAACTAGGGTTGAATATGTAAAATACCACCTCAAGAGTGTCCCTACTATCTATTGGTATCATTTAGAGAAAATAAAAAGAAAGTGGCATCTTGTTTGAACCATATTTGAGAAATGATACTCTTGATAATAAAATAATCAAGAAATAAGCATAATTGGAAACCTAAAATTATTTTGTAGGTAAAATATATAAATTAAATGAAGTGCCCATCAACTAAAAATTTTATGGGTGAAATATTATAATGGATGGCTGCCAAAACACAATGGGGGTGCCAAAATAGTTCTAAGTAGGTGAAAGATATCTACTACATTTTTAATTAAAAAGTAATGTCCACTAAAATGGATAATAATATTATAATTATTAAGGAGCTTAAATGGTTGATTTTAATTCAAGGATAATGAAACTGGAATTGAGGGAGAGTAAGATAGCTTTGGAAATAAGAAAATGGAGGGGGAATGTGGCAAGCAAAGATGATGACTTCCCTCTTACTTTCTCTCTCCTAGAAAATCAATTATATGTACTCAATTTTCTCCTTACTTGAAAGGTTATTTTCGAAACCACCTTCATTCCTCTCCTTAGACAATGACCAATAAGCTTAGGATAAGGAGGATAACGTTCCCCAAGATGAAGGTAAGCTCCATGGTCATCTTCAACCTTGGGTTGATGGTTGAAATTGAATTTCAACACTTCTTTTGTTCTCTCTTCTATCCAATACTCAACCTTGGCTATTTTTTTTACATCAAAAGGATTGAGAACGTACCTTAGATAGTTGAAGGAGCTACCTTCACCATTAAAAATAAAAATATTGGAACTTTAAAGTTTCTTTGAAGGCGGGTTATATAACTTGAACCCATTGATATTATCATTTGATTTCAATCTTACAATATATGTTGATCTTTCCTTCTTCTCAAAATTTTTCTTGAGTAATTGATGAATTCATCAGCTATATAGACAGTAGAAATGGAGGTATGAAGCTTGATGATGATGACATCCTCTTAGCACACACCTCTAGATCAACAATACCAAACGGTTTCAACTATGTATGGCCAAACAGTTTCAAACCGTTTAAAGATTAAACACTTTCAACACAACCTAGTGCAAACAGTCTCAAACCGTTTAGTGATCAAACGGTCTCAACATTTGAGAGTTCAAACGGTTTCAAACCGTTTAGAGTGAAAACGGTTGCAAACCCTAGCAGGATCAAATGGTTTCAGACCGTTTGAAGGTCAAGTGACCTCAAGACCATTTGAAGGTCAAGTGACCTAAAGACCGTTTGAAGGTCAAGTGACCTCAAGACCGTTTGAAGGTCAAGTGACCTCAAGACCGTTTGAAGGTCAAGTGACCTCAAGACTGTTTGAAGGTCAAGTGACCTCAAGACCGTTTGGAGTTCAAGTGGTCCCAAACCGTTTAGAGGTTAAACTGTCTCAAACCGTTTAGAGATGAAGTGGTCCCAGACTGTTTGAAGGTTGATGCAATTTTACCGTGCGTATAAACGCAAGTGAACGCGTCGAGTAGTATAGGCCTTTGTGAGGCCCGAGTTGAACTCAGGGATACGTGCAATCATCGGGGACTCCTATTAACTACTCGCGATCAGCTAAGCCGATTAACAAGTTGAGAGTTGTTGTTAAAAATAAAAGAAAAATAAAAACAAAACAAAAGAAGCAATCGATTAAATGTTGATTTAATCAACTCAAAAGGGTATCTTTAGGATTGCGGTTTCACAGCGGGTTTTCGTTGTATTAAATTCTATATAATTCCTCAGTTTCATCTCTCTATCTGGGTAGTGGCCTGAAAACATAATTGCCCACTGTCGTGGTGCAATTCACTACCTAAGCTTAGGTCAGTTCCACTGTCGTAGTAGCCTATACCCTAAACTAGTTGCATTATGAACGATCTCTCAGTTTCCACCATTAATTTTACACCACCTTGATCAAGGGATTTATCGATTAATGTAGATTTCGTCTCTTTTCAGCCGTTAATCCTTCTTTCAAAGTGATTAAGGGCATTAGGTTATTATTATGCTGATCAAGCATAACAATACATGGAGAAAACGAAATTATACCACGGATTTGAGGGATAAAATATGATTCACTATTATAAAATTGTCATACAATGAATTCCCAGGCTACTCCCGGTCCTAAAGATGAAGGGGATTAGCCCCGCATGTTCATCTCACACAAGTACATTGTAGAAATAGGGGAAAACATGTGAAAAACATGGAATGAAAAGGGAAAACCCCTGAACGGAGAAGAACTGGTTGATCCTTTGCGTAGAACACATGCTCTCCCGCCTTTCGGTGGTGAAATCCATCTTCTCCGGCCTCCGAATCAATTGGTATGAGCTTCTAGCCTCCGTTCTCCTCTCTACCGCTCCTCGGTACTCGTGAAATGGCTAATGAGATCCTCTCCCACGTCTAGGCGGCCGTCATTAGGTATATCTCGGTCATTAGGTCGCTAATTAACCATATCCGTCCGATTGAGATCATTAGAAAGCCAACTCATATCCTATGGTGTCGATACCATCGACGCGAGTCGATGGTATCGACCCGCGACAGTAGCGACAACCCTTCTTTCTTTTCGTCCGAGTGCCTCATGCAGTCTCGATACCATCGACTTGGGTCGATGGTATCGACTTCCTGTAGGCGTCGGCTTTGTCGTTTTGCGTCGCTGTAGCCTCCATGCGTCGATGGTATCGACTTGGTGTCGATACTATCGACTGCTTATTCGCCAGCACGCTGATGGTATCTCGATACCATCGACATCCCTGTCGATAGTATCGACGCTTTGCTGCTCCTTTCGGCTGGCAACCTGTGACCATGTCGATGGTATCGACTCCCGTCGATGGTATCGACAGAAGCATATACTCATTTTTCCTGAAATTCAAACATGAAACCAAATAAATTCACACAAATGATAATAATTTGACGATTAATGCTCAAAATGATAATTTAAAGGGGATTTGACATAAAATAGCATCAAAGACCAAAGTGGATGGATTATGCGATATTAACCATAGAAATGACTAATTAAAGCATAAAACACATATGAAAAAGGTCTACAAATGAGACTCAAAATCATCGCATCAAACTCCCCTAAGCTTGAACGTTGCTCACCCTCGAGCAACTAATCCTTGGAATAGAATTGCCAATGTCAACTGAAAAACAACACACCACAACTAACGTCCCATGTGACTCCCACCGGACGTTCACATACCGGCCTTCTCTAACCACGGAACGACAATTACCCTGAAGGTGACAGTAATCATGCATAAAAGAAATTGACCTCAAAAATGATGAACACTATCACATAAGGCAATTAACATAATAAAATTCACCGGTTCAGACTTGGTGCATCTTGTGATCTCCTATACTACGTTGCTCGCCTTAACTACCATCTACATGGAAGCAGTTCTCCTGATATACTTTAGTGAGGAGAAATTCACGGTGGCCTACCAATCCGAGCAACGGGTGGATGACATGGGTGGATCATGGAAGAAAATGGAAAAATTGTACTGTTTCAACATGCATAATACAAAAATGTCCTACATGATGCAAATGCACATGAAAAATTCCCTAATGCCTAGAATTGAGTGGAATGATGCATGCACTAACCATCCATCTCGAAATGAGATGGATATTTAGTTAAGCCACCTCATGTACTCACTAATTCTGAAATGCAGGTGATATTATGTTCCTTTCTCCTTCTTATTCTTGTTGCTTCCAGATAACTCTTTTTTTTCATTATGCAGATTTTCTTTCAATTTTTTTTTCTTCTTTTTTTTCAACCCTTTATATCCATGATTGATAATGAATATTTTATCGGGCTTATTTTTCTTTCTAATTTAGAAATTTGCACTATTTAGAAGGTATGGAACAATTTAATTCACCATTACAGAAAAATTGAGATACATGATATACTTTATGCATGAAAAATTATGAATGCATCTACATGACATGCACCTAAGGGTAATGTGCATGTATCACTATTCTAATTTTTTTCTTTCTTTTTATTCAAAACATATGGAAAAAGAATTAATGCAAGCCCTATCTACGTGCAATGCAATCAAAGAGGTTAAAAATGTAGAATACTTCCAATTCTTGCGGTGGATTGTGAAAAGAGAAAAGGTGGAAAGATCACAAGATTAGGTGACTGAACCTTAGAAAGATATTATGTGTCCCTCCTTACTGACCTGTGTAGTAGTCAAGAGGTTTCTCTCCCTTACTTCCAATTAGAGTCTCATTACCATTTGGTCAGATTAGGCTCAAACAACCATTTCCGTCCACTTTCATGAATCATTAAGAGTACAGTTGTGAAATTGTGTTTTAAAGTTGACAAAACCAATCATTTTCGTAGGTTAATTGTACAAGGTCAAACAAGACAAGCTTTCCAAACACACAAAAATTTTAAATTTCCCTTGATTTCCCGTGCACATTTAATGAGATGACACAAACTTTATGACATCCACAATTACACTAGATAGCATGTGGATCCTACAAAAGCTAAAATTGCAAGAAACAAATAACAAGAACAAAAACCATAATGCTAAAAACTAAAAACAAAATAGTAAAAGATAAAGTTGTTCCAACTACCCCCCTAAGCTTGAATTCGACTATGGCCTCATAGTCAAAAACAAACTTAAAGATTGGAACAGTGATACCAGCTCACTCTTGAGGTGGAGGCGGGTACTGCGGAGCCATAGGGTCCCAAGAAGGATACTCCCCCTGGAAGCTTGGATCAAACTGGGCCCTGGGTGGAGGTTGTGGATAACCTCCAAAATAATTTTGGCTCCAATAGTGGTCATAGAAGGGCTCTTGCTGCATCTCCATCCGATACAACCGATCATGTATCTGTTGTTGGTTGGCAAGGAGAAGACGCTCATTGTCGAACATCGCCCTTTGGTTATCCAGTATCCAGTTCGTAGTGTCTTGAATACCGGTATACATCCCCATTTGCTGCTGCTGCTGCTGTTGTATATCGTGCATCATAGTGTACATGCCCTGCATGGAATAGACATCCTCGCTTGGCTGTGAGGGTGGTGGTGGTGGCGGGGTAGGCTGAGATGAGGAAGATGCACCCGGATGCATCCGAGGACGCTTCCGTGGTGCCACTCGTGCTCGAAGAGGTGTAAATGCATCCTCTTCCTCCTCAACATCGTCATCATTTTCGTCGTCGACGCATTCCTCATCGGAGTCTGCAATGGCTATGATTGGCCACCGGAAATGTTGTGCACCTTCAATGTTGAAAATGGGATCGGGAAGAGAACATTCTTGATATGCTTGATTCACGTGGCAATGTGAAAACGCCACACCATCCCGGAGAAGTAGAAGATTGGACCTGTGCAAATGTTGCAAGTTGACCTTGCTTCTAGTAGATAGAGGAGTGAGGGATTGGAAATTCAAGCTGAGGTATGAAGCCAGCTTGGTGATGAGCCCGCCGAAGTGAATCGGCGCTTTCCTCGTACTCCTCTTCACATCCAAAACTTGTTGTAGAAAGAAAGCACCCCAGTTGCATTCTTGCTTCTTCAGGAGTTTATACAAAAAGAAAAGATCTGACCCCTGAAACTTGCTGAGGGCGAGATCACCCCGAGCAAAAATTGTGGAACTAAGCATCCGGTGCAAGACCCGGACGAAGGGGTGCTCGAAATTGGCTACCGCGGCGTTGTGGTAGCTCACCGACTTCCCTTGCGGCACCGTCACCAGCTCGGCGAAGATCGCGTCGTAGTCGGTGCGGTTGTCCGGCCGCCGGTAGTCATACTGGGAATGATTCCAGTTGAAGATCGTGTTGAATTGCCGGAGCGTCAGAGTGTAGTCGATGTTGAACAGCCGGAAAGACACCCGACCTTGGATCCACTCACGGTCAGTGGCATTAACGTCGTTGGGAATGACGCCATAAACTCTGCCACCAACTCTTTGTATGTGGGCCAGTCACCGAAGAACGGCTGGCCATCTTGATGAAATTCCAGTTCACCAGGCCTTATTGGTGTGTGACGGGCCTGCCCATTCAGAACATAGGCCAAGTTGGCCTCGAATCCGAGGTCTAGGATCATTTCCCGGTCCACATACCGGGTGGGCTCTATCTTCCTCCGCATGATCTCCTCGTAGATCTTTCAGACCTCCGAGGAAGGATGGATGAGTCGGGGACGTGCGACCGATGATGGCGGTGGTGGCACGAATTCCGGTGGAGTCGCGCGTGAGGAAGAAGCTCCGGTCACATTCACCATGTTGGCGAAGAGAAAAGGGGATTAGAGAGAGAGCTCGGTGAAGAATGGAGAGTTGAATCTCCGCTTGATGAAGATCATCGCTCGGTGCTGCTCGTCGTCGGGCTCGGAAGGCTCGGGGGAGTGCTCACCGCAAAGGGAGGAGATTTCTCTGAAGGTGTGACATCAACTGACGTAATGAATCCCCTTATATAGACTTGGCCGGCGCCACTATTGACCTGTCGATAGCATCGACACGAGTCGATGGTATCGACACTGGTCGATGCTATCCGCCCCCATCGCGAGTATCAACGGTTGTCGATGGCTGGATCTTGAAACCCGGATCGCTGACGTGTCGATACCATCGACGAGGGTCGATGGTATCGACGCTTCATCCGGATCGACTGTCTTGAAGCTACGATCGCCGTTGATTCATTCACGCGGATCGGTGACGTGGATGGTCGATACCATCGACGAGAGTCAATAGTATCGACTATCCTGATTAGGGTAAATCCTCGCGAGACCGGCCGCCACCTTTTTCACTTGAAAGTGTCGATACCATCGACAGTCGACTTCACTGAGTCAATTTCGTCTGTAAATCTTCAGAGATCTCGAAGGTATCGACTGGCATGTCGATACCATCGACTTTTATTTTTCGATCTGCCTGTAGGTCTGTCGATACCATCGACGAGGCCGTCGATGGTATCGACGCAGTGTGAAATCTACAGTCGTCAACCTGTTCCTTGGTCGATACCATCGACCAGTGTGTCGATGGTATCGACTCTGCCTCAGCCTACACATCTAAGAAAACGATCACGGTATCTTTTTTACATGAAAAACTAAGTAAAATCAATTTAAACTATGAATGTAAATGAACTAAACTAAGGTACCAATGGTTGGGTTGCCTCCCAACAAGCGCCCTTATTTAACGTCTTAGGCTAGACGGATTTCGGCACTTCATGCATTCGGAACAGAAATGAGTTTGACCTCATTCACCTTCCTCTTGTAGTTCTCACCAAAATAGAGCTTCAACCTTTGTCCATTTACCAAGAATGTGGTATCACCATCACGCACTAAGATCGCGTCGTGTGGTTTGACCTCCTCTACCACGAACGGTCCACTCCACCGGGATTTTAGCTTCCCGGGATGCAACTTGAGTCATGAATTGAACAACAAAACATTGTCTCCCTTTTTGAACGTGCGCAACTAGATGTGGCGGTCGTGGATCAGCTTTGTGCGCTCCTTGTATATCTGTGGGTTCTCATACGCTGTCATCCGTACCTCGTCCAACTCGTTCAATTCCAGCAATCTCTTCCTTCCCGCTTCATTGTAACACAGGTTTAGTCTTCTTAGCGCCCAATGCGCCTTGTGCTCCAACTCTACCAGTAGGTGACATGCCCGGCCATACGCCAACCTAAAAGGCGTGGTGCCTGTAGGTGTTTTGTAAGCCGTCCTGTATGCCCACAAAGCATCCGACAGTAAGGTACTCCAGTTCTTCCTCGTGGACGCCACCGTACGCTCCAAAATCTTTTTAATTTCACGGTTGGAGACCTCCACCTGGCCTTGAGTTTGCGGATGATATGGGGTACCAATGTTGTGCTTAACCCCATATTTCTTCAATAATGCAGAGAATTTTTGATTCCTAAAATGCGTACCCCCATCACTGATTATCATTCGGGGTACCCCGAACCTGCAGAAAATATTTTCTTTCACGAATCTGCACACTACATTGGAATCATTAGTCCTTGTGGGTATTGCTTCCACCCACTTTGACACATAATCAACTGCTAACAAAATATATAAATTGGAATTTGAGGACACAAAGGGTCCCATGAAATCTATTCCCCACAAATCAAATACCTCCACTTCCTGAAACACATTCAGGGGCATTTCTTGTCTCTTTGAGATGTTACCGCCTCATTGGCAGGAATCACATTGCCTTACAAATTCGTAGGCATCTCGGAACAAGGTTGGCCAATAAAGGCCACTTTCCAAAACTTTAGCTGCCGTGCGTGAGCTGGCATGGTGTCCTCCCGTAGGTGATGCATGGCAATGACGTAAAACGCTCTCGTACTCCACTTCAGGCACACACCTACGTAAGATATCATCCCTTCATTGCTTAAGAAGAATTGGATCATCCCAAAAATAATATCTTAAAGAATGGAAAAATCTTTTCTTCTTCTGATATGACCAATCTTCCGGGATAATCCCGCAAGCCAAATAATTTACAATCTCAGTGAACCAAGAATCTTTAGAGTTAATTTTCAAAATATGTTCATCTGGAAACGTCTCGGTTATGGGTATATATAAATCTTTTTCATCCACCCTTTCTAACCTAGACAAATGATCAGCAACAACATTTTCAATCCCAGATTTATCCTTGATTTTGATGTAAAATTCTTGTAAGAGCAAAATCCACCTAATGAGTCTAGGCTTTGCTTTTTTTTTCTCCATTAAGTATTTAATTGCGGCATGGTCAATCCATACAACTACCTTAGATCCAACTAAGTATTGCTGGAATTTCTCAAAAGCAAAAACAACAGGCGAGTAATTCTTTCTCAGTAGTTGTATAATTTAATTGGGCATCATTTAAGGTTTTCGAAGCGTAGAAAATCACGGCGGGTTTATTGTCCACCCACTGCCCCAACATAGATCCTACCGCAAAGTCTGAAGCATCACACATGAGTTCAAACGGTTTCGTCCAATCCGGCGTTTGAACAACCGGTGCAGAAATCAATTTTTCTTTTAACACGTCGAACGCATGTAGACACTTATCATTGAAATCAAGTACAGTGTCTTTCTCTAAAAGCTCGGATAGAGGTTTTGCAATTTTAGAAAAATCTTTTATAAATCGACAATAGAACCCGGCATGTCCCAAGAAACTTCTTACCCCTTTAACAGAATTTGGTGGGGGCAACTTGGAAATGACTTCAATTTTGACCGGATCTACCTCTAAACCTTTGCTGGACACCTTGTGTCCTAGCACTATCCCCTCAGTCACCATCATGTGACATTTCTCCCAGTTGAGGACCAAATGTGTGTCCTCACAACGCTGTAAAACTTTGTCCAAGTTATAGAGACATTCATCAAACGATGCACCATACACCAAAAAGTCATCCATAAAAACCTCGAGACAATGCTCTACCATGTCAGAAAATATGGCGAGCATACAACGTTGAAACGTCGCAGGTGCATTGCATAAACCAAAAGGCATTCGAAGATATGCGAAAGTACCATAGGGACACATGAAAGTAGATTTCTCTTGATCCAAAGGATCAATCGAGATCTGGTTGTACCCCGAGTACCCGTCTAGAAAACAGAAGTGCAATCGGCCGACAAGACGTTCTAGGATTTGATCAATGAAAGGTAAAGGAAAGTGATCCTTTAGTGTGGCTTCATTTAAACGGCGATAATCAATACACACTCGCCACCCGGTTACCAATCGGGTGGTGACAGGTTCATTCAACATATTTTGGGTGATAGTAATTCCCCCTTTCTTAGGGACTACCTGTGTGGGACTCACCCATGTCGAGTCTGATATGGCGTAAATAATACCTGCAGCAAGAAGTTTAATAACCTCCTTCTTCACAACCTCCATCATGCTTGGATTGAGACGTCGTTGAGGTTGAATCACGGGCTTGGCTCCCTCCTCAAGCCGAATCTTGTGCTGACATAGAGTAGGGGAAATCCCCTTAATATCTGCAACGGACCACCCAAAAGCTCCCCGGTGGTTCTTCAGCACTATCAACAGTTGATCTTCCTCTTCCCCACTCAAATAAGCAGATATGATCACTGGTAACTTGTCCTCCTCAGCTAGGAAGACATATTTGAGATGCGGTGTCAGCGGCTTTAATTCTAGATCCAGCGGGCTTATCAAAGATGATTGAAGTGGCGGGGTAAGTTCACCTAAATCTTCATAATGCCTCGCATAGAAGCATGGAAGCATCTGGAGCATTTTAGCGCACTCCTTGAGTGATTTGCTCCGCATCCAATCGAGTGTAATATTTAACAAGCAAGCCTCCAACGGTAATTCCGGGTATGAATCAGAAATAGAAATAGCAATCACATCATCCTCCATAGAAAGCGGAATGTCCTCATTCTCATCATCAGGGAATCCCACAGCTTTGCACAGAGAAACTACTTTGGTCTGCTCCATGATATCCATAGCCAAAGTTCCATTGTCCACCTTGCTCATCACATGAGCCATGTCCAGAAATGGCTTCCCAAGACAGAGTGAGATGTTACTATCCAGATGATTTACCATATTGCATTGTTACTTTGCTTTAGATGACCCAGTACTAGAAGGCATGACCATCTCAAAGCGGTCATCGGCTATGCCTAAGGTCAAACGACCTCTTCCCATCTCTAAGATCATGTCGGCAGTAGCTTGAAAAGGACGTCCAAGTAACATCTCATTGCCATGTTCATCCTGCATCTCCATGACTACAAAATCTGCCAGAAAGACAAACCTATCCACCTTTACTAACACATCTTCACAGATTCCATACGGTTTTACCACAGAGTTATCCGCCAATTGAATCGTCATATTGCTTGGCCGTGACTCCTTCAATCCCAGCTTTTTGAATGTAGAAAGGGGCATCAAGTTGATGCTTGCCCCTGAGTCACATAACGCTTCACCAAATTTAACCTTCCCAATATAACAAGAAATGTTAAAGCACCCTGGATCTTGCCTCTTTGGTGGCAAAGTGCCCATGATGAAGGCACTCACTTGCTCCTTTAGCACGAAGACCTCTATATCCAGAATTTTCCTCTTCTTAGTAATGACGTCTTTTAGAAACTTCCCGTATGAAGGAATTTGCTCAATGGCTTCCAGTAAAGGGATATTGACTGAAATCTTCCTAAAACTGTCCAAGAACTTCTTGAACTGCGCATTTGCCTTCCTTGCATTCGCACTATTTGGATACGGGACCGGAATGGCTTGTGCCCTTTGGTGAGGTGGCACATAAGGTGTCTTTTTCTGAGGTTCCTCCCCTGCAACCTGTTCTTCAGTATTATCCACGGCTGTGTCCTCAACATGCCCTGTGATTGGTGCGGGCTGCTCCTCATTCTTTTCAACTTCTACTTCAGCTTGTGGTTTGCTTGTTTCCTTAGCTCTTGGATTCAACACTTTCTTGCCGCTTCTAAGCAGAATAGCCTTTGCTTGCTGATTTCCCCCGGGAACATTGCTATTCCCCGGAAAACCTGGATGTGCCGGTTTCTTCAAACTGGCAATCTCGGCTACCATATGTGCCATGGATGTCTCAATGGTCCTCATTTGAGCCCTATGGCTCTGGAATGTTTACCCTAATTGATTCATGTACTCTCCTTGCTGCTTGATTTGCTGGCCAAATGTATTCATTAGCTCTTGATTTTGCTTTATAACCTGATTGAGCAGCTCTGTGCTTTTGTCTTCTGCGACTGGCGAGGGCTTGGCATCCTGATCCTGTAGAAAATTATTTGGATCCTTCCACGAGAACTTTTTGTCTTTTCTCCATGAATAATCATTGTTCCTATAACCTTGTTTTTGTCTCATGTATTTGACTTGAGCCTCATCCTCAGACTCATTATCCTCTTTTTCCAGTAGCTTCTTTGCGAGAAGATCCATCTTCTCATTTAGCTCTTTCATTGCCTTGGACTCACCTGCTACTCGAACTTGCTCTACCGGGCCTCTCTCTCTCACCCCATGACTGCTTTCTAGCCATATTCTTTAGTATCTCCCAGCATCTGGTGTTCGTATTATTCAGAAAGAATCCTGACCCAGCTGAATCCATATTACTCCTATCGTGCTCGGAGAGAGCAAAATAGAAGATCTTCACCTACGTCTCTTTATCCATCCCATGATGTGGGCACCTCCTCAGCATGACTTGAAATCTCTCCCAAGTCTCAGAATATGTCTCCCCGGCCTATTGGGTAAAGTTATGAATCTTCTGGATCATGTCATTAGTCTTCTCAGGAGGGAAGAACCTCTCAAAGAAGACCTCCACCATATGGTCCCAGGACTCCACGAACTCATCATCTAAATTATGTAACCACTCTCGCGCCGCTCCCACCAATGAACTTGGGAAAAGCTTGAGATAAAGTGCATCCTGTGGAAACCTGTCGATTTTTACCATGTCGCAGTTCTCAACAAACTGGATGATGTGAGCGACGGGATCCTCATTCTTGAGCCCATGAAAAGCATTCAACTTCACCAGATTTATCACCGCCGGATCAATCTTATATGTAGGTATGTTGATTGCCTGCTTCTTTATAGGCCCTTTGGAAGATAATGAGGAAGAAGCCTTGATCTTCTCCCATATGGTATGTGGCTCGGCCATCTCTTCCTGTTCAAGTTCGGAATCTACTTCTTCTGGTTGCTCTTGCTCATGATTATCCTCGTCCTCAGGTCCCGGCGGCGGAACCTCAGGTGCACGACCTGTGTAGTCAGTACTACGCGTCTGCACCATACACAACACCTGAAATAAGAAAATTCGAGTTCAGTACAGTTCTATGACGAGTATAAAAATTATCGAACAAATTAGAAATATTTGAAGTTGTTTCAAGATAATAAAAAAAATGTGGCCTAGAATGGCCGCTCGTAGCACTCAAAGTGCCAACAAATTACCGTATCCCCAGCAACGGCGCCAAAAACTTGACGCAATTTTACCGTGCGTATAAACGCAAGTGAACGCGTCGAGTAGTATAGGCCTTTGTGAGGACCGAGTCGAACTCAGGGATAGGTGCAATCGTCGGGGACTCCTATTAACTACTCGCGATCAGCTAAGCCGATTAACAAGTTGAGAGTTGTTGTTAAAAATAAAAGAAAAATAAAAACAAAACAAAAGAAGCAATCAATTAAATGTTGATTTAATCAATTCAAAAGGGTATCTTTAGGATTGTGGTTTCACCGTGGGTTTTCATTGTATTAAATTCTATATAATTCCTCAATTTCATATCTCTATCCGGGTAGTGGCCTGAAAACAGAATTGCCCACTGTCGTGGTGCAATTCACTACCTAAGCTTAGGTCGGTTACACCGTCGTAGTAGCCTATACCCTAAACTAGGTGCATTATAAATGATCTCTCAGTTTCCACCATTAATTTTACACCACCTTGGTCAAGGGATTTATCGATTAATGTAGATTTCGTCTCTTTTCAGCCGTTAATCCTTCTTTCAAAGTGATTAAGGGCATTAGGTTATTATTATGGTGATCAAGCATAACAATACATGGAGAAAACAAAATTATACCACGGATTTGAGGGATAAAATATGATTCACTATTATAAAATTGTCATACAATGAATTCTCGGGCTACTGCCGGTCCTAAAGATGAAGGGGATTAGCCCCGCATGTTCATCTCACACAAGTACATGGTAGAAATAGGGGAAAACATGTGAAAAATGTGGAATGAAAAGGGAAAACCCCTGAACAGAGAAGAACCAGTTGATCCTTTGTGTAGAACACGTGCTCTCCCGCCTTTCGGTGGTGAAATCCGTCTTCACCGGCCTCCGAATCAACTGGTATGAGCTTCTAGCCTCCGTTCTCCTCTCTACCACTCCTCGGTACTCGTGCAATGGCTAATGAGGTCCTCTCCCACGTCTGGGCGGCCGTCATTAGGTATATCTCGGTCATTAGGTCGCTAATTAACCGTAGCCATCCGATTGAGATCATTAGAAAGCCAACTCATATCCTACGGTGTCGATACCATCGACGCGAGTCGATGGTATCGACCCGCTACAGTATCGGCAACCCTTCTTTCTTTTCGTCCGAGTGCCTGATGCAGTCTCAATACCATCGACTTGGGTCGATGGTATCGACTTCCTGTAGGCGTTGGTTTTGTCGTTTTGCGTCGCTATAGCCTCCATGCCTCGATGGTATTGACTTGGTGTCGATACTATCGACTGCTTATTCGCCAGCAAGCTGATGGTATCTCGATACCATCGACATCCCTATCTATAGTATCGACGCTTTTCTGCTCCTTTCGGCTGGCAACCTGTGACCATGTCGATGGTATCGACTCCCGTCGATGGTATCGACAGAAGCAGATACTCATTTTTCTTGAAATTCAAACATGAAACCAAATAAATTCACACAAATGATAATAATTTGACGATTAATGCTCAAAATGATAATTTAAAGGGGATTTGACATAAAATAGCATCAAAGACCAAAGTGGGTGGATTATGCGATATTAACCATAGAAATGACTAATTAAAGCATAAAACACATATGAAAAAGGTCTACAAATGCGACTCAAAATTATCACATCAAAGGTCAATGTGATCTCAAGACCGTTTGAAGGTCAAAAGGATCTCAAGACTGTTTGAAGGTTAAAGGGGTTTTCAAAATCGTATGAAGATTAAATAGTCTCAAACTTTTTAGAGACCAAATAGTCTCAAAACCATGTAAAGTCAAACATCCCTATGAGTGTTTCTAAAGTATCTCAAGGTTGATTACAATGGAAGTACCTCTAAAGTACTTAGGTGAATAGTACACTTAGATTGATAGTCATTTGATGCTTATGAAAGTAATAAACTCAATATAAGTATAGGTGCATGTACTTTGGTGAAAGGTTGATCCAACATAATAAACTATGGAGTAATCAACATCCTAGAGAGGATGAGAGAGAAACTCATACTTGTGTAATAAACATGTAATGTGCATACATTGATACTTTTAAAAAGTGTAGAGTATGAATTAGGGTTTGATCTTTGATAATGTGATCATGAAACCCTAATTGACAAAGAATGGGAAACCCTAACCCTAATTTCGGATAATGGTATGAGAAACCCTAATTGACAAAGAATGGGAAACCCTAACCCTAATGAGGGAATAGTGGTGTTACCCTTGTATTGCATAATGTTAATATGTAATTGATATGGTTGTTATCAAGTATACTAACCATGCAGGTATCATAAGTTGATGAGCATATCTAGGTATGAGCTATGATGTTTAATGTGCCTTGTGAGTCATGTGTGATGCTTGTGTAACAAGTATCAAGTATACCTTGGTCAGATGACCTAGAGGTAATAGTTATCTGATAAGTGATAACAATGTTCAGTGATGAACTAAAGGTTTGAATACCCATATCCAGTAAACATGATAATGATATTGTTTAGGGATGAGAATTCCCAGTAATGAGATAAGGGATTGGGATCCGAATGTTTTATAAAGTTTTGAAAAGTACTTGATAGATGTATTACACTTTTCTTTGTAGCATTTGTCATAATAATTTATGTTTGAAAACTTGGCTGATGCTAAAAGAATATGGTAATGCACTTAATTAATCAAGAGAAATCTTATCATGTAGAGCCATGGCCATAGATCCATCAACGTCAGTAGCTGGTGATGGTGAAATAGGTATTCCCACGAGATCTCCTAGAGGGCATATTTTTGAATATGTGGGGGTTATGGGCGTGAATATCCTTATGCCGTAATGTGGGGTGGACGTGAGATAAATATGAGATCTCTCAATCCTTCATTATATGTGTCATGATGGATGTATCAAAAATATCCCGATGATGATTAATGCCAGATCGATGTGAGATAAACATTAAATCTCTCAATTGCGAAGAGAGTGCAACCGCCGTTGTAGCTCAATAGCGAAGTTGCCAATATACCCTGGAAAGTTATTTAGTAAAGACATGAGATGTCCTGCATGTGGTCTCACACTGACCGAGACGGTTAAGGTCATGGAGCTCGGCTCTTCCATTGGCCTAGGTATGGAACTGATGCTTTGTGCTGTCGTGGTCAGTTGGAGTATGAGTGGTATACCTCATCTCCTCAGGGCATAAGTGTGATTGTAAAATGTAATCAGCCGTGTAGCATATTTTCTTAAGGATGAAATATAGAAATCATTGGTTGATGTTACATTGCTTAATGTGTCCTAAAATGGATAAATTTTATAGGTGTTCTTTATATTCCTTACTGAACAGATGATTTACTACTTTATCATATTTAGCTGTAATGCTTTGAAAGATGATATTTCTCTATTCTTCTTAAATAATGACTTATACTGCTTATTAATAATAAAGAATCCTCTTCTCAATTTATTGTTGTTTATCTACAATGATAATATTATTTGGCAGAGAGTTATATCTCTCTCTGGGACATGGGTCTCACCTCGTTCGTCACCAACATTTTTAGGTGGACGTAGATGAGTAGGTAGGGACCATATAGTAGGGGAAGGACAGCAGCCTCAGGGGTAGCAGTAACATCTCAGGTGGAGATACTGATTGTCGTGTCTTGTAGATATGAGTCCTATGTGTCATCTCTGTACTCTCAGGTCCTCGAAGTCAGTACTCAGTGTTTTCATGATCGATCTTAGATTTTAGCTTGAATGCCTCGAGGTTTTTGTTGCTTATGTATAGTTTTGGCAAAGAAACTATTGCAAATATATTCCTCGAGAAGAGATGGTACATGGTATGTACAATGTGAACTATAATGTATACAATACCTTGCTTCTATTTATAAGAGTTTCCTAGAATTGGATCTCTTTGCAAAAAGGTTTTCATTTTTGGTGATTTTTGTTATTATGTTGATTATGGTTAATTCCACAATTAATTACACAGTGACGGTCTGATTTGTGGTCGGGTCATCACAAAGTTTTGGTATCAGAGCGTAAGGTTCGCTGAGTCTACAGAGACATAGGATTAATGTCGTTGAGTCTATTCTAGTGTCTTCTAGTTTATCTGATAGTGACTTCTGCTCTCAGGAGAAGAAGTAAAGCTTGAAGATGGTTGGATCACATGAAGAACATGCTGCTGAAAGTAGTGTTGCTGCACCAGGAGGAGGTGCAAGGGATCAGGATAGAGAGGAACTAGTACCTGAGAATCCCCAGCTCGACCAAGATTTGATAGAAAACCCAGCTTTCCATGCCCTCTTTGGGCAGTTCATGGTGACAATGACACATATGGCGGATAGGATGCCACCACCTGCACCTAGTCCACCAGTCCCCGATGAGAGACATGGAGCTAGCAAGACTTTTGAATGGATTTGATGGGTAGGAGCCACTTATTATACGGGTATTGCTGACCCAGCAGATGCAGACTTGTGGCTAACTGAGCTGGAGAAGGCCTTCAAAATTCTTAATATCCCAAAAGCTGAGAAGGTTAGGCATGCGGTATACCTATTGAAAGGGAGTGTTGGTCATTGGTGGACTATATAAGAGGGAAAAAGGCCAGGTGTTGAGGTCGAATGGAGAGAGTTCTGACGAGAGTTTGTTAATAGATATTTTCCCAAGACTTACCTGGATGAGAAAATCTCTCAGTTTGAGCGGATAAGGCAAGGACCAATGAACATTAGTGAGTATGAAGATAAGTTCATGGAGCTTCTATGGTTTTGTCCGCACATGGGTACTACATTTGAGGAGAGGATTCAACATTTTGAGAAGGGTTTGAACACTAATTTGACCACACTCGCATCTGCTCTAGGGAATAGAGAGAGGTTTGCCACCTTTGTGGAGTTAGTTAGGTGGATATAAAGGTCCGTGACTGAGAAATGTCAAGCCAATAGTAAGAAAGTGTATACACAGTTCCAAGGACAGAGGTCCGAAAGTTTTAAGAAACCTAGGTTTTCTGCACCAAAAACACCACTGAGGTTCAATACTCAGACGCAGTGGACATCCAGTAAGGGTAGAGGTCGTAGTTTACCACCAGAGGGAGCCCACAACTCAACATCAATGTCAGTAACATGACCATCTAGGCCACAGTGGGAGAACAGAAGCTGTTATAAATGTGGGAAGAAGGGACATCTAATGAAAGATTGTCTAGCTAGAGACGTGAGTGTAACCCAACCACTGAGGCAGAGTCAACAAGGCTTTCAGAAGTGTCAGTTTAGCAGTGGCACATGAGGACGTGGACAGGCATCCCAAGCTGGTTCTTCTGCACCCAACAACAGGGTGAGTGGTCGACAACCAGCAATGACAAGATTCTATGCTATGAATCATCCGGAAGCAGTGGGCAACCCACGAGTCATGAAAGGTCAGATGGAATTATTTCATTTTGATATGTCTTCATCCTGCTTTGTATCTGTTTTGATTCATGACTTTATCACTTTAGAAGTGATTCATGACTTTATCACTCTAGAAGTGATTCATGACTGCAATAAGACTGTCAGTCATAGAGCAGATAAATTGTTATTAGAAACTCTGTTAATTGGATCTGCAGTGTTGTGGGAGGTATGTTCTCCCTGTGTTTTTTCTTTTTCAGAACATAGCATTCAGGTGGATCTTATACCACTTGAGATGCATGGGTTCAACATAATCCTTAGGATGGACACCCTAGAAAAGTATAAGGTTGTCTTGGATTGCAGTTCCAAGCAGGATATGTTCTCAGACAATGGTGATACATGGGTCTTTCAGGGGGGTAGAAAGATTCTTCCAACCTGTCTAGTGTCAACAATGATAGTTGAGAAACTGATGCGACAAGGATGTGAAGCATTCTTGGCACATGTGGTAGATACCAGAATAGATAGTCCTAGTCTTTCTAAAGTTCTGATTGTTAGAGAGTTTGAGGATGTGTTTCTTGAGGAACTTCCAGGTGTTCCTCCACCCTGAGAGATTGATTTCATGATTAATCTAATCCCGGGTACACAACCAATAGCTCAAACACCTTATAGAATGGCACCTGTTGAGATGGCAGAACTCAAGAAATAGTTACAAGAGTTGCTTGAAAAGGGTTTTATTCGACCGAGTACTTCACCTTGGGGTGCTCCGATTCTCTTTGTGAAAAATAAAGACGGGTCTATGCGATTATGCATCGACTATAGACAACTAAACAAAGTAACAATAAAGAACACATATCCTCTGCCAAGGATAGATGACTTATTTGACCAGTTGCATGGTGCAACTATATTCTCTAAAATAGATCTGAGGTCAGGATACCATCAATTACGTATCAAGGAGAGTGACATACCTAAATCAGCTTTCAGAACAAGGTATGGTCACTATGAGTTCATAGTTATTTCGTTTGGACTAACTAATGCACCAGCTGCATTCATGAAACTCATGAACAAAATCTTTTGGTCATTCCTTGATTAATTCATAGTAGTCTTTATAGATGACATCCTGATTTACAGTAGAGATGCTCGACAACATGAGCAACACCTTCATCAGGCCCTGACTTTACTAAGAAAGCACAAGCTATATGCCAAGTTTAGCAAGTGTGAATTCTGGTTATCAGAAGTGTTTTTTCTAGGACACGTAATATCTGCCTCAGGTATCCGTGTTGATCCTAAAAAAGTAGAATATGTATTGGAGTGGGAACTTCCAAAGACACCAATGGAGATACGCAATTTTCTAGGACTGACAGGATATTATAGGAGGTTCATTAAGAACTTTGGTTCTGTAGCATTACCCTTAACTAGGTTAACCAGGAAGGAGGTTCCTTTTATCTGGAATGACAAGTGTCAACATTCTTTCCAGTTGTTGAAAGAAAGGTTAACAAGTGCGCATGTGTTAGTGTTACCTGAGCAAGTAAAGGGGTGGTACATTGTATTCTGTGATGCTTCTAAGAACGGTATAGGATGTGTGTTGATGCAAGATAAACAAGTGATTTCTTTTGCTTCTCGACAACTTAAGAAACACGAGGAAAACTATCTAACGCATGATCTAGAATTGGCTGCAGTAGTTCATGTGTTGAAGATCTGGAGACATTTTCTCTATGGAGAGACATTCCAGATTTTCACAGACCATAAGAACCTAAAATACATCTTTTCACAGCATGAGTTGAACATGAGACAACGCCACTGGATGGAGTTAATCAAGGACTATGATTGTACAATTGATTATCATCTGGGAAAGACTAATGTAGTGGTTGATGCACTAAGTAGAAAATCATCGTCGCCAATCATAGAAAAAGCACAGTTGAACTCTTTAGTTTGGTTTAAATGAGACATGCTTGCCTCTTTGAGGCTAAACAATGTAAAACTTAAAGTATCCTTATTAGTTGGACTGTTAGCTGAAATGCAAGTGAAACCTACTCTAAAACAACAGATCAAAGAGGCACAATAGGCTGATAATATGATTCAGCAGATCCGGTCAGAGTATGGTAGTGAGAAACAGGATGGTTTTCACGAGTCAAATGATGAGGTAGTATGTTACCATGGTAGGATGGTAGTACCTAATGCCAATAACTTAAGGAAGTTAGCCATGGAGGAAGATCATTCATCCATGTATGCAATGCATCCAGGGAGCACCAATATGTATCATAACTTAAAAGATATGTATTGGTGGCCTGGTTTGAAGAAAGATGTAGCTGAGTTTGTTATGTGGTGTCCAGTGTGTCAGCAGGTTAAAGCTGAACATCAGAATCCCGTAGGAACAATGAAACCTTTACCTAAACCACAGTGGAAATGGGATCACGTGACCATGGACTTTGTGGTTGGTTTACCCAGAATAATCAAAAGTCATGATTCCATTTGGGTGATAGATGATAGTTTGACTAAGTCAGTACATTTTCTTCCTATTAAAACAACCTATACTGCTGAGAAACTTGCACAGATCTATATAGATGAGATAGTGTGGTTGCACGCGGTTCTAGCGACAATTGTTTCTGATAGAGGTCCCCAGTTTACGAGTCATTTTTGGGAACGACTACATAAAGCATTGGGTACACAATTAAGATTTAGTACCTCCTTTCACCCACAGACGGATGGACAATCTAAGAGGACTATACAAACCTTAGAGGATTTTCTTAGGGCATGTGTCCTTCAGTTTGTAGGATGTTGGGATCCACACTTGAGCTTAATAGAATTCTCTTACAACAACAATTATCAGCACAGTATTGATATGGCACCATATGAAGCATTATATGGTAGATGTTGTAGATCTCCATTGTGTTGGTATGAAACAGGAGAATACCAACTTTTGGGTCCTGAATTTTAGTGCAATAGACAATTGAGAAGATTAAAGTAATACAACAACAGATAAAGGCAGTACAGGATAGACATAAGTCATACGCTGATAAATGACGGAGACCTTTAGAATTCCAAGTTGGAGACAGAGTATATCTCAAAGTCTCACCTTGGAAAGGTGTTCTTATATTTGGGAAAAAGGGTAAGTTAGCTCCTACATTTATGGGGCCTTATCCAATCACTGAACAGATTGGAAAGGTAGCCTATAAGTTGGAGTTGCCACCTGAACTACATAGATTGCATCTAGTATTCCATATATCCATGCTCAGAAAGTGTCACCCTGATACGGAGTTAGTATTGCAACCTGTAGAGGTAAAGTTAACTGAAGATATATCCTATGAAGAAGGACCAATGATGATTCTTGACAGGAGAATCAAAAAGTTGAAAAAGAAAGACATAATTCTTGTGAAAGTTTTGTGGCATCACCGTGGCATTGAAGAGGCTACGTGGGAACTGGAGGAAGAGATGAGGAGGAAGTACCCTTCTCTTTTCTCTTGATGGTTTCAGGGACAAAATCCCTATTAGGGTTGGATAATTGTAACATCCTTGACCTGGGTTATGGCCTAACCCTAGGAGTTTTGCTTAAGTAAGTCATTTATATTTTTGCCTTTATCTTTTGAAAAGTAATTAATGAAAAAACACTAGAGGGGGTGAATAGGGTTTTATGATATTTTACGAATAATTTAACCAAAGCAAGCAACCACAAAAATATTGGACAAGGGGACAAGGATTTAGAGTGGTTCCAACCTTAGCAAATTCTAAGGAAGGCAGTTCACTACCCGGTTGCTTACCCAACCGGAATTTTGAAAGTATTTAATTTTATTACCTCGCAAGGATGTTACATAAAATTACAATACTTTCACAAAACCCTTCAGACATCCTTCACCTAGAAGTAGTCTAACCAACCTCGAAGTAGCCTTCCTTGAAGTAACCTCAAGCTCCCCCTTGAAGTAGCCTTCCTCTTGAAGTAGCTTCTCGTTGAGACAGCCTTCTTGAAGTAGTCCAAAGTCCACCTTCTCCACCTGAGAAGTCAAGCCCTCTCCAATCCGTAGCCTCCAACCCTAGGAGTAGCAAGGAGAGTACAAACAATATAAAGGAACAAGAAGGAAAAATATAAATTACAATACCGTTGTAGCACAAGGCTTGATTTCCTATATCAAGCGTTTTGATCTCCTAACCAATGTATATGGAAGTGTAAGTGTAGTGGGTAGGAGATGCTAGCCTATAGGACACGAATTTGGAGCAATGGAAATGTATAGACAATGTTGGAGTTGCTCAATTGCTCACTAGAATGAATAGCCAATTGCAAGTATTATGCTCAAGTGTTGCACAAGTGTACTTTGGGTGTCCTATGGATTGTCCTATTAATAGAAATGGCCTATGAATGCTTAAGGACGTTCTAGACACTTTCTAGGGGGTTCTAAGTGCTCAACTAGTCGTTAGGTATCCATTAGTTGCTTTAACAATGGCTAGTTAATTAATCCTGAAAATTGCAGACAGAGACATTCTCGGTCGACAAATTGTCGATCGACAGTCTTTCTAAGTCGAGGATTTTTCGACCGAGGGACGTCCTGGAGCAAGTGTTTACAACGTTCATTTCTAACTCCCAACCACGTTGTCTGCTGGGTCTATCGGCTACTTGGGTCAATCTCAATCGAGGAATTTGTCGACTAAGAGTGTCTCGGTCGAGGAGTTTCTCGACCGAGAATGACCTTGTTTCAATGTTTTGAACTAGATACTAAGTGTGTGTATGAGTGTGCAGATGTGACACTATTATAGGGAATGACCTATCTAAGTGTTGTGATAGGCTAGGGAAGATCTAAATGCTTGATTTACATGATATCTAAGTACTTGTACATTATATACTTATACAAGTTTTTACATTTGATTACAATCATGAATTAAAGCAATTTGAGCATATAGATCTTCCAAGTAGTTTGTGGTCCACCTAATTCTTACAACACTCAAGTAGCACGTTAGATCCACAAGAATGAAATGTTTGTCATCATCGAAACAAAGAGATTATAATAATGTCCAATTTAGCCAACAATCTCCCCCTTTTTGAAGATGACAAACATTTCCAAAATATAAAATAAGGAAATATAAATCATATGAGTTTCATACCTGAAGTTTACCTTTTGTAGCCATTCTTGTTTTGCAAGTGTGTGCTGGTCGAGATATTATGAAACTGATTTTATTTTATGTTTTTTAATTTTATATTATTTCTCCCCCTTTGTCATTTCAAAAAAATATCCAAGATAATCATTTAGTATGACTTTTTATTTCTCCCCCTTAATTTTATGCTATGCTCCCCCTTAAAGAGATATTCAATTTAAAAGAAAGGGATTAATGCAAACCAATTATTGTTAAATTTATCCACAATTTATTTCTCAATCATTTGCAAAGGATGTTAAGCCTTTAAATGATTTGAGTTCCTTTTAAGTTCATGGCATATGTGTATTGATTTCTCATTCATTTTACAAGGGATGTTAAGCCCTGAAAATGAAATGAGATTCCCTTAAGCTCATGATGGATACATATTGATATCTCATCCATTTTGCAAGGGATGTTAAGCCCTGAAAATGATATGAGAATCCTTTAAGCTTAGAGTACATGAAAACTGTCTTTAACCAAATGCACGGGATGTTAAGCCCTGATTTGTTTAGAGAATTCCATTAAGAACAAGATATATATCACATTCATGAAATTTGTAGATTCCTTTATTTTCATAACCACGATTAAAAATACTAAGGTCATAACATGTTTACAAAGTTTTTGTGAACTCCCCCTTAATCTTATAATCAAGATAATTTTAAGATGCTAAGGTTATAACAATCATTAGATCATAATAAATTAAACTTTTATGAGAGCTATGCACTAGAATCTTGTTTAATATACTAAGGTTGATTTCAAGAAAATGATTTACAAATAAGCATGTTGTCAAGCTTATTTTAGGTCGACCTTGACTTCGACCATAGCGCCCCTTGGTCAACTTGATTTCAACCAAGAGACAATCTCTACAGATTTCCAATTTGAACACTTATATGTGAAGTATAATTTCTGCATATTTTCAATTTAAAATGCATTTGTGCCATGAAGTTTTACTGTTTATGCAAAGGGGCATCTTCATATGAGATAAATCACAATGATCAAAAACAATATTCATTCATGGTTTGTATATATGGATCAAGGATTATTTTAGACAAACCAATGAATCACAATGATCATGGCACAATAATTATGATAGAACAGTAGAAGTATATCCACAATGCAATGATCAAGATAGAAACATATTATGATTATTTAAACTAAATTTCAATACACATGGTTCCTATATAGATAGACCAAGAACTACTTAGGAAAAACCATGTGGATTATGATAAAATAGTAATTTCATGGTTCATAATTTTTCAATTTTAAGCCAATTCATGTAGAAGATAAACCAAAATTATTTTATTTATTGTTCATGGATTTTAAGACAAACCATGTAAATGAACATGCTTAACAAACTTTGTCAATCAATGAAGAAAGTATGTTCAAATATCAGTCTTCATATAGCACTTTTGCAATATGTTTAAGGATTTCATATTCACAATGTTATACCTTCATTCAATAATTTATGATGCAAAAGATCAATATGTCTTGATTAAAAGATGGTCTCCAAGATTCATTCTTGATTTGCATATTAAATCAAACATTAATAACAAATTGATAGCAAACTAGATTAATTAAAATAGGTTCAGCAGAACTTGGTTTGGTCGAACTTTTTGTCGACCGAATTTTATCTCGGTCGACGTTTTTCTCGATCGAGAATGTTGTTGTTTGTACAGATTTTATCAGATTTGTTGCATACTTCAAACAGTAACCTGCTTGTTTGACTATTTCTCGACCGAACGTGTTCTCGGTCGAACAGTTTCTCGACCGAGAATGTTTCTATACTGTTTCAGAACTGTTTTCAGTAATTGTTTCCAAGTAAAACAAGAATATGAAAGTTAAAACTCAATTGTGTTGAGATATGACATTTGTATATCAAGAATCAGTTTAGGTAAAATCTCAACTAGTCAACTTCAAACTTCTAAGTTTTAGGAACCCAAACTAGATCATCATTTCTTTTCTTGTATGGGCATGAAAAACAGTAGTGTCCAAGACGCAAGCAATAATGACAACTAATAGAGTCAATCTCATTTCTCTTTTTAGGAGTTGAGTTGTTCTTGGGTACATACCTGGATTGATTCTTTAGCACTTGTGTCCTTCTCCAACTAGGTTTTTGATAAGATTTTCCCTTAGTCTTATAACCTAGTCCTCTCCTTCCAATTTGATGATAAGAATCATTTAAGATATTATCAAGAATATTATTGTTATTCAAGCTACTCACTTTTTGTTATAACTTCATAATCTCATCCATTTTCTTCTTGATATCTAATTTTGCTTGATCTAGATTAGATAAAAAAGAATCTCTTTCTTTCACAATAATATCATAATCCAGATGTGTACACAAAACATGTTGTTTTTGAAGATCATTTACTTGAGTTTGCAAGTTTAGCTTTTTGAGGGAAAGAAGATTGCAATTTTCTTCTACAGATTTCAGCTTAATATCATAATCTTCAATAGCCTTTTTGAGATCTTCATTTTTAGATATGAGAGCAATAAGTTTAGCATTTAACTCATATTTACTTTATTTGATTTCTTAAATTTCTTCTTGCACTCAATATTTTGCTCATGTGTATCTTGAAGACTAGCAATTAGATCTTCTTTTGGCAGATCAAAAAGACTTACCTCTTCTTCTTCTTCTTCAGTTGTTGTAGCAATAAGACATTCTACTTCTTCTTTTCCATCATCACTATCATCACTTGAATCATCCCATGCAACTTTATATGCTCTTTCTTTCTTTTTGTGAGATGATTTCTTCCCTTTCTTGAGTTTTGGACAATCACCTTTCATGTGTCCCTTTTTTCCACATTCAAAGCACCTAGAAGAAGAAACACTAGAAGTTTTGTTAGTTTTAAAACTTTTATACTGCTTACCATTTACAATGAGAGTTTCTTCTTCACTATCATCTTCACTTGTTTCATGACTAATATTGGTTGATGCTTTGAATGCAATGTCCTTCTTTTTCCCTTGTTGAAGTTCACATTCTCGTCTTTCTTCCTCTTCTAAAGTTGGCTCATGTGCATCTAGGTTGCCAATAAGTTGTTCCATCCTTAGCCGGGTGAGATCATTTTCTTCTTCAATAACAGTCACCTTGGGATTGTATTTGGGAGGAAGAGACCTAAGGATTTTTGATACTTGATCTTCTTCAGCGATTACTTTGCCTAAAGCATTCAAACCATTTACAATAGAAGAAAATTTTGCATACATTTCACTAATAGACTCATTTTGATCCATACGAAATTGTTCAAATTTTTGCTTAAGCATTCCGATTTTAGAGTTCTTAACTTGAGAAGTTCCTTCATAATTTATGGAGAGTCTATGCCATATTTCATATGTCGTTTCACAATTTTATATTCTATTGAATTCACCAATGGAAATTGAACAATAGAGTATACTTATAGCTTTTGCATTCATTTGGGCTGATCTTACCGTATTAGCATCCCAAGTTGCACACTCTTTTTGAGGAAATTCATATGGATTTGATACCATTCTCCATAGATCCCATCTAATTCCTTGGAAGTAGAATTACATCCTCCTTTTCCAGTAGGTATAGTTAGTGTCATCAAAAGGTGGAGGTCTAGCCACGAGTGTCCCTTCTAGGTTGAGGTTGTTGAGTACCCCGTCACACATTCTTCAAGACTTTGTTAGAGTTCCTTGAAGCCCTACTCTGATACCAATTGAAAAACTACTAGAGGGGGGGTGAATAGGGTTTTATGATATTTTAAGAATAATTTAACCAAAGCAAGCAACCAAAAAAATATTGGATAAGGGGACAAGGATTTAGAGTGGTTCCAACCTTAGCAAATACTAAGGCAGTCAGTCCACTACCCGATTGCTTACCCAACTAGGATTTTAAAAGTATTTAATTTTATTGCCTCACAAGGATGTTACATAAAATTACAATACTTTTACCAAACCCTTCAGACAACCTTCACCTAGAAGTAGTCTCACCAACCTTGAAGCAGCCTTCCTTGAAGTAACCTCAAGCTCCCCCTTGAAGTAGCCTTCCTCTTGAAGTAGCTTCCCATTGAGACAACCTTCTTGAAGTAGTCCAAAGTCCACCTTCTCCACCTGAGAAGTCAAACCCTCTCCAATCCGCAACCTCCAACCCTAGGAGTAGCAAGGAGAATACAAACAATATAAAGGAACAAGAAGGAAAAATAGAAATTACAATACCGTTGTAGCACAAGGCTTGATTTCCTATATCAAGCGTTTTGATCTCCTAACCAATGTATATGGAAGTGTAGGTGCAGTGGGTAGGAGATGCTAGCCTATAGGACACGAATTTGGAGAAATGAAAATGTATAGCCAATGTTGGAGTTGCTCAATTGCTCATTAGAATGAATAGCCAATTGTAAGTATTATGCTCAAGTGTTGCACAAGTGTACTTTGGGTGTCCTATGGCTTGTCCTATTTATAGGAATGGCCTATGAATGCTTAAGGACATTCTAAACACTTTCTAGGGGGTTCTAAGTGCTCAACTAGATGTTAGGTATCAATTAGTTGCTTTAACAATGGCTAGTTAATTAATCCTAAAAATTGCAGACAGAGACATTCTTGGTCAACAAATTGTCGATCGAGAGTCATTCTTGGTCGAGGATTTGTCGACCGAGGGACGTCCTGGAGTAAGTGTTTACAATGTTCATTTACAACTCCCAACCACCTTGTCTGTTGGGTCTAACGGCTACTTGGGGCAATCTCGGTCGAGGAATTTGTCGACCGAGAGTGTCTCGGTCGAGGAGTTTTTCGACCGAGAATGACCCTGTTTCAATGTTTTGAACTAGATACTAAGTGTGTGTATGAGTGTGCAGATGTGACACTATTATAGGGAATGACCTGTCTAAGTGTTGTCATAGGCTAGGGAAGATCTAAACGCTTTATTTACATGATATCTAAGTACTTGTACATTATATACTTGTACAAGTTTTTACATTTGATTACAATCATGAATTAAAGCAATTTGAGCATATAGATCTTCCAAGTAGTTTGTTATCCACCTAATTCCTGCAACACTCAAGTAGCATGTTAGATCCACAAGAATGAAATGTTTGTCATCATCAAAACAAAGAGATTATAATAATGTCCAATTTAGCCAACAATTAAGAATAAAGGAGAGCTTATGTTTCAATTTTGGTCCTATTTGAATAATCTTGAAGCAATATTTTCTTATTTTGGCCTAAAGTGCAATTTACCCAATATAAGGGGTTACCTTGAAAAATGTTACATGATAAATGTTCCTCAAGTAATTTAGCATCATAAGAATGAGAATGATGCTAAGGGATGGTTTGTGGAAGCCTAAATTCCAAGAAGGGGCTTGTTTGTATAATACTTGTACATTGAATTCTAGTTTTGGTGAAATTTGTAATTTACTCAAAACCTAGGGTTGAATATGTAAAATACCACCTCAAGAGTGTCCCTACTGTATCTTGGTATCATTTAGAGAAAATAAAAGAAAAGGGCGTCTTGTTTGAACCATATTTGAGAAATGATACTCTTGATAATAAAATAATCAAGAAATAAGCATAATTGAAAATCCGAAATTATTTTGTAGCAAAAATATATAAATTAAATGAAGTGCCCATCAACTAAAAATGTTATGGGTGAAATATTGTAATGGATGGCTGCCAAAATACAATGGGGGTGCCAAAATAGTTCTAAGTAGGTGAAAAATATCTACTACATTTTTAATTAAAAAGTAATGTCCACTAAAATGGATAATAATATTATAATTATTAAGGAGCTTAAATGGTTGATTTTAATTCAAGAATAATGAAAAGGGAAATGAGGGAAAGGAAGATAGCTTTGGAAATAAGAAAATGGAGGGGGCATGTGGCAAGCAAAGATGATGACTTCCCTCCTAATTTCTCTCTCCTAGAAAATCAATTATATGTACTCAATTTTCTCCTTACTTGAAAGGTTATTTTCAAAACCACTTTCATTCCTCTCCTTGGCCAATGACCAATAATCTTAGGAGAAGGAGGAGAGCGTTCCCCAAGCTGAAGGTAAGCTCCATGATCATCTTCAACCTTGGGTTGATGGTTGAAATCCAATTTCAACACTTCTTTTCTTCTCTCTTCCATCCAATACTCAACCTTGTCTATTTTTATACATCAAAAGGATTGAGAACGTACCTTGGATAGTTGAAGGAGCTACCTTCACCATTAAAAACGAAAATCTTGGAACTTTGAAGTTTCTTTGAAGGCGGGTTATATAACTTGAACCCATTGATATTATCATTTGATTTCAATCTTGCAATATATGTTGATCTTTCCTTCTTCTCCAAATGTTTCTTGAGTAATTGATGAATTCATCAGCTGTACGGATAGTAGAAATGGAGGTCTAAAGCTTGATGATGATGACATCATCTTAGAACACACCTCTAGATCAATAATACCAAATGGTTTCAACTATGTATGGCCAAACAGTTTCAAACCATTTAAAGATTAAATGGTTTCAACACAACCTAGTGCAAATGGTCTCAAACCGTTTAGTGATCAAACAATCTCAACATTGGAGAGTTCAAAAGGTTTCAAACCGTTTAGACTGCAAACAGTTTCAAAACCTAGCAGGATCAAATGGTTTCAGACCGTTTGAAGGTCAAGTGACCTCAAGACCGTTTGAAGGTCAAGTGACCTCAAGACCGTTTGCAGGTCAAGTGACATCAAGACCGTTTAAAGGTCAAGTGACCTCAAGACCGTTTGAAGGTCAAGTGACCACAAGACCGTTTGAAGGTCAAGTGACCTCAAGATCGTTTGAAGGTCAAGTGATCTCAAACCAATTAGAGATCAAGTGGTCCCAAACCATTTATAGGTTAAAATGGTCCCAAACCATTTAGAGATCAAGTGGTCCCAGACAGTTTGAAGGTCAAAGTGATCTCATGACCGTTTGAAGGTCAAAAGGATCTCAACACCGTTTGAAGGTTAAAGGGGTTTTCAAGATCGTATGAAGATTAAATAGTCTCAAACCGTTTAGAGACCAAATAGTCTCAAAACCATGTAAAGTCAAACAACCCTATGAGTGTTTTTAAAGTATCTAAAGTTTAATTACAATGGAAGTACCTCTAAAGTACTTAGGTGAATAGTACACTTAGAGTGATTGTCATTTGATGCTTATGAAAGTAATAAACATAATACAAGTATAGGTGCATGTACTTTAGTGAAAAGTCAAGCCAACTTAATAAAGTATGGAGTAATCAACTTCCTAGAGAGGATTTGAGAGAAACTCATACTTGTGTAAGAAACATGTAATGTGCATACATTGATACTTTTAATAAGTGTAGAGTATGAATTAGGGTTTGATCTTTGATAATGTGATCATGAAACCCTAATTGAAAAAAATGGGAAACCCAAACCCTAATTTCGGGTAATGGTATGAGAAACCCTAATTGACAAAGAATGGGAAACCCTAACCCTAATGAGGGAATAGTGGTGTTACCCTTGTATTGCATAATGTTAATATGTAATTGATATGGTTGTTATCAAGTATATTAACCATGCAGGTATCATAAGTTAATGAGCATAGCCAGGTATGAGCTATGATGTTTAATGTGCCTTGTGAGTCATGTGAGATGCTTGTGTAACAAGTATCAAGTATACCTTGGTTAGATGACCTGGAGGTAATAGTTATCTGATAAGAGATAACAATGTTCAGTGATGAACTAAAGGTTTGAATACCCAGATCCAGTAAACATAATAATGATTTTGTTGAGGGATGAGAATTCCCAGTAATGAGATATGGGATTGAGATCCCAATGTTTTATAAAGTCCTGAAAAGTACTTGATAGATGTATTACACTTTTCTTTGTAGCATTTGTCATAATAATTTATGTTTGAAAACTTGGTTGATGCTAAAAGAATATGGTAATGAACTTAATTAATCAAGAGAAATCTTATCATGTAGAGCCCTGGCCATAGATCCATCATCGTCAGTAGCTGGTGATGGTGAAACACATTTTCCTACGGGATCTCCTGGAGGGTATATTTTTGAATATGTGGGGGTTATGGGAATGAATATCCTTACGCCCTAATGTGGGGTTGATGTGAGATAGACACAAGATCTCTCAATCCTTCATTATATGTGCCGGGATGGATGTATCACGAATCTCCCGATGATGATTACTGCTGGATCGATGTGAGATAAACATGAAATCTCTCGATTGCGAAGAGAATGAAGCCGCTGCTGTAGATCTATAGAGAAGTTGCCAGTATACCTTGGAAAGCTATTTAGTAGAGACACGAGATGTCTTGCATGTGGTCTCACACTGACTGAGATGGATGAGGTCATGGAGTCCGACTCATCCATTGACCTAGGTATGGAACCGATGCTTTACGTCGATGTGGTCAGTTTGAGTATGATCGGTATACCTCATCTCCTCAGGGCATACATGTGATTGTAAAATGTAATGAGCTGTGTAGCATATTTGCTTAAGGATGAAATATGGAAATCATTGGTTGATGTTACATTGCTTAATGTATCCTAAAATGGATAAATGTTATACATGTTCTTTATATTCCTTACTGAACATATGATTTATTGATTTATCATATTTAGTTATAATTATTTGAAAGATGATATTGCTCGATTCTGCTTAAACAATGACTTATAGTACTTATTAATAATAAAGAATCCTCTTCTCAGTTTATTGCTATTTATCTACAATGATAATATTATTTGGCGGAGAGTTATATCTCTCGCTGAGACATGGGTCTCACCCCATTGGTCACCAACATTTTTAGGTGGACACGGACGAGCAGGTAGGGACCATACAGTAGGGGAAGGATAGTAGTCTTAGGGGTAGTAGTAACATCTCAGGTGGAGATACTGATTGTCGTTTCTTGTAGATATGAGTCCTATGTGTCATCTCTGTACTCTCAGATCCTTGGAGTTAGTACTCATTGTTTTCATGATCGATTTGAGATTTTTGCTTAAATGCCTCGAGGTTTTATGTTGCTTATGTATAGTTTTGGCAAAGTAACTATTGCAAATATATTCCTCGAGAAGAGATGGCACATGGTATGTAGAATGTGAACTATAATGTATACAGTACCTTGGTTCTATTTATAAGAGTTTCCTGGAATTGGATCTCTTTGGTGAACTATAATTTTTGGTGATTTTTGTTATTTTGTTCATTATGGTTAATTCTGTAATTAATTACACAGTGACAGTCTGATTTTTGGTCGGGTCGTCACACCTTTGCTTGGGTAAATTGCACTTTTCACTTAGATTATCATATAATGCACACATAGTTTGCATATGAGCCCAAATTTGAAAGTAAACTTTCACAAAGGGCCTTAATTACTTTTCAAAAGATAAGAACTAGTTTGTAAGCAACTTAATTAAGCAAAACATCTAGGGTTAGGTCATAACCCAAGTCAGGGGTGTTACATTATTCCCTATCAATATGTGGAATATACATATATGCCCCCACTAGGTTTTTTGTAATCATAGATCTCATCTTTTAACTTGACTCAATTCAAAGTCTTTGACTATGTCATCAAATTAAAGATTTCAACTCTGTGATGCTTTTCTCAATCTCTAGATTGATGTTTGTAGCTTATTGACTTTATTTGCACTAACACATTTAAAACTTTGTAGCTATGACACATACACATCCTATCAATTATTCATATTAAGAAATGTGGTTTTAATCTTCATATGCCAAATCTCATAGTCTTGATAAGATGCAATATCAAGCATGACAATTGGTGAATGGATTTCATCATGTTCAACACTTTGAATTAATTTGAAAACCTTTACATCCAATATGTCCTCTTAGGTTATCCATGTCAATCTTCCTCTTGAAAACTCACTTATGGGTTTTAACACTGAAGGTGGTACCACCAAAGTCATACCTTGTTGGTGTACATGGACTCCATAATGGCCTTTGACCATTTCTAAAATTCTATTCCCTCATTAATTTCTAGTTGATTGTTGGCTCATCATCTTATGACAAATTCACAACCTATCCGAGTTATAGGATTCACAATCTTTTAATCTCAGATGTGTTCTACTAGAAATATGAGTATTGTGTAACAAAAGCAACTTCAGATTCCACAAAAACTTGTGATTGTCCTTGTTCTTATTATACCTCCTCATTGACCTCAAACTTTTCAAGTTCTACTTTACTCCTAGTGACACTTATTAAACTCAATTATCCTAGTAACAAACACTTTCATTATGGGATTGGGATTAAATGTAGTATTCAACAAATTAACATTACATGGTCTTGGGGATAAATATTTTCAAGAAATTATTTTCTTGTATAAGTTTAATTCCTTCTAAAATACATATTAGGACATTCCCACGCCATATCTCATGTGATGTGTTTTACACTATTTTAGACGATACATGATTTTAGTGTAAATCATGTATTTAAAAGAAAAATAGAAGATATGTTTAAATGATAATCACATCAAGATGTGATTCCTTATTTTTGATACATCATCATGTTCCAGGTGGAGTGTATCATGATACATTATCATGGTCTATCTAGAAGGTTCTCTAGCTCTTTATGTAAAGTATTTCAACATTGATCATGTCATAGTATCGTAATACTTTTATAAAGGTTATCTTGTAATTCACTCATGACTTCTTGAACTTTTGAAGATATTTGTATTTCACTAAATACATATCATCAGTAAATATTATGATGTATAAATGACCACCTCTAGTATTATATCTTGAAGGTCTTTGTACATCATTATGTACCATTCCTAATAGAATGATTATTCTCCCACTACACTTAGTGAGATGTGACTATCATGTTGTGCATAAGTTAGACTTGCATGTCTCTTATTGGTTCAATAGCCAGAAGAGTCTAGGTAAATAACATCATGGATTCTAGAAATGCATTTTTCATATATGTGCTTAGGAAGACTACGATATAAGTATTCCTTGTTTGAGATGTCAAATTATAGTCCTTTTTGTTTTTACATTATGAACATTTATCTTTATATGCTATAAATATCATAAGACATTGCCACATAAGATCGCATCCTTGAAACTAACATTAACTACTCTTTATTCATAATCATGCTCATCCATACAAGATGTGGAAATTAAAATGTTTCTATTAATGGAATAATTGAAATAGCAGTTCATCTAACACTATTACATCTTCTATGGGATAAAATAAATTATAAGTATAGACTAAAGTTGTTGCAAGTCTTGCTCCACACATTCCATCATTGGCCTTTCATAAAGGCTTACTTCTAATCAGATCCTACATATTCAAACATATGTCAGATCTACATCAGGTACCACATACCCAAGATGAAGAAGTAATTCAATTTATCTTATAATGAATATACCTAAAGTGGAGATCTCTATCTGCTCCTTCTTTAGTTCTTCCATGTAGAGAGGGAAATTACTTTTCTAATGTCTAGGTTGGTGACAGTGGTGACAATTGCCTCCCTTGTTTACTCCTACCTTTGCTTTGAGTGATGAAGACTTGGCCTTCTATCCAACTTTAAAACCCTTCTTAGCTTTTCCTTTACCTTCAGACTTTCCCTTTAGTTTTTTGACCATCATCACATAATTGGGATTGCATTTCCTTATTTGTTCCTGAACTATTCTCAACATGCCTAGTAACTCTGTCAACAACTTCTCAAAGTCATTTATGTTGTAGTTCATGAGAAACTGACTGTATGACTCTAGAACAGACTACCAAATCACATCTGTAGCCAACTCTTGACCCAAGGGGAATACCAGTCTAGAAAGGTTCTCCACACACACACACTTAATGAGCTAGAGCACATGAGGACCAAATGGATCTCCTTCTACCATGTTGCATTTGAATAGCACCTTAGAGACATCATATCTCCGATGTCTTTCCTGATCTTGGAACATTTTCTTAAGATATGTGATCATCTCAATAACATCCATGTTCTCATGATGTATCTGCAACTCATAGTACATGGAGCACAATATTAGGCACTTGACATCAATGGCATCTTCAGTGTTCTTCTTGTAAGCATCCCTATCAGCCTTAGGTGCATTGGGATTGGGGAAGAGGTTTATCTGACTATAGTGTCTCCAGGACATAGAGCTTGCACTCATGTGTGAGAACGATTCTTAGTGTCTTGAACCAGTCGTGAAATTTTTTCCCATTTAACTTGTCCTTCTCAAGGACTAATAACAGAGAAAAATTATTCTTGTGTGTTTCCATTTGATTCTACAAAAGAAATTCACAATTTTGTGAAAATCTTTTTTGATTTGGTTTTATTTGTATAAAAATAGAAAATGTTCAACTAGGCCTTTAATTAACTATCTATCTTGTCATTTGTTCAAATTGATTACTCTTAATTATCAATTCAGAAAATTGTGGCGCACAAAATTATAATGAGCCAAGATGCAAAACAATTCAATTATTACCCAGCCTACACCATCATCCATAATCAACTATTAAGTAGGCAATGTTTTCCAATTTCATCTTAGGCAACTTGGATAGATGATATGCACAACTCTTTTCCATAGTCATATGCATGCTTCTAGGTGCCTAATCTCATTAACGTTACCTAGTTAAGTCTGACCTAAAAGCCAACACGATAGTAATACACCCCGCATGATGAGCCCACATAAACACCATCACACTTCCACGAGATGGATAGCGCACCACGCTTGGTGTGCTCACACATAATCGATCAAGCTTTTCATGTGTGTTGCTAATGGAAAGCGTCTTAGACTTAATATGTTTGATTGAAGGATTTATATATATATATCCAATCACCACATACTATAGTATGTATCATATACATTCTATATCCCGTAAACGTAAACATGCAATATAGAACACAGTAGTGATGGTTATGTCCATTCTATTGTAATTCCTTGGAGCCATAAGGAATTACTACCACCTAGGCCTACATCACATGCATAAACCTATTGTTGGTGTAGATATGTTCTTGAAATAATATGGGTTGATCAATTCAACTTTTGAACTGATCCGCTCGCCTCTTACCCGATCGATTGGTTTTCTTTAACGCACGTGTGGTCTCCTGTCCAACCAATGTCTAGACACCTCCAAATGATTGATTGGGTATCCATTCGATTGGCTCGACTCCTTCTTTCGTCTATTCTCCTGGTTGTCTCCTCCTCGAGATGGTCAGCTCGTCGGGCAATAAGCGTCTCTTCGTCGTTTCAGGAAAAGAAACTACCCTATTGCTATTAAAATTATTATATAGTAATATAGAAACATCTATTTAAATTTGAGAGGATCATAGGAAGGAAATAATAATATTTTTACATTGAGAAGAAGAAGGTAGAGGCTCGGTATGTAAACTGAGATATAAACAGAAACAAACCATTCAATCACACACAAAGATATGGGTTATTAGACATAACGATACTATACATCCACCATAACAACCAATTATCAGGCGACACATGTAAATTGCAAATATATATATATATATATATATATATTAGTATCAGATCATATGTGGCAAAAGAAACCCAAGTAGCAAGATTGGGCCGAAGGAGGGGTCTCAATCATCAGTGGCCAATCTTCCCTATCAACATCTAGTGGGGTGCGCAATATAGGAAATGAATCGGGGAAAAAATACAAAAATGCCCTTAGTGAAAAATTGAAAAAGAAGGATGAGTGAGGGGAATAACCAAGAAATGAAGATGGGTCTTGTGCCCTTCCTTGCACCAACCATGGCTATGAAGCATCAAACGCACATGTACATGCCAAATTGAGGAAAACCTGACGAGGCAAAAAAATAGTGATCTAATCGCATGGAAATAAATAATAGAGGTTATACCTCCGGTGGAGTTAAAAAAAATGAGAAGCGATGAAGAAGGAGAATGTGTAATCGGTAGTTCTCTCCAGACTGTAGGCTTGTAATGGTGCTATGTGAATTCTCAGATGATCTTGTTCTAGGAGTCTGAAGACTAGTAGCTTGAGAAGATAGGGGTGAGTTTGAGAAAATATCAGATAATGGAAAGTAGTGGGTGAGTGAAGACTTACCATATGAGTAATCTCATCACAAACTCAATGCAAAAATAATTTCAAAAAATAATCAAGAAATAAGGGAGATATCAGAGAAAAATGAAGTTGACTCCATGTTCACATGTGTCCCTTCCTACCCGAGGTAGGATACAGGTTCTACACAATCAGACTGATGATCAAATGGTCCATAACGCAGAAAAAAAATTGGAAGGATCGTGACATTAAATGAATCGAACATCTTATACAAACCGGAATTTGAGTAAAGCGGGGCTACATAATTATGCACTTTCTTTCCAACTAAAATTGAGGGTGCAAACATTATCCAATTAATACAAAATTTTAACCTAGACTAATTAGGACATGTAGATTCCAATTATGACATTGTTTATTTCTTTTGGGAACTTTTAATATTTTATTTGATTTTTTTAGATTATCTCATATATTCTCTCTCCTTAATGAATTTGAGGCATCTAGAAATTCCCAAAAGATGTTAAAATTGGCCCATAAGCAAACTAAAATATGATGATTTTAATTTTATAATTAATTTTCTATTTGCGAGTTATTTAACATGTAATTTTAATATTTTGGGATTAAATGTACATTCTCTCTCCTAAAATACACTTGGATAGGCAAGTTTATCCAAATAAGATGAAAATTCACATATGGGATAATTTTTGGTATGTAGATTTGGAATTTGAGGTTTAATTTCACTTTTGGAGACTTTTAGTAATTTATTTAATACTTTTGTCTCTTATCATATTTTCTTTTCCAAATAGAATTAAAATATTTATTATTATGCCAATAATGTGAGACTTTGTAACCAAGTAATTGGCTCCCAAGCAACACATTTTAATGATTATATTTTACCTTTGAGATTTCCTTCTATGAGTTATGACACCATTAGAAATTGTGAAACATTATCATTGTATTTATCAAAATATTATATCTTTATTATCAGCACTTACTTAATGGATTCCTAGTAATTTCATATAGTTACAAAAGACTTATATTTTGTTATTATGCATAAAAATCCACCTTTTACTCAATTAACATATTTGAAATATATTCCTTTTAAATTTATATGATTCTACATGAAAAATCCAAATGTCATTTTAACGCATGTATTAATCATATTTTCCTCCATTAAGTAAGTATTAGATAGCAAATAAAATGTATGTAATATATTTCATGATTTTATTAATATTTTGGCACATAATTAAATAATTATATAAATGTGTGTTAGTTCTTATCCTTGTTTGGGTCATATCTAATAAGCCAAACTTACTAGATTTGTGATGATGGAATAAGGTAAGATTCTAAGTTCTGGTTTGTTACAATAAAAGTCTTGCCTTCATATTCAGTAGACCAGACCTAAGCTAGATATACTATTAGTCCCCTCTTTTATTTGCTATGGAATCTTGCATTCTAATTGGTAGTGCTATTTTTAGTGAAGTGCAATGACACTCTAGAGATCTACTAGTCCACCTAAACTTAGATTTGTTCAGTTGTGTTCATAAATCCATCAAAAATTGTTGGTATTCTTCACTTCATAATAATTTCCCTTCCCTCTTAGTTTCATGCTCCTCCAACTCTATAGACATGGAAGTAAACTAGTTTTCACAATGCCTACCACCATAGGACCAGTGGTAGAGGTCTCCTGATCATGAGACTCAAAAGATTCTTTATTTCGTATTTGGTTAGATCCAATTTCTTTCACCTAATTTTCTTCCAATTCATTATTTGATCCCATGTGTTTTGAGCAACGGGATACTACAACCACATAAACATTTTACTCACACCTTCCTCTTCCTTTAGGCTCATTGGCTTAATCAAGGATGAAGGGAGGAAACGTATTTGGATCTTATTCACCCTGATGAAGCTTCCCATTTTCACTGCCTCATCATCCATGGATGAGATTGATCTTGAAACTTTTGGCCACCTCACAACCCATGTATGGGCTTGATGAGTTTGTATAGAGATGTGGAAGTATCATGTTGACTTGAGTTTCAATAATGAACTATAGGGATCAAGGTTTGAACCAGCGATCTCAGGCTCTCATTCAATGTGTTACTGAGTTCCAATGGATTTAAAGGAAGCAACCACAATGGTCATTTAATGATATTACCCTAGTCAATCTAATCAATGTAACAAACAAAACAATGGTAGTTTGGTCTTTGTCTATAATTTTTACTGAATGGTCACACTTTAGTTTTTTTGGGAGCCCTAGGTCACACGACCAATAAGTTTTGGGCTACCTTAGTGCGGCCACAAAACATTCATCAGGTTTTGTTTTTTTTGTGTCTCTTTCAATTTTTGCTAATATGTTAGAGATTGCATATCCATACAAGTTTCATCTAATGTTAAAAAAGAAATTAGCTATTGGTTGGAAATATTTTGAGACAAGAAACCTCCCTGACCTAGAATCAGACCACAAACCAGCCTATTTCCCCTGATTTAATTAGGAATCATAGACCAATTTTAGTGAAGTGTAATTAATTCATGATTATGCCATATACTTGACATTAGGGATGATGAGAAATTGATATATTGTTTTTACACCTCATCAAGAGAAAGTGTATGGACTTGAGCACATTGAGTAATAATTTAGGGTTCATGGTTTATATTATATGCTTATTTATTTATAATGACTCCTTTAAATTACAAGTACATAAGTAATCATTATATGCTTATGGAAAAACATGCAAATGCTAAGAATCCATGCTTTATACTATTTTGATATTTATGCTTTCAAAATGAACATTACATTTCACTGCCATGTTAATGAGTAAAGAAACCATTAATACCATTCTTACATTTAAGAAATTATGTAATGTTAATATGGTCCTCTCAATCATGTTATGTGAGGCTTAACTATCCTTATGAATTTTTTTTGGGGGGGGGGTGATGTGAGCCTTAACTGGCATTATGTGAGGCTTAATCTGACCTATGAGCACTGTGGGTGCAATTAGATGAGTGATTATATTAACTCAACATAAGATACACATTATTTTATAATCATGTAAATGCACTTATGTTTCCAAGTAATCATGATAAGTAATTATACTTCAAGTTATTTTCATGTCATTTCAATTATAACTTATTTTCATGTATTATTACTCAGTGCCCCTCACATGTTTATGTTGATTTCCATGTCTAGGGATGAGATGTCCCCCGGTGAGGAGCAAGAGAAAATTTAGAACAAAAGATATTAGTTCTAGGATAGTTATCGTATCCTACCTGGTGGGGTTCCTTTCTAGATATATATAATATTCCTTTTTAGTCATATTATGTAGGAGTTTCTTTCTTTAAGATCTCTTTATAATTGGAATTTTATTCCCCTTTTCCAAGGTATGTAAAAAGGACCTTATGGTTCATGTTATTGTGTGGACTTTTCTTGGTTAATGATATTATTTTTTGATTTTTCATGACCTTCAATAAGTGAAAATTCTTTCACTAAGGTTGTGTTAGTATTAAATAGCATGTCGTGATAAATGTGGTATTAGAGAAAAATATTAGAATGCCACTTAGTAGGATCCTATATTTTAAAATGCATGCTTGTTAACATCTCTCTTACCTTTTAGATGTCCCCTAAGGTGAGTCCTAATAAGGGTAAGCCCCTCTGGATTCTAATGAGGAAATTGCTTCTCTACTACAAAAGCAGAGCATGTTAAGAGTCCTCTTAGGGTTAACCCCTTGGTCCCATATGACATTTTGGTCATAGAATTGACTAATGCTTTTAAAGGAAGGTGTTCTCCCACCCAAGGAGGATTGAGGCAACTTTGATTATCTCCCTTACGATCAAGCCAAAATCCTTTGGTGGATAGGTGGAGTTGGAGGTTGTAGGGAAGGTTGAGTTATGGATCTACAACATGGACAATGACTTCCATGTTTTAAGTTGTGTAGAGGACTCCAATTTTAGATTCAAGACACATATAATATGGGGAGATGCATGAAAGAAGTGAGAGAACTTACATGATGTTAGAGACACGCACATTGAACCCCTCACTTCCAATGACTTTGTGGATGCTATCAGAGACCACAAACTTTTAGAGGCTATAGTCGACATGAAGGAGAAAGAGTAACTCATTCCTAGTAAGCATGGACAGGTGACCTTCAAATAGTATGCCATGTGTTTCTATATAATTTGCAAAGTACAAGTATGGGATTACTAAGTCACACCTTACATATAAATTCATCTGTGGTTTGAAGCATGATCTCAATTATGCCCTCACTAAATGAGGCTTTAGGATTGTACATGAGGCCCTTGATGTTTCTCTAGTGCTCGAGGACCATCCTGATTCCTGGGAGGTCTTGGAAGAAGAACTCCCTACCGAGAAGAAGCATCACTGCAAGTGTCGTCATTGACAAGGTAATCTTGATGGCCAGATAACTAGGACGACATACATAATGACCATGGGAGAGAAAGGTCCTAGAGGATCCTCTAGTAAGAACCAAATGTCCTAACTGAAGAAACACCCATTCAGACCTATCAAGATTGGGCTTAGGAATTTTCTATTACTAGGGAGGGGAAAGGGTACTAAAAAGATAACTACCCTAAGTTAGTTGCAAAGAAGGGTTTCATCCAAAACCCTAATCCACCTCTCCCAGAGAGAAGGAAGGCTAGGATTTTTTCCATGGTGGATGATGAAGGTATGCCTTAATGTTAATTCTAGCTAGTAACCCATACATTAGAACATTTTCTTATTCATGTTATATACAATGATTTTGTTATTTTTAGTGAATAATTATGAAATGTTATTATGAGATTAACATGTTAGTGTATACATATTTAAATTCTAAGTTGGGAAATACCTAATATGATATGAAAATTTCAAAGAAGAAATTTCTTTAAGGTGGGTAAGTTGCAACATCCCTAAAATTTCATCCTAGAAATAACTGTGCTCAAAATATCTAGTCCCAAATTTCCATTATATTTTATATGGTGAAACCTAAGTTGACTTAGTTAAAATTTTACATGTTTGATTATATAATTTGAGGTCATGGATACTTTTTAGTTTAGATATGAGTTATTATGCTTCCAAGAATTAGTAAACCTTTGAATAACATATGAATGCTACAATGATACCTTGGTTTTCATCATAGTCAAAGAATACACAAAACCTATTACTTATTATGCAATGATGACTAGTTGGGGTTTTAATGAAAATTGACCCAATAATAAGTGCATTATATGTTCCCTAGATTTTTATATAAGTATATGTTAGGAAACTAGATCTTCCATCAAAATTTTGCTAATTGAACTCATAATTAATAATTATAAATGCATGAATTACCTTAGGTATCTAATATAGTAAATTACATGATCACCTAGTTTAAAACTAAAATATAATAGGCAATTTGGATTCCTCATAACTGACTTAGGTAGACCACCTAATTTGATTGTAAATGAATGATCCTACCTATTTAAGTTAGTGCTAAAAAGAGAGGATAATATTTGCATACATATTAGTCTAATATTTGATCAATACATCTAATGAACCACAATCTAGCTAGGTCATAGTCATTTTCAACACCGGTTATTGGCGCTTGGTAGTCCCTATGTTTATGGGTCGTTAGTTCTTCCTGAGTGGAGGTCCTCCCTATGTGGGGGGATCAGAGTCTTTGGGTTTCTCCTAGCTACTCTGACTATGGAAGGGGTTTTCCCCCTTTCTTTATTTGTGGTTGGTTGTCTGGTATGTTTATCTTGCAGCAGGGTATGAAGGTTGAATGGCTTGTGCTATGAAAATGGTCTTAATCACTCTGATCTTGATGAAAGAGTTCCATGCTATGCAGATGTTACCCAGAATCATGGTTTGGTTCCGATTAAAAGATGTTTATGCAAGGACAAAGGAAAGGATTCCAAACTGAAGAATCCTACTTGTATCTAATTAATCTATTAAAAGTTGTTCTCTCTACTTGGATAATGAGCTTTTTCAGATATTTTCTCTATGTAAATGTCATATGCCTTTTATCAATATAATGACAACCATTTTATAAAAAAAAATGTACTCAAATGATGTCTTGCTTTCAATCATTTTAGCGATGATGACACAAATTTTTTTACTCACCACCTCATTCCTCTACCTAATGCACTTATTATCACTTGGCGATGGAACTCTGACTACTCAATAAGAAAGTCATACAATTTCTTTCCTTCTTAGGTATTGATAGCTTATTTTCTAAATACTTCTAGCATATGAATGTCCGTATAAGATCCTTATCCTCACTTGACTGACTGGTAATAATCTTGGCCTCATTGGCACTCGTTCGTATACTAGAGGCACTCAAGGATTGTATGTTCGCTAATCGTGTCAGAAGAAATATGAAGATCACTTTTATATATTCTTTACATGTCGGTTCAGTAAGAAAATTTGATCATTTTTTTTATTGGGGTAAGTCAGGTGGTCATCTTATTCATCTTGCCCACCTCATGCAAGCGAGAACAAACTAACGTTACATATGTTGGTTAGCTGCAATGATTGAAACATGGTAATACTACTGCCATTACAAAATGGTGCCTGACCAGTATCAAGCACAACTTTTGGGGGGTTTATAGTGGGTGTTTCCATTGCTTTGTTGAAAGTGATATTTAGCAAGGGCATCGGCCTGCATATAGTTCTTTCTATCTGTAAAGTTGATTACAGTAGTCTCCTTTATCAACCGTATTCCTCTGATTATATTAGCAAAACAGGGGTGTTTCCAGTACTCTTTCTGGATCATAACAGATGCTTGGAGGCTGTCTGTTACAGTCTCAGCTTCCTGAGTGGCGCTCGCCCTGATGATCTTTGTTGCCAATGTGATTGCCATAAGTTCTACTTCCAATGGGATCTGCACTGTAATCAATTGTCCAACTCCACTCAACCAGTGGTCATTAGAATCACGGATGACAACGGCTATAGCTCCTTTCCCCTTTTTCCAAGCAGCATATGTATTGAATTTAACAACTCTTGGATTGAGGTTTTTTGTTCGGGGCCATTTGTTCTGTGCAGTGTTGTTTTGCGCGGCATTCCAGGCTCTGGAATTCATGATGACCTCCTGGTTTGTGTAATTAATTTGATGTTGTGGATAATTTTCTTTGCCTTCAAATATCCACAGGTTGTGTTGTTTCCACATACTCCAACACGCAATTAAGAATAGATGTTTATGGTTATCTGGGGCCTTGATATTTTGGCTGATCCACTGGTCAAAATTATCTATTGTCTAGAATTTGTGAGATGTATTAAGTCTGAGTAGTGTTTGCCACACACTTTTTACCTTTGGGCAGTCGTGGAGAGCATGTAGGTTGGTCTCATCCTCTTCATTGCATCTGGAACAGGTTGAAATTACTGTCATGTTCCGACATTTCCTATTATAATTGGTAAGGAGGGCTCCATTGGCTGCTATCCACACGACCATTTTGATGCGCGCTGCCACCTGTGCTTTCCAGATAAGATGCCAATTTCCTTGTATTTTGATCTCCGTTTCAGCTCACAGTGCATGATATGTAGTTTTGGTTGTATAACTTCCTCCTTCGTTAAGCTTCCACACTTGAACATCCTCAGCGTCTAGGTTAATAGGAGGATTCAAGTCGCATATAGATTTTGTGATATCAGGTGGAATCCAATGTTCTAAGAAGTTCTGATCCCACCGTCCTTCCATATTGACCAAGCTGCTCACTGTCAGATCGTCCAATTCTTCAGGGATGGGAAATAAGGCATGGTCTTTCAAGATGATTCCTTTGGGTATCCACTTATCGTGCCACACGTTTATGGACGTTCCACTCACTGTACATAGATAAGTATTTGATTCCATGAATGGTTTGGTGAGGATGACACTTCTGGAAAGTTGATAAAGGTTCTGATTTGATACTGGCTTGTCCTTTAAGATCTTCTTTGTCATGGCTTCACTACAGATGGTTCTCCTTTTGTTGTAGATATCCCAGCTATTCTTCATGAGGAGTTCTTGGTTCCATTCTTTCATATATTTGAGCCTAAGGCCTCCTTGAAACTTCCTACTAGTAAGGCGTCTCTAGGATATCATGTGTGTTCCTCTCTTACTACGCCCACCATTCCATATGAATCTTATTATTTCCCCATCAATTCTGTCACACAATTGTAGAGGCAGTTTAGTCGTCTACATAACATAAGTAGGTATAGAGGTTAAGGTACTCTTGGCCAGGATCACTCTCCCCGCCATAGACAAACTCTTAGCAGCCCAAGAGTTAATTTTACTCATTACCTTCTCCAACACTTCATTTTATGTTTTCCTGTTGACCCGGTTATGTATAATAGGTACACCTAGGTATTTGCCCAGATCACGAGTTCTTTGTAGGCCACACCTGCTGCAAATAACTTCTTCTTCCTGCCGAGTTACACTCCTCGAGAAGAAGACTTTATTTTTCTTAATTGAGATGGCTTGTCTGGATGCTTGTTTGAAGTCATTGAAACATTCCATGATGGTGTGGATGTTAGATTCACTAGCTTTTGAGAATAGGATGATGTCATCGGCAAAGCATAAATGAGCTATTTTAGGTCCTCCTCTCCCTAGATTCATAGGATGCCATTTCTTTTTTGTCACAAGCCTATCAATTAACTGACTTAACCTCTCAATACACAGAACAAAAATATACAAGCTTAGGGGATCCCCCTGTCTTAATCCTCTGGATGGTTTGAAGCTCAGTATCATCACACCATTTCAGGCTAATTGCGAGCTACCAAACCTAATGGAGTTCATGATGTAGTTTTGTATGTTGGTTGGAATATCCGTCTTCTCCAACATATCCTGGATGAAGCTCCAAGCCATTTTATCATAAACTTTGGTAAGATCAACTTTTATGGCCATGGTCTTGCTTGAATTCTTCCTTTTCATTGTGTGAATAAGCTTCTACACAACAGTGATGTTATCAGTAATTTTCCATCTAGGTACAAATGCACTTTGTGCATGGTTGATCCATTTTGGTATCCACTTTTTCATACGCTTGACAATTACTTTCGAGCAAAGTTTGAGGATTGTATTTTTGAATGAAATAGGCCTGAATTGACTTCGACATACAGGTTTCTTTTCTTTAGGTATGAGTACAATGGTGGTGTTGCACAGTTTGTCGTCAAGGGTGGGAGAGTTAAGAGCCTCCTGGATCGTTCTTGTGACTGTCTCCTTCACAGTAGGCAAAATTGATTGTAAGAAGTGTGTTGTTGTTCCATCTGGACCTGCCGCTTTGAACGGATGCATAGAAAAGAGAATATCTTCAATTTCCTCCATTTGAGCCTCCCTGGAAAGATGTTGTTTCTGGGCTTCAGGAATGGCTTCAAAGTAGCCTGGAATTCTCCTCATGGATAGCTGGGTGACACAACTGCGTGTGGTGAAGAGGTCTATAAAATACTCTGTAACCAGCTTGAACACTACCATAGTTTCAGTAGCCCATCCTCCATCAGGTCGTTTGATCGCCTCACATCTATTCATTCTTTCCCGCTGATTGACAAAAGCATGGTAGAAGTGAGAATTCGAGTCTCCATCCTTTAGCCAATTGATGTGGCTTTTCTGTTTCCAGTCTTCCTCCTCCTTCTTTAATAATTCTCTTAGTTCGGCCTGCATTGTTAAACATAAATGGTCAGTTATATCATCGTACCTGGTTGCTAGGTTTTTCTATAGGGTGTTCATGTTGTGCAATAGGCGCTCTTTGTGCGCTCTTTTATTTTCCTGTAGCTCGTCGTCCCAGGCTCTTAAGTGCGGGCTGGCTATGGCGAGGGCACTTTGGAAGTTATGGTCTCTGTGCTAGTTGTCTTCAATACAAGGCCCAAATGACGTCTCCATCTGCCATGAAGCTTTTGTCATAAAACGCCCTTGATAGTTAGTGCGTTTATCCATGTTGATCAGAAGGGGGCAATGGTCAGATTCGACCCTAGCTAGGTGTAACACAGAAACATCAGGTAACTTATTAACAAAAGTAATGTTCGCTAATCCACGATCGAGTCTACTTTGTTTCAGGCCATGGAGGAAAGTAAAGCGTTGGCCAGAGAAGCCGAGGTCAAAAAGGCCTGCTTGCAGCATTGTGGCAGTGAAGGTTTGTGCTTCCCTATGATTAAAAGTCTGGTACCCAATCTTTTCAGCTGGAGTTGTAGTGGTATTAAAGTCGCCGGCAACGATCCAGTGTTCTTTATATCTATTCCCCAACTCATTGATGTTCTTCCAGATCAAACTATGTATCTGTATATGTGGATTTGCATATATAAAGGTAGCATAAAAAGAATTATTGATTCTATAGGTTACAAATTGGCGATGAGTGTTGATGATATCGATGGTGCATATAGCTGAGTTCCAGCATACCCAAATCCCCCCCAAGTATCCACAAGCTTCATATCTGTGGGAGTTTGAAAAATCAAACTTTTGGATTGTAACTACTTCCTTGTCGACACTAATTCTTAGCTCAAGAATTGCAGTGACCATGGGCTTATGAATAGAGATGTACTCTTTCAGAATTTTGCAAGTATCAGCGTTACCTATTCCTCTGGTATTCCAACACAAGATCTTTGACATAGTAGATAGGGGTAGATTTGAGATGCGTGGGCAAATGGTCCTCTCATAGGGGCGGTGCTTCATTCTCCTTATTTGCAACAGCCTTTAGAGCCTCTAGGATTGCTTCATAGTCTTGAGTTCCTCTTTGCCGAGGACTTCTTCGTGTATCCTCTAAGTTCGATTTTGTTGAGCCACACCTTTTGATTCTCGTGCCGCTTCCTTTGAACATCTTCCTGATCTTGGACTTTTTGGGGTTTTTATTGTTCTTTGTAGATGTTTGAATAACGAGGGTTTCTTTTTCAGCTTGACCCCCTCGAGTAGATATATCTGCTATAGCTGAGTCTTCAGGTATCGTAAATATTTCAACCACTTCATCGATATCCAGATTAACCATTGAATGATCTTTTGTGTTCTTGTTCTGCCCATCTATTGCCTGGCTTCTACTGTGAGTCTTTGGTACATTTGTGATGTCTTTAAGTGCCTCAACCTTTTGTTCTATAGTTTCTATATTTTTTGAGCTTGTCTTCTTCCTCCAGACTTTGGTTTTTTTAGTGTGCTTCATCGTTACTCATTCCAGTCGTGTTTTGCGAATAGCTGCCAAATTCAATCCCTTCATTTCCATTATCTTTTGGAAGATCGCCATATCGATTCCTCATAGTGCTTGGTATGTCAGGAGGTTTACCTGTTGCATGTTCTTTTCCCTGACGTCTGTGCCTATTTTGTTGAGTTTGCCACTGTGGATCTTCAAAATTTGTGGATCTGGCATTTTGGTTCTTAGGGTGCTCAGTCTTCTCGGTTTCTACCTAATCCTAGTCAATGGCCAAATCACAATGTTTTGATATGTGACCCTCCTCCCCACACTTGGTGCAAGCGTATGGCAAGCCTTCATATTCAATCTCATAATCGATGCCATTAATCTGTATATAAGGTGCCAGTTATTTCGTGGTATCAATTTCTATGGCCATTCTTGCAAATTTTCTTTGTGTCCTCTTGATGGTGTGCTCATCTACTTTGACCAGGCGGCCCAGTGCCTTCCCTATACATTCAAACATGGTATGGACATATAGGTGAAGTGGGAGATTAAGTATTTTCATCCAGCATATGATTTTCTTTACAAGATCGTTTAAACGAATGAAGGATGGGTTCCAATCCCAAACTAACAGATTGCAGCCAAAGACTTTCCAAGGCCCTCCCGTCATGGCCATCTCCTAGTCTCTTCTGCAGGATAGCTGTATAACACAATGGTTTAGATCTAACTCATATATGTTGTATTTGCCAACCAGACTCCACTTGGCTCTCAATCGGTCTCGCAGGGTCAGGTAGCCAACTTGGGTTCCCATTGCCTTAACTATAACTGCGTATTGCCAAGACCTGATAAGGAAAGCTTCCTCCATCGAATCGATGATAATATCAGGCTTGTTATCAATAAAGCTCAGGCTTACGGCCTCCGGATCTAGATGTTCCTCAAATAACTTGTGCAAGAATAGATCTGATGTGCCTTGTTCAATAGATCTGTGTATAGACCTTGTGTTGTTTGCTTCCCATTCATTTCCAAGTGACTGGTGTTCCTGTTGTCTGATTGCATGAGTGTGTCCATGAAGCGGTGTAAAGGATTCTTCCAGAAAAATATTCCCATCCATCATATAGGCATCATCGCAACGATCATTGGTTCGTCATGTCTGCCTACCTGCCTCCTTAAAGGTTCCACTGGAAGATCCCTTCAATCTGCCATATTGAAACTTGAATCCCACCTGAGGTATGCTTAGTTTTTTCACGCCCGTCTCCTTTAGGGTTGTCGCATCCGATGCTACTGGAATCCTAGGGTTTTTATCGTCCCATTTCCTCCCCTCCATCGTGATCTCTACGCCTTTCTGTGCCCCGATCACCTGATGTATCTTCTGCTTCTGCGGTGCGTGCGCCGCCATGACCCCCATGGTCGTCCACCGCCGCCTCTCTCCCCCCGTCCGCTCCCATTACAAAAAAAAACCAATATATATTTTTTTAATGACACAAGTTTCTTAGACATTGCTATGTGAACACATCACAAGATTTTTCACAACACCCCTCATCTTGCCTTCAATTGTAACTTTACCTTACCGACTTGTTCTATTTTCTAGGCCATATGAAATGAGCATAATCTTCGATTCTTTAACAACTCTCATGGCCACTCAATGAGATTTTTGTAAATATTTTGACTGACTAGTATTTATATTGACATGTTACTTACAGTTGATGCATGCTCCATTATCCGTGAGGATGATCGTGATGGTAGGCTGTCATGCAACATTGCCGACAATGCTCACTGCACTAAGGGACCTTTTTCCTTTATATCTCTAGTGGACGCCTCTACTGATACTGCATGATCACTGCTGCTAGAGCTCTGATTTTCTATCTATGTTTGTTTTTTTTATTTTATATTAATTCGTGCTTGTCCTAAAAGGCGCCCTTCAGTTTAATATACCAATACCATTAAAACGGTCTTATACACCTTAGGTAAGGTGGGTTACTTCTGGTACCAACCTTTCCCTACTTATATAATCGTTCTGGTGTTTTCACTATTGTGATTACCGATTCTTTTAATGAATAAATGTTACTTATAAATGAAAATAAGGTACTATGCAGTGTTAGTGATTTTTCCCCTTCCTAGAAATCACATAGCCAGTAGGTGAGGGATAGAAATAAAACAAAAAGATTATAGCAAGGCTGGTATGGTATTTTTTAACATAAAAGTTTGATTACAAAAGCGACCCATAAATCGTAAAGCCGGTCCGTCAGTTAATTACACAGTTAGCTGAAACTTAGTTTAGAAAAACATAGATTAATAATCAGCCTGGACGTTCTCGATGGTGCAAAGGTAATCAATCCATTTAGGCATGTATGTCTCTTGCAGTCAATGGAGATTGAAGGGTGTGTGGTGTCAGCAGGGCTTGCACGTATCACATGCTAGTGCTCCACAGAACCTGGTAAGCCTAGTGACAAATGAGCTAGGCTTGGCGGTGATGACATCGTTGTTGGTATGTATGCTCATAAAGCCAATCACATAATAATTATAATGGAACATCATATATTTGATTTGATAATACGAAGATAATTTCATTTATTATGATTATCTTGGTCATGAGATGATGATATAAAAATTGATAGATGTCTGACGAACGATATTGCTCGATGACATGTCTTTAGGTTGAGGATCTGATCAGTGAGATGCTATGCATGATAAGAGAATATACACTCTTATTATCTCCCTAGTTGGATATTATTATGGAAGAAAAGTAGACAATATTAATACGTAAGACTAGAGTGTGTGTTGACCGATTATGAAGTGTCATTAGTCATGAATTGGATATAAAGTCAAATACATATATAAGTACTTGTTAGAGAACAATGTACCGAATAGACCCACCTTGAGAGTGATACATAGTCACAATCAACTATCAAAGTAATAGTGGCAATTGTAGTTCTTACACCTGAAGTCACTCCACTCATCACATGTTGTTCGATGAAGTTTAACACCTTCCAATGTAACCTTGGATAAGGGTTGCCATAAAGGCAATGCTCGTATAACTACTCAAATTTCTATGTATTCTGACGTATATAATTTTATCTTTATGAGGTCCACACCAAATACACGACATGTATGCTAAATTATATCTGATGATCTATAGACACATTTTGAGCCTATTAATTGTCCATAATCACAATATGGGGTAAATGATATTTTGGCTTTTTATATATTAATTGTCCATAATCACAACATTTATGTATGCATATATGTCATTGAAATAATGAAAAATACATTTTGATCAAGTTTCAGAATTGAATGATATTCATATAAAAAGATATATATTATTTACCTAAAAAGGAATTATGAGTGATAAAATATTAAATGGTTTTATTTTGAAATTCAAGATCTTATTTATATGCTTTATATAAATATATAATAGCGTTCAAATTTCTATGATATTTGTTAACTTTAGATATGAAAATAAATTCAAGAAAGATAAAAATTGTAACATCCTCAATTTCATAGCTAATGTAAACCTTTAATGAGGGGTTTTCTAGTAAGTGTAGGCTAAGGGACCTAATGAACCTAACATGGCTAGGTATGTAATTAAGTTTACAAAATTTGTAATACAAGACATCTGGTCAACCAATACACACATAATGGCTTAAATGTGTATGATTGTAGTCAGGTGTAGATGAATATAAATGAATAATTCATGTAAACAATAATGTGACAAATACATAATATGATGACTTCAGTTACTAGTTAGAGCCCTAAACCTAGTTGTGATCTTAATATTTAGAAAGAAAAATCAATATTGATCAAATGTATTATATGGAAGCTTAAATTGTGAAATTATTTTGGTTGAAACTTTATTTTTATGATTTATAATACGGTTATGCTCATGGACCCTTTGAAAGACCCAGGAAGGGGCCATGTGCCCTAGAACCCAATTTTAGCCCAATAAGACTATTTAAGGTTTTCACAAGGGTCCTTGGAGTACAAATGTAGGTATGGAGTATTATGTTGTCATAATAAATACTCGAGATATTTTCCTTATAAGTATAATTATAATATAAGATGGTGTAAGAATTTTGAAATGGTTTTAAGATATGTAGTGGCCTAGATAATTAAGTTATTATTTATCTTGTATTTATTTAAAAGACATTTTTGGGGTATGTATCAAGTTACTTTTGACCAAATATCTTTCTTATGTAAAGATTATGATAATACAATGTTTATACAAAAATTTGAGATCATATGGAACTATGAGCTGGTCTATATAAATATTTCTTTGTTTTGGACTTTTATCAACAAAAAAGAAAAAAATGGGGCGTCGGGCTCCCATCTCTATGCGCCCACCCGAACAGGGCATGAACAGAGTCCAAAGGAGGGGGGAGACTTCGCCCAAGATTGGATGGAGTGAAGGCTATAAAAACCCTATATCTTTGCACATGTGGATGGACCAAAGCCAATTTTAGGGTTTTACTTAGCAGATTTGAGAGAGAAGAGGTGGATAAGGGGAGGCGGTGGTAGTTCGGACAACAAATCAGGCCTATTCAACCTTAGCCAGGGAATGCTCATCCATGGCACCGCCCTAGTTGGTGAAACCATCGAAGCAACATTCACCCTTGGCTCGTGCAGTGGTGGCTCATAGCCAGAGATCACAGGTGCCCGAGACACTCCCAAGTGACGATGTCGAGAACAGGGTTGAACAGGGAAAAGTTTCCCCTCAATCTACGGGTATGGAAGAATGGACCCCGCCCAGACCCGCCTAGCAAATGCAAGCCTAGTTGATCCCTCCCCAACGTTTGATCATGTTAGAACGACCCATATTGCATAGAAAAAGGCATTCTTCTAAAATTCATAACTTGAGATTGGGAACTCAGAATTTATCAAACAAGGTGTCTTTGTAAAGCTACTAGTGCCTACTATCTTATAAAAATATATCACGACGGTGTTTTAGATTTCTGTTATGTATTACTTTTTTATTACTAAAAGATGAATGATTTCAAAGTTTTAAAATTAAAAATAGCAAACAAACATAAATATTTATGAATATTTTACAATAATCTTATTTTCGTATGCCTAGTATGATTCCAAAGTATGATCTTTCTATTTGATATTTTTATGTCAACTTTGATGCTAACCCTAATAAAGGTATTTTGGGTATTTCACTCATGATCTGATTATGAAATGACCTGATGTTTTAATACATGATATGACTACATCGTATGATTACTTTTCTGGAGGTTTGATGGAGTTTCTTGTGTTATTGTATTAGTATTTAGTTTTGAGGCCCAAGTGGCCATTATGTAAGATCATTTATGATCATATGTGAGATCAAGTATTTTATGTGCCTATTTAGTATGGAAAATGATTTTAATTATATTTTCCTTTGATTTTATAATTAAGTCAGTAAGAATAGTATATATGAGTTTGTTTGAATTCGAAGTTTACTCTTGGTATATGATGTATATGCATATATAAATTAGGACATATGATGTTTTTGGTTTATATGGATATATCCATATAGGTATGTTATATAATGTGTGAATAGAGTTTAATTTAATGTTTAGACATTAAATGTGATTTAACTGATAGATTCAGTTAAATAAAAACCCTAAGTTGGTATATATGGTTAGGATGATGGAGTTTGAGAATTAGAATTGAAGAAGGGATATATACATGACTTATAGACATTTTTTAATGTTCAGGGTATTAGGTTATGGAGCAAGGAATTTAAGAACACTTCGAAGAAATCTTTAGTTTAAAAGGTAAGTGGTTCATTCCAATGAGTATTTATGTTTATCAAACCAAGTACATTTACATACTCCTTAATTGTGACCTTCATGTCCAATATTCTAAGTTAAATATGCAAGAAATATTTTATGTGGTTATGATTGTAGAATTTCATATGTTCTATAATTTAAGTAGTGATGTGTTATGGAATGATTCTAGATCATGAATTAAGTTTATAAGAAGGATAAGAGAATATATTTCTATCGTATCTCTTGAAGATGTTCCATATGGATACTCAGGACTACAAGATATGAAACAAAAATAAGACTACCATCCTTCCATGGTTATGTGATATAACCATGTATTAGGATTTTAAGTGCAAATATGTTATTAGTGTCTGTTATATATTTGAAATTAGGTATTGAGATTTCAAGTAGAACATGTTGTTAAGATTTCTTCTCCTTTATAGATATAATGGTGTGCTAAGAATTCAAGTAGGAACATGTCATCAAGGTTTCTTATATATGTAGTGATCTAAGAATTAAGAAGTGGAATGGAATCCTTAGAAAGATTAGTGCTTAAGAAGTTAAGTATTATGTGAGAATATGGGTTCTACACATCATAGACCATGGCCAAATTTCCAAGATAAAGGTACTATTGGGATCATAATATATTGTAACATGAGTTTATGATGATATTAGAAAATTATGAGACATTAAATCATGATTAAGTTGTAGGATGAGACTCTATATGATTTCTACTTTAAGATTTAAGATTTAAGTTTATACGAGTGTATTGAGATTAGACTTAATGTGATTTTATAGAAATTGAGTCACCTTGTCAGAAATAATATTCTTATAGATATTTGATACTCGAGAACTCTCATATACTTCGTATTCCCATATTTAGTTCAGATCCTTTCCCTAAGCCTTTAGACTTAGTTGTCATATATTTAGTGTCAAAAGTAGTTAAGTCATTTCTATTAGATTGAAGTATTAGATTAAGGATTATCTAGATAATAAGGATATTAGATTTAGATTCAAACTTAGACTACTCATGGTGTGAGTAGCCATATTTTGAATAAAGATGCATCATAAGGGTTCTAGACCAAATCTCAATTATGAAGTAATTGAGATTTATATTCACATTCGTTTGTGGATTATTTTATCACTTAAGAATAAAAGATTCAGATAAAGATTCAGATTTAGAATTCAGTACCTGATCAGTACTCAATAATCAGTTTCAGATAAGTTCATTTATTAGTATTCAGTTTTAATATTAGATAAGTTTAGGTTCAATATTAATTAGTAAATCAATCAGTATTCAGCTTTAGTTTAGATTAAGAATTAAGTAAATTTAGACTTAAGATAATTAAGTCGAAACCTTCACATAAGACATTATATGATAAGTCCTCATTCAGAGAGTTCAGGGACAATTCAGAGGCATATATTGCCAATTCAGAGGAGTCTTTACTCCAATTCACATGTGTTGCAACACCAATTTAGGGTGTAGTCACGCCAATTCAGAGACACCTCAGTGTCATTCAGAGGCATGTAGTTCCAATTCAGAGGTACCTTGGTACCAATTCAGGGTGTAGATATGCCAATTCTGGAGGACTTATTGTATAATGATGGCCACAGTCAGATAAAAATCGTAAGTAAAAGATACCTCAAATTAGAACATGCCCATAATCTCATCCATGAGTATGATGAGAGGGAAGTAGATAAGATAAGTATGTCCTAAGAACTTTGGTGAGGTCATGGGACCCATGTACGAGGGTACATGTCTCCATAATAAGATAAGGTAGAAAGATAATAATTTAGATTGAGAAATAAGAGATCACATGCTTTAGGTTTTACTCAGAGTTTGATGTTAGTTTCATGTTCACAATATCCAATTTCAGCTCTTTAGAAATGTATATTTTAGAATACTCATGCCACTTACTCTAATAATTATTTTTCCCAATGCATGTCTGGGGATGTGATATCTGCAGGGCTTGGAGAAGATGAAGATCAAAAGAACAAGTAAAGATCTAGGAGATTTTTTCAAGCTTGCCTAGTGGGGTGCCATCTACCAAGATGATCCAGAGTTTAGACATATTTTATTATGCATAGTCTTGTTATCAGAGTATATTAGAAGAATTATTTTCTTTGTCCAAACTATGTATGAATCAAATTTCCAATTATGCAAAGTGTTTCATTTACTTTAATGATAGTCATGCTTGTACCACCCCAGTAAAAAAAATGTTTCTGCTCATGTGGTACGAAAATCAGGGTGTTACAAAACTAGATGTGGCTCATTATCGAATAAACTAAATAATTTGAGAGATGATAAATGAATTATTTCACATGATTTTAAAATGATAATGACACAAATATCAAACTCTTAGTCAAACATCATGATAATCGAGTTCTACCTTTTCAGTAATTTCTCTTTGAGAAAGATTTCGTGGTTGTTTTGAGATTAATAAATGATAGGAACAACTTTGAATTGATATATTTTTGAATTTAGAAAGAGGTTAGGTGTCAAATTATTTGAGGCAATAAATATATGAGACATTTTATACAATAACTATTATGATTTTTACATGTCATTTTCTATTGGAAATACATTTTAAGAAATTATCAAGTTTTGTTTTAGATTTGTTATTTTAGAAAAGTTGGATAAAATAAATGTGTATTGATTGAAATATAGTTGGTATTGAAACAATATATTCGACATACATTCAGAGGGAACTTAAGGATATATTGATTTATTTTTTTGGTCAAGATACAATTCTTAGATAAATTAAGCATATTGGATTTAAATATAGAAATCATTTTATAGTAATTGAAGATCGTAGAAAGTGTTGGCATTAAACCATAACCTTCCCATTACAATTGGCAACCTTGATATGGAAAAGGAAATTCAAGTATGGGTATTTGATTGTGATTTTAAAAAATGGAAATTATGTATTTAATATGCATAGTTGAATACTGTTTACCATTTTGTAAGTACAAGATCATGTCAAACATATATGATTTTAATAGGGTGAGTAATCGTAGTCAAATAAAATTTTGATAATTTTCACCATAGTACTTTTAATTTTGGGAATATATATAAAAGCTAATTAAATGTAACCATAAACACTTGATAATGATTTTATTGCCTTCCCTAAATTGGCGTGATTTGTCCAAACATATTTTGTAAGAAACTAAAAGTTAAAGGGTTTTTTATGTAATGAGATTAATGGACATAGAATGGTTATGAAAATAGATAATCCTGATTTTCTATTGGAATAAGAGAAATATAATAATGTAATAAATAATAGTTTATTTGAGATTTATAGGATGTGAAATAAATGTTTTGTTACTTTTGTTTGACGTTAGATGTTTGGATAACTAATTATAGTAGTATTAAGAAAGGGGTTATAGTCCAAGATGGGACACCATGGTGGCAAGATTTTTGGTTTCTTACCATGAGGAATCAAGTTCAAGTCCCGGTGATGGCACAAATAGAATTGCCAATTATTTAAAAAAAAAGGAGTTATATTAGTTGCAGATTTTGAAGAGAGTGCTTACCTAAATTTTCCAAAAAAAAAAGATTTTGAAGAGAGTGTCAATATTCCATTGTTACCATCTATTTGAAATTGGATGGTGTGAATGAAACGGACAAGGTCAATTATGAATCTTAAGTGACTATTTTAACTAGGAATTCATAAACAAGGTAATCAATTTGTAAAACTAAAGATGATTTATAGTCAAGTAATTAGTGCAATTTAGTGGTCAATGAGTAGGTTTTAAAAATTGTTCTCGCAATGTGATACTAAAATGTAGAGCTATTGATGAATTTGAGAATTCCAATAAAGAATGCATTAATTTTCAAAGTTTTGATTCATTGATATTATTTGATTTTGCATAGTTGGATAAATGTATTGGCATGTATGCCTAGAGTCAATATTATGATGATTGTGATGACATATCTTGTAAATAATTTTATTAATAATAAAGGAAATCTTCCAAATTATTCAAATTTATTCAATTATGAGATAGTGATGTAATGGCATGCTAAAACTGTGTGAATAAACATAAGTGTAAGGACCCTGACCTCCATTTAGGGCTTATCCTGTTTGCTTTGCTTAACCCTAGTGTTTAGTTGCTTGCTAATCACCTTTAGTGGTGATTAGGGTTTGTTTGTACTTGTTGAGTGTTGGAGGTGCTACTTACAATTTACCCAAGTCTAGGGTTTATGGGCAAGTTGCCACCTTGAGAAGTGTTCTTCTCTCTCCTTGCTTCCTCTAGTGTTGAGAGGAAGGGGTTGGGCTCGTTGCTTGAGTTGCTTTGGGCTTGGATGAGCCTTGTTAGGCCTTATTTTTCCTTGCTTGAGCCTTATTGGATATGGTGTCGGGCTAGAGTGCCTTGTATCGGCCATAAGTGTGTCGCCTAGGAGGTATGTCGGGCATGGAGTTGGGGTGTATCGGACATGGACCCCTTTGACCCTTTGACCTCGTTTGTGTCACCACTAGTGGACACTTGGTGCTTAATGCTTACATGTGGCAATGGCCTTGGACATGTGTTTAAGGCAAGTTAGAGAGGTGGCATTGCCCATGGACAAGTGTCCCTAGGTGGGCGACACCTTGCTTTGTCTTACCTTCTTTTCTCCTCCACCCTCTTCTATATATGTGTTTCCTTTCTCTTGCTAAGGATCCTTTTAGTTCCTTAGTTTCCCCTCTCCCTTGGTGCACGACACCTCTTCCTTTACAAAGCTTAGTGGCTGATCCTTCTCCTTGAAGTCTTCTTCTTCCTCCTCTAGTGGTGGCCGAACCCTAGAGTGCCTTGTTCTTCTTCATGTGGTGGTGCTTGAGCTTGGAAGCTTGGTGCTAGGAGCTTGGATCTTGCTTAAGGTGGTTTACATAACTCCTAATCCTAATCATATTACCTTCTCCTACTTTTTTGTATGTTTTCTTATGATCATAATCGGCCATGTACGTTCTAAGATAAGTTTCTTGCTTGTTGCACCTTTAATCTTATGGTTATAGTGATCTTGTTGATATGGTTGAGATTTTGTACCTTTGTACCCTAGTTGGCCGAACCATGTTTTAGGATCTCCTTGTTGAGCAACACTCCTTTCCCTCCTTGGTCTAGAGAAGTGAGCTTGAGCTCTAGTAATATGGGTAATACCCCTCTCTCTTTTAAGTTGAGAGGTGAGCTTGTGTTCTAGTTGCTTGAGCAACACCCTCCTCTCACCATGGATTCGAGAGGTGAGCTTTTTGGTAGATGATGTCTTATGTTATAGTTGATCCTTGTGGTTGCCCGTTTTGTGATAGAGGTTGTGCAAGACCCCTCTCCCTTGGTTGTTGAGAGGTGAGCCGATCTTCTTGATCAATTAGGGTTTGGTGCCCTTGTACTTGAGGTTGATGATGATCTTGCTAAGTTGTATCTTGCACGATATGGCTTGGGGATGGTGTTTCCCAATACCTCTCTTGGGCTAGAGTTCTAGTTGATATGATGAGGTTGTTTTGGGTGTTACACCTTGATATTTGCCTTGTGTTTTGGCCGATAGGATGAGGCTATCTTGGTTGGACAATAAACTTTCCCTTGGTGCCCTTGTATCGTTGGAAGATGTGCGTTTTAGTGGGCGTTATAGGGTTGGCCTGGGTGCCGTGGCTCTAGCCAATATGGTATATGTTGCTCGTTATAACCCTAACCCTACACATGGTTGCATGATACACATGGTTGCACGATACACATGGTTGCACGACACACATGGTTGCACGATACACATGGTTGCTAGACACACATGGTTGCACGATACACATGGTTGCATGACACACATGGTTGCATGATACACATGGTTGCACGACACACATGGTTGCACGATACACATGGCTTCATGATACACATGGTTGCATGATATACCTTGAGGTGGTAGCCCGACTTCCTTGCTTTAGGATTGGCCGATATGTGGTTAGAGTGCTTGGGCGATATGAGGTAAATTACCCTGCCTGATACCACCTCTAGTGGGGGTGCCCTGCCCATCACACTTCTTGTGAGGGTAGTAGGAACTTCTAGTTAGGGTCATATTCCACCCGGAAACCCATCTGCTAGATCTTTATCATGCAATCTCATCCTTGTTGATAAGGAATTATGGATTATGGAGTGTGAACCTTTGACATGTTTGATAGTAGTGAGGTAATTGATATAGTATAACACACCTATGTAACCATGTCATATCTCAAACTCTAATGACGTGAAGCTATATGTGTCTATGAACACTTTGAATCATGTACATATATAATGATGAGTAAATGATAAGCTTGGAAATATATGAGTTGCTTCACATGATGATGTGACCCATGTCTATGGTCATAGGTTTGAGGCATGAATAATAAAGCGTATAATCACCAATGTTGCCCTATATTTGATAACATGATCCTTCTGTTAATCCATGATGGCTTCAGTTATCTCTATGATTGTGTATACTAACCATGCAGGTGTTTCATGTGGATGCATAGCCAGGTAAAGGGCTATGAGGTATATTTGTTTGAATAACACTGCATTGATGGTCACTCTTGTTGATGAGATAACTTGCATCACCAATATGATGTGTTTAGGTCTTAGGACTTGAGTTTGGCTAAAGTTCCTAGTTGAGGTGTTATCCTCTCATGATTAGATCAGGGATTGTTATCCCAAGTGATGAGAATGCCTTATGAGGCAGTGGTTTCTCATGATGAGGGATTGAGATCCCGGGATAATGTGATGGTGGTAATAATCATATATCTTAATGTTATTTATGTGTTACAATCTGGTTGCCTCAACAATCCACTTAAAATATACTAACTAAGTACAGTGTAAAATATCATGTAGTTTGCCCTGGCCATAGATCCATCATCGTCAATAGCTGGTGATGGTGAAATGGGTTCTCCTGCGGGTTAACCCAGAGCGCATATTATTGAATATGCGAGATTTCTCCTAGCCTAAAATAGAGAGGATTCGAGTGCAGTTGCGGTTGCATACTCGGGATAGATAGAGCATGGTGAACATTCCCATGGCTTAGTGTGATAGAGCATGAATGTGTTCATGGCTCAGGGAGCACGATGAACTGGCCCATGGCTCAGATATACTAGCGTCGAGACCTGTACCAAGGTGGGCTAGAGAAAGGTTAGCCTGTGGGAGTTGACCCTGTGGCTGAGGCCACTTAAGCATGAGACTACGGTCCTACTTTGGTTCTCGTGCACTGACCATGAGGTGGTGAGGTCGTGGAGTCTGGCTCTTCCATTGATCTTGTATGGCTCTGGCTCCGGATTTCGCAGCCATCGGTTGGATCTGAGTGGTGTGGCTCACTTCCTCAGGGCATAATAATACATAATCCAGCCGAATAGTATATCTTGCCTAGAGCAAAAATACGAAACATTGTCTGAGGCCTTGCTTATATAACTGATCTAGTTGAACTATGCACTCATGCGTACGATCCTTATATCTGGTGGTAAGTTCATATAAATCTAATCTTGTCAATTATGTTCCATAAAGAAATGCTTGGTTACATGCCTCCCAGTTATCTTGGTAAGCTGGATGGTAATAATATCTTTGCTCAGTATGCTTCTCTTGTTATACTTATTCCGTTATTTCCTGTTGTCTGCTTTAACCTTTGAGGTTTTATAGTTTTGGTGGGGAGTTATGTTTCTCGCTGGGACTGTGTCTCACCCCATTGGTTTACACCTTTTTTTTAGGTTTTCGATCTAGACGTGGTGGTGGTCGCGGGGTTGCGGTCGAGCAGCAAGAAGAGCAATAGAAGGCAAGAGATGGACATGTTGTTGTTTGGTTGTTTTGTTGTAGAGTTCTAGAGTCATCCCTGTAATCTCAGGTCTGTGGAGGCATTTTGACGATGTTTCATGATGTATAGCTGATGAAGTTTTGTATATCCTACTGCTGGCCGGATATGGCTGTATGTATGTATAAATAGGTGATGAACTCATGTGATGACAAGACAGCTGATCTTATAAGTTGTGGACACGCATCAAGACTTGTAAATGTTTTTATAACTTATTTTCTTGCAGGATGAGGATATGGATGTAATAATTTCTTAGTTTATCTACCTTCTGAAATCAGTTTTAATTCATCTATGTTTTTGGTAATAGGTGGTTTATGGTGTTTTCCACACATTTTTGCGTGGCACCTCGTTGTCTGTGTGATAGTGGGATGTGTCGCCACAAGCTTGGTATCAGAGCCCTAGGTTCACTGAGTCTACATGGATTTAGGATTAGGTTGTGTCTGTTCTTGTGAGTTTTCTAGATTTTCTTACAATTATCTTCTGCCCTCAGCGGAAGAAAAAGCTAAGATGTCTGGAAATCATGAAGAACATGCTGCCGAGAGCCGCGATGCTGCATCAGTTGATGGAGTAAGAGGGAAGGCACATGGAGATCGGGTTCCTGAGGTCCCCCAACTTGACCCATCCATTCTCGAAAACCCTACCTACCAACAACTTATGGGGCATATGATGGCTACGATGAATCTCATGGTAGAGCGATTGTCAGTGCCTCTGCAGAGAGCACAGGCTCCCCATGGTGAAACATCAGGTATTGGGAAAACCTTTGAGCGGCTTCGCCCAATCGGAGCTTCAAACTATGTTGGGACGGATGATCCAGCAGATGCCAATCTGTGGCTCACAAGTCTTGAGAAGGTCTTCCGGATCCTCGACATCCCCAAAGAAGACAAGGTCAAGCACGCTGTCTAACTTCTGAAAGGTATTGCTGGCCACTGGTGGGCCATCGAGGAGGAGAAGCGATCCAGTGAGGTGATCGATTGGGAAGTCTTCTGGCGAGAGTTCGTCAGCAGATACTTTCCGAAGACGTATCTGGATGAGAAGATCAGCCAGTTTGAGCACTTGCGCCAAGGAACGATGAACATCACCGAGTATGAAGCCAAGTTCATGGACCTGTTAAGGTTTTGTCCTCACATGGCAGCAACATATGATGAGCGGATCAGACGTTTTGAGAAAGGCCTGAGTGCTGAGTTGACAACACCTGCTTTTGCATTATAGAACCGAGAGCGGTTTGCCAGGTTCGTGGAATCTGTCTGGAAGATCGAACGGTCAGTTAGGGAAAAGAGAGAGGCCATGACTAAGAAGAGGGATGCTCAGTTTCAGGGACATAGGTTTGGTGGCTTCAAAAATCCAAGGTTTTCGGCACCTTCCATGATGAGAGGTTCAAGTGTGTCGTCACAGTGGTCTCCAAGTAAGGGAAGAAGTTATGTTTCTTCACCATCAAAGACGCATAGTACAGCTTCAGTCGCAATGACAGGGTCGTCTAGGCCACAGTTTGAGGATAGGGCATGCTATATCTGCGGACAGACAGGGTATTTCAAGTCAAACTGCCCAAGGAAAGATGTTGAAGTAACACAACAGCTGAGGTAGAATCAACAAGGGTCAGACCGACAACAACCCAGTGGTAGCAGAGGGCGAGGACGCAGTCAAGCATCACAAGAAGGATCGTCTACTCAAGGAAGCAGAGGATGTGGGCAGCAAACAACTGATCGATTCTATGCTATGAGTCAGCCGGAGGCAGTAGTCAACCCGCGAGTGGTGATAGGTCAGATTGAGTTATTTCATTCTGATTTGTCTTCTTCCTATTTTTATCTGTTCTGGTTGACCCTGGTGCTACACACTCTTTTATCGCCTATAGTATGCTTGAAAACTGTCATTTACATGTTAGTTGTAAGGAAGATAGCATGTTGTTAGAAACCCCTCTTGATGGTTCCTCGATGCTTCAGGAGGAGTGTCCATGTTGTATCTTATCTTTTTCGGGGCACAGTATACAAGTGGACCTTATACCACTTGATATACATGGATTCGATGTGATCCTTGGGATGGATACCTTAGAGAAGTATAAGGTTGTGTTGGACTGCGGTTCCAAGAAAGCAGTGTTTGATGAAGATGGAGAGAAGTGGATCTTTCAAGGAGATAGGAAGATTCATCCGACGTGTCTAGTGTCAGCTATGGTGGCAGAAAAGTTGTTACGGCAAGGATGTAAGGCATTCTTAGCTCACATTGTGGATACTAAGGCGAAGGGTCCTAGCCTTGAGGAGGTGATGGTTTTTCGTGAGTTTGCGGATGTGTTTCCTGATGAGTTCCCCAGTGTTCCCCCATCTTGAGAGATTGATTTCAAGATCAATCTAGTTCCAAGAACACAACCAGTTGCACAGATGCCGTATAGGATGGCTCCAGTAGAGATGGCAGCGCTCAAGAAGCAGTTATAGGAATTTTTGGAAAAAGGCTTCATCCGATCGAGCACGTCACCTTGGGGTGCTCTAGTCTTGTTCGTTAAGAAACAGGACGGATCGATGCGGCTATGCATAGACTGTCGGCAGCTGAACAAAGTCACGATCAAGAACAAGTACCCGTTGCCGAGGATAGATGATCTATTCGATCAGTTGCATGGTGCTACAGTGTTCACAAAGATCGATCTACGATCTGGATATCATCAGTTGAGGATTAAGGAAGATGACATACCAATGTCAGCTTTTAGGACGAGGTATGGTCACTATGAGTTTGTGGTTATGCCGTTTGGGCTAACCAATGCACCTGCTACTTTCATGGACCTGATGAATCAAGTGTTTTGTCCGTTCCTAGATCAGTTTGTTGTAGTCTTTATAGATGACATCTTGATCTATAGTCGGGACAAGCAAGAGAATGAGAAACATCTTCGACAAGCGTTGACTCTTCTTCGCCAACATCAATTGTATGCCAAATTCAACAAATGTGAGTTTTGGCTGAGGGAAGTGACATTCTTGGTTCATGTGATATCTGCATAAGGAGTCAAAATGGACCCCAGGAAGGTGGAGTCAGTGGCAGATTGGGAGCAACGTAAGACACGGACAGAAGTTTGTAGTTTCATGGGATTAGCAGGATACTACCGAAGGTTTATCAAGGACTTCAGTGTGATCGCGTTGCCAATGACAAAGTTGACTAGAAAGGATGTACCTTTTGTCTGGGATGATCGTTGCCAGCAAGCTTTCCAAAGTTTGAAGGAGAAGCTGACTAGTGCTCCAGTGCTAGTGCTGCCAGAGCCTGGGAAGGGCTATGTTGTTTTCTGCGATGCTTCCTAGAAAGGCTTAGGTTGTGTGCTGATGCAGGAAGACCATGTGGTTTCTTTTGCTTCGCGACAGCTTAAGAAACATGAGGAGAACTATCCAACCCATGATTTGGAGTTGGTAGCGGTGGTTCATGTGTTAAATATTTGGAGACACTATCTTTATGGGGAAGTATGCCAAATCTTTACATACCATAAGAATCTAAAATACATCTTCTCACAGAATGAGCTAAACATGCGACAACGTCGCTGGATGGAGCTAATCAATGATTATGACTGCACCATCGAGTATCACCCTAGTAAGGAAAATGTGGTAGCGGACACGCTTAGCCAAAAGTCTTCTTCTCTTTCTACAAAGAAGGCACAATTGAGTTCCTTAGTATGCCATAGACGAGATATGTTTGTCTCCTTACGATAGATGAATGTCCAGATGGAAGTTTCCTTGTTAGCAGGACTTCTGGCATAGATACAAGTCAAGCCTATGCTGAGATAGCAAATCAAAGATGCACAACAAACAGATGATACAATGCAGTTGATCAGGTCAGAGCTCGGCAGCGAAAGGCGTGATGGGTTCCATGAGTCTGAAGATGGATTAGTTTGCTATAATAATAGGATGGTGGTCCCCGATACTTATAATATAAGGAAGCTAGTTATTGAGGAAGCACACACATCGATGTATGCTATGCATCTAGGAGTCACCAAGATGTATCACAATCTGAAGGACATGTATTGGTGGCCTGGCTTAAAGAAGGATGTAGCCGAGTTTGTGGCTAGATGTGCGGTATGCCAGCAAGTTAAGGTTGAGCATAAGAAGCCAGCAAGTACGTTACAACCCCTGCCAATACCGCAGTGGAAATGGGATCATATAACCATGGATTTTGTGGTTGGTCTGCCAAGGAAAGCTAAGAATCATGATTCCATTTGGGTGATAGTGGACAGATTGACGAAGTCTGCCCATTTCATACCTGTGAAAACAACATATATAGCAGAGAAGCTTGCTCGGGTATATGTAGACGAGATAGTGTGTTTGCATGGTGTACCAGCAACGATAGTTTCCGACAAAGGTCCTCAATTCATGAGTCATTTCTGGGAACAGTTGCACGAAGTGTTGGGAACGCAGTTGAGGTTTAGCACTGCTTTCCACCCACAGACAGACGGAACATCTGAGAGGACTATTCATATTTTGGAGGATCTTCTTCGGGCTTGTGTTCTACAATTCCTAGGCAGTTGGGATGTACATCTCAGTTTGATAGAGTTCACCTACAACAATAGTTACCAGCGGAGCATTGACATGGCTCCTTATGAGGCCTTATATGGCAAGAAGTGCAGATCTCCTTTATGTTGGTATGAGTCTGGTGAGTATCAGCTTTTGGGTCTGGAGTTAGTACAACAGACAACAGAAAAGAGCAGAGTGATACAACAGTTGAAAGCGACAGAGGATAGGCAGAAGTCTTATGCAGACAATCGTCGATGACCTTTAGAGTTCCATATGGGAGATAAAGTGTATATTAAAGTCTCTCAATGGAAAGGTGTGCTAAGGTTTGGCTAGAAGGGTAAGCTAGCACCCAGATATATGGGGCCATATCCGGTCATAGCACGTATGGGCAAGGTATCTTATGAGCTGGAGTTGTCTCCAGAGTTGCACAGGTTGCATCTAGTGTTCCACGTCAGCATGTTAAAGAAAAGTCATCCAGATACAGGGATAGTGATACAACCAGTTGAGGTCGAGCTTGATGAAGATGTGACTTACAAGGAAGGTCTTATGATGATCCTTGATAGAAGAGTGAAGAAGCTGAAGAGGAAGTACCTGGTTCTAGTAAAAGTTCTCTGGCATCATTTTGGCGTTGAGGAAGCTATGTGGGAGCTTGAGGAAGAGATGAGGAGGAAGTATCCCTCACTTTTTTCTTCAGATTTCGAGTACGAAATCCCTTTGTAGAGGGTTATAGCTTGTAAGGACCCTGACCTCCGTTTAGGGATTATCCTATTTGCTTTGCTTAACCCTGGTGTTTAGTTGCTTGCTAATCACCTTTAGTGGTGATTAGGGTTTGTTTGTGCTTGTTGAGTGTTGGAGGTGCTACTTGCAATTTACCCAAGTCTAGGGTTTATGGGCAAGTTGCCACCTTGAGAAGTGTTCTTCTCTCTCCTTGCTTCCTCTAGTGTTGAGAGGAAAGGGTTGGGCTCGTTGCTTGAGTTGCTTTGGGCTTGGATGAGCCTTGTTCGGCCTTGTTTTGCCTTACTTGAGCCTTGTTGGATCTGGTGTCAGGCTAGAGTGCCTTGTATCGGCCATAAGTGTGTCGCCTGGGAGGTGTGTCAGGCATGGAGTTGGGATGTATCAGCCATGGACCCCTTTGACCCTTTGACCTCATTTGTGTCACCACTAGTGGACACTTGGTGCTTGATTCTTGCATGTGGCAATGGCCTTGGACATGTGTTTAAGGCAAGTTAGAGAGGTGGCATTGCCCATCGACAAGTGTCCCTAGGTGGGTGACACCTTGCTTTGTCTTACCTTGTTTTCTCCTCCACCCTCTTCTATATATGTGTTTCCTTTATCTTTCTAAGGATCCCTTTAGTTCCTTAGTTTCCCCTCTCCCTTGGTGTACGACACCTCTTCCTTTGCAAAGCTTGGTGGCCGATCCTTCTCCTTGAAGTCTTCTTCTTCTTCCTCTAGTGGTGGTTGAACCCTAGAGTGCTTTGTTCTTCTTCGTGTGGTGGTGCTTGAGCTTGGAAGCTTGGTGCTAGGAGCTTACAACTTTCTTAATGTGGGTTACATAACTCCTAATCCTAATCATATTACCTTCTCCTACTTTCTTGTATGTTTTCTTATGATCATAATCGGCCATGTATGTTCTAAGATAAGTTTCTTGCTTGTTGCACCTTTAATCTTGTGGTTATAGTGATCTTGTCGATATGGTTGAGGTTTTGTACCTTTGTACCCTAGTTGGCCGAACCATGTTTTAGGATCTCCTTGTTGAGCAAAACTCCTTTCCCTCCTTGTTCTAGAGAAGTGAGCTTGATCTCTAGTAATATGGGCAATACCCCTCTCTCGTTTAAGTTGAGAGGTGAGCTTGTGTTCTAGTTTCTTGATCAACACCCTCCTCTCACCATGGATTCCAGAGGTGAGCTTTTTGGTAGATGATGTCTTATGTTATGGTTGATCCTTGTGGTTGTCCGTTTTGTGATAGAGGTTGTGCAAGACCCCTCTCCCTTGGTTGTTGAGAGGTGAGCCGATCTTCTTGATCAATTAGGGTTTGGTGCCCTTGTGCTTGAGGTTTATGATGATCTTGCTAAGTTGTATCTTGCACGATATGGCTTGGGGATGGTGCTACCTGATACCTCTCTTGGGCTAGAGTTCTGGTTGATATGATGAGGTTGTTTTGGGCATTACACCTTGATCTTTGCCTTGTGTGTTGGCCGATAGGATGAGGCTAGATTGGTTGGGCGATAGACTTTCCCTTGGTGCCCTTGTATCATTGGAAGATGTGTGTTTTAGTGGGCGTTATAGGGTTGGCCTGGGTGTCATGGCTCTAGCCGATATGGTAGCTATTGCCCGTTATAACCCTAACCCTACACATGGTTGCACAGAACCCATGGTTGCACGATACACATGGTTGCACGACACACATGGTTGCACGACACACATGGTTGCACGATACACATGGTTGCACGACACACATGGTTGCACGATACACATGGTTGCACGACACACACAGTTGCACGATACACATGGTTGCATGACACACATGCTTTCACGACACACATGGTTGCACGACACACATGGTTGCACGATACACATGGTTGTACGATACACATGGTTGCATGATATACCTTGAGGTGGTAGCCCAACTTCCTTGCTTTAGGATTGGCCGATATGTGGTTAGAGTGCTTGGGCGATATGAGGGAAGTTACCCTGCCCGATACCACCTCTAGTGGGGGTGCCCTGTCTGTCACACTTCTTGTGAGGGTAGTAGGCACTTCTAGTGAGGGCCATGTTCCACCCGAAAACCCATCTGCTAGATCTTTATCATGCAAGATCATCCTTGTTGATAAGGAATTATGTATTATGGAGTGTGAACCTTTGACATGTTTGATAGTAGTGAGGTAATTGATATAGTAGAACGCACCTATGTAAACATGTCATATCTGAAACACTAATGACGTGAAGCTATATGTGTTTATGAACACTTTGAATCATGTATATATATATTGATGAGTAAATGATAAGCTTGGAAGTATATGGGTTGCTTCACATGATGATGTGACCCATGTCTGTGGTCATAGGTTTGAGGCATGAATAATAAAGTGTATAATCACCAATGTTGCCCTATATTTGATAACATGATCCTTCTGTTAATCCATGATGGCTTCATTTATCTCTATGATTGTGTATACTAACCATGCAGGTGTTTCATGCGGATGCATAGCCAGGTAAAGGGCTATGAGGTATATTTGTTTGAATAACACTGCATTGATGGTCACTCTTGCTGATGAGATAACTTGCATTACCAATATGATGTGTTTAGGTCTGAGGACCTGAGTTTGGCTAAAGTGCATAGTTGAAGTGTTATCCTCTGATGATGAGATCAAGGATTGTTATCCTAAGTGATGAGAATGCCTTATGAGGCAGTGGTTTCTCGTGATGAGGGATTGAGATCCCGGGATAATGTGATGGTGGTAATAATCATATATCTTAATGTTATGTATGTGTTACAACCTGGTTGCCTCAACAATCCACTTAAAATATACTAACTAAGTACAGTGGAAAATATCATGTAGTTTTCCCTGGCCATAGATCCATCATCGTCAGTAGATGGTGATGGTGAAACGGGTTCTCCTGTGGTTTAACCCGGAGCACATATTATTGAATATGTGAGGTTTCTCCTAGCCTAAAATAGAGAGGATTTGAGTGCAGCTGCGGTTGCAAACTCGGTATAGATAGAGCATGGTGAACAGGCCCATGGCTCAGTGTGATAGAGCATGAATGCATTCATGGCTCAGGGAGCACGGTGAACTGGCCCGTGGCTCAGATATACTAGCTCTGGGACCTATACCAAGGAGGGCTAGAGAAAGGGTAGCCTGTGGGAGCTGACCCTATGGCTGAGGCCACTTAAGCATGAGACTGTGGTCCTACTTTGGTTCTTGTGCAATGACCACGATATGGTGAGGTCGTGGAGTCCAGCTCTTCCATTGATCTTGTATGGCACCGGCTCCGGGTTTTGCAGCCGTCGGTTGCATCTGAGTGTTGCGACTCACTTCCTCAGGGCATAATAATACGTCATCCAGCCGAATAGTATATCTTGCCTAGAGCAAAAATACAGAACATTGTTTGAGGCCTTGCTTATATAACTGATCTAGTTGAACTATGCACTCGTGCGTACGATCCTTATATCTGGTGGTAAGTTCATGTAAAGCTTATCTTGTCAATCATGTTCCATAAAGAAATTCTTGGATACATGCCTCCCGGTTATCTTGGTAAGTTGGATGGTAATAATAGCTTTGCTCAGTATGCTGCTCTTGTTATACTTATTGAGTTATTTGTTGTTATCTGCTTTAACCTTTGAGGTTTTATAGTTTCAGCGGAGAGTTATGCTTCTCGCTGGGACTGTGTGTCTCACCCTATTGGTTTACACCTTTTTTTTAGGTGTTCGAGCTAGACGTGGTGGTGGTCGCGGGGTTGCGGCCGAGCAGCAAGAAGAGCAGTAGAAGGCAAGAGATGGACATGCTGCAATTTGGTTGTTTTGTTGTGGAGTTGTAGAGTCATCCATGTACTCTCGGGTCCGCAGAGGCGTTTTGATGTTGTTTCATGATGTATAGCTGATGAAGTTTTGTATATCCTACTGTTGGCCGGATATGGCCGTATGTATGTATAAATAGGTGATGAAATCATGTGATGACAAGATAGCTGATCTTATAAGCTGTGGACACACATCAAGACTTGTAAATGTTTTATAACCTATTTTCTTATAGGATGAGGATCTGGATGTAATAGTTTCTTAGTTTATCTGCCTTTCGAAATCGGTTTTAATTAATCCGTGTTTTTGGTAATAGGTGGTTTATGGTGTTTTCCGCACATTTTCGCGTGGCACCTTGTTGTCTGTGTGATAGAAGGATGTGTCGCCACAATAAGTGTACGCGTCGAGTAATATAGGCCTATGTGAGCCCCGAGTCGAACTCAAGGAGACGTAGTCTTAGTGACTACTACTAACTATAGTGCAATCAACTAAGCCAATTAAAAAGTTAGATTTGAGTTTAAACAAAATAAAAGGAAATTAAAGGAAAATTAATGGTGGATGATTCAAATGATATGGATTCCTTACAATTATCAATTTTACCACGAGGTCTCGTTATATCTTATTTCTACCAAATTAATATAAATGTTACTCTTTTTCTGGGTAGAAAGCATGTAGTCAGAATTTCTCGCTTCCATGGTACAATCTACTTCCTACATGTAAGCCAATTCCATGTCTATAGCTATTTATATCTTAGTCTAGGTACATTATTGAAGACTCTGGGTTTCTTTCCACTAACCGTACGTTACCTTTCCCAAGGAATGTGTAGGAAAGTGTATAACTTGTGATTTTCGGACTTCTAATCTTCCTTCCGGAGCAATTATCAGTCTAAAATTCTACCAATGGTGATCAAGAATAGATAGATCATTCAATCCATAGTTATACATCCAGGATTGAAGAGAAATATATTTTAATTCATGCAAAAGTCGATACAATGATTCGTAGGGCTACTCCCGGGTCTTAAGGAAAGGAGAGATTTAGCCCCACATGGTTTTCAAGTGTGAATACATGGAGGGAGAGGAGAAAATGTGGGAAAAATGAACGAAATTCATGTAACACTTGGAGAGAATATGTTCTGGATGATCCTCCTCGAGAAACACACGTTATGCAGTCTTCCAACAGTAAAATCATCTGTCAGAGGTGCTCGAATCTCCCAGTTGATGTCCTTTGGTTCTGTGTTCCTCTCTCTCTCTTCTCCGGGTTGTGTGCGGTGCAACGTGAGATGATGCCCCTAGTATGGCCATCCTTGTTTAGGTCATAGGCCAACTTACGGTGCCACATTAAGTGGATCGTCAGATCTGGGCAATCTAATTGGATTATTGATTTTTGGCAGAGTCGGTGGCACCGACAGCTTCGGGTTGCAACTTTTTCCCTGTTGAGTCGGTACCACCGACGTGTGATGCTCGGTGGCACTGAGCTGGTGTGCCTATTTGATCTACCTCTCTGAACCAGTCTTGGTGGCATCAACTGTAGGGGTCGGTGGAACTTAGTTTACCATATCTTATTTGCCCGACCACTGTTGCGATCTCGGTGGAACTGACTGTAGGGTCAGTGGCACCAACTTTTCATTGTACATGAAGTCCTAATAAATACAAAAAAATGTCTATAAGGCCGGGGAACACATAAAATCATGTATATATGATAAAATATCCACAACTTGATGCAAACAGAGTGTACATGCCAACAATAATGATATACGCAAATATGATCAATTAATTGACTAAGAAATGCACAAAACAAGTATAAAATAGGCCTGTAAAAGCGACTCAAAATCCATGCATCAAACTCCCCTAAGCTCAAACCTTGCTCATCCTCGAGCAACAAAACCTTCAGATCTGATTGAGATAAGTTAGCTGAAGGACATAAGTGCATAAGGTACATCTAAAAAGTCTCTAGCTTCGGCTCTCATACCGGCCCTCACTGACCACTGAACACCAACTGCCATCTAGGCAACCAGAAACCTCTATAAAAGATGTCCTTCCCCCAATCAATGAAACATTATCAAGTAAAGCAGTTAATATGATACACTGGCTCAATTCATACTTGATGCATTGCGTGATCTCCTATCTACATTTCTCTTTTTTCTACCTACCATCCATATGGAAGAAGTTCTCCTAATAGATAATGAATGAGGATAAAATCATATGAGTGGCCTACCAATAATAACAACGGGTGGTCGGGATGGGTGGCTGTGGAAGAATCATGAGCACATAAAATCATTCATGCAATAAAAAATTATGATGAACCTATGATGATGGAAATTTATATAATGCTCCTAATGCCTAATAATTGAGGTGGAATGATGCATGAAACTATCATTTAATCTCAAAATAAGATGAAATATCTACAAACTACATCATGTACTAATTCTTCCTTATGATCAGGTAGGATTATGCCATTTCTCCCTCACTTTTTGACACTATACTCAATCTCCTTTTTTCCTTTTTTTTCAATTATTATTTTTTCCTTTTTTTTCAAGCCCCCTTTCAACATGATAGAATTACTTTTGGCTTCCACTTGCACTACACATTTGATTTATGTCAATGCTTCTCTTCCTTTTTTTAAGGGTATGGGCAAAATCACTACCTTCTTATATTACAGAAGAAGAAACTAGATACGATATTTGCAAGATGATATGTAATACATATGCAAACTACATGAATACGATGTTATGTAACTACATGACATGCACCAGAATTTTTTTGTGCATGTCTATTTTTCTATTTTTTTTCACTAATGCAAGCAAAAACAAACAACTATTGTGCAAGATCTACTATGCAATGTAAATGCAATCAAGAGAAAGAATGATAACATGTACTCAATCTTCTTATGGTGGAGTGTGATGTGAATGTATGCGGTGGATGAGATCACACAACTAAAAGATAGAACCTTCAAAGAAAATCATATGTCCCTCTCTAATGACATGCGTATAGGGTAATCAAAGGGTTTCTCTCTTAAATTTTAGTTTAAGGTCACGTTATTGTTTGGTCAATTTAGGCTAAACAACCTTGTCAATCACTTTATTTGGAAAATTAAGATGGTTATTTATGTCCTCATGTCCTGCAGCTGACTCACCCAAGCACTTCCTCAATTATGCAACTCAATTACTCACAAGATAGTCTCACAAAATTTTTGAAATTTCCTCTTTTTTTCAATGTGAAACCAACCCCTGAGATTGATAAACTCAAATGAAACCATGCATTTACTTCTACACAAATTAAACTAGATAGATTGTGGATCCTACACAATAGAACACCTAAAAAAACTAATTTTTCCCACATAAAAACAAAATGCTAAAATGAAAGAAAAACTAAGATAGAAGTTGTTCCAGCACCCCCCAAGCTTAAATATGACTATGACCTCATAGTCAAAATTCCAACTGAAGAGGTGGAATAGAGATACCTGATTAGTATGGTAGTGGTGGTTGACTAGGGTCCTGGGGAGGAAACATCCCCTGGAAAGTCAGATCAGAAGAAGGCATATCTGATGGCATCGGATATCTGCCAAAGTATCCTTGACTCCAGTAGTGGTCAAAAAATGGTTGCTGATAGTTTTCCATCCTCTGTAGGCACTGATGCATGTCCTCTTGGTTGGCCAAGAGAAGGCGTTCGTTCTTGTAAATCACCTACTAGTTGGTGTATAGCCGATCCTGTACATCTTGAATTCCATCCAGAGATGTTTGCTACTGCTGATGTGTCTGAATATCCTTCAACATGGAATATTTACCTGCCATAGAATAAGCTTCCTCTCTTTCCTAAAAGGGTGGTGGGGTAGAAGATGTAGAAGTTGCATAGTGTCATGGATGCTTCTGTGGAGCAACTTGATGCATCATGGGGATGGTGGGATCCACTTCCTCCAAGTAGTCGTCCGACTTCCCGTCCTCATCATCATTTCCTTCTTGTTCTTCATCTTCGTCATCAATGTCTGGGCATCTATAGTGGTCAACTTGCCTGATGCTGAATACAAGATCAGGTAATTGGCGCTCATAGAAGCTGCCACTGACCGAACAAATTGCAAAGATGGTATTATGTTGGACAGTGATAAGACCAGCCTGCTTGAAGTGGCTGCAGTCTATGTGAAGATTGGACTGTAGAGGCTCAAGAGTAGAGAGATCCAGACCTACGTGGAGCACAATGGGGGTGATAAGTCCCCCAAAAAGGATAGGTGTGGTCCTCCTTACATTTCGCCTTACCACCATCACATGGGTAAGGAAGAATGCACCGAAGTTGACCGACCTCCCCTCCAAAAGCTGGTAGAGAAAGTATAAGTCTGGTAGCTAGCTGGACCTTCGCTTGCCCTTGAGTAGACTTGGCGAAGAGAGTGTTGGTGAGAATGTGGTGTAGCACCCGAACAAAGGGGTGCTCAATGTCTGCCAATGAATTGTTGTACGAAGTTAGCTTGTGACCTTTTGGCACTATCACAAGATCCCACCATATCATGTTGAAGTCGACATTCTCAGGCTGGAAACATGGCACATGAGGCCATCCATAGATCTCGTTGAAGGCACGAAGGGTTATGGAGTAATTGGTGTTGTAAAGACGGAAGTCCACCTTCCCTTCTCTCCACTCACCTCATGCTGGGCGTCCTGGGTCAGGGGCCACACATATCTCCAGAGATGCCAGGAACTCGACGACAATCTCCTTGTATGTGGGACATGTTGACTCAAGGTCAAATTAGGTCAATGTTGACTCACGTCAAAATTGACTAAACCCGTGTTTTGATGATGACTAACCATTCCACATATTGGTGTCTAATGTCTCTACTTGAGTGATTTCAGATTAGGTATAGACACACTCCAAATGCCCTAACTTGCACATATCAAATTGGAGAAAAGACAAGTCAAAGTCATACAAGTGCACATTTTTGTAATATGATGTATATCCATTAGAATCATGTTGTAAATCACTTGTAATGATTGTATGACTTGTAATTAAGCTTAGAAAAATATCAGGAGCACTTAGATCGAATATTAGAGCACTTTAGATGCATCTTTGAAAATTGATTATAGGAACTTTGTCGGTCGAGTTTCCCAGCCTGAAAACTCGACCGATCAGTCCTTGATCAATTTTCTGGAGATTGCATCGGTCGAGTTGTGTTTACACAGAACTCGACCGATGGAGTAACTGGCCAAATCAATTTTCATTGGTCGGTCGAGTTTCCCCAGGACAAACTTGACCGATGGTATGAATATCGGCTTTGTCTTTTACTCTATCGGTCGAGTTACCCTTATAGAAACTCGACCGATTGCACTGTACGAAAAAGTGCAAAAAAGTGTTTCTAGCCATTGTGGAGTTGCAACAAGTGAAAATATATCCGTTGCAAGCCACAAAATGTCTAGTTTTCGACTCCAAGTGTTCCCAAAGGCTAAGAGGCATCCCCAGCTATAAATAGGACCCCTTGGGCTTCATTCCAAGGTTGAGCATTCATTGCAAACTCTATGTGAGGCTCCTATTCTATAGTTGAGTGCTTCCTACAGCCTCCTCTCTCTCTCTAAGCTTAATCACTTTCTACATCCATTAGAGTGAGTAGGAAATCTGTAAGAGAGCTAGTCCTATATGTATATCTTGTGAGGCTCTCACTTCCACCACATCCATATCTCTCATTTCCATCATGAAGATGAAGGTTCTATCTCTTGTCCAAGAGAGGTGAAGAAGAACAAGGGAAGGAGTCCCTTGGTGAATATCAAGGCTGAAGACTTGGAGCTAGAGTGGGTAAACCCTTGGTGAAGGTAGAAGACTCCTTTCTCAAGTAGGTAAGTCCTTGGTGGAAGCTTCTCCGAGTGAAGGAGAAGTCAAAAGCTGAAGATCCAAGAAGAGTGGGTAATCCCTGAAAGGCTGAAGACTTGTGCTAGAGTGGGTAAGTCCTTGGAGAAGGCCGAAGACTCTTGCAAAGTGGGTAAGTCCTTGGTAAGGTTGAAGACTCTTTGTATTGGATAGGTAAGTCTTTTGTTTGGTCATGCATTGTATGTCTTATGAATGAATATAAGAGTGCAATAGTTTGGAAGTACTAGACGTTGACCTCTCTAGGCAAGTGGGCTGACACACTTCTAGTTTGAAGTGTGGAACCACTCTAAATAGCTTGTCTAATTGGTGCATGTTCAATCTCTCTCTCCCTTGCTATGTATGTTTTAGTTGCACACAAAATTCCTATTTAGCAACCTTATCTTGTGATATATCTTGAAGGTTTAATGAATTTTGTTTAAGTGCTTTCAGCTCTATTCACCCCCCCTCTAGAGCATCTAATCACCCATCTAGGATCCAATAGGACACCCACCGAAGATAGGGTTCACAGACCCTCCATCAAACTCTTTCCCTTCGAGGACAGTCACCATGTTGTCGTTGAAGCCCGTGTCCTCCAATAGCCTTCGGTCTTCATATCTTGTTGGAGAGAATGACCTCTTAGCATGCTCCTCATACACCTTCTACACCTCCATTGAAGGGTGATTGATCCTGGTTTGTGGCGTCAGACTTCCAGAGGATCCTACCGCTAAGGTGGAAGTTGTTCTCCTGCCATGATGTTGAAGTGATCAGGGAAGGATATTGAGAAAATAGAGCTTGATGTAGCTTCTATATGCTTGGAGTAGTCACTTGCACTTGGGGAGGATTGGTGCTTGAAGGTGTGGAGAGAAATAATCCACCACCTCCCCTTTTATAGTGTTGGTGCGGCCTTGATGTGGCAAAGTCAGTGGCACCGACTCTAGGGCTTATCTTTGGCCTCAATGCATAAACAACCGTCTGTGCGCCATCTTGAATAGGTGGGTTGTCGACAAGTCAGTTGCACCGACAATACGGTCGGTGGTATTGATTTTCTGTAGATCGGTGCTACCGACCATCAATCATGATGTATCTGGACCATCAATTAGGGTGCCCATGGATCGATGTTTTCATCTGTCGGTGGCGCTGACAGAATCATCAGTGGTACCAACCTTTTTTTTTAAGATTGTCTCAATGCACCAATGCACCTACCGAACCTGGAGCGTTGACCATTTTGGTGCCACCGACTTGGGAGTTGGTGGTTCCGATGGCTTCTCAGTTAGCCACTCAAAATTTTCTACACTTTCTTAAGAGATCTCGGTGCCACCGACTGGGGTGCCGGTGGTACCAACTTTTTTCAATCAAATTGGCCCTCATGCTGACACGATTTCAGTGCCACCGAATTAGGAGTTGATGGCACTGATCCTGCATAGTCCTGCACACTAATCAAATAGGTCAAGGTATCATTTTTACAAAAAAAATGAAAAAATAAGTACTACTAAACCAAAATAAAATAATGTAATGTCATGAAACAAGTCCACTCTGGAGATCAATTAGGAGCAATTAGTTTCACCTCATGCTCCTTCCTATTGAAATCTTCTCCAAAGTATTGCTTCAGTCCTTGGCCATTAACCAAGAAGGATCTCCCTCCCTCTTTGATTCTAACTGCCCCATGTGGAAAAACTTCCTCTATGACAAATGGATCACTCCACCTAGATCTCAGTTTCTCAAGGTGTAATTTCATCCATGAATTAAAAAGCAACACATTCTCTCCCGGATAAAAGACTCTCCTTGCTATATGTCGGTCATGTATTTGCTTAGTTTTCACTGTGTACAATCGTGAATTCTCATAAGCATTCATTCTAATTTCATCAAGCTCATTCAACTCCAGCAACCTTGTCTTACCTGCTTCATCAAGATTGAAATTGAGCCTCATTAATGCCCATTGAGCTATATGTTCTAACTCCACAGGGAGATGACACGCCTGCCCATAGACTAGCCTAAAGGGCGTAGCTCCTATTGGTGTTTTATAGGTAGTCCTATAGGCCCATAGCGCGTCAACCAACAAATCACTCCAATATTTTGTACTAGACAACACCGTCTTCTCAAGAATCTTTTTAATGTCACGATTTGAAATCTCCACCTACCCTTGAGTTTGTGGGTGCTAAGGTGTACCCACATGGTGCTTCACTCCATATTTGCTTACGAGTGCCCCAAATTTCCAATTGGTGAAATGAGTTCCCCCGTCACTTATAATTATCCTTGGCACTCCAAACCTACAAAAAATGTGATCCTTAAAAAATTTGCATATAACATTGGCATCATTGGTGCAGGTTGGAATCGCTTCCACCCATTTTGACACATAGTCTACATCCAGTAAGATATAGAGGTTAGAGTTAGAGGACACAAAGGGTCCCATGAAATCAATACCCCATAAATCAAATACCTCTACTTCTTGAAACACATTCAATGGCATCTCCTGCCTCTTTGATATGTTACCTGACCACTGAAATGCATCACACCTATGCACAAAGTCATATGCATCTTTGAATAAGGTCGGCCAGTACAAACCGCTCTCCAAAACTTTTGCGGATATCCTAGAACTGGCATGGTGTCCACCTGTAGGTAGTGTGTGGTAGTGTTTCAACGCACTCTCATATTCACATTCAAGTACGCACCTCCTTAATATTCCATCCTTGCAATGTCTCAAAAAATAGGGTCATCCCAAAAATAATAGCGCAATGAATGAAAGAATCTCTTCTTTTCTTGGTACCCCCAATCATCGGGTAATTCCTTGCAAGCTAAATAATTCACGATGTTAGAAAACCAAGGGTCCCTTTTCTCAAGGGAGAACAGTTGTTCATCAAGGATTTTTTTTAGAATGGGTATATTAACATCTTTTTCATCAACCCTCTCTAGTCTAGATAGGTGGTTAGCCACCATAATTTCAATCCCTACCTTATCTTTGACCTAAATATTGAACTCCTACAGTAAAAGGATCCATCTAATAAGTCTTGGTTTCACATCCTTCTTCTGTAGCAAGTATTTAATTGCTGCATGATTAGTCCACACCACCATCTCAGCTCCCACAAGATATTGCCTAAATTTCTCAAAAACAAAGACAACATCCAATAACTCTTTTTTAGTTGTGGTGTAATTTATTTGTGCATCATTAAGTGTTTTAGATGCATAATATATGACCGTAGGAACTTTGTCTGAGTGTTGCCCCAACACCACCCCAACAACATAATCTGATGCATCACACATTAGTTCAAAAGGTTGGCTCCAATTTGGAGCCTGCACAATCGGTGCAAATATGAGTTTCTCTTTCAAGATTTCAAAAGCTTTTAAACATTTCTCATCAAAATTGAATTCAACATTCTTTACCAAGAGCTCAGACAATGGTTTAGCATTTTTTTTAAAATCCTTTATAAATCGGCGATAAAACCTTGCATGGCCTAGAAAACTCTTAACTACCTTCACTGAAGTCGGTGGAGGAAGTTTTGAAATCACCTCTATCTTGACCGTATCCACCTCCAATCCTTTGTTGGACACCTTGTGTCCCAGCACGATGCCCTCGCTAACGATCATGTGGCATTTTTCCCAATTAAGCACTAAGTGTGTGTCTTCACACCTTTACAAAACCTTATCCAAATTTTTTAAACAATCATCAAATGATGCCCCATAGACTGAAAATTTGTCCATAAAAACCTCAAGACATCATTCCACCATATCTGAAAAGATCGCCAACATGAACCGCTGAAAAGTAGCTAGTGCATTGCACAACCCAAATAGAATACAACGATATGCAAAAGTGCCATAAGAGTAGGTGAAGGTAGACTTCTCCTGATCCTTAGGCTCGATTGAGATCTTATTATCGCCTGAATAATCGTCAAGAAAACAAAAGTGGGAGCGACCGATGAGTCGCTCCAAAATCTGATCAATGAACAGTAATGGAAAATGATCTTTAAGCATGGTGGTGTTCAATCTGTGATAATCAATGAAAACTCACCATTTTGTCACTAATCTAGTGGTTATTTGTTCATTAGAGGAGTTAGTAGTGACAATGATTCCCCCCTTATTTGGTACTACCTATTTCGGACTAACCCACATGGAATAAAAAATAGCATAAATTATACCTACCGACAGTAGCTTGATTACCTCCTTCTTGACTACCTCCATCATGATTGGATTTAAGTGACACTGAGGTTGAATGAACGGATTTTCTCCTTCCAGCCGAATGTTGTGTTGGCACAATGAGGGATATATCCCTTTAATGTCAGCCACAGTCCACCCGAATGCACTGTGGTGGTTCTTGAGCACAGTAATCAATTTTTCTTCTTCTGATTCACTCAATAATGTAGATATGAAAACTGACAACTTCTCCTTTGTATCTAGAAACACATACTTCAGATGAGGTGGGAGGAGCTTGAGATCCAACTCAAGTGGGATCAGGAGTGAAGAAACCACTGATGGTGGCAACGGTCCCAAATCCTCGAAGTGTCTTGTGTAGAAACACAACAAAGCCTTCAGTAGCCTTACACATTCTTCTAGTGACCGGCTCTGCACACAATCATCTATGAGGTTTATTAGACATGCCTCTAGTGGGATTTGTTCATGTATCTGTATGAGAAAGTCCTCCCCATCTTCATCCACAGTGGATAAACCTAATTCCTCATGTTCATTGTCCAGATACCCTACTACCTTGACAAGTGAGACCACCTTAGTGTTCTCCATGATGTCCACATCTAGTGTCCCCTTGTCCACCTTTGTCATTACATGTGCATGAAAAAAAATGGTTTCCCCAAAAACAAACAGATATTTCTATCCATGTGCTTCATCATATTGCATTGCTCCTAATCATTGGGTGACTTTAAATTATCTGGCATATTGATCTCAAACCTATCATCTTTAATTCCCATAGTCAAATGGCCTCTACCCATCTCCAAGATCATGTTAGTTGTTTCTTGGAATGGTTTCCCTAATAAAAGTTTGTTTCCATTATCATCTTGCATCTCCATCACCATGAAATCCACATGGAAAACAAAATGGTCCACCTTGACAAGTACATCCTCACAAATACCATATGGTTTTACAACCGAGTTGTCAGCCAATTGGATTGTCATGTTTCTCTTCCTAGACATTTTAAGACCGATCTTCCTAAAGGTAGATAAGGGCATCAAGTTGATACTTGCCCCTGAATCACATAGTTCATCCCAAACTTTGTCTCCCCGATGTAACATTTGATGTTGAAGCAACTGGGATCCTGTTTCTTTGGTGGCAATGTACCTAAAATGAAGGCACTGACTTGCTCTCTCAGTACAACTACCTCATCATCTAGGATCTTGCTCTTCTTATTAGTGATATCATTTATAAATTTACCATATGACGGTATTTGTTCAATCACATCAATCAATGGTATGTTCATGAAAAGCTTCCTAAAGTTATCTAAAAATTTCTTGAATTGCTTATCCATCTTTGTTGCCTTCAAGCTATTAGGATATGGAACCATTATTGTCTATTTCCTCAGATGTGGTGGCACATATGAAGCCCTCTTTTCCACTTCATCTTCTTGATTCTGCTCTTCCCCTGTGTTTCCTACCTCAATTTCTACTTGTTCCGGCTCTACCACTAGGTCACCGCTGTCAGTAGGCTTGGTCCCTTTAGTTTCTATGGTCCTTGGAGTCAATGTCTTCTTCCCACTTTGCATTAGTATTTCCTTGACCCGATGGTTTCCTTTTGGAGTGTTAATGTTTCTTGAAAAACCCTACCATGTAGGCTTCTTCAAGGCTGCCACATTTGTTGCTAGCTGAGACAAAGTTGTTTCAAAACTCCTCATCTGGGCCCCTTGATTCTGGAGATCACGTTGGAAGTTGTTTATTAATTTCTCATTCTATTTCACTATCCTATTCAGGATTTCATTTGTATTCTCCTCTACTGTGGGATGCTACTATTGATTGTTCCTGTGTTGGTTCTATTGATCTGGATCCTGTAGGAAGTTGTTTGGGTTTTTCCAAGAAAACTTGGGATCCTTTCTCCAAGAGTAGTCATTTCTCTTGTATCCTTGCTGGTGCATATACTTCACTTGTCCTTCTTCATCTGATGAATTATTATCCTTCTCTAGCAGCTTCTTTGCTATCAAGTCTAGCTTCTCATTCAAAGAGGTGATAAATTTAGACTTCCCTATGCTTTTGATATGCTCTAGATGATCTCTCTCATTACCCCATGCCTGATTCTTTGCCATATTTTTCAAAATCTCCTGACACTTAGAGGGTGAGTTGTTGAGAAAGAACCTCATGCTTGCAGTATCTAAGGTGACACATTCATTTTTGTGTAGCCCAAAGTAGAACCTCTTGACTTGGTTCTCCAGATCTATCCCATAGTGAGGGACCTTCCTGAGCATGTTCTAAAAATGCTCCCAAGCTTTAGAATATGATTCAGCTACCTGTTGCTTGAAATTATGAATGTTACTCGCCAGCTCATTTGTCTTTTCTGGAGGAAAGTACCTTTCAAAGAACATCTCGATCATTTGATCCCACGTCTCAATCAATTCCTTTGGTAGGTTGTGCAGCTATTCTTTTTCCTTATCCTCCAGTGATGATGGGAACAGCTTTAGATAAATAGTTGTCTATGGAAACCTGGCCACTTTCACCATGTCACAACACTCCACTATGTTGCTGATGTGTGCCACTGGATCTTCATGAGTGTGCCCATAAAAAGCATGTGACATGATGAGTGCAATCAGCCCGAGATCAATCTTGTATTATGCTACATTCAGATTTTGTTTCTTGACAGGTCCTATCTGTGCAACTGAGGAAGATGCCTTAATCATCTCCCATATTGTCTTCTCAGGCCCTGGATTATCTTCCCCCATTGCTTGTTATGTGGGTGTCAACGGTATGTCTTCCGATGGAGTTGTTTGAACTGGAGATGGCAGTAAGGTTCCGACAGACCCTTGTGGTTCCTCAATAGTGGTTGGGACCTCTGGTGTAGATTCTCTATAATCCATGGTTCGTGTCTGCACCATGCACTAGTATCAGAAAATGTTGAATCAGTTAATCATGGTACTTAATAGAGAAAACTTGTCTTATATGAATGCAATTAATTTTAATGAATGAAATAAAGTTGTAAGAAATAAAAGGAGGCCTAGAGTGGCCACCCGCAGCACTCGTAGTGTTGAAACTTTGTCGTCTCCCTGGAAACGACACCAAAAACTTGACATGTTAAAACCATACGAATAAATGATAGTGTATGCGTCGAGTAATATAGGCCTATGTGAGGCCCGAGTCAAACTCAGGGAGACGTAGTCTCAATGACTACTATTAACTACAATGCGATCAGCTAAGCCGATTAAAAAGTTGGATTTGAGTTTAAACAAAATAAAAGGAAATTAAAGGAAAATTAATGGTGGTTGATTCAAATGAGATGGATTCCTTAGGATTACTGATTTCACCACGGGGTCTCGTTATATCTTATTTCTACCAAATTAATATAAATTTTTCTCCTTTTCTGGATAGAAAGCCTGTAGTCAGATTGCCCGCTTCCACGGTGCAATCCACTACCCAGATCTAAGCCAATTCCACATATGTAGCAATTTATATATTAGTCTAGGTACATTATTGAAGACTCTAGATTTCTTTCCACTAACCGTACGTTACCTTTCCTAAGGAATGCGTAGGAAAGTGTATAACTTGTGATTTTTGGAATATTAATCTTCCTTCCGGAGAAATTATCAGTCTAAAATTATACTGATGGTGATCAAGCATAGATAGATCATTTAATTCAGAGTTATATATCCATGAATGAAGAGAAATCTATAAAACTTCAAGCAAAAGTCGATGCAATGATTCCCCGGGCTACTCTAGTGTCCTAAGAAAAGGAGGGGTTTAACTGCGCATGATTTTCAAGTGTGAATACATGGAAAGAGAGGAGAAAAATGTGGGAAACATGATAGAAATTCATGTAACCCCTGGAGAGAAAATGTTCCAGATGATCATTCTCGAGAAACGCACGTTCTGTAGTCTTCTGGCAGCAAAATCGTCCGTCGGAGGTGCTCCAATCTCCCGGTTGACATCCTTCAGCTCCATGCTCCTCTCTCTCTCTTCTCTTGGTTGTGTACGGAAGAACGTGAGATGATGCCCCTAGTCTAGCCGTCCTTGGCTAGGTCATAGGCCAACTTACGATACCACATAATGTGGACCGTTAGATCTATGCAATCTGATCAGATTGCTGGTTTCCTACAGAGTCGGTGGCACCGACTGTAGAGTCTGTGGCACTGACAGCTTCGGGTTGCGGCCTTTGCCTTGGTGATTCAGTATCACTGACGTGTGATGGTCAGTGGCACCGAGTTGGTGTGCCTATTTTATCTGCTTCTATGAACCAGTCTCGGTGGCATCGACTGTAGGGGTCGGTGGCACTGAGTTTGCCATCTCTTATTTTCCCGACCACTATTGCGATCTCGGTCGGACCGACTATAGGGTTGGTGACATCGACTCTACATTGTACATGACGTACCTGAAAAAATGCAAAACAATGTGTATAAGGATGGGGAATACATAAAATCATGTAATTATGATAAAATAAACATAATTTGATGCAAACCGAGTGTACATGCCAACAATAATGATTTATACAAATATGATTAATTAATTGACTAATAAATGCACAAAACAAATATAAAATAGTCCTATAAAAGTTACTCAAAACCCATGCATCATGCAACATAATAAATGTATAAAGAATGATATTACTCAGATGTATGTCTTCATATTGATGACCTAAACAATGAGATCATATAGATTTCAAGAGTATAAACATTCTTGTTATGTCCCTGGTAAGATGTTATTGTGGATGGCTCATAGAAAATAATAACACATAAGACTAGAGTGTGTGGTGGTTGATGACAAAATCTCATTAAGTCATGATATGTGATATCATACCAAACACATAAATATTTGTTAGAGAATAGTGTATCAAACATATCCACCTTAAGATTGATACATGGAAACCATGATTGGTAGTCAGAATCATCTCTTATAAGTGATGGTGGTAATTGTGGTTCTTAGACTGAAAATCACTACAGTCATCACATGTCATTTGATATACTTTGACATCATCCAATGTGACCTTAAATAAGGGTTTCTATAAAGGTAGTGCTCGGGTGCTTTGTTACACATGGGTATGACTATGAGTGATGTAGATGGGATTTGTCCCTCTTATAGGAGTATGATATCTTGGACACTTGATAAGAGAGACTAAGAAGTTTATGGCCTACCCATGTGAGTCAATAAGTGACATTGAGCATACGTATATCTCAGATAGTCTGCTTTGGTTCAAGGAACAGAGATTGAACATTAAAGACGATGACAATTCCATGCCTCGAGTTCAATCTGGATATCATTGACAAAGGAACTATAAAAACACTATATAACCATAACAAATTGTAGGTTGAAGTTGTTCTCCAACTTTCCCAATTACTTGGGTAGCAATAATGTGTTTCTAGATACTACTCATTGGTTATGATGTCATAAATTAGTTATAATCATTCACTACCAATGAAACTTGGAACCTATAAGGTCACACACATAGGATAAACATAGAATAGGAGTTTATTCATGAATATGGTTTAAACTTGATTACTAAATAGTTAGGTATTCAATTTAAACAACATTGGTTGAAAGTTGATTGACTGGACTGTGAACCAACCGGTTCAAGTGTTGGACCAATCAATTCAACTGTCAGGTCAATTGAACCAAGATTGGCATTCAGAACCATGAGAAGACTAGTTCAGCAAGTGAACCGATCAGCTCTAGTCTATGAGCTGACAAGTTTAGGTTGTGAACTGACCGGTTGACTGATCAATTCGATTGGATTAAAGATTATTTCTAACATCATGTTGTGCATTAATCAGATATAAAATGTTAGTTCAATTGTGATTGGGAAACATGTTGAAATGACCAGTTCAAGGGTTGAACTGATCGACTCACATCCAAACCAATCATTTCACCTTTAAACTGATCATTTTACCATTTAAAGGTTGTAAAAATTCATGAAATCCAGTGCCCTTCGACTCCCTCAAAAACTATAACTCTTGACCCTCCTATAAATAGAGGGGTATTTGAGGCTTTCTAGAGACACATCAATTTCTCTAACAATTGTTATCTTCTCTGGTTGTGGTAATCGAAAGAACCCAACCAAGTCATACCCATCAAAAGGGAGGGATAGAAAGGGAGAATCAATTATGGAGAGAAAGTTGGTTCTAGTACACTGACTAGAAGGGACTACTCCTTCATGTCAATTCATATAGAACGATAGGGTTCTCGATGGTCCATGTGAACTACTATAGAGGCCATGAGGTTGTTTCCTACTTTTCAAAGGACAAAGTTGACTGTTGTATGTGGTGATCAACTAGGAAGCTGAAACTGACAATGTCCAGATGCAACTTGAAGAAAGGCACATGTTGCTATGGAAATTGTTATTGGACTTTCTCCAGGACCATGTATAATCTAGCAACCATCATTCCCATTGCATAGTTGTTGATGTGATCTAATGTTCAAAGGGGAATATGGCAGTTAAATTTTTGTTCCCACTGTCTAATCTGTTGGCATATTTCCCTATAATGGTATTAGAGCCACATCAATTTACTATGCTTTGGGATATAATTGGATTTTTTTCATTTATTTATTGTATACAATGTGAATACTTAAAATGATTAATGTGCATATATGATTAAATACTACATATGATCCCAACTAATATATATATGATATGATATATATATGCAATTGACATGTGTCAACCTAAAAGTTGGTTTTGATGGTGGATGGGAAGCATGGTTATGGACAATAGACCAGATCTCTATGCATGGTTGTGTGGTGGTTTATTCTTTATTATATGTTAATTTGCATACAGAGCCTCCATATTCTCTTCCATGTGCAAAAGTATTACTCTCTCCATCCTTTTCTCCTCTCAAATGTAAGTTGAGGTTTCCTATTACCATGTAATATGTTTAATAGCATTAGGATAATTTTAATTCTTGTTACAATGAGAAAAAGTTCCACACCAGATGAATTGTCCGTTTCAGAAGATGATCCAACTGGCTGGAGCACCAAGGAGGACATACAATAGGAGGAGCCTAACTGATCAAATGAGGGCCAAATGCTCGACTGGAGGTATCCAAAAGATGTTGGACCAGAAACCAGATGACCGTTAAGATAAACCAACCTATTGGATCAAAGGGCTCAATTAGCCACTCAAAATTTTCTACACTTTCTTAAGAGATCTCGGTGCCACCGACTGGGGTGCCGGTGGTACCAACTTTTTTCAATCAAATTGGCCCTCATGCTGACACGATTTCAGTGCCACCGAATTAGGAGTTGATGGCACTGACCATGCATAGTCCTGCACACTAATCAAATAGGTCAAGGTATCATTTTTACAAAAAAAATGAAAAACTAAGTACTACTAAACCAAAATAAAATAATGTAATGTCATGAAACAAGTCCACTCTGGAGATCTATTAGGAGCAATTAGTTTCACCTCATGCTCCTTCCTATTGAAATCTTCTCCAAAGTAGTGCTTCAGTCCTTGGGCATTAACCAAGAAGGATCTCCCTCCCTCTTTGATTCTTACTGCCCCATGTGGAAAAACTTCCTCTATGACAAATGGATCACTCCACCTAGATCTCAGTTTCTCAAGGTGTAATTTCATCCATGAATTAAAAAGCAACACATTCTCTCCCGGATAAAAGACTCTCCTTGCTATATGTCGGTCATGTATTTGCTTAGTTCTCACTTTGTACAATCGTGAATTCTCATAAGCATTCATTCTAATTTCATCAAGCTCATTCAACTCCAGCAACCTTGTCTTACCTGCTTCATCAAGATTGAAATTGTGCCTCCTTAATGCCCATTGAGCTATATGTTCTAACTCCACAGGGAGATGACACGCCTGCACATAGACTAGCCTAAAGGGCGTAGCTCCTATTGGTGTTTTATAGGTAGTCCTATAGGCCCATAGCGCGTCAAACAACAAATCACTCCAATTTTTTGTACTAGATAACACCGTCTTCTCAAGAATCTTTTTAATGTCACGATTTGAAATCTCCACCTACCCTTGAGTTTGTGGGTGCTAAGGTGTACCCACATGGTGCTTCACTCCATATTTGCTTACGAGTGCCCCAAATTTCTGATTGGTGAAATGAGTTCCCCCATCACTTATAATTATCCTTGGCACTCCAAACCTACAAAAAATGTGATCCTTAACAAATTTGCATATAACATTGGCATCATTGGTGCAGGTTGGAATCGCTTCCACCCATTTTGACACATAGTCTACATCCAGTAAGATATAGAGGTTAGAGTTAGAGGACACAAAGGGTCCCATGAAATCAATACCCCATAAATCAAATACCTCTACTTCTTGAAACACATTCAATGGCATCTCCTGCCTCTTTGATATGTTACTTGACCACTGAAATGCATCACACCTATGCACAAAGTCATATGCATCTTTGAATAAGGTCGGCCAGTACAAACCGCTCTCCAAAACTTTTGTGGCTGTCCTAGAACTGGCATGGTGTCCACCTGTACGTAGTGTGTGGTAGTGTTTCAACGCACTCTCATATTCACATTCAAGTACGCACCTCCTTAATATTCCATCCTTGCAATGTCTCAAAAAATAGGGTCATCCCAAAAATAATAGCGCAATGAATGAAAGAATCTCTTCTTTTCTTGGTACCCCCAATCATTGGGTAATTCCTTGCAAGCTAAATAATTCACGATGTTAGAAAACCAAGGGTCCCTTTTCTCAAGGGAGAACAGTTGTTCATCAAGGATTTTTTTTAGAATGGGTATATTAACATCTTTTTCATCAACCCTCTCTAGTCTAGATAGGTGGTTAGCCACCATAATTTCAATCCCTACCTTATCTTTGACCTAAATATTGAACTCCTACAGTAAAAGGATCCATCTAATAAGTCTTGGTTTCACATCCTTCTTCTGTAGCAAGTATTTAATTGCTGCATGATTAGTCCACACCACCATCTCAGCTCCCACAAGATATTGCCTAAATTTCTCAAAAACAAAGACAACATCCAATAACTCTTTTTTAGTTGTGGTGTAATTTATTTGTGCATCATTAAGTGTTTTAGATGCATAATATATGACCGTAGGAACTTTGTCTGAGTGTTGCCCCAACACCGCCCCCACAACATAATCTGATGCATCACACATTAGTTCAAAAGGTTGGCTCCAATTTGGAGCCTACACAATCGGTGCAAATATGAGTTTCTCTTTCAAGATTTCAAAAGCTTTTAAACATTTCTCATCAAAATTGAATTCAACATTCTTTACCAAGAGCTCAGACAATGGTTTAGCAATTTTTGAAAAATCCTTTATAAATCGGCGATAAAACCCGGCATGGCCTAGAAAATCTTAACTACCTTCACTGAAGTCGGTGGAGGAAGTTTTGAAATCACCTCTATCTTGACCGTATCCACCTCCAATCCTTTGTTGGACACCTTGTGTCCCAGCACGATGCCCTCGCTAACGATCATGTGGCATTTTTCCCAATTAAGCACTAAGTGTGTGTCTTCACACCTTTACAAAACCTTATCCAAATTTTTTAAACAATCATCAAATGATGCCCCATAGACTGAAAAGTTGTCCATAAAAACTTCAAGACATCATTCCACCATATCTGAAAAGATCGCCAACATGAACCGCTGAAAAGTAGCTAGTGCATTGCACAACCCAAATAGAATACAACGATATGCAAAAGTGCCATAAGGGTAGGTGAAGGTTGTAACATCCCTGACCTGGGTTATGAGTCAACCCTAGGTGTTTTGCCTAAATATGTAATTAAATCTTTGTGATTAACTCTGAGCACGTAATTAAGTTTCTCATAAATGTATATTTCAGTATTTGCTCCTTTTTATTTAAAGTTGTAGCATTGTTTTGATATACAGGGACCTATGTGCAATTTACCTAGTTAAAAGGGTTAGCTTGCAATTTGCACATGTTGAGATGTTCCTCTGGTGTTGAGACATCATGAGAATCTTTTTGGTAAGGTTTGAGGGATTTCCCAAGCTAGGGCACCAAGGTGCAGCTGTGGAAGCAATCCCGGTGCTTGAAACCCTAGTTTGGGGTAAAATGCAATTTACCCAAATTAAGGGATGCAAATTGTGAAATATTTCATCTAATGTATCTTTTTAGACTCTTGCCATCATTAAGAGAAGAAATGATGAGGAAGTCACCTCAATTGAATTATCAAGTTATGAGATATGCCTTGTGATTGAATAATCAGGGTATATGTGTAATATCTCTTTATGTATGTACCTCATTCTTAGCTTGCTCTCCTTTACCTTCTTTTCCTAAAACCTTAAGAGAAGGTTTGTCCTTAGAATAAAGAGGAAGGGACGATCAAGTAAAGAAGGAGGGACCTAGTTGGAATTATGGACAACTTATGAACTAATGTTGAAAATCCTACCCCATGTATATAAACTCTCCTTCCCTTAGTTGCAAGGGAACTTACCCTTCGTTCCCTTACTGTTTCATTTCACCAAAGACGACCAAGGACTGCCTTGGAGCTAAGGAGGACGACCAAGGGGTGCAAGGTAGGTTTAAACCCCTCTTCTTGCCTAATTCCATGGTTAGAACTCGAATTCAAGGTCAACTTCATGGCTAACTCTCGAAATCCTACCTTTCTAGCCATCTTTCCTTGACCTTTCTTGGAGTTTTCACCTTGGACAACCTGTGGGAACTCAAGGACGCCATTAGAGCTTGGAGCTTGAAAGCTTGGAGCTCAAGAAGCAAGCTTTATGCGGGTTTTATAACTCTAAACCCATGCTTTACTATGTGCATCTTTATATGCGTATTGATGATAGATCTTAGTGTTTCCCTACTTTTCCCTGCTATTTTGCAAGAACATCCATGGGATATTCGTACTGTTCTTGAGCTAGGAGATGAAGGCGTGATTTCCAAGAAAAACCCACCGCTTTTCACTTCCTTAAACGGTCTCAAAAGTTTGCTCTCTCGGTCTCAAGACCGCGAGGTGAGCAAACGGTCTCACGACCGCGACAAGGCAAACGGTCTCCAAGTCCGTTTGGCCCCGTTGACCGAGCGTGGACCGTATAAGAAATCTGTTCCTAATTATGTAGGCTAATTACCCTCAACATTTGGGAGGCTAACTCCAAGGGAATCGGGAGATATGACCTTTTTAAGTAACAACTTTATTTGAATTTATTCCTGATTTTCAAACGGTCTGAAATTGCCTTTTTGGGAAAACGGTCTCAAGACCGTGTAAGGTCGTTGACTAAGCATTGACCGTATGAGATTACTGTTCAAAATAATGTTAATTTACAACTCACCAAGTCTGATGGTCTAATTCCAAATGGGCTAAGAGTTGAAGGGTGAATACTAGGGCTAACCCTAGATGAAATCAGTACTGAAATTATGGTGACCTAATTAGGGTTTTTAGGGTTGATTGACCTAAACGGTCTCAAGACCGTTTGGGGGTCATCCAAACGGTCTCAAGACCGCGAGGGCAATCAACCAAGACCGTTTGGAGGTCTGGGGTTAAGTAATTTGACGAATTGAGGACCTAATTGCAAATAAGTTGTCAATTTTAACCAAAATTCTGTGTGTGGGTCAATCATGGTTCAACCCCTATCAAATCATCTTGGACTTTGATGAAATCTTGGGCAAACGGTCTCAAGACCACGTGGGGTCCACCCACATGACCTCAAGACCGTTTGGGACAAGTTTGGGGCCAATTGGAGCTCAATTGAAAGGTTCAAACTTGTGTTGAGTCACATTGTTGAGTGTTGATGGGTGAACATTGATAGACCCTAATTGAATCGACTTCAACCCTAATTGGTCAACCATTAAGGGTCAATTGAATGACCAAGTGGTCAAGCATAATATAAGTTAACCCAATCCATAAGTGGTAAACATGGCTCTGACCTTTTGAGGGCTTCAACATGAGTTGACATTATTGGTTGTATCTTTGAATCTTGTTGATGGTCCAAGCGGTTGAGACCATGTGAGCTCGCGGTCTCAAGGTCGTGAGGAGGCTCGCGGTCTCAAGGTCGTGAGGAGGCTCGCAGTCTCAAGGTCGTGAGAGGGCTCACGGTCTCAAGACCGTGAGGGGGCTCACGGTCTCAAGACCGCGAGGGGCCTCGCGGTCCTGAGGTCAAAGTGGGCAAACGATCAACATCTCTTCGCGGTCTCAACTTAAATTCGATCTTCACGGTCTTGAACCACTTGAAGGGCTTCGCGGTCTTGAACCACTTGAAGGGCCTCGCGGTCTTGAAGCCTAAGGAGGCTCACGGTCTTGAAGCCTAAGGAGGCTCACGATCTTGAAGATAGAAGAGGGCTCACGGTCTTGGAAAGTCAAAGTGGGCAAACGGTCAACACTTTCAAACGATCTCAATTCGATTGAAGGTTGATAATTGAAATCAATCAATGTGATTCAAGGTTGATTTCATTCAATCAATTGATGATATAAATGGTCCAATGTTGACCTAATCAAACCCTAATGACAACCTAGGATATTAAGGGGTTAATTGACTAAGGTTTGGACCATGATGATGATCAATGGGGTGAATTACCAAAATACCCCTGAAGGGCCAATTGAGTTATATCTTGCTCAATTCAAACCCTAATCACATGATGATGATGTTTTAGCCATGTTAGCCTATGATGACTTAATCCGACCTGATCTAGGGTGATGTTGACATCACCTAACCTTATTATGAGAGAGAAAGTACTACTAGAGAGAGAAAGTACTTCTAGAGAGAGAAAGTACCCTTTTTAAGTGGAAACTCAATTAAAGCATCTCCAATGCACAGGAATGAGCATAATTAGGGTATGATCCACCTGTGTGAGATCATAGAAACCCTAATTATGATAAATGATGAACCGTTAACTAATCCAAGAGCATCAATGAAGATGTTACTCATACATGATGATGTTATGAGTTTAATTCACCTTGATGTGAATAGTAAACCCTAATTCAAGGGTGATGACATGTAATGTGAATAGTAAACCCTAATTCAAGGGAAATGGCATGCTTTTGAGTATTAAACTCTATTTGATGTGAATTAGAGATTTAACTCTTATGACAAGAGTAGGAAGTACATTCCTTATTGTTGTATTACCTTTATCAGATGTATTAAATATGCAGATTCTAATATGAAGGTAATCATATCCAGGTATGGATGTTGATGTTATATTCATTAAAGGCATGTTGTTAGCCTTATAAATAAGTAAAGTAATCTGATGCCTTGCCAGTGGCATCCTATGCTGATAATGGGCTATGAGAGCCATGAATACCATCAAGGTCATGCCTTAGGGATGACTTGTGATGAGGATAATAAGAAATGATGATTGATATGAGTTAGGCCTGTTACATTTAGTATTCTTCTTTTATAGCTGCTATGCTACTATTATTGTTTGAAGAACAATGTATGCTGTTAAAGAATTCTAAATGTACCTAACTAATCAAGCATAATGTAGAGCCCTGATCATAGATCCATCATTGTCAGAGATTAAGTGATGGTGAAACAGGTTTTCCTCAGGGAACTCCTGGAGCACATACTTTTGAGTATGTGGGGTACATGGATGTGTAGAACCTTACATCCTAGTGTAGGAAAGTGATGTAGATGTGTAATCCATCCATCCTTCACTATATTTCCATATCGTATCAGTGGTAGGTAAACATGAAACCTCCTGATGATGAAGAAAGCACAGATATCCATATCAGTGGTAGGTAAACATGAAACCTCCTGATGACGAAGAGAGTACAGAATGCCACTATGACTCTAGAATAGTGAAGGACCAGTTTACCCTGGTGAGCTATAGTAGTAGAGACACGAGATGTCCTACAAGTGATCCTCTTACTGACTGAGGAAGGTGAAGGTCATGAGAATCCGGCTCTCTTAATGACCTATGTATGATACTGATGCGGCTTCGCAGCGATCAGTTGGAGTATGAGTGGTAAGCCTCATCTCCACAGGGCATAATGTTGTTTGTAAAACATAATCAACCATGTATTATAACTTGTTAGAGATGACTCCAAGTTAGTTGATTGATGTTACCTTACAATAATGTTTATATTCTCCACATCTCCTAAATTATAGAGATCTTGTTATACCTGCAACTGTTACAGAATGCTTTGAAGGCTTTACTGTTTAAGATATTCTATGATGTTATAATAAAGCTTCTGGCGAAGAGTTATAACTCTCGCTGGGACAATTATGTATAATTATCTCACCCCATAGGCTTCAACTTTTTAGGTGGACGTCGGAGACGAAGGAACCAGCCTACAGGTGATCAGTCTCAGCAGCAGCATCAGGGGCAGCAGTAATCTCAGGTGGAGATTGTCCTGCCATATGGTGTAGTTAGAGTCAGTCCTATGTGTCCTCTGTACTCTCAGGTCTTGGAGTCTTTTGTATAGTGATCTTGAGATTTTGTATCTTGATGTATATAATTACTCAAGAAGTAATTATCCTGAGATGTAAACAGTTTATCTCCCTTTATGAAAGAAGCTTTTATGGATCTAAGCTCTTGTCTCGAAAAGTTTTAATTTCCCGTGATTTTTGCCTTCCGCTGATTACCGATTCGCTTCCGCTAAGTTTTAATCGTGTTTATATCATGGTTTGGAGATCGGAGCCCACAAAGGTAGACTTCTCCTGATCCTTAGGCTCGATTGAGATCTTATTATTTCCTGAATAATCGTCAAGAAAACAAAAGTGGGAGCGACCGATGAGTCGCTCCAAAATCTGATCAATGAACAGTAATGGAAAATGATCTTTAAGCATGGTGGTGTTCAATCTGTGATAATCAATGAAAACTCACCATTTTGTCACTAATCTAGTGGTTATTTGTTCATTAGAGGAGTTAGTAGTGACAATGATTCCCCCCTTATTTGGTACTACCTATTTCGGACTAACCCACATGGAATAAAAAATCGCATAAATTATACCTACCAACAGTAGCTTGATTACCTCCTTCTTGACTACCTCCATCATGATTGGATTTAAGCGACACTGAGGCTGAATGAACGGATTTTCTCCTTCCAGCCGAATGTTGTGTTGGCACAATGAGGGATATATCCCTTTAATGTCAGCCACAGTCCACCCGAATGCACCGTGGTGGTTCTTGAGCACAGTAATCAATTTTTCTTCTTCTGATTCACTCAATAATGTAGATATGAAAACTGACAACTTCTCCTTTGTATCTAGAAACACATACTTCAGATGAGGTGGGAGGAGCTTGAGATCCAACTCAAGTGGGCTCAGGAGTGAAGAAACCACTGATGGTGGCAACGGTCCCAAATCCTCGAAGTGTCTTGTGTAGAAACACAACAAAGCCTTCAGTAGCCTTACACATTCTTCTAGTGACCGGATCTGCACACAATCATCTATGAGGTTTATTAGACATGCCTCTAGTGGGATTTGTTCATGTATATGTATGAGAAAGTCCTCCCCATCTTCATCCACAGTGGATAAACCTAATTCCTCATGTTCATTGTCCAGATACCCTACTACCTTGACAAGTGAGACCACCTTAGTGTTCTCCATGATGTCCACATCTAGTGTCCCCTTGTCCACCTTTGTCATTACATGTGCATGACCAAAAATGGTTTCCCCAAAAACAAAGAGATATTGCTATCCATGTGCTTCATCATATTGCATTGCTCCTAATCATTGGGTGACTTTAAATTATCTGGCATATTGATCTCAAACCTATCATCTTTAATTCCCATAGTCAAATGGCCTCTACCCATCTCCAAGATCATGTTAGTTGTTTCTTGGAATGGTTTCCCTAATAAAAGTTTGTTTCCATTATCATCTTGCATCTCCATCACCATGAAATCCAAATGGAAAACAAAATGGTCCACCTTGACAAGTACATCCTCACAAATACCATATGGTTTTACAACCGAGTTGTCAGCCAATTGGATTGTCATGTTTCTCTTCCTAGACATTTTAAGACCGAGCTTCCTAAAGGTAGATAAGGGCATCAAGTTGATACTTGCCCCTGAATCACATAGTTCATCCCAAACTTTGTCTCCCCGATGTAACATTTGATGTTGAAGCAACTGGGATCTTGTTTCTTTGGTGGCAATGTACCTAAAATGAAGGCACTGACTTGCTCTCTCAGTACAACTACCTCATCATCTAGGATCTTGCTCTTCTTATTAGTGATATCGTTTATAAATTTACCATATGACGGTATTTGTTCAATCACATCAATCAACGGTATGTTCATGAAAAGCTTCCTAAAGTTATCTAAAAATTTCTTGAATTTCTTATCCATCTTTGTTGCCTTCAAGCTATTAGGATATGGAACCATTACTGTCTGTGTCCTCAGATGTGGTGGCACATATGAAGCCCTCTTTTCCACTTCATCTTCTTGATTCTGCTCTTCCCCTGTGTTTCCTGCCTCAATTTCTACTTGTTTCGGCTCTACCACTAGGTCACTGCTGTCAGTAGGCTTGGTCCCTTTAGTTTCTATGGTCCTTGGAGTCAATGTCTTCTTCCCACTTTGCAGTAGTATTTCCTTGACCCGATGGTTTCCTTTTGGAGTGTAAATGTTTCTTGAAAAACCCTACTATGTAGGCTTCTTCAAGGCTGCCACATTTGTTGCTAGCTGAGACAAAGTTGTTTCAAAACTCCTCATCTGGGCCCCTTGATTCTGGAGATCACGTTGGAAGTTGTTTATTAATTTCTCATTCTATTTCACTATCCTATTCAGGATTTCATTTGTATTCTCCTCTACTGTGGGATGCTACTACTGTTTTTTCCTGTGTTGGTTCTATTGATCTGGATCCTGTAGGAAGTTGTTTGGGTCTTTCCAAGAAAACTTGGGATCCTTTCTCCAAGAGTAGTCATTTCTCTTGTATCCTTGCTGGTGCATATACTTCACTTGTCCTTCTTCATCTGATGAATTATTATCCTTCTCTAGCAGCTTCTTTGCTATTAAGTCTAGCTTCTCATTCAAAGAGGTGATAAATTTAGACTTCCCTATGCTTTTGATATGCTCTAGATGATCTCTCTCATTACCCCATGCCTGATTCTTTGCCATATTTTTCAAAATCTCCTGACACTTAGAGGGTGAGTTGTTGAGAAAGAACCTCATGCCTGCACTATCTACGGTGACACATTCATTTTTGTGTAGCCCAAAGTAGAACCTCTTGACTTGGTTCTCCAGATCTATCCCATAGTGAGGGACCTTCCTGAGCATGTTCTAAAAATGCTCCCAAGCTTTAGAATATGATTCAGCTACCTGTTGCTTGAAATTGTGAATGTTCCTCACAAGCTCATTTGTCTTTTCTGGAGGAAAGTACCTTTCAAAGAACATCTCGATCATTTGATCCTACGTCTCAATCAATTCCTTTGGCAGGTTGTGTAGCTATTCTTTTGCCTTATCCTCCAGTGATGATGGGAACAGCTTTAGATAAATAGTTGTCTATGGAAACCTAGCCACTTTCACCATGTCACAACACTCCACTAAGTTGCTGATGTGTGCCACTAGATCTTCATGAGTGTGCCCATAAAAAGCATGTGACTTGATGAGTGCAATCAGCCCTAGATCAATCTTGTATTATGCTACATTCAGATTTTGTTTCTTGACAGGTCCTATCTGTGCAACTGAGGAAGATGCCTTAATCATCTCCCATATTGTCTTCTCAGGCCCTGTATTATCTTCCCCCATTGCTTGTTATGTGGGTGTCAACGGTATGTCTTCCGATGGAGTTGTTAGAACTGGAGATGGCGGTAAGGTTCCGACAGACCCTTGTGGTTCCTCAATAGTGGTTGGGACCTCTGGTGTAGATTCTCTATAATCCATGGTTCGTGTCTGCACCATGCACTAGTATCAGAAAATGTTGAATCAGTTAATCATGGTACTTAATAGAGAAAACTTGTCTTATATGAATGCAATTAATTTTAACGGTTGACATAAAGTTGTAAGAAATAAAAGGAGGCCTAGAGTGGCCACCCGCAACACTCGTAGTGCTGAAACTTTGTCGTCTCCCTGGAAACGGCGCCAAAAACTTGACATGTTAAAACCATACGAATAAATGATAGTGTACACGTCGAGTAATATAGGCCTATGTGAGGCCCGAGTCGAACTCAGGGAGACGTAGTCTCAATGACTACTATTAACTACAATGCGATCAGCTAAGCCGATTAAAAAGTTGGATTTGAGTTTAAACAAAATAAAAGGAAATTAAAGGAAATTTAATGGTGGTTGATTCAAATGAGATGGATTCCTTAGGATTACCGATTTCACCACGGGGTCTCGTTATATCTTATTTCTACCAAATTAATATAAATTTTTCTCCTTTTCTGGATAGAAAGCCTGTAGTCAGATTGCCCGCTTCCACGGTGCAATCCACTACCCAGATCTAAGCCAATTCCACATATGTAGCAATTTATATATTAGTCTAGGTGCATTATTGAAGACTCTAGGTTTCTTTCCACTAACCGTACGTTACCTTTCCTAAGGAATGCGTAGGAAAGTGTATAACTTGTGATTTTTGGAATTTTAATCTTCCTTCCGGAGAAATTATCAGTCTAAAATTATACTGATGGTGATCAAGCATAGATAGATCATTTAATTCAGAGTTATATATCCATGAATGAAGATAAATCTATAAAAATTTAAGCAAAAGTCGATGCAATGATTCCCCGGGCTACTCCAGTGTCCTAAGAAAAGGAGGGGTTTATCTGCGCATGATTTTCAAGTGTGAATACATGGAAAGAGAGGAGAAAAATGTGGGAAACATGAAAGAAATTCATGTAACCCCTGCAGAGAAAATGTTCCAGATGATCATCCTCGAGAAACGCACGTTCTGTAGTCTTCTGGCAGCAAAATCGTCCATCGGAGGTGCTCCAATCTCCCAGTTGACATCCTTCAGCTCCATGCTCCTCTCTCTCTCTCTTCTCTTGGTTGTGTACGACAGAACGTGAGATGATGCCCCTAGTCTGGCCGTCCTTGGCTAGGTCATAGGCCAACTTACGATACCACATAATGTGGACCGTCAGATCTATGCAATCTGATCGGATTGCTGGTTTCCTACAGAGTCGGTGGCACCGACTGTAGAGTCTGTGGCACTGACAGCTTCGGGTTGCGGCCTTTGCCTTGCTGATTTGGTATCACTGACGTGTGATGGTCAGTGGCACCGAGTTGGTGTGCCTATTTTATCTGCTTCTCTGAACCAGTCTCGGTGGCATCGACTGTAGGGGTCGGTGGCACCGAGTTTGCCATCTCTTATTTTCCCGACCACTATTGCGATCTCGGTCGGACCGACTATAGGGTTGGTGACATCGACTCTACATTGTACATGACGTACCTGAAAAAATGCAAAACAATGTGTATAAGGATGGGGAATACATAAAATCATGTAATTATGATAAAATAAACATAATTTGATGCAAACCGAGTGTACATGCCAAAAATAATGATTTATACAAATATGATTAATTAATTGACTAATAAATGCACAAAACAAATATAAAATAGTCCTATAAAAGTTACTCAAAACCCATGCATCATGCAACATAATAAATGTATAAAGAATGATATTACTCAGATGTATGTCTTCATATTGATGACCTAAACAATGAGATCGTATAGATTTCAAGAGTATAAACATTCTTGTTATGTCCCTGGTAAGATGTTATTGTGGATGGCTCATAGAAAATAATAACACATAAGACTAGAGTGTGTGGTGGTTGATGACAAAATCTCATTAAGTCATGATATGTGATATCATACCAAACACATAAATATTTGTTAGAGAATAGTGTATCAAACATATCCACCTTAAGATTGATACATGGAAACCATGATTGGTAGTCAGAATCATCTCTTATAAGTGATGGTGGTAATTGTGGTTCTTAGACTGAAAATCACTACAGTCATCACATGTCATTTGATATACTTTGACATCATCCAATGTGACCTTAAATAAGGGTTTCTATAAAGGTAGTGCTCAGGTGCTTTGTTACACATGGGTATGACTATGAGTGATGTAGATGGGATTTGTCCCTCTTATAGGAGTATGATATCTTGGACACTTGATAAGAGAGACTAAGAAGTTTATGGCCTACCCATGTGAGTCAATAAGTGACATTGAGCATACGTATATCTCAGATAGTCTGCTTTGGTTCAAGGAACAGAGATTGAACATTAAATACGATGACAATTCCATGCCTCGAGTTCAATCTGGATATCATTGACAAAGGAACTATAAAAACACTATATAACCATAACAAATTGTAGGTTGAAGTTGTTCTCCAACTTTCCCAATTACTTGCGTAGCAATAATGTGTTTCTAGATACTACCCATTGCTTATGATGTCATAAATTAGTTATAATCATTCACTGCCAATGAAACTTGGAACCTATAAGGTCACACACATAGGATAAACTTAGAATAGGAGTTTATTCATGAATATGGTTTAAACTTGATTACTAAAGAGTTAGGTATTCAATTTAAACAACATTGGTTGAAAGTTGATTGACTGGACTGTGAACCAACCGGTTCAAGTGTTGGACCAATCAATTCAACTGTCAGGTCAATTGAACCAAGATTGGCATTCAGAACCATGAGAAGACTAGTTCAGCAAGTGAACCGATCAGCTCTAGTCTATGAGCTGACAAGTTTAGGTTGTGATCTGACCGGTTGACTGATCAATTCGATTGGATTAAGATTTATTTCTAACATCATGTTGTGCATTAATCAGATATAAAATGTTAGTTCAATTGTGAATGGGAAACATGTTGAAATGACCAGTTCAAGGGTTGAACTGATCGACTCACATCCAAACCAATCATTTCACCTTTAAACTGATCATTTTACCATTTAAAGGTTGTAAAAATTCATGAAATCCAGTGCCCTTCGACTCCCTCAAAAACTATAACTCTTGACCCTCCTATAAATAGAGGGGTATTTGAGGCTTTCTAGAGACACATCAATTTCTCTAACAATTGTTATCTTCTCTGGTTGTGGTAATCGAAAGAACCCAACCAAGTCATACCCATCAAAAGGGAGGGATAGAAAGGGAGAATCAATTATGGAGAGAAAGTTGGTTCTAGTACACTGACTAGAAGGGACTACTCCTTCTTGTCAATTCATATAGAACGATAGGGTTCTCGATGGTCCATGTGAACTACTATAGAGGCCATGAGGTTGTTTCCTACTTTTCAAAGGACAAAGTTGACTGTTGTATGTGGTGATCAACTAGGAGGCTGAAACTGACAATGTCCAGATGCAACTTGAAGAAAGGCACATGTTGCTATGGAAATTGTTGTTGGACTTGCTCCAGGACCATGTATAATCTAGCAACCATCATTCCCATTGCATAGTTGTTGATGTGATCTAATGTTCAAAGGGGAATATGGCAGTTAAATTTTTGTTCCCACTGTCTAATCTGTTGGCATATTTCCCTATAATGGTATCAGAGACACATCAATTTACTATGCTTTGGGATATAATTGGATTTTTTTTTCATTTATTTATTGTATACAATGTGAATACTTAAAATGATTAATGTGCATATATGATTAAATACTACATATGATCCCAACTAATATATATATGATATGATATATATATGCAATTGACATGTGTCAACCTAAAAGTTGGTTTTGATGGTGGATGGGAAGCATGGTTATGGACAATAGACCAGATCTCTATGCATGGTTGTGTGGTGGTTTATTCTTTATTATATGTTAATTTGCATACAGAGCCTCTATATTCTCTTCCATGTGCAAAAGTATTACTCTCTCCATCCTTTTCTCCTCTCGAATGTAAGTTGAGGTTTCCCTATTACCATGTAATATGTTTAATAGCATTAGGATAATTTTAATTCTTGTTACAATGAGAAAAAGTTCCACACCAGATGAATTGTCCGTTTCAGAAGATGATCCAACTGGTTGGAGCACCAAGGAGGACAAACAATAGGAGGAGCCTAACTGATCAAATGAGGGCCAAATGCTCGATTGGAGGTATCCAAAAGATGTTGGACCAGAAACCAGATGACCGTTAAGATAAACCAACCTATTGGATCAAAGGGCTCTATAGGGGGGTTGAATAGAGCATAAACACTTAAACAAGATTGACTAGATCTTCAATTTACTTCAAGAGATAATATTGCAAATGTGGAATTTGATGTGAAATTAAACATACATAGAAAGGATTAGAGAGATTGACTAAGACTAAGAACAAGCTATGTAGAGTGGCTCCAAACTCCTAATTAGGAGAATGTACATCCACTATCGTCAAGCCCTAGGATTTTGCAACCATTGCATACTTGTATTCCATTATAAGGCATACAATAAGATCTTCCTTTTGTAGGACAAGGATACCTAACCTTCCTTTTTGAAGACCGAAAGGAGCCAATAAACCTTAGAAGGTTTTACTATCCTTTGAGCAAGAGTCTTCAAGCTCTACATGGGCTTACCCACTTTTGCAACAAGAACCAAGGAGATCCCCTCTTACAACAAGTCATCTGCCTTGAAGGAATTACCTACTCTTCTCAAGGATCTTCACCTTCTCCTTCACCAAGGAGATGCTTTTACCAACTTTTCTTGAATAAAGGGATTGGGGAAAGAGAATATTGAGATTTTCATAAGGATTACAATGAAGTGTCTCTCTCACAAATACATATCTCACTTAGATTGAAGTTTGGATTGGTAATCAAGAGAGAGAAAGGGGCTCTATGTGAAAAAATCACTCAACTATATAGCTAGGAGCAAGGTAGGAAAACTTGGAATGAATTCCAAGGGCTCCCATTTATTGTTGGGGGTGTCCACTAGTCGGTAAAAAACTTAGGAACAAATTCTAGTTGTTCGGGGTGTTGCAACACATATAATTTTGAGTTTTGCAACACTCCAACAGTTAAAAACACTTTTTATGCACATTCTGTATAGTGCAATCGGTCGAGTTTCAATAAAGGTAACTCAGCTGATAGCACTATGCGACAAACTAATTTTGAGTTATCAGTTGAGTTTATCCTGGATGAAATTCACCCAACAACTTAAAATCACTTTTTCATTGTACGATGTTGATCTAGTTGTCAGCATGAGAAACTCAATCAAACTCATCCTAGGCATCGATCGAGTTTTTGAGAGGGAAACTCGACTGACCAGGGTGCTGTGATGCATTTTGAAAATTGTCATTTGAGTGCTTAAACATTAATTATAAGTGCTCCCAATTTTTTTCTCATCTTAATTACAATTCATAGCATCGATACAAATGATCACAAAAATTGTCATTAGTCATTTAGGGTGTTTACCACAAAAGTGTATTTGCATTGACTTTGGTTTGTATTTGTTAAAGCTAGGGCTTCATGGAATTGATCCTTTTCATTTACATAACACCTGAAATCAATCTCAAATAGACATTTGATACACATGAATGGAATGGATAAGTCATCATAAAAATATGAACAAGATGTCATTGTTGGGTCAACATTCTCCCCCTTTTTGAAAATGACAAACCATTCCTCAATATATAGAAAATGACTTATAATTTAAAGTTTTACCTAGTAGATTGTAGAGGGATACATAAATGAAAAATATCAATTTCTCCCCCTCAATTCAGGCTTACCTTTACCTGTATGGTTAGTTTCTCCAATAAGCAACCGTAGCACATATATACTATTGAGTCCTCTTACATAGTCACATGATATTTCAAAGAATTAACTAGAAAAAGATCACAATTCAATATGTATCAAGCTCATTTCTCCCCCTTTATCATATAAAAAAGGCAGGGGGAGAAGATCTAAAACACATGTCGTATCCATAGACACAAACTACACAAGAAACCACCATATGAAAGCATTAACCAAACACAAGAGAGAACAACACATACTAGAGTCATAATCAAAATATGGAAGCACATACCTAGAACCCACCATATATAACCAATCATATAATTAAGGTAGATATAATCTAATTATCAGAAAATATATGCTCTCTCTATATGAAAACTACAAAACAACAAGAAACAACAAGATATGAAAATATTAGTCTTGAGATACAGTGCCCAAATGTTCACTACATGAAGTCTACAAAAGATATAAATATGATAACCCTATAGACTAAGAACTAAACATCTAGGATATGTAGGTCATGGTCCTCATCGCCATCTGGTTGGTAGTCTTCATCATCATTAGAAGGTGCATATGAGGGGAAACATGTGTATCACAACCATTTTCATCATCATTGGATCCATCACCACCATCCTTGCCATAATCCTCATGATCATTAGCTTCATGATCCTCATCATCCATGTCCTCATTTGAGGAAGTTCCAAAAGAGCAAGTGGCATGCCACTTGGCATTTTGTTCCGCCCAAGACATACCACATGTATGTAGTACATTGACTTACTCAAAGTTGGGTGCAAAAGTCCCAACAAAACTAGCAAGCATAGTGGAGGTAGGTCCAGGGGAAAGAGAAAGTAGAGGAGTGTCACTCGGATAAGGAAAAGATACAGAGGAGGTCCACCATCATAGGTAGGAGGTACAATAGAAGCAGTAGGTTGGTAGGCTGGGTAGAAATGACTGTATGCATAGGAAGCATAGTCAACAGTTGGGTAGGGCTGGTAGGTGGGGTAAGGGTGGGTGCAGGATAAGTTTATGTTGGATACTATTTGAACTAAATCCTGGAGGAGGTGTTCCTAGACCTGTTGGTTGTATGCTTGTTGGTGCATCATTTATCCCATCACAATTTCATTAGACATTGAGAACGAGGAATGGTCAGGACTAGGAGGAAGTGAATGAGCCTGGGTGGAGGTCGAAGCATCAAGTGTGGGTGTGGATGTGGGATGAAAAGACTTTTTGACTGTGGTTTCACTGATGTAAACACCTTTCCTACTTGCTTTGTAACCAAGTTTGTGGAAAAGGAATTTCTGAGTGTGTTGAAGAAACAAACCACAGATCAAATTTGGATATGGTGGGTGGGTTCCACGGGTATTCTTCTGAGAGTCAAAATAGGTCATTTGATGGAGAATATAATGAGCCCATTTGACTTTGACATCAAGGAGATAGTACATTAGCACATTAGTGTTTTTTGCAATATCTATTTGATTTTACTTTGGATGGATATTACAATTGACTATAACTGCATTGATGCAAGTCTCGATGTCAAGGGGGGAAGTAGGAAGAATTGCTTTCTTCCTATAGGAAACCTCATGTTTCTTTAGGAACTTAAGGATTCCAGGTAGGGTGAGTTTGGGTTCAAAACCTTGGTACAACTTCTCAAGGTCAAGGAGATCAAGATATTGGTGATAGGTGATCAACCATGTATACACGCTAGAGGTACCATTGAAGTAAGTGTTGAAGGAATATTCAAAGATGGAAAACCTAGTACCCATAACCATGGATGTAAGGATCACTTGGGTGTTAGGGGTGGCACAAGAGAAGTGTAGTTCCATGTAAGATTTGCATAGAATTTGTGGACAACGTTTGTGCTAGAAAGAGAGTTAGAGTAGTACAATCACTCTACACAAAGTGCACCGAGGTGTTGAGCATTGAACACGGCATCAACCTCATTCATCAACTCTCTTACAGATTCAAGAAAGGCACAAAAAAGAAAAGTGTTTCTAGGAATAAGCCCCTTATACTTATTTACAACTTGAGAGGAGATGAAAGATGTGCCATCAAGGAAATGACCCTAGAAGCAGTGGTGGGTGAGGGAACTCCAACTGGGTCAGTTCTTTTTCATCAGTTGGAAGCCATGGAGATGCAAAGAAAGGGAATGGTGCCAAGACAAAAAAGAAGAATAGGAGAAGCAAGTCGTCTAATTTGCTGGGTCAATGTAGGGAATGTTAGGGCAAGTGATCCAAGGCTAAAGAGGGTAAAGGAGAGGTTTTGGTAGCCCTAGGGTTCAAGGACAAGCAAGAAAGGAAAGCTATCAGTTGACTTTTCTCTAGTTGAGAGGGAGGAAGTCAGTCGATGGTCTATATATATTTTCGTCCAATAGTGTCATCAGTTGATTTTTAGGTTTGGGAAACTCAGATGACACTATTGTGTTGTTCAATCCTTGGCCTGTTGTCGGTCACGTTTTCCTCAGGTAAAACTCGACCGGTAGGTCAGTCTATCCAAAAGATAAGATATGTAATTCTAGGTCACTAGAGTGCTATATAAATTTATTTGTATAGCCTATCTTGTATTATGAACATATTAAGGCACATTCCACTCATCATTGGCTACTATTTTGCAGTAAAACAAGCGTTTGCAAAAAATAGCCAAAAATAAACTAAACAAAGCATTAAGACAAGGCAAATGTAGCACTAACAAGTATGAGATGAGCAATATATGAGAAACAATAGGTATGAGAACATCTAGCTAGAAGGCATCTTAATATCATACAGAGCAGTAATAAGAAATTTTGATCTAATGAATGTAATTTCTCTAGCTAGAGGTTTTGTGAAAATGTCCACAAGTTGATCTTTTGTGTCCACTTGTGTGATACATATATCCTTTTTGGTAATGTGGTCATAAAAGAAGTGATGGAAGAACATTATATATGTAGCTCTACTATGCAGTATAGGATTGTAAGAAAGATTGATTGCACTAATATTATCACAATAGATAGGAGAAGTATCATAATGAACATTAAAGTCTTGGAGCATTTGCTTCATTTATAGTACTTGGGTGCAACAACTCCTAGTTGCAATGTATTCATGCTCAGTAGTTGAAAGACAAGTAAGTCTCATCATAGGTGCCTAGAGCACTACACTAGTTCCTATAAATAGGGACACCATATTTCATAGAAAATTACTTGCCTCTGACGATGAAGTGTTCTTCATATCTCCATTTACCATCAACCATCAGAAGAGAAAGGAGGAAAATCCAAGCTTCTCCTTTGACCATTTTCCCCTCCCGAAGGATTCAACCATCCCTCTTCAACAGAAGGAGGATGTTGAAAACAAAGTCCTTGTTTTCATCGACGTAGACTAGGAGAAGTATGCCTACAATTAGTATTCCTTTAGAGATACTATCAATATGCATCTTCTTCCTTCCTCTGTTCTATCCAGTTCATCCCATCTTGTCTGGTTCACCATAATCCATCCTTTCACCTTGTTATAGACTCATTGATCTATAAATCCATCTTGTCTCTCATTACCATGAGTTTATAGACCTTTCTCTCGAGCTTTGAGTATCCACTAAGGATCTCACAACATGTAAATATTTATATCCATTGATTGTATATACTCCTAGCAATGTTTATCTCCATACTCTTACTTCGAAATGCTTCACTTGCATGATTAGATACCATCTTGTGTTTATTGATTGCCACTACCTCATAAGAGTAGTCTTAGTCTAAATCTAGAGTTATGGAGTAGTATGGATGAATGAGAATATTGGATTATTAGAGCTAACAATTGTATGGTTGTATGTTTGCTTGTATTTTTACCATCTCAAAAGAGAGATATGCTTGTAATATAGATCTAACCACATCTCAATAAAAGCTTTCATAGACACCAATGACAATTTCTTGTAAACTATGCTACGGATATATTATGGTGTGAGTATTGAATGTTGGTGAGAGTTCTTAGATGGTGAAACCCAATCCATGTATTTAAGTATATATCAAAACACATCAAAAGGATCCACATTCTAGTTTTTTAATTGAATTAGACTATTTTATTTGTTTCTTTAGTTATTATTTGGTTACCTTAGTTCTACAAGGAACACTTAATCCACCCTTTGATTTGATTCAACTAAGGTAAGACCTCAAATCCTAAGCACTTTCCACCCTCTGTCCATGTGTAAGATTTGGTAATCTACAAAGGCCTTGGGTTATCGCTATAAGCATCCAAGTATCATGTTATAAATAGAAAATCTAATTACTATATATCCACCTCTTATTTGGACACATGATCTTAGGAAATTATCAATTCTTATTCATACTTTACTCTTCTTTCATATCCCATTCTATGAGCATTTCACTTCAACTCGTAGCTTTGATTTTTCCAAAGAGGTCTCCTACATGAATTTTTGTGAAAGTTAGAAAATTCTTGAATAGTTGTAACCATATTCTTAAAGAAATAAGAAATTGAAGGATCCTTGCCAGTTCATATTTTTCTTACACAAGAATTTGGAGTTCACCCAGCCATTTATGATGCTTAGAAGGCATAATATATCTCTTCAAAGGATGTTGTATCTATCATTCTTTGGAAGTTCCACCTGGTGGTGAAGAATATTGATCTTTTATTCTTACACTAGCAATGTACTTTCATCTACAATGGAGAGTTTCATTAAGAAATCACACAGGTAAAGTATTAAGATACACGATTCATATTTGAATGACGGAACACACAATAGATTTTATTGGTTGCTTCATCCTTCTATAAGATTTTCTTAAAAAAACCTTCATTGTAAGTTGATACACGATTCACATTTACTCGAGGGATGATCATAGGGAAGTTCCACCGTAGTCCACAATTCAAATCTATTGTCGGTAATGTAGAAATGCAACAACTTCTTCCAATAGGAATAGTCTCTTCCATAAAAGATAAGAGGATGGATGATGTATCTATCCTCTACGTTTAGTTGACCATGTAGATTTTCATTCATCTTCATTTACTAGTAGGAGTAGCTTGAAAAATGTGTTCCATGTGATCATTTGGATCTTGTGCACAATGTGAACACAAAGTAAACCAATTAAATATTTGGAAAGAGATATAAAATACAAAATTTGTAGAAGTGAAAACCTATACATAATGGTTCTAGTATGAAATAATATATCTTTTATACCTGGTAATGGCTTCACACTCTATGGTTTATAATTTGAAAAGTACTTGTATTTATCTTATCAAAAAATTATGATATGTTCTTATTCATCTTAATAGAAACATGTGCATGTTTGTTTATGGCCAAGTAGACTAACCTACTTTTCACAAGTGCAACCTTTCTTGGAACCTCTATTGAATGTAAATAACATAAGTAAAAAGAAAAAAGATACTAGGAGAAGGAATACGAGGGCATAAGGGAATGAAATCAGATCTATCTCTTTTAGAAAAATTTAAGTCACTCTAGGATGATATGAACGTAAATGGATCAATTAAATCAATGGATCTAAATCTAGAAAGATTAAGTTCAATGAAAAAATAAGTGTCCTTATAAAATGTCCAAATTCTCCTTGTTTTGAAGTATCTTCCTTGGTAGCATGTTCTACCATTTAGAACAAATTCTAGTTATTTTCTATCATATTTTGGGATTTTAATGGAAAGACATCCATGAAAAAGTTTTCTCATGGCTAATTGAGGACTAAACTAGTGACCAACTACAAAATCATCAATAGATTTCTTTGGAAGAGATAATGCCAAAAAAAATATTTTGGAACAATATAAAAGCATACGCCGGTGATTTTTTTAGATAAATCATGTCGAAGGTGTTTAGCATGTAATATATAACCATGGTTAGTCAAAATTCTTAAAACAAATCTATGTGAAGAAATGGTGTGATCTTGGACCAATATATGGTTAGTTGGATTTCATTGGAAATTTATACAATGTGAAATATAGTTCGAAGGGGACCAATGCTTTGGTAGAATGTTCTTAGAGTAAGTTCACATGAACCTAATCAATGGAGCAGGCTGGGTCTTGGTCATCTATTTTTCTTGCATAGAAACTCGACCATCAACTATACCTTGCATTAATTTTTTATTTCACATGTATTTGAAAAAAAATGATAAATTTCTTTTTCATGTTTATGGTTTAGTGGGTACATAGAGTGCAATTTTTTTCTTCTAAAGTTTAGTATTATTATTCAAAACATCTCCAAGACATATAAATGCAATGTATTATTACAACATAATATTGATGGTTAGATTTTTGTTTCTGTACTACAAATTGATTCAGTTGTATGTCATGATGAATATCAAACATGAAGTTTCAAAATGAGAATCTTTGGTGTGTGCCTAGATGACATAAAATATTTCAATTAAATTCATCATCTACAAATAAAGTGGAATTTTAGTATTACAAAATGCATGATATGTCGTGTAGCCCTAGGGTTCATGAAATCCATCCATCCATAGACTTGTATTCATTGTTGCATAAACATAATTCCTATAACCTATTTTAATGTGGGAGTTATGATTTATTATTTGAAATTTCTATCATGTAACTCGTGATCATTGTAGCTAGAAGAAATCTCAAAATGAACTTACTACACAAATAATGTGTGGTTATATACTATTTAAAAAGTAAACAACATATATCAAAATTCTCTAGTGATGTTATTAGAGGATAATTTTTGAGAGAAAATCCTATAAGTTTTTCCCCACGAAGACATTGTGATAAAAAAAATTATTTGCAAAAATGTTAGATATGAATAACAAGACTGGGTTAGTAACAAACATGTTGGTCTTCAGTTGAATTTTATTCCTCAACTATCACGTGGGTTACTCCATGGAAGAGATCAATTATAACATAATGTATTCGAAGACTCAGTAGTAATGTTTAGTTAGTGACTTATACAATATTTTTTATTCAAACTACAACTTTGATTAAAAGGTTGGTTGATTCAATTACTTGGTCTATTGAGACAATCAATTAAACATCCTTCTTGATCAAACTTTTCACTGGGAATGAGAAAAAGAGTTGTCAAAGAAGCACTTGACATTTGGAAATAGTAAAAAATTATACAATCAAGACAGAGGTTCATTGATAAATATGACTCTTCATATGTTTAGTTTCAATGTAACTACACTTTGACAAAGAAATAACTTTGTCAAAATCACAAATTAACAAAGAGTACCTATTAATTATCAAACTAGCCATTAGAGATCAAATTAATCCATCGATATTAGTAAAAATTTCATTATAATATCCTCCTCAATGATGTTGGAAAATCCTAATGGTTTCCTATAAATATGAACCCTCACTAAACCCCTCCACCACAACAACATAGGAATCCCTAATACTTGTATATAATTAAGAACCCTCTTGAACCACTCCTAGAACATTGAGCACTATAATTACATTGAGAAAACCATTATGTTAAGAATGCCATTTTTTGTATAATATAGTATTGTAACTTAATGATTTCCCTAATATATATGTATATGATATATACATACATATCCCCCTCCCATTATATATATCTACATATACATATATATAAACATATATATATATATTGGTTTATCTTATACCTGTGTGGGTAGCTACCCGCTCCAGAAATAGTTACTTATTTTGGAGTTTCACACATTACATGTGTACATTGTTGCATTAGCTTACAAATAGTTATGTTACATGCAAAATAGCTACATTTGAAATAGATGTATAATTATGTAATGTTCTAGAATTTTTACAGTGTATTATGTCTAGTTTTACCTTTTTAGTTGAATAGTTGTTTTCGACAACATAATTTCTTGTTCGTCCAAATAGTTATTTTTATGACCAAATAGTTACTTTTTGAGCTGCTTAGGTAACCAAGCTTTATTTACCCATGCAGATAATGAATAAACCATATATATATATATATATATATATATATATATATATATATATATATATATATATATATATATATATATACATATATATATACATATATATATATATATAGTCAGGCTAGAATACACTCAAGTGTATTCAGAGCATAATACACTCAAGTAGTTTTCATGATGCAATATTTTTTTCAAAAATCTAATCCATTGATCTTGTTAAACATCTTGTGAATAGCTCACATACAAAATTTGAGCACATTTGGACATTTATAGTTCATGTTATAAAGACTGCAAAAATTATGCATTTTAAATTAGTTTCGTGTGTCAATTTTGTTGCCCTCAAATGAGTGACTTACACTCATCTGAATGGGCTCAAATTTTGTATGTATCCTAATTATAGTATGGCAGTGAAGATCAATGGTTTACATTTTTCAAAAAAATAGTTTTGATATGCAAACACACTTGAGTGTATTCATGCAATCTGTACACTCGAGTGTATTCTAACCTAACTTTCTCTCTCTCCCTCCCTCTCTCCCTCTCTCTCTCTCACACTATATATATATATATATATATATATATATATATATATATATATATATATATATATAAAGAGAGAGAGAGAGAGTCAGGCCAGAATACACTCGAGTGTACAGATCACACACACACACTATATATATATATGGGCCCATCTTTAATACCAATGCAGGTAACTACCCGCCCCCCATTTTGTTACTTTTTTTCTTGTTGGTTACTTTTAACATGTAGAGGGTTTCTTTACCTTGCAAACTGCTAAGTTTCGTACATAGATAATTATGTTTGCAACAACAGATTTCAAAACACGGGTACATATATATATGTTGTGTATTTTGTTTGAGATTACTTTGTTAGTTGCATAGATACTTTTTTATCAATATAGTTATTTTTTTATAGCAGGTTATTTTTCTGGCCAGAATAGTTATTTTTTTGGCTGTCGGGTAGAGAAATCCAGGCTACCCGCACGGGCATTAAAAAATGGCATATATATATGGGTCCATCTTTATTGCCCGCGTGGATAGCTACCCGCCCACCCTTCCGACCACTTTTTTTCAAAAAAAAAATTTCACAATTGTAGAGGACTATTTTGTCTAACTCTCCAAAAAAATTTAGCCAAAAATAATATCATTTGTCCCACCAAAATCAAAAAACCCGTCTTTATATATATCTATTGTATATTTTGTACAGATTTACTCTTTTATTCGTGTAGTTATTTTCTGATCAGCATAGTTACGTTTTTGACAACAGAGTTACTTTTATGGCTGCCGGGTAGCGAAAATCCAAGCTACCCACGCGGGCAACGAATGAACGTCCATATATATATATATATATATATATATATATATATATATATATATATATATATATATATATATATATATATATATATATATATATATCTGTGTGTGAGTGTGTGTGTGTATGTATGTGTGTGTGTATGTATAAACACACACACAGATATATATATATATATATATATATATATATATATATATATATATATATATATATATATATATATATATATTTGTGTGTGTGTGTGTGTGTGCTTCCAATTTTCCTTCCTCCAATTCCCATTCAAAATTTTTCATATAACAATAAAAAATATTCAAGTAATAAAACTATGATCACCTAATGTGTTTGAGGAAGGCATCCTTGTGTAAATTGCAAGTAATAAATCATTTGAGAAGGAGGGCTACTCACATCGAGCACAAGAAGAAAGGAGAAATTGCTTGTTTCAAAATTCTATGAGAAACAATATGGTATTAATACTCCTCTAGTACCAATCGGAAGAGGAGTATGACTAAGATTAGTTTCATTCCATTACATCTTTATTAATCATTCATTTATAAAGGAGGTTCACAAATCTTTGTACTTGCAGCTTCATCTAAGGGTGGACACATTATATTTTTAATATCTATGCCAATAGAAATTTGACTTTGTGATTCATATCTCCATCTTCCTCCTCCCATCACAATTTTTCATTTGGTCAATTTTTTGGATAGCTTGTGTTAAAAGTTTAATGTTAGTTGAGGGGTATATTTTCTCCAATCTCCTCTAGACTCATTCAATTAGTATCGAAGTTGGTCTTAGATGAAACTCTTAAACCCGAAGGGCAGAAACATTCTTGGGATGCTCAACATAGAATGAGCCCAGCACAATGTTCCAATGTTTATTATGGAACAAACACTATACTTGATAACAATGATGTAATAACTCCTCCAAGGGAGCAACCAGTACTTGTGGAACATTGTATCAAAGGACTACATATATCCAATAACTAAAATTTAGATATGTTCAAAAAGACAACACTGACATTTAGCATACATGTAAAGTATGTGTTGCTCCTTCTGTTTCTATATTTAATAAGTTTTCTTCTTATCATTCCACATTTTACATATTCTAGAATCTCTCATTAACTCACGAGGAATCTATTCTAGTAAAAAAATGAACATGGTTAGTCATTACTTAGAACATTTACAAATGTATATCGTTGTACCCCTCACGACATACATTTAAGGATATCCATCCTTATTAATGGACAAACCTCTCTTGGTGATCCTATTTTAGAAAAGAGTAAGTTTAAATATACTTATCTCACTGTAGCCTATGTGTGATAAATATGTTAGGGTGATGATTAGTCAAAGGCATCATTTAGAAACTTCCAAAAAAGATAATTGGAAGTGTTGTAGTGAAGAAGAAAAGGAACCAAAGATAAAAGAAGTCAACACAAAAATCTTCAAACGAATATATAGAGGAATCATTAGATCATGAAGCCAACTATGTAAAATATTAAATTTTGTAGAAAACAATCAAAAACATTCTTTACCTTCTTCAAGTTCTATGAGTGTAGTTGAATTCACTAATCGAAAAAGTGACTTTCCCACACTCAAGAAGTAAGGGAGTGAATTCATCAGTACATGGACAAGATAAAGAATAAAAGGGAAAGACACATAATGATTCTTGGAATTCTACAAAAATGAGTAGCTCCAATGGATAGGATAACACAAATGATTGCAATTCCTAGTTTCTAATGAAAAAAATAGAAGTAGAGTCTATGAAGACCATGGACCTCACAAACATGAAGGAAGGAAGGAAAACTAGTGAATGATAATCATATAAAGAAGAATATGATGAAGAAGATAACAATGGATGCTTTATTTTTAAATATAAGTATAGATGAGGTAAACCTTTTATGTATTTCAGAAGTACATAAGTTTCAATACGCTTCAAAATTTTAGGGCTAAATTGTTAAAACATATATCTTACATAGTATGTTGTTTGTACGAGCATATTGACATTCTGTGTAGGACATGATATGGTTTAAAGTCTTCTCTCATTGCATGTGATATAGCTTCCACCAGCAACCCTAACTTTTAATTAATGATAAATAAATTCTTGCATATCTTTTCAATTTTATATTAGATAGAATGAATCACAATCTAAAACAATTTTGTGTTAAAATGTATATAGAAATAATAATGAAAATGATAGTAATAGTATTTCCTCTAGAATATTTGCCCTAGAAACAACTTTTGACCATGTGTGTGAAAGTAAAGCCCATAAGAAAACCATCACTATGTTTCTTAGAGGTCATAAAGAAGTAGATACCAAGATAAATCACACACACAAACAATAAGGAAGAAGTGGCCCTAGATAAAAAAACCCAAAGAGTGTCCATATAAGAAACATTATTTCATGTTGTTTGTAACACCAACTTATCACCCTTGGGTAAATGAACCTATATAAAATGTTGTAACCATCTAGGATGGAATTCAAATAAATGTCCCTATAAAATGAGTGGCATGATACTGGTATGGAATTTAACAACATATATAAGTACATGCTTCTACTAATCTCTTTATTGTGATCTAAATCATGCATGGATAGATTTATTATATTGGAATTTTAAATTCTTCTATTTTATTTGGCATATTCTCTTTTATTTTTTCTATATGATGATTGAATGCATGCTTTTAGTTATTAATATTCCACGACATGACTTTATTGCTCAAATTGTAAATTGAACTAAGAATATGGTGACTCAAAAATATTTCTAGATATCTACATATATATATATATATATATATATATATATATATATATATATATATATATATATATATATATATATATATATATAGGGTGTCCATTCAATACCTGCACGGGTAGCCTGGAATTCGTTACCCGACAACCAAAAAAGTAATTATTTGGGTCAAAAAAGTAATATTGCTATCAGTAAAGTAACTATGTTGATAAAAAAGTAACTATACAACCAAAAAGTAAATCAACAAAAAATACACAACAGATATATATATATATATATATATATATCTGTGTGTGTATGTGTGTGTGTTTTTTTTTTTAATCTTCTATTACAAATGTAACTATCTATGCATGAAACATAACAGTTTGCATGGTAAAGTAACCATCTACATGTCAAAAGTAAGAAACTCAAAAAAGTAACCAAAATAGGAGGCGGGTATTAAATATGGGCCCATATATATATATATATATATATATATATATATATATATATATATTTATTTATTTATTTATTTATTTATATATATATATATATGTAGATATCTAGAAATATTTTTGACTCACCATATTCTTAGTTCAATTTACAATTTGATCAAAAAAGGTCATGTCATGGAATATTAATAACTAAAAGCATGCATTCAATCATCATATAGAAAAAATAAAAGAGAATATGCAAATAAAAATAGAAGAATTTAAGATTCCAATATAATAAATCTATCCATGCATGATTTAGATCACAATAAAGAGTTTAGTAGAAGCATGCATTTATATATGTTGTTAAATTCCATACAACTATCATGCCACTCATTTTATAGGGACATTTATTTGAATTCCATCCTAGATGGTTACAACATTTTATATAGGTTTGTTTACCCAAGGGTGATAAGTTGGTGTTACAAACAACCTGACATAATGTTTCTTATATGGACACTCTTTGGGGTTTTTTATCTAGGGCCACTTCTTCCTTATTGTTTGTGTGTGTGATTGATCTTGGTATCTACTTCTTTATGACCTCAAAGAAACATAGTGATGGTGTTCTTATGGGCTTTACTTTCACACACATGGTCAAAAGTTGTTTCCAGGACAAATATTCTAGAGGAAAGACGGGAAAACTTATTATAGGACCAGTCCTATAATAAATTATAAGACCACCAATGGATGGGAGACACATGTACTTAGGCTAGCAACGTATTAAATTGGATAAGGAGGCGGGGCCGCTTCGGAACGTGCATAAGAAACAGACCAACGACAACGTCTTCCGTATACTGTTCGGTTAACAAAATACATATTAAACATTACCAAAAAGGCAATTTGGAAACTGCTGCCGCAACAACAAATGTTTAGTTTGCATCCAATTTTTTTTTAATACTTTAATTTGCCTTAGAAGAACAACGGCCATTCCGGAAACACATACTGGGTCCCAAACTATTTCAATAAAAAAATTAAACTAAATTTTTGACGGTTAGACTATATAGTTTGTTATTTGACAAAATAGTAAAATATAGATTTTGAACTACTAAATAATATGTATTCATATGATAAAAATGGATGTCCAACGACATGAATGCAAGTATCAATAGTTTATAATCTCATAATCGTTTAAAATCAGAACATCTAACTCGATTGTATGTGACATGGACAATACCCAAAATGAATACATTTTTTACTGAGTTACAAACAAATATGGAAGTAGCATAATAGTGGCATATATTTTGTACGTGAACTCTAAGACTCCTCTACTCCAATGAGTAGTCTTCACCTTATGAAGAGTTGGTTGGTGGAATGTGGTCCAAAGTCATCTGAAACATTTTAAGTTCACATGTCAAATACAATAGATCCAATTATGACATATTATAAATTAGTGAAATAAATATTTTATAGACCTGCTCCTTTGATGGAATTGACTGCAAAGATGGTGGTTGCATTGTATTTGAAAAATTCATATTAGATCCATGTCTTTGACTTACATTCCATAACACAGCACCGAATCTTGTAGTTTCTAGCATATTCTGACGAAACGGTTGTTGTGATGAATTTTCTACCTGAACAATTGTTAGTATTATGAAATAAAAAATAAAAAATAAAAATATTGAAACCTGATATAAACTTAAAAATACACCATATTATTAGGAGAGCTCATGTACAATGAATGTGTGTTGAGTACAACAACTGCTTGGTCCTAAAATATATATATATATATATATATATATATATATATATATATATATATATATATATATATTTGTAGTGAGATGATATATAAGAAAAGTTAATAATATAATAGAAAATTATGACGAATCTCACCTGCATGTTGGTCATGTTTTGCCTTTGGATATTGCAATCATAAGTGAATTGAAGATTATTTCTTGATACCTATAGTTTTTATAGTGTGAACTTTACAATGATATCTAGAAAAATATTTGGAAAATATTATTGAATCTAAGAACTTACCATATCTTGGGTGCTTATAAGAGAAGAATGCATTTATTGTACAAAATAAAAATACAAAAATAAATTTTGTGGTTATAGAATATTGAGTTCTCAATAAAAATAAAGCAAACCTCTATTGGTGAAGTAACCTTTTTCCCTTGTGCAATGCATAGTTGTGATGGTCGTGCTTTATATGTTGAGTCTTGTAAGTTTTTTCGTTATAAAATAGTTATAAATAAAATTAGACAAGATTAGAAATAGATCAAACCTGCATATTCTTTCGAGGAATTTTTTTCCTTTGTCTTTCAAAAGCACTTAAGATCCTACGTGGAGGACCACTCTTTTTTTGAACTTGAGGAGGCCTCTTAGTGATCTTATCATCCAGAACAATTGAAACATCTTTCCCATTAATAATTAATGTATCATTTACATCTTGTTTGTAGTTACGATACAATTCATCAATGTGGTCTGAAAGAATATCAACCTCCTTTTCAACTATATCAACAGTTTCCTTAGATATAGAGGATTTCACTGCAAGATTTAGCAATTTTTGTGTCACCCTTTTGGTACGTGAAGTTAAAGACTCCTCTCCGTCAGAATCTAAATCTATTGATTTCTCTGAAACTGGCACCCCTTCTATTGCGTACTTGGTCCAACACTTTAATATATAATGCTCAGGAAGATCAAATATGTCATTTGTAAAAAGTACTCTGATAGTATGCCAACATAATATTCCCATTGAATTAAACTTATTACATGAACAATTTGCAAGTTGAGACATGGGGTGAAATGTCACAAGTACACTTTTATTTGTAGTTGGATGTATTACTTTATATACACATTCCTCTTGATTAGTGCTCCCAACAGGTTGACAAAGGCAATAACACTATTTTTTGAATTCGTCTTCCACTAGATCATAAATGTATCTGGTGTACACTCTAGCCGACTTATGTAGAAATGGACAGTCATTATTATACACAATATGATGGGTAGATCGTGACATGTGATCTTCTAATAGTTCCTTCCTTCTAAATTTCTCAACTGATCTATCAAACTCTTTTATAAACTCAACTAGATTCAAGCGGCGATTAAGCAACTTTTTTAAATGTTTGTTTATACTTTCAGACCTTTGTGTTGTGGTTAATGTAGCACATAATGATTCTCTACGATATACAGATGACCACTTCTCTTTAATATTATACAAGTCTTTCAACCATGAATTATTCTCAAGACCATAGGTTCTCAGCATATTTTGCCATCTCTCTTCGAAATCCTCCACAAATCCATCTTCATATAATGTTTTGTAAAAATCATTTTTGAATGAATTGTGAGATTGTAAAATGTGTGAAAGATGTTTCCCAGCATTTTGTCTAATATGCCATAAGCATAGACGATGAAATGTATCAGGAAGTACATGCCTAATAGCCTTCGTCATTGTTGCACATTGGTCTGTAAATATAGTTTTGGGAGCTTTTCCAGACATAGCAGATAAAAATGTATTAAACAACCAAATAAATGAATCAGTTATTTCATCTAATAACAAAGCTGCTCCAAAAAGCACGGTTTGGTTATGATGGTTTACACCAATAATAGGAGCAAATGGGAGACAATACTTATTAGTGTTAAATGTTGTATCAAATGAAACAACATCACCAAAAATATTATAATCCACAATTGATCGTCCATCAACCCAAAATATATTGCTTATTTGTCCAACACAATCTACCTGAATAGCATAGAAAAAGTTCGAATCTTGTTCTCATTTTTTCTTTAAATTTTCAAGCAGAAATTGTACTTCACCAACACCCATTTCACGTTGTCTCTTAGACCTCAAATAGTTATGGTGATCACTTTGCAAAAATCCTACATTTTCAAGGCCTCCAGATCCAATAGACATAAAATCAAATGCTTTGGAAGGACCTAGTCAAGAATCTTGTAATTGATCAAGTAATTTTTTTTGAACATTTGAAATCCCCCTATGTGATCTCAATATATATACATTATTTGGACTCGTAAAGGGATGATTATGGTCATCAGAAAATTTAGTTATGTGCCAAATACCAAACTCATCTGCTCTAATCTCTGCTCGGGCTTTGCAATTTGTACGCCCATTAGTATGTGGTTTTAGTATTTTGTGTGTCTTATGTATTGCCTTCTGTCCTTCTCGATTGCATAAAAAATAACGAGCAATGATATAACTATTTTTATTTTTTTGCACATGCCCTTTACGGACGCCAAACCCCTTAACTCTAGCATATTTATTGTAAAAATCATAAGATTCATTGTGAGAGTCAAAAGTCATTCCAACTTTAAGGGTATCAATCCTCTTACTTTCATCCAAACATGTATCATTATCAATGTTGATATCGCCAATTTTGTCATCTATATTTATTGTACCAGATTCATCATCCAAGTTAATAACTTTAGCAACATGATTTTCACCATTTATTTCAGATCTAAATAAGAAAATACATGTGAAAAAATTAGTAGCAGAGCTAACTTTTTGCACGACATAAGTACACAAAATAAACAAGTTATGTAAATTTATATCAAATGTACCTTCAAGGAGGACACAAGATTACTATCGGAGATACGATGTGAAGATGTGGTTGCTTATATTCGATAGACGAGCGCTAGTCCCAGTTCTGACACCTAGCGATGTTTGTTAAAATCAAGTGCGCATGTATCCTTCTTCGGGAGGAGTCCTTGAAAGCATATACTTTTAATTTCTGATGCCGAACAACGACAACCTAAGTAAGCTAAAAGATATGTTTTTCTCACAGCTGTGATAGCATTTTCTGGAAGAACACTGTAAATCTGTAACTATCTTTTATTTCTTCCTAAAAGTATGAAAGAGTGATGTCGTTCTTTGATTAGGAAGCCATAACGGCCGCCGTTCTTCTAAGACAAATCAAAGTATTAACAAAAATTCAGATGAAAACCAAAGGTCGTTGTTGCGATAGCAGTTTCCAAGTTGCCTTTAGGTAATCTTTAATATATATTTTGTTAACGGAATAGCAGACAATACTATTTAATACGTTGCTAGCCTATGTACAGATGTCTCCCATCCATTGGTGGTCCTATAATTTATTATAGGACTGGTCCTATAATAAGTTTTCCCGAGGAAAGACTATTACTATCATTCTCGTTATTATTTCTATATACATTTTAACACAAAATTGTTTTGGATTGTGATTCATTCTATCTTATATAAAATTGACAAGATATGCAAGAATTTATTTATCATTAATTAAAAGTTTGGGTTGCTGGTGGAAGCTATATCACATGCAATGAGAGAAGACTTTAAACCATATCATGTACTACACAGAATGTCAATATGCTTGTACAAACAACATACTATGTAAGATATATGTTCTAACAATTTAGCCCTAAAATTTTGAAGCGTATTGAAACTTATGTACTTCTAAAATATATAAAAGGTTCACCTCATCTATGCTTATATTTAAAAATAAAGCATCCATTGTTATCTTCTTCATCATATTCTTCTTTATATGATTATCATTCACTAGTTTTCCTTCCTTCCTACATGTTTGTCCGGTCCATGGTGTTCATAGACTCTACTTCTATTTTCTTTATTAGAAACTTGGAATTGCAATCATTTGTGTTATCCTATCCACTGGAGCTACTCATTTTTGTAGAATTCCAAGAATCATTATGTGTCTTTCCCTTTTATTCTTTATCTTATCCATGTACCGATGAATTCACTCCCTTACTTCTTGAGTGTGGGAAACTCACTTTTTCGATTACTGAATTCAACTACACTCATAGAACTTGAAGAAGGTAAAAACGTTTTTGATTGTTTTCTACAAAATTTAATATTTTACGTAGTTGGCTTCATGATCTAATGATTCCTCTATATATTCGTTTGAAGATTTTTGTGTTGACTTCTTTTATCTTTGGTTACTTTTCTTCTTCACTACAATGCTTCCAATTATCTTTTTTGGAAGTTTCTTAATGATGCCTTTGACTAATCATCACCCTAACATATTAATCACACCCTAACATATATATATATATATATATATATATATATACTAGTTAACACACATGTGCACGCCCCATTGAACATGTTTATTTTACAGTAAATATTAGAAAAATAAAATTTTCCAAAAGGATAATGATAATTCTCATAAATGTTTTGTAGAAAATTGGAAAATATATTGATTATTGACTCCGAAATGCATATTTTAAAGAAGGAATGTGACAGAGAAGTTGGGAGGTTTGCGGCAACTGATTTTTTCATGAAAGAGAAAAAATAAAATAGAGCAAATATAATTAATGATAAATAAATTCTTGCAACCCTAACTTTTAATTAATGATAAATAAATTCTTGCATATCTTTTCAATTTTATATTAGATAGAATGAATCACAATCTAAAACAATTTTGTGTTAAAATGTATATAGAAATAATAATGAAAATGATAGTAATAGTATTTCCTCTAGAATATTTGCCCTAGAAACAACTTTTGACCATGTGTGTGAAAGTAAAGCCCATAAGAACACCATCACTATGTTTCTTAGAGGTCATAAAGAAGTAGATACCAAGATAAATCACACACACAAACAATAAGGAAGAAGTGGCCCTAGATAAAAAAAACCGAAAGAGTGTCCATATAAGAAACATTATGTCAGGTTGTTTGTAACACCAACTTATCACCCTTGGGTAAACGAACCTATATAAAATGTTGTAACCATCTAGGATGGAATTCAAATAAATGTCCCTATAAAATGAGTGGCATGATACTGGTATGGAATTTAACAACATATATAAATACATGCTTCTACTAATCTCTTTATTGTGATCTAAATCATGCATGGATAGATTTATTATATTGGAATCTTAAATTCTTCTATTTTATTTGGCATATTCTCTTTTATTTTTTCTATATGATGATTGAATGCATGCTTTTAGTTATTAATATTCCACGACATGACTTTATTGCTCAAATTGTAAATTGAACTAAGAATATGGTGACTCAAAAATATTTCTAGATATATATATATATATATATATATATATATATATATATATATATATATATATATATATAGGGTGTCCATTCAATACCTGCACGGGTAGCATGGAATTCGTTACCCGACAACTAAAAAAGTAATTATTTGGGTCAAAAAAGTAATACCGCTATCAGTAAAGTAACTATGTTGATAAAAAAGTAACTATACAACCAAAAAGTAAATCAGCAAAAAATACACAACAGATATATATATATATATATATATATATATATATATATATCTGTGTGTGTGTGTGTGTTTTTTTTTAATCTTCTGTTACAAATGTAACTATCTATGCATGAAACATAACAGTTTGCATGGTAAAGTAACCCTCTACATGTCAAAAGTAAGAAATTCAAAAAAGTAACCAAAATAGGAGGCGGGTATTGAAGATGGGCCCATATATATATATATATATATATATATATATATATATATATATATATATATATATATATATATATATATATATATATATATATATATATATATATATATATATGAAGATATCTAGAAATATTTTTGACTCACCATATTCTAAGTTCAATTTACAATTTGAGCAAAAAAGGTCATGTCGTGGAATATTAATAACTAAAAGCATGCATTCAATCATCATATAGAAAAAATAAAAGAGAATATGCAAATAAAAATAGAATAATTTAAGATTCCAATATAATAAATCTATCCATGCATGATTTAGATCACAATAAATAGTTTAGTAGAAGCATGCATTTATATATGTTGTTAAATTCCATACAACTATCTTGCCACTCATTTTATAGGGACATTTATTTGAATTCCATCCTAGATGGTTACAACATTTTATATAGGTTTGTTTACCCAAGGGTGATAAGTTGGTGTTACAAACAACCTGACATAATGTTTCTTATATGGACACTCTTTGGGGTTTTTTATCTAGGGCCACTTCTTCCTTATTGTTTGTGTGTGTGATTGATCTTGGTATCTACTTCTTTATGACCTCAAAGAAACATAGTGATGGTGTTCTTATGGGCTTTACTTTCACACACATGGTCAAAAGTTGTTTCCAGGACAAATATTCTGGAGGAAAGACGGGAAAACTTATTATAGGACCAGTCCTATAATAAATTATAAGACCACCAATGGATGGGAGACACCTGTACTTAGGCTAGCAACGTATTAAATTTGATATGGAGGCGGGGCCGCTTCGGAACGTGCGTAAGAAACAGACCAACGGCAACGTCTTCCGTCTACTGTTCGGTTAACAAAATACATATTAAACATTACCAAAAAGGCAATTTGGAAACTGCTGCCGCAACAACAAATGTTTAGTTTGCATCCAAATTGTTTTTAATACTTTAATTTGCCTCAGAAGAACAACGGCCATTCCGGAAACACATACTGGGTCCCAAACTATTTCAATAAAAAATTAAATTGAAATTTCTACGGTTAGACTATATAGTTTGTTATTTGACAAAATAGTAAAATATAGATTTTGAACTACTAAATTATATGTATTCATATGATAAAAATGGATGTCCAACGACATGAATGCAAGTATCAATAGTTTATAATCTCATAATTGTTTAAAATCAGAATGTCTAACTACGATTGTATGTGACATTGACAATACCCAAAATGAATACATTTTTTACTGAAATCAGTTACAAACAAATATGGAAGTAGCATAATAGTGGCATATATTTTGTACGTGAACTCTAAGACTCCTCTACTCCAATGAGTAGTCTTCACCTTATGAAGAGTTGGTTGGTGGAATGTGGTCCAAAGTCATCTGAAACATTTTAAGTTCACATGTCAAATACAATAGATCCAATTATGACATATTATAAATTAGTGAAATAAATATTTTATAGACTTGCTCCTTTGATGGAATTGACGATGGTGGTTGCATTGTGTTTGAAAAATTCATATTAGATCCATGTATTTGATTTACAATCCATAACATAACACCGAATCTTGTAGTCTCTAGCATATTCTGACGAAACGGTTGTTGTGATGAATTTTCTACCTGAACAATTGTTCGTATTATGAAATAAAAAATAAAAAATAAAAATATTGAAACCTGATATAAACTTAAAAATACACCATATTATTAGGAGAGCTCATGTACAATGAATGTGTGTTGGGTACAACAATTGCTTGGTCCTAAAATATATATATATATATTTGTAGTGAGATGATATATAAGAAAAGTTAATAATATAACAGAAAATTATGACGAATCTCACCTGCATGTTGGTCATGTTTTGCCTTTGGATATTGCAATCATAAGTGAATTGAAGATTATTTCTTGATACCTATAGTTTTTATAGTGTAAACTTTACAATGATATCTAGAAAAATATTTGGAAAATATTATTGAATCTAAGAACTTACCATATCTTGGGTGCTTATAAGAGAAGAATGCATTTATTGTACAAAATAAAAATACAAAAATAAATTTTGTGGTTATAGAATATTGAGTTCTAAATAAAAATAAAGCAAACCTCTATTGGTGAAGTAACCTTTTTCCCTTGTGCAATGCATAGTTGTGATGGTCGTTCTTTATATGTTGAGTCCTGTAAGTTTTTTTGTTATAAAATAGTTATAAATAAAATTAGACAAGATTAGAAATAGATCAAACCTGCATATTCTTTCGAGGATTTTTTTTCCTTTGTCTTTCAAAAGAACTTAAGATCCTACGTGGAGGACCACTCTTTTTTTGAACTTGAGGAGGCCTCTTAGTGATCTTATCATCCAGAACAATTGAAACATCTTTCCCATTAACAATTAATGTATCATTTACATCTTGTTTGTAGTTACGATACAATTCATCAATGCGGTCTGAAAGAATATCAACCTCCTTTTCAACTATATCAACAGTTTTCTTAGATATAGAGGATTTCACTGCAAGATTTAGCAATTTTTGTGTCACCCTTTTGGTACGTGAAGTTAAAGACTCCTCTCCGTCAGAATCTAAATCTATTGATTTCTCTGAAACTGGCACCCCTTCTATTGCGTACTTGGTCCAACGCTTTAATATATAATGCTCAGGAAGATCAAATATGCCATTTGTAAAAAGTACTCTGATTGCATGCCAACATAATATTCCCATTGAATTAAACTTCATACACGAACAATTTGCAAGTTGAGACATGGGGTGAAATGTCACAAGTACACTTTTATTTGTAGTTGGATGTATTACTTTATATACACATTCATCTTGATTAGTGCTCCCAACAGGTTGACAAAGGTAATAACACTATTTTTTGAATTCTTCTTCCACTAGATCATAAATGTATCTGGTGTACACTCTAGCCAACTTATGTAGAAATGGACACTCATTATTATACACAATATGATGGGTAGATTGTGACATGTGATCTTCTAATAGTTCCTTCCTTCTAAATTTCTCAACTGATCTATCAAACTCTTTTATAAACTCAACTAGATTCAAGCGGCGATTAAGCAACTTTTTGAAATATTTGTTTATACTTTCAGACCTTTGTGTTTTGGTTAATGTAGCACATAATGATTCTCTACGATATACAGATGACCACTTCTCTTAAATATTATACAAGTCTTTCAACCATGAATTATTCTCAAGACCATAGGCTTTCAGCATATTTTGCCATCTCTCTTCGAAATCCTCCACAAATCCATCTTCATATAATGTTTTGTAAAAATCATTTTTGAATGAATTGTGAGATTGTAAAATGTGTGAAAGATGTTTCCCAGCATTTTGTCTAACATGCCATAAGCATAGACGATGAAATGTATCAGGAAGTACATGCCTAATAGCTTTCGTCATTGTTGCACATTGGTCTGTAAATATAGTTTTGGGAGCTTTTCCAGACATAGCAGATAAAAATGTATTAAACAACCAAATAAATGAATCAGTTATTTCATCTAATAACAAAGCTGCTCCAAAAAGAACGGTTTGGTTATGATGGTTTACACCAATAATAGGAGCAAATGGGAGACAATACTTATTAGTGTTAAATGTTGTATCAAATGAAACAACATCACCAAAAATATTATAATCCACAATTGATCGTCCATCAACCCAAAATATATTGCTTATCTGTCCAACACAATCTACCTGAATAGCATAGAAAAAGTTCGAATCTTGTTCTCATTTTTTCTTTAAATTGTCAAGCAGAAATTATACTTCGCCAACACCCATTTCACATTGTCTCTTAGACCTCAAATAGTTATGGTGATCACTTTGCAAAAAGCCTACATTTTCAAGGCCTCCAGATCCAATAGACAGAAAATCAAATGCTTTGGAAGGACCTATTCTAGAATCTTGTAATTGATCAAGTAATTTTTTTTGAACATTTGAAATCCCCCTATGTGATCTCAATATATGTACTTTATTTGGACTCGTAAAGGGATGATTATGGTCATCAAAAAATTTAGTTATGTGCCAAGTACCAAACTCATCTGCTCTAATCTCTTCTCGGGCTTTGCAATTTGTACGCTCATTAGGATGTGGTTTCAGTTTTTTGTGTGTCTTATGTATTGCCTTCTGTCCTTCTCGGTTGCATAAAAAATAACGAGCTATGATATAAATATTTTTATTTTTTTGCACATGCCCTTTACGGACGCCAAACCCCTTAACTCTAGCATATTTATTGTAAAAATCATAATCTTCGTTGTGAGAGTCGAAAGTCATTCCAACTTTAAGGGTGTAATCAATCCTCTTACTTTCATCCAAACATGTATCATTATCAATGTTGATATCGCTAATTATGTCATCTATATTTATTGTACCAGATTCATCATCCAAGTTAATAACTTTAGCAACATGATTTTCACCATTCATTTCAGATCTAAATAAGAAAATACATGTGAAAAAATTAGTAGCAGAGCTAACTTTTTGCACGACATAAGTACACAAAATGAACAAGTTATGTAAATTTATATCAAATGTACCTTCAAGGAGGACACAAGATTACTGTCGGAGATACGATGTGAAGATGTGGTTGCTTATATTCGGTAGACGAGCGCTAGTCCCAGTTCTGGCACCTAGCAATATTTGTTAAAATCAAGTGCGCATGTATCCTTCTTCGGGAGGAGTCCTTGAAAGCATATACTTTTAATTTCTGATGCCGAACACGACAACCTAAGTAAGCTAAAAGATATGTTTTTCTCGCAGCTGTGATAGCATTTTCTGGAAGAACACTGTTAATATGTAACTATCTTTTATTTCTTCGTAAAAGTATGAAAGAGTGATGTCGTTCTTTGATTAGGAAGCCATAACGGCCGCCGTTCTTCTAAGACAAATCAAAGTATTAACAAAAATTCAGATGAAAACCAAAGGTCGTTGTTGCGATAGCAGTTTCCAAGTTGCCTTTTGGTAATCTTTAATATATATTTTGTTAACGGAATAGCAGACGGAAGATGTTGCCATTGGTCTGTTTCTTGCACACATTCCGAAGCGGCCCTGCTTCCATATCCAATTTAATATGTTGCTAGCCTATCTACAGATGTCTCCCATCCATTGGTGGTCCTATAATTTATTATAGGACTGGTCCTATAATAAGTTTTCCCGAGGAAAGACTATTACTATCATTTTCGTTATTATTTCTATATACATTTTAACACAAAATTGTTTTGGATTGTGATTCATTCTATCTAATATAAAACTGACAAGATATGCAAGAATTTATTTATCATTAATTAAAAGTTAGGGTTGCTGGTGGAAGCTATATCACATGCAATGAGAGAAGACTTTAAACCATATCAAGACATTTGATAGAAAATACACTCTATATATATATATATATATATATATATATATATATATATATATATATATATATAATGAGGAAAGTAAGAGATTGTGTCAAGTAAAGTGCATAAAGAATGAATATGGTCGAGTGCTAATGAAGAGTGCAATATATCATCGAATGGTTTCTGTATTTTTTGCAACTTGTCGTTGATTAGATAAGACACAAATTGTTTCATTGGATGATCTATGAATATCATATGTTGGTGATTTTTGATACACATCTTATCTAAGTGGTATACACAACATCCATAAGGTTGGATAGTGTATTTTTATTTTACAATTATCATATATGAAGGTAGGTACATGCAATCTACATGCACTTAGGTACACAATTCTTATATATATATATATATATATATATATATATATGGGGGTTCATTCAAGGCCCGTGCAGGTATCTACCGTCTTCTCATTTGGTTTTTTTTGGAGTTTCTTACCTTACACATGTAGAGGGTTACTTTACCTTGCAAACTTTTACTTTTCATGCATAAATAGTGTAAAGAAGTGAAACCACTTCCTTACTAAAAATTTGAACAATAGAACTTCCAATCCAAACACACTCAAAAGGTGTGATGGAGTGGGTGTAAAATTTTCAAATCTTTATATAATGGTAATCAAAAGACCAAAGTATAGCAGCGGAAGAAAATATTTGACTATTCAATTATAAAACCAAGGGTTACAAACTTAAACTTACATCACAAAGATCCATGTAGAGGAAATCTAAACCACCTCAAGATTGACTCCAAGCTTCATCATCTCAAGCTAAGTTTAGGTCAACACGTCTTGCCATCCATGTCCTCCACCTAGGGTTGGAAGCATACCCCAGCAAAAGAGAAACAAAAGGAAACATCAGCAAAGGCTGGTATGTGCATACTAAAAAGAAACTTGAGCAATATAAGGAATAAAGGACATCAAATGTAAAAGGCTTCCCAAGCAAGAGATAAGTATCACCCAAACGGGTATCAAGAGATAAGATTATAACAAAAATGATACTTGTCATAACCAACAAAACATATAAGGATTGTGCCATAAATAAATCCACTACCATGGTGGTAAACAAAGCACAAGTAGGGTACACACCCCATAATCAATATCCTGCATGCATTGTGAGATAAACATAACACTAGAACAATATAAACACAATTGGTGGCCAAGGCTTCACATCCTTGCAAACCTGATAGAGAATGGCTCACCGCCAAACTCCCAAATATAAGATGGGTCAAGACACACATCTTGCCCTGTGTACGAGGTTCCTTGCCGTCCCAACAAAACAAAACCAATGCACTTACACTACTCTAGTGGTACTGAATCACATAGCATGTAAATATAGAGGCAAGTAGAAAAGTATAGTCAGAATAAACAATGTTGCCATCACACAATGGACAACACAAGCATATAAACAAATCCACTTCAAAGTGGGCATATATCAACAAGTAAAATCCACATCACAGTGGGCATATAATATCAAAGGTCCAACATGCACCAAGGCATAGGAAAACAGATTCAAGAGAATATCCATGATCATAAGATCAATAACAAATAGATAGTTCACAAGAACCAAAAGATAAGAGCAATGTGTACAGGCTATTGTCCATAGGACCAAGAGAAAGAATAAAATAGGATAATTGCTCAACAAGAATAATATGGGATGCAAACATACATTAAGAGACAACTATTGCTCAATATAGAAATAATAGGAGATGCAATCATACCTTAACTTTAGAGTCAAACAGATCTAAAGCCACTTCTAGGTCCAAGCCTAGGCTTCCAAAACACCTATTTAGCATATATGTGAAATTAGGGTTAGGTTTTGATTAATTATACAAAACCCTAAAAACACATTTTTATTAATATATGAATTATATTTCCAAAACCATTCCATATTTTATATTATATTTTTCTGAGTTCAAAACATATTTTATTATATTTTTCTGACTTTTATATATTTAGTTATGAAATATACAAGTTAATTCATTATTTATTAGATCCATTGAAAACACCTATTATTAAACATTAGATTTAGTTATCAAAACATGTACCATTAGTTAGATCTTATTTTTCTGAATCCAACGAATATTTATTTATATTTTTCTGATGAGCAGATTATTAGTTATGGATTTTATAAAATCAACCAATAGGAAACTTCAGAAAAGCCAACTCAGTAAATCAAGGGTGAGAGTGAAAAGAGACCGGGCCCGGATGACATGGCCCAATCATGAATGGCCGGGTCAGCAGGTCAAAGGCTCGTTTGACTAGCCCCAAAGCAAACGATATAAATAGGAAAAGACGGAAATGCCCCTGGGCGATTAAACACTAAAGGAGATCAACGAAGGGCAAAGAGGGGAATCAATACTGGGGTTTGTTCCCCTGTGAGGACCTCTCGACAGCCAAGATAAGCAGGTTGATCCATGGACTCCAGATCGCAAACGACCGCAAACCAGGTGAAAAGTTCAACATGAACTAAGTTCCAAAGGCTCTGACGAACCCATTGAACCAAACCACTACGAAAATGATGGACTACAGACCAAAACAGCTCCTCCGCCATCACTGGAGAAGCTAAGGAACTCAGACAGGGAAGAAGAGCCAATGGAACCAAACAAAGAGCGTGGAGGAAGATCAGCACACAAAACCGAAGTGGGAGGGTAGAGGATATTGTACAAAAATCAAACCATGGTCGCCGATTTCAGAAAGAGCACAAAATCAAATCGAAAGAGGGAAAACTGCCATACCTGAAATCTGAGAAAGGCAAGAGCTCACGAAGCTTGCCTACACCTTCACGATGAGAAACCAACCAAGAACGAACATGGCCATGCCTAGGAACCACCAGACGAACTTTCCGCCAAAGAAACTGGGAGATAGAGTAGGGAGGCGGGGTTGCAGGATGATCGAGCCAAAACCGGTGGTTGGCAAAGATCACAAGATTCTCGAGGATCATCAGGGAGTCTACTTTTATAGGCGGGTAGTTGGGGTTCAACCAGGAATCCGCGTGGAAGAGGAAACAGGGGAAGTGGAGAGAGTATTTTACCGACCGGGAGATACGATGATGGAAACATAGGAAACTTAGGGTCTAAAAGAACCGGAAGGAAACGATGATGGTGAAAAGCAAGTCTAACAGAACCAGAAAGGAAAGAGAACAGAGAAAATCACGATCAAAAATTCGGTTTACTGCCAACTAGACACCGTCTCCTACCCAAGGTAGGAGACAACTCGCTGATCGTTGGATTAAAACTAACGGCTGAGATCGCGGGCTACAACAAAGGAAATAAAATTCATCGCGTGACAAAAATATCTCAGAAACATTATTCAAACAAGAATTAGAGTAAAGTTAGGTCATATTAATGTGCCTTTTTCTCTCTCTTCAAATAAGGGCTTTAATGTTATCCAAATTAAGCCAAATTTTGCACAGAGGCCAATAAAGGCATGTAGATCCGATTATGCACTTAGTTTTGCCTTTTGGAAACTTTTAATGTGTTAAATAAATAAATTACTATTTTCTCTTTCTTCCTTCATTAATGGTATAAGGATTATCCAAATTTTATGAAACTTGACACACAAGTCATATTTAATGTGTAGGATACGAATTTGCCATCAATTTTACATATTGGAGTTGTTTGCATATTTAATTAATATTTTGAAGGTTCTTCATACTTTCTCTCTCCTGATATCACTTTTTAAGCAAACTTTTCCCAAATTGGATGAAAATTCACCCAAAGGATATATTTATTATGTAGATTACGAATCTAAGATTATTTTCCTCTTTTGGAGTCATTTATTATTTGTATTTATTAATTACACTTTTTAGGCAATTTCTCTCTCTTAACTTATCATATTATTTCAAGGTTGTCCAAATTAAATGAAAATTGACATGTAAGCTTATTTTGATATGTAGATTACGAATTTGAAGTCTATTATTTATTTTGAGACTTTATTACATGGATTATGCCATTAGGCCCATTAGAGGCCCATTAACTTCATTATGCATCCAATTAGGTTATTTATCATCTTATTATCACCAAACAAATTATGTGACATATTAGATTACATTATTCATGCATTAGACCATTAGGATCACTCTAACCTTAACCTTGTTTGGTCAACTTAAAAGATCACAATTTTAGGGTAGGGTCCAAGATCTGGTATGTTACAAATAGTTACATTTGTAACAACTGTACCAAATATACAATTACAGATTTATTTGTTGTGTATTTTGCCTACTTTTACTTTTGGAGTCCAATAATTATTTTTGTTTCACATAGTTACTTTTTTGTTCACAAAGTTACTTTTCTAACCAAATATTTACTTTTTGGGCGGCACGGGTAGCAATTTCCATGCTACACACACGGATATTAAAGATGAGTCGTATATATATGTGTATATATATATTAAAATATATGTGTTTAATATAAAACATTAGGTTATATATATGTGTGTGTGTGTGTGTGAGTGTGTGTGTGTGTGTTTGTGTGTGTTAATTTAATCCTATATAATAGAGAAACATGAACCACATTGAACCAAAATAGAGAACATAATTTCATGTATATATGTTGATTAATCCTATATAATAGGGAAACATGAACCACAATGAACCAAAATAGAGAAAACATAATTTCATGTATAATTGGATGATGAAGAACAAAATCTCAAGACAACATCCATCTCGTTATAAAATTGAAAGGATGGAATGGTACCTTATGGTGACAATGAAAAAGTAAAAGGATTGGAGATTGAAACATAAGTTTGAAAGTCTTATTAAAAAGGTTACTTACTAGTTGATTGCATTATAGCATATTTAAGTATATAAGTTTTGCAAACAACTATTTATATGTTCTATTTATGAAATATGATTCTAGATTACACTTTGAAAACCTACATATGTTGTATAGAAGGGAAGGATTGATATAGATATATATCTTAAATCAACAATCTAAAAAGTATTTTAATTCCTGAAAACTGAATATTTTACCTTAGGATACTATGGACATGCAATCATGAAATTTTTTCATTGAATAGAATTACATGATCTAGTAAGAATACCCAACTTATACTTATCAGTCACCTTGACTGGCAAGTCTGGCAGGTTTGTTAGTTGTAGTTCGATGATTTAATCCCCATAAAAGAGGGGAGATTTACAACTACATCTAAAGGCTTACTGCATGTTTGTTGTAATAAGGTTGGACCTGTCTTTGTGACCCTGATAATAATTACAAATAAAGTATGAATACCCAACCTAGATTTTTTAAAGCAAGGTGAATGTAACTATGTAATTAAGTAAAGAAAACAAGAATATCATTACAGTCAAAGAACACCCACTTTCATACCTCTAGATCTTATATGTATGGATCTTATTGGACTTATGACAACCCATTATTTCACTGTCAAATGTATTTATTTGGGGAATATATCCATGCCACACTCATATAGATTGATTTGGATTCACGTTCTTGCTAAAATACACAAATCAATTGGTGTTTCCAAAAACAATCTCTAAAGTTGATAATGAGGTGCATATAATGATAGAACCATTTGGAATAACTAATCTGGCCTTTAAAATAGTAATTATTGAAAATGTTTGCAAAAAAGTACCATGTAATCATTTTGTATCTAATAGAACTCCCAAAAAATGATGTAGTATAAATGGAAAACATATCAATACTATGTAAGGCTACACCAATGCTTCTAAAAACCAATATCTTAAATGGATTTTGGGATGATACTATCAATACATTTTGTGACTTAAAATATAAACTCTTCATTTATTCTCATGTCATGAAGATTTAGTTCAACATTTTCTATACCAAGAAGCCAAAACTAGACTATGTTTGTAACTTTTTCTCCACTACTATATCCTAAAAACCAAAGATCATAGAATATAATCCTTTTGTTTGATAATAAGAATCCATCCCGTAGCGTAGTTCCAAACAGCCAAATCATATAGAGTTTTCAACATTTTTACAAAATGTTGAATAATTAACTCACACAATATTTATTGGAAAAATTTAATGGTAATACACAATATTTGATCCCAAACCTAGAGGTTCTCACTCTAGAACATAACTCAGTAGATGTAATTAATCAAGAAAATACATTGAGAATATTGTTTCAACTAAAGAACTTTGCATACTTCAATTTTACTTATAGATAAGAACCTTAGAGGTTTTGTTATTGGTGTTTCTAGTAATTGGTTTAAAAGTAGATCATTATTTAAGAAAAAAATAATTTGGCATTATTTTCCAAATTAGATAAAAATATCAAAAGTTGTGCTCGTATGACGATTAACATATTTTAGACATACATGAAGGGCTTAAAGAATTCCCTAAAAATATTTCTTAGAAATTAGTTTTGAGACCTCAAAACAAATAAAGTCATTTACATGAAATGAGTGAAAGGATAAATTGTGATGAAGCCAATGATGTTTCCATAAACAAAGTGGATGTGATGGCTTAATGATATAACAAAAAAGAAGGGACTTCAATGAGGCCTACTTGCAAGTGTCTAGGCTAGTATATGTTCATTTTTTCTGACATAATCTATTGAATTAGATTCAAAGTGTTTTTAGTGGACATTGAGAATGTATTTTTGTATGAACAATGAAGAAAAGGTTTGCCGTATAATTTCTTTATATGAAGATGTGAAATCATGTGACTATGTTCACAATCTGGTAAAGAGACAAGAAGAAGATCCCAAAATATAGTAAGAATGATCAGATATTTTTTCCACCAGATATCATTGTAGTATTAACCTAGTTGCATTTTATTTCTTAGGATAATAGATGGGTATTTCTACTATTTTATGATTTTATGTTGATGATCTTTTAGGATACAAATAGTTGGTATCATGATCATTAACTTTGATTTCCCATTAATAACAAACTAATATGAGTTTCATTAAAGAGTATCCTAATTCTCTAGTTATGTTGTCATATAAACCCCATAATTCTGGTTCAAATGTTTAATGTGGGAAATTATAAACCAAGTATACACCAAAGGCAATATCTAGTAATAGTGATAAGTAATTAGAGGGATAGTACATAGATAACCATCTTTATCAAGGAACAACTAGTAGTATCTTATGCTAGATTATAACCAAACCACATAACTAGCACATTGTATAAGTCAAATGAATTATTATATACATCACATATAGACTATAAGAAGGTTAATTCTATGGATTATGTTAGAAAAAAGAAGCACAAATGCAACATCTTTCAAGTTTGCAAACTCTTTTGTATATGAAGGAAACAAAGAATTATTCTAGTTTCATAAATTTAAATTGAGAATATAACTACCATAAGTTGTTATTTACAAATCTTGTGGATAAAGAAGTTATGTTGATTTCCAACTTCATTCCACATGTATTCATGTCTATCGTAAAAGGTGTAATAAATTCATCAAGAAACAAAATCTTCCTAATCATGAGAAATACATGGAATTGAGACATCATTTTATCATGAACACATTCACTATAATACTGTGATTATTCATAATTTGGATATTGAAAAGAAATTGTCAAATACACCAACAAAACCATTACCTCATGACCAAATAAACTTCATCAAATATATATCGGTGATACTCAATGACTACTTCCGTTCAACTAATTTCTGTACCATTTACAAAATTTTGTATATTTGTCTTGTAACTAAGAAAATGTTATTTTAGTTATTATTTTGAAGTAATTGGTAGATTTACTATTTTCATATATCCAAACATAATTTTCTATTAATTTGTACCAAGTAGTTAATATAATTTTGATAGTTTAGATAAAATATGGGCTTTAAATTTTGCAACTTTCTTGAAAAAAATGTCAATAAATCCTTAGATTTATTAGTGGAATTATAATATTATGATTTCTTAAATATATGTAAGAAAAATATATTGCAAATAATATTTTATTCTACAAATGATTTCCTCAATTTAATGTTAAATTAGTTGAATTTTCATCCAAACTAGAGTTCTACTAAAAGAGGGATCACTTGAAGTGATAGTTCAACTAGAAGGGTCTGGGTTCGTGAATTAATGGATATTTTGAGTAAGAACGATATTGTTAGGATTTGAACGATAGCATACGACCAACTTGAAGTTGAATAACAAGACCATAAAAAAGAGAATGATCACACAACCAAAGAATACATAATTTACATGGTTCGATCTAGACAACCTACTCTAAAGGAGGAGAGAGAATTTCACTATTTTAAGAAGATTAAAAAGGATAGATACTCTTGAAGAGTTAAAATTTAAAAAACCTTTAGAAGGTTACACCCAAAGAAGAGAGAGAACTCTTTTCGGTACACCACTGTACATTAGCACTTCTCAATACAAAGAAAATCCCATGCTCTTAGGGCCCTATTTATAGGCTCCATGCCATAAGGCTTCAACTAGGAATAAACAATCCTAAATAGGAGTCTAGTACACAATAGTAGTCCAAGTTTTATGTAGATAGCGCCATCTCCAAATCCAAATAGGATTATCAATCCAAATCTAAGTATGAACATGGGTTGGACTCAAACCAAGGAAAGACCCAAAATAGGACTGCCACACCATGTAGGATTTAGATTAGGACTAGGAGTTTTTGAGGCATAACAAATGTCTACTTTGAATCAAAGTCAGCAACTTGCATGAAACATATCAATCTTCTTCTCCTGCAGCCCCTAAGGGCATCAGTATCAGTTGTGAAGGCTAACCAAGTCCAAATAGGTGTTGAACTTGGAAATTGGAAATATATTTGTCATCATATCAACATGTTTTCTTTTACTTGTATTCTTCTTCACCACAATGTTCCCCCACACTATCACCTCTCTGATGAATTGATACTTGACTTTGACGTGCTTTGTTCTTTCATGAAACATCTAGTCTTTTGTGAGGTGAATTGCACTTTGACTGTTATAGTAGATGGTCGTTGTCTTCTCAAGAATACAAAGTTTAGCACATGATCTTCTAAGTCAAGTAGCTACTTTTATGGCCTCTGTCAATTCCATGTACTTAGCTTCCCTAGTAGACAATGCAAAAAATTGGTTGTAATGTAGCCTTACAACTTACAACACAACCACCAAGAATAAACAAATGACATGTAAGAGAACATCTTTCATCATGGTCATTTGTAAAGTTAGAATCAGCATAACCAACAAGAATTTTTGTACTTTTTCCGAATCCAAGGCATATAGAAGATGTACCCTTAAGGTACCTAAGAATGTACTTGACTGGTTGTCAATGTAGCTTTTCTGAATTGGACATGTATCTTCTCACCATGCTAACTGCTTGAGCAATGTCTACGTGAGTGCAAATCATAGCATACATGATGCTGGCAATTGCACTGGAATAGGGAACATGAGACATGTAACTTTCATCCTCTTCAGACTGAGATGACTCAGCAGATAAGAGCTTCTTGAACTGGTCGTCTAAAGGAATAGACACAAAAGATACATCAGACATAAAAAATCATTGTAGAACATCTTTACATACTTCTCCTGACTGAGAAATAACATTCTAGCTTTGCAGCTTCTAATAATTTCCATCCCCAAAATTTTCTTTGATGCTCTTAAGTCTTTCATTTCAAATTCGACTATAAGTAACTCCTTGAGACTGTAGATTTCAGAAACATTTCTTGTTGTAATTAATATGTCATCAACATAGAGCAAGAGGTAAATAAGAGACTCATCAGGATATTTCTTCAAGTAGACACAAATGTCATATCTATTCCAAGAATATCCATACTTTACCATGAAAGAATCAAATCTAAGATACCACTAATGTGGAGATTGCTTCAAACCATAAATAGAATTCTACAGTAAGCACACATAATCCTTCTTTGCAGCGGAAATATAACTTTTAGGTTGTTGCATGTAGATCAGCTCATTTAAGTGATCATGGAGGAATGTGGTCTTTATATCAAATTGCTCAAGCTCTAAATCATATCTAGCAACTAATGGCAATAGAAATTTGATGGAGATATGTTTGACAATAGAAGAGAAAATATCATTGTAACATATACCTTTCACCTGACTATAGCCTTTTACAACTAACCATTCTTGGTACCTTGCAATAGTATCTCCAGGACCAGCTTCCTTCCTTTTGAATACCCATTTGCATCTAACAATTTTCTTTCCAATAGGAGGATTTACAAACACCCAAATGTTATTCCTTTGAAGAGACTCTATCTCTTCCTTCGTAGCTGCAATCCACATAGCAAAATCTAGATTAGACACAACTTCAGTAGTGAATCATTTGTCTCTTATGCAGTAGTCAAGGCATACACAACAACATAATCTGAATGTCTTGTGGGTGGTCCGATTTCTCATCTTAGTCTCTCATAGGCAATACTATATGTCTATTCTTCAGGAGTGTCGTCTTCATTATCATTTGGATTTTATTGTAGATTAACAGGAGGTGTCGGGTTGTGGTGCACTGACTTCAAGCTGCACTTGCTCTGTGGAACTCTAAGAACCTGTAACAAGAGAACTAACTCCATCTTGTTTTGCAGAAAACATGGCAGATTCATCAATGTAACATTTCTTCAATCAAGAATTTTGACGAGTTTGGCTCGGTGTACTAGAATTTTTATCCTTTCACACAATCAACATAACCCATACAGTCCGGCCAGAGTAGCCCAACTGGTTTCAGCTCGATAAGTCCAGATGAAGGATCCAGATTCGAATCACGCCGAAAGCGCTCTGTGAAAAGTAATACGAATTTGATTGGGCGCGGGAGGAGGGTGATCAGACCACACCCTCTCATGCCGTGAGAGTTTACGCTGTCTGGGGGGGTCACGATTGTGGCGCTTCTACATGGGCGGTTCTCTCGTAAAACTAAAAAATATAGCCCATACAAATATACTTCTTTGCTCTGACTCTAGATTTCGTTCATTTACATAGACATATGCAGGACAACTAAAAATACACAAATTTGAATATTTGACAAGATGACGAGACTAAACCTCTTCTGAAGTTTTAAAATCAGTTAGAGTAGATAGAGAAGGATTTACAAGGTAGGCTACAATAGAGATAGTTTCACCCCAAAATTTTTTATTAAGACTTGCACTGATTAGCATGCATGGTACATGCTCTAGAAGAGTTTCATACATTCTGCAACATCCACTACAAGAAACATTACCAATACTGACATCGTATCCAACATCATGTATTTTAAACTGGTATAAGTTATATCTACTGACATTTATAATTGGTGCTAGTATATTAAATATAATAGGAAAGTAAAAAGGGTAAGCAAAAAGGAGGGCAGTGAAATAATTTTGGCGGAATCGAAAAACTCAGATTTGGATATACAAGTTTGTATTCCTTGTTCTAATCAGCGTCGCCTTTCGCTGTTTCTCTATTCTTTTTGTTCCATCGCCCTTCTCTGCCTAAGCCGCCGACAAGATGGGTTACCGTCATTAATTCCCAGTCAAAGATTTGTTCCCCCTTTCTCTGGTAATTCACAATGAGGCAACAATAGCGGTAATTCACAATGAGGCAACAACAGCGGCCCCCCTTGTCATGGTAGCACTGCTAGTCTCATCGCAGTGGTCAAAGTTGTTACAGTCCGTAGTTAGAGGTGAGCATTCAGTTAATTCGGTCGATTATAATTAATTTGATTCGGTTAAATAGTTAATTTGTTGTTAAATATTTTAACTGTTAATCTAACCAAATTAGTGTCGGTTATTCGGTTATGGTTAATCGATTAATGGTTAATTTTGTTGGTTTATTTGGTTAACCAAACAACATCTTATAATAATATTGTATAAAAATAATTATAAAATTTTGAATACTTATTATATTATATTAATATTATATATAAATATAGTGATATATAGTTCTTAAAAGCTTGATTAGTTTATAAACGGGACGGTTTTTTGAAATAAAATTAAAATTATATAGGCATATATATGAGCAAGATTTTTCTTTTTGAATAAATTGTGACTATTCGGTTAACCAAACACAAAATATTTTTAACCGACAAATTAACCGTTTAACCAATTAATCGAAATAAATTAATCAAATTAACTAAATTAACTAAATTGTCTTAAAAAATTAACCATTCGCTAAATCAGTTATTAACCAAATTCTGCTCACCCCTACCCGTATCTGCTATCTATAAGTAACTTTTCACAATATGGTGTTGTTTATTATGTTTTCTTTATGTTCAAATAGAAACATTAAAGTGAATAGAAATGTTGCAAGGAACCTCGTAACGAAGAAAAAGGTCTATAGGTTCAACAAAAACGACATGGATAAAGAAATCAGAAATCTTCTATAGTACATGTAGGGTCCGAGGTATGAATGTTCGATGCATTAATAACAAGAACATTTAAATAATGTATTATTTTAAATTTTAAGCCTAGCGTAAAGGTTAAAAGTGAAGTGATATTGTATGCCCTATCAATAAAGAGTGAGCGGAAATATATTGGCGGTCCCGACGTCTCTAGGGCTCTAGGGCGACTGCGTTCCGCATGCGTGGAGGTGCCGCCGGTGGCCGTGGAGGCCGCGGCGCTGGGCGAGGAGCGTTCCAAAGTGGTCAGCGTGCACATCAAGGATGGCTTAACACTGATGCCCCGGAGCCGTCGGCGCTGCAGGGCGGTGAGGGACACCAAGAAGACGGGAGTGCCATGGATGTAGGAGAGCAGACGGAGGGACACAACCCAGGCGGAGTTTCCTTCCGCGGCGCTGTCACTGGTGGGGTCACGCCGCCGGTGATCAAACCTGCTTCGCCCGACGCCCTAAAAGCGTCGGATATACAAGTCGACAAGAGCGGCGCCCTGCCTAGCATCCGTATCAACCCTAGCGCTCTGTCGCCGCTGCTGGAACCATGGAGGTTCGCGGTAGTGGTGAAGGTTGTTGGAATTTCTGTTGGATTCACAACATTAGTCAATCGTGTTATGGCCTTGTGGCAACTCACTGAACAATTCCGAGTGATTGATTTGGAGATGGGGTACTTCATCTTCCAACTCAGTAGCAAGGCGGTGTACGAGCGAGCCTTGACTGAAGGGCCATGGACGATCTTTGGGAATTATCTTGTTGTTCAATCTTGGTCAGCGGATTTCCGACCGGTCGACCACATCCCCAAGAAACTGGTCGTTTGGCTTCGCATCCCAGAACTCCCAGTATACCTTTATCAATATCAACTCCTAGCCAGCGTCGGCGATGCCATTGGGAAAACAATCAAAGTCGACACCACCACGCTATCAGGCCACCGTGGTAAGTTTGCCCGGCTGGCAGTTGAAGTCGACACGCTCAAGCCATTGCTACCAGCAGTCTACCTCAACGGGGAGTATTTCCGCTTGGAATACGAGAATCTACCAGCTATCTGCATGAAGTGCGGTAGAGTGGGACACGAGGACACGGCATGCAACTTCAGCAAGCCCTTCTCCCCTACTGAAGCAACTTCATCGTCGGAGCCTCCTATCCTTAATGAGGTGCAGTACACGCCTCAAATTCATGCCAAGAAACCAGAGAAGCGTGCAGCCTCTCAAAAGAAGGGAGGAGCTACGTCGGCTGCTAGTAAACCTATGGAGGAGCATGCCACTACTGAAGGTGAGGACGTAACCAAAGAATTACAGCCCCAGTCCATTAATGAAGTCCATGAAGCTACCGGGGAGGAGTGGCAGGTTGTCCAATCCAGAAAGCATAAGAAAAAGGCAAAGTCAAAGCTGCATGTACAATCCGGGGCAGGGCAAGATCCCCCGCCTAAGGGGCCGCCTACTGGGAATACTGGAACCAACCCGAGCAACACTAGTGTCATCCTTCTGAATGATGACACCTGTGAGGGTCGGACGCAGGAGATGGGAGACACCACGTCGTTCCAATTCACAACCATCGATAATGCTAAAGATGCTTCCCAATGTTCGTTCCATTGGGGGGACAAAGGTGGAAGTAGCGGAGTACTACTTAGAAACAGGAAAGTCATCTATCAGACGGTCAGCCCTGGTAGAGAAAGGAAGAAAGGCAGGCTTGCCCAGCTAGTCGGAAATCTTGAGCAAGACTCGGCGGCTAAGCGCGCCATTGACTTCACCAACGCCACTGAATCTCCTGATGATACTATGGTCGACGATGAGCAATCCGTCGGCCTACGTGCGGCAATTGCTTGAGTTGCCCACCCCCCTTCTCTCCTTAGTGTTTTATGCTGAACATCCTCTGCTGGAATATTCAAGGTGCTTGTTTCAAGAAGAAAATTCGTCTTCTCAAGGATCTCCGAAGAAGACATAGGCTTCATATTATGGCTATTATTGAACCACGAATTAGTGGATCCAAGGCTGATGGTGTCATTCAGCAATTGGGATTTCCTTCTTCTCACAGGGTTGAGGCTGTTGGCTTTTCGGGTGGCATATGGGTGTTATGGGATGATGCTCGCTGCTCCATTGAGTTCGTCCTCAACCACAGACAGTTCATTCACTGCTGCATCAATGAGTCCTGGCACATCACGTTCGTCTATGGTGCTCCTAATCCGGGTAGAAGGGAGCTTCTCTGGTCTCGCCTGCATGACATCTCCAATTCCATTCTTGGTGCTTGGGCTGTCATCGGTGATTTCAATACCATGCTGGATATTTCTGAGAAACTAAACGGACGCTCCTTTGATCGCCGCTCGAGTAGGAAATTCAACTCCCTTCTCATGCACACAGGCTTAGCTGATATCAAGGCCAATGGCCCCTTCTATACTTTCAAGCGACTCCAACTCTTAGAGAGGCTGGATCGAGTCATCGCCAACGATGACTGGCTGTCTATGGCTTCCTCGGCTTTGGTGACGGTCCTCCCCAGGCTCTACAGCGATCATAGTCCGTTGCTTATACATGACTCCACGCAACACCAAGCTCGCCATAAGTCTTTCCGTACAAAAGAGTCTTGGTCGCTGGCCCCTGGTTTTAAAGAGGTCATTCTGCGCTCTTGGGACCCGACTAAGAGCTTCCTCGACGCTCTCCCCGCCTTCCGTGAGGCGGCAAATGCATGGGACACCAAGCTTCACCGTTCCAATAACAAACAAAAAACCAAGATCATGCGTCGGATAAACAACATCCAGGTATCCTCTACCACTCTGTCTCATACTTCTTCTGACTCCTCTTTGGAATGCTTGCAAGATGAATATAGCAATATTCTCCTTCAAGAGGAGGCTGATTGGCGGCAGCGAGCTAATATTAACTGGCTCCGTCTTGGCGACGCCAACACAAAATTCTTTCATACATATGTCAAGGCGCGCCGCCTCTTCAACAAGATTACAAGGCTCAAGGACAGCGCGGACAATTGGGTGGACGATCCAGCCTCCCTTAAGATGCACGTGCGGAATTTCTTTCTCGAGTTGATGACTACCCCGACTCCCAGCGCTCGCACTACTGCTGCTGTTACTAGCTTCGTTGGCGCCTTCGAGCAGCCATGCGAGGCCACTAGGCGCAACCTTAGCGCTCTCCCTTCTGCTGCTGAAATTAAGCGCATCATGTTCATGATGGCGCCTAACAAAGCTCCCGGGCCCGATGGCATCTGTAATTCTTTCGTCCAAAAGCATTGGGACACAGTTGGCTCTTCTTTTATTCGCACAGTGCAAGATACCTTCACATCGGGGACCATTGAAGACAGGCTTGCGGACTCCTTTATGTGTCTGATCCCGAAGACACGACAGCCCCAATCTTGCAGTGACCTCCGTCCTATTTCACTTAACAACACATGCTTCAAATTGATATCTAAGATCATTATGGAACGCATCAAGCCGCTACTGCACGGATGGATTTCTGAAACACAGTCCACCTTCCTACCGGGCCGGCGCATCACTGATAATATTATCCTGGTCCAGGAGATTATCCACACCATGCGTACGAGGACTACTGGCAAGGCTCTTGCTTGCATCAAGATAGACCTTGCTAAAGCCTTTGACAAGATGAGTTGGGCGTTCATCCACGACACCATTAAGAGGACTGGTATTCCGGCTATCTTGGTTAATCTTATCATGCAAATCATCACTAAAGGGTGCACTTCAATTCTATGGGAAGGCTGCCCTCTTGAGTCTTTCAAAACCTCGCAAGGAGTCCATCAAGGTGACCCGATCAGCCCTTACATCTTTGTTCTATGTATGGAGAGACTCAGTCAAGCCATCTTGCTATCTATAAACCGAGGAACATGGAAGCCTATTCGTCTTTCTAGACAGGGCCCGATGTTATCACATGTTTTCTTTGCCAATGATATACTTTTGTTGGCGGAAGCTTCTGAAGGGCAAGCTAAGAGCATTAATAAGGTTCTCCAAACCTTTGGGCGTGCATCGGGGCAGCAGGTGTCTAAGGCCAAGTCACGATGATATTTCTCTCCTAATACCCCTCGCCAAGTCCGGGATGGCTTCTGCAGGCGTCTTGGTATTCCACACACCAGTGACTTGGGTCGTTACCTTGGTGTCCCCATTCTACATCACCGAGTCAACAAATCAACTCATGCTGCAATTGTTGATACTATGAAAGACCGTATGACGAGCTGGTCCGCAAGACAATTGTCCTTAGCTGGTCGAATCACTCTTGTAAAATCCACTCTTCAAGCTATTCCCAGCTACACCATGCAATCTGTGCAACTCTCACCAGCGCTTTGTGATGACATTAACAAGCACGTCAAGAATTTTCTTTGGTCTGGCAGTCGCTCTCACCACAGCCTCTCTCTGGTCTCGTGGAAGAAGGTTTCTATGGCTAAAGCCGAAGGCGGTTTGGGTATCAAGGATGCAAGGTTCCAGAATCAGGATCTTATGCTTGGTAATGTGTGGCGTTTTTTAAATAATAGAGATATTCTTTGGGTCCGTGTTATGCGTAGCAAGTATATGTGCAATGACACACCTATTAAGAAACCATGTTCCTCGGTGTGGGCTTTTATTAGGAGGCACATGCCTGCCATCCTACATGATTCGGCAGTTACTATCAATAACGGTGAATCTACAAACGTCTGGAGTGACAAATGGCTTCATGGCTTATCTATTAAAGACATTGATCCTTCTCATGAGCCGCCGCCTGACCTTGCTGATCTTACTGTCTCAGCCATGGGCATGGATGGCAATGGCTGGGACTGGGACTTCATCCATAGCTATCTTCCGAGTAGTGCTTGGCTGCATATACATCACGTTTATCCGCCTTCTCCATCTGCTGGCCACGATACTTGCCACTGGCCTGGATCACCTACTGGCCTTCTTACTGCAAAGTCTGCATACAAATGGCTCCGTTCTGACATTGAGTTACCCTTGCCTGGGAAATGGGATACTGTTTGGAGACTGCCGGTCCCGCCCCGTGTCCGCACTTTTCTTTGGCTTCTGGTCCACAAGGCGTTGCTCACCAATGTGGAGAAGTCCCGCCGCCATATACCGGTTGACAGCCACTGCCCGGTTTGTGCAAATGCGAACGACACCCTGGTGCATGCTCTCCGTGATTGCAATTTCAGCAGGGAAGTGTGGGTTGCCTGTCATATGGACCCATCCTTTTTCCTTCTTCCTGAGGACGAGTGGATTGATGCAATCATCACTTCCAAAGGCACCGACATTCCATCCTTGTTGCCTATAGTGGCTTGCTGGGCACTCTGGTCACAGAGGAATGAGTTTGTCCACAATAGAAAGCAAAAGCCTCTTCAACTGCGGGTATCCTTCATCAAGGACCGAGTTCGAGCCATCTTGGCAACCCCGACGTTGTTCTCGCCACGCACGTCGGGATACAACCAAGCCAGAATTTCCCCTATTCTCAGTGACGTCGTCATTTTTGTGGATGCTTCATATCACTTGGCATCCTCTCGTGTTGGGATTGGTATCCATGTTGTGGACGTGCATGGAGGCTTCCTTCTGGGTCACGGGCTGCCCAGCTATGCCAACTCGGCATTGGAGGCAGAGATACAAGGCATCATCGGGGCCTTGGAACTCTGCAAAATTACAGGATGGCGTGCACCCACCATTCTGTCTGATGCTACCTCTGCGGTATCCATTACCACCAAGGCGGCACCCGCAACAACCGTGTTCCTTCCTCACATGCGCCGTCTTCAGCAGCTCCAAGATGAAGTCGGTCTCACCTCCATAGCTCATATTCCTAGAGTGCATAACAATGTCGCGGACTGTATTGCTCGCTTTTCAGTTTCTGCTAATACTGCCTTTACTTTCCAAAATGTGGCGCCCCCGTGGCTCACAAGTAACTTAGATGTTAATTTCTCTAACATTTGGCCTGCAATAGAGAGCGGGATGAATATAATCTGATCTCTATGGTTTCCAAAAAAAATAAAGAGTGAGCGGAAGGCATCAGAAGCAGTCCTAAAAGGTATTTTAAATTTCACTTATGTTGTTGGCTGTCCAATCAATGCAACTTTTTCTTGATACACTGTTTTTTCTTGGTCATACTCTTTCCAGGAGGACTTTCCAGAACTCAAGATATACGAACTGACTTTTTAAATTGCCAAAGCTATAAGCAGGGTAATATGCTCCTAACATTTGATGGCCATGTCTCACTTTATTAGTTACCAGACGGTATTTTTTTAAATCTGCAGTGAATTAGTATAGCAATTCCTTCTATTATGGCAACTCCTCTCATTGGTAATTCGTTAACAATGTCTTTTTACTTGGAATCGATATTATAACTGAACTACAAACCCATAACTTGGGTTCATGAAGTAATCAACAAGTGTATTGAAAATAATACTTCTAGCCTATTGTACATATCAAATTGTAAATGACTACACCTATCTACAACAATATAGATGAATGCAAACACCACAATTTTATGCATCAATGGCATGCACATATCCTCTCAATTTCAATCATTTTTTGGCTACTGCTAGCATGATACCTAGCTATAGATCTTGTAATCTTTCCCCTACACAATACAATACTTTTCACTTATGATCTTTCTCGTGATCCCTATTCCATTATTGTTTGTTATAAAACAAATGGTAGAATCAAGAGTTTATGATCTATACGTCGGCAAGGGATACTGCAGTTCACAAACTCAGCAGGTCCCAACGATAGGACTCGTGTTCGAACCATATGAACAAGCATTTTTTTATTTGTTATCTTCCATAGGTCTAACATCTGCCATGAAATTTGGGAGGGTGGGGAATCTTTCCCACTTAATCCTAAGAATGTATGACCTATATGCTTTAGGTGCTTTAAAAAAATATTTTCATGTCAATACATGATTGTTCATACACTTTGCAATAGAATTAAAAGTTTATGAAATAGGTAGGAACTTTGTACGTTGATCAACATTAGACGTTAATAGCTAAATCTTTTGATAATGTGCTTCCTTAATGCTTACTAATGAATTTATACTTCTAGTAGTACATTGATTGAGCTCTTTCTTTTCGAAGTGGATGGGTTTTAGTTGGGCAAAAATAAAATCTATGGTGACAATACCCGAGAAGCATGGTATATTTTGCTCAGGAGGTCTTGTTTCCATAATAGATAACACTTGGAGGAAGGATCCAACATCTCGAGAATTGAACCTTGAAGCACAGTGGCAAGAGGCAGTTGAACCAAAGAAAAATACATGCCTAGAATCAAGAATTTTAATAGAAATTTCAACTTTTTGATGACATACTTTTTAGAATAGAAAAGAGTAGGTCGACAATGCCAATAACATATGGGTAGCTAATTTTCAATACTTTCTTACCATAAAATTAACTAAATAAATTATTTTCATTTTTTGAACCATATATGTTCAAAATATTTTTTTTATTGTTAAACATGTTTTGGCACATTCTCACATACTTTTTTTATTCAATTCATGTTCCATAATTCACAAAGTGTGGTGGAGTGCTTTTAAAATATGTCATTATTGGATCTTATTTTGATTCATTAGAAATAAATGTTTATAACTCATGTTTCTTATTATGCACGAAAATCTTATTAAAGGTGGAGGAAGTTGAAGCAAGAATGCAAATATAGTATCAAAAGGAATCAAGTTTTCTTATATGGATGAGACATTTAACGGATGTCATGATATTGTATTAGTGTACTTGTATTTACTTGACACAAAACAACTTAGTGGTTGTCCCTATTGAAATATTTGGAAATATTAAATATGTAATCTTTTACATCATTTCATGAATCGAAATTATGGTTCTATCTGTAAAGTTTTATGTCATTTACGCTATCAAGATATATAGATACAATGTGGATTCCAAACTTCTAGCAGAACATGGATGATATTGGTATGTTCTTGAGAAATTTTAGTGTCTTGGTTCCAACCAACTATATAAAATGTGTATATTTGTATAGCCAAGATATACTAGAAAATTGAAAAATCTTGGAATATAGTTTCTCGCATTATTTTGAACCTATATATTACTAAACTAAATAAGCTAGTATATGTTTCTCATCACACCTCCAACAACTATTTTTTAGTGATTACAATATTTATATTGACGTTTTCTTGGTGCTAGCATATAGGTCAGAAGTTGTTCATTTTTGTGCCAATAATATATATATCGACGACCTTCAATTTTTTGCCAACACACCAGAAGTGATAGCATACAAGTCATAATTGAAAGATAAAATCCAACCCGACACACTTATGCTAGCAATTACAAGTTTTGGTGTAGACTCAAAAATTGCTGGTAAAAGTCTATGCCGACATCAATATAGAAAGCATTTATTGGTCGCTGGTATAGTATATACCGGCATTTATGGACATATACCATCATTTTATAGAATGCTGGTATAAGACAATATTGTTGTAGTGATCGTTCTACTCAGGTGTATGTATAATTGTGTGGCGTCTTGCAATACTTTTAGATTTGCATAATTCGTTGAATTTAGAAGAACAAAACTCCATGTCATTATATGTTCTCAGTGTTTTGATGCACCTTCATGTTTACTTTTCAACTAGCATCTTCCACTTCTTAAATTGATCAAAAGCATCCAGCTTATGCTTCAAAAAATACACCCAAACTTTCCTGGAGAAATCATCAAATGAAGGTAAGCATATATTTGGCACCACCGTTAGAAGTCACTTGAGAAGGACCCCAAATGTCGAAATGAATATGATCAATAATACCTTTTGTAGTATGGTTTGTAGTTGACAAATTGATCTTGTTCTACTTTCCCATTACACAGTGCTCACAGAAATCCAGCTTTTCAGTACTGACATCACCAATAAGTCCTCTTCTACTTAATATTTTGAGACCTTTCTGACTCATAAGTCCCAGTCTCATATGCCACATTTTTTTGGAAGCCAGATTTGAAGTTGTTAAGGAAGACATAGTAGCATCTACACTAGTCACAGTTTCACCAAGCATCTTGTGAAGGTTTTCAAGAATACGTACTCCCTTTATCAGAACATCATCTCCTTTGATAATGAACAAGATTACATCTTTGACCCTGTATGAAAAATTGTTAGCTTCAAGTAGGCCAATTGAGATGAGTTTTTTCTGAAGGACTTGAACATGATGAACATTTGAGATATTTCGAATAACACCATCAAACATCTTTATACGGATTGACCCAATGACAATAGTCATACTGATGTAATTGTTTCCCATGTTTACTACGCCTCCATCAAAGTGTTCATAAGAAGAAAACCAATCTCGATGTGGACACATGTGGTGTGTACATTAGAGTCTAGAATATAGGAAGTTTGAAAATTGACAGATGAGGAAGAAGATGGTGATGCCATAAGAACTAATCTAGATCTTCTCATGCTATATTATCATATGCAGGTTGTTCTTGTTTTTCATTCTCCCTCTTCTTCTTGTCCTGTAACTTGTAGCATTCATCAACAATGTGTCCAATCTTCCTACAATATTACAGATCTTCTTGGATTTAGACTTAGATCTGTGTGTCTCTTTCTTGTTGTTTCCCTTTTCCTTTATTTGACCCCTCACCATAAGATCCTCTGACTGACTCTCGCTAGAAGAAGAAGCAATTAGGTCTATATCAATCATATATAATCTTTGACAAAAATGAGGACATCACATTCTTCACATTGATTGAAGACTTCCATATAAAATAGTTTCACAAAATTGCTTGTATGAGGGGGGAAAGAACATAACATAATAAGGTCTTTCTTCATCTTCAAGTTTAATATCTATGTTTTCCCGGTCCATAATAATAGAGGTAAACTCATCAACATGATCATAAACATAAGTGTCTTCCACCATCCGGAGTAAGTAAATATGCTTCTTATGATAGAGTTTGGTTTGGAGAGACTTTGTCATATAGAGATCTTCGAGTTTTTTCCATATCCCCACAGTAGTAGTTTCTTTACCAAACCTTGTAGTCCGGTGATAATTGGATGGTAGTAAAAGTCTTATGGTCCATGTCCTTCTTTTCTTTGTCCTTAATAGTGGATGGCATCTACTCAATCCCTTCCAGAGTCACAATGACTTCTTGTTAAACAAGCACACCACACATTGTGATCTTCCACAACCCAAAATTGATTTTGCGATCAAACTTCTCAATCTTGTATAGACTCGTCATCGATCAGATCTTGAAACCAAGGATATGATACCAATTTTTTAGGATTTGAATGATAGAATATGACGAGTTCACATTATAATAACAAAACAAGAACGAAGAGAATGGTCACACAACCAAAGAATACAAGATTTACATGATACAGTCTAGACGACCTACTCCATTGGAGGATAGATAATTTCACTTTTACAATATATTACAAAGAAGAGATACTCTCAAAGATAGAAAACCCAAAAATCCTTTAATGTCCCAAACAAGAGGGAGAACTTTCTTCAGTACAACACTATATATTGGCACTTCTCAATACAAGAAAGTCCCATGCTCTTAGGGTCCTATTTATAGGCTCCATGCCATAAGGCTTCAATTAGAAATAAACAATCATAATAGGAGTCTAGTATACCATAGGAGTCCAAGTTGCATGTAGATAGAGCTATCTCCAACTCCAAATAGGAACATTATTCTAAATTCAAGTAGGAACATGAGTTGGACTCAAACCAAAGCAAGACCCAAAATAGGACTGCCAGACCATGTAGGATTAGGGTTAGGACTAGGAGTCTTTGAGGCATAGTAAATACAAATTTGATAGGACCCTTAATTATACTCTAAATTTGATTAAAATAGCCCTACCTCTATACATGGAGACTAGTTTTCCCATTTTTTCTCATATGACTCTTCAAATTCTTTTTGATTATTATATTCTAGCTTTCTCATGCCTTCATGTTTTTTAAGACACTTTTCAAGTGTTTCCTCTTATATTCAATATTTCATCCTTTTCTACTCACTAAACTCCATTGCATCATCATCTAGTCCCACCATGAAGGTTTCTTTGGGTAAGAATGCTAGTATGACATTCATTCTTGTCGGCGATATTAGATTCACCTACAAATATGTGGTGGATCTCTCCTATGAGTATACAATGTACATGCCTCTTCCCTAAAGATCAATTAATCTACTCCATCATTGATATTGACATATGTGGAAACTTCAAGTTCTACATTATGTTAAACATGACCATTTTTTTTCACTTCAACTTATATACAAAGCACTTTATTATATCTACTTCAATCATCAGTTGAAAGATAAGGATTCTCTCCATCTTAGCATAAGAGTGGATAGTAACCAAATATCTTTTTAGAGAGGGGTGAGGGGTACTCTCTAATTTACAACAATAAACCATTAAAAAATATATAATATTTTATATGTGCCTATCTAACTTAGTATAACTCTTCTATGAGTATAAAGGTCATACAATCACTAGACCTACCATTTGCAATCATTTTTCATAGCCAACTCCAAAGATAAGAATTGGCATATACATAGGGTTACTCACATCACACATGTTTTATAGATGGTTAATATTGTATTTTCCACAAAATACTTACTCTAGCATATGAGTATCACATAAATCCTAGTATAATGTATCCCAACGTTCAATCCTTTGACTATAATCAACCTCAACAATAGACATTTATTGTATCATATTGTATTCTCCATTCTAAGAATTCAGCACATTAGACCCAACTTTACTTATGTCGAAAAGTAACCTCCATAGAAGCTTTTGCATTGCACCCAAAAAGTTCTTTTGGGATTTCACCATTGACTACAGTGGACAGAGTTGAGATATATGAGTGTCAATCCTAAAGTTGATAATTAATCACATACTTTCTAAGGTAAGTTGGCTTTATATGCTTTTTTGTTTTCTTTTATTTTGTATGCAAATCATGGTATATATGATTTCTATCATCACATATGTCCATAGTATCATCACACTCTAAATTCCAAAAATAATTTTCTATGCATTTCATGGACAATGTTTAATAACAAATATATTCTTTAGTAGAGTTTAAGAATCTTCATGGGCTTAAATGAATGTTACAGCTATTGTCTCATGCTTCAAATCTCAATTATTTATATCATCACATATTCAAAGTTGATTGAAACAAAACTTTGCAGTTCATATTTAGGCTCATTCTATAGTTGTGTTGGTCTTTTTTGTCAATCATGTGACTTATTATTAACCAACTTTGGGTACATACAATGATATGAACCCAACTAGAAAAGGTCCAGGAAACCTAATACAAAAAATCATGTTCCTCATAGGGAACATGACACATACTCAAGACCCTAGTTCACACAAACAAAGACTAGACTAAGAAGAAACTAATGGCACACATGCCACAAAAAGAACTAGACAAAAATGAAAATTTTCCCTTGCGAAAAAAAAGAACTAGGGACCTATCATCCTTAGCATAATGGACAGGGTATAAAAACCAAAAATGTATGACATCTAGTGGAATCCCAACTGCAATCAAAAGATCCTACTTCTTGAGTCATTAATAGAAAGTCTTCCACAAAAAACATACAGACATCAAAGGTCTAGGACATAGCTTGTCTGGTACATAGCTAAAGCTCATCCCCCACCATAGAATCATTTGGGTTTTTTCCTATTCAATTTTAAGTTTCCACCACAATCTTCATAAATTTCCCATGAATGTAGATCAGGTTCATCTTCCTCACCAGAGCCTACAACCTCCTCCATATTCTACAACAAATCATCAGAAGAACTTCCCTTCCATAATCTCCTAGAAGGTCAACTGTCAATCCTTTTTTTGTGTTTAATGTTTCATGTGAACAATAGCCATAATTGGCTTCTCCCCAATAGATGAATCCTTACTGCCTGTGTGTTCCTTATCTACAGAATTCCTTCCAGAAGGAGTAGATTTAAGCATCACTAGAACACAATCTTGATAACCTCCACGATTACATAAATCTCCCTTGACTTCTTCCATATTCTTCATAGAGTGCATTCTTTATGAGATCAAAATGGTTGTCTACCAACACTTCAGAGTCATCAGATATTCGGGAAGTATTTCCTACAACAATCCTTTGAGCATCCAAATCACAAAATGCATGTTTCATCCGACTCTCATCAACATTTCCATGAACATCTAGCCTATATTTACCAAACCACATTTTAAGATCACACTAGCCTATAACCTCTCTACTCCTTTGAGGGCATGATGCTACCCTATGCCCAAACAATTTGCACCCTAAACAAAGATACAATTTAGCTGAGATTTCAATCTTCAAAAGGAAACTTCTCCATCTAGGATAATTGTTTCCACTTTAGGGAATGGCACAAACACTTACACCTCTACACAAGATTTGGCATCACCTAGGCAACTAGTAGATAAATCTAAATCCACAAAATCAGTAGGTTGGCCTATTGTGCTTCGAATCCTAGCAATGCTACCAGTAGTCCATGGGATCCCTAAATTTTCAATCTTGAACGATACAGGAAGAGCTGAGAAAGAAAGAGGGGAAAGATAAGAGTCCATGCACCATTTTTGGATGATAACTAGTAAAAACTCCATCATCCATGGAGAAAAATTTATGATTCTCTCGCTTTCCTTCATTGTTAGTAGCTTGATGATGAATCCTTCTGCCTCTTCTACTACTATCTTGAACTTGCCATTTGGATGCCACTATTTGTGGATCCAACCCAGTAGGAGATGATAAAAGGGTTTCTTTGTAGTAAATCTGGTTGACAAGAAATCTTCCTACAACGGTAGTTTGGATTTAGAACTACTAATCTCAACAAACTTCACTCCATTATGAACCACCAGCTCCACAAAGGGAATAGAAGCAACATCTGAGTCATCTTTGTTTGAACGAGAATCCCTGATCCAATTGCCTCCCTGAATTGAAGGCACTTCAGGAAACATGGAGTCTACTTGAACCTGAGGCACTATCATACTTGATTCGAGGTTACACTTTGCCCTAGTATCATGATCCAAAGCTGCCACACCAGTGTTCTCCATCGGCTGCTTCCCATCACTTTAAGATAGGCTCACATATAGAGTGGAAACATAAAATTACATGCAAACATGGGCCTCCCATGAGCTATTAGATTCAAGGATAGGTTCTTTCCTAGTGTCCTTCCCAGAATTCAGCATGGACGTCAATTTCTGCAAAGCAAACTCCAGAACTTTGGTAGGAATTTTAGGCACGAGAATCATATCCTTGTCCCCTCCATCGGAAGCACACTAGCTAGATGGAGTTGTCACTTATGATAATTGTAGGTCTCCATTCCCTTCACCCCTTCCACCCCTAGGGAATCACCCTCTACCTCATCCCCAACCTCTTCCTTATCCTCTGCCTTTCCTACCCATATCACGAAAGGAGAAGAAGACCAAGAGAGAAGGGAGAGCTTCTCTCTCTAAAACCCCACTTAATGTTCTTCAAAATTAAATCAAGACTATCTAGACGTACTGAATGGAATGCCTACGATTATCAAAATACTTCCTGTCTAGATTTACTTAGGTATGTTTATGAATGCTTAGAATTTCACATCAATAAGCAAGTTTCTCTCTTATGGACTTCATATGCATTACTTATATCAAGAGGTCTCACAATAAGGAGGACGACAATTATGGTTTCTTATCCTTTCTACCCTAGGTTTTTATTTAGATGATGAAGGAGAAGGAATGGTTGATAGATGGAATTTTATTTTTAGGATCTCTAGTTTATACAAAGTTTAGTATAGTTCTCTTTTTCATAACTTCAATACCAAACCATGATATGAATGGTGTTCCACATAATTGACTTGTATATAATTTTTAATGCAACCATTTCAAGTGCATCAACCTAATGGGTGGAGATACATTGAACATATATTTTATTGAGATCATGCACATTTCATATACACAATTAAATGTTACTTCTTGTTTGGTATGACTTGATATGAAGTCTAAACAAGTTTATTATATTTTATATATAAAAAATTTTTTTGAAAAAATGTAACTATAAAACTGGGCTCTTTTTGTTCCATGTTCAGTTTATATAATATATTTTTATCAATGCTTGCTTTGTATTTTATTACAGGATGTTTCTAATTACGTATTTCAGGACCATTATAGTTAGAAGCAAACTCAAAATTAACTTCAAATGCATAATTTTATTAAATTACATGTGATATAGACATTTGATTTTGATTATTTTATCTTGCAAGTGGAAAAATTTTTTTTGAGAAAAACCCTAGAATACATGTATTGAAACATATAACTTTCAAACTTTGTCTAAATTCACCCATTAAAGTCATGCTTCATTGGTGAGACTTGCAGCCCACATAAATCACGTAAACTCATATCCACCCACTTTTCAATGGGTCTTGTGTGTGACCTGCATGTTTATTCAAGTAACATAATTAACTAATACAAATGTATCAATATAAGTAAAATACATAGTAGTTTTATGTTTGTTTTTACTATAGGCATATTTTTCATTGCACGTGACTAGAAATAGCATAAGAATTTTAGGTGAATAGAAATAACATGAGGATGATGTCTATTGTTAATTATGTAAATGAGAAGGTGCTGCTCTACTTGATCATTTTATATTCAATCACAACATAAAAACTACAAGTACTTGTTATATTTAGATTGTCTAATGTCAAATGACTAAATAAAATACTATTCTTCTATTTTTTTAAATAAAATATTCATACCATTTCTTTTCTTAATTTACATCAAAACACAACTACTAGATGATGTCCTTTTTTTCAGTTAGACATAAAGATCAATCAATAACTCATCTATTTTTTTTGGTGTCAAAATAGAATAATTGGATGTCCTCTTTCTAATATATTTGATTTCATTTTTTCTCTTTTGTTTAATATTAGAGCTACAACAATAAGAAGAGTTCTAATAGTGGTCAACTGATCAACTAGAGCATATGTTTCTTCATAGTGTATGCCATACTCTTTATTGAAGCCTCTGGAAACTAGGTGTGCTTTGTATCTATCAATCATGCGATCATCCTTATGCTTGATTTTGAAAAGTCACTTGCGATTGATGGGTGAAGAACTTGCAAGTAAAGGAACAAGATCCCAAGTGTGGTTGTGTTCAAAGAATTGGAGCTCTTCTTCCATAGGCTTCTTCCACTATATAGAACTAGAAGCTTCCTGATATGGAAATGGAACATGACCTATATGAAGAGAAGTTAGGAAACTTCCATATTCTAAAGAGTAACATGTGACTATTGAATAAGCATAGTGTGGATTTGGCCGATGTCTGCATAGAGATCTTTGTGGACCCACGTTAATGTTACTAAAAGAAAGCTTTTGTGTAGCATTGGGATCAAAATTATGTGTTATGTCATCAGATGATGTATGCGGGTCAAAATGGGTAGCCTCGATGCTTACTAGTGGTAATGTGACAGGAGGCTCAATGTGGGTACCCTCAATACCAGTGGAAGGTTCAACAAGGGTAGCCCCAATATGAATGGGAAGCTCAATATGGGTAACTCCAATCTTAGGATTTGTAATGGAACTTGTTGTGGTAGTAGATTCCTCATGAGGGGTGGTCATGAATTCATGAAGCAAGGAGTGATATGTGTTGGTGGAAGTATAGTAAGGTGTATCCTCAAGGAATGTAAGATGCCTTGATATGCACATATGGTGGGTAACAAGGTCAAAACAATGATACCCTTTGTGTTCATCACTATATCCTAGAAGGACACAACATAAAACTATGCCTTAAGTTTGTTTTCCTATGTTGAGGAAGGACAAAGCCAACACAACAAAAAATGCACATGTGGGTATAGGATGGTGGTTGATATAGAGTTTTTTATGTGGTGAGACCCCCCTATAGGATTTGGGTGGGCATGAGATTGATGAGATAAGTAGATGTGAGGATGACTTCAGACCAGAAGTGTTGTAAATCCAGAGTTGATGAGTAAAGCTTGAGTGGTTTAAAGAATGTATCATTGATTCCTCTCTACAACACCATTTTGTTCATGGGTGTAAGGACACCATTGTTGAAAAATGGTTTCTTGGAAATTGAGGATCTCATGCATGGTAGAGGATGTGTACTCCTTCACACCATTTGCATGAAATAGACAAATGAATTTTTTGTGTTGGGTGTTAATTCTATTGGTAAAGATCGATATATCTATGTAATTTCAGACCTATTGAGCATGAGATAAATCCATGTATCTGTGAAATCATCAATAAAAATTACATACTATTGGAATCCACTTCCATAGGTGATAGGTGCAGGCCGTCATATATTACAATGAACAAGATAAAAAATATTACAAATTTTATTAGTTGAGTTAAAAAATAGCAGCAACTTTCACAAGTTTACAACTAGTGCACTCTTATAATTGAGTGGAACTGCATACTAAATAAAGAATGCCAAACTTAACAAGACTACTAATATGGCTTGGAGATGTATGTCCTAATCTATAATGCCATAAATTTGGTGAGAGCATTACTCCAGTGGAGGCGATGTGGGTGTTTTTTAGAATGCAAAGACTAAACACATGATATAGATCACTAACTCTAATTGCAGTCCCAAGTCCTGGCCTAAACATGGGTCCTGAATAGAACACAAAGCATTATCAAAAATCATTTGGAAGCCAAAATCACAAATGTTTGCAAATGATACGAGATTCATATGCAAGTGATGAGTAAGATTTCCATGAATTGAGGATTAAGGAATGATGTATCCAATATGAAATATATCAATAAGTGAATCATATGGGATTAAGAGAGAAAGATTTCTCTCCCCTCTCCTACACCTGTGGTAGAGGCCAAACTCGTGGGAGGGTGGTAAATCAAGGTGACAACTGGGATTCGAATGCAAGTCCCTTTCTTAGGGGACACCGTGCTTGACCACTTGAGCCACTCCTTGTCGGCCAATAAGTGAGTCATATGTTATTTCCATTGGTGGTTGTTGTAGAGAACAACAATGCCTTAAAATAAAAGAATTTGGAGTCATACAATGTGTGGAACCTGAATCTACAATCTAGGTGTCATAATTCATATCTGTAGTCGAGGAAAATGAAGATAAAGCCACACCCCCAATGCTTGAAGATGTGGATGTACCATCATTGCCCATCTTCATGATTTCATGAAGCATGGTTGCGATCTATGTGGGAGAGAGAGAGTTGTTTTCTTAGTCCCACTTGCTATGACAACATTGTTTGTTGTATTAGGGACAGTAGCATGCTTGGTTCTTCCTTATATTCTTGATAAAAATTTAGGTGAAGCTTGAAACATCCGGTGATCAGATGACCCCTTTCGTGACAATGTTTGTAACAGATTGGATGATCACGAGCTTATGTTTGTATAGTAGCAGTGGTTGCAAGATCCATGTCAATGCCAGGCGTGTCAAGAGGAAAATTGTGCATTGGTGTTGTAGTTTTCATGAGTCAAAGACAAGTTTCATCCACTACCAATTTGACGATGCTGAATTCTAGAGAAGGCGTCATCGGTTGTTGTATGATGTTGGTCACACATGACTGAAATTCTGGTCTAAGTGCCATAAAAATTGATACATCTGAGACTCCATATTGTATGGTGAGCATGCAGAGCATGCATGCCTTTTGATGTTGCCAAGATGTCAAAGGCTACACATGTAGTCATATATAGAATTCAGATATGGAAAGATCACCTCATATTTCTCGTGCTACCTCTAATAGAAAGTTGAAATTTGTGAGCGTCATTTGATTGGGTGAATCAGGTCTCAAAATTGGCCCATGTGGAAAGAACACTAGTGTATTCTTCAATGATGCCAACTCAAATATTCATATAAATGGAACTGATGAGGTAGGACATAATTAATTTCTCAGGAATCTCCCACTTTGGAAATTTGGGATTGTTGAGAGCACTCTCTTTTTCATTAGATGAAAGGTGTTGAGAAAGAATTTTAGAAGGATCCAAGTGAGAGAGAATGTTGTGCTTGAGGAGGTCACCTTGAATAGTTTCCCGACATGGTTGCCAATCTTTGGAAGTGTGTAAAAGAATTCTCGATGCATGACATGGGAGGATGTGATTGTTTGTATTCTTGGCTTCCATAGTAAAACAATGGAAAAGAAAATGAGTGGAAGAAGAATTTCGACGGGAGATGGAGGATAAACCAAATCCTAAGCTTAATTTTTTTTTAAAGAAAAACCTTTTATTCCATCAATGAGAGATTACAAATAACAAGCTAATACAAACATGATAAAATATGGTATTATCAGTACCATTACAAGTATTATCCTCTAAACTAAGGATAACCCTTAGCGCTATCAGCCTCTCAGGAATCTGAAAGACAAAATGGGTTTTAGGTTGATGATTAACCAAGCTCCATTGAACTTGGATGGCTTCACGTGCCAATTTAGTCTTCACTGACTTAAAGGAACAATAGTAGGGAGGTGTGAATGACTGAATTAACTGAATTAACGATCTGTATAGCCTCTTATAAACCAGAAACTACAGGAGTTGCAACATGATTCTCTTGATTAATTATTTATTCATTCCTCAAGTTGTACATATCGGCTTTGGTGTGATTAAACTTTGATCTACTTCAGATGTCGCTGCTAGATTATGAAAATCCTCTAGTCTTGGACTTCTTCTGTTAGTCTCAATCTTTCTCGCAGACCCTCGCCTCTTCATCTTTGTGCCACTTCCTTTAATCCTCCTACTTAGTGATCTCTCTGGAGTGACATCCATGTTGGATTCTTTGGTTTCCTTTACTGCAGAGATTTGGACTGAATCCTTGTTTATGTGCAGGTCATCTTTCTCTGCATCCACCAGGACATTTACAAACTCTATTATTTCATCCAGCTCCGGGTAAACAACTGTGTGATTACTGGATTCATCCACTAGCATATCATTTATTACCTCTACAACCTCATCCACTCCCGGGTTCACCGCTTTGTGCATCTCCTTGCTTATCGAATTATCCACCTGCATATTGGTAGAGTTCCCAAGAACCTCCCTGTGTGGACCATTGGCCGCTTTCTTCTTCCAAACCTTTGTGCTGCATTTATTGGCTTGAATGATCCCTGTAGTGGCTTCTGCTATGTTCTCCATCAGATTTGAGTCTAGGTTGTCTCCATCGCCAAGGGTGGCAAATCAGTTTACACCATCTAACACCGTGGTTGCTGCCTGGTCTGACTGGGTCGTCCTTGGCCTTCTCCCCCCTTCCTCTTCTGTGTTTGCCATTGTTGAGTTTCCTGATCGATGTTCGTTGTTCCTTTGTTAGTTTGCTGCTCATCTTTAGACCTCTGCTCCTTCTCCATTGTTGCCTCAAGTGTGCATTGCTTTGATATGTGACCTTCCTCACCGCATCTAACACACGCCCAAGGAAAGCCCTCGTATTCAATATCATACTCCACTCCATTAATTAGAATAGATGGGATGAATGGCTTCATGGTATTGATCTCCAGGGCTAGTCTCGCAAATTTGCTGTGAGATCGGTTTGATGTGTGTGTGTCTACCTTGATTTTCTTGGCCAGCGCCATGCCAATGAATTCAAAGATGGTGGGCACATATAGATGAAGGGGCAAATTTAGGATGCGTACCTAAGTGACAATAACTGCAGGTGCTTCTATCTTCAGTTTGAAGGTAGGGAACCAATCCCATACTAGCAGGTTTCGTCCAAAATTCTTCCATGGGCCACCGGTGAGCGCTGCTTCATAATCCTGCTGGCATGATAATTGCACCACAAAATGCCCTAGATCAAGCTAATACATGTTAAACCTTCCCACAATTCGCCAGAGAGCCTTTAGCTTATCTCTCAGGGTCATGTACCATATTTCCGCTCCCAGTAGTCTCACAACCACTGCGTAACGCCACGACTTTACTAACGTGTCATATGCTTCTGGTAGGATGGAGAGAGATGGGACTTCCTCTTCACTCGTTAAGGTTACGGCCTCCTCCGGCAGCCAGTCCTCGAACAGCTTGTCGACCAACCCGCCTTGGCTGCGTACGACATTTGATCCCGAAACGACTGCAGTGAAAGAGGCTTTGAGAGGATTGACCCCTCCCGCCGGCGAAATCATGTTGTCAGTCGCCTTTCCTTTGTCCACGATCGACTGGATGTTGTTTAATGCGTCCTATTCTATGGTCCGCTTAGTCTGATCTTCATAACACGAACCTTCAACCCCTCGCATGCCCGCAACCAGGAACTCGAATCCCAGTTCAGGTATGGAGATGCTTGACGTCTGCCTCTTGTCTGGCTCTGCAGTAGCAACATCGCTTTGATTACTTCCAGCGAATCCTCCCTCGGGATCAATCCTAAGCTTACTTTGGTACCACGTGAATGGATTGAATTTTTAAAATACAAGTATGTTTCAATGACTTTGTTGAAGGAGTATGTCCCTTTATATGCCAAGGAGGAGACTCTCTAACCAACAGTAAATATACGGAATGGGTTAAAAAAAATGACAGTTAACTATATAAATACAGTCAATAGTCAACAGTAAATAATATACATATTGTCAATACTAACATTAATTAACATTCAATCCATAGACTAATTGATAATGTATTAATATTAACAAGAGTAATAACTAGTAGTCTTTTCAATTGGAGAATTATATGCACACCCATGGGTTGACACACAACCCACAAGGTTGGATTTTGGGTTTACTTTTGTTTGACTCATTTAATATTGATCTTTTTAGACCCATACCTAAAAAAACCTCCAACCGCTATGAACCAACCTACACTCACCACATCCAACCATTTAAATGGTATTTAGCTTCAAAGAACTAATACATTAGATGTATGCAATTGAAGTATGGAGACACAATCATGTGGCCAAATGGTCGAGTTAAAATGTAATCAACTAGGTAGGGAAATGCAACCATATGGTTTCGTACGAGGATAGATAGTGACATATAACAAATTGAACAACAACATAACTAACATATGCGTTCTATACTCAATCTAAAAATTGTCTGAATATATGTAATATTTACTTCAACATACCATCGTCATATCAAAATGGGTATGAAGGTACATGATCATATACTTGTCTGTACATATTCCATGAAATTTTAAGTGACTTAAAATGATTAACACATATGATTATTTGTTACAAATAGTCAAAAAAAATTCCTAACAATCAAACACTATTGTAAATATTTTGTTCAACACAATAATACAAAATGCTGAGAAAATGATTGTGATTTATTTTCTTAACAATAACACAAAGAAACAAATGCTTGGCATAAGATTGGGTTGAGTGTTGTGACAATGTTAGCAAGTAGGTCTCACTTATGTATGTATGTTTGTATTTAACTATAACACATGGCATCAATTGAAAATAATAAACTTTAATATTCCCATGTCTATGCAAGGCCACCTTCAGTAGTTAGTTATGGGACTAAAGGTAATGTATAAAAATTATTTTAGGCATCTAGTGAAATGACATTTTCCTCTCTATTTTAGTTTGCAAGATGGGTGAGTACCCCCAAATATATGATGTTTTGTTAAAAATATCTTGAGGTAGTATAATGCAATTAGATTGAGTTATATATATTTTACATGTTAAATAAGAATAATAGTTGTTATTCTGCCTTTATTGCAACATGAATTTACCAACCACGCACATAACATTACGTATAGTTTTTAGGCATGTACTCAACAATTTTGATTTGATAAATGTAGATTTTATGAGTTGAGGTTCAAAGCTAGTAGCAAGACGTAGACATGTGATTTTTGAAGTGACCATGAGTATATGTGCAAATCAATTATATATCCCTTTATCATAGGTGTTCATATTCTTTTTTTAAGAGAAGAGGTAATTTATTCAACCTGCCCTCCTCTAGCTGAACTAGACTAGTACGTCCACAATTAATGAAAATGTACGTGTACATCATATATTCAATTTGCAAACATATGTTGTAATAACTTCAATTTTGATATAACATATCTTTTGTGGATGTTGTTGTGTATATTATGTATGCTTATGTGTTCTTTCACTTTTGCATCGTGACTTTAAGACGATCTAATGTTTGGAACCCTGACTCTTAAGGATCGAGATGAGAAGATCTAGGAAATTATAATATATTAAGAAACATTCCAAATATCTATACAATCATCGATGCACCTACATATATGATTATATGGTAAAATATATAAATTACGATAGAAAATTTTCATAATTAACAACAAACAAATTATCTTAACGCCAACAAAATGGAGAAAACAACACTCGTGTTGAACTTTTACATGGAATCTTGTAAAACTTGATAATTTATGACATGTAGGGGTGAACATCCAGTTAATTCGGTCGGTTATGGTTATCTGGGTTCGATTAAATAGTTAATTTAAGGTTTGAGATTTTAACTCTTAACCTAAATGAACTAGTGTCAGTTAATTTGGTTATGGTTAATCCGTTAATTAGTCACAAAATAACATTCTTGTAATAATATTGTATAAAAATACTCATATATATTTTGAGTAATTTGTTATTACGGTAGTATTACATATAAACATAGTGCTCCATAGCTCGTGAAACTTCATTAGTATTTGATGCGGAGGTTTTTAAAATAAAAGTATAGCTATATAGGTATACATATGTGTAGGCATTTTTCTTTCTTAATAAACTATAGCTAATTAGTTAATTTGGTTAAATTAGTCATTTAACCAATTGACTTAAATATATTAATCAAATTAACTAAATTAATAAAATTGTCTAAAAGATTTAATCTTTCAATTAATTGGTTATTAATCAAATTCTTCTCACTCCTAGTACATATCATAAACAACTCGTGCACTACGACTTAACTATATCATCTAAGCTTGTTCACAAATATCACTTTTGTAAGTTTAATTATTACTTAATAAGTAATCATTTTATAGATGTTGTGGCATAAAATGAGAACTCTACATTCTAAATTATGATAGTTCATATCACTAATACATTTACTGTTAGAGACGAAGATAGCTTTTTCATATAAAAAATAGAAATTATGTTAATATACAATGGGCTAGCTTTGATTTTACATTGTTTTAGGGTATGATACCATGTAATACTATTTTGGTTCAATTTAGTGGTCATTATGTAAATAAATTATTGTCACCCGTTAAATATTGATCTGTATTCGAATACTAAATATTAATTCTTCAGTATTTCAAGCAAGCAATGTTGTGGGAAACATAAATGAAGATTAGCACTTAGAGAAAAATTCTTATATGATAGTGTCTATGGTCAGTATCCAAGTCATATGATCCATTATATAATGTTTTTTATGAAACAGAATGCATGAGCTAGAATGACGATATGCCAAATATCATTTACTATTTGTGTCATTCATATTTTCCAATTATAAATCAAACATGTTTTAATTTTGATGAACAATATTATGACCAATCATCATAATCCAATATGGAACGTATAAAATTTTAAATAACTATTTCATACAATAGTTAATTGTAACAATAATTACGGTATAGTTTTGATATGTGTTAGGTTATATTTTTTTTGAAAAAATATTGTTTGTAATGGTAATAAAGAACACTTGGTCCATGATATTATTTTCATTTTTGTCTTAAACCTAAGACACAAAAAGTTGTAGATATTATATGTTAGTATCTTTTATTCACTTCTTAAAAAATCAAACTATCATAGTCATTGGTCAACTTAATAAAGTGACTTATCAAAGTTACATGATTGGAATAAATTTTGTACGCAAATATCATTTTTTGTTTTTAAGAATATACACAACGTAATAAATGACAAAATAAAAAAATAATAATTAAAGAACATTATCATTACATTACATTGATAAATTATGCCAATATATGTATTTCATCAAATGATTTGTTCCATATTCTATAGTGGTAGATGACACAATAATCAATTTCATAAAAGTTACATATTTTCTCAAAAACGTTACTATAATATTTTAAAACTTGAATTTTCAAAGAGACAATCAACTACCAAATTTTTTTATGTATACTCTGTCACAAAATAGAAGCACAAAATATTTATCAATTTTTAAAATTAGTAATACAAAAATATATATTATATAAAAATATATAATCAACCTCGCTACAAGCTTTTCAAAAATTGAAATCCATAAAGTAAAATACCAACATTGTTTATCTATCTTTCCCGATTTATTATGTCTTTTAATACTTACTCTTATACACAAAATAACCACGATTACTAGAGCAACATAAACTATTAAGCCAATGGTAAGAAGTAATACAGTTTACAGAACGAATATAAAAGTAGGCATATGTATTTACGTCATTTTTCTCCTTCATTGCTACCCTAGCTCTCACGATACTCCTTTTACTGAAACAACCTACTAGTTCCTTGTTAAAATTTTCCTAATTACATGGTAAGTTTCACTCAAGTAGAAAGTTCAAATAATATTCACCGATCGTGCAAATCTATAACATGGTATCAAAGTATCTATCCATAACAACTAAGCTTTCAACACCCTATTTTCGATTCAATGGATCAAAGATCCAATGCAATAGATCAACCGATTCGTTTTTATCTAGTATCGTTCAATTTATTTTGATACAATTGTCTTCTAACAACCATGAGCACAACTCATTGTACTTATATAATGTCTGATTTTTTTTATATCCAAGGTACAATCTGATGAGGTACATGCTTATAACGACAACATCAACCAATTTAGCAACATTTACCATTCAGTGTTGGGAAATTTTTATATAATTAAAATGGCCTTATGTATTTATATGAGAATCACATATCTACTATTGATTCTTTTGATGTCAAGCTAACATAGAGATAGAAAATATAAGTGATGTCTAGCCTAATATTTAAATTAATCACAAGTGTTAGTTATACATTATAATACATTCATGTATTTATTTTGTCTAGGAAGTGATATGAAGTTTAGAGTGGGTTAAGTACCAGCCCATCAACACATCAACCAAAATCTATCTGCTAATTTAGCGTTCAAAATCTCTAATAACTACCTACAATGGTTGAGTTTTAAACTTTAAAGAAATATAATAGTGTCTCCTAAAAATGTGAATAGCTCAAATATGAATTTATAAAATGATATTGACCATACATGCCCCTAATTTTCTTTCTTTTAGATTTTTCTCTTGAATGGAAACATTCACAACATGTTCCCAATGTAATTTAAATCAACTTTCTCCAATATGAACCTTGTCAAGTTTGTAACTAGACTTATTCAAGAGATAGTGGGCACATGTGTTTATTTTTTTTTGTATTTATAGTTAGAACTAAAGTGACATAATTTGTTTGGAGCGATTAAATTAATTCTTATCCATTATTGTTACACACCCCGCTTCAATAAAAGCACCAAATCCTTGTATCTACAACAAATCATCAATAAATACCCCTATAAGCATAATTTAGAATCTCCTTTCTATTGGTCTTTGAATCCCACTATGGAGCACCTAAGCACATCAAGGGCCACTATATTGGATATAAAAGTACAAATTTAATATCCAAAAAAAATCCTATTTATTTTTCATACCACTGAAATGAGGAGGATGTCCTAGAGTGATTACGAGTTATCCTAGGACTTGATATAGCATAGATGGATGAAAAAAATTCATCAAGATGTAGGCCATATATTCCCTTTTCCCTAATAAAGTAGCATCACAACTAAATTACCATTGTTGTATGGGTTCGGTTCTAATCTTGCGTGCATCATCTTTCCATTTCATTATATCCTCTTCTATAGTAAGATAGTTTTTTGGATTACCAAAGACCTCCCCCATGCATGATATTACTCCTCGAGTTAGTTTCCATTTTTATATCCTTTTATATATACAAAATTAAAGTTGTTTCCATATTTTTCTAGATTCCTCATTATTAATTTGTATTACAATGAATCTTTGTAAAATATGTATCTCAATGGTAGTAAGTTGGAATAAAGACCCTAAGTTTATATTCTTGGTGGTTACAAAGGTGTGTTGACTCCATGCTTATTTGCATTTAGAAAGTGATTCGTTATGAGTCATTTGTTAATCACCTAAGTACTCAATATTACAATTTACTCTCGTAAGAAACCAGAAATTTCACCATTGTTCTTGTATAAAATGTGACTCCAACCACTTGTTCAATATTCCTACAGTTTAGATGAGAAATGGACAAGCTGTATATGGTGACACATTTATTATGGATTCTTTTTAACAATCGAAAACCCTTTATAAAGGAAATTCAATATATGAGGTTGTTGATCGGGTATACATGGAATGATCATATGACTTCCATTAAATGGATAATGCAGCATGACCTTTTCCCAATCTTTATTGATGTTAATGGCGCATTATATATTTATGTCTTTGAAATGCATCTGTGGGCATTCAATTCTTTGGTAGTAGAACATTGCTTTGATGAGTTTCATAATGTTTGGGGCCCCCACACTACGTGCATCCTTAATATGCACCTACGCTACAGTGGTTTTTCTTTTTGTTCGAAATGATGACATATGTATGGACATCTTTTACTTTTCATAAGTATTTTGGTCTAGGTGCATCATGAATATACGCTTATATGAAAGACTAAATCTTCAGATATTTTTCTATCAATCTTTGCTTTCGTGACAAGCGGGGTGCAAGTCAAGCATTAGACACCCAGCCTATATTCCTGAGGAAAAAGAATATTTTATCTGTGTATGTGTCATTGACTACGAACATATATTATGTCATTGTGAGTCTTTCGTTAACCATGTTGACGATAGTTAATGAATTGCAACTTGTATAATATAACTATTACTATGATCTACTACTCTAAGTACGAGTTACATGTAATAACTCTTAGCAAATTTCTAAGAATATTATTTTCCCATAGGATGCAATATACAAACAAATTACACACAAACACAATTCCTCACATGTATCTAAGACAAGACAAAGTAACACACTACTCGAGAAGAAAAGTTCTAAGTTTCCATTACAAGAGATGATCTCATGCAAGTGGGTCACTTGTTTCACTGAAGATACTACCTCCCTTGTATAAGCAAGTAGTTTTTGTATAAGTAATGCCAAACGACGCTAAAATTCAGTGTAATCATCAACCAATATGTTTCACAAAAAAAAAAAAAGAATAAAGTGCCCATAAAAAGGGCCCATAATCCATTTTCCAAATAAATAAATGTTCTTTGGTGATGGTGTGAAAAATATATGTTATATTATTTACAACTTTTAGCGCATGTGTTGAATTTAGTTGGATATGATAATTCTTTCAAAAAAAGGATTTCATGTCATTTGGTAAATTTTTCATCGCAGACCAAATAAGTCTAGTTCTCACATTATTCCGTCAAAATTTTGTAAAATTTCTTGATGTATTACTTCATGAGGAGGACGAGGAGCTGATAGGTGAGAAGACACTAGAAAGTTAGGTGGGAAAGAAGAAAAGTAGAGCGCCTACTACACAAAGGAAATGAACTAAGAGGTAGAAATCACGTCAAAAATAAGGAAACTGAGCAAACTCTCAAGGAAGTAAAACAAATAGCAAATGTTGAAGCTAACAAAATAATTTTGGAGAGAAGTCTGAAGGATAAGCAAAGTTGGAGGAATTGTTGGGCTTTGGCCTTTCTGATTCCAGCCCAATTGTGGGCAGCCTGTTAGGGCTTAATTGTATGATGATATGGTTATATATATAACCAACCTCCAGCCGCAAAGACACGAGCAAAGACATAGAAAACAGCAGCCGCTGCTGCTGCACTGTTCTCAGACCTGTTCACGACTTAAGAAAAGGAAGCAAAGGAAGAAAGAAGAAAGGAGAGAAAGTAAAGAGGGTGACACAACCTCTGTTTCTCCCATAGGTTCTACACCGAGTTCTCCATCACATCCTATATTCATATTCCATCCAGGTATTCTCTACAAGAAGTTATTTTTTGGGAGGACTTTAGGTGTGCTGACGTACGTATTCGGTATTATATGCATCTCTTTTTTTTTGTATTCTTTAAGTTTTGGGTCTAAATTTGAGACAAACATTGTTATCCGTTGATTAGTAGATTTCTCCTTCGGGCTTGGACCCGTGATTTTTTCCTCACACATTGTGGGGGGGTTTCACATAAATTTTGGTGTTCTATGTAGTTGCTTGTTTTCTATATTATTTTTGCATGCCTAGTCCATATGCGCAGATGTTTTCGTTGTTATTGTGTGTCCTGGATACGTACATCTTGACGTACTAACCACCTTACAAGTGGTATTTGAGCTTACTTGGCTACGTGGACTAGATGGATGACGCAAATAATATGGTAAAGTTGACGACATCAAACTGGCTGACGTGAAAGATAAAGATGAAAGATCTTTTGTACTGTAATGATATTTATGAACTGGTTCAAGGCGACACGAGCAAACCAGTGGACACAAAGTAGTAAGATTAGACAAAGGCTCATCCGTCGTTGGGTTGACCAGTCTATGTTCCACCACATCACCAACGAGGCCAGTTCCCACTCTCTATAGAAGAAGCTTGAGTTGTTATACGAGAGGAAGACAATAGGGAACAAAGTATTTCAGATTAAGAAACTTGTCAACCTGAAGCTCAAAGAAGACAATAATATATCAGTGCACTTGAATGGTTTTAAGAGCATGGTGAATCACCTAGACACGATGGGTTTGTCACTTGATGACAAGTTGCAAGCGCTTTGACTTCTTGATTCTTTACCTAACAAAAGGGAGACCTTGGTGATTTCTATTAGCAACTCTGCTCCAGATAGAAAGTTGACATTTGACTTGGTGTCCAATACCCTACTGAATGATGAGACGAGGCGACATAGTTGACCACAGATACCAATTTCACATGTTTTGTTGTTGAGAACAAGGGAAGGAGTCAGTCAGAGTCATGGCCAAGGTGGTGACAGAAGAAAGTCAAAGCACTGGTTAAAGTTCAGAAGCAAGATAGTTTGTCATTACTGCAACAAGTCAGGTCATGTACAGAAATTCTACAGGCAACTCAAAAAGGAAATTAAAGAAGTGACAGATGATGATAGGAGTAGAGTTGCAATCGTCACAGATGCCAAAGAGATACTCACATTTGGAGTTGCCATGGGACATTGTCTACATATCAGTGACAACACTGAGTGGGTGTTGGACATTGGTGCTTCTTACCACATCACCCCTAATAGATATTTATTTTGTTGCTATAAGTCTGGAACTTTGAAATGACGAAGATGGCTAGTAAAAGATATGTGAAGATTCATGAGATTGGTGATGTGCGCATTGAGATAGAGTAGGGTTATACCACCTTGTTGAAGAATGTTAGAGATATTTCTAAAATTGACTATAACATCATCTCCATCTATGGGATCGACATTCAAGGCTTTAAATATCATTTTGGTGACTTGAAAACTATTGTCACCAAGGGACAGCTGGTCGTTGTTAGAGGCAAACTTTGTTGTACTTTGTACAGGATGAACATAAAGGTCCTCAATGACACTGTCAACATTGTGGACAACTCCTCTCCAGATTTATGGCACAAGCGGCTTGGGTACATGAGTGAGAAAGGACTACAAGTACTTGTAAAGAAACATTTGATCCCCTTTGGTAAGAATTTGATTATTGACCCCTGTGAAAGTTGCTTTCTTGGGAAGCAAAAAAGATTCCAGTTCAATGCTCAGTGTGAGAAGAAGTCTAAAATGTTAGATATGATTTGTTATGATATTTGTGGTCCTATGGAAGTTCACTCCTTGGGTGGAGCAGATTCTTTGTTACCTTTATTGATGACGCATCTTGGAAATTGTGGGTCTATAGTTTGCAGAGGAAATATCTAGTGTTTTATACTTTCAAGAAGTTCCATGCCACTGTTGAATAGGAGATAAGTAAAAGGCTTAAGTGTATTTGTTTTAACAATGAAAATGAGTATACTTCCAAGGAGTTCATGTGGTACACCGTTTGAACAAAACGTCATTAACTAAGCGGAAGCGATCATTAACAGTGAATTACTAAAAATCACTAAAAATTAAAACCATTTACAAAGAGATCCAAACACAGGAAAACTCTTTTATCAAGAACCAATGTATTTTATTTACATCCTGGTTCATAAGTACATATCTTGTACCATCCCTTCTTGAGGATTACAAGCATCAATTGCTCTGTTAAAACTATACACAGGCAGCATAAGAACCTCGAGGCATCAAGCCAAAATCTTATATCGATTCATTAAAAGTACTAACTACTAACTCTGAGGACCTGAGAGTACAAAGACGACACGTAGGACTATCTATACAAAATATGACAGCCAGTGCCTCCACCTGGAATATCACTGATGTCCCTATTGCTGTTGCTCTTCCCCTGCTATATGGTTTCTTCCTCTTCTTCTGCGTCGACCTAAAAAGAGTGTTGGTGACCAACGGAGTGAGACTCAGCCCCAGCGAGAGATATAACTTTCCGCCAAAAACATTATTATTGTAGTTTAATAGAATAAAACCGAGCAGAGGAATCATATATATTCAACAATAGATAAATCAATGTCTAAATATATTAGAGTAATATTCTTATTCAAAGCAGTTCATCTATAACTTGATAAAGCAGCATGTCACTTATCCAATAAGGAATTGAAGAACATGTATAACATTTATCCATATAAGATATGCTAATCAAGGTAACATCAACCAATGATTCTCATATTTCAACCTTAAGTAAATACGCTACACGGCTAATTATATTTTACAATCATACTTAAGCCCTGAGGAGATGAGGTATACCGCTCATACTCCAACCGACCACGACGGCGTAAAGCATCGGTTCCATACATAGGTCAAGGAAGAGACGGATTTCCATGACCTCATCCTCCTCAATTAGTGTGAGTACAAAATGCACGACATCTTGTGTCTCTGCTAAATAGCTTTCCAGGGTATACTGGCAACTTCGCTATAGAGTTACAGTGGCGGTTGTACTCTCTTCGCAATCGAGAGATTTCATGTTTATCTCACATCGATCTGACATTAACATTATCAGGAGATTCGTGATACATCCATCCCGGCACATATAATGAAGGATTGAGAGATTTAATGTTTATCTCACATCAATCCCACGTTAGGGAGTAAGGATATTTGCGCCCATAACCGCCACATACTCAATAGTATGCCCTCTAGGAGATCCCGTGGGAAAACCTATTTCACCATCACCAACTACTAACGCTGATGGATCTATGGCCAGGGCTCTACATGATAAGATTTCACTTGATTAATTAAGTACATTACCATATTCTTTTAGCATTAGTCAGGTTTTCAAACATAAATTATTATAACAAATGCTGCAAAGAATGTGTAATACTTCTATCAAGTACTTTTCAAAGATTTATAAAACATTGGGATCTCAATCCCTTGTCACATCATGGGCATTCTCATCCCTTAACATCTCATCATCATGATTATGGAATATGGGTATTCAAACCCTCAGTTCATCAAAGAACACTTGTTACCACTTATCAGGTAACTAATTCCTTCAGGTCATTTGACCAAGGTAAACATGATACTTGCTACACAAGCATCTCACATGGCTCTCAAGGTCCATTTAATCTCTTGTTACCTATTACTAGGCAAAAAAGCATATTATGGCTCACAAGGCCCATAACACAATTTCAATAATCAAACATCATAGCTCATACTTGGCTATGCCCAACATCTCACGATACCTGCATGGTTAGTACACATGATAACAGTTATATCAATTACATATCAGAACTATGTAACGTAAGGGTAGCGTCAATATTCCCTCATTAGGGTTAGGGTTTCCCAATTCATGTCAATTAGGGATACTCATCCCATTACCCAAAATTAGGGTTATGGTTTATTATCATATTGCCAAAGATTAGGGTTTCATGCACTATAACCCAAAATTAGGGTTTCACATACCTTCACCCTATATTAGGGTTAGGGTTTCATATTAGGGTTTCATATAGCATTACATAGTATCATCCTGGATTAGATTTTCACATCACATCACTACATTAGGGTTTCACATGGCATCACCCTATATTAGGGTTTAACACATCATTATCTTGAATTAAGGTTCCTTATAACTTTTCCCCGAATTAGGGTTTCATGTAACTTTACCCAAAATTAGGGTTTCATGAAGCATCCTCTTAAATTAAAGTTTTTCATTATATTACCCTGATTTGGGATTTCTCATATCATCACCATAGATTAGGGTTACACCATTACCCTAGATTAGGGTTTCACCTATCATTTCCTTAAATTAGGGTTAGGCTCATCAACCTTCTCAATTAGGGTTTCATGATCTCTTTATCAAGGATCATACCCTAATTACATATTTTATTCATGTTGAAAGTGTTGAGGCTTAATCACTACATGATTATTATACATGTATGAATTCCTCTCTCTCACATCCTCTCTAGTATGTTTATTACTTCAAGCTTGATTAGATTAGGTCAACCCTTCATTCAAGTACATACATTTAGGGTTAGCATAGTGTATTGAGATATTGCTTCCATAAGCATCAAAGGTTAACCCCTCTAAGGGTACTAATAACCCTAGTACCTTAAAGGTACAACCATTGTAATTATCTTTTATATACATCATTAACAATCATGGGGTTAATTGATCTTTCATCACATTAGGTCTTCAAACGGTTTTGGTTGCATTGAACCTCCAAACGGTTTTGACCGCTCAATCTCCAAACGGTTTTGAAAATGTTTGCCCTCCAAACGGTTTTGAAACCGTTTGCGTATCTAGGGTTGAGACCGTTTGCCCTCCAAACAGTTTTGAAACCGTTTGGGCACTCAACCCTTGAAACCGTTTGATCACATGTACATTGAAACCGATTGGACCCATCAACATTTGAAACTGATTGGATAAATCAACCTTGAAACCAATTGGACCTCCAAACGGTTTGAGATCATTTTATCTCAAACGGTTTGAAGACCGTTTGATTCCAAATGGTTTCAAGAATGTGTGGACTCAAACGGTCTCAAGACCGTTTGGTCCAAACTACCTTGAAACCAAAATGATCATCTAGGGTTTCCTTCAACCAATCAATTAGGGTTTGCTTCATTGAATCATTCATCAATTGGACCATTGAGAGTACATCAGATTATAACCCTTGGATCTCCAACCATCCATCACAGCCCTTGACCTCCAATCGTTCTTGAGACCATTTGGACTCAAACGGTCTTGAGACTGTTTGGACCATCAACCATGAAATTGATTCAATTCAATTAGGGTTTTCAATACTTCAACCCGATTAGAGTTTGTAATTAGTGGATTATCCATCACTAAACCTATTATTAGTCAATCAATTAGAACCATTGGATCAACATCCAACTTCACCAGTAAGTATCTCCAAATGGTCTTGAGACCGTTTGATCCCAAACGGTCTTGAGACCGTTTGCACCCAAACGATCTTGAGATCATTTGGTTTCAATCGGCCTTGAGACCGATTGGTCTCAAGTTGAAACCGTTTGGACCTGATATTTTTTGAGGTGTGTGATAAGATGTAATCATCATCTTTAAGCTTCAAACCTTCGAAATTTTCTGTGATCTTTGTGGTGATTTCAACAATTAATCAAAAGGAAATTCAGGAAAGAAAAAGGAATCAACATATGATGAAGAAATGAAATCAATAATGATATTTAAGGGTTCAAGTTATATAACCCACCTTCAAATTTGAATCCAAGCTTCAAGATTCATCTATTTAATGGTGAATGAAGCTTTCTCAACTTCCCAAGGTTTGTCCTCACGTCTTTGAGTGAAAAGAATGGCTAAAGTTGAAGATTGAATGGAGAAAAGAAGAAAATAAGCATTGAATTTCGATTTCCACCATGAAATCAAGGTTGAAGATGATTAAGGAGCTCACCTACAGGTTGGGTACGTCCTCCTGTTGCTCCTAAGCTCCCTTGTGTTCAGCCAAAGCAAGGAAAGAAAGAAGAGTCGAAAAAAGTCTTTCATGTGGGTGAAAGAATGGAGTGTATATAAGGGAAATTCAAGAGAGAAAAAGTGTTATAAAAATCCTTCAATTCCCTAAATTGGTGCCAATTATCCCCCTCATTTCCTTGCATATGAAGCCATCATCCTCCCCTTCTAAATCATCTTCTTTATCCATGAATTAAAAGAAAACAATTAAGCACCTTAATCAATTTAATAATAATATCCAAAAATTAGTGGATATTACTTTTTCTTTAACTAATGTGAGTGGGCTCTCCACTCACTTTAGATATTTTGGTGCCATTGCAAGGAACAAGGACGTCCATACTTATATAAATTCAACCATCACATTTTTTGTTGAAGGACACTTCCATTAATATATTTATTTTTGCATTAAATTGAATCAGGGTTTCAATTATGCTTAAATCTTAATTATTTTAATATCAAGATTCTCTCCCCCCAAAGAGATTCAAATGAGATGCCCCTCTGATTTTCTTGTCTCTAATTGATACCAAGAAACATTAGGGACTCTCTAGAAGTGGTATTTTGTATATTGAACCCTCAGTTTTGGGTAAATTGCACATTACACCAAAACTAGGTCTTAATGCACAAACATTGCTTAATAAGCTCTTTCTTGGTGCTCAGGCTTCCACAAGCCATACCTCTGCATCATTTTCATTCTTATGATGCTTCAACACTGGAGGAACATTTTATCATGTAACATTTGTAAGTTAACCCCTCAACTTGGGTAATTTGCATTTTAGTCCATAACGGGCAAAACATTGTTTTCAACATTATTCAAAAGGGACTAAAATTGAAACATAAGTTCCTCCAGAGCCTTAATTATTTTTCAAAAGATAAGACCAAGCATATAATTATCTTTCTTAAACAAAACATCTAGGGTTAAAGCATAACTTAGGTCAGGGATGTTACAGTTCAGGCCTTATTGTGAAGGATCTAGCATACAACATGAGAAGACAGTTCTCGATACCCCACAACACAATGGTTTGGTTGAAAAAATGAATAGAACCATTATGGAGTGAGTTATATGAATGATGAAGAATGCAAAAAGACCTATGGAGTTTTGGGCAGAGGTTGTAAACACTTCTTGCTACTTGATTAACATGTCATGTCAGTTCCTTTAGATTTTGACACTCTAGAGAGTGTGTGGGTAGGGAAGCCAGCTTCTTATTCTCACCTTAGAGTGTTTGGATGCAAGGCATTTGCACTTGTTCCTAAGGAGCAGAGGTAAAATCTTGATGACAAATCTACTCTTTGTGTTTTGTTGGTGATGGTGATGAGCAATTTGCCTACAAACTTTGGGACCTAGAAAAGAAGAAGATAATCAGATCCAGAGATATAATTTTCTTTGAGGGCTAAATGTTATTTGATACAATGATGACATAGCCAGTGCAGGTAAAAGATGATATTTTGATTGATATGATAGTTCCCTCTCTAGTCCAATAAAATCATGATGCATACCATGTTGAGGATGATGAGATACCACATGATAATATGGAAGGAGATGATGATCCTGGAGTAGATGGTGTCCATTTTGAGGAGATTCCTGAGCAAGGGGAGAAACCTCAACTAGTAGATTTAGGAGGTCCATAGCTGAGAAGGTCTATTAGAGAGAAAAGGGCGTCTACTCAATATTCTAATTTGGAATGGTCATTGATCACATAATAGGGGGATCCAGAAAGCTATGAGGAAGCAAAGTTTAATCTAGAAAAAGATAAGTGGCTGCATGCAATGCAAGATGAGATGAACTCATTGAAGAAAAATGAAACCTATGAGTTATGGAACTTCTTAAAGGAAGAAAAGCTTTAAAGAACAAGTGGTTATTCAAGATTAAGAAGGATGGGAGTGATAATATCGTGAGATACAAAGCTATACATGTGGTGAAAGGCTTTGGAAAAAAGCATGGGATTGACTTTGATGAGATATTTTGTCCAGTGGTGAAGATGACTTCCATTCACACTATTTTGGGCTTGGAAGCTAGCTTGGACCTTGATATTGACCAGCTTGATGTGAAGACATCCTTCCTCCATGGTGAATTTATATGCAATAACCAAAAGGATTTGTAGTAAAAGTAAAAGATCACATGGTTTGCAGATTCAAGAAAAATCTCTATGGGATGAAATAAACACCAAGGCAGTGGTACATAAAATTTGATATTTTCATGTTGAAGCAAGGTTACCATAGGACAGAGCCAAATCACTATTTACTTCAGGAGGTTTTTAGGTGATAGTTTTATCATTCTCTTTCTTTATGTTGATGATATGTTGGGTGTTGGCGAAGATGCTCAGACGATTTCCAAGTTGAAGAAGGAATTGTTTAGGTCTTTTGACATGAAAGACTTTAGACCAGCTAGACAAATTCTTGGTATGGACATCAGGCATGTAGGAATGCAAAGAAACTTTAATTGTCACAAGAGAAATATATTGAGCATGTACTTGAGAGGTTCAACATGAAGGGGATGAAGCCAGTTGAGGCTCCCTTAGCCAGTCACTTCAGACTTAGTAGAAAAAAATCACCTTCTACTGAGCAAGAAAAGTAAGAGATTAATCACATACCCTATTCTTCTGTAGTAGGAAGTCTTATGTATGCTACGGTGTGCACTAGGCTTGATATTACACATGCAATTTGTGTGACTAGCAGATTATTATCTAACCTTGGTAAGGAGCATTGGAATGTTGTAAATAGATACTTAGATATTTGAGAGGTACATCTAGTGCTTGTTTATGCTTTGGAGGGGCACCACCAGTTCTTACAGGTTTCACAGACGCAGATTTAATCGGCGATCTTGATCACAGGAAGTCTACCTCAGGTTATTTGTTCATTTTTATAGGGGGATGTTTTTTGCCAATCTAAATTGAAAAGTTATGTTGCTTTATCTACTACGGATGTAGAATATATCACATCTTGGGAAGTAGAGAAACAAATGATTTGGCTCAAACAATTCTTACAAGAACTGGGTTTAACACGGGATGAGTATGTTATTTACTATGACATTCAAGGTGTCATGGACTTGAACAATAATTCCTCTTTTTACTCTAGGATAAAGCATATTGATATGAGATACCAATGGTTGCCTGAAGCTATTGGTGATGATCAGTTGAAGCTTAAGAAAGTCCACACCAGCAACAATTTTCCTGACATGTTGACAAAGATAGTTCCTACGAAGAAGCTTGCTACTTGTAAGGAGCTCGTCGTATTTGACTCCAAATGATGAGTCATGAGAATAGTCTCTCCTTTGGGCTAGAGGGGGAGATTGTTGAGCCTTTGGCCTTTTGATCCCATCCCAATTGTGGGAAGCCCGTTAGGGATTAACATTTTTATGATATGGTTACATATAAAACCAACCTGCAAGCAACAACAAAGACACGAGCCGAGAAATGAGAACAATAGCCGTTGTTGTTGCATTGTTCTCAAACCTGTTCACGACGGAAGGAAAAGGAAGTAAAGGAATAAAGAAGAAAGGAGAAAACGTAAAGAGGGTGGAACCACTCTGATTCTCTCCTACATTCTACACCGATTTCTCCATCACAGCCTATATTCCTATTCCATCCGGGTATTCTTTGCAAGAGGGTGTTTTCTGGGAGGTCTTTTGGTGTGGTGACATACATGTTTGATATTTTCTATATCTCTTCCTTTTTTTTATTTACTTGGGAACCACCCCTGAGGAGGAGCCACTTCGGTGACCCCACCCTGACAATGTAAACCCAAGGGACATGAGCAGTGAGTGATACTATCACCCCCTCCCACATCCAATTAAATTCAGCTACTTTTCACAGAGCGCCTTCTGCATGATTCAAACCCAGGTCCTTCACTGGGACTTACCGAGCCGTAACCAGCGGACTATATCTCTTCCTTTTGCTTTATATTCCTCAATTTTTGGGTATAAATTTGAGATGAATATTGTAATCTGTTGATTAGTTGATTACTCAGTTACACTTTGACCCCGTAGTTTTCTCCTCCCACATTGTGGGGGTTTTCTATGTAAATTTTGATGTTCATTATGGTTGCTTATTTGTTATATTATTTTTGGGTACCTAGTCCATACGTGTAGGTACTTTCATTATTATTGTGCATACCAGATACACACATCTTGACCTGCTAACCACTTTTTAGGAAGAACATTCCATTTTACACAAATGGCGAGAATATATTGATAGGGAATGTCTTAAAATTCCCAATTCACAATTTGCAGTTCGGTTGGATTATCAAATTTTTCCATACGGATTAGGAGGGGATTTGGTGATTAGAAGTAGGCGGTGTACACGTCTTGAAGAAGTTGGTGTGGATGGAATGTTGAGTGGATGGGTTATTTGTTCTGACAAGGGCATTGTATGCAGAATGATGGGAAGCGCATTGTAGAATTGATTGAGGGTGATGTGGTGGATTACTTATGTTATGTTTGGTATGTGATGAATGAAGGGGAGGGGAGAAGAGGGGAGGGGAAGGGAAGGGAGAGGAGGGGAGGGGACATTTATTTTACTTTGTTTGGTTAGCATAGGGAAGGAAAGGGTAGAAAACATAAAAATATAAAAAACATCATTTTTTAACAAGCCATATTATTCTAAAAGGCTACATACACCACACACATATTAATACATGAATAATCAAAATAAATTAAACTCACATGTCTCGTGATCAAAATAAAATTATTCATATACTTATTTTGTTAATGAAGAAGATACACTTCTTATGTCTAACGAGTTGTAAAACATTATTGATACAGATAGGGACTACCACTTCTCATTTTTATACCTATCGTATACTTGTACTTCTCTTTATATTTATACTATCCATCTATTTATTTATATTTCCTTCATAACTTGAGGGTTCCCTCCACTTTCCTCCATAGCTCCCTCCCTTTTTCTATTTTTCCTTATGTTTTTATGTTAAAAAAATTATTTATCTCAAACTTCCCATATTCTCTACCAATATTTTTCTAGACATTATATTTTTAAATTATATGCTATATTTATTCTATTTTCTTTTTATTTTAAATTTTCCCTCTATTTTTCCCTCCAACTTCCTCCCAATATTTTGTATTCCCTCCAAGTGAGGTGAGAGACTATATGTATTTTTTTTCATTGGTTGTGAGCTACACAAGTTTTTTTCGTCATATTATTTATACTTTTCCTCCACATTTCATATTTTCTTCCATGCTTTATGATAAATTTCCTGCCAAGTCTTTCGCCTTCCCCTTGTCTCCACTCCGATTTGGTGGGGAAAAAGTGGCTGGAAATACACTTGACTCTTTCCCCTCCATTCCCTTCCCTTCCCCTTCACCATGTGCAACCAAACAACTTATGTTTCGTTTGGCAAAGCGGTGACGATTGTTCGGGCAACGATGAACAACCACGGATAACGGGTCAATCGCTGTCAATCACGTTGTCAAATACATAGTTGCTCACTGTTATGATTTTACATTGTGTTTTTTGTCTAGAGCGTTCGGCAAACTCTACCGGTCGCTCATTTCTCACCGTGAAAAATTGTTACAGTGAGTCATCTGTGGTGGGCCACCGGCGATAAATGCAATCGCGTTGCCAAACGCTGTATTTAGCCATTTTCCCTACCTTCCGCACCCCTCTGTTCACCGTATACCAAATATGTCATTAATGGTGGCATGGTGAAGGATCCCAGTGGTGTGGAGGGTCAGAGATCTCAACATGCTGAGAACGTGTGAGGGACGGTAGTAGGAAGGAAGAATACGGGAAATTAGGCGATGGGATTGCCTGAAGATTTGTGTAGATTAGGGGCCGCGAGAAGAGACTAGCAAGAATAAGAGATTAGTAGGATTACAGGGACAAAGGAGATTAGGGAGCAGATTGTGGGCTTACCGAATGTTTGGGTGAAGGAGTGGTTGCGGAGAACTTGAGGTGTACGACTGCGGATGATTGGTGAGTGGTGAGATGCATGAAAATCAGAATGGAAATCATCCACTCATGTGCAGCCCACATCACAACACATGCGGCTTACGCGCATGGCTGGAGAGGTTTGGTGGGGAAAATCAAAATTTCAAGTTTTTTAATAGAATGTGAAAAGATATATAGATAAGTGCTTGCAAACAATCATCCCGACACTGACACCTGTTTGAGGGAGGGGGAGAGAATAAGTTTCCTTTTAACTAAAAAAAAACATAGTACTACAAGCAACACTACAACATCACCAAAATAATGTTATATAGTGTCCATAACATAAAAATGTTCAAAATATAAAAGGATATGTACTAGGATGTAGAATCAAATGTTGAAAAAAGATAAATGAGATAATGTACAGAGGAGGCACCCCATAGAAATAGGCTCAATAGATAGAAAAGATAGTGTGTGAACGATTATAATTTTCTGTGGTTTCTCTCTAGCCGTATATGCCATAGAATTGTTATCATCAAAGAGTGTGTTTCGTGTTGTGGATGAGTAGGTTTAAAGTTTTTTACCAGGGAAGGTCAGTGTAAGTAGATGTCCCCTAAATGAGTTTTGAAGCGATGTTGTATTATTTGTTCTATGATAGGACATGTATAGAAGAGATGTTATGTGGTTTCATCGTTAGTAAGGCACATGTATCATCTAGTTGGTCATGGAATTCCCCTCTTATTGAGAGTGTGATCAGTGAGTATTTTGTTATGCATAATGAGACAAAAGAAAATTTTACACTTGAGAGGGCACTTGGTATTCCAACAGTGTGTGAGATTAGTGATATGGCCACTAAATGTGAGGAAGTGATAGGATTTGTTAGGAGTGTACCCATTTTCCCATTTCCATGATGTGTTGTTATTGGTATTATGTTCGAGTGTGTGAATGAAATCCTCTATGGAATCAGTCACGAAGTATTGTGTCTAAAGATTTTTAAAGGAATTTTTTTGTTACTAGTGAGTAGGTGTAGATCTCTCGCAGTGTTAACATTTTTCAGTTTCTGTGCGATGTGAATATTTGTACCCATGTATAGGATCATGTTGTTGTGATATCATGGATCACTCCAAAAAATTGATGTTTGTATCAACACATGGAGGTGTGTTGATCATATGGATAATGATTTTATTGTGTTTTTTATGAATTTCCATAGAGGCGATGATATGATTTTCATGTATGGAAGTTCTTGGGTTTTTATAGTTGTAGTATTTGTGTATGGTGAAAGGTTTCCAAAAATTTGAACTGTTGTTGGTGAAATCATCAATGATCTTAGTGATGAGGCATGTTTATTTAAGTCAATGATGCCCCATCCACCATATTTTATAGGAGCACATATGGTTTTCCAATTTACCATGTGATTTTTGGTTTTTTCTGAAGGTGTTACAAAGTGGTTCTAAAGGAATTTCCTTCTAATGGAGTCGATAGTTTTTTGTGTCTTTCCAGGTAATGGTATACAATTGAGGTAATGGGTTGTAATGGGTATGATGGAGCTGTTTAGTAAGTTAATGTGACCCTCCTGAAAAACACTAGAGGGGGCGTGAATAGAGTTTTAAAATAATTTTAACAATTCATTGAACTCAAACAACCACAATTGAAATTGGAAGAAGGAGACAGGTGTTTAGAGTGGTTCCAACTTTAGCAAATACTAAAGTTGTCAGTCCACTACCCGGTTGCTTACACAACCGGGATTTTGAAAGTATTTATTTTATTACCTTCTCAAGGATTTATACAAAATACAATACTTTCCTTTACACCCCTTGAACAGCCTTCACTTGAAGTAGGTGCACCAACTTGAGGTAGCCTTCTTGAAGTAACTCCAAGCTCCCCCTTGAAGTAGCCTTCCTCACTAGAAGTAACCTCCCGTTGCACCAGCCTTCTGAAGTAGCTCAAGGTCGCCTTCTTCACCAAGAAGATCTCCACCCTCTCCAATCCGCAGCCTCCAACCTAGGAGTAGCAAGGAGAGTACAAACAGTAATAGAGAACAAGAAAGGAAAAAGGAAATTACAACTTATCCTTTGTAGCCAAAGGCTTGATTTGCCTAGATCAAGCGTATAGATCTCCTAACCAAGTGTATGGACTTGTGATTGCAGTGGGTAGGAGATACTAGCCTATAGGACACGAATTTTGAGCTAAGGAAGGAAGTATCCAATTGTCACAATGCTCAAATTGCTCACAAACAGATTGCTCAAAGTATGCTCAAGGATTTCTCAAGTGTAACAAGTGAGTTTGAGTGTCCTATGGCTTGTCCTATTTATAGGAATGGTCTAAGGATGCTTAAGGACGTTCTAGACAACTTCTAGGGGTTTCTAAGTGCTTAACTAGCCGTTAGGTACAAGTTTGTTGTTTTAACAACGGCTAATTAATTTACTCTGCAGTTGCTGTCAGAGTTCATCTCGGTCGAGGAATGGTCGACCGAGATACCTACTCGGTCGAAGTTTTGTCGACCGACAGGCTCTCTGGATCAAGTAATTTGCAACGTCTATCTCCAACTGCCAACTACCTTGTCAGTTGTGTCTAACGGCTACTTTGAATCTTTCTCGGTCGAGAAGATTGTCGACCGAGAGTGTCTCGGTCGAGGAGTTGGTCGACCGAGATTGATCCTGTTTCAATGTTTCAATTTAGGCACTAATTATATGTATGAGTGTGCAATTGTGATCCTATTTGAAGGGGATGACTTATCTAAATGTGGTGTTTAGCTAGGGAGAATCTAACGCTTGATTTACATGAAATCTAAGTACTTGTACATTATATATTTGTACAAGTTTTTACAAGGCGATTACATTTCATAAAAACATAAACATGTAAGCATATGGATTTCCCTAGTTTCTTTGTCATCCACCTTAATCCTGCACACTCAAGTAGCTCGTTAGATCAATAAGAATGAAATGTTTGTCATAATCAAAACAAAGGGATTTATAGATGTCCATTTAGCCAACATCTCCCCCTTTTTGAAGATGACAAACATTTCCAAAATATAAATGAAGGAAATATAAAACATATGAGTTTCATACCTTTAGATTACCTTTTGTAGCTTTTCTTCTTGTTTATAAAATGTGTGCTTATTATTCCCCATGAATTATGGAACATGAAATCCACTTCACTAGGGAATATAGCAACTTTCAATGTAAATCCAAGAGTTTATTTATGAAACTCATTGATTGAGTTTTTCATAATTACTAAGTTTTAGTTTTATATTTATTTCTCCCCCTTTGTCATTTCAAAAAGATATCCGTTAAGAATAAAAACTCCCCCTTAATTAGATGTCCCATCAAATCGAATGAAAAAGATGTCCATTAAAAGTTTTTTGTTAAGAAGCACAAATATCAAAGAAAACATCTTCCAAAGGAGTGATAAGCAGTTGCTTCGTAATTTTGTTAAATTGATCTAGTGGAAGCGGTTTTGTAAAAATATCAGCCAATTGATCTTCTGTATCAACATGATGAAGGGAAACATGATTCTTGGATATATGATCCCTTAAAAAGTGATGACGGATTTCAATATGTTTAGCTCGGCTGTGTAAAATAGGATTGTGTGTTAAGTTTATAGCGCTCGTGTTGTCACAAAAAATAGGCGTAGATGAAAGAGTAAAACCATAATCGTTTAATACTTGTTGCATATAAAGCACTTGAGCACAACAAGACCCGGCTGCCATATATTCAGCTTCAGTTGTAGATAGGGCAACCGTATTTTGTTTCTTGCTAAACCAAGATACTAAAGCTCTCCCTAACAAGAAACAGCCACCACTAGTACTCTTGCGATCAAGTCGACAACCAGCATAATCCGCATCAGTATAAGCTTTAAAATCCAGGGATTGTCCTTTTGGATACCATAAACCAAAACAAGTAGTGTCGGCTAGGTAACGAAGAATTCGTTTAACTGCTAGAAAATGAGAGTGCATAGGTTGTGATTGAAATCGAGCACAAAGACCAACGGAAAACATAATGTCCGGTCTAGAAGCAGTTAAGTAAAGCAAACTACCAATCATGGCTCTATATAAGGAATCATCAATAGGTTCCCCATTTTCATCCTTATCAATTTTAATAGAAGTAGCCATAGGAGTAGTAGCATGTTTGCACTGATCCATCCCAAAACGTTTTAAGAGTTCTTTAGTATATTTTTCTTGGCTTATGAATATTCCGGCAGGTGTTTTCTTAATTTGAAAACCAAGAAAGAAAGTTAGTTCACCCATGAGGCTCATTTCAAATTCTTTTTGCATAATGTCACTGAATTGTGTGCACAATGAATCATTAGAAGCTCCAAAAATAATGTCATCAACATATATTTGCACAACTAGGAAATCAGATGTATATGTTTTGAAAAATAAAGTAGAATCTGAATTTCCAATAGAAAAACTATTATCAAAGAGATATGTCTTGAGCCTTTCATACCAATTCCTAGGTGCTTGTTTTAAACCATAAAGTGCTTTCTTAAGTTTATAAATATAGTCACCTTTTTCCGGTATTTCAAAACCAGGTGGTTGGGCAACATATACTTCTTCTTGAATGATGCCATTTAGAAATGCACTTTTTACATCCATTTGGTAGAGTTTGATGTTTTTATGAGCAGCAATAGCTAGTAACATTCTAATAGCTTCAAGTATAGCTACCGGTGCATACGTTTCATCAAAATCTATTCCTTCTTGTTAATTATATCCTTGTGCTACTAACCGAGCTTTATTCCTTATTACTTCTCCAGCCTCATTTAGCTTATTCCTAAAAACCCATTTAGTTCCTATGATGGTTTTATCTTGTGGTTTAGGAACTAAATCCCATACATCATTTTTAGTGAATTGATTCAATTCTTCTTGCATGGCTATTATCCAATAATCATCTTTAAGAGCTTCAGATATCTTCTTAGGTTCAATGATAGAAACAAAAGCCATATTTGCAACATCTTTGAAGGAAGACCGAGTTTTGACTTTATCATTAGGATCTCCAATAATAAGTTCTTGAGGATGATCCTTAATAAGCCTAGGTGTAGGTTGTGGTTCAGCTTGGTGATTATTTGTAGTAACTTTCTCACTATCATTTGGTATGTTTAAATTTTTGAATTGATTAGTGAGATCTATGATTTCTAGATTTTCAGATTTGGTCTCTTCATGAAAAGAAACATGAATAGATTCCTCAACTTTTCTAGAGATAGTGTTATATACTCTAAAAGCTTTGCTAGAAGTGGAATATCCCAAAAAGAATGCTTTGTGTGATTTAGAGTCAAACTTATCTCTATCATCTTTGGTATTTAAAATATAGCATGTGGAGCCAAAAGTATGAAAATAGTCAACTCTAGGTTTCTTAGAATGTATTATTTCATATGGAGTTTTCTTCAAGTGAGAGTGAACAGTTACTCTATTTAACACATAGCATGCAGTGTTTACAGCTTCAGCCCAAAAGGTTTTGGGTGTGTTGTGTTTGAGCATCATAGTTCTAGCCATTTCTTGTAGTGATCGATTTTTCCTTTCAAATATACCATTTTGTTGTGGGGTGCGTGGAGTAGAAAAATTATGAGTGTACCCTTGAGATGTACAAAATTCCTCAAATGTATGATTTTCAAATTCTCCACCATGATCACTTCTAATGGTACATATTTTGCTTTGTAATAGATTTTCAATCTTGGAACAAAATTGTATAAAACATGAATAGTATCATCTTTAGTTGCAATAAAGTGTACCCATGTGTATCTACTATAATCATCAACAATAACAAAACAGTATCTTTTACCACCAATAGATTGTGTCCTCATGGGTCCAAATAAATGCATATGAATTAATTCTAAGGACCTACTGGTGCTAAGTACATGTTTTGGTTTAAAAGAGGTTTTGGTTTGCTTTCCCATTGTGCATGGTTCACAGTTTTCAACTTGATCAAAAGATAAAGTAGGCAATCCACGAACAAAATCATATTTCACTAACTTTTTAATAACATGTGAACTAGCATGTCCTAGCTTTTTATGCCATAGTTGTAAGGTATTTTCATTTGCAAGCAAGCATTTTCCCACTACTGATTTCATAGAGTTAGGTTTAAGGATATAAAGATTTCCAACTCTATTTCCTTCATAAACAACATTTGTAGTGTTTTCTATCAATAACTTGCAACAAGTTTTGTTAAATAACACATCATAACCACTATCACATAATTGACTAACACTTATCAAATTATGGTGCAAACCATCAACGAGTAGAACATTCTTTATTTCGAGGTTTGTACCAACATTACCTATTCCAACGATTTTTCCCTTACCATTGTCTCCAAAGGTGACCGTTCCACTTTTCTTTTCTTCAAAGGTTTGAAATGCATCCTTGTTCCCGGTCATATGTTTGGAGCATCCACTGTCAACCACCCATTCCTGCATTAAAATGTAGATTTTGGTACCCATGTGATGGTCCGATATGGTTAGAATCATTTAAGTACATACTTGTATAAAAGTTCTGAATCAGAAATCCAGTCGGTCGACAATTGTTCGACCGACATCTGTCTCGGTCGATTAATTGTCGATCGAGAAGATTACTGTATTACAAACAAAGAAACACAGAAATTTAGCTCGGTTGACCAATTTTTGACCGAAATAATTGCTGTAGATTTTGATTTGTTACAGACATCCGGTCGGTCGACAATACTTCGACCGATTAATGGTTCGGTCGACAATACTTTGACCGACTAAGTTTCTGTTTCAGTACAACAGTGTAGAAAATTAACAATATGCATGAAATCTTTTGTTTAGTTGAGATAAGACAATATAAATAGCAAAATGGAGCATTTGGCCATATCTCAACTAAATTCCATTTGACTCTACTAAGTTTGGGGTTTTGGGATCCAAACTAATTCAGAATCCTTAGTCTTATAAGGACATGAAAAGGAATAGTGTCCAAGACGTAAACAAAAATGGCAAGTAATAGAGTCAACTTCATTTCTCTTTCTAGCCATTGTGTTCTTGGGTACAAACATAGTTTGAGTTCTTTTGGGTTGATTTTTCTTTGGAGCATATCTCAAACCTTTTCTTCCGTTGAAAACAGTACCAACGCTTAGAATGTTATCAAGTATATCTTTTCTTCTTAACTCATAAAGTTCTCTTTGCAGCTTAGCAATGTCATTCATCTTCTTGTGTAGATCTTTTCTTGCTTGATCTAAATCAGATAACAATGAATCTCTTTCTTTTACAACATTATCATAGTCCAGATGGTTACACAAAATAGGTTGAGTCTGAAAATCTTTTAGTTTAGCTAACAATTCAGTCTTTTCTTTAGAAAGAAGATCAACATTTGTTTCTAAAGTGAGTAGCTTTCTAGTGCAATCATCTAAAGATGTTTTTAAAGTCAAATTCTCAAGATCAATGTTGTTCTTTTCAGAAGAAAGATTATCTAATTTAGCAATTAGCTCATCATTTGATTTGATAACCTTCTTTAGTTTCTTCTTGACATCAACATACTTATCATGAATTTCTTGTAGACTAGTAACTAACTCTTCTTTAGGAAGATCAAGTAGGCTTACCTCTTGAGAGTCTTCATCATCTTCTCTTGCCATTAGACAATCCACTGTTTCTTCTCCGCTTTCACTGTCACTTGACTCGTCCCATGCAGCTTTATAGGCTTTTTCTCCCTTCTTCTTGTGTGAGCTTTTCTTTCCTTTCTTTGCTTTAGGACATTCATTTTTGAAATGCCCTTTCTTCCCACATTCAAAGCACCTAGGAGGGGTAGAAGAAGAACTGGAAATTTTGTTAGATTTAAATCTTTTGTATTTCTTACCGTTGACGATCAAGGCTTCTTCTCCTTCTTCTTCACTTGACTCCTCACTTTCTTGTGTGATGACTTTTGAAGCTTTTAGAGCCACATCCTTCTTCTTTCCTTACTGAAGTTCACGTGCTCTTCTTTCTTCCTCTTCTAGGGTTGCTTCATGAGCTTCTAGGTTGCCAATAAGTTGCTCCATTTTCAGTCGAGTGAGGTCGTTTGCTTCTTCAATGGCTGTCACTTTTGGCTTATATTTTGGAGGGAGTGATCGAAGGATTTTTGATACCTGATCTTCTTCAAGGACAGGTTTTCCTAGGGCACTTAAACCATAAATAATAGTAGAGAATTTTGCAAACATTTCACTAATAGATTCATCAGGATCCATACGAAAGTGTTCAAACTTTTGTTTAAACATGCTAATTTTGGAATTTTTGACTTGGACTGTACCTTCATAGGTTATGGACAGTCTATGCCAAATATCATAGGCTGTGTCACAATTAGATATTCTATTAAATTCTCCTACCGAAATAGAACACTATAAAATGCTTACAGCTTTTGCATTCATTTGAGCCAGTTTTACCGTATTTGCATCCCATTCTGCAAATTGAGTTTGAGGGAGCTCATATGGGGTTGACACCATTCTCCATAAGTCCCAATTGATGCCTTGGAAGTAGAACTGCATCCTTCTCTTCCAATATTGGTAGTTTGTTCCATCGAATGCTAGAGGCCTAGAAACAAGTGTCCCTTCAAGGTTAAGGTTGTTGAGCACTCCGTCACCCATTTCTTCAAGACCTTGTTAGGGTTCCTTGAAGCCCGCTCTGATACCAATTGAAAAACACTAGAGGGGGGGTGAATAGAGTTTTAAAATAATTTTAACAATTTATTGAACTCAAACAACCAAAATTGAAATTGGAAGAAGGAGACAGGTGTTTAGAGTGGTTCCAACTTTAGCAAATACTAAAGTTGTCAGTCCACTACCCGGTTGCTTACCCAACCGGGATTTTGAAAGTATTTATTTTATTACCTTCTCAAGGATTTATACAAAATACAATACTTTCCTTTACACCCCTTGAACAGCCTTCACTTGAAGTAGGTGCACCAACTTGAGGTAGCCTTCTTGAAGTAACTCCAAGCTCCCCCTTGAAGTAGCCTTCCTCACTAGAAGTAACCTCCCGTTGCACCAGCATTCTGAAGTAGCTCAAGGTCGCCTTCTTCACCAAGAAGATCTCCACCCTCTCCAATCCGCAGCCTCCAACCTAGGAGTAGCAAGGAGAGTACAAACAGTAATAGAGAACAAGAAAGGAAAAAGGAAATTACAACTTATCCTTTGTAGCCCAAGGCTTGATTTGCCTAGATCAAGTGTATAGATCTCCTAACCAAGTGTATGGACTTGTGATTGCAGTGGGTAGGAGATACTAGCCTATAGGACATGAATTTTGAGCTAAGGAAGGAAGTATCCAATTGTCACAATGCTCAAATTGCTCACAAATAGATTGCTCAAAGTATGCTCAAGGATTTTTCAAGTGTAACAAGTGAGTTTGAGTGTCCTATGGCTTGTCCTATTTATAGGAATGGTCTAAGGATGCTTAAGGACGTTTTAGACAACTTCTAGGGCTTCTAAGTGCTTAACTAGTCGTTAGGTACAAGTTTGTTGCTTTAACAATGACTAATTAATTTACTCTGTAGTTGCTGTCAGAGTTCATCTCGGTCGAGGAATGGTCGACCGAGATACCTACTCGGTCGAAGTTTTGTCGACCGACAGGCTCTCTGGATCAAGTAATTTGCAACGTCTATCTCCAACTGCCAACTACCTTGTCAGTTGTGTCTAACGGCTACTTTGAATCTTTCTCAGTCGAGAAGATTGTCGACCGAGAGTGTCTCGGTCGAGGAGTTGGTCGACCGAGATTGATCCTGTTTCAATGTTTCAATTTAGGCACTAATTATATGTATGAGTGTGCAATTATGATCCTATTTGAAGGGGATGACTTATCTAAATGTGGTGTTTAGCTAGGGAGAATCTAACGCTTGATTTACATGAAATCTAAGTACTTGTACATTATATATTTGTACAAGTTTTTACAAGGCAATTACATTTCATGAAAACATAAACATGTAAGCATATGGATTTCCCTAGTTTCTTTGTCATCCACCTTAATCCTGCACACTCAAGTAGCTCGTTAGATCAATAAGAATGAAATGTTTGTCATAATCAAAACAAAGGGATTTATAGATGTCCATTTAGCCAACACCTCCAAGCTAATGAATTTATTTGTCTAGGATGAAAGTTTACCATTGATTTTATCTATGATCAATATCCATGAGTGGTCGAATAGGGTGTGGAGTGATAGGTAGTCCCAAATACATGCCTGAGAATGTCTCAGTTTTGCATCAAAGGAGGGTTTGATATCTGAGGATGGTGTCGGGTGAAGTGTTGATACTGATGATGGATGATTTTCCTAGATTAATCCTAATTCCATATATTACAAAAATAAGACTATGATGCAGATGGCGTTAAGAATGGTGTCATCTTTAGTTTTTACCAATATCATGGTGTCATCCGTGTATTGAATAATATTTTCAAAATATTCATTAGGAGATTGGATAAGGCCATGGTCCATCCCTAATTTGATCATCTTTTTGAGGAACGAGGTGATCATGATGAAGAGGTATGGTGATAATAGATCTCTTTGTCTGAGACCTTTACTATTGTGGAAGTGACCAAATGGTGATCCATTCATTATGGTGGACAAGGAATTTGTCGATATACAAGCATGAATCCAATTGATCCATTTGGTAAGGAATGTGTATCACTACATGGTATGTATGTGATAGTTCCAGTTGACATAATTGAAAGCTATTTCAAAATCCAATTTTAAAGCTAACACATGTGTTTTGTTTTTTTAGCATAGATAAAGTGTTTTGTTGACCATAATGAAGGCATCATGAATTTTTCTATGTTTCATAAATGCGATTTAGTTTTGATCTATAATATGTTCTAGATGTGGTTTAATGTGGTTGCTAAGGATTTCTCTACGATTTTGTATGAAGTGCTAATGAGACTAATCAGTCTGGATTGTTGGATTTATCAGGCTATTCCACTTTTTATATCAAGGCATGTTGGTGTGGTTGAGAACCTTGATGTGTTTATGCATTTTTTTCTTCTATGTGTATCAAGTGAAGGAGGTGCATGAAATCATCTTTAATGTGATCCCACAAAGTGAGATAGAATTCATTGTTAAGTCCATCAGGACCCGTTGATTTAAGTTTCCCCGAGTTTGAAATGGCGTCGTTTAATTTTTAATATGATGAAGGTGTCTATGATATTATTTGGAGAGTATATGATTTTCTGACATAGGTGTTTCCAATTGATGTTTTTAAGTATGCTCAGCTCGGGTCCTGTGTTGAAGATGTTTTGAAGATGTTTGACAATATGGCTAGTGATAATGTTTTTGTTTGATGTATTTGTCCCATTTATGTTGAGTCTAGATATGTGGAAATATTTGGCATTTTTATCACCTTCTATTTCCCATCCAATGTTAGCTGTTTGTTTCCATATAGTGTCAATGTAGTTATGGATGTGTTTCATCTCTACTTTGATAGGAAAAAATGGTGGTTGGATCGTATTTGGGGTTATTGTCTACATGTAAATGTTGTTGTTCAAGATCAGCTAACTTGTGCATTATATTTCCATATTTTTATTTTTCCTAAGTTTTGAGAAATTATCTGATATGTTGTTATGAATGTGAAATCCAGTTCTCCTGATGACTTCTGGTAGTGAAGCCAAAATTGTTTGCATATTTGTAGGCAAGACTGGTCCAGAAGCCAGTAATTTTCAATTATGAAAGGTTTTGACCCTATCCGAAATTGATGGTCTCTATAATAATTGGGAAACGGTCTGATATAGGTCTAGGTGAAACACAAATACTAGAGTGTGTATGGAGGTTTTTCCATGTAGGTGAACATATGAAATTGTCTATTCTCACCCAAGAATGGTTTCTATTCCAAGTGTAATTCACATTAGATGGAAATATGTTGATCATATCATGCTTGATGATGGTGTCTCGAAGGAGTATATCAAATATGTTCAATATACTAGATTGGTTGTTTTGGTTACACCTATCTGAATCTTGGGTAATAAGGTTGAAGTCTCCTCCCATGAGCCATGGTTTATCAAAGAAGAGTTGGAAGATATGTACAATTTCTTTGGTGTAGTGTTATTTGTCTGTGCTAGGTTCATCATATATGTCTGTGGATATCCAATCATGGGCATCAATTATGTTTGTGATATGTAGAGTGATATTGAAGTCTAGATAGACAGTATGAGTGATATTGAAGATACTATTGTTGATGCCTATCATAATACCTCCTTTGAATTCGTAGGAGGTATTTGGAGCCAAGTGTTCTTGTGCTTACCCCCTATGGATTTCAAATCAAATGGGATCAATTCCATTTTGGTGTATGGTGATAATATTTATGTTATGTTTGTAAATGTTTCGCTTGATATGTTCCCTTCTCTTGACACTAGATGTCCCACAAACGTTTAACAAGGATATCTTCATAAGGTGAAATGATGTTATAACTAGTTCTAGTAAAATCTAGGTTGTGATTCTAGTGGCTAATATGTAGTTTCTCCTGACTGGCGCATGTGTTATGTATGGATCTATGTTTCACCTTCCCATAAATTTTTCAATGTCATCAAGCACACTGTGTGATGCATCTTCTATATCAAAGGTTATAATAAGTGCTTTTAAAATTTTTGAGAAAGTATGTATACTAGGACATGAAGCTGTCATCTATGCTATCAATAGGTATATCAAGTGTGAATTATCTGATGTATTTGAGAAGAAAGGTAATTCTTTGAGATAAGAAATGGTTTGGAGTTTAGAGTTATTACCTGCATCTATAGTGGCAAAGTAATCCTTCTTGGTGAGTCCTTTCGGTGTTGTCATCAAAGAGCTGAATGTCAAGATAGTAGTTGGTGGTTTTTCTTTTCTCTTTTATTTTGGACTCTATGAGGATCTAATCTCATCCATGATGGCTGTTTTTATCTTCTCAACCGTGTCTTTGTCAATGTTAGTGGTGGAAGTTAGGTTATTATGGAATCAAAAGGGTTTGATGGAGTCTAGTAAGGAGTTGTTACTATCCACCGATGGTGATGCAAGTATAGGTATTTTATTTGGGATTCTAGGGTTGTATTTTCCTTGTTTGAGATTGGTTGTATTTTTCCCCAAAAACCATCTTCCTATCATTTGGTTTCCTAGAATAAACATAGGATTTCTTAGTGTTGATGGGGCAATACCATGACAGGGTCGTGTGTTGTATTAGCGAAAGTGTTTGTAGTGTGGGTCAATTTTTTGGCTACTAGTTTGATCTCGTAAATCTTTCTCCTAATCTGATTTGTATAGATGCAGGTAGAGTGATCACTTATTTCACTAAGGAGACACAAAAAGCTTTTTCATAGTTTGTTGGGTTCAAAGTGTCGTGACTGACAATTTATAAAGATACACCAATAGTGTGAGCAATAGCCCAGAAGATCTTGACCTCCCATAAGTGTGGGGGAATCGAGTATGGAAACCCACCCTGATCCACATGAACTAGCAAGAGATGATCCTTGTGCAAGTTACTATTTACTGATGTTAGCTGGTATGTAGCTAGATCTACATGGTATCACCATGCCTTGCCCACAGAGGTGTTTGAGTTTGGTACCTTCATGTATGGAGTAAAGGAGTTTTGATGGTGATAGATTTTTGGTTTAAGGATGGTATGATAGGGAGTAGGAGGGAGACGACATGAGTGATGTCAAGGATATTGACTGTGTTGTTATAAATGTTTTCTGAGATAGTAACAAGAATGTTGTGACTAGTGAAGACATAGAGCAATCACATGGAATTTTTTGAGAGGTCGATGGGAAACTCCTTTGCAAGGTGCATTGGGGAGCAATGATGAAAGGGGATGTAGACAAGGGGTTTAAGTTTTCTTAATTTCTCAGTTTGGTATGCACTATCAGAGAGGGTATTGCCAATGGTTGTGGTTTATGTAGAGATGATCGATGGTGAGGGAGTGTGATGGATAAAGAAGGTGATTGGCTTAGGGGATGGTTGGATGGGGGTGTAGTGGAGATGGGCGGTAAAAAGGTGTTGGTGTCAGGAATTTAGAGACATGAGAAGGGATTATAATATATGGATAATAGTGGTTTGGATCAAGGCCTTTTAGGTGATACAACGACTCGTTGATATCTTTGAAATCTATCGGTAATAGTATGTTTTGCACAAAAAGTGGGATTTCACATAGTTTTAAACATGGTGTGGTCTTGGGGATGTATGTGTTTGAGAGGACATAAGTAAGAGAGATGTCCATGCATTATGCTGACAAGGAAAAGGGGTGAATATGTGCATTGGGCCTTAGTGTCTCCAAGTATGTAGCATCTACCACAGTAAGACAAAAAAAGTCAGTGGTTTCTGGCCATTTGTAACGAGAGTCCATCTATGAGTGTTGGAGTTATGCGTAAAAGTATATATTAATAAATCAATAGCAGTTCTGGATGTAAGTGATGGAAAGTTTATCTCATATGATGGAGAATCAAAAATATTATATGAATTATATCTAGTATTTGATTGAACTGATGGATGCTTTGTTCTATATGATTAGCATGGAAGGGTAGTGTAGACTCATACCTATTATTGCGAGATTTTATCTCAGGTGTTGACTTTGTTGTATCTTCTTCATCTGATGAGGAAATTGTATTTGTTGTAGAAGTGACTTCAATTGGGTTAGCAAAGAAGTCCAATGTTGGTTGATGCTATGCTCATACAAATAACTGATTTGCTGAATATGAGCCTACACACTCAAAGTCTCTACGCATCCTAAACAAAGGATGAAGTTTCATATGTTTTCTGTATATAGGTCGGTAACCCAATCTAGGAGAGTGTGATTCGCTATAGGTCAGAGATATATGGTCCACACCCTTTTGAGCTGTAGTTCTTTGATCATGTCTAGCCATCCAATAGAGATGTGCAAGTTGGACTTCTTGTCTATGGAGAGTGATCTCGAACTCCCTATTTCCAATTTGTATCTTGTTTTACCCATGAAGGATGTCAAACTTGTGATATTTTCATTCTCTAGGTAGTATGACTGACTTCCTATAATCTGAATTGAGTGGATGGTTCATGAAGGGGTACTCAGAAGTTATTTTTTGGGTAGTGATGCTGACAATATGGTTTCTATGATACTTTTAATGTCAAGAGCTACTTCTATAGAAATATGCATGGCTAATATGTAATGATGTCATGTCTCTTGGTATTATTCTCTTGCTCAGTGTGTTGTGGATGTGTCCCCCTATCCTCATTTTGGAGAGCAGTATTAACGATGGCCATTAAGATCAATAAAAAAAGTATAACCTATGTCACCAAATGATCAGGATGAAGCAAGGATCTGAAATGGTAATAGCCACTAGGGTAGATTTATCTATGATAATGTAGAAATTCTCCATAGATATGCTAGTCTGTCAGCTAGAGATCTGCTAGTTACCTACATGTGGAGTAGGTTTGCCTACAAGATGTGTTTGAAGTTAGCTATGTTATGTGGTTTCTCTGTTTCATATTGAATGTACACCCCATGATGTATCCATTGTGTGTGGTAGAATGACAGATGTTGTAAAAAGTGGGAATGATGTGACTTCCTCAGCTATGGAAGAGTCTGTGTGAGACTATACAGATATAAGAACAACATGATAACAGTGAGTAGAAACATCTTGTGGTAGAAAGGTCTGGGCAGAGAGGATCACCGGTTTGAGGATGATGATGGTGTTTCTAGAGAGAAGTTGGAGCTTCACTCAGAACTATATGCCAAAACTGTTCTCTCACGCGTGTGCTAGAATAGCAGGGTAATTTTAGGATAGTAGAGGGGTATAATTAGTGGTGTCTAGAGAGGTAATAGTGAAAAAAATATGGCGAAAGGATGATGTGGAGGAGTATCTATTGGGTGGTAGGTGGAGGTTATGTAATGTGATATAAAAAATATTTTGCATATAACTTTTGAACCATTGAAAAAATAAAAACCATTTGAATCCTTGTAAAAAACACATTTCAACAAGACTATTATGCATATTTTTTAGAAAAAGTGATATGAAGATAGTAGATGGAGGTGATGTGATAAGAGAGAAAAAATTTTTGTTTATAAGTTTTAATCATGATTTTTTTAACAAAATACAAACCTTTATATTTTTTTATAGAAAATAAATTCCAAAACGTGTTGCTATACTTTTTTAGAAAAAAATGATAAGAATACTCACTTTCTTAGTAACTCAAAAATATAAATAAATAATGAAAGAGAGGAGGGAAGTGATGATGGGGATTAGAGAAGTGAGGAGAAAAATGATAGGAAAGAGGAGAGAAGTGAGTGAAGTAAATAGGCATGTATTCATCATAAGTAAGTGTGTACTCGACATTTATAGTCGTTAACTCAACATTGATTGAGTTCATGTGTCTGGCTAAAATTAAATTTCTTTGGGTGCCAATTATCCATTTTTAGGTTCCATTAGGTAACTTTTGGTGTCAATTTCCCATTTTTTATTGCACTTATCCATTTAGTCGGTGTCATTTAAATTGTTACTGGTGTTGATTAGTTTATCATGATTTGGGGCACCATTAAGTTATTTTTGGGTTTCAACTATCTATTTTTGGGTGTCAATAACCAATTTTTAGGCGCAATTAAGTATCTTTGGGTGTCAATTGGCTATTTGGCTTTTTGGTGTCAATTACCCATTTTAGGTGTCATTAAGTGACTTTGGGTGTCAATTGTCCATGTTTGATCACACTAATTAAGTGGGTGTCATTTAAACTGTTACTGGTGTTGATTAGGTCATCATGTTTTGGGGTGCCATTAACTTAATTTTTGGTGTCAACTATGCATTTTTGGACATACATACCCATTCGTTGGGCATCATTTCAAGGGGCGTTGAATAACTTTATCATGTTTGGGCGACATTAATTGCTTATGGGTGCCAACTACCTATTTTTGGGTGCACTTTCCCATTCATTGTGCTTCTTTCATGGGGTGTTGATTAAGTTCATCATATGTGGGCATTATTAATTGATTTTGGGTGTCAATTACCCATTCTAAGTGCACTTACCCATTCTGGTGTTTGGCCACATTAAGTTGCTTTAGGTGTCAATTACCCATTAGTAGGTGTCATTAAGTTACTTTGGGCCTCAATTGCCATATTCATACATACTTACCCATTCAATGTGTATCATATAAATTGTTGTTGGGTGTTAATTGGTTTGTCATGTTTTGAGGTGCCACTAAAATGCATTTGGGTGTCAACTACTCAGTTTAGGTTCCCCTATTGACTCCATTGTAGAGAGAATCAATCCAGGTTGTAGTAGATGAAACCTCAAAGTTAGAGCAGGGTCCTTTTCTGGTATGGTGATGTTTCCCTAGTCATAGGTCTTGATGTTTAGTTTGTAATGAAGAAGTAAATAGTAGACCAGAAACCTGATCATGCACAACACAGAGATGAGGTTCACACAACCAAGACGTGGTGGTTGTTCTGGTGGCCAGAGGAAGTTTTAGGCCGATCCATACTCGAATGAACAGTTGTATGTTTTCCATACGTGGTTCCTATGTACATCTCCATCGGTGTCATTGTGCTCTATTTTTACAAAAAAATAGGGGAGTCATCCCCTTTTCTTTCACATCCATGATGAGAAGCTGGGAAATGAATAGAGGTTGGTCCTTTTCTGGAAGGAAATAGATGGGTTGTGGTCTTGAGAATCATGGCCTCCTGTAATTCCAACCAACCTAGAAAGAAAAAACAAATGGGTATGCTTTAGTTCAAAATTTTAATTATTTTGGTCAAGATTCTAGAATTCATAGAAATCACCTTGGTTGTTAAAAAAATGTGTATAAGGATTTGTTGGACAGTGAAATGGAGAACATCTTGACAAAGATTTATCAATTATCTTGAGGGAAAGATAGATATGTTTGTTTGCGTTAATGTATTCTGAAATGGATGTTATAGGTGTAAATGTCATCTTTGAACTTTAAGGAATCACATGATACACATATTAGAAGGAATTCTTGAACAAAAAAACCTAGATACAATTATTATTTTCTCTCCAAAACATGTTAGTGGACCATGCCTAGAAATATAATTCATACTTCATGTTTAGACATGTTGTCTAAATTGTTAAGGTTCAAAATATCATTTCATAAAGTTCTTCCTATTTTTTACTTATGGAAATATTACAACATAACAGTTCTGAAATTTAAGATCATGAGTTTTAAAATATTTATGAAAATGTAGATTGCACTCATGGACTCGATTTAGTGTTAGTTTAGAAATAGAGAGAAGAGATATAGATTTTAGATTCAGTTTTAGATTCAAATTTAGATCTAGTTCAGAACAAAGATACATATTTATAGATAATAGATTAAGATTCAGAGATAAGAATTAAGAACATGGATAGAAAATGACACCAAAATATTAATTATATACATTAATGGATAGGTACTCACCAGAGAGTCCTAGGATAGTGCAAAGGACACTACGAGTGTCATAAAGGGCATGTAGTACCAACAGAGGGTGTGTTGCACCATAGAGGATACTTTAATGTTATAGAAAAGGACTTATCATATAATGGTTTCCACACAATAGTTAAAATCATTAATAAAAGATAACTTAGATAGGGTGTACCCCTTTCAGTTTTTAGTTCATCTTTTAGTTATCATTTTTGGCATTCAAGTGTAGTATATTCATGTTCATCTTATTAGAAATTCAATGTCACTTACTATAACCTAGGTTTTCCTTAGTGCATGGTTGGGGATGAGATGTCTATAGGTACTAATTGATAATATTATTTTTAATGCACTTTTCATACCTTTTTTGTAGTTTAATTCATTAAAATTAATGTTGAGATGTTTAGTTTTGTTCATTTTATTGCAATTTATCAAATACCAAGTATTAATTCAGTTTTGTTAATATTTGATGGGATTTTGTACAAAATTTGCAAAGTTGAGGGGTAACCATTGACAATCTCTCATCTATCATTGACTAAATGGGTTGATGATTCAACCTTTTCTCAGGAGACTCGACAAAGCCCTATCGAGTTACCATCGATAGATCCATCAAGCTCTGATTTGTTGAGTAGGAGAGTCGACATACTTATCGAGGAAGCATCAATTGTTCATCTCTTCAATGTCTATAGTAATAGAATATTATCGTGTCCAGTCTATCTAATAAGTCCATCGACAACCTTGTTGATAAGCAAGCCCTCAATGTCTACATCAAGAAACCAGAAATCAATGATCATGTCAACAGATTTCATGTCGACGTTCTCAAAGTCCGATGGACTCCTATCAAGGAATCACTTCGTCGACACCCACAAAGATTGATAGTGACAAGGCACAAAATAAAACCCATAAATAGGCCCCTAAATAGTCGCATTAAGGAATGGGGGATCCTCAAAGTCAACAAGCAAAATGTTGCCTCCAAGTTCTAGAGCCTAAGGATGAGAGCCATTAACTAGTCTAGATATATCAACATAGGTTTTTCGACCTCTTCCTTGGTGGCTTGATCCACTTCCATTGACGAACAAATCTACTTTCATGAATCCAGGATCAAAAGAAGGAGAAGAGCCACGACCACTGTCTATCAATGGCTAGCTATCGACCTCTTACTGCAACAAGCTGAAAGATTGGTAGATCGATCACTCGATCTACCATTTTATCGAACTCTTTCTCTTCTTTTCCTTATCATGACTTATTCAAGATGTAATCTATCTTTTTCTTGTGCCATGGGTGGATAAACTCCATAACTTGCATTGTGAGCAGCCGCTAGGTCCTCCCAACAATGTAGTTATTCATTCTTCTATTTTATAGCATATATTCTTATAAGTTTTATTCATATACTCTTGTTTTACTACAACATTGGATATTAGCTACCCTCTTTGGATGTTTGATATAAATATTGTTCAATAATGGTGTTAATCAGATCTAGAGTATAGGTTAGTAATGACATATGAGAGTGAGGAGTTTCTATAACAGATGTCATATGGTATTTTGGTTATTATCTTGAGAGAGAGAACTCCTTAGATAAAAATCTATCTAGATCTTGAGGGAAGGAAGGAACAAATATATTTTATGGTTGTTTGCAAAATGAGTTAGGAATTTACATATATATAACCTAGGAGTGAATGTTTTACAAGGTTGTGGTTGGTCTGATTAGCGAAACCTAATCCAAGTCCCATTTATCATTATTTCACAAATTATCTATATTTCTTTCCTTTGATTTTCTATAAACTTAGAATTACTTCTTGATTAGATTAATTCGATCCTTGACTGGGACTCCATTAAATTCTCTTCTAGTCAGTTATACATTAAAAGTCTGATATCTATAGCTAGACAATCGTGTTTGTACTTTTAACCCACAAAAAAGAGTGATCAACTTTAGGCATCATTATCGAGGATGAGACAATGAATAATCTTTAAGAACTTGTGATCTACTTAGCACTAGTTATTTCCTTAAACTTTCTTTAAAAAGTTTATTAGCATCCCTTTGTAGATTAAGTTATCTATTTACCAAACTATCATTTACATTTCCAATCTAAGACTCTATTCTATTTGATATCTTGTTTATACATAGCTAAATATCATTTCCTTTCAAAATTGGAGCTCCTGGCTGAATTTCCAGATGATGATATTCTCCTCGACGATCCAATGGCCACACAACCACCACTTTCTAGCAATGCTCCTTATTATAGACCCTCACTTCGAACATTTATCCTTGGTTGCATGAATGACAACAGGTAACCTATCGTCGTTCCTCACATTCTAGTAATGAATTTTGAGTTGAAGCCTATTTTTGTCAATCTTATTCAACACCAGACTTTTTTAAAAAAATTGTCAAAGAAGACCCATATTATCACATTGATTCTTTCAAAAATCTCTATGCCACCCTCAAGGTGAACAAGGTCCCTTAAGGAGTCATCTACATGAAGGGGATTTGTTTCTCTCTAAAAGACTAAGATCTACAGTGGTACCTTTCCCAAAAAGGGATCACATCTTGGCAACAATTATTTGAATCGTTTGTGAACAAGTTTTACCCTACTGAGAAAACTGTCAAATGCAAGTCCAAGATGATTGTCTTTAAGAAAAGACCCTTTGAGAGTTTGTATGACACATGGGAGAGATATCAAGAGTATCTAAGATATTGACCACATTACGACCATGATGAAGGTTTTATCATCACCACTTTCTATGAAGGACTCATGATGAATGCATATTCATCTTAGTTCTAATCACCACTTTTGGCCTAGTTTTGCACTCATATCTCCCATATAACCCTCAGATCAACTCTTATACAATATTCTTATATTCATGTGAATAATTAAGGTTTTGATCACATGCATTAGTCTCCAATGAAGGATTAAGCATCACACTATGTGCATCCTCATCAGTTAGAGGATTCATTGATGCAAACCCATGGACCCATAGTAATAGCCCCCCACCCCCCATGGAATTGGGTTTATTCCATGAAGTTAGAGACCGATACAAAACCACCCATCGTCGCAACCACTACAAGCATCATGACCGCAACAATAGTCGCAACCTGAATAAGTATTTCAACCGCTATGTTGTCACCATTGTCGCGACCGTGATGCCATCTTCTTAACCACAACACCTAAAGTCATCATGATTGTAATGACAAATGATTTCACAACTGAAATTGCCTAGTGACCATCTCGACCACAAAAGGTGTCTCAACCATGATATCCGAAAAGGTGTAGCGACCGCTACACACCCAAATCTAAGCCTAAAAATAGGCACCCCTCCTTCATTTTGGGGGATCTCTTCCACTCCATTTTGCCTCCAGGCTACTGCACCACACCCAATCAAGGAAGAAGATCATTTCAACCGCTACCATTAATGTCTCTGTGATGTCCTTACTGTGTCATCTCCTTCACTCCATCAAGATCTACTCTCTAGCCATGAAAGAGATTGGAGTTCAAGTCTCCATTGACCATCACACGTACACCTACCACATCATCTCTTGTGAGAAAGAGCATGATAAGGGAAGGAAGAAAGAAGGAGAAGATCATCATTGCCTGTCGTTGGTGTTCTTCCACTCCTCCTCCATATCTGCCCCATCATCGAGTAGAAGATTGTTGCTGCACCGAGCCACGACCATCTTCTTCACCATGACCATGGCAGAATCTTTCCTGTCCCTTATTTTCTTTATTTCCATCATGAGGAGTGAGTAGTTCATTTTTTAAGGGTGTGGGCACTAGTCCCACTTCCCGTGCTTACATGTTCATTAAATAGAATTTCATGACTTCTATATAACTTTCTATCTCATTGTTAATCGTTTAATGCATGCTTTGTGGATTGATTGCCTATTTTGCATGATCTACTATATTCCTTTGTTGTGAGTACTTTAATACTTAGGATTTGAGTATCAATTAACATGGTTGATGCCCGGATGAGAAATTCTAAAGGGATATCTTTAGAGTAGTAAGTGTGTGATCTGTGAGTAATGAGACATTCAGCTCATGAAGATGCTTACACAATCTCTATTTCCTAAAAGATGGTCTTTTCTTACTCCATTTGGATAGTTGTATCATGCCTGGATGTTGTTTGGATGTGTTTGAACATGTAGCAGTGGTTAAACCCGATTCTACCGTCATGATTCCCATCATTAATCTAAACTCAATTTTAATTCTTCTCTTTTACTTTCCATACAATTAGTTTAACTAAACCCAAATCTATTCTTTATTCTAAATATTAGTCTTAGTTGATCCAGATTTAACTAGAAAGATTCTTAAAAATATTGTCCCTTGGTGTTCAATCCTTAACTATAATGTGATAAAACTTGTCTGCTTGCGGGTGGTACTATTGCACTAGGTTTTGGTAAAAATCTAGAGATTTCAGCCCTAGGTGAATTTGTTAGTGCAGTAAAAACCTCATCAACTCACTTCCACAGAAAGGACATCTCAAAGCATTGTAGATGGGAGAAACTTTATGAAGCATGATGTCGAAACCACCAAGGAGATCATCAATAATATGGCTTCACTTCAAATAGGATGAGATTATGATAGAATTTCTACAACAACTACATCAGTCCTAAGTAGTTCTTCAGACTCAAAGTTACTCGAAAGCCTGAATAATAAACTTGATAGGATGGTAACCGATGTCCAGAACCTGAAGGAAGCCAATTCTAGATATTTCACTGAAGCAAATTTAAAATGTGTCACTTGCGGAGAATGGGGTCATGGGATATATCATTGTATTAATACTCATGAAGGACAAGATACTTATACTGTTCAGATAGAAAATCTGTCTTATGTAAATTACAAGCGACCCAACCACCCTAGATTTTCCAATGGGAATACCTCTATGGCTGAAAATTCCTTTCAATTAAATGAAACATCTCAATCCATGGTTAAGGAACAAGCTATTGGAAGAGGAAAGATGCCCAGATTTCATCGAAATCGACCTCAGCAACAACAAGGAAACTTCAATGGACATCAAAGGCCAAGCTTAACTCAACGACATTAAAAGTCTATAACTGAGTTGCATTCCCTAATGGAAAAGTTGGGAGTTTGTATGTTGAGAAACAATAGTCTAATGACAAATGTGCAAACACAATTAGGCAATGTGAACACCCAAATAAGCAATTTGCAACAACACAATTGAATGATTGATCAACATCTAGCCTCCATTGCTACTTCTATCAGGCGACCAAGCAAACAATTTTTATCAACTACCTGATAGAATCCAAAGAACAAAACTTCTAAGATGGCCATACCCAGCTCTAGGACCACCTCTTCTATGCCATAGCAAGAACTGACACCTATCTAAGAAAGCAACACCAAAAAATAAGAAGTTCAGTGATGAAGAAATCACAAGGGACATCTAATCCTATTTCCTCCTTTAGAATGCCTGAAATTCCCTCTGAAGTACCTTTTCCTCATCGCTTCATCAAGGTGTAACTTGAGAAATGATACACCAAATTCTTAGACACATTTCAAAAATTCACTTAGTTATTCCTCTTGAAGATGTCATAGATGAGATGCCAACATATGCCAAGATACTGAAAAATCTCATTTCAAAGAAGAGAAAGAGAGGTGAGATAGAGATTGTGCACCTTGCAAGAATGGTGTCTACTTTCAGTCAATCCACCATGCCAAAAAAACACATAGATCTTAGAGCTTTCAGCATCCCTTTTCTCATTGGATATACTTTAGCAAGATACTACCTCGACAATCTGGGAGATAACATAAGTCTCATGCCACATGGTCTTGCCACCAGGTTGGACTTAATAAATATTGTTAACTCCAACATTTGAGTATAGTTGACTGACAATTCCTTTAGAAAGCCAATTGGAGTAGTAGAAGACTTCCCAATCAGGATTGGAAATTTCTTCATCCCTTGTGATATTTTCATAATCAGCATAGTTAAAGACCCAAAGTGTCTGCTGATCTTTGGGTGACCTTTTCTTTCCACATCCATGTGTTAATAGATGTCATATATGGGCTAATCACTATAAGAGTTGGAAACAAGTCCTTTGACTTTAATGTCCTAGATCATATGAAATACCCTTCACTGAAAAAGACAAGCTACTTTTCTAATTGTTGTAGTCAATTGTGTGTAAAAATTCAGGAACACAATGATATTGTAGATCCTTTGATGCATACCCCAATTAATTCTAGTTTAGGGATTGTAGATCCTAAAGTTAAAGAAATATTAGCTTACTTAGAAGATCCAAAATTCAAAGATCCATTGAAACAACAAAGTATGTTTCTCTTTAGCAAGACCCAAGACACTTCTACCCCAAGGCCCCTATCAGAGCTGTGGTTGGCATATGTGCATTAACTACATGGTATTGAATGTAGAAACACACAAGGATCATTTTCCTCTCCCATTTATTGACCAAGTTCTAGAAAGACCGGTGCCTTATTCATACTTATGCTACCTAGATGGGTACTCTAGATTCGATCAAGTACCTATCCACCTGGACAACCAAGAAAAGACCACGTTCACTTGTCTTTATGGGACATATGCATTATGTCATATGCCCTTTGGTTTGTGCAATGCCCCAGCCACCTTTCACAGGTGTATGTAGGCGATTTTCTAATTTGATAGAGGAGATAATGTAAGTCTTCATGGATGACTTCTCAGTCTATGGGTCATCATTCAAAGACTGTCTGAAGAACCTATCTCTCGTTCTATAATGGTGCGAAGAAAAGTAGTTGGTTCTCAATTGGGATAAGTGCCACCTTATCGAACGAGAAGGGGTTGTCCTCAAAGACAAAGTATATGAGGTAGGCATATAAGTAGACAACAATAAAATAGAGGCTATTTCCAAGATCCCACCTCCTTCGTTAGTTTCTTTTGTCTATAGTTTCTTAGGACATGCAACATACTACCATCATTTGTTAAATACTAATAAAAAATTGTGAAACCTCTATCTAGACTTCTTGTGAAAGACATGCCATTTATCTTTGACAAATATTGTTTTTTCCTTCCTTTTCTATCGACAAGTCACATATCAGTCCTCTACATACTGACTGTCGATTGTCGATATCCCATTGATAGCATTGGTTGATAGGCTTGTTTCTTGAACCATATTCGATATTGCTTACATATCATTTTATTCACAATGATTTCTCACCAAGAAAGTACCACCACAGCTACTGGAAGCACATTCAAAAGAGGGGAGAAGAGACCCCATCTTGAAGATTCCTTCATCAAGGGTGAAAAGAGAGAGCATAGCAATGAATTCAAAATGGAAGCATCTCTTGGCACCCAGTTCGAAGTGCCCTGGTATGGGACATTCAAGCCTCACAACAATGACCATCTCAAAGCATACAAGGGGATGAGAAGCAGAACCTTCAAACCCACCTTCTTCGTCTCTATGACTGCTCTTGAAGAGATTTAGATTGAGGCAAGAGTAGTTGAATTGCTTACCAACTCTAAGCTAGCTCACCTATGCTTCATAAAAACCAAAGCATGTGTAGAGGAGACTATGGAGTTCATGTCCTCTATCTAAGAGGTCTTGACTAGGAGATTTGATGACCCCAAAAGTGTATGTTGAAAATTGAAGGTTCACATCAATAATGTTGATCATGTCCTCTTTGAATTAATCTTGAACAAATTTTTTTGTGGATTGGATGAATAACCCACCAAAGCTTGTGTTGGGTACTCGATAAAGAAGATTTTAGGTTTAATGCTTCCAAGTACTAGGAAAAATTGACAAGTCAATGCCAATACCAATCTGGGAAATCCAAGGCATCTTTAGTTCACTCCGGTCTATGGAGGATCATGAATGAATTTGTTGCTAACATTCTCTTCACAAAGTTAGATACTAGAATCATTTATCATGAAGAGATATATATCCTTTCTCCTATCATGGAAGGGTGACCTATCAACATAGGCCGCCTATTGATTGATAGTTGGTTGGCCATATCTTCTTCCTCTACACAAAAGGAGTATTGTATGGGTGATCTAGTCAGCTTTATACATCGATCATATGGACACCCGATTGCTCCTAAAAGTTTTAGGAAATGCAAGGAAACAGTTTCATCACAATCATATATCTGACATCCTCAACATCATCATCATGTCAAAAGTCATTATCGGTTTACAAGAACCAACATCTACATTCTATTACCAATGCTTGTATATTATAATAAATAAAAGCTCCTATTTTCTTAGAATGAAATCATCGATCTCATAAAAAACTACAGAAAGACAACCTCTTTGTCACCACCACAATAGGGGGGCATCATCTTGTAGAGTCTGCTTAAAGCCTATCATGACAATTACTTCTGAGAAATCCCTACCAAAGATTTTTTAGGAAAGGTAGAATGAGGCTACATTTGATAATGACTGTGAGGTTCTACAATCATCACCAAGGAATGCTCCAACTATCCTATTCATTTCATAAGATGTACCAAAAACTACTGCTACATCACCTTCTGTACGTAGGGATCCTCCATCCACCTCAAAGATCCCCACCTCCATCCCAAAAACTTCAGTTCATGCTACCTCTATAAGAAAAACACCTTCTCTGCCACAACGGGATGTGGTACATGATGTTTCAGATAGTCTTCCACGATGTCTTCATCATACTTCTCGACCTTCTACTTCTCGTGTGCAACTCATTCTGAGCACCATTCTTGATAATCTTCTAACATAGAATATCCTGAGACTTTGGGTGGAATTTTAGGCCACAACTTCGACACAATTTGTAAAGTAACTACTGCATACATGTCTCCTATTCCTAAAATTATGAAGGATGTACTGGACATATCCAAGTATGTTCATTCTTTCCACCAACAAGTAGGTGAGTTGAGTCACCTTCCTCGGCAAATAGTAACCTTAAATTCAAGATTTATGAAATCCTAACTTTTAAAGATCACTTTTTTCTTCATTTCAAGACTCAAGAAGCAAGACAATGTAAACTAGAGTAATGCACACTCCATAGACAATGACGTCAAGAGTTCAATGCTCATTTTTTCGAAGCAACCTCTTCCCTATCTTCTCACTCTTCCCATGGAAAACCGTATCTTCCAAATACTATGAGTGTAGACTCCCACCATCACTCTTTGGAGCATGCCGCCATTTCATTTAGGGAGTTTGTCTCATGTGTTTCTGAATCTCTTTTCTCTAAGAATGGCACAACTAGACCTCTACTGTCAGACATCGATGCATCTATATAACAACCCCTCACATTCAAAAATAATTCTCTCAAACAACCGTACATGATTTCATCTGAAGATATGCATGCCCACCTATCTGAGAACATACTGCCTCTCACTCCAAGTTCACCTCTAGATTTTTTTGATGAGGAACTAATGAGTAAGTTAGATGAGGCATTGCTCAATTTAGCTCAATTCAATCTTTAAGAAGCTGCCATACATCAAAAGATGATATCTCTATTAGAGTGTATACCACTCATCTAAATCTAGAAGTAGATGTTGATAGTCCTTCTGACAATGAGCTTCCCTCATCCGATGAAGATCATGGTGATCTTTCCACCATTCTTTCAGCAGCACGTCATTGCCTACTTGATCCAATTTTTCTTGAGCCACTACTTCCTCTTTCATTGGGGTTTCCTTAAAAAATAAGTGGACTTGATTCTGACTGGTTGAAGGGATTACCAACTCATGGCATTTTTGTCTTACATGACATCCTGGATGATCACCGTGATGGGATCCATATTGTTTATAAAAATGGTTCTATATCCCTTTCTCAAAAAGACTTTCGAGATATGTTGTGTACTCCAATCAGGGTTACAAAATGGATGTTCATTGTTCTAGCATCAACTATATTTTAGCATGTCATGCCTAGTGATAAGGAGTGACCAAATTATAATGCAACACCCTCCCTCACCAACTATATATTCAAGAAGCGTATGGATGCTCCAGCTATTTTCCACTTAAGGATAAACTCGAGCTAAAGAAAACAAGAGTTATCCTTCTACCTTTTCACTTTAGAGGCTTATGGCTGTTATGTGTAGCTGATCTGGGCAAGTGCCAACTTACTCTATTCAATCAATGTGTGGTAGATGTTAACAATTTAGATATGCAATTTAAAGACCCTACTACAAACATGCTTCCTCACATTCCTATCCATTTTCAAAGGGTCATACACAAGGTCCCTTACTACCATCCTAATTGGACCAATTATGTGATTGTACACTTTTCCACCAGCAAAATCAAGACAAAGATGACAGTACTTTCATTGTCCTCTAAGTTATGGAGATCCTCAATCATCAAATTATGTTGTTGGCTTCAATCCCAATGGGTTTACCCTGCTTCATGGATTCTATGTAATGGAAGTCATCCATGAAAGGTGTTTCTTTTAGGATCCAGAGCTTATTGAGAACTGAAGGGAGTTTTACCTATTGATTCCTTGACCTACCAAGGAACCTTTACCAACAATTCTATAGAGAAAAGAAGTGGAAGAAGGAAAAATAACACTATCACCAATGAGCATCAACTGTCATAGCTACTACAAAGGTTAGAGAGGTTGTTGACATACTCAATTTTGTAGATGAACCCAAACCATTTCCAGCAAATGGCCCTGTAATATCCATAGAGCCCAGTTTTGAAAATTTGATCGAAGTTCCTATTGTGAGCTCTCATATACTCATATTTTGATGCTTATGAAGCATTTTCAAGATGGAAAAAATTATGTTATCTTCTGTAACGATGACCTTCTCATTATGAGGGATGATGTTCTAGAAACCCTTTATCCTAGGTGTTACATGTCTCACAGCCTCATGGTGGCCTATCAGCTACTTCTCAGTAGAGTATTGATGATATTTATATTGATGGTCTTGATCCTCAACTAGATCTTTGTTCAGTAGCTGAGTCTAGATAAAAGGAATTACTTATTCAACATATATAATAATCCATACCTAGATTACTCCATGATGCTCGTTTGGCCTCTTCTTATTATTTTTCACCCGTGAGCGGGAAGTCATATTTTATAATAGTTCTGACACCGCTTTCAACATTGAAGGCCCCCGCTATTATGTTCTAGTTCATAACAAGCATGAACACATTGTTGATGTTTGTTCCAAGGCACTGATTCCACTTATTAGATAGCATGACATTGGTCATACTTCTTAGGAACCTAAGAAATGGAAGCTTCCACAATTCTGTCATTGTTGCCCTCAACAACATCGACCATGCAGTGATTGTGGTTTCTACATCTTACATTGGATATACACCATTGGAGAACTTCATGCTATAGTATAAGAAGCTCATAATGATAACTATCATTGTCACTGCAAAAACTAGGCTATGATGCTTCTTGACTCTCTATGGACCACAGTCGACCTCGGCTAGACATCTCACATGTTTACATTTTTCTCCTTTCTTTTGCATACTCTAAGTATAGTGTGTGTTGTAAGTTTAAGGGGGTGTAATCCCATGAGACATGTATCCATAGTATCACAACAAAATTCATTTTCTTCATTTTAGCAATTTTCATAACTTTTCTTATTTCCATCATTTTTTGACAAATTTTCTTGTATAAATCTGTGAAGATGCAGAAGATGGAAAAACTCCCTCTATGATGAATCTAGTTCACTTTCAAACGATAACCTTTTGCAAATCACATGATATCACAGGAAGCATCTTTTCATTATTGATATGGCTTTTGTGTTTTTCTATTAAGAAAAATGTCACTTCTTCCTCTGTCTTAATTTTAACCTCAAGTTGTCATCGAAAGATTCTTGCCAAAAATATTCAGTTAATACAAAAATCATATTTTGTCAAAGGCATTTTCTCACATAAATAAAGAAATGTATGCCTAATTCTTCTTTCATCTTTTATTGTAAAATCCCAAAAAGAGTGAGGAGAGAAAAGAATCAGAGAGTTGTGCCATGTTGAAGAGCTGTTAAAATAGTGTATTGTTTGATTTTGTTAGACTCTAAGACCAAAATTGCAATCCCAATTCCAATGGTGTCCATTAAAGGTATTGCAATCTGATGCGATGATACTTAGAATGTGAAATCACTTCTCTAAAACCAACTTCTTTGGAAGCAGGGATCACTTGCCCATTTAAATGGACATCTACTTGAATGTCCCAAAAAGAAGGAAGGGATATCCACGAGCCTTTTTGCCTACCTATTTATTTCACATAATACACTGACGAGAGTGAAAGCTACTTTGAAAAATGACATATATGTTGGAGATAAGATTATGACCCAAAAACAATCAATTAAGAAAAAATCAAAGAAAGAATCTTTTATCTAGTGATGTTCTTGATAACTTCAGTTATTTTATGAAACAGTGAATGATTTCTATAAGAGGTTGGTATAAAATTATATTTCAATAAATTCTAGATTCTTCTTGCTTGGTTGATTAAATAATGATTCTATTAGATTGAGGACAAGCTAAATTATAAATTTGGGGGGTTGATAACATCAGTTTTGATACACTTTTGATAGCCTTTCCATAGTTTAAATCATTAAAATTAATGTCTAGATGTTTAGTTTTGTTCATTTTATTTCCAATTATCAAATTCCAAATTTTAATTACATTTTGTTGATATTTGAAGGGATTCGATGCAAAAATTTGCAAAATTGAGGGGTAACCATCAACACTCTCCCACCGATCATCGACCAAATAGGTTGAAAGTTAAACCTTTCCTCAAGAGAGTCGACAAATACTTGTCTATTTATCATCGATAAATCCATTAAGCTCTGACATGTCGAGTAGGACAGTCAGCATACTTATCGAGGAAGCGTCAAATGGTTATCTCATACATGCCTACACTATTAGAATCTTATTGTTTCCACGCTATTGAACAAGTCCGTTGATGACCCCGTCATTAAGGAAGCCCTCGATGCCTACATCAAGAGATTAGATATCAATGATCCTATCAAAAAAAATTCCTGTCAACACTTTCAAAGATTGATGGAATCCTATCGAGGAATCACTCCATTGACACCCACAAAGATCGACAAGGCCCAAGTCAAAGCCTATAAATAGGCCCCAAAAGTGTCACTTCAAGGAATGAGGGATCCTCAGAGTCAACAAGACAAAAGGTTTCCGCCAAGTTCCAGAGCCTAAGGATGAGACCCATTGACTAGTATAGATCTATTGACCTAGGGTTGTCAACCTCTTCCTTGGTGGTTCGATCCACTTCCATCAATGAATCCACCGAATCTACTTGCACAAAGCTAGGATTAGAAGAAGGAGAAGAGCCATCGACCACTGGCTATCGATGGCCATCTATTACCTCTTTCTTTAACAAGTTGAAAGGTTGGTATATCGATCACCCAATTTACCTCTGTATTTAACTCTTTCTCTTATTTTCCTTATCATGACTTATTCAAGATGTAATTTGTCTCTTTCTTGTTCTGTGGCTAAACTCCATAACTTGGGAAGTAGTCCTTAGGCCCTTTGAACCATGTAATCATTCATTCTTCTTTTTTATGGCATATATTCGTATAAGTTTTGTTCCTATACTATTGTTTTACTGCATCGTTTGATGATTAGCTACCCTCTTTTGATGATTGATATGAATATTGTTCGAGAGAATGATGTCAATGAGATCTGGAGTATAGGTTAGTAATGAGACACAAGAATGAGGAGTTTCTATAACAAATGTCATATTCTATTTCTTGATCTTTTAGTTATTATCTCGAGAGAGAGAACCCCTTAGATAAAAAAATCTACATGGATCTCAAGGGAAGGAAGGAACATATATCTTATATGACTATTTGCATAATGAGTTAAGGATATATATAATCTAGGAGTGAAATTTGTACATGGTTGTGGTTGGTCTTGCTGGTGAAATCCAGTCCAAGTCCCTTTTATCATTGTTTCACAAATTATCTTTATTTCTTTCTTTTGATTTTCTACAAATCTAGAATTATTACTTCATTAGATTAGTTAGTTGCTTAACTACTCTACCATCAAATTCACTTATTTGATTCAACTAGACTAAGATAGAGCAACTTTGTTTTTTATCTATTATTCTCCTTGTCTCTGTGTTAGACCGTGCACTACTATAAATACTACGTATTGAGTTGTAGACGTCTCTTCTAGTCATGTATAAATTAAAAGTATGGTATCTTTGGTTGGACAATTGTGTTTAAACTTTTGACACACAAAAAAGAGTAATCAATAATATTCAAAAAGATTGGTCAAGATATATGATACATCTATTGTTTAAGAGGTTTTCTTTGTCAGGCATCATCTACACAATCCAAGATATTAAGAAAGTGTGCAAGACTTTGCATCATTTAATTATGAATGAGGAGATATATTTTAACTACAAAACGGAAATAAGATAATGAATGTGTTCAACTGAAGATGATTTATGGTCAAGTAATCAATGCAATTTACTGGTCAATGAGTATGCTTTAAAATTATTCTAGCAACGTGATACTAAATATAGAGCAATAGCGTGAATTTTGAAATTTCAATAAACAATTCATTCATGTTTCAAGAGTTCGATTCCTTGATATTATTTGGTTTTGAATAATTGGATAAATGGTCTAGTATTATCTTTGACTTCTTTCCTAGATCATAGACTAATAAATATTTAAGAGAAAATTTCTCCTCTAGTTGAGATAACCACTTTGGAAGATATAGATTTTAGGAAGCAAATGTTTTATTTGGACTTGACTTTTTGTTGAAACTATCTAAAATATATCCTTAGCATATTCAGCCTCTACATCCTTTAGAATTGAACAAAACAATAAGTTAGGGACTCAATCCAATATGCACAATCATGTTATCTTAGCCATTTGTGTTTGTCAAAACTGTCACATATCTTTGAACCCTTGAAACCTTGCACAAATGATATAGTAGTGTACTGATAAAGGCCTTCCTTAATTTCTACATCTCTTTCCATCACTACACAATAACATATAAAGGCAAGAAAAAGGTATCAAGAGGACACAAGGTAGAAAGAATCAATCCATGTTGTAGTAAAGGACTCCTCAAATCCAAAGGAGGGTGCTTTTGTGGTATGGCGACGTTTCCCTACTTAGAGGTCTTGATGTTTCAATTTGCAATGAAGAATTAGGTAGTACAGTACAAATATGATCAAGAACAACACATCGATGAGGCTCACATCACCATGCTTGGTGGTTGTTTGGGTGGCTGGAGGAAGTGTTGGGCCGATCTATACCTAGTTGCACAACTGTATGTTTTTCGTAGTTGGTGCCTATGAAGCTGGTGTTGGAGCGATCTCCTCTCCATGGGCAACATTGTGCTCTATTTTACAAAAAAAATAGGGGATTCATCCCCATTTCTTATGCATCCATGAATGATAAGCTGAGAAAGGAATGGGGGTTGGTCCTTTCCTGGTTCATTTTTCACCATAGTAGACAATGGTGTGCCAATAGAAGGTATGTTGCACCATAGAGGACATTTCAGTGTCACGGAGGAGGACTTATCATATAAGGGTGGCCATGAAATAGTTACAAGTCATTAATAAAATATAGCTTCATTTAACAATGGTGCACCACTTTTAGTTTTCAATTCATCTTTCAGTTATAAATTTTGTCTTTCAAGTATAGTATTTTCACATTCATTTTATTAGAAAAACAATGCCACTTACACTAACCCTAGGTTTCCCTTTGTACATGGTTGAGGATGCCATGTCTGTAGGTACTAGTCTTTAGGAAGATCAATCAAGATAGATGATGCATCTACAATTTAAGTGGTTAGCTTGGTAGGGATCCATCTACACGATCCAAGATATTAAGATAGAGTGCATGCTTTTTCATAATGTAGTTAGACATTTTTAAGTTTGATGCAACCATGTTTCTTTTCTAATAATTTATGAGAATATATTTTATACACTAAGTTGTGTTGGTTTATTTCTATGGTTATTGTGATGAGTATCATGCTTGTGACACTCCTAAGTTGATAAAAGAAATTATTTATCTTCCTCTCATGTGATATGAAGATTGGGGTGTTACAAATTGGGTACATTGTGACACATGAGGATTGATTGTGAGTGATGTATATGAGATTTGTCCCTCCTTTAGGAGTTGATATCATGTCCACTTGACAAGAGAGATTGAGAAACATATGTCCATACTCATGTGAGTCAAAAAATGATATGTGAGCTCGCATGCATCTCATATAGTATGATCTAGATTAAGGAACATGGATTGAATGTTAAGAGGATGACGATTCCAAACCTCATATTCAATTTGGGTATAAGAGACAAAGAAACTACAAAAGAACAATAACACTGATCCCAAATATGGGTTGAAGTTGTTTTCTAACTTTCCAATTAGTTGGATAGTAATTAAGTTTTGCTAGATACCGCTTATTACTTGTGATTTCGTGATCTGGTTATGCACATTCACTTCCAATGTAATTTGACACCTAAGGGTCACACACATAGGATGCATTTGGGATATGATTTTGCTCATGATAAGGTCTAACTTGGCTTCTAAACGTGTTTAAGTAATCAACTTAAACAAGACTAGTTGTCAATAGACCGACTAGAGTGTCCAATCAATCAACTGGACTGATTTTAACACTCGTCGATGGAACTAACCAGGTGATCAATTGTTGGAGTGTCCAACCAACTGATTGAACAATATTTGTAATGTATGGTCATAAAAAGTAGTCAACAAATTGGAGTGTACAATTGATCAACTATGACACATCGAAAAATTTGAATGAGACAGTGTTGGCTAAAATGACACCCATTAATTAACATTGTTATTATAATGTTTAGTTGTTTACCACATGCCAATAGATTGTTTGAACTGGCCAATTGATTGAGTGGCAGTGCACAACTACTTTCAGTCAATATTTTATGAACCTTCGTCTCACATGATTTGTGAAATCTTAGCCTAGACACTCTTATATAAAGGGTATGATCAAGGCTTTCAACACACACTTGACTTCTCATAGGTTTGGTAATGTGAGAGCCTAAACTGTCTTACCCATAAAAGAGAGAAATAATAAGGGATAAAATTTGATGCTAGAATGTTGACAACGAAGGGGCGACTACTTCACCCCTCTTAGGAAGCACAACAAGGGTTTTGTGTGTCGTATGGACTACATAGAGGTGTGGATGGCGTCACCACTGACGCTATCAACTACCATCCATGGTGCTACATGAGGAGGCCTCCACTGATTGTTGTTCGGATTATATTTGAGAAAGAAGCATAACTCTACAAGGACTATCATTCGACTTACTTTAGGACCATGTATATGCCTTGTATTGTTTTCTTGTAAATAATTATTGATGTGCTCTGGTGGTCATGGGAATATTATATGAATTTTTTTCCCTCTCCCTTCTCTAAAACCATATTTCCTAAATTTGTCACTGGACAACCCCGACCGGTACCTCTACAAGCCAGAAGTAATGAAAAAAGCATTATTCTACATGAGTTTGCTCCCCTATGATGATTGACATTGGGGTTTCATTCTTTATAAATCCATCAACATCTCTATCATATAGTATATGGCATATAAAAACCTAGTGTTACTCTTGGTTTTAATATGTCAACTTTGGATTTTTTTGGGAATGATCACTTCCACTTATAACACTTATCACACTATGATCCACCACATGATTTAGATCCTCTCTCATATTTTTGTCTACTATCATGAGGTGGCTTAGATAAGAAAGGACTAGAGCCTTTCTTTGGGTCATCAACCATGACATAATCCTTGAAGACATTGACATCATAAAGAGAACATTTGTTGACGTTGTTAGATGCAACCTTTGTAATGGGATTTTATAGGAATCTCTTCATATTGTGTGAGATTTTCCCTATATATGGAGAACCATGAATCTTTTAAATGTTTTATATATTGTTCCCACATTATTTACATCATTTGATCCTTGTAGGTGGACTGAGACTAAATAGGAAGGGTGATGGGCCCATCCTATTTGGTAATTCCTTTTGAAGAATGTTGAATAACATTAACAATGATGAAATAGGCTAATATCAAGTATTCTACCCTTGACATAAACAAGTAGCATTTATGATATTAAGAGAACTTCTTTATTCTCTAATAAAATAACTCATCAATTTTTTTGTTTTATTGGGACCTCACTTTGGAACCTTGATTTAAAATAAACTCGGATTGGGAAGGATGGTTTAGTTGTGTCTGGTGGTGGTCTTATGAGGAACTACAAAGGGAATTGGCAAGGATAATGTATCTACTTCCGATGGTGGTCTTATGATGAACTCTAAAGGGAGTTGGTATGGTTAATTTATGTTTAGTGTTGGCTCTTGTTTTATCATTCAGAATGATCTATGGGCCATGGTCAAGAGCCTTGATGTTTCTTGTTACATATGCTTATGGAATATGGTTCCACCATATCTTATTAGACTGTAATGTTAACAGTGTCACTTGCAGATGTAGTTGTATTATAATATAAAAAATCTTGATAGGAAGGGGTGTATCCAAGGGGATTTCAGGGCTCTAGACTCCCACAGCCCCAAGAAAGAAAATGTGATGTAGTTTCTATGCACATATTGTTGGTATATATGCCCAAAGAGCCTATAATATGATGATTGGAAAGAGGCATTAAATACCTGATTTATAAATGATATATGTAATTCTATATATTAAGTTGGTCTCAATCATGAGATGATGACATAGACATAGTAGATATCTAAAGAATGATGATACTCGATGACATATGTCTTCAGCTTGATGACCTGAACAATGATATCATATGTATGATAAGTGTACCTAGTTGAATATTAATGTGGAAGCAAAATAGAAAATAGTAACACATAAGAGTAGAGTGTGTGTTGATTTATGATAGAGTCTCATTAGTCATGATATATGATATCAAGTCAAGCACACATATACATGTTAGAGAATAGTGTATCAAACAGACCCACCTTGAAAGTGATACATGGATACCATGAAATGGTTGTTAAAATCAACACTCATAGTGATAGTGGTGATATTTGTTATTAGACCTGAAGTCACTACATTCATCACATGTTGTTCGATATAATTAGACATCATCCAATGTGACCTTGAATAAGGGTTTCCATAAAGGTGATGCTCAGGTGCATTGTGACACATGGGGATTGAGTGTGAGTGATGTAGATGGGATTTCTCCCTCCTATAGTACATTGATATTCAAGCCTTTTGATAAGAGAGACTGAGAAATGTATGACCATACTCATGCAATTATATATGTGATATGTGAACTCATGTGCATCTCAGATAGTCTGCTCTAGTTCAAGGAACATGGATTGAAAGTTGAAGAGGATGATGATTCCATGTCTCGAGTTCAATCTAGATATTAGAGATAAAGGAACTATACGATCATGGTAACATTGATCACAAATTTTAGGTTGAAGTTGTTCTCCAACTTTCCAAACTACTTGGGTAGCAATGATATTTTGCTAGATATGCTCATTGCTTATGATGTCATAAGTTGGTTATGGACATTCACTACCAACATAATTTGCGACCTATAGGGTCACACACATAGAATGCACTTGGAATAGGAGTATAATCATGAATGATGTTTAAATTGATTACTATAGTATCTAGGTATTCCATTAAACAACTAATGTTCAAAATTGACTAATTGGACTCTAAATCGACAGGTTCAATCGTTGAATTGATCATTTGGAGTGTCAGATCAATTCGAAACAACATTGGTTGAATATTGGCTGAACTGGACATATGAAACGACCATTTCACATATGAAATGACTATTTCATGGTGTGAAATGACCATTTCATGATATAAAATGATTGTTTCAAGAGTGAAATGACCAGTTCATCATCTGGGTTTGTTTATTCAATGATCAATTCCATTGGATCAAGAATTGATGTTGATGTCATGATTTTGCATTAATCAAATATTGAATGCCAATTTGATTATGAACATGAAAGTACATGAACTGATCAGTTCAAGAGATGGACCAACAGGTTCACCTCTAAATCGATCAGTTGGATAGTGAACCGATCGGTTCACCATTTGTAGTTATTGGAAAATTCATGAATTCTATCACTTCGACTCACATACTAGCTGAAAACCCTGACCCTAGCCTATCCTATAAATAGAGTGGTATTGGGGGCTTCCCAGACACAACAATAAGCTCTGAAAATTGTTATCCTCTATGGTTGTGGTTACCAATAGAGAGCTCAAGCAAGTCCTACTCATTAAAGGGGGGCTAGGAAGGGAAAGACAATTGTGGGAGAGTGAATCAGTGCTAGTACCCCAACAATCAAAGGGACATATCCTTCATGTTGTCTCTGGTAGTACAACATGGAGTTCATGGTGGTTTGTGTGGACTACTCTAGAGGTGAGGATATTTCCAGCTAGGAGGTCAACCACCATATGTGGTGTTACACTAGGAGGCCATTGTTGATGATGGTTTGAGTTTTTCCTGAAGAAGAAGCATGTTGTAACTTAAAGAAAGGTGTACGCTACTGCAAGGATAATGTTTTTGGACTTGCTCCATGATCATGTATAACCTTACAAACCTTATTTCCTAGATACATTATTGTTGACACAATCTTCTAGTTAGGAAATCAGACATTAAATTTTAGTTTTCACTGCCTTATCTATCACCCTGATTTTCCAACAGTGGTACGTGAGGCACGTCAATTCATAGTATATCAGGGATTTAAATCGATGTGATTAGATTTATTTTCTTACATAAAATGTGAATATTAAACCGATGAATATGCATACCTAATTAAATACCATGTACGACCCAAACTAATATATATATATATATATATATATATATATATATATATATATATATATATATATATATATATATATATATATATGCAATTCATACTTGTTGCCCTAAAAGTTGGTTTTGATGGTGGATGTTAGAATGTTTATGGACAACAAACCTAGATCTGTGTGTCCATGGTTGTGGTTGTTTATTCTTGTTTATATCTCAGTTTGCATATGAGTCTCTCTCATTATTTACAAATATAAATTAATGCTCTTCTTCTAATTTTTCCTAGAATGTAACTCAAGGTTTTCCCTTTTACAATGTAATATGAAATAGGATTGTTTCATCGTGAGAAGAAGTTATGCACCATACAAACTAATCGGTTCGGTAGATGAGCTGATCGGTGGGATGACTGAGGAGGATTAATGAAAAGAGGATGAACCGATCGATTGATGGCCCAACCGATCAGAAGAAGGAGTCTAGACATTGGTTGAAACTGAGACCATAAAGCCATTTTAAGAGCCCAATCAAGCGGCTAGGAGGGAAGCCAATCGATACAAGTCTTGGACCGATCAACTCAGATTGGTCTGAGAATGGATCTTCACCAACAATAGGTTTCTGCATGTGATGTAGACCTTAGGTGGAAGTAATTTCTTGTGGCTACAAGGAATTACAATGGTATGGCCATAACCATTGCTTTTGTTCATAATTATATATTTTCGTTATGGTTATAGCATGTATATGATAGATATTATAAGTATGTAGTGATTGAATATGTATATGTATTTATATATAAAATCCCTCAATCAAACATATTAAGTCTAAGATGATTTCCATTAGCTACACACATCAAAAGCTTGACTGACTGTGGGTGGGCATACCAAGCATGGTGTGTTGTCCATCTCGTGGAAGTGTGTTGATAGTTATGTGAGGCTGTCAAACGGGGTGCATTACTATCATGTTACCTTTTGGTTCAGGATTAACTAGGTGTTCTTAATGTGATTAAGCACCTAGAAGCGTGTTGATGGACTATGGTAAGCAGTTGGGCATACCATCTATCTGATAATTGCATGAGACGCAATTGGCAAAAGTTGCCTATCTTAATAGTTGGTTATGGATGCTGGCATTGGTCGGGTAATAATTCAATTATTTTGGGTCTTGGATCACTAGAAAATTGTACATTGCAATATTCTGAATTGATATGTGAGGTATATCAGTTTGAAAAAAATAATGGGAGTGATAATTAATTAGAAGCTTAATAAATATTGTCAAACTCATCAAATCAAATTAATCAAAAATGTTTTTGAGTGAAGTTGCAATATCTTTTGTAGAATCTAGTGGCAAACACAAATACGATATCAGTGTGATCAATCCTTGAGTAGGAAAAACTAAATGTGATTAACTTCCATGTTTGGTTTAGGACTTTGAGAAACATTCTCACAAATGAGTGAAAGCCATGTGTTCTTGAAAGACCAGAGCTGGAGGAACCCACTCCAAATGCATCTAAGGTTGAAATGGATGCTTACTTGAAGCATGTCAATGATGTCATAGACATTGAGTACCTTATGCTATGTTGTATGAACTATGAGTTGCATGAACAACATGAAAACATGGACATTCTCAAAATGATAACACAACTTAAAGAATCATGTAAAGAAAGAAATGCATAATGTCTCCAAAGTGTTATTTAGAGAAAACTAATAGAGGGAGATCCAATAGAGCCCTATGTGCTCAATATGATTGGGCATGTGGAGAGACTGGGATTTCTTTTAGGTCAAGAGTTGGATATCATTCTATAATTATTTCTTAAATCATATAGACAATATATTGAGTGGTATCACTGGAGTAACTTGGAAAAAATGTTGTTTCAATTGTTTGGCATGTTGATTAATATCAAAGGGGGACAGAAGAAGGAAAAGTCTGTGATGATGATCAAAATAAGCGTGTCTAAGAAAAAAGGCAACACCAAGAAGATTTTTGAGGCCAAGCTAAAATCCAAGCCCTTTACATTCAAGATATGGAGAGGGGCAAGTGCAAAAGGAATATGTCCTTTTCTATTAAATAAGGAAGGAAAGTGCCACCATTGTCACCTGCTTGGACATTGGAAAAGGAATTTTCCTCTTTATACAGAGGATCTCAGGAAGAAGAATGAAATGAGATCTCCACTTCAGGACCTGAGAAGAAGTATACTAGAACTGTGTGGAGAAAGAGTTGTTTCTACTCTAGTTGGAATTTTTCATTCATCTAATGGGCATGTAATAGAATTAGTAAATTGCTATTATGTACCTACTATTAATGAAAACTTCAGGTATCTTGTATGGACAAGAATATTATGAACAAATTGATGTTTCATATGAAAATGTCTCACAATATATACTCGATAATTGTAGAGATAAATATGTACGATGCATATACTGAATGTATCGATGACTCAAACAATTTATACCTATATAATTGTCATCTAGAGAACATAAATTAGAATTTAATTTCTAGAATCCATAGTGATGGTCATCTAGAATCTTTTGATTAATGAACCGATAGAGACATGCAACTCTTATTTTGAGCAATATGACAAAAACATATTCACTAGATGTAGTGGGAGAGTGACTATTCTATTAGGGTACATACATACTGATGTATACAGACCTTTTATAATAAGTGCTCAAGGTAGTTATTAGTGCCTCATTATATGTACTAATGTTATTAGTGGATAAGGTAATTTATTTATAATGAAATACAAGTATGAATCTCTTGAAGTATTCAAGGAGAACATGAATGAAGTATGTAACTGACATGGTAAAATTATTGAAACACTTCGATATGATCAATGTGGAAATATTATAACCAAGAGTTTGAGGACCTTCTAGGAGATCATGATAGTGTACCATGATGAACTCCACCTGAAACACAATGATAATGTATCATGATAGTGTATTAAAAAGAAGGAATCACACCCTATTAGTCATGGTGCGATCATCAATAAATCTAGTTGATTTTCCAATTCCTTTTGGGCACATGGTTTACACTAAAAATGTGAACCGTATAAAATGGTTCAAAAGACACCATATGATATATGGAATGGGAAGTGTCCTGATATGTCTTTTATTGTTGACCAAGATGGCTGCAATCCAATAAGGAATTTAACTCCAAAGGAATCTGTGGGAGAAAAGTATAACTCAAAAAGTTCATGACAAACAAGAAAAAATTGAACCTAAAAAGGTACAATAGGAACAAGGAGAATCACAAATTGTTGTGGAATCTCAGTTTTCCTATGTAACACAAAACCTTGTAGTTCTAGTATAACATACCTTGATTTTGAAAGATTATGATATCTTATAACTAAAAAAAGTGGTGAGATTGTCATAAGATGATGAGCCAACAAACTACCTAGAAGCTATTGAGGAACCAAAGTATGAGGAATGCCTTGAGGGCCATGGGATCAAAGATGGAGTCCATGTAGACTAACAAGGTATGACCTTGGTGGATCCACCTAAAGGGGTAAAACTCATAGGGTGCATTTAGGTCTTTAATAAAAGACCAACATGGATAGTAGTGTACTAACCTATAAGATTAGATTGGTTGCAAAGAGTTTCAAACAAGTTCAATGTGTTCAACATGATGAAATTTTTCACTAATTGCCATGGTTAAATCCATCAGGATCATGCTTATCATTGTAACTTGTTAAGACTATGAGATTTGGCATATGGATGTTAAAACCACATTCCTTAATAGGAATATTGTAGAGGATGTGTACGTGACACGACATAGAAGGTTTTATAAATCCAATTATTGCAAATAAGTCTATAAGCTACAAAGGTCAATCTCTAGATTGAAGCAAACATCTCAGAGTTGGAATCTTCAATTTGATAAGATAGACAAAGTTTGACTTGAGTCAGAATGAAGATGAAATCTTTGATTACAAAATATTTAGTGGGAGCATATGGATATTTGACATAATTATGGGGAATAACATCCTTATGCTACATATATTAAAACCTTCCAAGGAAAGTACCTTCTTTATGAAGGTTTAGATGAAGCATCCTATGTGATAGGAATTGAGATCTATAGAGATAGATATAGAAAGCTTGTTGACCTGAGTAAGAGCGCATACATTAGTAAGATGTTGAACGGTCCAACATGCCTGACTCAATGAGAGAAAACTTGACCATGTTCCATGGAGTTAGTTTCTCAGGAGCATAGTGTCCCAGTTCTTATGAAGAACATGAACACATAGTTAGATACCATATGCTTTGCAAATGGATCTATGCAATGTTACATACTCATCATGTTACCTTGTATGTATTAGACATGATGAGAGGATATGTACTTATCTAGTTATCTCATATGTATGTGAAATGATGAGAGGATATTTGTTAGATCCTAGTGAAGGTCACTAGAATTCCATAAAAACATCCTTAAAGTACTTGAAAAGCACTAAAAGGATTAGTTCCTTGGTTATGGTAATAAGGAAGAGTTTGGTGTAAAGGGTTACACCGATGTAAACTTCTAAAATGACAAATAAAATTAACGATCACAGTCTAACTTTCTATTTGAGCTTGAAACAAGAATTGTAACCTATAAAAATTATGAGCTAAACACAATTGTTTAATTCTACAATATAAGTCGAGTACCTTGTTGTTTTTAGAACAACAGAGGATATTGTATAGATCCAGAAGTTCATATAGATCAACCATTAGTGGCACAGTAAAAATATTGTGACAACAATGGAGCTACTGGTTAGGTAAAGGAATCTCAGATAGCATATTAAGACACTTCCATCTCATACAAGATGTCGTATAGTAAGAAGATGTAAAACTTGCAAAATACTGACTAGAAGCAAATATTGTTAATCCGCTATAAAAGCACTTGCACAATAGAAACATGATGGACATGTTAAGATCACTTGGAATAAGATTTGTGGGTATTTGGCTCTAGGTGCAACTGGGAGTCTGTTGATATGTGTGCTAGAGAGCTATATGATGATTGTAATGAGTCATTAGATACCTAATTTGATAATGATAAAGGTAATTTTGTCTATTATGTTTGTATTAATCATGAAATGATGACACAGATATAGTAAATGTCAATGATGTTACTCAATGACATATGTCTTCAGATTGATGACATAAACAAAGAGATCATATGTATGAAAAGAGTACATACATTCTTATTATGTCCCTAGTCGGATATTACAGTGGAAGAAAAATAGATGACAGTAATAGATACAACTAGAGTGTGTGTTGATTGATGATAGAGCCTCATTAGTCACAATATATGATATCAAATCAAGCACACAGTTACATGTTAGAGAACAGTTTATCATACAAACCCACCTTGAGAGTGATACATTGATAACATGAAATGGTAGTCAGAATCAACACTCATAGTGATAGTGGTGATTGTGGTTCTTAGACCTGAAGTCACTACACTTATCACATGTTCAATGTATTTAGACATCATCCAACATTATCTTGAATAAGGGTTTCCATAAAGGTGATGCTCAGGTTCATTTTCACACATGGGGATTGAGTGTGAGTGATGCAGATAAAATGTGTCCCTCTTATAGGAGATTGATATCCAGACCTCTTGATAAGCGAGACTGAGAAATTTATGGACATACTCATATGATTCAATATTTGATATGTGAACTCACATGCATCTTAGATAGCTTGCTCTACTCCAAGAAACCTAGATCGAACGTTGAAGAGGATGATGATTCCATGCTTTGAGTTCAATCCAGATATCAAAGACAAAGGAACCATATTATCACGGGAACACTGATCACAAATTGTAGGTTGAAGTTGCTCTCTAACTTTTCAAACTACTTTATTAGCAATGATGTGTTGCTAGATACCGCCCATCATTTGTGATGTCAAAAGTTGGTTATGGACATTCACTAACAATGAATTTTGGGACATGTAGGGTCACACACATAAGATGCATTTGTAATAAGAGTATATTCATGAATGATGTTTAAATTGATTACTAAAAGTGTTTAAGTATTCAGTTAAATAATTGAGGTTCAAAATTGACTTCCTGGACTCTAAACCGACCAGTTCAAGTGTTGAACCAATTGGTTGGAGCTTAAGGTCATTTGGAAACACCATTGGTTGAATATTGACTGATACAAAATGACCATTTCACATATGAAACAACCGTTTCATGATATGAAATGTCCAATTCAAGAATAAAATGACCAAATCATCATTAAGGTTGTCCAGTTCAATGATCAATTTTATTGGATCAAGGATTGATGATGATGTCATGACTTTACATTAATTGAATATTGAATGCCAATTTGATTCTGAATAGGAAAGTATATGAACCGATCGATTCAAGAATATTCAAGAGATGAACCGACCGGTTCACCTCTGAACCAATCAGATGGATAGTAAATAGATGGTTGACCGTTCGTAGTTTCCAATAAATTCATAAATTTTATCTCTTGGACTCCCATACTGACAGGAAACCCTGACCCTAGCCTCTCCTATAAATAGAGGGGTATTGGGGGCTTCCCATACACACAATAAACTATGACAATTTTTGTCCTCTCTAGTTATGATAACTAATAGAAAGCTCATCCTACCCATTAAAGGAGGGATAGAAAGAGAGTGACAATTGTGAGAGAGTGAATCGGTACTAGTACAAGGGTCAACTCCTTTCTGTTGGCTCTGGTAGTACAACGTGGAGTTCCCAGAGGTCCGCATGGACTACTCTAGTGGCGAGTTTTTTCTACTAGGAGGACATCGTCAACCGCCGTTCATGTTGCTGCACTAGGAGGCCGCTGTTGGGGACTGCTCGAGTGCTGACTGAAGAATAAACATGTTGCAACTCAAAGAAAGGCTCACACTACTGCACGGCTAATGTCACTGGACTTGCTCCAGGACCAGGTATGACCTTGTAAACCTTCTAAGATACATTATTATTGATGAGATCTGCTAGTTAGGGAATTAGACATTAAATTTTTCTTTTCACTGCCTTGTCTATCACCCTAATTTCCCAACATATATAGTAACAAAATTTAATTGTCAGTTTTCTGTGTCACAACTAAACAAAAAGTAATGGCTAACTCGCCCGATAGATATCTCTCTTTGCTAACAACATGTCGCAAGTTCGATTCAGAGGAGTGTAGTTTGTATCTGTTCACTTGGGTCATGGAGTAGATATCAATATTGACTTGAGAACGATAGCAAGTCAACTAGTTACCTTAGTTGGTAGGCCTTTCTAAATCCATATTGTCAACCCAGGTTCAATTCCATACAAGCTCATTGTATTTTCTTCATTTGTTTCTACATGTCATTTTGGATGTGGATTAGGTTGTGAGCATGAATTGACGAAAACACATCAAACTTTGTTTGTTATTATTTTTCATCAAATATATGTAAATATATGCTAACACCTATATATACGCCTTTGTAGAGGACCAAACTATACATTGGGTTATTAGTTATTTTTCTATGATAAAACTCACAGATCTAAAGACAAAATCAGAGGAAGATGATGAACAATATCATATTTCTATTGATAATATGTTAAATGTCTCTCAGAGAGAGAGAGAGAGAATCATCAGGTAATACCCAAAGACATTAAATTGTAAATAAAAGGAAATTGTGATGGTTGTATCGCATCGTTGCACTATGCTTATGGATTTTTCTGTCGGCCGCAAGAGTGACATGCCACATTACGCTTATGAATTGACTGATTTATACATAAAATTGTAGTAGGGATCAAATAGACTAGTTTTGTCTTTTCACTTTTCTAAAACCAAAAGACCACATTGGCGACGAGTCAACTAACCCAACCCTTTTATGGTGATTTTTTAGATCCGCCGGTGATTTTCTAGATCCGCCACTGTGGACAGTGATTGGAATTTGAAAATTCAACATATTTTAGGGAAGACAATCGGACAGTAAATGAGATGGCCTGTTAATTTAGACATTATGAGATATTAGGGATGAAATCTTTGGTTAGAACAACAACAACAACAACACCACCCCCCCTCCCAAACGTTGTGCGGTTCAGTTTATTGCAAGTGATAGGCAATGGATCTATCCACATTATGAATTATTTGTAATTAAGAATTAGTCTGATAGGGTATTGTTTGTCTAAAAACTGTGAGTTAGATACATAAAAATACACCAGAAATACACAACTTGTCGTCTCGATACACATAACCATATAAGCCTTAAGCCTTTCTCTGACGGCATTCCTGTGACATGTCTATCTTGAGAATGTACTTTGAATGCAGTGTTAGTATTTTTTCTCTCTCGTAGAAATCACATAACGTGGAGGTGCACGATGGAGATTAAAAGAAGGAGAAAAATAAAAAGATTCGAGAGAGACTGGTATGATATTTTTTTTAACATTGAAATTCATTACAACAAGCGACCCATGGATCGGAAAGCCCGGTCCGTCAGTTAATTACACAGTTAGCTGGAACTTGGATAAGAAAAAATAATTAATAATCAGCCGGGACGTTGTCGAGGGTGAAGAGGTAGCCGATCCATTAAGGCATGTATGTATGTCTCTAGCGGTCGATGGAATTTGAAGGGTGTGGTATCAGCAGGGCTTGCGCGTATCGCAGGCCAGTGCTCCAGAGAACCTGGTGAGCCTTGTGACATACGAGCCGGGCTTGGCGGTGATGAAGTCGTCGCTGGAGAACCCCGACTCGTACCTCTGCGGGCCGGAAGGAATGAAGAAGGCGTGGTTTTGCATCAGGTCATTCTCCGACCGCCACACCCAGTTCTTCCACACGTCCTCCGTGGTAAACTCCCTCTTCGTCACCTCCGTCGCGTTGTGCTTCACGTTGATCACGGGTGGGGCGATGTACCGGTTGCCCTGGCTGATGATGGTCGGGTTCTGGTTCCCACCAATAGCATACATCTCCCAATGTGTGTAATCATTGTTCAGAACATGGAAGAACCCGTACCTCCCTCTGGGCATCCTCTGCATGAGTCCACGCCCGAAGTGGTTGAACGCCAGCGTGATCTGCATCACCTTATCCCTCGTCTCCCCATCCGTCGCCCCGAACAGCATCACCTCATTATGGTGCGTGAAGTGGCTGTTGGAGATCGTGATCGCCGTCGACCCGACGATGGCGTCGATGAGCCCATCGTAGCAGTTGGACATCGACACGTGGTCAATCCATATGTTCGACGACCCGAAGATGGATATCCCGTCGCCGTCGCTCCGCAGCCGCCGGCCCCAGTGGGTCTGCGAGTCAAGGATCATCCCGCCGTTACTGGGGGTGTTGTCGTGGATGTGGAGGCCGTGGATGATCACGTGCTGCGCGAACTGGATTGTGATCTGGGCGCCGTGCGCGATGTGAACCTGCGCCCCGCGCCCGTCGATCGTCTTGTAGCTCGACACGATCATCTCCTCCGCGGGTCGGATGATCATGTCTCGGGCGAAGGTGATCCACAGGGATTCGTTCCGTGTCACGGCGTAGCGGAGCGTTCCCGGACGAGGGTTCACGAGGTCGTCGTCGGATGGGTCCGTCACGACGTAGTACCGGCCGAGCTTGCCGCCGATCGTCTTGCGGCCGAACCCCAAGATGCAGTCCGCAAGCTTCTTGCGGTTCTTGGCCCAGTTCTTGTCGCAACGCCAGCACCGGTCGATTGGGTTCGTGGCCAGGCATGGACCCCTGTACCGCCGACGCAGCTGGCGCCTGAGCGTGCTGTTCGTCTCCATCTGTTCACTCTCGTCCCACGCCCTATCAGGGATCAAGTGTTCTGTCATTCTTTTCGTGATTTTATTACAAACAAATAACATGCTATCTTGTGGAAACTATATGTGCAAAGCTATCTTGTAAATTGACATTTCATTACCACATTTCCACTTGTATGAATGGAATGAAACATTTAAAATCTACGCATAAAAAACCTTATTTTGATGTAAAATTTGGTTGGACACGATCTTATATTTCTTAATACACTCATACCCTACAGTGAACACACATGTCAAGAACAGTTCCGTTTAAGCAACATACGCATACCTATAGCCATGAGCATCAAACCGGGTCATCCCGGATTTTACTAAACTCGTGTTTAAATTCAAAGTAATGCGGGTTGCTGGGTGAGTCCAAGTCCCGATAATGTTGAAAGTATGGATTCACAGTCGCCCCCCTTAATAAATCTGAGTTTGTGGGTCGGTTTTGTGTCCGGTAAGATACCTAAATAATGTATATATTTTTAAATATATATGTAGATGTTATCTACTAATAGAGCTAAGCAGTATGTACCATGTAATGTCTGATTCATGTAACACACGTGTACTAACTGTAAACGAAAAGGATATTGTTTAGATTAGACATGTTTAGAAATCATATTTATATTTTACATATTTATTAGATAAACTAGTGAACGCACATGTGCACATGCACGTGACATATAAAATGTGTTGAAAATGTACGGATAGAGGACTCGTCCGTGAAAGGGCCCCTACGGTTAAAGATATTTATGTTGGTTGTTTGAAAAAAAGAATCAGGGAACCGTTTCCCTGGGATGGAAAGATAAATACAGAATTAAAAATAATAAAATTTAATAGGAGAGTGTGGGAATAAATATTTGTAGGAGCAAAATTCCTTGAAAAAGGAGAGAAGAGAGTGAATCAAAGAGAGCGCAACATCAAACTCGCTCTTTTTATAGTAGTATAGATTAACAACATATAATCAATCATTTTTAGCATTTATGTAATTTCTAAATCTTAAGAAAATACACGATCTCTTTTAATGAATAATCCAAAATTATCTAATTGGGATGATTTATAAAGAAAATCTGCTGCAAGTAGTATATTCACTCCATAGGGCTAACATTATGTCGTAGATTATTGCAAGCGATTTATATATCAAATGTGTATATATAATATAGCTTAGATGTACTATGTTAAATTATCATGTTAGGCTTATAAATACGACTCGCTAAACATGTTTTAGATGTACTATAATTTGGAAAATTTATAGTCAGATTTATTTTACAAAACATATATAGAATATATAAAATGTATAATATATACATGCATATGTAATGAATTTGGATATAGCTTGTTCCTAGGCCTGATCGATATAAAAATGTGAGTTGCAAGTTTCAGTCCGACTTGAGCGTGTAATGATAGGAAATGACTCTAGGCCGAGATATACGATTATGGACATTAGTCGGATCAGACCCCAATATAATTCTCATCCCCAGTCATATATGAATGTGTATACATCTTCTTCAAGTATTTTCGCTAACCTTAATGTGCAGCGTTTTGGTCTGCCTTCTCCGCCATCTACGAGACTACGATTGCTAGTGTTTGCCCTTAGATGATTGGATAAGGGGTTTTACAAACAAAACAAAAAAATCTACAAAAACATATTTATATAGGCCTAGGGGTTCTAGGGTATTGATTAGCAATTAGTTTGGGTTTGAAATGTCGGATTCTACTATTTTGAACATGACATTATATTTTTTCTTGATGTTAAATTTATGTGTGGCATGATTTCAAAAAGCTATATGGTTGCTTTAACTAAATAAAATGTTGATTACTTTGATTATAGATATAACTCCCATCACGATTAATCGAGCGGTGGAAAGTATAGTGCATGTTTCTTTGTTTACAAATTTTCATGACTAAAAATGTTAACCTTAAAGAAAGGGAGAGTCGTACTAAAATTTTAATATAGTCACATTAGCTAAAGTTTCGATAAGCTTTATGCCATTTCAACTTCTAGTTGTTGGTAAATACATATTAGGATGGACCTTGTTGCTTTCTACCAAAGCATATAAACACGGATTGTATAGCTATAGATTCCTAATTCTTTATGACAGCGATGGCCCTCCTTGAACTCTATTGTGATGAAGAAACGACAATTTTAACACGTTTCATACACGATCTATTATAAAGAGTCCTGGTCTTCGCAAATATCTGATCTTGTGAACTAAGAGTAACGTTCATAAGAACTTGTTTCTAAAGAAAATCCCAGACAAGCTCCAAACTAATTAATTTCAAAATTTTCCTTAACAATTTTGCATGGTATTGTTCTTGAGCAGAAAAGACGAGAACTAAAAAAACATATGCATTCATATGATGATTGATGAACCATAATCCATGCAGTATAGCGCAACACCGTCGTATATATTACCTGTGAACATGTTGGTTGATATGGTCGGTGACGGAATGGGGGTCATCGTGGTAAGCGGCTTGTGCTGCAGCCTCGGCTTCAGCTGCCCGCTTCTGCCATGACTCGTCGAAGTCGGCGATGTGAGCGAGGCAAAAGCTGGCCGATGCTAATAACAACAACACGCGTACATGCTGTCTCCCTGATACCATCCTTCCCCCTCTACCTTTCTGTGAGCAGCCGTTGTGCAGCGCGTTGAGAAATACTAAGCCAAACCAATCGATGCCTCCTAGGAGAAACATATACTAATTAAGGGTGTGAGTAGTTGCGAACCCAGGCTGCAATTAGCGGGAAAGAGAGGTGGGGATTGTAGTCAAGCGGTGGGCAAGTGGCTAATATAAGAAGAAGGAACAGAGGAAGGGAGAGAAGAAGGGGGGACCAATGGTCAGACAACCATCTTCTCCGGCTGGTTCCAAAGGCAATGATCACATCCTCCTTGTGCGTAAGCATGGAAATCCGCGTGCCTGGGATTATTTATATGAGAAATATTTTTTATATCAAATTATGAGTTCTCCAAAGTAAAACTTACCGAAAAATATATTTTCGTTCTACCTTCAGATTTATCAGATCTATATGTAGTATGTAGTTGCAAACGGAAATAAAAAAGTGAATTGGTTACAGTACACTGTTAAAACTTAGAGGTGAAGCACACCACAATGACTATATCAACACGCCACTTTCACAAAAAAATTTACATGTACAATGACTAGTTTTGCGCATTCCACGAAGCAAATTTACTGAGTTCCATGTGAAATGCTACTTAGGAATTCGTTTAACGCCATGCAAGTAATAGGACGGGTTAATAGATTCAACCAATTGATGCAAACATGAATGAATATTGTTGGGAAAAGGAATAGGATTCTGGCCCATGTCCTAATTATATTTGGGTTTGAGTAAGAGTTGGTTTGTGTTGCCAATCCTAGTAGGAGTTAAATCCAATAGGAAAGAAGATGGTTCTCTATTTGTAACATTGGAAGTGGATTAGGAATTGGATTATGAATTGGAGTGGGATTCCTAATTGCTACTAAATGTGATGGAGGCCTATAAATAGAGGTCATGGGGGAGGCCATTGGGATCATCCCATCAGTTGTTTGTTGTTGGTGCCTTATGTGGTAGAAGAGCCAGAAAACAAGAACAACTGGTGGTGCTCTCTTTTGGTAAGAGAGGGTCAGCAACTTTGCTTTGAAGTGAAGTACTGACTGACAGTCAGCGACACATTGGTGGTGCATCAACTACGACGGTAGATCCGAGCAGCGGAAGACGCACATCAGTTGGTGGCACTACGTTGGTGTTGCGGCAACGACTACGACAACAGTTCGTCCATTCAGCATAGGACGTGTTTTCTCTCTCGGGCGGAGAGAGTTCTTTGGTTGGCAGGTGAGGTACACAACCTCATCAGAAGTAGAGGCGGTTCGGTCAGCGATTGCAGCGACAACAGGTAAAAGCACAACTGTGTGTCTGATTCCTTACAACGACAGAGGTGTTGTGAGGAGAAAAAATTAAGTGGGATATTTTGTACACATTTGGGTGTAATTCTATTCTTCCTATCTTTGTTCTCATGTGGGGGGAGCGATCTGGATTTAGGGGTAATTCAATCTGGATAGTGTGAGTTGTAATCTTGATTACATAGTGCTTGTTGGTCGGTATTGCCCCGTGGTTTTTCTCTTCTCGTCTTGGGGAGAGTTTTCCACGTTAAATCTTGTGTTTTCCGTTTTGCAGAACACGTCGCTTACACACCACAAATTCCTAACAAGTGGTATCAGAGTAAGGTTGGAAGTTTGAAGTGGAAGTGATAATGACATCTGAAGACGGGAAAGTGTGCATTGACAAGTTTGATGGCAAGGATTTCGGCTTCTGGAAGATGCAAATTGAAGATTATCTGTACCAGAAGAAATTGCATCAACCTCTGGCGGGGACTAAACCTGAACATATGAAGTAGGAGGATTGGGATCTCCTTGATCGTCAGGCACTTGGGGTGGTCAGGTTGACATTGGCACAGAATGTTGCATTCAAAATAGCCAACGAGAAGACAACGACAGGACTTTTGAAGACGCTATCAAATATGTACGAGAAGCCTACAGATGCAAACAAGGTATATTTGATGTGTCGTTTGTTCAACCTGAAGATGAGCGAAGGAGTCTCAGTAGCAAATCACATCAATAAGTTCAACGTCATAATTACTCAACTAAACTCAGTGGACATAGTATTTGATGATGAAGTCAAAGCCCTTATCTTACTTTTCTCTTTGCCAGAGAGTTGGTCTGCTACGGTGATAGCAGTCAACACTTCGTCAGGAAGCATGAAGCTGAAGCTTGACAATATTTGAGATTTGATTCTGAGTGAAGACATCCGTAGAAGGGAATGTGGAAAATCTGATTCTTCAGGTTCAACTCTATATGTTGAAGGTAGAGGAAGAAATCAAATTCGCAATCATGGTTCTAATCATGGAAAGTTAAAGACAAAGAGTAAAGAATGTTACTGTTGCGGAAAAGTTAGACACTTCAAAAAGGATTGTAAGATCTGGAAGAAGGTGTCATAAGAACTTGTCAAACAACATGAGGATGATGACCAGAGCAATATAGTTATCATTGCGGAAGCTCTAATATTGACAGTCCAAGAGCAAGGTTTGAACACAAATGATGGTGTTGAGTGGGCTGCAGACACAGGAGCGACATGTCATGTTGCAACTCACAACAAGTTCTTCACAAAATATAAGAGAGGGAACTTTAGAATTATGAGGATGGGGAATGCTAGATACTCAAAGATCATTGGGATTGGTGACATTTGTGTCAAAATAGATGTTGGGTTTACTATCATGCTCAAGGATGTTCGTCATGTTCCAAACTTGAGGCTTAGTGTAATTTCTGGTTCCTTGTTGGATAGGAGCGGATATGATCTCGGGTTCGGTGGTGGCAAGTGCAAAGTAATAAAATGGTGTTTGGTGATAGCTCGAGGCACACTGTGCTGCAATCTATATAAAACCACATTTAGAGTGCATAAAGAGAAGGTTCAGGAAGTCAAGAAGCCAACGCCAGTTCAAAAGAGATGAGGACGACTTGGAAGTACTCCTACATATAGTTGTAGGTCTGAGATGTGAGATTCTCTGAGTGATGTCAACAAAGGTAGAAAGGTAAGTTTCTACAAGCATCATGACGACTCCCAGTTAGAGAAGATCGCTCCAAAGACTTCTTCTAGACAGTGCGCTAATGATGAAGAAGTACAATACAGTGAACATGTAGTTGATGCATGTAGAATGGAGGATCAGGATCTTGATGTGGGGTTACATCGACATGAGGAGTGTCAAAGGAAGGTTTCCGAGTCTTACTGCAGAAGGTCAGAAACACTATATTCATCCAGGATGGCTCGATAGACCGGTCAACGGGAGCAAAGAAAGTTCCAGACGTGGGTATGGAGAGAGAAGCGGCGTTGCCAGGATACTTCTTCTCAGTTGCATGGGAATAAAGTGAAGTCAGGATGGTACTTCAAGAAAATGGATGAAAAGAAGAAGATGCTGACATGCTTGAGGAGAATGACCACCTATCGGAATCCATCACAGGTGGTGATGGGATCCAGAAATTACTCTGGATGATTGTTGAAGACAAAGTCTCCCTCATGGGCCAGAGGGGGAGATTTTTGGGAAAAGGAATAGGATTCCAACCCATGTCCTAATTGTATTTGGGCTTGAGTAGGATTTGGTTTGTGTTGCCAATCCTAGTAGGAGTAGATGAAGAAATCAAAGTCGCAATCACGGTTCTAATCACGGAGAGTCAAAGACAAAGAGTAAAACATATTACTGTTGCGGAAAAGTTGGACACTTCCAGAAGGATTGTAAGATCTGGAAGAAGGTGTCACAAGAACTTGCCAAATAACACGAGAATGATGACCAAAGCAATACAGATGTCATTGCGGAAGATATAATATTGACATTCCAAGAGCAGGGTTTGAACACAGATGATGGTGTTGAGTGGGTTGTAGACACAAGAACGACATGTCATGTTGCAACTCATAAGATGTTCTTCACAAAATATAAGAGAGGGAACTTTGGCAATGTGAGGATGGGGAATGCTAGCTACTCAAAGATCATTAGGATAGGTGACGTCTGCGTCAAAATAGATGTTGGGTGTTCTATCATGCTCAAAGATGTTCGTCATGTTCCAGACATGAGGCTTAGTATAATTTCTAGTTCCTTGTTGGATAGGAGAAGATATGATCTCGGGTTCGGTGGTAGCATGTGCAAGTAACAAAAGGGTGTTTGGTGATAGCTCGAGGCAGACTGTGCTACAATCTATATAAAACCACATTGAGAGTGCACAAAGAGAAGGTTTAGGAAGTCAAGAAGCCAACGCTTGTTTAAAAGAGACGAGGAGGACTTGGAAGTACTCTTACAAATAGCCGCAGGTCTGAGCTGCGGGATTCTCTCAGTGATGTCAGCAAAGGTATAAAGGTAAGTCTCTACAAGCATCATGATGACTCCCAGTTAGAGGAGATCGCTCCAAAGACTTCTTCTAGACAGTGCGTACATGAGAAAGAAGGACAATACAATGAACATGTAGTTGATGCATGTAGAATGGAGGATCAGGATCTTGATGTGGGGTTACATCGACAGGGGGAGTGTTAAAGGAAGGTTTCTGAGTCTTACTGCAGAAGGTCAGAAACACAATTTTCATCCAGGATGGCTTGACAGACCGGTCAACGGGAGCAAAGAAAGTTCCAGACGTGGGCATTGAGAGAGAAGCGTCGTTGCCAGGATACTTCTTCTCAGTTGTTTGGGAATAAAGTGAAGTCAGGGTGGTACTTCAAGAAAAGGGATGAAAAGGACAAGATGATGACATGTTTGAGGAGAATGACCACCTATCAGAATCCATCACAGGTGGTGATGGGATCCAGAAGTTACTCTGGTTGATTGCTGAAGACAAAGTCTCCCTCATGGGTCAGAGGGGGAGATTGTTGGGAAAAGGAATAGGATTCCAGCCCATGTCCTAATTGTATTTAGGCTTGAGTAGGAGTTGGTTTGTGTTGCCAATCCTAGTAGGAGTTAAATCCAATAGGAGAGAAGATGTCTCTCTATTTGCAACTTTGGAAGTGGATTAGGAATTGGATTATGAATTGGAGTGGGATTCCTAATTGCTACTACATGTGATGGAGGCCTATAAATAGAGGCCCTGGGGGAGGCCATTGGGATTATCCCATCAGTTGTTTGTTGTTGGTGCCTTTTGTGGTAGAAGAGCCAGAAAACAAGAACAACTAGTGGTGCTCTCTTTTCGAAAGAGAGGGTCAGTGACTTTTCCTTGAAGCGAAGTAGCGGCTGACACTCAGCGACACATTGGTAGTGCATCAACTATGACGGCGGATCTGAGCAGTGGAAGACGCATATCAGTTGGTGGCACTATGTTGGTGTTGCGGCAACGACTACGACAATAGTCTATCCCTTCAGTAGAGTACATGTTTGCTCTCTCAGGAAAAGAGAGTTCTTTGGTTGGCAGGTGAGGTACACAACCTCGTCAGGAGTAGAGGCGGCCCGATCAACGGTTGCAGCGACAACAGGCAAGAGCACAACTGTGTGTATGATTCCCTACAACGATAGAGGTATTGTGAGGAGAAAAAGATAAGTGGGATATTTTTGTACACGTGTGGGTGTAATACTATTCTTCCTATTTTTGTTCTTGTGTGGGGGGAGCGATCCAGATTTAGGGGTAATTAAATCTGGATGGTGTGAGTTGTAATCTTGATTACATAGTACTTGTTGGTCGGTATTGCCCTGTGATTTTTCTCTTCTCATCTTGGGTAGAGTTTTCCATGTTAAATCTTGTTTTTCTGTTTTGAAGAACATATCGCTTACACACCACAAATTCTTAACAAGTGGTATCAGATCAAGGTTTAAAGTTTGAAGTGGAAGTGATAATGACATCTGAAGACGGGAAAGTGTTCATTGACAAGTTTGATGGCAAGGATTTCGGCTTCTGAATGATGCAGATTGAAAATTATCTGTACAAGAAGAAATTGCATCAACCTCTAGTGGGGACTAAACCTGAACATATGAAGTAGGAGGATTGGGATCTCCTTGATCGTCAGGCACTTGGGGTGGTCAGGTTGACATTGGCGCGGAATGTTTCATTCAACATAGCCAACGAGAAGACAATGACGGGACTTCTGAAGACACTATCAAATATGTACGAGAAGCCTACAGCTGTAAACAATGTATATTTGATGCGTCGCTGGTTCAACCTGAAGATGAGCGAAGGAGCCTCAGTAGCAAATCACATCAATGAGTTTAATGTCATAATTACTCAACTAAACTCAATGGAGATAGTGTTTGATGATGAAGTCAAAGCCCTTATCCTACTTTTTTCTTTGCCCGAGAGTTGGTCTGCTACGGTGACATCAGTCAGCAGTTCGTCAAGAAGAATGAAGTTGATGCTTGACGATATTTGGGATTTGATTCTGAGTGAAGACATCCACAGAAGGGAATGTGGAAAATCTAAATTTTCAGGTTCAACTCTATACGTTGAAGGTAGAGGAAGAAATTAGAGTTGCAATCATGGTTCTAATCACGGAAAGTCAAAGACAAAGAGTAAATATTGTTATTGTTGTGGAAAAGTTGGACACTTCAAGAAGGATTGTAAGATCTGGAAGAAGGTGTCACAAGAACTTGCCAAAGAATATGAGGATGATGACCAGAGCAATACATCTGTCATTGTGGAAGATCTAATATTGACAGTCCAAGAGTAGGGTTTGAATACAGATGATGGTGTTGAGTGGGTTGTAGATACAGGAGCGACATGTCATGTTGCAACTCACAGGAAGTTCTTCACAAAATCTAAGAGTGGGAACTTTGGCAATGTGAGGATGGGGAATGTTAGCTACTCAAAGATCATTGGGATTGGTGACGTCTGTGTCAAAGCAGATGTTGGGTGTACTATCATGCTCAAGGATGTTTGTCATGTTCCAGACTTTAGGCTTAGTGTAATTTCTAGTTCCTTGTTGGATAGGAGTGGATATGATCTGGGGTTTGGTGGTGGCATGTGCAAAGTAAAAAAAGGGTGTTTGGTGATAGCTCGAGGTATACTGTGCTGCAATCTATATAAAACCACATTGAGAGTGCACAAAGAGAAGGTTCAGGAAGTCAAGAAGCCAACGCCAATTCAAAAGAGACGAGGAGGACTTGGAAGTACTCCTATAGACAAACGTAGGTCTGAGCTGCGGGATTCTCTTAGTGATGTCAGCAAAGGTAGAAAGGTAAGTTTCTACTAGAATCATGATGACTCCCACTTAGAGAAGATCGCTCCAAAGACTTCTTCTAGACAGTGCACACATGAGGAAGAAGAACAATACAGTGAACTTGTAGTAGATGCATGTAGAATGGAGGATCATGCTCTTGATGTGGGGTTACATCGATAGGGGGGTGTCAAAGGAAGCTTTCTGAGTCTTACTACAGAAGGTCAGAAGCACAATTTTCATCCAGGATGGTTTGACAGACCGGTCAATGGGAGCAAAGAAAGTTCTAGACGTGGGCATGGAGAGAGAAGCGGCGTTGCCAGGATACTTCTTCTCAGTTGCTTGGGAATAAAGTAAAGTCAGGGTGGTACTTCAAGAAAAGGGATGAAAAGGACAAGATGTTGACATGCTTGAGTAGAATGACCACCTATCGAAATCCATCACAGGTGGTGATGGGATCCAAAAGTTACACTGGATGATTGCTGAAGACAAAGTATCCAGGGAGATTGTTGGGAAAAGAAATAGGATTCCGACCCATGTCCTAATTGTATTTGGGCTTGAGTAGGAGTTGGTTTGTGTTTCCAATCCTAGTAGGAGTTAAATCCAATAGGAGAGAAGATGTCTCTCTATTTGCAACATTGGAAGTGGATTAGGAATTGGACTATGAATTGGAGTGGGATTCCTAATTGCTACTACATGTGATGGAGGCCTATAAATAGAGGCCCTGGGGGAGGCAATTGGGATCATCCCATCAGTTGTTTATTGTTGGTGCCTTTTGTCATAGAAGAGCTAGAAAACAAAAACAACTGGTGGTTCTCTCTTTTGGTAAGAGAGGGTCAGTGACTTTACTTTGAAGTGTAGTAGCGGTTGACAGTCAGCGACACATTGGTGGTGCATCAACTACGAAAGCGGATCCGATCAGCGGAAGACATACATCAGTTGGTGGCACTACGTTGGTGTTGCGACAGCGTCTACGACAGCAGTCTGTCCTTTCAGTAGAGGATGTGTTTGCTCTCTCAGGCGGAGAGAGTTCTTTGGTTGGCAGGCGAGGTACACAACCTCGTCAGGAGTAGAGGCGGCCCTATTAGTGGTTGTAGCAATAATAGGTAAGAGCACAACTGTGTGTCTGATTCCCTACAATGACAGAGGTGTTGTGAGGAGAAAAGATAAGTGGGATATTTTGTGCACATTTGGGTGTAATTCTATTCTTCCTATTTTTGTTCTCGTGTGGGGGAAGCGATCCGGATTTAGGGGTAATTAAATCTAGATGGTGTGAGTTGTAATCTTGATTACATAGTACTTGTTGGTCAGTATTGCCCCGTGGTTTTTCTCTTCTCATCTTGGGGAGTGTTTTCTATGTTAAATATTGCCCTTTCAGTTTTACAGAACACGTCGTTTACACACCAAAAATTCCTAACAAGAATATGCAGAGATCTTCATGGTGATAAATAACACCCCGGACTTAAAATCTATGAAGTTGCTTAACCATGTGTTTCAGGTTTTGCATATATATGGACAATATACAAGTGTTTGTTGGCGGGTGGGAGTAGGCTGAAGTGGGCAAGTGCCCAATCTAAACTTTAGAATATTTATTAAACATTAGTAGTAAATGTCACAGATCAACTTTATAAAATTAGTTTAATGGAAGTACTATGTTTTAATGGACGATATTGTAAACAATTGACTTAAAAAAGCCAATCCATTCAAGGGACCAAATTCACGGTCTCCACTCCCTATGGAGCCACTAAGCTGTGGAGATAATAACCATGCATTCCAAGAGAAATTAGACTTTGCTTCCCTCCTCCTTGAAATCCTTTGGTCAAACTATACTCGTCACAGAAAAGTTGAAATAGAGAATTAGAACCCTCCATTCAATATACATTAATTTTAGAAAATTAAATGGTATTAACTAGAATACATGTATTGTTCAGTTGCCGCAAAATTGCATGGAAGTGCACTAGACGCATATTTGTTTTCAAGTCTTCAAACAACTGACTAAAAGAAGTAGCTCCATAAATTATTTTGTCAATGCAATATTCAAAAAAGTAGATTTTGATAACTAGACTACTCACAGTTATTTAGTTTCAACAAAATATATGTGAGCAAGTTCATTAGAGACATGTTTTTCTTCATGATAAGAGAATGGCAAAGTGTTTAATACACAAAAATCTATAATACATTATACTAAATTACCGAGAAAATAAATATATATGGTGTGATTTATAGTAGATAGAATGTCTCCAGAGTAAGATCGAGACTTAAATAAGGAAGTGTTTAAAATTACATTTAGGATTCAAATATATAGATAAATGCAATTCCAAAACAACAATTACTATGTGGTATTGTCAACCCTTATCATACAAAAAATCTTCTTTTTATCAATGATATGGGTCTTGGAAGTTATTTTTTTATCAATCATTATAACTTATACATCATTGTTGTCCTAAAGCTAAATACGTATGAAGCATCTTTCATACTAATCTTGTCACCAATTTTACCGTTGGCAAGGAATCATTAGTATTGTAGCCCAAAGCTATTGTTTCTTATTAGTTGACAATTGACGAGTATTGTTGAGGTTCCAATCCATTGAAAGAGAATTATATACTTTCTTAAACTATTCTTTTACAGTTGATTCAATTTATATTATTGGGGTCATAATAAGAATCAATGTAATAACTGCGATAAAATATATATATTTTTTATTGATATATCATTGGCAAAACTGAATGAATGATGAGTGGCTCAATGATTCAAAGGTGATCTATATTAAAAATATATCCACATTTAGTGATAAAGTAATAGTTGAGTCATTCCATTGGATGAAAAGTCAAATAAACTTGTAAATTATGTTGAATGAAATTATACTTTTCATTATGGACGTGTTAGTGTATCCAAACATTAATATTTTAGTGTGTTTTGGATATTAATTGACAATCACTAGTTTATTGATTTTTTTGTAAAATTTAGTTAATGACCTATAATATTTATGACCTCTATTAAAAATCCAGTTGGCTATGTCTTTGTAAGGTGTCATATTGATATATGCAACAGGGCCCCTTATCATCAAATTATATGAGTTCATTTTATGGAAGAATGATATTTACTTTTTTTTATTCAAGGTCAGCTCAATTTAGTCAATGTTGACTCAAGCTCTAAATTGACTAAATCCTTATTTTGATGATGACTAACCATTCTACTTAATTGTGTCGAATGCTTCTACTTAAGTGATTTCATATTAGATATAGACCCACCTCAAATGTCTAACTTGCGCATTTCAAATTGGAGAAAAGACAAGTCAAAATCAATGCAAGTGCACTTTTGTGGAATATGATGTAAACCCATTAGAATCATGTTGTAAATCACTTATAATGATGTATGACTTTTAATTAAGCTTAGAAAAAAATGAGCACTTGAATTGAATTGTTAACCAGTTTAATGACATTTTTCAAAATTCATTATAGTTTTAGTCTGTCAAGTTACAAACTCGACCGATCCCTTGATGGATCTTGAAATTATCATGGTTTGGCCGAGTTGCATATTCATAGAACTTGATTGATCCCTACACTGGGCACAATTGATTTAAGTGATAGGTCGAGTTTCATCCAAGATAAATTCGATCGATTGTTCAAATCCTCTTTGTTATATAGTGCAATCAGTCGAGTTACCTTTATTGAAACTCGATTGATCGCACTATACAAAAAAGTATAGAAAAGTTCTTCTAGCTGTTGGAATGTTGCAAAATCCAAAAGTATATCTGTTGTAGCATCACAAACGGATAGTATTCGTCCTTAAATGATCCCAAAGGCTTCTAGGCATCCCCAACTATAAATAGGACCCCTTGGGCTTCATCCCATGGTTAGCTAAGCTCTATGAAGGTCCCTATTCTATAGTTGAGAGAATCCAATAGCCTCCCCTCTCTCTCTAAGCTTAATTACTTTCTACATCCATTTGAGTGAGTAGGAGATTTGTAAGAGAGCTAGTCCTACATGTATATCTTGTGAGGATCTCTCTTCCATCACCTCCCAATCTCTCTTTCAACCTTGAAGATGAAGGTTCTCACTCTTTTCTAAGAGAGGTAAAGAAGAATAAGGGAAGGATTCCCTTGGTGAAGAGGTTCAAGGCCGAAGACTTGGAGCAAGAGTGGATAGATGTAACATATCGAAACCTAGAACTTAATCTTATTCCAGGATTAAGAGGTTAGAAACCTTAGTCTTTGGGGTTTATCCAAACAAGGATAAGGGTATGCTCTTTAGTGACCCTAAATATATTAATACATGAATAAATCACCCTATGTAGAATATAAATTAATATTAACTAATACATATGTCACAAGAGATAATAATGTGCATAATAGGACAACGTTCTGTAATTGAGAATAATGACATATTATTTAACTAAATATGAAATAAATAGACTTATCTGGGATAATGATAGAGTAGATTCATTCTAGATATTTCCTTTGCCTTATGGTGCAAGGAAGAGAAAAAGGAATGAATAGTAATTCTTTAAGCATGTTAATGTGATATTGAATTATTTAATAAGATAAATAATAGAAATAATGGATAATGGGCTAAAAATTATAAAAGGAAAACTTATTGGTTAAAAATAACCTCATATTCATTTTCTTTGGATATGCTTTTGCTTGGAGGCCAAGTTTCACCAATTTAGGATAATAATAACCATATCTATTTTATTTATAAAAGAAAAGGTGTTTTTCCTTCAAAATATGAAATAAAATATTAAATGACTCCAAAAGTGAAAAATAATCTTAGATTCATAATATACACATTAAAATATTCCTTTGGGTAAATTTTCACTTAATTTGAAGAAAGTTTGATTAAAAGGTGAATTCAAGAGAGAGAAAGTGTGTAGAGCCTTCAAATGTTAAATAAATATACAAACATCTCCAACATGTAAAATGAATGGAAAATTCATATCTAAAGCACTTAATGTGACTTGTGGGTGAAGTTTTATCAAATTTGGAGAATCTTAAAGTCATTAATGAAGGAAGAAAGAGAGTATAATATTTGATTTAATTAAAACATCAAAAGATTCCTAAAAGGCAAAACTAATTGCATATTCAGATTCCTAATATAAAAAATAAGTTGGGTGTTAAATTTCATCCAATTTGGGATTTTTAGCACCCTCAAATGAAAAGAGAGAAAACATTAAATAATTGAGTTTTACACTTCATTCGGATTCATACTCGAAGTGAAAAAGAATGTCACACGTCATATTTAATCTCACGTGTAATGAGGATCATTATATGGAAGATCAGAAGGTTCACACTCTTCTTCAAGCTCGTGCTTAAAGGGGAAATAGGTAGCCGGTGTAGTGTCTGGTAATTTTGCGATTTCTCACTCTATACTTGATCTTTGTTCAAAATTATTTCTCTACTAGTTTTCTATTTTGATTCCGCACAAATTGAGCCCTAGTTTGTGGCGATTCGTTGTGAATTGGAAAAATTCCCAATCTTTGTTTTGAGATTCTCAAAGCTCCTTAGCCATTAAACCCTAAACTACAACCCTACCTATAAATATCACCCCCAAAACTATCGTACCCTCCTACCCGACTCTCCTCTTCGCTTAATTTCATCGTTGCTCACGCATGTCTTCTTCGGGAGCCTTGGTTTGGGTTTGGCCTAATGGCAAGTCATTCCTCTTATTCTCATTGTCTCGGACCAAATTACTTGCACCTTTAGGTTCATGATACCTTCCTCTCTCTTCCTCCTTTCTTATTTTCTCAAATCGTTGACGTTTGTGATTATGCCCAAATCCATCACAAGTTGTTTCTTACGGGTTTCCTATCATGGCAACGGGTCTGAGGGGGAAGAAACCTCCATGCTCTTTCTCGCTTCTACCCCCCAATTTTCTTCTTTCGTTGCTTTCTCTTATTAGGGGTAGAATGGTCATTTTCCCCTTTTGTTTTCTTTTTCCTCGTTGAGAAGCTTGCCAACCTATTGTGGGGTTAGTTGAGTTGGCTGCTCATGACTGGGCCAACTCAATGTGAGAGACCTCTCCCTCTCTCTCCTCCTCTCCCGCAATTTGACTGCTTACTTGGCTTTTTGGATTTTTCTGATTGGTCGAGCTTTAAAAATTCATAACTAATTATCTACTTATCTAAAAATTACAAATAAATAGTCATTGGATTCAAAAAAATATGAGCTACCTTATGGTATATGCTTTGTTGCCAAAATCTAATGTTGTAAATATTTTATTTTAATGGATTTTCTTATATAAGTAATAACTTACAAAATTCATAACTAAATATTTAAAATTCAAAAAAATATAATAAAATATGGTTTGAACTTAGAAAAAGATAACCTAAAACATGGCATAGTTTTGATAACCTAATTCACTAATATTAAAAAGACAATTTTTAGGGTTTCGAATAAGTAATGAAAACCTAACCCTAATTCTACATATATGCCTAATAGGTGTTTTGGAGACTAAGGCTTGGATCTAGGACTAATTTTGGACTATATAGATTCTTATTTAATGTATGTTTGCATCCCTGATTATTATTTTTGAGAAATTCACCTAATTTATCATTCTCTTGGTCCTATGGAAATTAACCTACACCATATCTTATTCTTTTGGGAAATATGCTTCATGTGAAGTACCTTTTATTTGTAATTGATCTTTGGACATTCTTTTGGTCTTTTTTTATGCATTGTTCATGATGGAAATCAATTTGTTGTTATATGCCAACTTTGAGGTGGATGATTATGATGGTCTCTTTTGTGGTGACTAATTTATAAAATTTGAATATACTATTTACTTGCATCTATATTAAGCATGTTGTATGACTCAGTAGCCCTAGAGTAATAACACTACATTGGTTTTTGGGTTATTTGCCCTTTTTTCTTTTAGGATGGAGGTTATGTTCCCCATACCCGAATTTCAAATTTATGAGGTTTGGCCCAAATTTATATTTATTGGGAGTTTAGTTATGTGCCAATCTCTATCAGGTTTCAAGTTTATGAGGCTTAGTTGCCTTTGTTATTTATGTTGTTCTGGTGCTATGTTTATCTCACCTTAATGCAGGTGGTTATGGGTTTTGTGACCTAAAATATTGTGTGCTTTTGTGGCACTACTTTCATTGTTGATTTTATAGCAAGTATTTCCTTTATCGTATGATAGTGATTCTTTCCTCTTATGCCCCTTTTGGGTAGTCCTTACCTCTTCTATGGGAAGCATTTATATTTGATGCCCCTCATTCTTATTATGTTGCTCAGTTTCTTTTGAGCATGTACATACCATCTTTTTTTGCTGATGTTCTCTTTTCTTTTTCTTTTTGTGGGGTATGCTTCCAACCCTAGGTGTTGTACTAGGAGAAGGAAAACAAGGAGGACCTGGACCACAACAAGTGTAGCTGACCTCGTGGGAAACTTTTCTAGAAGTTGTTAGCTGATCCTCAGCTAGTCCTTTATGTAGTTAGTTTTCCTTTGTATCGCACTGCGTGGTGAAAGACTAGTCATGATAGGAAGCTTTGTAATGGTTAGATACATCTTTAATTCTACTACTACTTTATGTTATGATACAATCATGTTGAATAAATTGGTTTCATCCCTTTTGAGAAAAAGTTTTTTTTGGTGTTTGGTTTGGGGGTGTTGCCTTTCTTTTATAGTAGGGAGTGGTTCCCCTATGGGATCCCACTCCTTACAATAGGCCCTTGGTGAAGGCATAAGACACCTTGCTCAAGTGGGTAAGTCCTTGGTGAAATGTTCTCCTTAGCGAAGGTGAAGTCAAAGGTTGCAGATCCTAGAAGAGTGGGTTATTACTTCAAGTCCGAAGACTTGTGCAAGAGTGGGTAAGTCCTTGGTGAATGAAAAAGACTCCTTGCAAAGTGGGTAAGTCCTTGGAAAGGTTGAATAATTTTGGCTTGGATAGGTAAGTCCTTTGGAAGGTCATGTAGTGTATGTCTTATGATGAATATAAGAGTGTATTGGTTAAGAAATCCTAGAGGTTGACCTCTCTAGATAATGGACTGACATACTTCTAGTTAGAAGTATGGAACCACTCTACATAGCTTGTTAATTGGTACTTCAATCTCTCTCATCCTTTCTATGTATGTATAGTTTCATTTAAATTCCTAATTAGCAACCTTATCTTGTGATATATCTTGAAGGTCTAACAAATTTTATTTAAGTACATTCAACTCTATTCAACCCCCCCATCTAGAGTATCCAATCACCCATCCTAGGATCCAACAAGTGGTATCAAAGTGAGTCTTCTCCAAGAATACTTCCACCAGTAGGAGAAGATCGATGACTATCCAGGCGGGAGATATGTCATCAACATTCCAATATTTGATGGGAGTAACTTCCTCTATTGGAGAAGAAGGCTATAATTCTACATCCAAGGATCAAGTATTGAGTTATGGCTAACAGTGGACCATCCATACAATCTATGAGAGACAAAGATAGAAGAATGGGATGAAGATACTTAACTCCACTCCTTTCATTTATTTTTAGATCAAATCAAAACCCCCACTATGTTTCTAGCTACTCGTTCCATCTTTCAATTCAAAGCGAGCAAAGCTCCCAGCGTAGCAAGGTCGCAATAGTGTTCTTCTTCTATTGACCTGCCTAAGTGATTAGACAGACTCTAAAGAAACCAACTTTTAATGCAAAATCCATCAACATCCTCTATACCTCCATCTCCCCCACTAAGTTCAACTGGATTTCCTCTTGTGAGACAACCTATGAAGTATGGAGAAAGTTATGCATCACTTATGAAGGGACAACCCAAGTGAAGGAAAGTAAAGTCTACATGCTCAAGGGGCTTCTTGAAAACTTTAAGATGGGAAAGAAGGAAAGGGTGTCTTAGATGTACTCAAGACTCAACACCATGGTGAATGGTCTTTCTGTTCTAGGGTATCCTATGGATATAGGAGAGATCAACCCAAAGATCCTTAGAACTCTTCCCAAGAGGGGGAACCCAAGGTGACTTCCATTGAATACGTAAAGTCCCTTGGTGATATCCCCATTTAAGAGCTCATAGGAAATCTACAAGAAAGACAAGAAGAGAAAGTGCTCAAGAGAATGAAGAAGGCTCAAATCAAAGCCCAAATTGAAGCAATTGTTGGTCAAGCCTCTTCATCCTCTCAAGTTGAAGAAGACGCCATGTACTCCAAGGGTAGACTCTACAAAGGCAAGTCATCCTCCTTCACCCTATACTTCAAGTGTGGAAAGAAGGGTCACTTCAAGGAAGATTGCCCCTAAGGCAAAAAGACCCATCATCACAAGAGAAGAGAACAGAAGTACAAGAAGAAAGAGAAATGGCACAAAAGCTTAAGTGACTCCTCTAACTCAAACTCAAGTGACTCCTCCAATTCAAGCTTAAGATAAGAATCAAGTGAAGGAACTAGCTCAAGCTCTAGTGATGAAGGAGAATGTCATTTTTCTCTTATAGATTCAACAAGTGAAGAGCTAGATGAGGTAAATCTAAACTCTCTAGATAAAGAACCTTCAATTGATATCATTGATGCTGCTCGTGCCTCTATTAAGTCTTCTAAAAAGAAAAACAAAAATCTTGCTAGATTTGTTAATAATTTTCATGTAGAAATAAAAGATCTTGAACATGCTTATACTTGCTTGTTTGATGATAAAAATTCTTGTCTTAGTCAAGTAGATTCTCTTAAACTTTAAAATGATCACTTTCTTAACAAGATTAGATTTCTAGAAGCTCAAACTCTTTTTCCTAGTTCTAATGTAGAGCATAGTAACATTGTGGATTCTCTCATGCTTGATATTAACGTTCTTAAATCTGAAAACAAGAACAAAGTTTAGTTTTTGCAAGGTTTCAAATCTTAAAATAGAATCTATCATTCTAATATTGCTATCTTTGAAATTGAAAATGCTTCTTTCTTGTCTAAATCAATGTCCTTGAATCTTGTTCTAGTTCTACTAGTAGAGAGAATAATGTTTTTGCTCTTCATATTGATAGAGATTCTTATTTAACTATAGCTCTTTTCTTAGAAAATGATCGTATGCATGCTAGAGGTGATATGAATCAATTGTCTTCTACTATTACTTCTCTTGTGCATGATAATCATAGTTTGAGGTCCTCTTTGCAAATATTCTTAGTTGGTAAAAAGAATTTTAATGATATACTACACCATCCTACTAAACAGATTTGTAGACATGGTTTAGGGTATGATGGTAGAAAAAGGAACAACAAAGGTAAAGGACCTCCAATCTTCCATGGAGAATCCCTTAATTCCAAGGTTATGGGCACATGCAGTTATTGCAATGAAACTGGTCATGATTCTACTTATTGTCCTTTTGGGAAAGCACCCAAGAGAAAAAGGACTTGGGTTGCTAGGCTCACCCCTCCAGACCCAAAAATATGTTTGGGGACCATTTCATCTTTCTTGTAGGTCACTTGCTAATGGATTGACTTGATCTATAGATTTTAAATTGACTTCTCAATCCACATGAAGGAACAAAGGTGAGATGTATATGGGGTGGCAACAAGCGGAAAAGAAGTGATAAGTAAAGGGGTTAGGCTACTCTTGCTCATATCCGATCATAGTGTGTTTTTTTTCAAGTTAGTGTGCACTATACATATGGTTTTTGAGTCAAAATTGGTATATTGTGATTATCATCACTTTCTCACTCAAAAACTATTTCTAATTCTTCCATAGTGCATTAATAACTTTCTTACAAATAGCTGGATATGGCTTATATTTTAATCATGCATCTAGATATGTTTTTTCATATATATATATATATATATATATATATATATTTATATATATATATACTCGAGTCAGGCTAGTATACACTCGAGAGTACCGGAGGCACCGTACACCTCAGTCATTTTTAAAGATGCAGTAACTTTTTGAAAATTCTAAACCATTGATCTTCTTAAATATCTTAAGAACATACTATATAATAAATTTTAGCTCATTTATATACTTATAGGTCTTGCATCTAAAGGAGGCAAGAATCATGCATTTCAAATTAGTTTTGTGCGTCAATTTTGTTGTCCTTGGATGAGTGACTTACACTCATCCAAATGAGCTCAAATTTTGTATGTGGCCTATTATTATTGTAACCATGAAGATCGATGGATTGGATTTTAGAAATACAAGGTCTAGATAGAAAAACACCATTGAGGTGTACGACATAATCTGTACACCCGAGTGTATTCTATCCTGACTCTCTCTCTCTCTATATATATATATATATATCTATATATATATATATATATGTGTGTGTGTGTGTGTGTGTGTGTATGTGTGTGTGTGTGCACGCACGCGCGAGCACGCTTCTTGACAACAACTTGATCGATTGAGTTTGTCTTGATAGAAACTCGACCGATCATCACCAATGGGTGTTGCCAACATCTGTTGTCGGTCAAGTTTGTCCCATTGGTAAATCGACCCATAGCACTGTGTATAGAATATCTAGTTGCCTTTTTGAAATGAGAATTTCCCTCTCAACTAGATTTTCTCAATCAATGGCCTTATTCTTTGGCAATCTCTTGGTACCTTTATTTATGCATATTGACATGCTTTAAATTGACTATCTTGATTATAACTATCTTTTTTATTGATATAATTTGATATCCCACTAGTGGTATTCCTATATCTTCAAATTACTTGTCTTGAGTTGCTATGTAGGTTTTGATGATGATCTCTTAGGATCTATTGATTGTGTCTTAAATTTCTTCCGTTGTGATCAAACTTGCTACATCTATATAGTGGAATATCACATTTTGGATACAACCTTGAGGTTCTTAGTGGTAATCATCTTATGGTAATTATGCATATTTGTTAGTGAGCTATATACTTTCATGTTTCTGAAATTTCATATCTCTTTGTTTGGATATATCTCTATATCCTCTCCTAGCGTGTTCCTTAACTTGTGAATTTTTTTCTGTGATCTAGATCCTACTAGTAGTTCTAACTTGTGATATCATTTAATAATAGTTCTTTTACATATAGTTCTAGCCTTGTACATATTTTGATCAAGTGGTATTCAACTATATGATATGCTTGTATCTTGTTTTATACTCAAGCTTGTTCTTTAACTTAAATATACACTATCTTGAGTTAGTTGTTTGCATAACCTTGTGATGCAGTATACATAGATCTACATTGTATGTATAAATTGAAGCATCTTTGGATTTTATGCAGATTTTGCTCCAGTGTCAGATTTTGATGCAAGACTAGTGTTTCTTATGTAGAAACGGCCTTCTGAGCAAGACTCATCACTTTTCCAAGACCCCTGATTCTTTTTGGGAAAATTCTATCATCTTGAGGGTCAAAATTCTTTATCTTGCCTTGATCTTTGCTAAAATTACATTACGGGTTGTTCAAGTGTATGCTTTTACTTTCTTTTCTTTCTATGCTTGGACAAGCCCCTTTTTTTTTCTCTTCTACTCTCCACTATAACTTTTGTTATCTACTTTATTTTAATAAGTGGTGTTTCTTATCTCTTAATACCCCAATGATTTGAAATGACAAAGGGAGAGAAAGCGTGTATTCTTATGTAAAGTAGGGGGAGAAAGCATGTCTTACATGTATAGGGAGAAGCATGTCTATGTAAAGAGGAGAAGGTAAAGGGAAGAAGCCATATGTGTGCAAAACATATATGACTAGAAGACATAGTATTCTATCAATGTTATAAAAGTTAACCATGCATGAGAAATAACATCAATTGAGGGGGAGTATGAGAACTCCCTGAGCATAAATTGAGGGAAAGCATATGAACTCAATTCTATTGAAACACCTAGGTTTCTCCAAAGGTACGATTTGACTTAAAAAAATTCAATACATTTATGGAATGGTTTTTCATCTTCAAAAAGGGGGAGAATGTTGACTCAAGGTTAGGTCAATTTAGTCAATGTTGAATCAAGGTCTAAATTGACGAAACCCTTGTTTCGATAATGACTATTCATTCCACTTATATGTGTCTAATGCTTCTACTTGAGTGATTTTAGATTAGGTGTAGGAACACCTCAAATGCCCTAACTTGTGCATCTCAAATTGGAGAAAAGATAGGTCAAAATCAATGCAAGTGCACTTTTGTGGAATATGATGTAAATCCATTAGAATCATGTTGTAAATCACTTGTAATGATTGTATAACTTGTAATTAAGCTTATCAAAAATCATGAGCACTTAAATCAAATATTTAAGCGCTTTAATGACTTTTTCCAAAATTCATTATAGGTTATTTGTTTCTCGAGTTACAAACTTGGCCGATCCCTTGATGGATCTTGAAAATGTCATGGTTTGGTCGAGTTTCACACTCAAAGAATGTGATCGATCCCTACACTAGAAAAACTAATTTAAGTGATTGCTCGAGTTTCATCCAAGACAAACTCAACCCATTATTCAAATATGCTTTATCATATAGTGCAATCGGTTGAGTTATCTTTATTGAAACTCGGTTGATCACACTGTACGTAAAAGTACAAAAAAGTGCTTTTAGCCATTAGAATGTTGTAAACCTAGAAAATATATCTGTTGCAACATCCCAAATGGCTAGTATTCATCATTAAGTGTTCCCAAAGACTTATAGGCATCCCCAACTATAAATAGGAACCCTTAGGCTTCATCCCATGGTTAGAGAAGCACTATGAAGGTTTGTATTCTATAGTTAAGTGCATCCTACATCCTCCTTTCTCTCTAAGCCTAATCACTTGCTACATCAATTAGGGTGGGAATAAGATTTGTAAGAAATATAGTCCTACATGTATATCTTGTGAGTCTCTCACTTCCACCTCCTCTCAATCTCTCTTTCAACCTTGAAGATGACGGTTCCCTCTCTTAGATAAGAGAGGTGAAGAATAACAAGGGAAGGAGTCCCTTGGTGAAGAGGTTCAAAGTCAAAGACTTGGAGAAAGAGTGAGTAAGCCCTTGGTGAAGGCAGAAGACTCCTAGCTCAAGTGGATAAGTCCTTGGTGAAAGCTTCTCCTTCGCGAAGGTGAAGTCAAAGGATGAAGATTGAAGAAGAGTGGGTAATTCCTTCAAGGTTGAAGACTTGTTCAAGAGTGGGTAAGTCTTTGGTTAAGGAAGAAGGCTCCTTGCAAAGTGGGTAAGCCCTTGGGTAGGTTGAAGACTCTTGGCTTGGATAGGTAACTCCTTTGGAAGGTCATGTATTGTATGTCTTATGATGAATATAAGAGTGCAATGGTGAATAAATTCTAGAGGTTGACCTCTCTAGGTATTGGATTGACATACTTCTAGTTTGAAGTATAGAACCACTCTACATAGCATGTTAATTAGTTCATTTTGAATCCCTCTCATCCTTTTTGTGTATGTATAGCTGCACTCAAATTCCTAATTATCAACCTGATCTTGTGATATATCTTGAAGGTCAAATGAACTTTGTTTAAGTGCATTCATCTTTATTCACACCCCCCATCTAGAGCATCCAATCACCCATCGTAGGATCCAACAATTTTGTTTTTTGACATGAAAGAGTTGTGTCAGATCTTGGATATTGCATGGGGATGAAATTAACCAAATCATGAGGAAGTTGATATGTAATGCCCATGTTTTATGGTTAAATTGAGGTGATCCATTAAACATATATATAACTTATTAAATGTATCTTTTGTCTTTTGTTCAAATCATACTTATCCTCTTTTTTATGTAGTAGTCATGTTTACATTAAAAATAAGAGTAATCTTGGGATAGCCTTACTTTTTTGTCATTCACAAGAAAAATAGGTATCATTTAATGTAAATTACAATTTTTGTATCAAGTTGGGAATTTGAGTAGTCAATTTGTTGTCCAGTAAATTAGACCAGAAGCCAAAATATCTTAGTATGATAGCATTAAGATTCAAACCAAAAATTTATACTATGGTTTCAATTATTTGCGAATTGTATTGTCACACCAAAGTACAATAGAGAGATTTAGCATCACAAAACCTTTCAGGTTGCTCCTTTCTTTGTCAAATACAAATTTTAACAACCACTCTCCCAATCACTTATTCCATAATTAATTGTATACACAGGTAGTGGCATAACGATGCACTACATAACTTCATCAAATGGTTTCAATGTGCAAATGAATTCACATGTTTAAATCACATAGTATGATGTGATTGTAGTGATAGTGTTAGAAAAAAGATCAGGGTTTAGAAACCACACCACAATATTTTTAGCTAAATTGTTTTTTTGATGAAAAGTTCAATATATTAGAATAAATTAAACATACAACCAAATTTTAATTTGTGAAATGCATAAAGGAAAGCATGTGGTCCATGTCATAGAATTTTTAGCACCATGAGTGCCATAAAAACTATGAAAATGGTCTCGATGATGATGTAAAGGGATAATAATGGGGGAGGCACTCTGACAATAGGCCTCGGTGGTGGAAAACATTGATGCACTACAACATATTCAAAATCATGTATCTCAATGAGTAGGTCTGGCAAAACAAGACCCAGCCTGATTGACCCAATCTGAACCTGAAATTTTAAGCAAGTTTAGGGTCTAAGGTTTTTTGACCCGAACCTGAAATTAATTTAGGGTTGGGTTTGAGCTTGGACTTTAGACCCAAATTGACCCAATTGACTCGAAATTCAGAATTATATTTTCAAATAAAATTACAAATACTATACTTTCAGACACCTGATGGCCCACTAATTTACTAATCCATCAATCAATAAGTTTATTTTGGTAATTCTACATGGTTTTGTATTGATTTGTATGTTTTATTATACTAATTATATTAGGAATTTGGGTTTAAAATTCTAGAACATACTACAATAGGCTTTATATGTGTTTCTCAATTACATTGTAAGTTTATCACAATGAAATTTGTTAACTACACTTGGGAATTATCAATGACTAGACAAATCATAGAATTTGTTTTTAAATTTTTGTCTTGGTGTTGTATTTATGGGACAGACTCGATAGACCCAAAATTATTTGCGGGTCGGGTTAGGGTCAAGGGTTTTGACCCAAAAATCCATCTTTTGTAAGTTTAGGTTCTAGCCAAAAAGTGTTGACCCGAAATGACCCAAAATAAAACTTGCCCAACTAAAATCCGATTTCCACCCCTATCAATGAGGATCTCCTCCATGGTGAAGGTTCTCTAAGTGTCTGTATTTCCTTAGAGTGGTACTGGTGGGTGTTCATTCTTGTTACTTTTCTCCATGGTTACCTGTGTTTATGCAAAGAAGAGATTGGTCATACAAATCTTTGACATGTTGGATGAGTGCATGGTTGTTGTTTTTGTAATGGTTAAATATTCAATACATTCTTTTGGTCCAAATCATCCATATCATAGCAGTCAAAATTATAGTTTTGTATTTGTCATCATCGTGTTTGGTTGTGAATGTTGATACATTTTATGGATGCTATAAAATGTGGTGATATTCATGTTATCTGTCATGAAGAAATATTTTCTAAATTGAGTAGAAATAGTGTACTAGACAAAGAGATGTGTGTTGGGTTCCTTGTCTATATGGAATAGTGAATTGATGGAGGGTCATTGGAAGCCTCTTTTTTCCTATTGTTATCAATAAATATTTTGTTATACCAGACAAGACAGATGAGTTTACTTTTGTTAGATCCAATAATTTTGAAAATGTATTTGGTGCGGTAAACATACCCAATGTTATGACCCACATCAAAGTTAATTAGTAAGTATCATGATAACAACATCATTAAGTTAATTGAGATAAGTTAAGTGTTCATGTGGTGATTAGTGCTTTGATCAAGTGTTATAGTCTAATAAGCATAATTTCATGCCTTCAAGTTGTACAGGATCTCACTCTTGAAATGTTGCAAAACGAATCACGCAAATTGGACAATCGAGGTGAGAGTTATGGTGTTTTCAAGACTCTAGTACCTAAGATGCAATTTTTCCAGTATTTACCTATAACTTCTTTTCCCTTTTCCCTTTCTCCCTTATCCTTTCATCTTCACCTGATAGCACATCAACCACCTAAGTGATGCACTGCTACCCAACTAATAGAGGAGGGGAGTGATTGACTAGGGCTTGAGGGGGGTTGATTCGGCAGGCGCCTTGCTACCTTCACCTTTTTCCTTCCCTCCTTCTTCCTCTAGCTTGCCTTAGTGGCGCCCTAACAGTAGCCCGACCTAGCAGCGACACCAGCGGCAAGCAACAGCACAACAGCCGCAACAGTGGCCAAGGAGCCACCTTGGGTGCATCTAGCATCACCAAATGGCGGCCCCAACTTCGTCCTTAAGGTTTAGACAAGAAAATGTAGCTTTTCACCCCTATTGCGCCACCTGCACCTCAACCTAGCAAGGGGCAGCGCCCCATCTAACAAATAGCAGTAGCTGCTACAATAATAGCCAGAGGCTGATTGGGTGCGAGCAGTAGTACCAAGCATCGCCCTTGAGTTCAGCCTTGAGGCCTAGACCGGAATCCGCAGCCTCAGCAGTGATTAACACCAGCCAAGTCTCCCCTCTCCTACCTGTAAGTGAGAAAGCAATAGCCTGTTCGTAGTACATTTGTACCAGGGCAGTTCCAAGGTTGAAGACAAACTGTTGACACCCGGAAACTGGCCTCTAGACGTGTTTCAGGTTGTTTTTGGACATCTCAAATCACGGTGAGTAGAATCTCACCTCGCAAAGCACGATTTAATTCCATGAAACGGACGATTTTTGTTTGATCTGCATTATTCACGGGTAACAACACAGGAAGTGACCGCGTCGCCTGACTTTTATTGCACTATTTGATTCATCACATTTTGCATGATTTGGTTTATTAATTGATGTGTATAGTTTTGGTTAGTGGAATTATATGGTTCATTTAAACCTAAGTTGCTCAGTTAAATGTTGAAAACAGTAGCATACGACCAGTAACTAGACATTTTGGGTATAAACCCTAGCTGCACTATTTTATCAATTCAATTGATGCACGAGTACAAAGAAATGACGATGACATGAAAATGTTCAAGAAAACCTAGTTGCACGCTCCTTACTATACTTAATACGAGTAGTTTAATAAATATACAAATTAACACGTTTTCCAAAGAAATTATTTGAAATTCTCAATTAATATTAATAACTCATTCCATAATTAGAAATTTAACTCTTAATTGAGTTATGTGATGGAAAACTCTGATCTTGGGTTGATATGCATGATTTTCGAGGAATTAAAGATACTTTACAACTGCTACTGATGATTACTCATATATCGAGTAATTTACTCTTGTTAGTGTGTTACGATGTTCAATTGTAAGACTTCAACATATATGTGCCAAGTTGACTTGCATTCTATTTATTTAAGAATTTTAGTCTGCATGCATGCATAATAATGTTGATTTCTCAGTAAATTACAAGTGGACATGTATTTAGTTTATTTAAGAACTTGAAATCTGCCTGCATGCTTTATATGTCGAATCTCTCAGCATTTGCAATGCTTGAATAAACTGCTCTGTCAAATTTAGAATGATATTCATGTCATGTTGTAAAGTTCAAGTAAATAGACCTGGTACCATAGAGATACCAGAGTCGATTAAAAGTAAGAGAAATGTACAATCTAGTAAGAGTCTCCCAAGATTAGTGAAATAATAGATCGAAGGGCCCTGACATCGTAGAATCCCTATGAGAGGTATGCGCCTTAGGGATGAAATGACCTACCCTGGAGGTGTGTCCTGTATACAGGGGGTTAGAACGCACCCATAGAGCGTGCGGGGAGACAAAGCCCTTGAGGAAGTCTCCTAAGAGAAGATAGGTTACCCAACATGAACCGGAAGTCTCGGTGGTAACCCAAAGGTATCCACAGAGCATACCAAGTTGAGGCCCATAGAGCATCTCAGACCCTCCGCCTGTGTACTCAGCCTAGAGGAGGAGTCTAGTTTACGACACTATAGGAGTGTCGAGGCCAGAGAGCTAGTTTTCCTGTTGCAGACTAGGAGAGTAGTCAGACTTAGGTATCCCGGGGTGTCAGCTAAGTCTTGTACGGTGGGATCATAGTTCACTACGAGTCTTCATATGTAGAGTACACTGCATATGATCAGGGCATAAGATAAAATATGTTCATATAGGTTCATAGAGTTTCTTATAAGTTTAAGAGTTAAGAAAGACCTGATTTAGTTTCACAGCAGCCGTCCTTTAAATGAAATTTTAGTATTCTCTATTATTTAATTGTATCCACAGCCGTGCAGCAGTTGTTATCTTAATGAAATGTCGACATCTCTTGTCGTTTAAATTACATTTCTTAGATCTTCTCTGTATAGTATTAACTTGTATTTTATTCCAATTAATAATCATAAAATGAGTTATCTGCGATGGTTGGGTGAAATTCTATTCACTAAGCCAGTAGCTCACCAACCTACTGAAACATTTTTTAGGTCAACGTCAGCATGAGGAAGCTGAAGGATCGTATCACCCAAGTTTTTAGAAGGTAGTACATAGTTAGATAGAGGTCTCTTAGTCCTTTCCCATTGGTCCTTGGGCATGTGGTATGGTAGAGAGAGAGAATGAAATGTAATATGTAGTTTAGTTTTCAATTAACTGTTGTATTTTATATTCCGCATGAAAAGTGTAATATGTCATGTAACTCTATTTTATCTTCCTAGTAAGGTTAATGGTAAGTTGCTTTTGCAGTTTTATTATGATCTGATGTTATTCAAGTTATTAGGTTTTTCCTTTAAGTAAAATATAAGTGATTAAGAAAAGAAAAAGTTAAGGGTGTATTTATATTAAGTGTCATCCACATAGTCATGCCCTAATCTCATGATTTGAGGTAATTGTGGGATCGGGGCATGACATTTAATTTGGTATCAGAGCATAGGTTGAGTACGTAGTTACTCTAAGTCAAGGTCAGGGGACGATAAGAGACCAATAGGATTAGGACTTAGGTGTATTCCTTCTAACTGTAATTTTCTAACAGGAAGTGTTCTGTTATACTATTGCAGATGACAGGAAGAGGACGTGGTCATGAGGACCAAGATGAGAGCCACATTGGACCTGACCCTCAGGTGATGGGTCCAGGTGGTGTAAATGATGTGGATGAGGCAACAAGACGTGTAGAGGAGTCTATGAACGCTAATAAGTGTTATGAGTATAGAAAGAGACCAGAGACTTTGGTAGAGGACAACCTAGTAGTGGTCATCGAGAAAGTGGTGGTGGTTTATTCTCGAAGCTTGGACGTGATTTTGGTTATTTCAGTAAACAAGGATCTAAAGATGTGATATCTTCTCAGAGTAGGGGAAGATCTAGTCTAGGGAGATGGAGTAATATGCCAAGAGGAAGGTCATCTAGATCATCAACTTCAGTGACAAGTCCGCCAAGGAGAGTGGTACCGAGGTGTGATATCTATGGGAAGCTGCACTCAGGACAGTGTTGGGGAACAAAGTTTCAAGGATGTCATTTGTGGGCTCTGATCTCCAAACCATGACATAAACATGATTAAAACGTAGCGGAAGCGAATTAGTAATCAACGGAAGACAAAAATCATGGGAAATTAAAACTTTTCAAGATAAGAACTTGGATCCATAAAAACTTCTTTCATAAAGAGAGATAAACTGTTTACTTCTTAGGATAATTACTTCTTGAGTAATTATATACATCCAGATACAAAATCTAAAGATCACTAAAAAAAAGACTCCAAGACCTGAGAGTACAGAGGACACATAGGACTGACTCTAACTGCACCACATGGCAGGACAATCTCCACCTGAGATTACTGCTGCCCCTGGTGCTGCTGCTGCTGAGACTGATCACCTGAAGGCTGGTTCCTTCGTCTCCGACGTCCACCTAAAAAGTTGAAGTCTACGGGGTGAGACAATTATACATAATTGTCCCAGCGAGAGTTATAACTCTTCGCCAGAAGCTTTATTATAACATCAAATAATATCTTAAGCAGTAAAGCCTTCAAAGTATTCTATAACAGTTGCAAGTATAACAAGATCCCTACAATTTAGGAGATATGGAGAATATAAACACTATTGCAATGTAACATCAATCAACTAACTTGGAGTCATCTCTAACAAGTTATACTACATGGTTGATTATGTTTTACAAACAACATTATGCCCTGTGGAGATGAGGCATACCACTCATACTCCAACTGATCGCTGAGAAGTCACATCAGTATCATACATAGGTCATTAAGAGAGCCAGATTCTCATGACCTTCACCTTCCTCAGTCAGTAAGAGGATCACTTGTAGGACATCTTGTGTCTCTACTACTATAGCTCACTAGGGTAAACTGGTCCTTCGCTATTCTAGAGTCACAGTGGCGTTCTGTACTCTCTTCGTCATCAGGAGGTTTCATATTTACCTACCACTGACACAGATATCTGTGCTTTCTTCGTCATCAGGAGGTTTCATGTTTACCTACCACTGATACGGTATGGAATTATAGTGAAGGATGGATGGATTACACATCTACATCACTTTCCTACACTAGGATGTAAGGTTCTACACATCCATGTACCCCACATACTCAAAAGTATGTGCTCCAGGAGTTCCCTGAGGAAAACTTGTTTCACCATCACTTAATCTCTGACAATGATGGATCTATGATCAGGGCTCTACATTATACTTGATTAGTTAGGTACATTCAGTATTCTTTAACAGCATACATTGTTCTCCAAACAATAACAGTAGCATAGCAGCTATAAAAGAAGAATACTAATTGAAACAGGCCTAACTCATATCAATTTATCATTTCTCATTATCCTCATCACAAGTCATCTCTAAGGCATGACCTTGATAGTATTCATGGCTCTCACAGCCCATTATCAGCATAGGATGCCACTGACAAGGCATCAGATTACCTTACTTATTCATAAGGCTAATAACATGCCTTCAATGAATATAACATCAACATCCATACCTGGATATGATTACCTTCATATCAGAACCTGCATGGTTAATACAACTGATACATGTAATACAAAAATAAGGAATATACTTCCTACTCTTGTTATAAGAGTTAAATCTCTAATTCACATCAAATAGAGTTTTAATATTCACAAGCATGCCATTACCCTTGAATTAGGGTTTACTATTCACATTACATGTCATCACCCTTGAATTAGGGTTTACTATTCACATTACATGTCATCACCCTTGAATTAGGGTTTACTATTCACATTACATGTCATCACCCTTGAATTAGGGTTTACTATTCACATTACATGTCATCACCCTTGAATTAGGGTTTACTATTCACATTACATGTCATCACCCTTGAATTAGGGTTTACTATTCACATTACATGTCATCACCCTTGAATTAGGGTTTACTATTCCCATTAAGGTGAATTGAACTCATAACATCATCATATATGAGTAACATCTTCATTGATGCTCTTAGATTAGTTAAAGGTTCATCATTTATCATAATTAGGGTTTCGATGACCTCACACAGGGGAATCATACCCTAATTATGCTCACTCAAGTGCATTGGAGATGCTTTAATTGAGTTTCCACTCAAAAAGGGTATTTTCTCTCTCTAGAAGTACTTTCTCTCTCTAGAGGTACTTTCGCTCTCCTCATACTGTTAGGTGATGTCAACATCACTCTAGGTCAGGTTGGATTGAGTCATCATAGGCTAATATAGTTAAAACATCATCATCATGTGATTAGGGTTTGATCTAATCAAGGTATTACTCAATTTACCCTTCAGGGGTATTTTGGTAATTCACCCCATTGATCATCATTAGGGTCAAAACCTTAGTCAATTAGCCCCTTAATATCCTAGGATATCATTAGGGTTTTATTAGGGCAACATTGAACCATTTATTTCATCAATTGATTGAAAGAAGTCAACTTTGAATCACATTGATTGACCTTCAACCATCATTCTTCAATTGAGTTGAGATCGTTTGAAAGTGTTGACCGTTTAGCCAATTTTGACTTTTCAAGACCGCGAGGGTGTGTTGACCGTTTAGTCTATTTTGACTTTAGGACCGCGAGCCCTCAACCTCTTCCAAGACCGCGAGCCCCCTCAACCTACTTCAAGTCCGCGAGCCATCATGTGATTTCAAGACCGCGAAGCTATGTAGATCGTTTGCCCACTTTGACCTCAGGACCGTGAGGCCCCTCGCGGTCTTGAGACCGTGAGCCTCCTCTCGGTCTTGAGACTGTGAGCCCCCTCATGGTCTTGAGACCGCGAGCCCTCTCACGGTCTTGAGACCGCGAGGCTCTCATGGTCTTAGCCGCTTGGTCCCTCAACAACAAAATCAAAGGTTACCACCTAATGTCAACCAAAGTTGAAGCCCTCAAAAGGTCAAAAATATGATGACCACTTATGAATTGGGTCAATTAATATTATTCTTGACCACTTGGTCATTCAATTGACCCTCAATGGTTGACCAATTAGGATTGAAATCGATTCAATTAGGGTCTATCAATGTTCACCCATCAATAGTCAACAATGTGACTCAACACAAGGTTGAACCCTTCAATTGAGCTCCAATTGGGCCCAAACTTGTCCCAAACGGTCTTGAGATCATGTGGGTGGACCTCACATGGCCTTGAGACCATTTTCCCAAGATTTCATCAAAGTTCAAGGTGATTTGATAGGGGTTGAACCATGATTGATCCGCAAAATAGAATTTTGATTAAATTGATAACTTATTTGCAATTAGGTCCTCAATTGGTCAAATTACTTAACCCTAGACCTTCAAATGGTCTTGGGTGATTTTCCTCTCGGTCTTGAGACCGTTTGGATGAGTTCCAAATGGTCTTGAGACCGTTTGCCCATCCAATTTTGGATTCTAGTGGAAATTCATCAAGGTTGAACAATTTGAGTTGATGATTATATCAATATTTAATTGCAATGTAATTTGGTGTAATTGTACCTTCAATTGGTCAACTATTCTTGACCCCAGACCTCCAAACGGTCATGGTTGATTTCCCTCGCGGTCTTGAGACCGTTTGGATGACCCCCAAACGGTCTTGAGACCGTTTAGGTCAATCAACCCTAAAAACCCTAATTTATTTATTAATATTTCAGTACTGATTTCATCTAGGGTTAGCCCTAGTATTCACCCTTCAACTCTTAGCCCGTTTGGAATTAGACCATAAAACTTGGTGAGTTGTTAATTAACATTATTTTGAACAGTAATCTCATACGGTCAACGCCTGGTCAATGACCTTACACGGTCTTGAGACCGTTTTCCCAAAAAGGCAATTTCAGACCGTTTGAGAATCAGGAATAAATTCATTTAAAGTTGTTACTTAAAAAAGTCATATCACCCGATTCCTTTGGAGTTAGCCTCCCAAATTTTGAGGGTAATTAACCTATATAATTAGGAACAGATTCCTTATACGGTCCACGCTCGGTCAATGGGGCAAAACGGTCTTGGAGACTGTTTTCCCTGTCGCGGTCTCGAGACCGTTTGCTCACCTCGCGGTCTTGAGACCGAGAGAGAAAACTGGTGAGACCGTGTAAGAAAGTGAAAAGCGGTGGATTTTTCTTGTAAATAATGCCTTCATCTCCTAGCTCGAGAACTGTACGGATATTCCATGGATTTGCTTGCAAAATTGCAGGGGAAAGTAGGTAAACATGAAGAACTATCATCTAACCGCATATAAGGGATGTATATAGTAAAGCATGGGTTTAGAGTTATAAAACCCGCCAAAAGCTTGCTCCTTGAGCTCCAAGCTTTCAAGATCCAAGCTCTAATGGCGTCCTTGAGTTCCCACAGGTTGTCCAAGGTGAAAACTCCAAGGAAGGATGAAAAGAGACGGCTAGAAAGGTAGGGTTTCAAGAGTTAGCCATGAAGATGACCTTGAATTCGAGTTCTAACCATGGAATTAGGCAAGAAGAGGGGTTCAAACCTACCTTGCACCCTTGGTCGTTCCTCTTGAGCTCCAAGACAGTCCTTAGTCGGACAAGCAAAGAGGAAACAGTGATATGCATGAAGGAAAGGTTTCTTTGCTTAGAGAAGTAAAGTGTATAAATACTTGGGTGATGTTTCATTAAAGGCCCATAAGTTTCCCCTAATTCCAACTAAGTCCTTCCCTTATTACTTGCTCGTCCCTTCCTCTTTATTATAAGGACAAAGCTTATCTTAAGGTCTAGAAAAGAAGGCAAAGAAGAACAATCTAATAATAAAGTACATACATAAAGAGCTTTTGCACATATACCCTGATTATTCAATCACAAGGCATATTTCATAACCTGATAACTCAAATGAGGTGACTTCCTCATCATTTCTTCTCTAAATGATGGAAAGAGTCTAAAAGATACTTTAGATGACATATTTTACAATTTGGATCCCTTAATTTGGGTAAATTGCATTTTACCCCAAATTAGGGTTTCAAGCCCTGGGATTGCTTCCACAGCTGCACCTTGGTGCCCTAGCTTGGGAAATCCCTCATACTTTTCCAAAAAGATTCTCATGATGTCTCAATCATCAGAGGAACATCTCATCATGTGCAAATTGCAAGCTAACCCTTTCAACTGGGTAAATTGCACATAGGTCCCTGTATAACAAAACAATGCTACAACTTTAAATAAAAAGGAGCAAATACTGAAATATAGGTTTATGAGAAACTTAATTACATGCTCAGAGTTAATCACAAAGATTTAATCACATATTTAGGCAAAACACCTAGGGTTAACTCATAACCCAGGTTAGGGATGTTACAAATTATCCACCCCTTACAAGGATTTCGTCCCCAAAATCGATAAAACATACTAAGAGAAAAGGGCAGGATACTTCCTTCTCATCTCATCCTCTAACTCCCAAGTGGCTTCTTCAACACCACGATGGTTCCAGAGGACTTTCACAAGACTTATATCTTTCTTCTTTAACTTTTTAATTCATTTATCAAGGATTGACACTGGTCCCTCCTCATAGGATATGTCATCATTCAATTCTACCTCCATAGGTTGTAGAACTGACTCGGTGTCTGGGTGACATTTCTTCAACATAGAAATGTGAAACACAGGATGTAACCTCTGTAACTCAGGTGGTAGCTCTAGTCTATATGCTACCTTTCCAATCCGTTCGATGATTGGATAAGGCCCCATATATCTAGGAGCTAACTTCCCTTTCCTTCCAAAACGAAGGACCCCTTTCCAAGGTGAGACCTTGAGATACACTCTGTCTCCAACCTGGAACTCTAAGGGTCTACGACGTTTGTCAGCATAAGATTTCTGCCTATCCTGAGCAGTCTTAATCTTATGTTGTATTACTTTAATCTTTTCTGTGGTTTGCTGCACCAGGTCAGGACCTAACAACTGGTGCTCACCAGTCTCAAACCAACACAAGGGTGATCTACAACGTCTACCATATAAGGCTTCATAAGGTGCCATATCAATACTATGCTGATAGCTATTGTTATAGGCAAACTCTATCAAGCTTAGGTGTAGATCCCAACTTCCGGTGAACTGGAGAACACATGCTCGCAACAGGTCTTCTAAGGTTTGTATGGTCCTTTCCGACTGTCCATCAGTTTGTGGATGAAAGGCCGTACTAAACCTCAGCTTGGTGCCTAAGGCTTGGTGTAACTGTTCCCAAAAACGACTTGTAAACTGAGGACCTCTGTCAGAAACTATTGTGACAGGAACTCCGTGCAGACGCACTATCTCTTTAACATACAACTCTGATAACCTTTCAGCAGAATAGGTTGTCTTGACAGGTAAGAAATGTGCTGTCTTAGTCAACCTATCAACAATTACCCAAATGGAATCATGTCCTTTGCTTGTACTGGGTAGGCCAACAACAAAGTCCATGGTCACATGGTCCCACTTCCACTGTGGTATGGTTAAAGGTTGCATTGTCCCTGCAGGCTTCTGGTGTTCAGCTTTAACTTGCTGACACACAGGGCACCTCAAAACAAACTCTGCAACGTCCTTTTTCATCCCAGGCCACCAATACAGATCTTTCAAATTCCAATACATCTTGGTGCTACCTGGATGCATACCATACATGGAAGAACGGGCTTCTTCCAGGACTAACTTCCTCAAGTTGTCCACATCCGGCACTATCATCCTTCCATTATAACAAGCTACTTGGTCCTCTGAGTCATGAAAACCATCTTGCTTCTTATTTTCATACTCAGATCTAATATGCTGAACTGCAGTATCACCTAGCTGTGCTTCTTTAATCTGCTCTCTTAGGGTAGGTTTAATATGCATCTCAGCCAAAAATCCGGCTAACAATGACACCTTCAACTGTACATTGTCTTGCCTTAAAGAGATAAGCATATCTCTCCTCGAGCATACTAAAGAGTTTAGTTGTGCTCTATTCATGGTTGATGTTGCTGATTTCCTACTCAAGGCATCTGCAACAACATTGGCCTTGCCTGGATGGTAATCAATTGTACAGTCGTAGTCCTTGATTAACTCCATCCAGCGACGTTTCCTCATGTTGAGCTCATGCTGAGAGAAGATATACTTAAGGTTTTTGTGGTATGTGAAAATCTGGAACGTCTCTACGTAGAGATAATGCCTCCAGATCTTCAAAGCATGAACCACAGCAGCTAACTCCAGATCGTGTGTTGGATAATTCTCCTCGTGTTTCTTAAGCTGTCGGGAAGCAAAAGAAATCACTTGTTTATCCTGCATCAACACACATCCTAGTCCGTTCTTGGAAGCATCACAGAAAACTATATATCCTTTTCCTTGTTCAGGTAGCACTAGCACAGGTGCACTTGTCAACCTCTCCTTCAGCAACTGGAAAGATTGTTGACACTTATCACTCTAAGAAAAAGGAACATCTTTCTGGGTTAACTTGGTCAAAGGTAAAGCTATAGAACTAAAGTTCTTAATGAACCTTCGATAATAGCCAGCTAACCCCAAGAAACTTCGAATCTCCGTTGGTGTCTTCGGTTGTTCCCATTGTAGAACAGATTCTACCTTTGTAGGGTCAACACGAATTCCCGAGGCGGATATCACATGTCCAAGAAAAGATACCTCCGGCAGCTAGAACTCACACTTGCTAAACTTAGCGTACAGCTTGTGTTTTCTTAGCAAGGTCAAAGCTTGGCGAAGATGCTGCTCATGCTGCTGAGCATCCTTACTATAAATCAGTATGTCATCTATGAAGACGACAACACACTGATCAAGGAAAGGTCGAAAAACTCTATTCATGAGTTCCATGAATGCAGCTGGTGCATTGGTCAGTCCAAACGACATAACCGTGAACTCATAGTGACCATATCTTGTCCTAAAGGCGGACTTGGATATGTCACTATCCTTAATACGGAGTTGATGATATCCAGACCTCAAGTCTATTTTTGAAAAGACTGTTGCACCACGCAACTGGTCAAAGAGATCATCAATCCTCAGCAGAGGGTACTTATTCTTTATTGTTACTTTATTGAGTTGTCTGTAGTCGATGCACAACCACATTGACCCATCTTTCTTTTTAACAAACAAGACCGGAGCACCCCAAGGTGAAGTACTCGGTCGGATAAAACCTCTCTCAAGTAACTCTTGAAGCTGTTTCTTGAGTTCTGCCATCTCGACAGGCGCCATCCTATACGGAGTTTGAGCTATGGGTTTCGTATCTGGGATCAGATTGATTTCGAAATCAATCTCCCGAGGTGGTGGTATACCAGGAAGTTCTTCAGGAAATACATCTTCGAATTCCCTGACTACAGGAACTTCAGCAGGATTGAAACTTTCCTTGGTAACATCTACCACATGGGCTAAGAATGCATAACATCCTTGCCTCAACAACTTATCAGCAACCATAGCTGATACTAGACAGGTGGGTAGAATCTTTCTTTCTCCTTGAAAGATCCATGTGTTGCTTTCATCAGCAAACACGGCCAACTTGGACTCACAATCCAAGACAACTCTATACCTTTCTAAGGTATCCATCCCGAGGATTAAATCAAATCCCTGCATATCAAGTGGTATAAGATCCACTTGAATGCGATGGTCAGAAAAGAAGAGGGTGTAGGGAGAACATACCTCCTGCAAAACGGCAGACCCACTCAACAGAGTCTCTAACAACAAACTATCTGCTCTATGACTAACAGTTACATTGCAGTTACGAATCACTTCACGAGTGATGAAAGAGTGCGTAGCACCCGGATCAATCAGAACGGATACAACACATGATGTAGACATATCAGAATATAAAAGTTTCATCTGACCTGCCACTACCCGTGGATTGACCACTGCCTCAGGTGGGTTCATAGCATAGAACCTCGCAGTCGCCTGGTGTTGAGGTGGTGCTGATGATCCAGCTTGAGACGCTTGTCCACGTCCTCGAGCTACTCCTTGATGTTGTCTATTCTGAGATCCTTGTTGATTCTGTCTCAGGGTTTGTTGTGTCACACCGACAGGCCTAGAACGGCAATCCTTCATCAAGTGTCCCACCTTACCATAGTTGTAGCAACTCTTCTCCTGTTGCTGTGGTCTGGGTGGTCCAGTAACTGACACTGATGCAGAACTGTGCGTCCCTTGAAGCGGTTGACTCTGTCCTCTACCTCTGCTTGGTGTCCATTGAGTTTGAAAACTTGATCTGGGTGGTGGAGGGTTAGGTGCAGAGAATCTAGGTTTCTTGGAATCCCTAGACGAAGAACCCTGGAACTGTGGATATCTTTTATGGGTTTGTCGCTTCTCAACCACAGATCTCTCTATCCTTCGGACTGACTCAACGAAGGTAGAGAATCTCTCTCGGTTCTCTAAGGTAGATACAGGGGTTGACATATCAGAATTCAAACCCTTCTCAAATCTTCTGATTCTTTCCTCATCCGTAGCAGCCATGTGCGGACAGAACCGCATCAACTCCATGAACTTAGCTTCATATTCGCTAATGTTCATCATACCCTGCCTTAGTTTCTTGAACTGAGAGATCTTCTCATCTAGGAAGGTCTTTGGAAAATATCTTTTGATAAATTCCCAATGAAACTCTTCCCATGAGAACTCTACTCCAGGTCTCTTCTGCTCTTCCATGTTCCACCAGTGACCAGCACTGCCTTTGAGAAGATAGACAACATGTCTAACCTTCTCAGCTTCCGGAATCATAAGAATCATGAAAGCCTTCTCCAACTCTGTCAACCATAAGTCAGCATCTACAGGGTCGGCAGTCCCGAAGTACTCGGTAGCTCCGACACGACGAAGTCGTTCGAATGTCTTACCGATACCTCATGCTTCAGGCTGGACAGGTGCCCCGGGTGCAGGAATGGGCATCCTATCGGTTATATGTGTCATGGCAGTCATGAACTGCCCGAACATCGTCTGTACAGCTGGGTTACTCATGTCAGCTGGGTCGAACTGGGGTGGCTCTCTTGGTAACTCCGGTGCAGGTTGTTCTATTCTCGGAACTCTTGCACCGCCTCGAGGTGCACTAGCACTACTCTCTGCCACGTACTCATCGTGATGTTCTGACTTTCTTATGTATCTTCTTTTCCTGAGGAGCAGAAGATTCTATGAGATAAGGAAGGAGTACTAAAGGTAGACTCGACATCCTAAGTCCTATGCCTCTGTAGACTCAACTGACCTAGAGATCTGATACCACTAATTGTGGGCTCTGATCTCCAAACCATGACATAAACACGATTAAAATGTAGCGGAAGCGAATTAGTAATCAGCGGAAGACAAAAATCACGGGAAATTAAAACTTTTTGAGATAAGAACTTGGATCCATAAAAACTTCTTTCATAAAGAGAGATAAACTGTTTACATCTCAGGATAATTACTTCTTGAGTAATTATATACATCCAGATATAAAATCTCAAGATCACTAAACAAAAGACTCCAAGACCTGAGAGTACAGAGGACACATAGGACTGACTCTAACTGCACCACATGGCAGGACAATCTCCACCTGAGATTACTGCTGCCCATGGTGCTGCTGCTGCTGAGACTGATCACCTGAAGGCTGGTTCCTTCGTCTCCGACGTCCACATAAAAAGTTGAAGTCTACGGGGTGAGACAATTATACATAATTGTCCCAGTGAGAGTTATAACTCTTCGCCAGAAGCTTTATTATAACATCAAAGAATATCTTAAGCAGTAAAGCCTTCAAAGTATTCTATAACAGTTGCAAGTATAACAAGATCCCTACAATTTAGGAGATATGGAGAATATAAACACTATTGCAATGTAACATCAATCAACTAACTTGGAGTCATCTCTAACAAGTTATACTACATGGTTGATTATGTTTTACAAACAACATTATGCCCTGTGGAGATGAGGCATACCACTCATACTCCAACTGATCGCTGAGAAGTCACATCAGTATCATACATAGGTCATTAAGAGAGCTGGATTCTCATGACCTTCACCTTCCTCAGTCAGTAAGAGGATCACTTGAAGGACATCTTGTGTCTCTACTACTATAGCTCACCAGGGTAAACTGGTCCTTCGCTATTCTAGAGTCACAGTGGCGTTCTGTACTCTCTTCGTCATCAGGAGGTTTCATATTTACCTACCACTGACACGGATATCTGTGCTTTCTTCATCATCAGGAGGTTTCATGTTTACCTACCACTGATACAGTATGGAATTATAGTGAAGGATGGATGGATTACACATCTACATCACTTTCCTACACTAGTATGTAAGGTTCTACACATCCATGTACCCCACATACTCAAAAGTATGTGCTCCAGGAGTTCCCTGAGGAAAACCTGTTTCACCATCACTTAATCTCTGAGAATGATGGATCTATGATCAGGGCTCTACATTATACTTGATTAGTTAGGTACATTCAGTATTCTTTAACAGCATACATTGTTCTCCAAACAATAACAGTACCATAGCAGCTATAAAAGAAGAATACTAATTGTAACAGGCCTAACTCATATCAATTTATCATTTCTCATTATCCTCATCACAAGTCATCTCTAAGGCATGACCTTGATGGTATTCATGGCTCTCACAACCCATTATCAGCATAGGATGCCACTGACAAGGCATCAGATTACCTTACTTATTCATAAGGATAATAACATGCCTTCAATGAATATAACATCAACATCCGTACCTGGATATGATTACCTTCATATCAGAACATGCATGGTTAATACAACTGATACAGGTAATACAAAAATAAGGAATATACTTCCTACTCTTGTTATAAGAGTTAAATCTCTAATTCACATCAAATAGAGTTTTAATATTCACAAGCATGCCATTACCCTTGAATTAGGGTTTACTATTCACATTACATGTCATCACCCTTGAATTAGGGTTTACTATTCACATTACATGTCATCACCCTTGAATTAGGGTTTACTATTCACATTACATGTCATCACCCTTGAATTAGGGTTTACTATTCACATTACATGTCATCACCCTTGAATTAGGGTTTACTATTCCCATTAAGGTGAATTGAACTCATAACATCATCATATATGAGTAACATCTTCATTGATTCTCTTAGATTAGTTAAAGGTTCATCATTTATCATAATTAGGGTTTCTATGACCTCACACAGGGGAATCATACCCTAATTATGCTCACTCAAGTGCATTGGAGATGCTTTAATTGAGTTTCCACTCAAAAAGGTATTTTCTCTCTCTAGAAGTACTTTCTCTCTCTAGAGGTACTTTCTCTCTCCTCATACTGTTAGGTGATGTCAACATCACTCTAGGTCAGGTTGGATTGAGTCATCATAGGCTAATATAGTTAAAACATCATCATCATGTGATTAGGGTTTGATTTAATCAAGGTATTACTCAATTTACCCTTGAGGGGTATTTTGGTAATTCACCCCATTGATCATCATTAGGGTCAAAACCTTAGTCAATTAGCCCCTTAATATCCTAGGTTATCATTAGGGTTTGATTAGGGCAACATTGAACCATTTATTTCATCAATTGATTGAAAGAAGTCAACTTTGAATCACATTGATTGACCTTCAATCATCATTCTTCAATTGAGTTGAGATCGTTTGAAAGTGTTGACCGTTTAGCCAATTTTGACTTTTCAAGACCGCGAGGGTGTGTTGACCGTTTAGTCTATTTTGACTTTAGGACCGCGAGCCCTCAACATCTTCCAAGACCGCGAGCCCCCTCAACCTACTTCAAGTCCCGAGCCATCATGTGATTTCAAGACCGCGAAGCTATGTAGATCGTTTGCCCACTTTGACCTCAGGACCGCGAGGCCCCTCGCGGTCTTGAGACCGCGAGCCTCCTCTCGGTCTTGAGACCATGAGCCCCCTCATGGTATTGAGACCGCGAGCCCTCTCACGGTCTTGAGACCGCGAGGCTCTCATGGTCTTAGCCGCTTGGTCCCTCAACAACAAAATCAAAGGTTACCACCTAATGTCAACCAAAGTTGAAGCCCTCAAAAGGTCAAAACTATGATGACCACTTATGAATTGGGTAAATTAAGATTATGCTTGACCACTTGGTCATTCAATTTACCCTCAATGATTGACCAATTAGGATTGAAATCGATTCAATTAGGGTCTATCAATGTTCACCCATCAATACTCAACAATGTGACTCAACACAAGGTTGAACCCTTCAATTGAGCTCCAATAGGGCCCAAACTTGGCCCAAACGGTCTTGAGATCATGTGGGTGGACCTCACATGGCCTTGAGACCATTTTCCCAAGATTTCATCAAAGTCCAAGGTGATTTGATAGGGGTTGAACCATGATTGATCCGCAAAACAGAATTTTGATTAAATTGATAACTTATTTGCAATTAGGTCCTCAATTGGTCAAATTACTTAACCCTAGACCTTCAAACGGTCTTGGGTTATTGTCCTCTCGGTCTTGAGACCGTTTGGATGAGTTCCAAACGGTCTTGAGACCGTTTGCCCATCCAATTTTGGATTCTAGTGGAAATTCATCAAGGTTGAACAATTTGAGTTGATGATTATATCAATATTTAATTGTAATGTGATTTGGTGTAATTGTACCTTCAATTGGTCAACTATTCTTGACCCCAGACCTCCAAACGGTCATGGTTGATTTCCCTCGCGGTCTTGAGACCTTTTGGATGACCCCCAAACGGTCTTGAGACCGTTTAGGTCAATCAACCCTAAAAACCCTAATTTATTTATTAATATTTCAGTACTGATTTCATCTAGGGTTAGCCCTAGTATTCACCCTTCAACTCTTAGCCCATTTGAAATTAGACCATAAAACTTGGTGAGTTGTTAACTAACATTATTTTAAACAGTAATATCATATGGTCAACGCCTGGTCAACGACCTTACACGGTCTTGAGACCGTTTGCCCAAAAAGGCAATTTCAGACCGTTTGAGAATCAGGAATAAATGCATTTAAAGTTGTTACTTAAAAAGATCATATCTCCCGATTCCTTTGGAGTTAGCCTCCCAAATGTTGAGGGTAATTAACCTATATGATTAAGAACAGATTCCTTATACGGTCCACGCTCGGTCAACGGGGCCAAACGGTCTTAGAGACCGTTTTCCCTGTCGCGGTCTCGAGACCCGTTTGCTCACCTCGCGGTCTTGAGACCGAGAGAGCAAACTGGTGAGACCGTGTAAGAAAGTGAAAAGCGGTGGATTTTTCTTTGAAATCACGCCTTCATCTCCTAGCTCGAGAATAGTACGGATATTCCATGGATTTGCTTGCAAAATAGCAGGGAAAAGTAGGGAAACACGAAGAACTATCATCTAACCGCATATAAGGGATGTATATAGTAAAGCATGGGTTTAGAGTTATAAAACCCGCCTAAAGCTTGCTCCTTGAGCTCCAAGATTTCACGCTCCAAGCTCTAATGGCGTCCTTGAGTTCCCACAGGTTGGCCAAGGTGAAAACTCCAAGGAAGGATGAAAAGAGACGGCTAGAAAGGTAGGGTTTCAAGAGTTAGCCATGAAGATGACCTTGAATTCGAGTTCTAACCATGGAATTAGGAAAGAAGAGGGGTTCAAACCTACCTTGCACCCTTGGTCGTTCCTATTGAGCTCCAAGACAGTCCTTAGTCGGCCAAGCAAAGAGGAAACAGTGATATGCATGAAGGAAAGGTTTCTTTGCTTAGAGAAGTAAAGTGTATAAATACTTGGGTGATGTTTCATTAAAGGCCCATAAGTTTCCCCTAATTCCAACTAAGTCCTTCCCTCATTACTTTCTCGTCCCTTCCTCTTTATTCTAAGGACAAACCTTATCTTAAGGTCTAGAAAAGAAGGCAAAGAAGAACAATCTAATAATAAAGTACATACATAAAGAGCTTTTGCACATATACCCTGATTATTCAATCACAAGGCATATTTCATAACCTGATAACTCAAATGAGGTGACTTCCTCATCATTTCTTCTCTAAATGATGGCAAGAGTCTAAAAGATACTTTAGATGACATATTTTACAATTTGGATCCCTTAATTTGGGTAAATTGCATTTTACCCCAAATTAGGGTTTCAAGCCCTGGGATTGCTTCCACAGCTGCACCTTGGTGGCCTAGCTTGGGAAATCCCTCATACTTTGCCAAAAAGATTCTCATGATGTCTCAATCATTAGAGGAACATCTCATCATGTGTCAATTGCAAGCTAACCCTTTCAACTGGGTAAATTGCACATAGGTCCCTATATAACAAAATAATGCTACAACTTTAAATAAAAAGGAGCAAATACTGAAATATATGTTTCTGAGAAACTTAATTACATGATCAGAGTTAATCACAAAGATTTAATCACATATTTAGGAAAAACACCTAGGGTTAACTCATAACCCAGGTCAGGGATGTTACATCATTATTGCGGACAGATGGGACATATCAAGAGGAATTGCCCCCAGTTACAACAGTCAGCATCACATGTTCCCAGTCTTAGTACCAGAATGTTCCAAGACAGGCTCCAGTTGGAGGAGAAAGTTCCTCTATAGCCTCAGGTTCCCGAGGTAGTGTAGCACCCAATGCTAGGGAAGGACAACGAGGACATCATGGGAGAGGAAGAGTTTCAGGACGCTTCTTCTCTTTGACACCACAAGAAGGTATTGTTTCTTCTCGAGTAATTACAGGAGAAATGCTTTTCTTTAATAGCATTTCAGTTACGGTTTTGATAGATCCGGGTGCTACTCACTCATTTATATAGAGTTATTTATCTTGTGACCTTAACCTATTAACCCAGGAGTTACCGGTTGAGTTGTTGTTGAGGGTTCTGTTAGGTGAACCGACAATGTTGACAGAGTTTTGTCCCAGATGTTTGTTTACTTTTGGTGGTTACACCATCGCGGTTAATCTTATACCCCTAGGTGTTAACTCTTTTTAAGTTATCTTGGGTATGGATTGCCTAAAGACGTATCGAGTTCAGCTCGACTATTGGAAGAAGGAGGTTGTCTTTCAACATGGTGAATTTTCTTGTGTCTTTTATGGAGATAGGAAAGTTTTGCCTACGTGTGTCATATCAGCTGTTGTAGCTAATAAGATGTTGCAGAAAGGTTGTGAGGTATTCTTGGCACATGTAGTAGATACTAGAGTAGAGAAGAGCACAGTCATCCTATGGGATGTGCCAGTGGTCTGTGAGTTCCCAGATGTTTTCCCAAATGAGTTGTCAAGTCTACCTCTAGAAAGAGAGATAGACTTTAAGATCTAGGTGTTTCCAGGTATTCAACCTATATCACTACTAGCCTACAGAATGGCACCTGCAAAGTTGAAGGAACTCAAGATTCAGTTACATGAATTATTGGATAAGGGTTTCATTTGACCTAGTTCTCCACCATGGGGAGCTCCAGTCTTGTTTGTGAAAAATAAAGATGGTACTATGAGGCTATGTATAGACTACAGAGAGTTGAATAAGATCACCATCAAGAACAAGTACCCATTTTCCAAGGATAGATGATTTGTTTGATCAGTTGTGTGGAGTGAAAATCTTTTCTAAGATAGACTTGAGGTCTGGATATCATCAGTTGAGGATAAAGGCTTCAGATATTCCTAAGTTGGATTTTAGAACAAGATATGGGCATTATGAGTTTTTGGTCATGTTGTTTGGACTGACTAATGCCCCAAAAACTTTCATGGATATGATGAACCAAATTTTCAAGCCGTTCTTGGATCAGTTCATAGTGGTTTTCATTGATGACATTTTGATTTACTCCAGAGATGATGAGCATCATGAGCAGCATCTGAGGATAGCATTACAGTTGTTGAGTGAACACCAGTTATATGCTTAGTTAAGTAAGTGTGAGTTCTGGTTAGCTGAGGTGTCTTTTCTTGGACATGTCATCTTAGGAGATGGAGTAAGTGTTGACCCTAAGAAAGTCGAGTCTGTTCTACAGTGGGAGTAGCCTAAGACACCTAATAAGATCATAAGCTTCTTAGGATTGGCAGGTTACTATAGGAGGTTCATCCAGAACTTCAGTGTTGTAGTGTCACCTCTAACACGCTTAATGAGAAAGAATGCACCGTTTTTCTAGTCAGACAACTGTGAGAAAAGTTTTCATATCTTGAAGAAGAAGTTGACTACAACACCAGTGTTGATCCAGCCCGAGATAGATAAAGGCTACACAGTGTTTTTTGATGCTTCCAGGAGAGGTTTAGGTTGTGTGTTGATGCAGGAAGGCAAAGTAGTAGCTTATGCATCTAGACAGCTTAAGAAGAATGAGGAGAATTAACTGACACATGATATGGAGTTAGATGTAGTAGTTCATGCTCTTAAGACATGGTGTCACTATCTTTATGGTGAGGCATGCTAGGTGTTTATGGATCATAAGAGTTTGAAATATATTTTCACCCATAAAGATCTGAATCTTAGACAGTGAAGATGGTTAGAATTGATCAAGGATTATGATGTGACAATAGATTATCATCTTGGTAAGGTGAATGTGGTAGCAGATGCCCTCAGTAGGAAGTCAAGTTCAATGGCTGATGCATTCTCTATGGCATGTTTCAAGAGAGACCTGCTAGTAGAGATGTGGAAGTTGAACTTAGACTTAGGGGTGATAGAGCAGAGTGGTTTGATTGCACAGATGCAAGTCAAACCTACTTTTTATGATTGGATCAAGGAACTTCAACAGAGTGACACTGAGTTACGACAGATCATGTAGGGTATGACAGAGGGAAAGAGACCAGAGTTCAGGTTTTCAGATGATGGTTTGTTGTATCAGCATGACAGGTTGTGTGTACCTGGAGACAGTGATTTGAAAGAACAGATTCTTGAGGAAGCGCATGCATCGATGTACACTATGCATCTAGGTAACACTAAGATGTACATGAATCTTAAGGATTTGTACTGGTGGTCAGGTATGAAAAAGGATGTAGATGAGTATGCAGCCAGATGTAGTGTGTGCCAGCAGGTTAAAGTTGAGCATCAGAAACCTGCAGGTACTTTGCAATCTCTTCCTATACCTGAGTGGAAATGGGAACATATCACAATGGATTTTGTGGTAGGGTTGTCTAGGACACCTAGAGGTTGTGACTCGATATGGGTGATTGTGGATAGATTGAATAAGTCTGCTCACTTTCTTCCTATTAAGTCAACCTTTGATGTCCCGAACTTGGCTAAGATATACGTGGATGAGATAGTCAGGCTGCATGGTATCCCAGTTTCAATTATATCAGATGGAGATCCTAAGTTCACTTCCAAGTTTTGGAATCAGTTGCATCGTGCTTTGGGCACAAAATTGAGGTTCAGTACAACTTTTCACCCGCAAACGGATGGTTAGTCAGAGAGGATCATTCAGACTCTTAAGGACATGCTGAGAGCATGTGTCTTGCATTTCAGTGGAAGTTGGGAGGAACACTTGAGCCTTATAGAGTTTGCATACAACAATAGTCACCATTCCAGTCTTGGTATTGCCCCATATGAAGCTATGTATGGCAGAAAGTGTAGATCACCTGTATGATGGTATGAGGTGGGTGAAAAAGAGATTCTTGAACTAGAGATAGTGGATTTGACTACTAAAAAGATTACAGTGATCAAAGAACAGTTGAAAGCTACACATGACACGTAGAAGAGTTACGTTGAGACGAGACGTCGACCTCTAGAGTTTGAGGTTGGTGATGAAGTGTATCTGAAAGTTTCACCATGGAAAGGAGTGTTGAGGTTTGGCAAGAGAGGAAAACTGACTCCTAGGTTTATGGGCCCATATCCTCTCGTTGAGAGGATTGGACCTGTAGCCTACTAGTTGGATTTGCCATCCAAGTTGGCTAATCTACATGATGTGTGTCATGTATCGATGTTGAAGGAGTGATACCCTGGTACATAGAAGATAGTGGACCCAGAACCTGTACAGCTTAGATCAGATGTGTCCTACGTTGAATGACCAGTAAAAATAGTTGATCAGAGGATCAAGAAGCTCAAGAATCATGAGATACCATTAGTGAAAGTTCTGTGGAGGAACCACAACCGAGAGGAAGCCACGTGGGAGCTTGAGTCTGAGATGCGTAACAAGTTTCCTTTTCTCTTTTAGGAATTTCGGGACAAAATTCTTATAAGGGAGGGAGATTGTTATGACCCACATCAAAGTTAATTAGTAAGTATAATGATAACAACATCATTAAGTTAATTGAGATAAGTTAAGTGCTCATGTGGTGATTAGTGCTTTGATCAAATGTTACATTGTAAAGCATAATTTCATGCCTTTAGGTTGTAGAGGATCTCACGTTTGAAACTTTGCAAAAAGAATCGTGCGAATCGGATAATCGAGGTGAGAGTTATGGTGTTTTCAAGACTCTAAGACCTAAGATGCAATTTTTCCAATATTTGGCTATAACTTCTTTTCCCTTTTCCCTTTCTCCCTTATCCTTTCTTCTTCACCTATTAGCACAACAACCGCCTAAGCAGTGCACTGCTGCCCGACCAGCAGAGGAGGGGAGTGATTGATTAAGGCTTGAGGGGGGTCGATTCGGTAGGCGCCTTGCTACCTTCACCTTTCTCCTCTCCTCCTTCTTCATCTAGCTCGCCCTAGCGGCGCCGTAATAGTAGCCCAACCTAGCAGTAGCATCGACGGCTAGCAGTAGCACCGACGGCTAGCAGCAGCACCGACGACTAGCAGCAGTAGCCAGAGAGTTGCCTTGGGCGCAACTAGCATCACCAAACGGTCGCCCCGACTTCGTCCTTAAGGTTTAGACAAGAAAGCGCAGCTTTCCACCCCTATTGCAATGCTTGAATAAACTGCTCTGTCAAATTTAAAATGATATTCATGTCGTATTGTAAAGTTCAAGTAAATAGACCCGATACTATAGAGATACTAGAGTCGATTATAAGTAAGAGAAATGTACAATCCAGTAAAAGTCTTCCAAGATTAGTGAAATAATAGATCTAAGGGCCCTGACACCGTATAATCTCTATGAGAGGTGTACGCCTTAGGGATGAAACGACCTACCCTGGTGGTGCATCCAGTATATGAGGGTCGGAATGCACCCAAAGACTATGCGGGGAGATGAATCCCTTGAGGAAGTCTCCTAAGAGAAGATAGGTTACCCAACATGAACCAGAAGTCTCGGTGGTAACCCAGAGGTACCCACAGAGCATACCAAGTGGAGACCCACTGAGCATCTCAAACCCTCCGCCTGTGTACTCAGCCTAGAGGAGGAGTCCAATTTACAGCACCGTAGGAGTGCTGAGGCCAGAGAGCCAGTTTTCCTATTGCAGACCAAAAGAGTAGTCAGACTTAGCTATCCCGGGGTGTCGGCTAAGTCTTGTACAGTGGGATCGTAGTTCGCTACGAGTCTTCATATGTATAGTACACTGCATATGATCAGGGCATAAGATAAAATATGTTCATATAGGTTCACAAAGTTTCTTATAATTTTAAGAGTTTAGAAAGACCTGAGTTAGTTTCACAACAACCATCCTTTAAATGAAATTTTAGTATTCTCTATTATTTAATTGTATCTACAGCCTTGCAACAGTTGTTATCTTAATGAAATGCTGACATCTCTTGTCATTTAAATTACATTGCTTAGATCTTCTCAGTATAGTATTAACTTGTATTTATTCCAATTAATAATCATAAAATGAGTTATATGTGATGGTTGGGTGAAATTCTATTCACTGAGCCAGTAGCTCACCAACCTACTAAAACATTTTTCAGGTCAGCGTCAGCATGAGGAAGATGAAGGATCATATCACCCAAGTTCTTAGAAGGTAGTACGTAGTTAGATAGAGGTCTCTTAGTCCTTTCCCCTCGGTCCTTGGGCATGTGCTATGGTTAAGAGAGAGAGAATGAAATGTAATATGTAGTTTAGTTTTCAATTAATTGTTTTATTTTATATTCCACATGAAAAATGTAATATGTCATGTAACTCTGTTTTATCTTCCTAGTAAGGTTAATGGTAAGTTGCTTTTGTAGTTTTATTACAATATGATGTTATTTAAGTTATTATGTTTTCCTTTAAGTTAATTCTAAGTGATTAAGAAAAGAAAAAGTTAAGAGTGTATTTATATTAAGTGTCATCCTCATAGTCATGCCCTAATCTCATGATTTGAGGTGATTGAGGGATCGGGGTGTGACACCCACGGTAAGCAAAGAAGTGATAGGTTAATTATGTGTGTATGTGGGTCCCCAAGTCCTTTAAATTATATTCTTGCTATTTATTTTGAGGTGGTTGTACAATTCAATGTATGTACTTACAAAAAGTGTGGTTATGAGAGTTCTTTTTGGGATGTTGTTTCGTTGGATTCCTAGAAAAATCAATGTTTTTATGGTGATGATGTTTGATATAGAGTGTGGAATTTAAAGGTGTATGGTTTTATGTGTAATCAATTATCCATGATACCAAGGGTCAGTCCCAATTTTGACATTGGCAACATCATGAGGTGGAGTTTTAATACAATTTTAGATGTGATGTATGTGTCGATTGATATGTTTCCATCATGGTGAGTGTCTTGTATGGACTATGTTCCACCAAGGAGTTCTATTTTTCTAGTCCTTGTCTATAATATGATCTTTCCAGATGCATTATTATTGGAGCATAGTGTAGCAAAAAATTTGAATATCAGGTAGAGGGTGTATGTTTTGATATTTATAATACCCCATCAATTGTATAATTTTGGTGCACAGATGGTGTCCCAGTTGACCACATGGATTTGTTGCCCATATGTTTCAAGAGGAATTTTCTATGGATTTTGTCAATGTTATGGTATATGTGGCTTGGGATAGGAACACACCTCAGTTAATAGGTAGGCAATGAAGTTAGTGAGTTGTTTAGTAGAATGAGTCTACAAACAAGATTGATAAAGTTTGTTTTTCATGATGTTAGGTGGTTGTTACATTTAGTAATGATGGGGTTTGAGACATATTTAGGCATGAAGTAGGGTGAAATAGGAAGTCCAAGGTATATGAACGGGAATCCCTCTACTTTGTAGATGAGAAGAGTTTGTTAGCATTTAATAAGATATTGAACCACATGTGTGCCACTAATTGCATATTTATGGAGACTGATCTTGAGTCTCATAATGTATAAGAAGATGCCCAAGATTTGGATGATGTTAATGACATTGGTGTCATCGAGGTTGATGAAGATGATGGTATCATATGCATATCGAATGATGTTTTCAATGCATCAATGTGAAGATGTGATCATACCACTTTAGATACCAAGTTTAATCATGTTTGTAAGGACGGACTGGGAAAGAATGAAAAACATATGGAAAGAGGAATTCACCTTATCTGAGTCCATTTGATCTTTCAAAGTATCCAAAGGGTGTGGAGAATTTACAAGTGGATATATAAACTCTAATTCTCTAGATCCATATATAAGGGAATTTGTATGCTTCCATATGATGGATGAGGCAGTTCCAATTTATGTTGTCCAAAGAATTTCTCAAGTCAAGCTTAATGGTAAGAAGAGGGGTTTTTTGGTTGTAGCATGTGTATATGGTTTCATCAGAAATAATGTAAGCATCATGTATGTTTCTATTTTTGAGAAAGGCATAGTGTTGACGTCCAATGATGTCATCTAAATGTGTTTTTATCCTAGTACTGATATTTTTGGTGATGATATTGTAGGATGAATTGATGAGGTTGATGGGTTGGAAGTGTTTAATAGTTTTTGGGTTGTCTATTTTCTAATGAGTACAATATGTGTACGGTTAAGGATCCTATTTGTGGGATGATGTCATCATGTTGGGAGATGAATAAGAGAAGACAGATATAATCCCATTTGATTGCTCCCACATATACTGATAGAATTCAATATTGATACCATTAGGCCTAGGGGATTTTTCAACTCCAAGTTGAAAAATAACATGCTTTGAGTTTGGCCTCCATGAATGGTTCAATGAGATGGGAAGGTTGTTGGATGTTGTTGGGACATATCATATTCCACTGAATGTGAAGGTAAGGTGATGTGTGGTGTGTGTTATTGAAAAGAATTTGGAAGTGTTTGATAATATGTGACGTGATGATGTGTCTTTTTGTAATGTGTTATCCATGAATCTCTAGGTTGTGGATGAAGTTTACCCTTGTGTTGTTATTACCACATTTATGAGAAGACTTGGTATTTCTGTTACCCTTTTTCATCCATATACTTTTTATGTTTGTTTGCAAATGGTTTCATAATTGTTGGTGAGATTTTCTTATCAGTTTTAACAAGAAGAATTTGGGTTGGTTTGGCAAAAGGATCATACTAGAGGTTAAAAAGTTGTGATTCTTTATTCAAAAGGATTGTGTGAATATTTGTAGAGGTGTTTTTGTTCCATGTATTCTGGGTATTCCGAATATTCTTAATGTTTCTCAAGATGTGGATCCCTGATTTAAGAGGATGTGTGGTATGGGTGAGTGAAGTTGGATGGTAGTTTGAAGTATGGATGCTTCATCCAAAAAATTTCAAGGCAGAATGGCTTATGGATCCATGGTATGTGTGTGGTATTGGTGATGATAGGGAAATGGTTGGATATAGGCTTGGTAGATGCATAAGAGAATTGGATAGGATAAGTGTCCCCTTAAAGTTGTGAGCATAGGAATCATTCAATTTTAGCCCATGAGGGGCCTTGATTCCATGTGAATGAATAGTTGGTAACTGAGATATCTAGAAATTTAAAATAGTTGATGAGTTTATGAAAAATATTATCATGTCTTGAAAAGTTTTGTGTGGTAGTATGTTGTGTATTGGGTCTTTTATATGGATATTTGAAGAGGTTGAATCTCCTCCTGTGAGCCAGGATGTTGTTGTTCCAGGTCATATGATTCTTGTATATACATTTGTTTATCATGGATAGGGTCTCCATAGACTCTTGTGAAGTTTTATCTATTGTGGTCATGATGATTTTATACCTTTATTGTGATGTTATTTCTTTGCAAAAGTCAATTGTTGATTGTGATGATGTTATTATTAACACATATGGTGATCACTCCCCTAAATCTAATTAATGGGATTTGAATCCATGCACTGACTTGTTTTCCTCCTATGGTTTCAAGAAAGAATGGTGTAAGATGTGTCTTTATTTCTTGGATGGTGATGATGTTATCTTTATGAATATATATAAATCTATGGATGGCTCTCCTCCTTTTGCTGCATGAGGCCCCATAAACATTCTATGATGAAATAATCATGAGAACATTTGTGTGATCTAGTCAAAGAATAAATTAGTTTTTATATGATAAGATTTTCTATTTGTTTAGTAGCAACTTGGATGGGTTTTATGTTATTCCATCCCATGAAATTTCTGAGTCGAATACAGAAATGTTTGCATGGAAATATTTATCAAAATAAATGCCTAATTTTGATGCAAAACTTGTGAATTTGTGTATGCCATACCATGATGCTGAGTTTTTTATATTGTAAATTTGTATTATTTTCTCATGAATGTTTTGTTTGTGATATATACTCAAATATATGTGTTAAAATTGTGAAGAGTGGGATGACACACTACATGCTTCATCCATCATGAAGAAGTTCTTCTTTTTGTGTCCCTCCGGTGTAGTAACGAGAGTGTTGAATGTAGATACAATGTATGGTGCCTTGAATGTCTTTTTGTGCCTGGGACTCTATGAAGAGTTGAGTTATTTCATAATCTCAATTTTGATCCAATCAACAACATCCTTGTCTAGACATGGTGAGGTGGTGCTGGTGGGGTTGTTGAGGGAAGGAAAGGGGTTCCCAACTTCAATATATGATGGATAAGTAGGTTTGTGTATGTATGATGGTAGACATGCTTGTTTGTGGATAGGACGACTTTGTGGCCCTACCAGATAATGAGAGTTATGTGGTAGTCATTCCTTTCCCATAGCAACTTTAGGTTTTCTTCTCTTTCTGACATCAGTGTGGAGGTTGTTTTTTGTGTTGGAAGGGAAAAACCATGATGGTGGATGGCTTATAAAGGTCAAAGAAGGTAGTATGTATTAATGATGTGTTCTCAACAATCAATTTGATAATTTAGACCATTTTTTTAAATCTAATCTTGATAAAGGTAGGTAGTTCAATGGTTTACATTAAGAAAATAGACAACATGATCTAATATAGTTGGTTCGATGAAGAGTGTCAACATTGAATAATGTCCTACTCTATATATTTTTGTATATTATCTATTTCTTAGTTCTTCACAATTCCATTATTTTATAGCAAAACTTTCTTCTTTTTCCTTGTATTTTCCAATTTCTTGATAGTCCCGTACAAATTCTACAAAATCATACCTTTCCTTCTCATTTTAATGTATTCACATAAAAGCAAACTATTCTCTCAATCAAGTAACCATGATGTGTAATTCCCTATTAATTTGGCTCTTGTCTTTTCCATAACTTTTCTACTCATCTCTCAAAATTAGTCTTCATAAACCTTACCTCTTTCTCCATTTTAGTCTTTAGAACATCCATATACACCAGATATGTATAGCCCTTAAGTTTTCTACTCATATCTCAAAATTAGTCTTCATACACTTTACATCTTCCTCCATTTTAGTATTTAGAACATCCATATACACCATCTATGTATATCCTTATCCAATCTAGAGTGTTATTTTCTTGGAAGCAGTCATATTGGTCCTAATGCAGCATGCATCATCAGACCAATCTGGTTGATGTGGTAGCACCACTTTGGCCTCAGGCATGCATCAAGTTGGCAGCTCAATGTGACTCATCGCTCTAGGCACGCACCCCAAATCACCCCACAAATTCTTGAACCAATCTACTTGCATTGAGCCATCCATACAGTGAATCAAGTAAACTATGTACATGTTTTAAATCTACAACTTCAAAATTTCAACATCACCAAAATTTGAGCATAGTATCTTCATATCATTTAAAAGCTACATGGATAATATGACATAGTGATGTAGATGGTATCTCTCCCAAAATTGGGGCTTATTTAGAAATGATTTAAGGTTGATTTCTATAATATTCATGTGTTCTATGAAGATTTTTTCTAAATTTCCTATAATAGCTCATGCGCATCAATATTATTCATTTTACATGTATTTAGGCCAGAATTGTTTTTTTTTATTTTCCTAAAATATTGTTGCTTCATTGTAAAGATCACTGAGCCAAAATAACAAAAAGTTGGTTCCACCAACTTGTGTCAGTGGCACCTACATGAGAAGAAATGAATCAAAAAAGAAGAATTGAGGAGGGGAAATTTCAAAAAGGTTCACGATACCACCAACCCAAGTCGGTGGCACCAAGATTTGAAACCCTATTATGCAACAAAAGTGAAGAGTTGGTTCCACCAAAAAATTTCTAACAGCCAAGGTTAAAATAAAGGCACATACAATGATCCATGTCCAAGTGGTGCCTTAACTCTCCCTATATAAACCAAACAGGGTAGCCACCTAGAGGCATCTCTATAGAGGTAAGGAATCACATTTGAGAGAGATCGCATTGGGTGGTAAGGAATATCATTTATAGACTATGTCATTGGTTGTCCTTCCATGAACCAGGGGCTAAGAAGGAGAAGGTGAAAAGTCTAGAGCATCCTTTCAAGAGTTTTCAGTGGATTTATTCACCTTCCTCTCATCGTCCGATTCTTTGTTGAGCATGAGGGCCTAAAGCCCCATCCTTTCAGAACCTGGAGTATCCTAGTGTTAAATCTATGCATGTTCATATTACAATATAATATTTTATTTCAAATTTCGGTAAGAGAAAGTCTTAACTGTATTATGTATGTTTTCTATAGTTAACTATTGTAAAATTAGGGTCCATAGTTAGGAAAGTTGTTATCATCACATTCAATAACTTGACCCTAAAGAGGGATAATCTATGTGAAGTAGTAGTCCTTAGATATATCTTATAGTTTTGTCTCTGATATTGATGTTGCAAAAGCATACTAGTAATTAGGCTAAACTTTGTGCTATACTGCAAAAGTGGGTAGTACGAGCTAACAATGCTTAATCTAAGGAAGAAAAATAAGTTGTGTTTATCTAGTAGATGCATGAATAGGTTGACACCATGGTGAAATTGGTATTCTATAGAATACACCATTCTAATCTTTCATCAACTTTACTTTATTCACTTGTTATTCTCATTCATAGCTTCCATCACCAAATCAACTCCATTATTAGGATTAGTTGATCTCTTTCAACTAATAATAGTTTTTAACTGTTTCAATGCTCTAAGTTTGACGATCGAGACTCATTGAGTCCCTTTACCACTCTAACAATACACTTTTGTTTAATACACACACTTAAGGTATGATAAGTGATTGGTGCCATTGTTAGGGAATTGGCAATTATATCACTACGATGATAAAATTGGCCATTCTAGGTCAGTTTTTTATTTTTATTACTTTTTTCGTTAAAAATGTATTGCAAAATTGTTTTATTTTTTGTAAGTTTTCTGTGACTCTCATAGATCAATTTTATTTTTAGATACTTATTCGCGGTCCCCACGTGGACTACAGACCATGACAAGTCTTCTTTTCCACCACCTGAGGAAAATCCAGAAGTTGAGCACAAGAATGAGTCTATTCTAGAATAATTGATGGTAGAACTAGACAATGTGTCTGACCATGGTGAAACTAATGATGATGCTTATGTTCTAGATAATGAGCAGACCATATGGGAAGATATCAAGGCTTCATCTATTATGACATAGTTGGATCCCATAAAGAAACAAGCGGTTAATGTGGAAAGTAACAATATTGATCCTGATATTGTTGCACTTATAAAGACACAAAATTTTGACAGTAACGTTAGTGAGGCACCATGCATCACGTAAATGATTTTAAAAAGCCTACAATATAATTAAAGTAGACTACATCCTTTCAACTGCCATCTCTCTAAAACTATTTCCATATTCTTCAGTAGACAGGGCTTAAACACACTTCCTAAGTTTACATTCTAAATCTATAGGGTCATGGGAAGTGATTCTATATGTTTTCTTTGAAAAATATTTCCCCCCCTCAAAAGACTAGTAATTTATTATAATCTATGGGTTCAAACATTTTTCTGACAAATCTTATTTAGAGGTATTGGAAAGATTTCAAAACATGATAAGGAAAGTATCACACCACGGGATGAAATTTACAAACAAGCCAATACATATTTATTATGGCTTACATATAGGAGATAGAACCATGCTTGATAGGTGGTACGTCCTATTTTTGGGCTTCATCTTGTGCCTTCTTGCATTTAATCACATCTAGACATGTTATATTGTAAGCTATTTCCCCTAGTAAATGGTTTTATATCAAATGCACTTATGAACACACTTTTCATGTTTTCTAGGTACTTGGACCATGCCTTGGGTGGATGAGGAAGAAGGAGGATGATCCTAGGGTTCATCCATACATGGAGGAGTCCAAATAAGGTCCTAGGGCTCCCCCAACCAACACCTAGTGGACAAGGGTCAAAGTGAAGAAAAGGTGTCCATGAATTTTGAAGTTTGCAGCTCAAAGTGCATGCAAAGCCCCCTTGGTGACACAGAACAACCTTTCTTCCAATGCCAAAATAGCAAGGAAAATTCCAAGGTTTGATGAAGCTAGAAAAACTCCAGTAGAACGTCCATGATAGCCAGCATGATTGTACTAAGATGAACCCAACACGGCCATGCCATCCAAAACGGTCGTGTTGCCCAAAGCTAGAACGATCGTGTCCAAGAGAATGACCCCCAGTGAAGTCACCCACCATGTTTGTGCTACCCAGCACGACCTTTCTACCTATCCCCCACCACAGTTGTGTTGTCCTACATGGCCGTGCTACCAGCCTTCATTTTCCCATTTCCAAACTGACATTTCCACTCCACCAACATGGGAATTCTTCATCAGTAAGACCATGCTACACCTTGCCCACCACGTCTTTCTTTCCTATCACGGTCGTGTGGATCCTAGAACCCTAACTTTTCTACACTGAAATTCCTAGTTTTCCCCCACTTAAGGTAATGCTTCCCTACCACCTATATATATACAGAGGCGTTCATTGTATCTTGAGGTTAGCAACCTTTAGCATTAATTTCTACCTACCTAGTGCATTCAAGGAGCTCCTCCTTAGCCGCCATGAGAATTCATATTAGTCCTACTCCATTTCCACATTCCCCTACCTCAAAACCCTAGTTTTCAAGGGTTTTGGCCACTTCCACCACTCATTCCATGCTCTTTTGTCACTAAGGAGGGAGGAGGTGTTGCTCACAGGAGGTGAAAGAGAAGAGTGCATACACGAGCTCCATGGATATACTACGCTCTTCTTCTTCTTCTTTTGCCTTTTTTGTACTATAAGTAGATAACCCCTTCTAGCTCAAAAGCTTGGGGCAAAAATGCTACTTTGATACCGTGTCTGGGGGAAAATAAACTAGTAAACACTATATATTCGCTTTTTGATGATTTCCCTCTAATTTTATCTTATTTCCAATATTTCTTCTTATGATTTGTTCTTTAAAACATGAAACTCTTTTTGATTTGTGCTTGAAACCACTTAGACTCTAAGAGATAATGGCTTGTATGAGATTGTCTTAGGTATTGCTCCTAGGTCCAACTAGTATATCCCTATCTATCACCTTATCTTCCCACATACATATCCCCTCTCTTACTTCTATGTGGAAGATCTAAGTAGTTAGTGTAGGAGTACTTAGTGCGATTGCTTAGGAATTTTGTAAGGACTAGATGGTGAGTGATGTGAGGTGAAACATCCTCACCTCAACTCTCCATCCCTACCCTTGGCTCCTGATTGCCCTAGGGACACATACTCTAAAAACCTAGACCTGCTAGATCCTATTAGAATTTCTCCTAAGCCTAGTCCAATTTAGCTTCGCAAGGTTGGATAGGCTGTGTAAGGCTGTAGTTTCCTTCACACACCTTATACAACCCATGGCCAACTAGTCTCTCAGGTAATTCTGTAGCATTTATCTTGTTGTTTGGTTTAACAATCTAGAACGATGAATAGAATTTGCATGTTATGCCCCATAACTTGGATTCTAATTGCATTTCCCTGAATGCCCATACCTCCATTAATTGCTAAAAACCCTCATTGTCTTCCTTTCTAGTTCATGTTTTCCTAGTTAGTTGCTTTGATTGCTTTGTTTTTTATAGTTAGGTATTGCTAGAGTAGATAGTTATCGTTTGGGCCTGCTTGTGCTAATCTTTCTATTTAGTGCTAGTCTAGGTCTTTGATTGCTCTAGCTGCCTAAATTACTAGATTAGTGTAGTGTTATATCTCACTTTGTTCTTCTTAGTCTAACTTGTTCTCTTTCTTACTCAATTACCTTTCTTTCTAATTAGAATTGACTAGTCTGGGGTTAACATAGTTTTTTCTTCTTACTATTGCTTAATTGCTTGACCACCATTATTTTACCAAACCAAACCCCAATCAAACTCTAAAAATTCTAGTCTCCATTTTAGGAACCTAGCTAATTTAATCTAGCTATAGTGATCCCTCTCTCTAAGAGGATTGAACCCTAACTTGCTTGTCTCTTATACTATAACATGATCTTGTACGCTTGTGGGTAAAGATTATCAGTCTATGTGAGTGTGCCTATTAGGGCCCTAAATATTTTGAAGTATCTCATTGTGTGTGGTAAAGACACATCTAAACAAATTTAATTGGTTGGGTTAACCTTAAGTGAAAACACGCACCAATAGCAGTAGTGGAGGATTCTTTCTGAATGATAAAATCACTAAATGTCATGAGATCTTGAGGAATATGGCTAGAAACCAATAGTAATGTAAATAACGTGAATGCTCTACCTCATCTAAAAATGCCAAGGAATCACATGAAATTTTGGAACTCAAAATAGAAGTGTCTGAGTTAGTAAGAAATCTTGAAAAGCATAATGCACTCTCACTCGAGAGGAAGAAGATTTCATGTGCAATAACTCAATAGAAAGAATGTGTCATCTTGGAGGAACAATCAAAAGTTTTCCTAGAAAGATCTTGATAACTTTCAACATGATCCATTACAGGAACATCAACACCAACAACAGGGACCAAGACAATTCTAACAGGAGTAAGACCCAAAATGAGAAGACGGCAAGAGGGGTATTGTGGGAAAATTTATTAATGTAACCTATCATATTCTTGATATATCCAATATGAAGAAACAAAACACGGAAGCTCAAATTAGGATCTTGGAAACTCAATTGTCACAAGTAGCATCAAATGTGGCACAATTAAAGACACCATCGCAACAAGATTTTCCAGGGACTACTTGTTGACCCAAGATATAAATTGAAACCCTTGCTTCAATTGACTAAACACTTGTTTTGATAAAGACTAAACCATTCCACTTATTTGTCTCTAATATTTCTACTTGAGTGGTTTCAGATTAGGTATAGACACACTTCAAATGCCTAAACTTGTGCATCATAACTTGGAGAAAGGTAAGTCAAAATCAATGTAAGTGCACTTTTGTGGAAAAGACATAAAATCCATTAAAATCATGTTCTAAATCTTGTAATGATTGTCTGAATTGTAATTAAGCTTATAAAAAACCAAGAGCAATTAAAATAAATATTTAAACACTTTTATGGCACTTTCTAAAATTCATCATAGGGACTTTTGTCAGTCGAGTTTCATCTAGGATAAACTCGACTGACACCCTATATGGATTTTGGGAACTACTAGCGACAATCGAGTTTCCCCAGGACAAACTCGATTGACACCCTACAAGAAAAACCAATTTAAGCCATCTGTTGAGTTTTGTCCAGGAGAAACTTGACTGACAACTCAAATTTTATTTGTCGCATAGTGCTGCCGGTCGAGTTTCCCAAAAGTAAACTCGATGACTGCACTATATGGAATGTGTAGAAAAAGTGTTTCTAGGCATTTCAGTGTTGCAAAACTCAAATATAGATCTATTCTAACACCCAAAATGACTCGAATTCATCCTTAGGTGCTTCTACTATCTAGGAGGCATCCTCAAATATAAATAGGACCCCTTGGGCTTCATTCCATGGTTATATAAGAACTATGAAGGTCTCAATATTTTAGTTGAGTGTGTCCAACAACCTCCTTCCACTCTTAATCTTAATCACATGCTACATCCATTAGAGTAAGTAGGATATTTGTTACACCCCGATCTCACAATTACCACTAATCATGAGATTAGGGTATAAATTGAGGATTTAACGTAATACAAAAATCACCCTTAACTTTTTATTCCTTTTCAAACTCTTTGTTTTCTCACATTGAACCACATAAACTAACTTTATAAGAGAATTAAAATTTTATTTCTCTAATATAATCTCAACATTTAATGATACACATCCATACATTCATTATGTTTCTCACACTTCCATGTACATATGACATGACAATCATTTGCATTCTCTTCTATTAAGGAAACAAACATACAAAACATCATTTACAACTCTCTTAAATTTGTACAAGGACATAGAGTGACAGGGACCGAATGAACTTAACTATACTCATACTTAACTCTTGTTGCAGATCTACTCTGATGCAATGATATCTTCTTCAAGTCCATGTAATTTTCCTAAAAATTTTGAGTAGAGGGGTGAGCCTACTCGCTCAGTGAATGAGTACTTCAAAAAAACAGTCTAAAGCACTAATATAATTACAGATATACTTTTGAGCAATTGATATCAATTATAACGGCAAAAAGCTTTAGAGAGTCTAATAATTGATAATCATAAATATGGTAGGATCCTCTAAATATCTATAAGAGTAAATCAATATATCAAATTCTTGATTGATCATAAAGAGAACTAATAATTCAAAAACATACAAAGAATAATTGAATAACTATACATACTTGTTTGACCTCTCATTCATTTTATTATGCCCTAATCATATGGAGTGTACTCTACATATGAAGACTCGTAGTGCACTACGATCACACTGTACAAGACTTAGCGGACACACCCAGGAAATGCTAAGTCTAACTACTCTCCTGGTTTGCAATAGGGAAATGGCTCTCTGGCCTAAACTAGACTCCTCCTCTAACCTGAGCACACAGGTGGAGAGTCAAGCCACCTCTTGGCTTTTCTATACTCTAGTGCCATAGGACTTCTGGTTGATGTTGGACACTGCAAACTATAATTTAAGGAGACTTCCACTAGGGCTTTGTCCCCCGTACCACCTGATATCACATTCCAACCCCCGTATACTGGACGCTGCCAGGGTTAGGTCATTTCACCCCTAAGGCACAGACCTCACATAGGGTTTCTACAGTGTTCAGGGCTCCTAAGTCTATTATTATATTATTCCTAGAAAGCTCTTTCTACATTGTACCCTTATCTTACTTATACTTGATTTTGGTATCTCTATGGCATCGCGTCTACTTATTTTAAGTTATAATACAACATGTATATCATTCTAAACTTGGTAGAGCAGTATATTCAAAACACTATAATATAATGGGTAATCAACATACTATACATGTAGGCAGACTAAAATTCTTAAATAAACACATTTCATGTCCACTTGGCACATGCACACCAGAATCATGCATATCAACCCAAATCTTGAGTTGTGCATCTCATAACTCAATTAAGAGTTAATTACTTATCATGACAAGAATTATTAATAATAACTGAGAACATTGATATCACAATACTTGATTCATTGAACACCCTACCCTTAGGGTTTCATTTAATCACCACAAATTCTACAAAGAAAGGTGTAATACATCTATCACATACTTTTCAAATCTTTAAAACACATGATACCTGGGATCTCAATCCCTTATCACATTGCTGGGAATTCTCATCCCTTCACATAATTATCATGATTACTGGATCTGGGTATTCAAACCCTTAGATCATCACATAGCATTATTACCTCTGTAACATGTAACCATTACCTCTAGGTCCTTAGACCAAGGTATTCATTTCACTGGTTGTACAAGTATTCTCATGGCTCACAAGGCCATCACACATCTTGTCACCTCTCACTAGGCAACAACTTATTCACATGACTCCCATAAAGATTTCATGCGACATAAACATTCATTGAATAAAGACTACTATCAACAAATCATATAAAATCAATATATGTATGAAACCTTGGAACTGAGTTGAATTTGGTTTTCTATGCCATTCACTAGGATATCATGCATCAATAATAACATTGAATAAATAAATTCTATCATGAAAATCCCTCTAAATGGATTTCACGATATCTATTCGCAAATATCCAACTTTCCTCACATCTAGGGTTTCACCCTCCTTATTGAGATATCAAACAAACACTATTCACTTTGAATGAAATTAAAGATAGTATCTGACATATATGTACTATGAATTTAGATAAACAATCATTCATAACCAGGGGAATCTAGATAAGCAATTTTCTGTATTTACTTATACAACAAATTTCAGTCATAGACAAATTCCCTATATTTTAGTTTACTCTTATAACCTCTGTGAATACTTAGGGAATTCTCAATAGGATTTATTGTATACATATATAATATGATTTTATCATCTGAACTTCATCCAAATAGAGGAAGAATCCATTTCATATCATTTTGCAACAACTTAGAACAAATAGACAATTCAGGGATTGTAGTCGCATACTAGCAATTAAAGATTATGGATGAATTAACTAACTTTCATGCAATATACTGTTTAAAGGAAGTTCCCACTCACCCTAAGGTCTGAAAACACCTTAAAAACGTAGATCATCCCTGAAAATCTCGATCTCATATCAAATCCCTAACAATTCACCCAATTCTTCTTCCTTTCAACTCGGAAACCCTAAAAATGAGGGATTATGAAGAAAGCGTGAGAAAAGGGGAAGTTTTGATACCATTTTGGATCAAATCAAAGGAGGGAAGGAATTTTGACATGTGATATAAGATTCACCATGAAACTATATCCAAAGAAGTTAAACTTACATGATTTCATCATTCCTCGGACCGCAAAACCCTAGGTCAACATCTCCATCAATTTCTCCTCTCAAACCCTAACTCTCTCTCTCTCTCTAGGATTTCATTTCTCTGGATTGAATCAAGAATTATGAGATCTCCTTGTGTGTTAGGTTTACCATATAGAGAAAATGAGCTACTTGGGTCAATTGCACTTTGACCCCTTACTATACTTTTTCTTATTTCAGCAACTTTTTCTATCATAAAAAGGTTTTTGTAAATTCATGTATTTCAGATCTCAAACCTCCTCCAAAAATTATGCTAATTGAGATTGTGGTGTATAATTGAGTTATAAAGCTTTAGTTAAATTTGAGATCATTAAAAGCTTCCATTAAATAAATAAAAATCGAATAGTGAACTGCTATCCATAATTCTATAGAAATGTTAGTTACTATAATTCATCTACTGATAAGGTCTAAACACATCCAAAAATTATGAAACATTTACATGTTGTTTATGATTGAGTAATAAATCTCCATTTAAAATTTAATATAATTTGGATTTACCAATAAATAATTAAAAATCAATCAATATACTACTGAACAACATTCTGTCAGCATGGTCAGTAGAAATATATCTCGACCGAGAATGACTTTTAAAGAACATCCAAAAATTCTGAAATTTTTCACTAAAATGCATGATTGAGGTATACATATTACATCCAAATTTCAATTAAATCCAAATTACATAGAAAGTATGATAAATTATTTACCATACTACTATCTTGATCAAATTCCATACTCATGTACCATCAAAACCCTAATTTCAGCCAACTATGATTTATATTTCTCAAACCCTAATTTCTCAAACAATAGAACACTTAATGTTCTTATTAGGTTTAAAACATCATAATTGAATTATCATCATTAATTAGATTTAAGAAATGATCAATCCAATCAAGCATATAATCATCTAGGTAAACCCTAGTTTACCAATTAAGCTCGAATACGGTCATAATAATATTTGTAAGAGAACTAGTCCTACATGTATATCTTGAGGCTCTCACTTCCTCCACCTCCCCATCTCTCTTTCTACCATGAAGATGAAGACTCTCTCTCTCTCTCTCTCTCTTATCTAAGAGAGGTGAAGAAGAAGAAGAAAGGAAGGAGACCCTTGGTGAAAGCTTCTCCTTGGCAAAGGGGAAGTCAAAGGTGGAAGATCCAAGTCAAGAGTGGGTAATTTCTTCAAGATAGAAGACTTGTTGCAAGAGTGGGTAAGTCCTTGGTGAAGGAGGAAGACTCAATCTAAAAGTGGGTAAGTCCTTGGTTAGGTATAAGACTCTTGGTAAAGGATAGGTAATTCCTTTGGTAGGATTATGTCTCCCTTGTCCTCAAAGGGAAGGCTGGGTATCCTTGTCCCAAAAAAGGAAGGTCATATGTTGTAACTATTATAATGGAATATATGGAGTGATACATGGTTGAAAAATCCTAGAGGTTGACCCCTTTAGGTAGTGGATGCACACTCTCCTAGTTTGTAGTTTGGAACTAATATACATAGCTTGCTCTTGATCTCTTTATTCTCTCTCATTGTTTCTATGTATGTTTAGCTACGAAAAATTCCATATTAGCAAACCCATCATTTGAAGTAACATGAAGGTCTTACAAATTTAGTTTTAAGTGTTTTAGCTCTTTTCACTCCCCCCCCACTTGTAGATCCCATTGATCTAACAAGTGGTATCAGAGTGGGTCTTCTCCAAGCATTATTCCACAAGTAGGAGAGGATGGGTGATAATCAAGGTGAGAGGTACCTCATCAACATCTCAATATTCGACGGGAGAAACTTCCTCTATTAGAAGAGAAGGTTATGATTCTACATCCAAGGATCAAGTCATGAGCTACAGATACCAAAGACAAATATAGAAGAATGGGATGAAGCTGCCTTGAAGAAAGAAACTTTGAATGCAAGATACATCAATATTCTCTATGCCTCCATCTGCCCCATCGAGTTCAACTAGATTTACTCTTGTGAGACACCCTATTATATATGGAGAAAGATATGTGTCACTTATGAGGGGACAAAGTAAGTGAAGGAAAGAAAAGTCTACATGCTCAAAGGCCTCCTCGAAAACTTTAAGATGGGAAAGGAGGATAGGGTGGCTGATATGTACTCAAGGCTCAACATCATTGTAAATGGTCTTTCCATTCTAGGTCATCCTACGCGTAGAGGAGAGATCAACTCAAAGATCATTAGAACTCTCCCCAAGAGGTGGAAATCCAATGTGACCTCCATTGAAGAAAGCAAGAGCCTTAGTGAATTCGTATTGAAGAGTTCATTGGAAATCTATAAGCCCATGAATTACACTTGACAAGAAAGAGGAAAAAGAAAGAGCACAATAGAATGATGAAGGATGAAATCAAGGCCCAAGTTGAAGATTTTGTTAATCAAGACTCTCCATACTCTCAAGTTGAATAGGACACCATTTACTCCAAAGGTATATTCTATAAAGGCAAGTATTCTTCTTCTACCCAGTGCTTCAAATGTGGAAAGAAGGGTCACTTCAAGGAAGATTGCCCTCAAGGCAAAAGGACCCATCATCATAAGAGAAGAGAAGTGAATAACAAGAAGAAGGAGAAATGGCATAAAACCTCTAGTGACTCCTTGAAATCAAGCTCAAATGAAGATTCAAGTGGAGGATCTAGATCAACCTCAAGTGAAGATGGAGATTTCCATTTTTCTCTCATGGCAAGTGAAAATAAAGATTCAAATGAGGTAATTCTAAACTCTTTAGATGAATAATCTTGAATTGAAATTATTCATACTATTTGTGCTTCTACTAAAAAGAAAAAGAAAAATCTTTCCAAGATTATTGATAACTTGCATGAAGAAAAAGATGATCTTGAAAATGCCAAAATTTGCTTGTAAGATGATGTTGACAATATCCAAAAGTACTATCTAGAACTAAAATTGAAACTCAATAGTGTCGATATTGAAAATAATTCTCATCTTAGTCAAGTATATTCTCTTAAACTTGAAAATGCAAACTTGTTTGATAAGATCAGAATTCTAGACTCTCAAACTCTTATGCCTAGTTCTCGTGAAGAACATACTAAAATTGTCAATTCTCTTGTGCTTTATATTGATGTTCTTAAAATAGAAAATGAGGAAAAAAATTGTTATGCAAGGAATCGAATATGAAAATAATTTCTATCTTTCTAAGATTGATTTGCTTGAAAAAGAAAATGCTTCCTTGCTTGAAAAAATCAATGTTCTTGAATCTTGTTCTAGTTCTACTAGTAGAGAGAATAATGATGTTACTCTTCATGTTGAAAAATATTCTTATATGACTAAAAATATTTGCTTAGAAATTGATCTTTTTCATGCTAGAGATTATATGAATCAATTGTCTTCTACTATTACTTCTTTTTATGCATGATAATCATAGTTTGAGATCTTCTATGCAAAGATTCTTAGATGATAAAAAGAATCTTAATCAAATCTTGTATCATACAACCAAACAAATGGGTAGATATGGTTTTAGACTTTATAGTAACCAAAGGAAAAACAAATACAAAGGATCTTCAATTTTTAATGAAGAATCCTCTAGTTCCAAGGTTGTGAGCTCTTGTAATCACTGCAATGAAATTGGTCATTATTCCACATATGACCCTTTTAGGAAAACACCCAAGATAATAGGAGTTGGGCTGCTAATCTAACCCCTCCGAACCCAAAAATATGATTTTGGACCATTTCATCTTTCTTCTTATAGGTCATGTGCAATTGGGTTGACATAAGTTATTGATTTGCAAATTGGGTTCTCAATCTGCATGAAAGAATAAAGGTGAGATGTGTAGGGATGGAAACAAGTGGAAAATAAATGGTAAGAACAGAGGTAATGTTATTCTTTTTCATATCCAATCACAGTGTGCTTTTACCAAGTTAATGTGCACTATACATATGATTTTTAGTCCAATCGGTATATTGTTATTGTCATCACTTTCTTGCTCAAAACATGTTCCTGATGCTTTAATAGTGCATTATTAACTTTTTTTTTTGGAAAATTGGGTAAGTGCATTATTAACTTGCTTATACATGTTTGGATATATTTTATATTTTTATCATGTCTCTAGATATGATTTTCTAAAATATATGTACTTTTTAGAAGAAGCTATTGTTGACCGAGTTTGCCCTGAGGAAACTTGACCAAAAAGTTGACGAATGCATATTCATCCCAATTTCAGTTGTATTATAGTCTAATTTAGAATTCATATAGCTCAGTTTACATCAGGAATAGCTTTATTTTGATCTACTTAGAGTTTTATGCTAATTTGTAGGAATATGATACTTTTCTTGACCCCCTTTTGTAGGTTTTGAATTCTATTACTCTACAGCAAGTTTGCCTGGGGGAAAAATAGATTTTGAGCACTTTCAGAAGGCAGACAAGTACCAAAATTTGTGTCTAAGGCCAAAATCAACCCATCGGTCGACATGCTAATCGATCTCCAATTTTTGGCAAATATCAAGCATCAATAGGTGATCAACAAACAAATGTTTGATAGCTCCATCGATCCACCAGATCAACAATGAGGAAGTCAGCACACAATATCTTGACATACTCATCGACCTACTTGGTCGATATCCAAGAATTTGACATATAATCCATCGATAAGCAAGGTTGACAGCTCTATTGATCTCTCTTCTTCGATGACATCATCAGCCAGTCGACAAGAAATCTTCCCATTGGTCGATAATGTTTTGGACACTCTTTGTGATGGCCATAATTCCCTGACAGCCTTGTCGGCTCTCAAGTTTGATAGTCTCAATGGCCGGAAGTACAAATCCATCGACCGACAGACCCATCAATCGACAACAATGGTCGACACTGATGGAAAGTGGCTTGACAACCCCTACCCTATAAATAGGCCCCCATCACAACACTTAACTCATCTCATATTTTTTGGAGACTGAACACACTGAAAGGTTGCCTCTAAGATCAGAGCAAGGATGAGACATATTGATCATGCTAGTTCTATCGACCTAGATTGGTGACATCTATCAACCTCCATCATAGATCGATAGATCTCTTCCATCCACAACTCCAGACCATCGATCTCCTTCTTGGGTGACCAATCTCTTCTCTAAGTTGTTGTTCCTCCATCGACTTCTGCTACAAGTCAAGGTTAATACCTGAAGGAGAAAGAAGGAAATAAGTCTATCATCGTACACCACATTGGATCTCTTTTTTTACCATCATGATTGTGACAATGTCCTCCTCTTCTAGTGATGTTAATCTCACCATGTCAAGGGAGTAGTCTTTTCACTAGGGTGTGAGGATTAGCCCCACTATCCATTTCTTACAATTTAATGCATGTTCCAATTCTTGTATGAGCTCATTTAATTCATAGCTAATCATTTATTGCATGTCTTATGGATTTATCACCCACTTTACTTGATTTATTATAATCTTTAACCCTGAGAACTTCAATGTTTAAGATTTGAATATTGATTAGCTTCGATTGACATCCTCATGAGAATTGCTTACGGATGGTCTCTAGAGTAGTGAATAGAGGATCCATAAGTAATGAGACATTGAGCTTACAGGGATATCTACTAATGCAATTTTCTAACGTTGGAAGGGGAAACTTGCATAACTCCAATTATATCTTCATATAGGTTTAGATTTTAATTATTGCACAGATTTGAGTAGTCACAGTGAAACCTAGTTCCACCCTAGTATTTCCATCCATTAATAACTAAAACCTTAATCTATCTCTTTTCATTACTACAATTTTAGATTAATGAAACTAATCTCAACTTTTATGATAAATACTAGTTCTTGGTAAGTTACCTTGATTAGATAATTCTTAAAAACATTGTCCCTTCGGATTTGATCCTTAAATGTACTACATTAGGTCCATCCATTTATGGGTGGCACTATTGCACTTTGGTTTTCGTAAACTCTAGGAATTTCATTCCCAATGAATTTGTAGTGTGATAATATCCACATCAAAAGAACCAACTGGTGTTGCCAACAATTTTAGTTGTCTAAGATGTTCGACCCAGAAACTCGACCAACAACATTGTGCACAAAATACACAAATGGCTTTTTGGATGAAAATTTCCCTCTCAACTAGATTTTCTTGATTAATAGAATTATTCCATTGGCACTCCCCTTAGTACCTAGATAATGTGCATATAGCCATTTTATTAAATTGCCTATCTTGTATTCAATTGTATCTCTCTAATTGATTTAAATTGGTATATCTAGAAATTACTTATCTTGAGTTATTATGCTTATTTTGATGATAATTCCATTGAATCTCTTGGTCATGATCTAAATTGCTTCCATTGTGATCAAACTAGCTACATCTATATACTTGTATATCTTGTTTGATAAAACCTTGAGTTTCTTATTGGTAATCATATTTTGGTAATATTGCATATTTGGGAGTGAGTAATATCCTTTCATGCATCTGAAATTGCATATGGCCTTGTTTGGATATTTGGATACATCTACTTATAGCTTGCTTTTAACTAGTGAATCCCTTTCACTGATCTAGACCCTATTAGTAGCTCTAACTTGTGATATCATCTACTAGTACTCCATATAAATGTAGTTCTAGCTTTGCTAATATTTTGATATCTAACAAATCTTTGATATTCAACTATATGGTATGCTTGTATCTTGTTTCATACATCCTCAAGCTTGTTCCTTGAATTGTGTATCTATAATCATGAGTTTCATGCTTAGAATTTCCATGATATATGCTAGAATTACATCTAGGGTTGTTCTAATGCATGTTTTGTTTTGGTTTATATACATTCCTTAGACAAGCACATATTTTTTTCTCTTCTACTCTTCATTTGAACTTATGTTATCTCCTTTTGCTAACAACTTGTTTTTCAACTCTTCACCCCCTAACTTTTTGAAATTACAAAGGGGGAGAAGATATGTCTTATGTAAAGGGAAGAAGACTGATATGTCAAACATATATGACTAGAAGACATAGTTTACTATAAATGTTATGAAAGCTAACCATGAGGGGAAGTAGCATCAATTCAGGGGGAATATGAGAACTCCATTAGCATCAATTTAGGGGTTGCATATGAAATCAATTCTATTGAAACCCCTAGGTTTCTCCAAAGGTGTGATTTTACTTAAAAGCTTTTAATACATTTACAGAATGGATTGTTGTCTTCAAAAAGGGGGAGAATTTTGACTCAAGGTCTACATTGAAACCCTTGTTCAGAAAAGGGGGAGAATGTTGACTCAAGGTCTATATTATCATCTTCAAGAACATTCTATCCCCCTGGAGCCTGAATCATGTAGTACACTCATTCCATCTCTATGTTTGTTTTTCATAATGAGGACATTATTAAATTCAACCTTACGTGGATACAAAATGGGATTTATCTTGCATACATCTATGTTGCATCTATCTATCTTTTTTTAATAATTTGCATCTTTGTTTGCTTTATCATCTTAGCTAGTTTTTTCTTTCCGTTTTATAATTTTGTTGCTTGTGCATGTAACCACATTTGTCTAGTGTAAAAAGTGAATTTAGAAAATTGCTCATATGATTCAATTGAGTATTGGTTTTTGTATATTCCTATCTCTTACATTTGATCTTGCTTATTTAAGAGTACTCTACATGAGGAATTGTGAGGAATAGTCAATTTAGAGACATAGGCGGCAAACTTAAATATATAACTCTACCATTGACATTTTGATTATAGATGATATTTGAGTCCAATCTAACCAAGCATTAGCATAATAAAACTTTGTATCATCCTAATACATGAGTTTACATAAAAGAGACATATTTTGGTTAGGAAGAGAGGGTATTTGTAATTCACTTGATCTCATCCACTCTCATGTCACTTCGTTTTATCACCACCATAGACTTCATAATTGAATCAAATCATTTTTCTCTTTCATTTCATCTCATCTTGACAAGCAACATGTAGTTTATCTCGACATGAAAAATATAAAAAAACATTATTGCATTAGTAGTTTATCCATATAGGCTAATTTGCACACCAACTTCCAAATAGATGCATTCTTCATTTTGTCATTTCAATCATATTGGTGCATTATATGTTTTTCAGGTCTTTATCTGAGTACAAAGTGCAACAAAATTGTACATATCCTCAATCCTTATCCAAGTTTAAGAAACCTTACTTTAGACATCAATTTTGTATGGATAATTAAGGGGAATAAAGAAGAAAAGAATGTAAAAGAAAAGGAATGAAAAAATAGAAAGAAAAAGTATATTGGAGGAAAAAGGTTGAAGTAATGAATCATATCTCTCTTCTATAAGGACTACGATTGGGGAATTTTGAGTCACCTTGCACCTCCATTAGTCATTAGGATGAGGAGCATTCATCATTCCACCAAACATAGTAGTAGCAAGATACATTCAATTTTCATTCATCTTGCATATAGTTTGATTATTTTTGTTCTCTTGCATAAATGACTTAGATTATATATGATCTCTATTTATGAGGCCACCCATTCCATTCAATCATTGCTCTATATGGTAGGTCACCAAGAAGATTTATTCCCTTCTTTCAATCATATTCAGGGAACTGCACCAATAGTGGAATTTTTTAATAGAGAAGTATAGTTAGGAAGATGGTGTGGCACACTTAGTACAACTTAGACTTTCCACGATATCTCTCTAGTTTTGCTTAATTTTGTGTTAAGAAGACAAATTTTGACGTTTTGTTATTCAAAATTGGTCAGTTGTATAGTAGTTGTTTGGTCTATGGTTGGATAGGATTACTTTGTGACCATTGAGTCAATGATGATTAGAATGATCTAGTTCACATACTTGGCTCTCATTTGACTTTTTCAATAAAATCCAAGCTAGTGTTGCTTGAGGGCGAATGACACTCAAGTTTAGGGGATTTTCATGCATATGGTTTTTATATAAAAATTAGGGCCTATTTTAGGCAATATTTAAGGATGATTTCTCTCACATTCATGTGTTTATTGATATGCTTCCTAAATTGTCTAAAATAGACCTCTTGCATCAATATTATCCATTTTTCATGTATATAGGCCAAATTTGCTTTAATTTATTATTTTCCTAATATATGATTCCTTTATTACATACATGAGCAAGCCAAAATAGTAGGGTGTCGGAACCAATGACTTCTATCAGTGGCATCAACATAAGAAGAAAGGGATCGACAAACATTATACAGATACCACCTCAATAATTATTTAAAATATCCCTATACTGTCAGTTTTATACTAACACCAAAGTGGGTGACGCTACAGTTAAGCGCCCACAAAGTTGATTTTTTGGGGATGCATAAATCAATGACTCGGACCCAACCTCAGTTGCTATGATTGAAGAAACCAACATAGTTAAGCATCTGTGTTTTTGTGTTTGGTGCAACAACCAACGTTATCCTAACATATCAGGTCATCTTTTTTACTGATAAAGGTTTCTATGGTATAGTTTTTTGATCAACGACATTGGGTACATTTGTGTCATCGGCTTTTATGTCCATAAGGACAATACAGTCCAACTATGTCATCAATTTTGTAGCTCAACCAACGTCATAATCTAGTTGATAGAACAATTGTGTTGCCCATTACATCCATTTCAGTATATACCTATAATGACAATTTTTCTATAAAAACCAATGATTAATATCTACAACATCGATTTGTGGTAACAAATGATGACACATATATGTTTTTTTAATAGAAGGTCTACAAACCTATTGTTTGGTTGTTCAGTAGGATGTATAATGAATTGCAGGTTCCATCCTATGTTCAGCTTTACAATAGGCCAACACATTTGCAAAACCTACAATAACAAACATACAATCCACCCACATACAATATCCATTATGCAATTCCATTCTCATGACATGTACATATACAATTCTCATTGTATACATTTATATTCACATTCATTCACACCCATGCATATATACAATATTCATATATGCACCAATTCCATTCTCATTACATGTAAAAATGAAATTCTCATTATATTCAATCATCTTCAGATTCATTCACACACTTGTATATATTCATCATTCACATATGCAACAATAATTCACTCGCATCAAATTCAAAGTTGCAAGAAGTCATAAGAACCATATGTATATATAAATAATGACAACAAAGTTTAGAAAACTCATATTTTATCCCAATCAAATTCTAAGTTCACTTCTTAAATGAAGGTGTGTGCCCATGTTCTCATATCTCATCTAGATCTTCTCTCATATAGGACATGTCTTGTGAAACAGTTGCAAAGAGAATGACATAATTAAAGACTTTGATTTGATATTTTTATATTATCAAATGAGACTATTTACTTATGATTATCAAGACTATATATAAATTACATTTTGCATGCAATGGATGTCTAGTGTCCCTTGTCTGACACTCATGTTCATATATAACATCACATAGTATCTACATGCCCAACCATTATCTTGTACAAGGTACTATAAATTTACCACCATACAAACTATTTATAAATAAAAAGTAAGCATAGTGGACATAAATATGACTTGGAGTCAGAAAAACTACCTCAACATTCTTCCAATTTAATGATTTGTTTTTCTTAACCACCTTTCCTCCAACCTTTTTGAATTCTTTTATACCCCTATAAGTTAATGTAATGCATTAAATTGTATTATTAATTAGTCATGTAATTAATGAATGATAAAATTAATATATGTTAATGGATATAAAAATTTACTCATGTGTATAATGTCATTTTCATTTCGTGCCCCTCACTATCTACTTTGACTCTGTTAGGATCTAGACAATAGAAGTTAGCATCTTGGGGAAAATTACCAACAACCCCTAATGATTATACTGATTGAAAAGAAGGCAAACAAAACAAAACTCAAAATCCACAATGAAATGTTATTTTTAAGACAAATTATAATAAATGTAACTAAAACTTACTAACATTAAAAGGATCTATAATCACACTCTTTCTCGCATTACCAAAATACTTAAATGTGGTATAGCAATATTCAGTAACAAATATTGGATTTTTATGTAGATGGCTAATCAATGATGGAACTACAAATACCACATAGGGTAGTGTGAACTCTCTATACACCCTATATAAGTTGTTGCAAAATGTACATTATGTATGCATTAATATATAAGAAAAAATATCAACATATATAAAATAAGGTACTTAGCCATAATATCTCGCCATATCCAAAGTTCCATCACAGATGTATTCAACCAAGGATAAGCAAACATCTTCACAACATCTTGCAAAATTACACTAGTATCATGAGCTTGACCTACAATGTCCTCCTTAATATGGACCATCACAGGCGACCCTTCTTCAAAGTCTCTTAGCCACACTACCAACCCCCTAAAATTAGGATCTAGCGAGTCAAATAGGCCCTTTGCAAGCCAACCAGGTAATCGAATATCTTAAGGAGGAAGTGGGAGACGAACTGTAGGGGGTTTCTTAGGTGTGTGTGTGTATATATATATATATATATATATATATATATATATATATATATATATATCAATTGTTAATCATATACATATACAAACACAATGTAAATTTAGCATACATAAGTATAGTTAACTCCCACTTTGGGCCACACAATTGTACCATAAGGAAAAGTGGTACCCATATTTTTTCTGAATCGAGAGAACTTGATCAATAGTGGCATTTGTGCTCTAAAACCAATGTTGTATACAAATGTTAAGAAAAGTGTTATGGTGTCATTTTTACCCTACATAGGTGTTATGGTGTCATTTTTACTATGAAAACAAATGTTAAGAAAAATGACATTAGAGATCAAAAATATACTAGTGAAATAAGAATCAAGAAGGAAGGGAAAAGTCAAAAAGGTTATTGGTATCACCCACCCAAGTCGGTAGCCATGATATTTGAAGTCCTAATATGTAGAAAAAGTAAAGAGTGGATGGCATTGACATTTTGATGATGAAAAATAATAAAATAAAGGCACATCTGATGATCCATGTCCTAGTGGTGCACTAACTCTTGCTATATAAACCAAAGAGGGGTAGCCACCTAGAGGCATCTCACTTGAGGGAAAGGCATCTCATTCAAAAGAGATCACTTTGGGAGACAAGACATCTCATATAGAGGATATCCAACCTTCCATCCTTGGAGACAGATAGATCCAAAGAAGGAGGAGAAAGGGAGTCTGGAGCATCCTTTCAGGAGTTTTTTATAGATTTCTTCACCTTCTTCCCTTCTTTTGATTCTTTATTGAGATTGAGGGGATAAACCCCAATTCATTAGGACTCAGGTTGCCTAAGGTTAACTCTATGCATGTTCATATTTTGATTCAATACAATATATTCTTTTTATGTGGATTTTGACAAAAGAAAATCTTAATTGGCTTATTTATGCTTGATCACCATAAGTTTGTAATGGACTGTTAAGTACTGCGAAAGTGGGGTTAACAATTCAAAAAGTGGTTATCATCACAATCAACAACATGCTATGAAAGTGATCTAACCACTATGAAGTAGTAGTCCAGAGATAACTTATCATTTACTCTATTATATTGATGGTTAGAAATTGGATAGTAACTAGGATAAATAGTGTGATATGATGCAAAAGTGGGTAGTAAAGTCTACATATGTTTAATACAAAAAAGAAAAATTATTTGATCTGTTCTAATAGAGTGCATGTATAGGTTGACACTATGGTGGGATTTTTATCCTAAAGAATTTGTAACACCCCTCCCTAGGGTTTCTTACGTAACCAGCGGAAGCACAGCCTAATCTCCAACATTATCCATAATGTGGGGTACTTGGCATATCAGGGAGGGATTGTCACATGCATGATCTCATATCAAGAAATAAACAACACTTGGCATTCATAGAAACATAGATTCATACATGAGTTCTTTGAAAGAAATCTACATCATGCTTCTAAAGGTATACTAAACATAAACTAGATAATCATGAAAAAGATAGGATCTCCATAGATGGACGTCCCACCAGGCAACAACTCCTTAGATCTTTGGGTCCTTAGCACTCTCAAGATGATTCCTTCTCTTTAGCTCCAACATCTGCGGACATCTCATCCCCAGCCATGCAAGGAAAAACAAACATGGTAAGTAAGCGACATTGGCATATTATAAAGCATAAAAATAACATATAAATTGATTTGACATAAACATGAACATGCATTAACATTAATCATTTCTTGGCATCTTTTACATAAAGAACTTGACTAGAAGTATATTCTCCTCTCTTAATGCCCCATAAGGAGCCCATAATGCTTGAAAAGCCCATAATTGCTCGGAAAGCCCATAATGCTCGGAAAGCCCATAACAAGGTGCATATAAATCTAAATCAATTTCCATTAACCATGATCTTTCTTAGACTTAATTATCTTCTAAATGACTTAGTCTTGATCTTAATGGGATTACTCCCTCTTGAACATAGTTGGGATTTCTCCTCATGAAACATAATGGGATTTCTCCCTCTTAAGAATGGATGGGAATCTCTTCCCTCTTAATCTTGGTTTCATGTATCTAAATCATAATTCATAATCTTAATGTGATTTCTATTCTTAGACTTAGATTATAACAATCAACATACAATAATCATATACATTGAAGAAAAACATGCATTAATCATGACTTGAGTATAAAGTGCATAAACATATCATAATCATTCAATAAATCAAGTTTACTATGCCAAGGGCATGGCCCGCTTACCTTGATCTAAAACACCTAAGTCAAACCTGGTTTGACTGGTTGAATTCCCTCAAACACCTGAAAATTACATAATTATCCTTCATCATCTATCATTAAACCCTAATTTGTCCATGCAAATATTGAGATGTGAAAACAACAAAATCAGTCAATAAAAACAAAATCGGATTCCTTATCGAAAATACTTTCCAAAACATATTTTTTTGTAATTTTATGATAAACAGGCGATTTAATACAAATATATAAGGAAGTAGCCAATTAAAAATCAAAGAAAAGCCACGTAGGCCTCATCATCCAACACAGCGAACCACTGGTTGCAGATCCGCGATCAAAGGATGAGATCAGGCGATTAAAGACGTATATGCCCTTGGTGGAACTTACTGGCTATGGCGTGACATAGGGGCATCCCGGTCATATCAGGACCTGGATTGCTCCCCGCTTACACAGCGCGAGACATGGCGTGAGCAAGCCACATGTTGCTGAGATCCATGATGGAAAGCAGTGATGCGATCAACTGATGACAAGGAAGAAGGGACAACGACCTTCCTCACACCCTGCCAAACCCAAAGAGCCAAGGTTCAGGTGTCAGAGCACGCTGGAGTGCAGAGCTCCTGTCCATGGCTGGAGCGAGGTCGAAAGGAGGGGGAAACCTGAGAACGGAGTCAGAAGACCCACTAGGGAGCACAAATTTGCTTGGGGAAGTCTAACGGAGGCAGGGGTATTGTCGCCTGAGGCAAGGAAAGTTGGACGGACCATCGCGATAAGAAACAGAGAAAAGCTGGGGAAAACAGGGGCGGCGGCGACGGTTCAAACGGCAAAGAACGAAGTCAAAGAGGGCACGCTGGGGATCAGAAATCAACCCTTGAGGCCAAGCGAGGTCGGAGGTGCTATCTCTGTGGCCTAGAATCCACTGCGATGCCATGGCGGCTAGCGTCGGCAAGGACAGGTGGCGGCGCTACAGGACCCACCGATTGGGGCGACATCAAGGCAAACCGGGAAAGCCAAAACAAAGGGGAGGCTCCGAGGATACTTACCATGCTCGTGATTGAGCCAAGGTTGACCGAGGAGGCTGGGCAAAGGCAAGGATGCCGGAGATGGCACCATGAGCAGGTCGGGGAACCTCGGGTCTTTGGAGAAGAAATTGAGCGAGGAGAATTGTTGCTTGGGGGCCGGCGGTGCTCTTGAAGTAGTTAGATGGAGGCGAGAGGGAGCGGGGAGGTGTCTGTGAAAAAAATGGCAGCGAGCCCAAAGTGGGCGTTTTATCTGTAAGGCACGAGGGGGCGCGAGCTAGGGCTCGTTTGGATCGGGATTGTAAGTTGGATTTGATGGCGAAGAAACAGCGTGAAACCGTCGAGAACCGAAGGCGATTGAAGGCCCACATTGAAGCCACTGGTAACGGCTGAGTTCCATGGACAGAACGGAGGAAGGAGATAAGGCGAGCGCCGTTGGATCCTGATCCAACGGCTGCTGTTACGCGCGCCAAAAAGAAAAAGAAAAGCAACGCGTGACACATAGGACTATAGCTTAAATTGGATGCATAAATGAAATTTGTAATAAATTTTCTATTAAATCATATGGAAACCTATTTATCTCATTAGGGGGGTCAAACATGGGTCAAATGAATTCAAATTTTGACCATAGGTTCATTAGAGTGTCTAGAACATTCCTATGCCATTAGATTTTGTGCTTGTACCCATTTAGGCCTAAAAATAGCAAAACCCTCATGTATACTTAAATGACCATGATGAATGCAAATAAAGCCATTAATTCTTCAAATAAGAATTACAAAATATGAAAATGTGCATGTAACATTATTTCTTTTCATTTAACAAGATGGAGGCCATTAAGCAAGAAATTAAACATGTAAATCACTAATTATCATATGAGAGAGAAAATTTGACATAAAAGCATTTATCCTCATTTTTATTAAACAAAAGGGCATAGATATACATGAAAACATTTTCTTTAAATAAAACAAGTATAATAGAGAAATTGGACATAATAAATGATTTTGCAAAACTAACATGGGCAAATTGCATTTAAGTCCTCAACAATTATCTAATTAGGAAAAGAGCATGCAAGGAATAAAATAATTTGGAAAATTGCATAGCAAGAGTGGGATGTTACAGAATCCATCACTTTGATCTTTCACTAATTTCACTTTTTCTCCTTTTAATTCTCTCTCTTAGTTTTAATCACCAAATAAACTCCTTTATTAGGCTTAGTTGATCGATTTCAGTTAGTAGTAGTTTTATGTTCTCCTACTTCTCTAATTTTGGCATTCAAATCTTATTGAGTTCCTTTACTACCCTAAAGAATACAATTGTGTTTAACACCCACACTTAAGGTGTGTCACCAAGCATGGTTTTCATATTTAAATATAAAAAAATTCACATTAATTCTAATAAATCACACAAATCGTGTGATATGTGAAGATATAAATAAGCATGATATATGAAAAATATATTTTGATTCATATACACGCAAAATAAACCCCCACTTTATCTTGTAAAGACATGCTTTCACCTATAAAACCCAATCAATGCACTAAAAACATTCCACTTAGACCAATTTACACATGCATCGATTGTCACCCAACATTATTAGATTGCTCGAGGTGATACCAGGGACATGATCTCAGCCTAGACATAAAAGTACACAATGGTTGGTTGTAGAAGCCAGTCCCACCACCCAAAGGGATTGAAGTAGCCATCTCAAAGCCCAAATCTAGCCCAAAAATATGTCCATGTTGCATTGATCGGTCCAATGAGAAAATGAAACCATTCAAATAAAATTTAACCATTATTTCTTCACATCATTTAAAATGCATAGGTGTATTATTTCACAACCTGATTTTTAACATTTAGATATTTTTCAAAATAAATCTAAACAAATCAAATAAATCATGCAATCAAGAAAAATAAAGTTTAATTAAGAGCAATAAATGAAGTAAAGGTGCACGTACTCAGAATACTCCTAATCACAAAGGATATGATTCTTATCATCATCCTACTGTATGCATATTCACATCCAAAGATGTTCCATTCCGTAAAGAAACTTTATTTTTCTCATAAGTCTTATGATTTATAGTTTATATCTACATATATTCTTCTTCAAACAACTCCCAGTGGCATTCACTTGTTATGTATGAACAGATGTTGATGCATGACACAAATCAAAGGCTCATAGTCATGAGTCAAATTCAAAATGGGTCCCTCACAAGGTGTTCCCACCTTTCGAAACTCTCTCTCTCAGCAACACATTTTTATGCTATTTAATAGATATGTTGTTGATACCAACCACAAAAACCTCCTTCCCACTCCCACTCATAAACCTACTTTGGCTCTGAGGTGCCCTATGCACACTAAATGAGAGACACAAAAGTATGTACATGAGGATGGGATCGAGACTTTAGGGCATATTGTTTGGTATGTATACCCTTAGAGCAAATAATATGATGATTGTAATTTCATATCTTGTAAATGATTTGATTATTAATAAAGGAAATCTTCTAATTTATTTTATTTTATTTTATTATGGGATAATGATGTAACATAATAAATGTCTAGAGATTGATATTACTCAATGACGTATGTCTTCGGGTAGATGACATGAATAATGAGATCATGCGGATGTCAAGAGTATAGATTCTTGTTATGTCCCTAGTCAATTTTAATTGTGGAATGTTAATTGATAGCAATAACACATAAGACTAGAGTGTGTTGGTTGATGACAAAATCTCATCAGTCATGATTTGTGATATCAAACCAAACACATAGATACTTGTTAGAGAAAAATGTATCATATAGACCCACCATGCAAGTGACGCATGGAAACCATCACATGGTAGTCAAATTCATCTATCATAGTGTTGGTGGTGATTGTAGTTCTTAGACCTGAAATCACCACACTCATCACATGTCGTTTGGTGTACTTTGACATCATCCTTCATGACCTTGGATAAGGGTTTCCATAAATGTGATGATTGGATGCTTAGACTGGGAACCCTGACCCTAACCCTCCTATTAATAGAGGGTACTAGGGGCTTCTAGACACATCAATTAGCTCTTACAATTGTTGTCTTTGCTGGTTGTAGTAACCAAGAGAACCTATAAAATTTGTACTCGATAAAGGGAGGGATAGCAAGGGAGAACAATTGTGGGAGAGCAAGTTGGGGCTAGTACACCAAAGAAAAGGGACAACTCATTCTTATCTATTCTTCTATAATAACAAGAGTTTATGGTGGTCTGTGTGGAATACTCTAGAGGAGAGGAGTTTTTCCTGCATAGGAGGACAAGGTCAACTGATGTCTGTGGTGATCAACTAGGAGTTGTTGTTGGCATTGTTTGGGTGTAACTTGAAGAAAGGTGCATGCAACTGTGAGGATATTGTCACTGGACTTGCTCCAGGACCAGTTATGATCTCACAAACCATCCTTCATATTAAATATTATTGGAACAATCATCAATTATAGGGGAATATGGTAGATAAATTTTTGTTTCCACTACCTATTTGTTGCCATATTTCCCAATAGTGGTATCAAAGCAAGGTCAATTTACTATGTTTTGAGATAATTGATATGATTAGATTTTTTCTATTCATCATTTATTTACTAAAAATATTGTGAATATTTTTAATGATTAATGAGCATATCTGACTAAATACCACATACAATCCCAAATTATATATATATATATATATGTATATATATACACATATATATACATACACATACATATATATATGCAATTACACACGTTATCCTAAAAGTTGGTTTTGATGGTGGATGTGAAGCACGATTATGGCCAATAACCAAGATATATGTGCATGGTAGTTGTGTGGATGTTTATTCATATTTACATCTCAGTTTTCATATCGAGCCTTATCTTCTTCTTCCAAATGTAAAAGTGTTATTCTTCCCTTCCTATGTTCCCCTGGAACGTAACTCAAGGTTTTCCCTATTACTTTGTAATATGTTAATTAGTATTAGTATACCTTTAATTTCTTGTTATGAGGAAGAAGATGTTCTGCATCAGATGAGACGATCGTCTAGAGGACTGAGGAGGACTCACAATAGAAGGAGATGAACCAATCTCCTGGTGGCCCAACCAATTGACTGAAGAATCCAGAAGATGGTGGATCGGAGACCATACGACCAGAGATACGACCAACTGACTGGCCACGAGGCGAGCTGATTGCTTCAAGGGTTGAACCAATCAACCCATATCGGTTCAAGGGTTGAACCGATCAACCCAAAATAATTCAAGTACAAATATTCATCAACAACAAGTTTATGCATGTGTTGTAGGCCCTAGGAGGTAGTAATTCCTTATGGCTCCAAGGAATTACAATAGAATGAACATAACCATCACTTAAGTTTTATTACATGTTTACATTTGTGGGATATATCATGTATATGATACATACTATAGTATGTGGTGATTGGATATATATATATATATATATATATATATATACTTATAAATACAAATTCCTCAATAAATATTAATTCTAAGATGCTTTCCATTAGAATAACACATGAAAAGCTTGATCGACCAAGCGTAGGTTATGGCAAAGCGTGGCGTGCCATCTATCTATCAAAGCAGGGTACATGTTCTATCATATTGGCTTTTAATAAAGATTAACTAATTGATCTTAATAAGATTAAGTACCCAGAAATATAGAGATGGATAGTGAAAAATATTTGTGCACATCATCTATCCAAGAGTTGCAATTAGATGCAATTTGCAAAAGTTGCTACCTAAATATCAAATTGTGGGTGAACAGCCAAAGCTGACTCATTATTTGATGAAATATGGATCTTGGATCACTAGAAGGTTGTATACTATAAACTTCCAAATTGATATGAGAGGTCTATCAATATGAAAAAAATAATGGGAGAAATAATTAATTAAATGCATAATTAAATATCATCAAATTTATCAAATCAAAATATTTTAACAAATCCAAATTTTCTCTTGTAGATACAAATGGCTTATAAATCATGTTGTGATTGAACCCGAAGAAGGACAAACTTAACGAGACAAATTCCCACAACTAGGTTTGGACTTTGAGAAGGATTCTCAATGATGAGCATAAGATCTATGTCCAATATACACTAATGCATGCATTATATATTTTAGGAAATATGGACAGTAAAGACCCAATTGTTAAAAAATTGAACATATGATGACTACCTATTAGCCAACTCTCTGAGTTTATGGAACCTACTACAATTAGATTCAGATGCAATTATGTCAGGCTTTTCAACATAGAAAAGATCTAGCTCAATCTTAAAACCAAATGTCTACACTGTGATCTGCTTGCCGGAAGACAAAATGGAAAAATATTTCAATTTCAATCCATCAATTCAGTGATAATCTTCAATAAGACCACCACAAACTAGGCAGGCAATTATTTGGTACGCAAGAAAGCAATGTTTTTATTTTTCCAACTTATTCAAATTCTATTTCCCACTTTCTAGAAGCATACGTTCGAAATTCCTTTGGTAGCCTCTCCCAAAATTTTAGATAACAAGAACAAGGCCTTTATTCCATTGAAATTAGAAACCTCAAAGTTCAATGATTAGGACTTTCGGCTAACTACAAGCCTATTGGAATTGTAGTATTTTCAACTCTAGTAAGGGTCTGCAATCACAGGTTTAGGTCCCACATCAGGTTCAGGCTTGGGGCTAGAAAGACTCATAATCTAATTGAAAATGCAATTACAATTATATAATAACTCAGGTTCCATCTTACTCATCAGAATCACATTAAGGAAATTCTAATCATCTAAGATGTAATTACTCAAATTATATGTTTGGGTTGCACATTAATAAAGTTTTTAAAAGCAGTTCAAAAATAATTGTTTTTGTTTAATCCTACAAATCGCCCCAGGTTGAAAACAAAGAATGTGCAAGAGTATGAAGAAACTATGTCATTGATGCTCCTAGTGATTGGTTGTAAATCAAGTGTGATTTGTTATTAGTCATGACAACTTTGAATTCCACTTAATACCCAGAATCATAGAACGGGACGTCGACTTTTTGTTGACTTCGACAAGTGAGGAAGTGGAAATTTATAAAACCTTCAAGGAAGTTGTTTAGTAAAATTTTGATGTAAAATAAACTATAAAATAGTGAGATTGTAAGGCATTTCAACAATAAAATAGTATATTTTGTTTGAAAATACAATCCATGCATGTTCATTAACATGAAATGCCTAAAGCTCACATCTTCCTAGTATCTATGGGTCCTATATCTACATAATTATAGTAGGCATAACGTTAGGTAAACAAAAACACAAATTAACTTTCAAAATAAAGGGAGTGAATTGGTATTAGGCCTACACCAAATCTTGTGGTAGATCTTGTAGAAGGATAGATCTACTACTCTTTGGACAAAAAATCCATGAGAATGGTTGTGTCAAGATGAAGAGTGGTTTCATATCAAGATTCTCCAAACCTAAATTGTGTGCAACAAAAAAAAATACAAATATCATCAACAAGATGGATATTTTGTACTAGGCTTGGTTGTTGTCTTCAACAACTAGGCTAAAGTCATCAAAAAACATCGACAAGTAGGATATAAGATGGACTGTGGAAAATAAGATTGTTGTGATTGAATTGAATGCAATGAGACGAATACAAGACTGGATGCCCCTATCCTATATATAGGGGAGGGGAACACTAAAGACTTGGTACGCAAGTCATCTAGACGAGCTGAGACACAAAATCCCAATAACTAATTAACCTATTAACTAAATAGGCTAATATATAATCTCTAACACTCCCCCTCAAGTTGGAGCATGGGTGAAACACATGTCCAATCTTGGAGTTACATGACTCAATAAAATGATAAAAGAAATGATAAATCAAAGATAGAAGATAAATATCACTTCCCATATGAAAAATGATACTCCCCCTTAATCAATACTCCCCCTAAATCAAATAACGAAGACGCCTCTTTCCTTTGAAATTGTATTTTGCAAGCTGGAGATCCTCGAGCATTGAAGGTCTTTTGAAGTACATATGGAATGAAGAACATATGAAGAATGAAACCTTATACTATAGCACCTAGGGATTAAGTGGATGCTTACTGGAAGTGTGCCAACAATGCCTTAGACATTAAGTACCTTATGCTTAGTTGCATGAACTATGAGTTCTATGAGCACTGTGAAGACATGAGGATCCTTTAGATGGTGACACACCTTAAGAAAGTGAACCATATTAATACCAACCAAGAAAGGTACAATGTCTCAAAAGCGCTCAATGAGTGTAAGATGACAAAGGGAAACCCAGTAGAGACCTATGTGCTCAATATGATTGGATATGTTGAACATCTAGAAGAATTGGAATTCTCTTTGAGTCAAGAGTTGGCCATGGATATGATTCTACAATCCTTTCTTGAATCATATAGCCATTTTATTGAGTGCTACCACTTGAATAACATGGCCAGACCATTGTCAGATTTCCTTGGCATTCTTATAAATGCTAAAGAAAGAATGAAGAAGGACTAATCCATGATAGTGATCAGTGAGATGGAGTATAAGGATGAAATCAAGGCCATGAAGATCTGAGGCTAAGCATAAATCCAGATCTTTAGCACTCAAGACAAGGAGAAAGAAAAGTACAAGAGGAGTTTGTCCTTTGTACTTGAAGGGATTCAGAAAGATGGGGATGGAGATCTCCACTTTGGGTATATATTTTATTAAGATAAATTTATCTACTTCTTCATCTTAGGTAGTATATATCGGATGTGGATCTCGCATATGTTCATATATGAAGGATTTGAAAAGAGGCAAGCCTTTAATAAAGGGTGAGTCAAACTGTGAGTCACAAATGGAGGAAGAGTTGCTTCCACCATAGTTAGAACCTATAAAAAATTTCTACCCACAATGCTTGTATTATAGTTAATCAACTGCTATTAGGTATCTACTATAAATAGAAACATCATTTTTGTATCTTATATGGACAATAATGGATTTGAATTTCATATTAAGAATGGTCGATGTTCTATTACAAAAGATGAGATCTTTTGTGGTAGGGCCCCAATGTCTTATGGTCTTTATTTGTTGGATATAAAGATAAATGTTTATAATGTAAATACTAAAAGTCTAAAACTCAATAACTCAAATAAGACATGTCTTTGGGATTTTCGTCTAGAGCACATAAATAAGAATCACATATCTAGACTCTATAAACATTGTTATCTAGAATCTTTTGGTTTCAAATCAATAGAGACATGTGAGTACAATTTATTGGGCAAGATGACTAAGAGCCCTTTCACTGGTAACAATGAGAGGGCTAATGATCTATAAGAACTCATACATACTAATGTATGTGGCCCTATTACACCAAATTCCAGAGGTCGTTATCAATACTTCATTACCTTTACTGATGATTTCAGTAGGTATGGTTATGTTGACCTGAGGAAGCATACATCATAAGCTCTTGAAAAGTTCATGGATTTTATGAATGAAGTACAAAACCAACTTAGCAAAAGTATCAAGGCACTTCGTTCTGATCGAGGTGGAGAATATTTAAGCTAAGAGTTTGAGGACCTTCTGAGAGACCATGGTATTGTATCATAATGGACTCCACTTGGAACACCTCAACACAGTGGTGTATAAGAAAGAAGGAATCACACATTACTAGATATGATCTGATCAATGATGAGTTTTGTTGAACTTCCAAATAACTTATGGGGTTATGCTCTTAAAATCACCTCATTTACACTAAATTGTGTACCATCTAAATAGGTTAAAAAGACACCATTTGAGATATGGTCTGGAAAACATCTCAAAATGTCTTTTATAAGGATTTGGGGATGTTAAGCTTATGTGAGAAAAATGTTTCCTCATAAAATCTTGGCCCTAGTTGTGATAAATGTTATTTTGTTGGATATCCCAAAGAAACCAAGGGATATTACTTATATAACCCAACTACCAACAAAGTGTTTGTTCCTAGAGATGTTGCATTCTTAGAAAAGGAATTTATTTCCAAAGGAATCAGTAGAAGGAAGGTATAACTTGAAAAGGTTACTGACAAGAAAACATTGAACCCGAAGAGGTATTGGAGGAACAAGGAAACTCATAAAATTGTTGTGAAATCTCGAATTCCTAAAGTAACACAGGAACCTCATAGATCTAGTAGGACATGCCTTGAGCTTGAAAGATTTGGTTATCTTGAGACTCAAGAAAGTGGTGAGTTTGTCATGGATGATGATCCAACAACCTACCTAGAAGGTACTAAGGGACTAGAGTCTAAGAAATGGTTTGAAGACATGAGATCTGAGATGGAATCCATGTAAGCCAACAAGGTATGGAACTTAGTGGATCCACCTGAAGGGGTAAAACCGATAGGGTGCAAGTGGGTCTCCAAGAATAAGGCTGACTGGATGGTAATATACAAACCTGTAAGGGAAGATTGGTTGCAAAGGGTTTGAGACATGTTGAAGGTGTTGACTATGACAAAACCTTTTCTCCAATTGCCATGTTTAAGTCCATCAGAATCATGCTTGTCATTGCAGCTTATCATGACTATGAGATTTGGTAGGTGAATGTTAAAACTGCATTCCTTGATGAGAATCTTATTGAGGATGTGTACATGACACAACCTGAGGGTTTTAATAATCCAAAGGATGCAAATAAATTTTGTAAGATACAAAGGTCATTCTACATATTCAATCAAGCATTTTGGAGCTGGAATCTTTGATTTGATGAAATAAATAAAGAGTTTGTGTTTAGTCAAAATGAATATGAACTTTGTGTGTACAAGAATGTTAGTGGGAGCATGATTGTATTCCTCATATTATATGTAGATGATATACTATTGATGGGGAATGACATCCCTAATTTACAAATGGTAAAGAGCTGGCTTGGATCTATGAAGGACTTAGGAAAAGCATCCTACATCTTGGGAATCAAGATCTATATAGATCCAGAAGGCTTCTTGGACTAAGTCAAAGAACATACATTGACAAAGTGTTGAAGAGGTCCAACATGGAGGACTCAAAGAGAGGAAACCTACCTATATCTCATGGAGGTGCCATCTCTATAGCTCAATGTCTAGTTCTTGTAAAGAAAGGGAATGCATGAATAGGACTCCATATACATCTGAAATTGGATCCATCATGTACACAATGTTATGTACTGTCCCTAACATCTCATATGCAAATCTAGGTGATGCTCACTGGACAGTCATGAAGAACATCCTTAAGTACTTGAGAAGAATTAAGTATCAGTTCCTTGTCTACGATGGAGAGGAAGAGTTGGTGGTAAAACCAATGCAAGCTTCCAAACTGACAAAGATGATTATCGACCACAATCAGGATTTGTGTTTTATCTCAACAATGGAGTTGTAAGCTAGAAGAGTTTCAAGCAAGAGACATTTGCAGATTCTATAATAGAGACCAAGTATATTGTTGGATCCAATTTAGCAAACGAGATTGTCTAGATCAAGAAGTTCATCTTAGAACTTGGGGTGGTTCCAAGCATCAACAATGCAATTGAGCTATATTGTGACAACAATGGAGCTTTTGTACAAGCTAAGGAACCCAGATCGCATTACCATTCCAAACATATACAAAGGTGGTACCATCACATATGAGAGATTGTACAATGAGGATGTAAAGAGTGGGACCCAATAGGGGCTCCACTAGAATGGTTTAATACAAGAGCCATGTAATAATAAAGTAGCAGAAAAAAACTAATATGAAGTTACATCATGATTCATTTACAATTGTTCCTCACTATAAAATGTGGTATAGAAAAATAAAAGGTATACATTTAATAAAACTAATCACATGTAAGACCTGTAGCAGAGGGCAACCTAACCATTCCAAGCTATCCTTTGGTCCAGTACCTTGTGTACAATCTTTGTGCATCCTTGTATTCTAATGTACCTATAATTGGGTGGGAGGAACATCACCCAGAACATAGGAACAAGGCAGAGGTCGAAAAAGGCTGAGTATGTACTTGTAATAAACACTTTGGGCATTATATTGAGTTTCAAGTACAAAACGAGATGTTCCCACAAGGAGGGGGCTATTTGTAATTAGCTAAGTTCAAAAGAATTATAACAAGAGAAATGAGGCATATTAAAATTCAGATTACAGTCATGAGAATAAAAGTGTCTTGCCATAATAGTTCATCACAATGCCAATTAAAACAATAAACTTTTGCATGCATAACAATGTAGACTAAATATACCTAAAATAGGGCCATAACACCGTAGGATCACAGCCTAAAAGAAATAAGGGTGGAAACGCACACCCCGGGTGAAAACACACACCCTATATAAGTATGTTGTACATAAGTCCCACTATACTAGATATTCTAGTCAGACATGTAGCATGCATAAAATAGAGAGGCAATACTAGTATTTCATTCAATTTTTAATAAAAAGGCAATCATAGAAAGTGGGGTACAAGAACCCATATAAATAAGGTAGTCCGAAAACTACATGGATATAATGAGTCAACATCAGGAAATATAAATGTTCAAGAAATTAGATTTTATAAGAAATAGTAGTTTAAGAGATGCCTCATTAAAATAAAGTAGGTTTTAGTCAAATAATCCCCAAAATAAAATAAAGGATGTACATACCTGATCTTCCCAGTTAATTCTTAACTCAGTCTATATACTTGGTCCATGGAGTTAAGTTTACATCAAATTATGTATTGAAGCTTTGCAATTTTGTCAATCCATTACCCAGGTCGATGGTTGTACAACAGCTGCAACTTTAGTGAAGTTTCTATGAGTATGGATGTCCATCTTAGCATTACTAAACATGAGTTCACCCAATGTAACTAACATGTAGGCCAATGGTAATGAAGGTGGCTTGCTGAGCTAGGGGAGGTAGGTGTCGGACCTTGGTGCATGTAGAAAGAGATCATGGATATTCAATCGGTGGTGTTGGCATTGGTATAGAGGCCAAAGAAAGGAGGGGAAGTAGATCTAAAGGAAGAGGGCATCTGGGATGAACTCTTGGTCACGGTCAAGTTTGTTTTAGCAACAACAACTCTATTCATTGGGATGTTGGGAGGTAGGCATGTAATGGTCTATTTGAGATAGCCTTTTCAAGTTGTTGGTGGAGTTAAATGTAGGTCTAGGGTCCATGAGTTGAATCAATATTAGTTGTTGGGTAGAGGTTGATGACAGGGTAATCTTCATAGGAAAGGTGGAGGCATGTCTATATCCTATTGGCGATCATGGTGGTGGTGTATGTTCAGGCCATGGTGGTCGGCTGTAGATCTGTTAGTTATAGTTTGATCGAGGAAGGGCGTGTCACACTTGCAAGTATGTGTGAGGTTGATGAATCATAGTGGAGTTGAGGTAGGTGTCAGCATCAAAACATGATGCATAAAGTGGTCAAGGTGTATGTGGAAAACATGATACTAAATCGAAGAGCAAAAAATTCCAAAATGCAAGTCTCAAGAAATTACATCAATGACCACATACCAAAGTCTAGTGAAGTGCACCTTTAGGTTTACGTCTATTATACTACTTGGGTACATTGTCAGTCAAAGAGGAATTATGGTCACCCTCATAAAGTTTAGTCCATCTGATAAATGTCCTCACTAAGAATAAAAAAAGATATATGAGAACTTCTCTGTTGTCCCAGATATATCTTTCACTTCATTTCCAATACCACATATATATGTGATGCCATTTTCAAGCCTCTCAAGAAGAAATCTAATTTAGGATGGAACAAACAATGTGAGAAAGATCTTTAGAAACCCAAAGACTCTATAGTGCATGTTCTAAAACCAATAGTACCATGATATCATCACATGTGTTGATTGTCAATTTCTAAAACATTGATGGGAGGGGTCTTGAAAAAATCAATAATCTATTGTGATCACTTCATCTATCATATATCTAAGAAGTTAATGACTTTGAGGTCAATTACACTATAATTGAAAAATATTTCTTGGTCTCGATGCATGCAACAATGACATATCCTATACAACTAATTGTGAAGCAAACCCCTCTCTACAAATTGTGTGAATGACCTAATACCACTATACAATGTACAAAGTTAAAGGTTATACTATAAGCATTCTACATGACATATCTACTATTAGAATTATTGTTATTTAGTTGATTGTGTCATATGGGCCAAATGTGTTGGCCCATTAGGGTTAGGTTTTCTTCCCTTGTACTTTTCACCTTTCCTATATATAGTACATGAGTTTTCCATCTCTTAAAAAGAAATATCCCATTAATCCTCCCATCTTATTTTCCACATGGTATCAAAGCATCAATCCTAACCTAGAGGAGAAAAGAGAGACCTACGCATAGCCTCCGTCTCTTCTTGACTAGTCCTCCCACCAAGCATCATCATCATTACTAATATGTGACCCTGACATTCTTGAGAGAAAAAGACACAACCTTTAGCAAAACACTCCTAATTATGTGATGGATTTCATATTCACCTTGTCTTACTTATCCATTATTATTGATTGTATCTGACAAAAGCATCCATAAAGCTCATGAGGACATCCCCAATGGTGTTGTCAACAAGAACATCAATACAAAGTAGTGAAAAGTTATTTTGGAGATTCCTTGTTGAGATCATGATAATCCACACACATTTGTACTTTGCCATCTTTATTTGGTATAGGTATAATGTTTACATGCCATTTAGAATAGTTGTCTGAATCTAAGAAATCAAAACTACATTTCTTTTGAACTTCCTCTGTTATCTTGAGGCTGCATTGGGGTGGTAGCCATCTAGCCTTATAATTGATTAGACAAACACCTGGGATGATAGGGATCTGATGAATTGTGATCTTATAACCCAATCTAGGCATGTCAGAGTATCTCCATGCAAATACATCTATGTAGCCATGTAGGATCTCTATGAATTGGTGTTTGATAATTTGAGTTAGATGTCGTCCAATTTTAAATTTCCATAGCTCAGGACTTAAGCTGAGATTAACTATCCTATCTTGCCTTCCAAGTGAAAGGGTTTATGTTCCTTTATCATATAGTTTGGTATGGGGACATCTTCAAACTATACATCTTCACCATTTTAAATTTAAGTTACTTTGGTGAATTAATAAGAAACCTCCTAGAGAGACAAAGTGTCTTTTACTCATTTTAGGGATTTTGTAAAATTCTTTGGATTTTGTGGTGGAAGTGGAGATTCTATGGAGTGTGGCTATATAACCACTCTAGGATTTCCACAAAATTGGAGGGACATTCCTCTAATGGGCTTTCTTTTGGTGTGGGAAAGAGATTTTCCTTTGTCTTCAAGGCATTCTTGTCCTCCAGACACTAATTTTGAACATAATCTTTGTTTTGCATGAGTTAGATGAGTGACTAACATTCTCCCGTAGCTTCTATTTTGAAGATAAAACTAATCTCCTATCCTTTAAAAATTGAGAAGGCACAATCATAATAGTCACATTGTACACTGTAGTGTTCATTCACATGTTCATCAATCCTCTTCTTAGAGTTATTTTCATGTGGTCAGTTAATGATAATCATTGTTGCAATGAAGTTGTCCACCGTCAAATTGTGCATCCATTTCTTCAATACTAGTTGCATGACCTCCTGCATGTAGTAGTCCATGACTTCATTGACTTGATTATCAGAAGGACCTCCATATATTCCCATATACTCCCTTTTTGTAGGTGTTTTGAGCCTAGATGGTTGACTAAAGGGGTGTTCATGAAAGTGCTTTCTTCCTCATTTGAAGGGATGATCATGTCTTTAGACTATTCATCTTCTGGGTGGTCTGGACAACCTAGGTATCATCACTAACAAAGGTTACATGCCTGATATTGAAGGAAAAGCCAAGGTAGTCATCTAGATTGTATTTTTCAATCTCTTATATGAGGTATGGTATCATCACAAGGACAATGGCTTGGATAGAATCTGAGCCATATATTGTTGTTGCAACGACATAGAAAATTATGGATGGGGGCCCTTGGGCTTGAAACCTAGGTACCATTAGTACAACACCATGAACTAATGTTGTTCATCAAGGTGAATTCATCAAGCTTCCCCACTAAGGTTGTGGGACAGTGGTAGGTAATTAAGTTAACAATGGGGTTTTTGAGAAGGGGGTGCAATAGATTAACAAATCTTCCCTTTTTACCCTAGCCGTTGGATCTATTGTAGCTATAAAACATCAATGAACAAAATACTTGGGAAAGAATAAAGGTTATGCCTATGTGCACACTACTTTTCCAACAACTAGACATTTCTCTATTGATTAAGAACTTTAACTCTCGAATCTAGATCCATATCGGCCACCAAGAAATCTAGATATTCACCAAGTTGGTGAATGGTTGCCTTCTTCACAACACCTTGTTCTCATGTTATAGAAAAACTTTTCAAAGCCTCTACATGTCTGTCTCATCCTTTGCTTAGTTGACTTGCATGATCATATCCATGCATTTCATAGTCTTGTTTATCAAGTGGTTGGGATATCACTCCATAGGAGGGACAAATTCCATATACATCACTCACTATTATCCCCATGTGTCACAGTGCACCAATCACTACCTTTTTGGAAACCCTAATTTAAAAGTGTTGGGCTAGTGGTAAAAGTACACAAAACAACATATGATTACTATAGTGAATCCATGTTTAAGAATCATAATCACTATTGTCACACTTAGATATAACTTGGTCATGTACCTACATGACCTCCATGTGTTAATCTCAAGATTGGTATGTCAAGTTCAACTTGTCTCTAACAATTACCCACACATATGATTTTATATTCAATATCATAAAAAATGAGATAGAGTCATCACTCACCATACATGCTAAGCTTGTGTATTGTTTTCATCTTTTAATATCCACAATAATAATTGACTAGGAACATAACAAGAATGATTACTCATATTATGCATATGATCTCATGTTCACACAACCCAAATCATATGGATTATCCATTAGGATTAGGATATCATTAGGATTATCCATTAGGATTATCCATTATCTCAACACTAAAGCAAACGTAACAGTGGAATCAGCTTTTATAAATATTAAAACCAAATAGAAAAATCCATTTTACAATCATCATATGATGTCTCTCAGGACATATAAGTAACAATAACTTCTCTAGGTCAAATCACTCATCATGTTCCATAGGAAGGCCAAACTCTAGTAAGGCGTCGATTTAGTGATTTGAGGGAAAACATAAGTTGGGCCATAGAATCTAGGCCCAAACCTTCTTGCCTTTACATGTCTAAAAAATCAATGTCTTCTCTTTCCAAATAGACTTCAAGCCTTGATCTAGAAGAATATGAATTTCCTATAATGGATAAGGAAATTTCACATGATCATATAGGAGATGGCATGGTTGGCATCTTGAAAGTGGCACATGGTTGATGGTGGCAACATGTAGCATCTTATACTTGTTATAGATGTATTTTTTCTATGTAGGCTATGGTGGAACTTCGATTATTAACATGGATCATGGAAATTGGCATGCCCCTTTGGTTATGTATATTTTGTATGCGATGATAGAGATACCACCCAATTCTAGTGATCTATGACCTGTATAAATGAAGGTTGAAGACAAGACTCAACTACATGGCCATGAATAAAATTGGGAAAGGTTGTGGTCTAATCTCTAACTTGAGGACATTATTCCCCAGTAAGTATTTTAGTGCTCTACCAAAGGATGTTGCTTTCTTAAATGTAAGTGGTAGGTTTGGGGGATCCCATCCTAGATTGATAAGCATATTGAGTGGATATAGTTGAATCATGCCCCATTGCTAATACAGTATGAAGGAATATTGAGGACTCTACATATGGAAATGATTAGCAAGGGTATGTTATGGTTCCCCTCAGATATCTCACCTTTAGAAACAAAGATAATACATGGAGTTTATTTAACCTAATTGTAGTTGCAAGAGCTTATGGTTTCATATTTTTGGAGACATAGGATCCTATGAGGGTATTCATTACATCCTCTCTATATAAGATGGAATTCAATATCACCTCATCTATTAATAGTTCTCCTTCAGGATCATCAAGGAATTATGGTATCTCTAACATCTTCAAATTGGTATCTTCACAGATCTCAAGGGTAGAAGGTACTTTCTTGGTGTTGATTGTATGAATAAGACATTTGTCCCTCTTATCTTTAGGGGTGTTGGTAGGAACTCCTTCATAAATAGTTACTTAAGATGGTGGTATCCCCGCCCCTAACCCACACCTTTAGGGGCATCCAAGTCATTTCACAAAAAATCATCCCTTGACATGGGGTTGGACTCTTCCCTAGACAAGTCATTGTAGGGTATACTCTTGCTTCAAACCTCCGAGAGACTAGGAAATGGCCCAGGCAAACCTGCACAACCTTGTCGGTCTATTCTGAGATCTGTTGAGGTATGTGGTGGTCAGAAAAAGGATTTTTTATTCTAGATAGTTAGAAAAAGAGGCAGGTAATGTAACAATGATGAAAGTGTCTAGAGTTCATAACTAGGCATTTTTGGTTGCGCTGCTCCAGGTGGAGCATTCTGTAGGAGCCTCAAACTTCTTCCATGCTCTATGATCATTTGAGGAGATCATCCCTCGCTCTCCTATACCTTATTAGTGGTGCTGACAAGATCACCGCCCAAGAGTTGCTACAGTCAGTGAGTCCTGGAACCTAGGAGCTCGTGTGATACCCTATGGGCATCAGAGCTATTAGGGCCTTATACAGACCCCATGGTGAGCCACCTTGGCAAAAACAACACCTTTCCAAGTCATGGTGACTACAATAGTCTTCATTGATCAAATCCATGACAATGACAACCCGTTGGTGTTGCGTGGTCCTACAATGAACTCAGAGAGGAGTCTGGGGTAGGTTGGAAATTGAGAAGTTAAGAGGGGAGATAAGGGAGATTGGAGAAGGATGGGTTGGTTGTTCTTGGATCCTTCATACATATATATACACACACCCTCCCTTCTTATTTCCATTTTCTCTTTTCCTAATTGTATGAGGACGATCTAATTATGAAATTCTACAAACACGCCACTACCCACTTTACATAAGTATTAAAAGATAACCCTCTTATTTAAAAATTTGACACCAATTAAAATTAGGAGAAAGGGAAGACATATATCTAGGAAATAATTAACTATATTCCTCCTACATTCTTCTATATAAAAAATCTTATGTTTATATTCTATAATCACCAATGTTATAAGAAGGAAACCTCCACCTTCCCATAATATTTAGATTTGGCAACATTTAATGTAAAAGGGGAATCAATAAATATGTTTCCCAACTCATATCTAATTTATGGGATTTATTGGGACGTCTTTCAAATAGAAACCTTGCTCTTTTAAGCATTTAACTAATCAATCAATCACCATTATCCCATGGATCGTCCTTTTTCACCCAAATTCTAGAATTCTCTTCTTTTTGTTATCAACTTTAAGTATACCAAAATTCAGACCGAAATAAAACAACTTAATGCCCCAAAAATTGTGTTGCCAATCTGGGTTAGATAATTACTCCCTTAATTATCTAAAACATCACATATCTTATTTTATTTTAAAAAATGCATATTATGCCTTATTTTAGTTATTTAATAATTCCCAAAGTCACTATCCTTTACATATGCACAATATCTCTTATTCCTTACTCTTGTGCCCAAGGATTTATTTGCAAAGAAAATAATCTAATGTGCTTTACGTGGGCCATGTCTTGCACCCATGCCACAAAGACAACTTTAATATTCTACATATTATAATTAGGAAAATTGTTTATCAAATTGAGTCATATTTATATATTTCAAAATTACCAAAATTTGAGGATATTAAAGTTAGCCTATTTCCTTAGGATCATTGTCTATCCATGGATCCAAAGGGTAGTCGACATTCCCTAGATTTGTTTTTCTCTTTTTCAATTTAGAATTTCCTTACATGCCTTCTTGGATGTACAACCTCAAGACACATGAGGGTGATTAGGACTATGATCATAATGGTTACTTGGTGATGATGTTCCTATTACCCTAGGATCAATGGTTGTCCATACACCCAAAGGGTATTACATGTGACTCACAAGATGTTTTTTTTATCTAGGCTTTTATCAATGAGCATGTCATTTTTTCGCATGCCTCTTCTTGAATATACAATTCAATGACATATGTGTGGGGTGATTGAACTCATGATCATAGTTGCTACTTGGTGATCATGTTCCTTAGCCCCCAAGGATCATTGTTCACCTACAGATTCAAGGTTACCCAAAGACCAACAGTTTCCCTTTTTGTCTTACATTTTAGGCAATTATGAATGTGCATGATAAATCAATATGATTGTATATCTAGGAAAAGGGGATATAGTTCTATGAAGGTTATCTCTCGGAGACCATAGTGATCATATTAAAATTTTATTTAATATTAGAAGTGACATGTCTCCATTACACGACTCACTCCTCATATTCTTCGAATCACTTTTGTTGCAACTACTGAGGCTTGTTTACGCCTTTTTTTCTTTTATTTTTAGTTTTGTTATTTCTATTGTTCAAGAGCCTTTTTTTGTTGAACCTCTAAGACAAAATAAAACATAAACTATAAAAAAAGAGAACATATAAAAAGAAAGGTCTTGGGGATTTATGGATGGTAAGTTCCATCCATGCAACCGTTCAATGAATGATAATGACATAATTCTGGAATATGTTTCTTATGAAAATTTATGTTGGGTCTTAATGCTTTGTTTTTAGCCATGAAAGAAACTCTTATGCAAAACGATTTTGATTGTTGAATACAGAATAGGAAAACAATAGAAATACAGAGCTCATAGTCACCACCGTCTCTTATATAGAAAAAAAGAAAAAATGAGGATAAAAGTTTAAATTGGCAGGAAAACATAGAAAAAGATAAAAATTTTCTCCACTGGAATGCAGATAAGGAAAAGAGAAGTATGGACAAAGATGGAATTTGGCAACCATATTACAAGTGGAAGGTGTTAGTCACCCACACTGCCGAAAAACCATTATTGTACTTTTTTTGTATTCTAAAATTCAAATGACCATTTTGTGTTTGTTAATGAAAATAAAAAAATAATAAATAAAAAAGTGACTTTTAATTTGTAGATCTTAGATAGTGGAGATGATTGTGTATTTTCATCATTGCCTTAATAACCCTAATTTTTAGGTTATGGGATCCCAATCCCCTAAGGATTTCAGATGACAGTGACCCATCTCAAATAGTTGGGACAAAATATGCAATTTGAAATGAGAAAGATCTAATGCTTTACAATAATGTAATCAGTCAAGATATTGGACTAGATCACATGAGAGTAGATCTTACATGGAAATTATGATTGATGGACCAATAAAAGAGGGAATTCGAACCTAATTAAATTAGGGAAGTTGACCTTGAGATAGATAGTTTAGGAGCACTTTATATCATAGCACTTCAATTGAGCAGTTAACATCAGATCATGATGCAAAATATAGATTAAGATAATTAAGATTAGTAGTTAGAAGAAATTTTTATTAAAAATATTAAGTTTCCATTTTGTATCCTAACTTTGTTCGAAAAGTAGTTGTCGTTATAGGAAGGATCCTCTAATCACTTGAGCGATAGAATGTAAATAGAGGGATAGTTGGATTTCTAGCTTTAGAAGATCAAAAGGGGTGACCACGTAAGGCATGTATGTGGGGGGGTATTTATATCATGGAATTAGGGTTTGCGGGTCCAAGGAATATTTGGAATAGGGTCAGTAGAATTCTATCATTTTTGAGGCTATCGTGTAGTGAATCACTTGACTCCCCCACACAGCAATTGGATGATGGATGTATTGACTTCTGCTAATCCCATCAGGTCTTGCAAAGCATCTTTGAGTGCGGCAACATGTTTGTCTTATTCCCTTTGGCACAATGATAGTAGTAGTAAGCATTAGCATTGTAGTTCCTAGGTAAGGAATTGGCCACTCCCTAATGGTAGAAAATTTGAGCATATGTTGTATGGTGGGGAGGATAGAGCTAAGAGAACCTCCTAAAGGAGTGAGTTTTCTTTTTGTCTTAGCCAACTCTTCTACTACTAGATTTGTTGTTGGGGGTTCCACTTGTTATGATGTGTTGATTGCAATAGGTTGTTGTACTTGTTGTTGAAATGGTGGTGGTGCATACTCGTAGAACTAATACAGTTGAGTTTAAAAGTGTTTGGTCTTGGGTGGTGACATTTGACGTGTTGCTATTTTGGTTCCATGTTGGCATTGGTAGATTGAGATGGTGAACCTGAGCTAAAGTTAGATATACAATCGACTTATGTCTCTTGTTGTTGTTAGCTAGAATTAACAGAACCCCTATTATTGAATCAACCACCTTATTCTTCATCCACTTTGATTTCTGGTTGGTTGTTATGGATGTGCATTGGTGCTGAAGGGTGAGTTCTATGTTTTGATAGACCCCTCTCTAGGTTGATCTCTCAATACAGACCCCTCCTTGAATTAGTTTTGAGATGTGTTGTACCTTTGTAAGGATAGAAAGATAGAGAGGGTAGGTGATTTCACCCTTATCACCATGCCAAGTGCTTCTTTGTCCATAGTGTTGAACTTGAGCTGGGAGACCAAACCTATCCATTGATCGATGAACTCAAAGAATCTCTCCTTAGACAACAATTGTTTTGATCAAGGTCCTATTACAATGGACCTGATCTCGATTCTAGGCGTACTGATCAAAGAACATTTAGTTAATAGAGACCAAGTGGTGATTGTCATTAGGCCTTTCCTGTTGTACCATGATAAGGGTGGGTATGCCATGTGTGCAAAGCAATGCATCAAAACCTTATCATCATCTTGTACCTCCACCACGTCCAAATAGTATGAGTTGATATGTGCTATAGGATCTTCCTTCCTTTAGTACATGTGGAAGTTTGACATGCTAAAGTTGTTAGATAACTTTGGATTTGCAAAGTGATATAAATAAAAAAGGTCTTTCTATCATCCTTTTTCCATTTTAACAATTTGGTCTTACATACAATCTCGAAACTGAGGGGATCTATAGTGGTGAGATCTAGTATGTCCTCTTCTTGGTAGGCTGTTGCCACAAGTGCTATTGGCAATTTGATTATTATTGGTATTTTCATATATATCGATGGAGGAGCCCATATGATTCTCCCATAAACATATTGTACCAGGAAGGTGGTGGTAAGTAGAATGAATTCTAGTTGGGGAATGGTCTCCTATTGTACTATACTATGCATGAATATTTATAGTAGTGTTCCCTTTGTTTGTATCTTTAAGATTTTCTCTAGTGACCTTGACCTCTTCTTCCTTTTTATCCTTCTTGGATTTTTCATCACAGATTGTAAGGTTGTCATTGTCTTAGGAGCCCTTAGGGTCACCCCTTCTTCACAGGTGGTGGATACCAATATGGCCTTGAATGCAAAGGCCCTGGTTGGTGTAGATATTGATTCCATATGTTGTATGGGAATGAGTGCATCACTGAACTGGAATATTGAGCTACCTATCATGCAAATTATGTATAGTAAAACCCCTCCATGTAAGTGACACCATAGGAGTGCATAAGGTGATTCTAGCACACTATTTTGGTAGATTGTGTGGCATGATTTCATGGATGGTGGAAGCTTTATGCACTTGTGCAGCCTTCGTGGAGTTCTCACATTTGACTTGCTTATCCTATTCACTGTTGTCAACATATCCCTTGGGTCCTCCCTCAAGTAGTCGGTCCAAACTACATGTTGCATCCATCTTGATTTCTTGTCAGACCAATTCAATTACTAACCACTGTTGGCTCCCGTGATGACCTAAAATTTAGGGCAGTGAGATTAAAAGTTAGGGTTTAATATGAAAGATTAAAATGTTTTGTTCTTCAGGATATATCCATCTAAATACATTACATATTATGAAGATTTATGGAACTTATCCCTTCATCTAGGAGAGTAAAAAAGGATACTTTGAGGTCTCCTGTGATTTATCTTGAATGATAAATACCTATGAAGGAGATTTATTATTGGATTTAGATATTTGTACCTACCCATGGCTTGGTCAAGATGATTGGGTTTCTATATTTCACATGATATGTACTTATCAACACCATGACTAGGTGGGTCAAAAGAGTTTGGTGTTATATGTTTCTCTAGGATAAAAACTTGCCTTGTGTGCTTACAGAGGTATGATGTTCCTCAATGTGGTTTTTCATGAGAAAAATATTCATCAATGAAAATGAGTATCCAGTGGCAAGGTGACCCACTTAGGGCTAGAGGTTGTGGCCGGATATCTATCTCTATATGGTTCAGTGAGATTCCCCTTTCTGTGTCTGAAATTTTGAGAGAGGAATTATCAAACTAATAGGGGGTATTAGGGACAAGATAACCTACTCAGGGCCAGAGGTTATCGCTCACATGTGAGATTTTATGAGGGAAACTCTTACATGAAATAAAAGGGGTACCTATATACGAGGTGACCTACTCAGGGTTTGTAGATATGGTTGTATAGTTGTTTCTATGTGAAATTCCTCTCCCCACATGTGAGGTTTTATGAGTTCAATACTCACAAATAGAAGGGTGCACTATCCAATTTTAGGTCATGGTCTAGGACTGTATAGATGTGAAAAAGGAAGTGTGGTCCACTATTAGGTCATGGTACTGGACCATACATGTAAGAGCATGGAAGAAATGTAATGGTCCAATTTTAGTTCATATTACATGATCATACTTGGTCATACATGGGTGGGCCATATCTCAATTGCATTGAAAAATCCATCTAGCCTAATACATGATGAAACTTTTAGGAGACTCATTTGGTGGGCAATTGATTGGTGAATTGATTTCAAGATAGATAATGGGGTAGCTTATGATGAATTTAGAAGTCTTTCATAAAGGAAAATGAGATAGGTCAAGATATTCTAGAAAGGCATATGGGAATCTAAAATGGAAAGAATCTCCTTGGTAAGTTATGAGTTGGCTGAGATATACATGTGAAGACATAATGATTGTACAAAAAATTAGGCATCCTTTTGATGAAGATTGAATTGGAAGATATTGATATGATCATTGATTCTATGAGTGTTGGTTTGCAAAGCCTTCTAAACCAAACTAGACCACTAGGATAGAGTTATTCACATACTCAAGGAAAGAGAACGTGTGAGGGTGAATTTTGGCAACCTAAAAGCTAAAGTAGGATTTGAAATGGGTAAGACAATCCAAGGGGTTTCAAGACAACTTGTCGGCATGAGGTAGGCATAGAGATTGAGTAGTGGACACCTGAGTGGTTGTATTCCACACTAGAGGAGATTTTCCACTTTGAAAAGATTGATCTATCTAGGAAAAGTAAATGTTGGAAGAATTGTTTAGGTTAAAAGATTGCATAGTTTGAAAAGACAACCAGTTCTTGGAAAGATTATTTCATTTTGTAATGGTTGTTACTTTTTTTTTCAAAAGGGTAATTGACTTTTGAAAGATTACTTCACTTGTATAGGATTTTTATTTAATTTCATAAATATATTTATAACCTTTAAAGGATTGTTGAATTTAAAAGGGATTTTTTTTATTTTTAAATAAGATTGTTGATCTTTGAAACATTATTGAATTGATCTGAGAAGGATCAATTGTTGATTTTTTAAGATAAGGTGATCCTTGATAGATGTTTTATCTTATAAACTGAAGGTTGTCCATAGAGTATAAACACTATGAAAAGACCTTAATTTTTAAAGCAAAAAACAATAAGAAATCTTAGTAAAAGAAACAAAGAGAAACAAACTAGAATCCTACAAAGCAAACCACATATGCAGGAGCATGTTGAAGATTCAAACCCACCCTTTTAGCCCATTAATTAGATTTGACCTACTTCCTCACTTGAGCATAACTATATAGGAGGGGTTGCTTCTTAACTTCTCTATGGCATGGTGACGCTTATTGTGAGGGTAACCTAGGTCCATTTTATATGGGTACTACTTAAAATACACCTTATGACTACATCAACCATAATCAATCGTGATTTCTAGGAGAGGGGGTGTCATCAAGGCCTATGGACGTTTAATATTACATTGTGTAAATACCTTTAAGAACACCCCCACATCTCATTCATGGATCTTCTGTGCATGTTGGCACATGTTACTTAGATGCATAGGTTTCTAGTGAGGATTAGTGTGGGTGTAAAGTTTTACTTTATCTGAAGAAAGCCCCAGACAAATAAAGAAAATGATATGAAAGTAAGTGTGAAAATCCTGTGCGAACAAGAAATCCCTTTCTATAAAATGTATCAACCACACAAGCAAAAATGTAATAAATAAGAAAGGATCTCGCTAATAATAGAAGGCCTCTCTTAAATGTTCCTTTTTTTCTTTATGTTTTCATTATTTTTCTTTTTGGTATTATTTTTCCATAAAAATTAGAAAAGAAAAAAAAGAAAAAAAAAATAAAAGAAGGGAAGAGGACTCAAAACCCTAAAAGGGAAGCACACTCAAAACCCTAAAAGGCAAGCAAGCAGGACACTCCAAATGGGAACCTTACCCAAAACTCTAAAAGGGAAGCAAAGGCAAAGATAGGAAAAAGCAAAATAAGAAACCTAGACATATATTAGATCAGGAAGAGGAAATTGGAGATAGATGACCTATTTCCAAATCCAAGTGCTGGTAGAACACTAGATCCTATGACCTATATAGGCACCCCAGAATCATGTGATCCGTCTCCTCTATAATCCATGCTCCTCAGGAAAAATAGAATATAGACAAAAAAGAATAAAAAATGTGACATGAACAAAAAAATATATCACAAAAAGAATAAAGGGAATATCAAACTAGATCATCTAGCCATCTACAGTAGAATTGTCAATCTATTCTACCCACCTAAGAGAATATATCTTCACGAATCTAACTTGAGAGTTGCTAAAACACAATTTTTTTTGATGAATCTTAGAGTGACCACCACGTTTTATTTCTAAAAAGAGGAGAAAAAAGGTGAATATATAAATCCACAAAAAATGTAAAAAAAGAAAAATCAAATTTTGACTCTATCCAAGGGTAGCTAAGGGAAAAGATAGAAAGTGTGGCCAAAACCTAGATTCAAAAATCTTTTTATGAGTGGGAAAGGTATTAACACCCCCATATCACCTTATAATTTGGTATCAAATCCTTTTCTTTATGATGTCGAGTTAAGATGGTTTTAGGTTGGACCAGAGAAAATAAAACAATAGAAATCAATAAAAAGAGGTTTTCTGTCTTTTTCAATCTTTAAGTCTAGAGACGGTCGTGATTTTTCCCATTGTAGCCATAAAGATCCTAATTTTTAGGTGTATGTCTTGATCTCCTTGGGATATCCCATGGCAAAGATCCCCCCCAGACAGATAGTACCAATGTGTAGGATAAAAGTGGTGACAATATAAAAGAGTTTTGATTAGAAGAAAGATTTGATCTTATGCAAAATAGTCAAATTGAGTAGTATAACTGGATCACATATAAGAAAAGTAGATAGATATGGAAATTTATGAATGGTTGTAGAAGTTATAAGCAGTTGAGATCAGTAAATTAACTATTAAGATGAATGTATTGGGAAGTTAATATTACCATTACTCTACCTAACATCATTCAAATAGTATTTTTTTTAGACGAAGGACCTCTACTCATGACCAAGATGAAAACTAAAAGAAAGGGTAGTTGATTCTCTAATTTAGGAGAAGAAAAAAGGGGGCATGGAATATGGTGGGTATGGGGGTCTATGAATGGGACAAAATTAGAGGTTAGTTGTTAGAAATTGAGGAGTTTGTAAAGGTGGTGATGCACTAATTTGCTGTAGTAGACACACGTGCAGACCACACCAATCACTGCATGGCATGAAGCGGATGGATGTGATCCATCAAGTATCCACAGTAAGAAAAATCATATTTTTACTTTATCTAATTATTTGATATTTCAGTAACTTTCCACACAAAATATGGATAAAATATGTTGAAAATGCATAATTAGGTAATATATGGAAATCAACTCAATAGAATATGGAAAAAAGATAATACAATATTAATTTAAGTGTAACCTTCCATATTATCCAAAATGACATAGATTTTTGTGATAATAAAGGCAATTGAATATCCATGCAATTTCAAATTAATATTTTATCCAGAAAACTATAATTGTGAAATTATAAAAAAGCTTACAAAAAGCAAAATTTAAGACAAATTACACTTAAGTAAAAAAGGAACACATTTTGTACATAAACCCCTGAAATGTGGGAAATCAATAAAATGAGTAGATTAAATAGGTGGAAAACATATAAAAATGTGGGAACATGGAATGAATTCCATCATTATCTAAAGATGAACATTTTTTTTGAGGCAAGGTGATGATATATTGAAAAAGCACATACAGCAAGCGAAGACCTGCTAATGTGAAGTAACAACATAGAGTTTGTAGAGGAAAGAAAATGAGCTGAAAGTAGCACGGGGGAGGCACCCCTTAAGACAAACCTCTTAAAAAGTTTTTGCAAACTAGGAAATGAGACTAATAGTGTTGAGCTTGCAAGGGATGGAACGTCACTATGGTTGCTGCACCAGACTAACACCCGTCTCATCATCCACCATGGCTTTTAGATCACAAAGGAAAGCTGCTTCCGATTCTGCTGCTTCAGAGTCACCTTCACCAGAATGCTCTTGGGATACACCTGCTATTTTTCCTGCAGTTTGATAAGGATGTGAATACCTGCATCGATATCATTTAGAATAGACTTAGCCATTTTTTTCTTATTATTGAACATCCTATTGTTTCTTTCCTTCCAAAGATTCCAGCATATGGCTGAGAATAGATCATTACTTTTGTGCTGCCTGTAAAGTCGAGATGGAGGAATATGAATTGGAAAAATAGATTCCTGGAGATCAAGATGACTATTTCGCAAGAAGTGTGAGATGATAATTTGAGAGAAAGGGCATTTGAAGAAGATGTGACTTGTCGAATCCTCGTTTTGCTCACAGAGGACACATCTAAACGGTCCTTGGAAGCCCTTTTTTTTGATGATTTCTCCTGAAAGAAGCTTATTGTGGAGGAGAAGCCATAAGAATGTTTTATATTTATGTGGCCATTTTTGTTTCCAAAGTTTAGATGAAGATGGGGTGATACCTCTGAAAGAAAGAAAATTGCAAGCACATTTCACCGAATATTCTTTGCCCCATTTCCAATAGATGCTATTTGATGTGTTTTCTTCTAAAGAGGTTGAGATATTACTGAGTTCATGTTGACTTAAAACAGAGAGGATACATCTTTTTAAGGAGTTTGATCTTTTGCTGGTGATAAGGGAGAGGGCTTTATCAATTTTTATATGGATGAGTTTTTTTGGAATAGTCCATGATGTTTTGAGGTTTATAATTGAATTGTTATTATACCAATGGTCTGACCAGAAAGAGATATTTTTATGAGAGTGTGGAGGGGTAATTAACAACTGTTGAATAGTATTGATGTTTTTATTTATGTATTTCCAAAGGGGCGAAGCAGATTGCCTTTTAATTTGGTGCCAAGGAGGTGTTGAGCGATAATATTTATGCATGATGAGGTTTGTCCAGATTTTTTCTTTATTTTGGGTGAGGCAATCTATGATTTTGTTAATCAGACAAAGGGAGTGTGTTTCAATGTTTATAATCCCCCATCCGCCTTGGTCAATGGGAGCAGAGATTGTTTTCTAATTGACCAGGTGACAGTGTTTCCCCGATTTATCATTTTTGTGGGCATTATTCCAAAGGAATTTTCTCCGAATTTTGTCCAAGATATGTCTGGTCTTTGAGGGCAAGGGAATGCAGCTTAGGAAATGTGTTGTTATAGGAGTGATGGCACTATTAAGAAGGGTTAGTCTGCCCGAGAGGTTAAGAAAATTGTTTTCCCAGCTAGAAAGTTTTGAGTTTATTTTTGTTATGATTGGATTCCAAATAGCATTTGTGATGTTGTATGGAGTGATGGGAAGGCCCAGGTACTTGATCAGAAAGTCTTCTGATTTGCATTTAAGAAAATCTTGCAGAGTCTCGAGGGTGGAATGATGGAGGTTAACTCCAAAGATGGAAGATTTTTGGATGTTAACTTTGAGGCCAGATATGTAGGAAAATAAGCCTATAATCCTGAAGATGTTTTGAACCGAGGATAAATCAGGAGAGGAAAAGATGATGGTATCATCCGCAAATTGAATAATATTTTCCTTGCATTCCTCAGGAGAAGAAATGATATTGTTTTGAACGCCCAAATGGATCATCCTGGAAAGGAGGGAAGTAAGGATGATGAAAAGATAGGGAGAGAGGGGGTCACCTTGTCTAAGTCCATTTGTATTATGGAAATATACAAAAGGGACACCATTTATGATGGTAGAGAAGTGGTGTGTGGAGATGCAAGCGTAGATCCAGGAGATCCATTTATCAGGGAAGGCAAAACCTTTTAGAGTCTTAAGCAAGCAATTCCAGTTTACAAAGTCGAAGGCTTTCTCAAAATCCAATTTAATAGCCAGAAGAGGAGTTTTGTTTTTATGGCAGAGATGGATAGTTTCATTGACCATTAAGAAGGAATCTAGGATGCTACGGTTTTTTAGGAAGGCTGATTGGTTTAGAGGGATGATGTCATTCATAAGAGGTTTGATTCTATTTGCTAAGGTTTTAGCAATGATTTTATAAGAGGTATTTATAAGACTGATTGGTCTGAAATGCGTGATTAAATCAGGTTTGCTGTTTTTTTTATCAAAGAGATGAATGTTTTATTTATGTATTTTATGATGTTTTGGGGGTTTGGACTGGAATGAAAGGCTGAGAGAAGAGCAAGAAAATCATTCTTATAATGATTCCAATTTGCCAAGTAAAATTCTACATTGAGTCCATCGGGTCCAGGGGATTTATCTTTGCCTAGATCGGAAATAGCAGATTGTAATTCCTCCAGACTGAAAGCTTTGATTAGGTCGAGGGGATTTTGGATTTTGTTTAGGCAAATGGAGTGCCAATGAAAGTGATCAAGACCAGCCGGATTGTGATTTGAGTTGAATATATTTTGGAAATGGTTTTTTATGTGCCTAATGATGGTTTCTTTGTGGGAAGTGAGACTTCCATTAATCTTAAGATGTGTTATGTAGTTGTTTCTGAATTTTTGATTGCAAATTTTATGGAAAAATTTTGTATTTTTATCTCCTTCTTTGGCCCAAATGATTTTGGCTCTTTGTCTCCATTTTGTTTCTATTTTGTTGTTTATGTTTTCTAGATCAGCTTTGAAGGATAGGATTTGAGCCGGATCAGCTGAAGGATCTTTTTCTAAAAGCAAAAGATGGTCCTCTAGGTTTTTTTTATCATCCAACAGGGTCGAGGGATTATTGGTCAGCCAGTTTTTTATATGTTTTTTTATTTTTTTTTGTATTTTTCAAAATATGAAGTCCCAGGTTTGTTGATTGAGAGCAAGCAAGATCCCATGTAGCAAGACAGGAAGAGTTGAAACTATCATTTTGAAGCCAGTTATTTTCAAATCTAAAAGGACGGGAACCCCAAGAGGTAGAAACTGTGTCCATGATAAGGGGAAAGTGGTCGGAGATGGTTCTATGAGCAATGTATATAGAGGAGAGAGGATGTTTGTCCTCCCAAGGGTTTGAACATAAGAAGTGATCTAGTCGGGCAAAGGTTTGGTTTCTAGACCAAGTAAAATAGGCGTTTGAGGGAGCGTGGTCGATAAGAGAGTAGTCAGATAACATCTGTTTAAATTTTTTGTCTACTGCTGATAAGGGGGACGGGGAAGGATTTGAGTTATGTCTTTCAGAGATTTGAGTGACTAGATTAAAGCCCCCACCCAAGATCCAGGGTAAATTGTGATATTTTATGAAGAGGCAGTTTAATTCCTCAAGAAAAAGGGATTTGTCATGTCCTGGTTCTCCGTAAATGCCAGAGAAAGACCAAAAGAAGTCATCAGAAAGATTTTTGAAATCAATAGTAATCGAAAAGTTTAGAATTGAGGAATTTTGTAGCAGAAGGGCCTGGTTGTTGTAACCCACAAGAATGCCACCTTTGAAGCCCTTGGGAGGAAGTTGAATCCAGTTAGTGATTCTATTTCCTGCGATCGTTTTGAGAGCAAAAAGGGTGAGGACGGTCTTTGTTTCTTGAATAGAAATAAGGTCTATTTTATTTTTATAAATATGTGATCGGATTTTTTTTCTTCTTTGTAAGTTAGAAGCTCCACAGATGTTCCAAGTAGAGATTTTCATTTAAAAAGAAAAATATAGGAAGGCGAATAGATAGAAAGGCAAGACTAACAACGTCTGTTTGACCAACCCATATAAGATTCAAGGTCATTTAGGATATACTGAGCATCATTTTCCTTTTCAAAGCAGAAACCAATCTTATTTGCAAATGAAGAAAAACTTTTTAAACTAGACCAAGAGGCTAGTTCATCTATAGTATCAGGCTTATTTTGAACTTTATTTTTTAAGGATGTAGATCTAGAAAGAGATGATGCTGAAGAATCAAAACAGATAGAGGGGGAAGGAGAAATACCTTTCTTAGCCCTGTTTGAGATACTTGATCCATTGTTGAAAGAGAGGCCGGGCTGTAGGATCTTTTGGATGTAGCTTGTGTTTGTTTTCTGAAGAGGGCTCTTCGGTTCCGCACTCTGCAGGGAGTTATCCTTTAAGTGTTGAGAAGAGTCTTGAAAAGCAGAGGTTTGATATGTTTTATCTGGAGAATGCCAGCTTTCCTTTGTGGATGAAGATGAAGGACATGATTTTTTGAGAGATGGGATGTTTGTTGTAGGGAGGGGAAGAATTGGAGATCGATTTCTCTTTTTGTTTTGGGCTGAGTATGCGTTAACAGGGAGGGTTGAGGGTTTCCTAGTCCAAACTTGGTTTCTAATCTGGGGGGGTCTGGTGAGTGAGGAGTGGTTATAGCTCTTGTTAGGACTGAACCATGATGGCGGATGTGAAGAGAGGTCAGAAAAAGCAGAACTATGTAAGGTGGGTTGTTCAGCTGCTAGCTTAAGATGGTAGATCGATTCACTGATTCTAATGTTAATGCAAGGAGGGAGGGAGATAGCAGCTTTAACAGAGAAGAGACAATAGGCTTTAATGTATTGAGTGGGATGAAGAGTTTCTGGGCTGATGTATTGAAGGGTAGCCCCTATTGAATGAGCTATTCCTCTGAAGATTTCTAGTTCCCACAAATGAGGAGGAAGGTTTGATATGGCAACCCAATCGGAGCCACCCGCAGGGGCTGGAAAAGAACCAGAGTCTGCTGACCATTTGGTTAGGCGAGCCATAATGAAGCTGGATCCACAAGGAATGGTAAGAACTTGATTGAAGATATGGGTTATTTGAGTTCCTTCAGGGACAGTGTAGATAAGCTGGGTGGGCGAGAGGATTTTAGGTTTGAGGATGGTATGGCCGGGAAGAAGGAGAGCTAGAGCTCTAGTGATGTCAAGAACATTTATGAGATTGTTATCCCGATTGTTTTCTATAGAGACAAGGATGCTTCTAAGGGAGAAGACTTTGAGAAGATGCATCGAATTTGTAGGAAGATCCATGGCGATGGCATATTCAAGGTGATCAGGAGTCTTCATAGTTTGGGCGGGGGAAGGTTGATTTTCTTTGTGCGTTTTGGCAGGTGGGATCTTAGGCAGGGGTGAAGGTTTTGTAAAGGGGAGCTTGGAGTGGTTGCTTGATGAGGGTTTTGAAGAGGAAAGGTAGGGTTTTGAAAAAGAAGGTAACCTTGGGTTTTCGATACTAGGGTTTGTGGATGTTGCATGATCTGGCGGGAGATTTTCAAGGCATGCAAACGGGTTGCTTGAAAGGCAATGATTATGAGCAGACATAGAAAGGGGTTTGTTGGCAGAAGGATGTCTTGTTGGGACCACTGAACAATTTTTGAAATGAGAGAGATGTCTAAAGCGGGAGTTCATGTGAGAGCGATGTGGATTTAGTTGTTGTCCGAGACTGTTTGGAGAAGGTTGCTCCATGCAGTGCTTTTTATGTGTCCTATGCGACCACACCTGAAGCATGCAGAGGCGAGAGAAACATCTGGAAGAGGAGTGGTTGTTTCTGAGGCAGAAGCGGCAGAAAAGAGCTCTAAAGGACTTTTTTGGGGGAACCATTCTCCAGAGATGGTCAGAGGGGTTTTTCTCCAAATTGTCAATGATGAGTGGGGAGAATTTTGCTTTCCCCAGAACCGGAAAGGAAAGATTGAGTAGGTCAAGGTCCTTTGGAATGATTTCGCTATTATGGGGAGGTTTTTGCACAATGGTTTTATAGAGAAAAGTGAGTTTGAGATTGGGGACCTTATATTTAAGCAAAGGAGAAGGAGAGGGAAAGAGTTTGTACCTTTATGCTATGGAGCTGTTTGGTTGCAGCAAGGTAGATGAAACCTCTTCTTCGTTATCTTCAGACCTGGAAGAGATGGAGATGGGTGTAGACTTAGCACCCATATAAGGTTGGTATTCTGCTCTGACAAAAAGTTGATCAGCTGAATCTGAAGACGACGAGTTGACCTGGTCATATTTCTTGTATAGAAAAGCGAAAGCAGGTGGGGATTGATGGTTGAAGTCTCTGACCCAAGCGCAGAGGGTACGATCTGCGTAAGGTTGAAGGAACAAAGACCAATCCGGCTGAAGTTTGAGTTCAGATCGCATCTCCGGCCAGCCGTCGGAGATAAGGAGAAAGGGGTTTTTTTTCCCAGATGGAGTCCTCAGGAGGAGACCGTGATATCGTTACCTGAAAAGATCGGTGACCGATGTTTATCATACAGATGCCAAGGGAGATATCGAATCTGTGGTACATCCAAGCTCTAGGGAGTGGGATGGAAGACGAGAACTTTGAATCATTCAGATGAAGCTCAAGGAAAGGGAAGCATGAGTTCATAGTGGTAGGGGAAGAAGGGGCTTTTGGGGGACTATCCGATTTGTGGAGTTTGTGACTCTGAAGGGCACAACGTAAAGTCTTAACTTTTCCTGATTTTTGCATGCAGTTAGGTTTTGAGAAAGAGGCAAGGATGAAGATACCACCGGTTCTCATAATGAGAAAGGATATGTTAGGTGAATCTAGAAAGGAGTATAGCTGTGGACGCCTAAGTTGTATCGGGCCAGGAAACCGTCAGAGTCTGGGGAGGGAGGAGTAGCCGGCAAAGGGAATGAAGAGGTGTAATCAATGAGATGTTGGAAGAGGTACCCCAAGACCGGAAGGGGAATCACTACAGAGAATGTTGGAGATAATAGATGGGATCCAATAGTTCACAGGGAAAGAAGGGTCAGAAAAAAACTGAAGAAAACACCGCATTAAAGGGGTATGTCAGCAGAGACTGAGAAACAATGTGTCTTAAAACTTTAAAAAACTAGAGAAGGACAAGGGGAAACCACTATAGAAAAAAATCGGTAGAAGATCATCATTGAAATTAACGACGTTGCATATGTCCAAAGAAGATGAAAAACAGAGCGATTAGGAAACAAAAACTAGGAAACCCCGGAAACCCTAGAAGGATATCAAAAGAGAATCTGTGTAAATTGAGAGGTGAAAGAGAGATGATCCACGAAGATGTTGCAGGCCGAACAAACCAAAGCAAGAGGTTACCTTAGCTTGGGAGGAGAGGCTGCCGGAGATCACCTGGGGGGAAGGGAGCAGCTCGGGGGACGACGAGACTAGATGGAAACTGCTAGAGAGAAGCCAGAGCTTTTCTCTCACTAACTTACCGTTGTCGGGGCCTTAGCTCGGGGGCCTTAGCTATCTAAAGATGAACATTATCATGAATTTTGGCCAAGTGAGATAAAATGGGGTGTTAATAGTACAACTTAATCAAGAGTGTATGTGTGTGAGGTCACAAAAATTTAACTCTTATTATTTGTAGAAATTCTGGACTAATTGCTTATTTTGAATTTATATTTATATGTGGTTCAAGGTTTTGAGATGAGTCTTACCAACATTACACTAAGCTTATTAGAACTTTTTTCTCCTCATTTATCTTTGGAGCATGTGAGTTTGTCTTGGGTGTTTGATGTGTTTTGTAGTTTCAAATATTCTAGAGGGATTGTGTCACCGGTAAGGTTGTGAGAAATTTAGCACAATACACCATACATATTGAGGTTTTGAAAAACTACATTTTCGGAGAACAAGCCTAAGTAATCCTATGTGGCTCGAGGTTTTTTTTCTTCCCAAAATTTTATACCAAGGAGTAAAAATTTTGTTGGAATTTTGATTCTATCATGGCTTTTGAGAATATGGGTTTAGTAAGGTCAATACCTCATGTGGGCATGATGAATGTTGTGTTTTCAGAATAGGGTCTCTCCTATAAGTCAAGAATAGAATCTCTAACCTGATTGGATTTTGAAAAAGATTATTGTCAAATGGACAAATATTCAATAGAATAATGGCACTATTTTGTGTTTAGAAAAAAGGTTTACTATGATCAATATCTTATCAAGGCATGTTGTGGCTTGGATTTTTTTAGAAAAAAAGCTTTATTCAAAGGCCAAGATTGGAAGTGTCAAACTTAATTGGGTTTTAAAAGTATGGCTTGTTACTAAGAGTCAAAATTTTAGTCTCATCTTATCCTATGTTGGGTTCTTAAGAAGGGGTTTACTTTCACAATACCTTATGAAGGCTTGTTGTGGATGAAATATTATATAAAGATATATGTATATGTGAAAAAAGATTTTACCAGAGGTCCAAAAGATTAGTAGCCTTTCAATACTATCTTGGGTTTGAATATATGTGTTTACAAAAATTGAAACCTTACAAATTCAGGTGCAACTTGGGATTTCAAATAGTCTTACCAAGAAGGACATGAGTAGAATCTCCAGCCTAATTGAGTTCTACAAAAAATATTACCAAAAGGTAAAAATATTGAAAACATTATGTTGTTATCTATGGTTTTAGAAAAGCTTTATTACGATCAATACCTTATGTGGGCATAATATAGCTACTATTTCAATAGGTTTTATGCAAATGAGTCAAAAATGGATATCATTTTGACCCTATTTTTGGGTTTTGTAAGGGAAGTGATAGATCCTCTTTGGATATGTTATCAAAAACACACGTCCCTCAATTTATCTAGTATAAGTTTAAAAGATATATCAACCAATCCACACATGTCCCAATAATATGTGGCATGTATTTCCTTAGCTTCATTGGGGATGCAATACACTTCACCTAGATATGTCTTTTGGTTCACCAGGATAGGATACTACTATTCAATATACCTCCTGATCATAGTGACCACAATAACTGATGGTATAAGGTAGTGGGCATGTTTGGGGCTAAGGATTACCTTGCTTGCATAGAGTCCCTATCACTAATGAAGTTGTGGTGTCATTTGGTCTGGGCAGGAAGAGTTTTGCACTTTTGTACTTGTCACTATAAGAAGCAAAAAGTGAGAAACTACTCGATAAAATGATCTCTCCGATCTGATAGTGTCCTTATCCATCATGATGCAATCATATCACATCTCAACTAGGTATGTCTGTTTAGTTAAAAGTTTTGGTTTGTATATTCACAATGAGAAGTGGTGAGGCCGACCTTCCAGGTGGGCTCACCCAGGTGGTGGTTTACCCTGTGGCAGATGTCAATGGTTTGAGTCTACTTAAAAGAGACAATCTAACAACCTGGGCTCTGACCACAGATAAAAAATAAAGTCGCTCAACCTTCCTACGCTAGCCCAATAATGATTCCCACAATTTCTTTGTTGTAACCATATCTGAACATCCATCAGTCCTTCTCACATGTCAACTACTTGACCCTTTGTATGGAGGGCCATAGAGTGGCACTGAAATAAAATGGAAACATGGGAGCATGTATGAGAAATAACAAATTATAGAAAAAAAGGTTAATGCCTCCCAATTTATAATTTCATGTAAACATGTTTGTTAAGAAAAGCATTTCTACATCAGCATTCATGTGAATAAATATGATTATTTATTACAACATTGAGGTCCCTACATAAACTTTCTTGAGAAACATAATAAAGAATTGTGTGATTGATTATGTTTCTCTAGAAAATTTTATGTAGGGACCTAAATGTGATTCTTCTTTACAAAGGATATTGGTACCTTTTTATATATTCTTATTCTTTCCTTTATCAAATTTTATGTTTTTAACTTAAAAATAAAAAGACACTTATGAAATAAAATAAAATTAAAAAAGACACAAGAAAGAATACTTTGAGGGTAACAAAAAGAAAAGAAAATGTTTTTAAGACTCTAAGAGGAAACATGCATAATAAGGACATGTCACCAAAGTGTAACTAAGTTATGTATGATAAACATGGCATCTAGGTGAGTAGGATAGAACTAGCCCCTTTTAGTTTAGATAAATGATCACCTAATCTTGACATCATCACTCATGATTGCTTTATAATGAAAGAAAAAAGATTGAAGGGATATAATCGGGTTGTGGGATACATACTTTTGAATCCAAAAATGAGTTGTGATCTTTAGGGGTAGGCCAAAAAATCATGAAGTGACAGTATTCGTTGCAACTTCGACACCGCTTCTATATCTTGAGGTCTGACCCTCGAATAAGGTAGAGATTTGAATGGTACCATAAAAAAGAAAACATACCAAAGAAATGGTCTCTTAAAAGAAGGAAAAAGTAATCAAGGTGGAAGTAAAGCTCGTGTCAAGATTGTCCTCTTCCTATCCAAGTTGTTACTACCTGAATTTTTGGGTTCATATGGTTGGAAATGCAATTTCCCCAATAAATGTATGATTATGGGAATTGTATGAATTATATGTATGAATGGATTCTCTTTGCTATATTTCCTTTGTGCATGTGAATTCATGGACTATAACATGTTAATGAGTCCAATATGATTAAAACAAAAAAAAGAAATCAAATATGGCTTTATTAAGAAGGAAATAAGAGATAATGATGTAAATATAAGAAATATGTGGAGATATGGATAATGGAATCATTATAGAGTGGTTTTGACTCCACTTTCCTTATAATGTTTATAAAAACTGATATAGAGAAAATAAGAAAGAAGGAGAGAGAAAATATGTGTCTTTATACATAATACATGCTTTATAAGTCATTAACTTGCAAATGAAGAAAAGGAGTCATTCCTTTTGAGTTTTAGCTTCAAACTTGGAATATAAGTAGATTAAGTCTTTTTCCCTTACAATTTGGGATCAAATGGATAAGCGATTTGAGAGATATGGATTTTTATAGAAATCCTAAAGTGACTCAATTATCTTAAATGTCACAGTTGGAATTAAATTGAAATTTCCTTGTTTAGTCTTTTGTGGGCGCGTGTGATGTGCGCTGTTGGATTTTAAATCTAACAGCTGGAGATCGTCCTCTAGCTCCAGCCATGTATAATAATAGGAAACAGGGTGCAGGCTTCTCCCAATCTGTTTCCTCTTCACATGATTCATATACGAATCTTGAAACTTTCCCAATAGATTCATAGAAGGAATCCTCACCGGATCATCCTAAATTTTAGTTACTTTGGAGAGCAATCGGTGTTTTGCCCAAATCCAGTTCAAATAGGACTCTACCATCATAGACCCCTATATAAGGGAGAGGGCTACGAACCCCTCTGTGATTCCATATACTCAACCTGAGGATCTGATTGCTCGCCCAACTTGTCCACATCTTTTATTTCATCCCTCGCCCCCTCCTGCTTCCCGTACAACAACACCTGCTCCTACAGAGGAATGGTCACCTCAGCCAGTTCTTGGGCGTCGATAGCAAGTAATTGGAGGAGTCGAGTAGGTTTTTGTGAATCTTGCAAAGGTCTCCATGCCATTACTTTTGGCTTTCGGGCTCCAGCAATGAGAGTCAACCACAGGGTTGACTTGGCGAAGGAGCTTTGCTCATAGGCGTTGTGGCGCCGGAGAGATGAAGCAGAGGTTAGGGAAGGATATAAAAAAATGACACAAATACCCCTCCATGTGTGCATGACAGCTGAGGGCATCAGAGTCTTTTCTCGTGAATTAAAAAGGGTGCCTGAAGTATAGAAGAGTCGCTGACGTGTCAAGCCCTAATTGGCTCAGGTAATTTAATCTTTAAAAAATTATAGAAATTGATAGGCTGATCATAATAAGACATGTCATATATGAAAATTGATCAAGAGAATGTGAGGATTCCAATAAAAATATAATCAACATTTGAATATGCTTCTAATTCAAAAAGTGTATAAATTTATCATCTTTAATGGTTTAATTAATGAAAAACCCTTAGATATTATTGTAGTTGGATCTAATGATGTTCTCTGAATGTTTTGAGTAAATATTAACCCATTGTTAATAAAAAGGATGATTTAGATCTAAAAGAATGATCTTTGTACATAATTGGCTCAATTTAGGGTTCCATGTACATGATTATGCATTATTGGGCCTAGAAACCCTAATTTTGATAATTATGATTTTTAATGGTTTTAATTGTGCAAATCTATGAATAAAATATAGATATGATGATCCTACGCCAATTTGAGAGTAAAGGGTCCTTAATATGGATAATTTGAGTAAATAGGGTTTTTATGAGTAGAAAAAGTATTTTAGGGTTTGTTGACCTAAAAAGGATAAAGTTTGAGAAATCGGTCTAAGAAACTGTAATGAATCCTAATGAGACCTATAAACCCTATAAAGGTGTCCCAAGTCAATAAGAAATTGTTTGGGGATATGTTTGTGACCATTAGACATTATACATGTTTTTAGAATCAATGTTTGCTTGATTGATTGATTGGCTTTCTTGATTGGACATCTAGTTGAATTGGATATATTACTTCTTTGAAATCTCCAAATCAAGTATGTGGTTACGCTTATTGTTAAATCACTTTAGTTTCATGGTAATTCCCGAAGCTTTATTGATTTCTTGGAATAATGGCTTGATTGTCTTTTATTTCATGCAACTATAAAATGACTATGACTATCACCATAATTATATGTGCATAACTAGCTCAGATCCTAGTCCTCCTCTATAGCTTTGATGTTGATGAGATAGATGACCAAATACATGGTCTACCTGTGAGGTAGGATCATCAAGTTATCATGAGTCGACGTGTTGGTCTACCCTTGGGTAGGACCATACGACTCCATGACCCTATGTATTGATCTACTTGTAAGGTAGGATCATGGGGGGTAGTTGAGATCTACCATATGAGAGGTGGTATCTATGTCCACTATAGGGACATCACAAAGGCTAGGGTATGTAAGGATTGAGTAGTCATGTTTAAAATGTAAATTTTTCTTGTTAAACCATAATTTCTTGCAATATGTTGTTACAATTAAATACAATATTATTATTTCCCCCACACACCAGTATAATTTGTTATACTGACCACCGTTTCATTTGTCGACATTTTAGGTTATCAAGAAAATGGATATTCCTTTAAAGTGAACATTGATGGAATAAAGCTTAATCAAGAATTGGAGGATTGTAGTTAAATAAATTCTTTCTTGGGTAAAGACTTCCACCTCCTATATTTTGTAAGGTATGAATAGAAAAATTATATTCTAGTAAAAGTTTAGTTGTAGTAGAATTTATTAATTATTGTTGATTATTTGCAAAACCACTGATCCTATTTTGGGATAATGCCTCTGACCTCTTGGTCTCCCTTAACAGGGGGTTACCGGGAGGCGGTGTCGTTACAATTGGTATCAGAACCATGGTTTTCCATTTAATCTCTAATAATTATTAAATTTTACAAACTCTTTAGAGCACAAGGTAGTTATTAGAGGATTTTCCAATGATGGAGGTGTCTAGAAAAGGATCACGATCCGGGGGCTGGAAATATTTTCCTCTGCCCCACTAGTTGGTCTACGAGGACTCCCAGATTTTGTGTGACTGCGTGGCCAAAATCAAAGGATTTGACTCAAAATAAGATACATCTAGGTCTTTTCATCTAATTTCGTCCCTTCTTTACCTCTTATTTTTGGAAAAAACATTAAGTGCTTAGGGTATTCTCTCTCTCCACCACCCTCATGTGTTTGAGATAAGAGTAATAAGGATTAAGGAATCCTCCACCAAATAATGAAAATCATGTAAATAAGATGTCATGGACATAATTTTAATAGTTAAGTGTAAACTAAAGGTTAGTTACATGCTCAAAGTTGCATGGTGTGTGTTGTCTTGTCCTCAGGAGATCTCTGAGGTTAGGCCTTCTCGTAGGAGGATATATATAGAGAGAGTTAGCCTTGGGGGAAGAAGCCTCCAGGAAGAGGAAGAAACATGATGCATCCTCTGAGGATGATGTTAACCCTAACTCTAAGTGGTATTTAGAGAAAGAGAAGACACGATGCCTCAGTTGTCCATGCATACACATATGTGGGTTCGACATCCATGTTATATGTGCGGTTTTGAGTATCCATGAAAAACCTAGACTTTGAGTAGTTGTTTGACCTCTTGTGCCTTGTGGTGACCCAACCTTGGGTGGGTCGTACCTGTTAGGGTGAGGGATAATTCCCTCATTGAGAGGGTTGACAATGACCCTATAGGAACCCTGACAGACATATACAAGTAGTAAAGAGGCATGCACCTACGTAAAAGAGAACGACAACAAGAATGATAGGAGTTGTTAGACCTAGACCCATAGGGTTATGCCTGGTGATCATGAGACGAGCATGTAGAGCTTCAGATAATCTTTGGCCAAACATAAGTTTTGATAGTATGTTGCACCTAGGTAGGGATAGATGTGTGCCCTTATCAGCTTGACCCATCTTTGGTGAAAGAACCTCCAGTGATAGGACTATATGTAGGGTTAGTTCTAGAGAGAAACAACCATACCCGGTGAAGAAGGTTGGTGACCTTGACTCCAAGACATGAGGAATCATGAGAAGTTGGTTATTATATGACCTGGAATGGATGACCCTGAGTAGATGTATGTGGTTTCCTCATGCATGATCCTTAGAGGCTTGTTGTACATTAGTTGCCTTTAGAGGAACCAAACCCTAGAAAGAGAATGAGGCTTCTTGAACCGATGCACAAATGATATAGGTGCCTACCTCTTAGGTATAGAAAGAGAGTTCCAAGGATCCTAAAGAGGTATGGTATGATAGCAAGTTGTGAGGTCTCACACCCAGTTGGTTGTCTTTGGGTAGGACTCTAAGGGTTGTTCACATGGAATAGTGTTAAGAAGTATATACCCTATCTGGTATAGGTTCAGTTCATGGTCGAACAACTAAGCATGCAGTTAGCTACCTGATGCATAAGAGGTGAACTTGGGGTTCCTAGTCCAAAGTGGGTAAGTAGTAGTATCTGGTGCACATGATGCTTACGAGGTTGTTTGAATTCATGGTATTTGAGTATGGAACCCCCCTCATGTTTTAGTGCAAAAGGAAACCCCACATGAACAAAGGTATATGTTTGAGGAACCACTAACACATGTTGGTGACATAAGTATGTATGAGATTGGTCCAACCTTGAGGAATGACAAATATGACATACTAGGGAACTTAACATGGTTTAGTAGAATGCCTTCTTGTTAGCTACAAGCATAAGTTGCATGATAGGGCTAACCTTGCACATGATGATGTAAACCATGGAAGTAAGGACGTTTGTGACCTTTATTACTATCAAGAGATAGTTTTCTCCCATCCTGGGAAGGGATCCTTCTGTAAGGGTGAGTACCATCTTTTAGTTTAGGTATGAGGTAACCTAAATAGGTCTTTCATAGGAGCTTGATAAGCTAAGTGGAGAGCACATAGTATGACAATGAATCTATAGACCCATGTGTGGCCATCTCTAAGGGGCATGAGGATATGTTGCCATGGAGGTAACCTTTATAGGCCGTACCAAGATAGGTAGGCCACCATGGTTCCCAGGAAGGGATGTGAGTTAACCATGAGTGCCCAGAGAGATGATGGAGATCTGGGTGAGGATTTGGGTTTGAGATGTGCTATGGTAGATCCTAAGTCAATACCGAGGTCAGAGAGGGATAAGATCGATGGGAGTAGGAGTTGTTTGTTCCCTAGATGCACAAAACCATAGGGTCAGGAGGTAACATCTACCTTTGCCCGAGGCTCATGGGTTAGGAGGCTGGCCACCTTCATGAGTTCATGAGGCCTAAGGGGTAAATGTGAGAGGCACTCCCTAGATGCATAAGGGTCAGATCACTCCAAAAGAGTTGGCACCCTAGAGACCTTGAGGTAATGACTAAGGATTGTATATAATAGAAATGCTAAAATCCAGAGGTGATGGGAAAAGTCTTCCCTTGTGTGTAGACTCATACTGGAGATGTTCATGGTGAAGAATTATGTGAGGTATGTTTCAACTTAGTTTGGTAAAGGTAGTGGCACCGTTGTGTGTTGTACCATCTCTACTCTTGGAACGTGATGAACTATGTGTTTGGACTGCAACCAAATGCTTATTTCATCTTGTTATGGGGGTGAGAGATAGGGCAAAATGCATGCCATATACTAAGGATGAAAGAGATATGAGTTGAAACCCTTTTGTGATGATTGAGGATAGAGGAAGTACCATACCTTATGAGAGTACATTGTAAAGATGGTGATATGAAGAACGTACCTTCTTGGAGGTAGATGGAATCTATGAATCATAAGTTTGGGTTTGATAATCGAGATGATGAGCTCGACATTTTCTTGGCTCAGTTAGACCTAAACCCAAGATGAGGATGATGAGTGAAGTATATGAGGGTTTATGTCCTCACCACCACTTAGCATGTAAGGAGGCTTATGTGGTAACAAGATGTTCTCGACAGAATATGACTCAGGTGTACCTCTGTCTTACATAGCCAGTAGAGAGACTGGAAAAGGTTAAGATCTATGTGTCTAACACTCAGATATAACCTGACCTATTGGTCAAGTTGGTGGATACTCAGTTAGCCAACCCAGATCTTGATGAGATAGAAGGATGGTTGTAAGAACCTCAGATACACCTCTCAGGAAAAGGAAGGAGGTGAAACCCACTACTGGAGTGTTTTAGGGTTTATGAGGAGTCACCCTAGAGGAATCATGTCATACCAGAACCTCATGATTTTAAGTACACCGGACACTGTGGTACTACCAAGATGGTTAAGGTTCGTATGGGATACCTTGAGGACCTGGGATGAAGAAGGATATAGTGTTGCATGTGCCCAATTGTCATACATGTCGAGGGTGAAGGCCGAATACCAGTAACCCCATGAGTTGCTACAAATAATGAAGAGTCCCTGAGAGGGAATGGGAGTAGATCACCATAGATGTTGTGGTGGGTCTCCCCTAGACAAAGAGAGGTCATGAAACAATATGGGTTATGGTAGATCACCTTACCAAGTTGACCTAATCCCTTACCTAAGAGGAAGAGCACTGTCAGTTTGATACATCTAGTTAAACTATACATGATAGAGAGATAGTTCAACTAAAACATGATATGAGTTCAAAGGTTCTTGAGTATGACCTCAAGTTCACTTCCATGTTGAGGAAGTAGGTGTAATAAGAATTCGATGCTAGTACAACATATCACCCATGTCTGATGGACAATCAAGAGAGTACGATCCATACTTTAGAAGGTCTGATGAGAGAATGTGTACTCGTTCAGGGTGACACATGGGAGCAGTTCCTGCCCCTAGGAGAGTTTGCTTGTTATGATAGCCACCATAGCCAGTATTGGGATTTATGAAGCACTGTAAGGGAGGTTGTGTCAGTCATTGCTTCACTTGGATTATGTCGGTGAGAGGACCTTGTAAAGGTTAGTAAGACCATAGTGGATGCATATGAAGACGCTTTGATCAAGCAATGGCTAAGCAAGCCTAGAGATGATGGTAGTTGTGAGCTGATGCAAAGTAGAGTGACATGCAGTTCACTGTGGGTGAATATGTGTTATGAAAACCTGACCCCTCTAAGCTATAGTTGAGTCCTCGATACATGGGCCCATTTGAGATGGATAGGAGAAGTTGCTTATTCTTAGTCTTACCCCTCAGGATAATATGATGTATGACATGTTCCATGTGTATGATCTAGAGCACTATGTGAGGTACCTGAGCCATGTGTTGAGCAATGAACCTAGTGAGCTCCCAAGGGAGGCTGAAATGTCCTGAGTCACCTGTGAGGATTCTAGATAACAAGGTGAAAGAACTCAGATGTAAGAATATAAGATGATAAAGGTTCTTTGGAAGCACCATGGAGAGGATGAAGCCACATGGGGGCTGATGATGGATATGGAAAAGTCTTAACCTAAATTGTTTGTATGTTTGGTGGAATATTTAGGGCAAAATTCCTATAAGAGGGGAAGGATGTTACAACCCTAATTTTTGGGTTCATATGGTTGGAAATGCAATTTCCCCAATAAATGTATGATTATGGGAATTGTATGAATTATATGTATTAATGGATTCTCTTTGCTATATTTCCTTTGTGCATGTGAATTCATTGACTATAACATGTTAATGATTCCAATATGATTAAAAAAAATCAAATATGGCTTTATTAAGAAGGAAATAAGAGATAATGATGTAAATATAAGAAATATGTGGATATGTGGATAATGGAATCATTATAGAGTGGTTTATACTCCACTTTCTTTATAATGTTTATAAAAATCGAATTAGAGAAAATAGGAAAGAAGGAGAGAGAAAATATGTGTTTTTATACATAATACATGCTTTATAAGTCATTAACTTGAAATGAAGAAAAGGAGTCATTCCTTTTGAGTTTCGGTCTCAAACTTGGAATATAAGTAGATTAAGTCTTTATAGACTTTCTCTTAAAATATGGGATCAAACAGATAAGCGATTTGAGAGATATGGAGTTAATAGAAATCCTAAAGTAACTCAATTATCTTAAATGTCACAGTTGGAATTAAATTGAATTTTCCTTGTTTAGTCTTTTGTGGGCGCGCATGATGTGCATCGTAGGATTTGAAATCTAATGGTTGGCAATCGTCCTCTAGCTCCAGCCATCGTAGGATTTGAAATCTAAGTGCACTACGAACGATCTCTCAGTTTCCACCATTAATTTTACACCTCCTTTGTCAAGGGATTTATCGATTAATGTAGGTTTCATCTCTTTTCAACCGTTAACCCTTCTGTTGAAGTGATTAAGGGCATTAGGTTATTATTATGGTGATCAAACATAACAATATATGGAGAAAACAAAACTATACCACGGATTTGAGAGAGAAAATATGAGTTATTAATATAAAATTGTCATACAATGCATTCCCGTGCTACTCCCGGTCCTAAAGATGGAGGGGATTAGCCCCGCATGATCATCTTGCACAAATACATGGTAGAAATAGGGGAAATCATATGAAAAACGTGAATTAAATGGGAAAACCCCTGAACGGAGGAGAACCGGTTGATCCTTTGCGTAGAACACGAGCTTTCCCGCCTCTCGGTGGTGAAATCCTTCTTCGGCAGCGTCCGGATCGAAAGGTATGAACTTTTGGCCTCTGTTCTCCTTTCTCTCCTTCCTCGACACTTGTGCAATGGAAAATTAGATGATGATCTCGTCTGGGCGGCCGTCATTAGGTATAAGTCCCTAATTAGGTCGCAATTAACTCCAGTCGTCCGATTGAAATCAATCTGAATCCAACGCATATATGCCGGCGTCGATACCATCGACGCGGGTCGATGGTATTGACCCAGTGTAGTAGCGACAGCCTTCTTGTCTTTTTGTCCGAGTGCCTGTGGCCATCTCGATGCCATCGACTTGCGTCGATGGTATCGACCTCTCTGTAGTGTCGGTTTTGTCGTTTAGCGACGCTGTAGCCTCCATGCGTCGATGGTATCGACTTGGGTGTCGATACTATCGACCGCTTCCTCGCCAGCAACCTGAAGGGATCTCAATGCCATCGACTTGCGTGTCGATGGTATCGACTCTTTGCTGCTCCTTTCGGCTGGCAACCTATGGCCTTGTCGATGGTATCGACTTCCGTCGATGGTATCGACGGAAGCAGATACTTGTTTTTCCTGAAATTCCAAGACAAGATCAAATAAATCCACACGAATTATAATAAAGTGATGATTAATGCTCAAAATGATAAAACTAAGGGGATTTGACATAAAATGATGGCAAAGACCAAAATAGGTGAATTATGCAATATTAACCATAAAAATGACTAATAAAAGCACAAAATACATATCAAAAAGGTCTATAAATGCGACTCAAAATCATCGCATCAAACTCCCCTAAGCTTGAACATTGCTCGCCCTCGAGCAACTAATCCTTAGAAACAAATTGCAAATGTCAACTGAAAAACAACACACCAACCCAACATCCCATGTGACTCCCACTGAACGTTCTCAAACCGGCCTTCTCTAACCACAGAACGGTAATTACCCTAAAGGCGACAGTAATCATCAATAAAAGAAATTAACCTCCAAACCGATGAACACTATCACATAAGGCAGTTAACATAATAAAATTCACCGATTTAGCATTGGTGCATCTTGTGATCGCCTATGCTACGTTGCTCGCCCTAACTACCATCTACATGGAAGCAGTTCTCCTGATAATCATTAGTGAGGAGAATTTCACTGTGGCCTACCAATCCGAGCAACGGGTGGATGAAAATGGATGGCTCATGGAAGAACTTGGAAGTATTGTACAGTTTCAACATGCATAATACAAAAATGTCCTAAATGATGCCAATGCACATTAGAAATGCCCTAATGCCTAAAATTGGGTGAAAATGATGCGTGCACTAACCTTCCACCTCAAAATGAGATGGATATCTAGTCTAACTACATCATGTACTCAATTTTCCTGAAATGTGAGTGATATCATGTTCCTTTCTCCTTCTTATTTCACTTTCTTCTAAATTCTTTTTTTTTATTGCAGATTTTCAGAATTTTTTTTCAGCCCACATATCCATAATTGCTTAAAGATAAGTTTATTGGGCTATTTTCTTCATGCTCAGAAATTTGTTTTTCAATATTTAGAAGGTATGGAACAGTTTAATTCACCATTGGGGAAAAATTGAGGTACATGATGTACTTTATGCATGAAAATCATGAGTGCAACTACATGGCATGCACCTAAAGGTGATGTGCATGAATCCCTATATTTTTTTCTTTTTATGCAAAAGTATGGAAAATATCAATGCAAGTCCTATCTACATGCTATGCACACAAGAAGGAATTAAAACTGCACTTTACTTCCAACTCATAGGTGGATTATGGAAAAATGAAGTGGAATGATCACAAGATTAGATGACTGAACCTTAGAAAGATATTATGTGTCCCTCCTTACTGACCTGTGTAGTAGTTTAAAGGGTTCTCTCTCTTACATCCAATTAAGGTCGCATTACCATTTGGTTAGGTTAGGCTCAAACAACCATTACTGTCCACTTTTCATGAATCATTAGGAGTACAGGTGTGAAATGTTGTTTTAAAGTTGACATAATCAATCATTTTCGTAGGATGTGTTCCCCAAGGTCAACCAAAGCAAGCTATCCAAGACACAAATATTTTTTTAAATTTTCCTTAAATTTCCCATGAACTAACAGCCAGATGACAAACTTGTACGACATCCACAGTTACACTAGATAGCACGTGGATCCTACAAAAACTAAAGATGCAAGAAACAAATAACAATGCTAAAAACTAAAAACAATAAAAGATAGAGATGTTCCAACTACCCCCCTAAGCTTGAATCTGACTATGGCCTCATAGTCAAAAACAAACTTAAGAGTGGAACAGAGATACCCGATCACTCTTGTGGAGGTGGAGGTGGCTGCGGAGAAGTGGGGTCCCAAGACGGGAACTGCCCTTGGAAGTTCGGCTCATACAGGGGCATTGGTGGAGGCTGTGGATACCCACCAAAATAACCCTGACTCCAGTAGTGGTCGTAGAATGGCTGCTGCTGCTGCTCCATCCTATGCAGCCGATCATGGATGCTTTCTTGATTAGCGAAAAGAAGGCGATCATTCTCGAATATCTCCTGTTGGTTAATGAAAAGCCGGTCGGTGGTGTCTTGGATATCGGCATATGCAGCGGTGTGGCTGTGTTGCGTCTGCTGAATGTCTTGGAGCATGCTGTACATGCCCTGCATAGAGTAAACATCCTCGCTCTGCTGCGAGGACGGCAGTGGTGGAGGCGGATGTGGAGAAGATGATGAAGCACCTGGATGCATCTGAGGACGCTTCCGGGGTGCTACGCGTGCTCGAAGAGGTGTGTATGCCTCTTCCTCCTCTGTCGCCGCCTCGTCGTCGTTGCCACCATCGTTTCTGCCTTCTTCTTCATCGGAGTCGATGGCTATGATTGGCCATCTGAAATGCTGTGCGCCCTCGATGTTGAAGACGGGATCCGGCAGTGCGCACTCCTGGTACGCTTGATTCACGTGGCAATGCGCAAATGCCACGCCATCTCGGAGAAGAATTAGGTTGGCCCGGTGAAGATGTTGCAAGTTGACCTTGCTTTTCGTAGTAAGAGGAGTCAGCTGATCGAGATTCAAGCCCAAGTAAAGGGCTATCCTGGTGACTAGCCCGCCGAAATGAATCGGGGCTCTCCTCGTGCTCCTCTTCACCGCCAACACTCGGTGTAGAAAGAATGCACCCCAGTCGCATTCTTGTCTCATCAGGATCTTGTATAGGAAGAAAAGATCAGACTCCTAGAATTTTCTCAAAGAAAGATCGCTTCGAGCAAAGATGGTAGAGCTCAACATCCTGTGCAAGACCCGTGCAAACGGGTGCTCAAAGTCGGCTACCGCGGCGTTATGGTAGCTCACCGACCTCCCATGTGGAACCGTCACCAACTCGGCGAAGATGGCGGCATAATCGGTGCGGTTATCTGGCCGGCGGTAGTAGTACTTGGAACTGTTCCAGTTGAAGATGTCATTGAACTGCTCCAGAGTGATGGTATAGTCGTGGTTATAGAGCCGGAAAGACACCCGACCCTTCTCCCACTCACGGTCGCTGGCGGATATCTCGTTTGGCACGACATTGACGTCGAGGGACGCCATGAATTCTGCCACCAGTTCCTTATATGTCGGCCACTCGCCGAAGAAAGGTTGACCGTCTTCGTGGCACTCCAGTTCGTCGTGGCCACGTCCCGTTTGGTGTGCTTGTCCTTTGAGCACGTAGTCCAAGTTTTCCTTGAAGCCAAGATCACGGAGCATCTCCGGATCCACATACCGGGTTGGCTCGATCTTGCGCTTCATGATTTCGTCGAAGATCTTCTTCACCTCCGCAGAAGGGTGGACAAGGCGAGGACGTGCCACCGATGATGGCGTTGGTGGCACGAACTCGGGAATGTCGTCCAGATGAGCATGCGAGAAAGAAGCTCCAGCGGTACGCACCATGATGGCGAAGAGACAAGGATTAGAAGGAGAGCTCGGAGAAGAATGGAGATATGAATCTCCGCTCGGGGAAGATCGTCGCTCCGTGCTGGTGCTCTTCGCTCATGGATAGCTCGGGGGAGTGCTCGGCGCCAAAGGAGGAGATCACTCTGAAGGTGTGACGTCAAATGACGTATTGCTTCTCCTTATATAGACTTGGTCGGTGCCACTGTTGACCCGTCGATACCATCGACGCAGGTCGATGGTATCGACACGTCTCGATGCTATCCGGCCCCCTCGCGAGTATCGACGGCTGACGATTGCTTGATCTTGAAATCCGGATTGTTGACGTGTCGATACCATCGACATAGGTCGATAGTATCGATGCTGCACCCAGATCGATGACGTGGACGCCGCGATCGCCGTCGATTTCTTTGTGCGGATCGGTGACATGGATGGTCGATACCATCGACAGGTGTCGATGGCATCGACTTGGCTGCATTGCGACACCGCCACTTTGTCATTTCGACCTGTGACCATGTCGATACCATCGACGAGGCCGTCGATGGTATCGAGTTGACTGAGACAAATCGCTCTGAACTTCTCCAGAGATCTCGATGGTATCGACTGATGTGTCGATACCATCGACAGCTGTTGCGCGACCTGCCTGTAGGTGTGTCAATACCATCGACGTTACCGTCGATAGTATCGACTCCGAATGAACCTTGCAGTTGTCAGCCTAAACCTATGTTGATACCATCGACCAGTGTGTCGATGGTATCGACTCTGCCTCAGCCTGCACAATGAACAAACGGATCAAGGTATCTTCTTTACACTAAAATTTTAACGAAATTAAAGCAACCTATGATTATAATTAAACTATCCTAATGTACCGATGGTTGGGTTGCCTCCCAACAAGCGCCCTTATTTAACGTCTTAGGCTAGACGGCTTCCGAGCATCTCATTCGTCTGCAAGTGTAATGAGTTTGACCTCATTCACTTTTCTCTTGTAATTCTCACCAAAATACAGCTTTAACCTCTGTCCATTCACCAAGAACGTGGCATCACCATCACACACCAAAATCGCACCGTGCGGTTTAACCTCTTCCACCACGAATGGTCCACTCCACCGGGATTTCAGCTTCCCAGGGTGCAACTTGAGTCGGGAGTTAAACAACAGAACACTATCTCCCTTCTTGAACGTGCGCAACTCGATATGGCGATCGTGGATCAGTTTTGTGCGCTCCTTGTATATTCGGGCATTCTCATATGCCGTCATGCATAACTCATCCAGCTCATTCAACTCAAACATCCTCTTTCTCCCAGCTTCATCATAACTCAAATTTAGCCTTCTAAGCGCCCAATGGGCCTTGTGCTCCAATTCCACCGGAAGGTGACAAGCCCGGCCATACGCCAACCTAAAAGGCGTAGTGCCTATAGGTGTTTTGTAAGCCGTTCTATATGCCCAAAGTGCGTCCGGTAGTAGGGCACTCCAATTCTTCCTTGTGGATGCCACCGTTCGCTCTAGAATCTTCTTGATTTCACAGTTTGAGACCTCCACTTGGCCTTGAGTCTGTGGATGATATGGGGTGCCAATGTTGTGCTTGACCCCATATTTCTTCAATAGTGTCGAGAATTTCTGATTCCGGAAGTGTGTACCCCCATCGCTTATTATCATTCGGGGTATCCCAAACCTGCAGAAAATATTTTCCTTCACAAACCTGCACACTACAGTAGAATCATTAGTCCTTGTGGGGATTGCTTCCACCCACTTTGACACATAATCAACAGCTAGCAAGATATACAAATTGGAGTTCGAGGACACAAAGGGTCCCATGAAGTCTATGCCCCACAAATCAAATACTTCAACTTCCTGAAATACATTCAGGGGCATCTCTTGTTGCTTTGAAATGTTACCTGCTCGTTGACACGGGTCACATTGCCTTAAAAAATCATAGGCATCCCGAAACAAAGTTGGCAAATAAAGGCCGCTTTCCAACACCTTAGCTGTTGTTCGCGAACTGGCATGGTGTCCTCCCATCAGAGATGCATGGCAATGGTGGAGAACACTCTCGTACTCCATCTCAGGCACGCACCTGCGTAAGATACCGTCCCTGCATTGCTTCAAAAGAATTGGATCATCCCAAAAATAGTATCTTAAAGAATGAAAGAATCTCTTTTTCTCTTGATATGACCAGTCTTCCGGGATGATCCCGCAAGACAAATAATTAACAATTTCAGCAAACCACGGTTCTTTAGAATTAATTTTCAAAAGTTGTTCATCGGGAAACGTCTCAGTTATGGGTATGTGCAAATCTTTTTCATTCACCCTTTCTAACCTAGACAAATGATCAACCACTACATTCTCAATTCCAGACTTATCCTTGATTTCAATGTCAAATTCTTGTAAGAGCAAAATCCACCTAATGAGTCTAGGCTTTGCGTCCTTTTTCTCCATCAAGTATTTTATCGCAGCATGGTCGGTCCATACAACTACTTTAGATCCAACCAAATACTGCCGAAATTTTTCAAACGCAAACACGACGACAAGTAATTCTTTTTCAGTAGTTGTATAATTCAATTGAGCATCATTCAGAGTTTTGGAAGCATAGAAAATCACAGCGGGCTTATTATCTACCCGTTGTCCCAAAACGGCTCCTACTGCAAAATCTGAAGCGTCACACATCAATTCGAAAGGTTTTGTCCAATCCGGCGTTTGAACAACCGGGGCAGAAATCAATTTTTCTTTCAAAACTTCGAATGCATGAAGACACTTATCGTTGAAATCGAAGACTGCATCTTTCTCCAAAAGTTCGGATAAAGGTTTTGCAATTTTAGAAAAATCCTTAATGAATCGCCGATAGACCCCGGCGTGTCCCAAAAAGCTTCTCACCCCTTTTACAAAATTTGGTGGGGGCAGCCTAGAAATCACCTCAATTTTCACCGGGTCTACCTCAAGACCTTTGTTAGACACCTTGTGTCCTAGAACTATTCCCTCTGTCACCATCATGTGACATTTCTCCCAATTAAGGACCAAGTGTGTGTCCTCACAACGCTGCAGCACTTTGTCTAGGTTATAGAGACATTCATCAAAAGATGCACCATAAACCGAGAAGTCATCCATAAAAACCTCAAGACAGTGCTCTACCATGTCAGAAAATATGGCGAGCATGCAGCGTTGAAACGTCGCTGGTGCATTACATAAACCAAATGGCATTCGTCGGTAAGCAAAAGTCCCATAGGGACAGGTGAACGTAGACTTCTCTTGATCCAAAGGATCAATCGAAATCTGGTTATACCCCGAATACCCATCCAGAAAACAAAAATGCGACCGACCGGCAAGACGTTCTAAAATTTGATCAATAAATGGTAAAGGAAAATGATCTTTAAGTGTGGCAGCATTCAGACGACGGTAGTCAATACAAACTCTCCACCCGGTTACCAATCGGGTGGTGACAGGTTCATTCAACAAATTTTTAGTGACAGTAATTCCCCCCTTCTTAGGGACTACCTGTGTGGGACTCACCCACGTCGAGTCTGATATGGCATATATAATCCCTGCCGCAAGAAGTTTGATGACCTCCTTCTTCACAACCTCCATCATGCTCGGATTTAAACGTCTTTGAGGCTGAATAACTGGCTTGGCTCCCTCCTCGAGCCGAATCTTATGCTGGCAAAGAGTAGGGGAGATCCCCTTGATGTCTGCAACAGACCACCCAAAAGCTCCACGGTGGTTCTTGAGCACTATCAGTAATTGCTCCTCCTCATCCGCACTCAAGTAAGCAGATATGATCACCAGTAACTTGTCCTTCTCAGCTAGAAAGATGTACTTGAGATGCGAGGGCAGCGGCTTCAATTCTAAATCTGACGGGCTGATAAGAGATGAATGCAACGGTGGGGGAAGTGCACCTAAATCTTCATAGTGCCTCGCATAGAAGCATGGAAGCATCTGAAGCATTTTAGCGCACTCCTTGAGTGATTTACTCCGCATCCAATCATAGGTAATATTCAACATACAAGCCTCTAACGGCAATTCCGGATATGCATCAACAACAGAAATAGCAATTGCATCATCCTCCCATGAAGGCGGAATGTCCTCATTCTCATCATTCGGAAATCCAACAGCTTTACACAAAGAGACAACCTTAGTTTGCTCCATGATATCCACAACTAAGTTTCCATTATCCATCTTGCTCATCACATGAGCCATGTCCAAAAATGGTTTTCCAAGGCAGATTGAGATGTTGTGATCCATGTGTTTCACCATATTACATTGTTCTTTTGCTTTAGAAGACGCAGTGCTAGAGGGCATGACCATCTCAAAGCGGTCATCTTCTATGCCTAAGGTCAAGCGACCTCTCCCCTTCTCTAAGATCATGTCAGTTGTAGCTTGGAATGGACGTCCAAGTAACAGCTCATTACCATGCTCGTCCTGCATCTCCATAACCACAAAATCAGCCAGAAAGACAAATCGATCCACCTTCACTAAAACATCTTCGCAGATTCCATAAGGCTTCACCACAGAGTTGTCGGCCAATTGGATAGTCATATTGCTCGGCCGTGACTCCTTTAATCCCATCTTTTTAAATGTCTAAAGGGGCATCAAATTGATGCTTGCCCCTGAATCACATAATGCCTCTCCAAATTTAAACTTCCCGATATAGCAAGAAATGTTGAAACACCCGGGATCCTGTCTCTTTGGCGGTAGAGTGCCCATAATGAAGGCACTCACTTGCTCCTTTAGTACAACGACCTCAGTATCTGGTATCTTCCTCTTCTTGGTGATGACATCTTTTAGAAACTTCCCGTATGAAGGGATTTGCTCAATAGCTTCCAATAACGGAATATTGACCGAAAGCTTCCTAAAGCTGTCCAAGAATTTCTTGAATTGTGCATCTACCTTCCTTGCCTTTGCACTATTCGGATAGGGGACCGGAACGGCTTGTGCCCTTTGATGAGGTGGTACATAAGGCGTCATTTTCTGCGGTTCCTCCTCAGCAACCTATTCATCATTACCATCCACGGCTATGTCTTCAACCTGCCCTGTGACTGGTGTGGGCTGCTCCGTAGTGGTTTCACCTTCAACTTTATCTTGCGGTATGCTTGTTTCATCCATTCTTGGATTCAACACCTTCTTGCCGCTTCTCAGTAAAATGGCCTTGGCTTGCTGGTTTCCCCCGGGAACATTGGTGTTCCCCGGAAAACCCGGATGTGCTGGCTTCTTCAAACTACCAATTTCAGCTGCCATCTGCGCCATGGAGGTCTCTATGGTCCTCATTTGAGCCCCATGGCTCTGCAATGTCTGCCCAAATTGATTCATAAATTCACCTTGTTGCTTGATTTGCTGCCCGAATGTGTTCATTAACTCTTGATTTTGCTTGATGACCTGATTGAGCAACTCCATGCTCTTGTCCTCTACAGCTGGTGCGGGCTTGGCTTCCGGATCCTGCAGAAAATTATTCGGATCCTTCCATGAGAACTCTTTGTCCTTTCTCCATGAGTAGTCATTATTCCTGTACCCTTGTTGTTGTCTCATGTACTTGACGTGAGCCTCATCCTCAGACTCATTTCTTCTTTTTGCAGTAACTTCTTTGCGAGAAGATCCATCTTCTCATTCAGCTCTCTCATTGCCTTTGATTCACTAGCGATTCGTGCTTTCTCAACTGGGCCTCTCTCTCTTTCTCCCCAGGATTGCTTTCTCGCCATGTTCTTCAGTATTTCCCAGCATCTAGTGTCAGTGTTATTCAGAAAAAATCCCGACCTGGCTGAATCCAGATTACTCCTATCATGCTCGGAGAGAGCAAAATAGAAGATTTTCACCTGTGTCTCTTTGTCCAGCCCGTGATGCGGACATCTCCTCAACATAATCTGAAATCGCTCCCAGGTCTCAGAATATGTTTCACCCGCCTGTTGGGTGAAATTGTGAATCTTTCGGATCATGTCGTTAGTCTTCTCAGGAGGGAAGAACCTCTCAAAGAAGACTTCCACCATATGGTCCCAAGACTCAACGAACTCATCGTCTAGATTATGTAGCCACTCTCTTGCTGCTCCTGCCAAGGAACTTGGGAACAGCTTGAGGTACAAAGCATCTTGTGGAAACCTGTCTATCTTTACCATGTCACAGTTTTCAACGAACTGGATGATGTGTGCAACAGGATCCTCATTCTTCAGCCCATGAAACGCATTTGATTTTACCAAATTAATCAACGCTGGATCGATCTTATATGTCGGTATGTTGATCGCCTGCTTTTTTATAGGCCCCTTTGAAGCTGATGAGGAAGAAGCTTTGATCTTCTCCCATATGGTCTGTGGCTCGGCCATGTCTTCTGGTTCAGATTCAGAATCTATCTCTTCTTGGTACTCATGCTCAGAATGCTCCTCGTCCTCAGGTCCTGGAAACGGAACCTCGGGTGTGTGATTGTCGTAGTCTGTACTACGTGTATGCACCATACACAGTACCTGAAATAAGAAAATTCGAATTCAGTACTAAGCTTAGACGAGTATAAACAATTAAAGAGAAATGTAAAAATATTTGAATTTGAATGAAAATTAAAAAGAAATTTGTGGCCTAGAGTGGCCGCTCAAAGCACTTGAAGTGCCAACAATTCCGCCGTATCCCCGGCAACGACGCCAAAAACTTGACGTGTATTTTACTAAACGCTAAAACGCAAGTATACGCGTCAAGTAGTACAGGCCTTTGTGAGGCCCGAGTCGAACACAGGGATACGCTGAATTATTGGAGACTCCTACTAACTATTTGTGATCAGCTAAGTCGAATAACAAATTGGGGTTTGTTATAAAAATTAAAAGAAAGTAAAAATAAAACAAAGCAACCAATCGATTAAATGTTAATTTAATCAATTCAAAAGAGTATCTTTAGGATTGCGGTTTCACCGCGGGTTATCATTGTATTAGGTTTCATATAATTCCTCAATCTTCTCTCTCTATCCGGGTAGTGTCCTGAAAACAGAATTACCCACTGTCGTGGTGCAATTCACTACTTAGGTTTAGGTTGATTCCACCGTCGTAGTAATCTATTCCCTAAACTAAGTGTACTACGAACGATCTCTCAGTTTCCACCATTAATTTTACACCTCCTTTGTCAAGAGATTTATCGATTAATGTAGGTTTCGTCTCTTTTCAACCGTTAACCCTTCTGTCGAAGTGATTAAGGGCATTAGGTTATTATTATGGTGATCAAACATAAAAATATATGGAGAAAATGAAACTATACCACGGATTTGAGAGAGAAAATATGAGTTATTAATATAAAACTGTCATACAATGCATTCCCGGGCTACTCCCGGTCCTAAAGATGGAGGGGATTAGCCCTGCATGATCATCTTGCACAAATACATGGTAGAAATAGGGGAAATCATATGAAAAACGTGAATTAAATGGGAAAACCCCTGAACGGAGGAGAACTGGTTGATCCTTTGTGTAGAACACAAGCTTTCCCGCCTCTCGGTGGTGAAATCCGTCTTCGGCAGCGTCCAGATCGACAGGTATGAACTTCTGGCCTCCGTTCTCCTTTCTCTCCTTCCTCGGCAATTGTGCAATGGCAAATTAGATGATGATCTCGTCTGGGCGGCCGACATTAGGTATAAGTCCCTAATTAGGTCGTCAATTAACTCCAGCCGTCCGATTGAAATCAATTTGAATCCAACGCATATCTGCCGGCGTCGATACCATCGACGCGGGTCGATGGTATCGACCCAGTGTAGTAGTGACAGCCTTCTTGTCTTTTTGTCCGAGTGCCTGTGGCCATCTCGATGCCATCGACTTGCGTCGATGGTATCGACCTCTGTGTAGCGTCGGTTTTGTCGTTTAGCGACGCTGTAGCCTCCATGCGTCGATGGTATCGACTTGGGTGTCGATACTATCGACCGCTTCCTCGCCAGCAACCTGAAGGGATCTCGATACCATCGACTTGCGTGTCGATGGTATAGACTCTTTGCTGCTCCTTTTGGCTGGCAACCTGTGGCCTTGTCGATGGTATCGACTTCCGTCGATGGTATCGACGGAAGCAGATACTTGTTTTTCCTGAAATTCCAAGACAAGATCAAATAAATCCACACGAATTATAATAAAGTGATGATTAATGCTCAAAATGATAAAACTAAGGGGATTTGACATAAAATGATGGCAAAGACCAAAATAGGTGAATTATGCAATATTAACCATAAAAATGACTAATAAAAGCACAAAATACATATCAAAAAGGTCTATAAATGCAACTCAAAATCATCGCATCAGTTTCCTCTTCACATGATTCATATACGAATCTGGAAACTGTCTTGATAGATTCGTAGAAGGAATCCATACCGAATCATCCTAAATTTTAGTTGCTTTGGAGGGCAATCGGCATTTTGCCCAAATCCAATCCAGACATGACTCTACCGCCATAGACCCCTATATAAGGGAGAGGGCTATGAACCACTCTGTGATTCCATATACTCTACCCGAGGATTTGATTGCTCACCCAACTCGTCCGCATCTTTTATTTCATCCCTTGCCCCCTCCTGCTTCCTGTACATCGGCTCCTACTCCTGTAGAGGAATGGACACCTCGGATGGTGCTTGGGAACCAATAGAGAGCAAATGGAGGAGATGAGTAGGTTTGTGCGGCTCTCGTGAAGGTCTCCATGCCGTTACTTTTGGCTTCCGGGCTCCAGCAGTGACAGTAAACCACAGGGTTGACTCGACGAAGGATTGCTCATAGGCGTTGTGGCACGTGAGAGATGAAGCGGGGGTTAGGGAATGATATAACAAAATGACACAAATACCCCTCTGTGTGTGCATGATAGATGAGGGAATTAGAGTCTTTTCTCGTGAATTAAAAAGGGTGCCCAAAGTATAGAAGAGTCGTTGACGTGTCAAGCCCTAATTGGCTCAGGTAATCTAATCTTTCAAAAATTATAGAAATTGATAGGCTATTCGGAATAAGAAATGTCATACATGAAAATTGATCAAGAGAATTCGAGGATTCCAATAAAAATATAACCAAGATCTGACTATGCTTCTAATTCAAAAACTATGTAAAGTTATCATCTTTAATGGTTTAATTAATGAAAAACCCTTAGACTTGATGATAGTTGGATCTAATGATGTTCTCTAAATGTTTTGAGTAAATATTAACCCGTTGTTAATAAAAAGGATGATTTATATCTAAAAGAATGATCTTTGTACATAATTGTCTCAATTTAGGGTTCCGTGTACATGATTATGCATTAATGGGCCTAGACGCCCTAATTTTGATAATTACAATTTTTAATGGTTTTAATTGTGCAAATCTATGAATAAAATAGAGATATGATGATCCTAAGACAATTTGAGAATAGAGGATCCTTAATATGGATAATTTGAGCAAATAAGGTTTTTATGAGTAGAAAATGTATTTTAGGGTTTGTTGACCTAAAAAGGATAAAGTTTGAGAAATTGATCTAAGAAACCCTAATGAATCCTAATGAAACCTAGAAACCCTATAAAGGTATCCTAAGTCAATAAGAATTTGTTTGGGGATATGTTTGAGACCATTAGACATTATACATGTTTTTAGGATCAATGTTTGCTTGATTGATTGATTGGCTTACTTGATTGGACATCTAGTTGAATTTCAATATATTGCTTCTTTGAGATCTCCAAATCAGGTATGTGGTTACGTTTATGGTTAAATCTCTTTAGTTTCCTAGCGATTCTCGAAGCTTTATGAATTGCTTGGAATAATTGCTTGATTGTCTTTTATTTCATGCAACTATAAAGTGACTATGACTATCACCATAATTATATGTCCATAACTAGCTCAGATCCTGGTCCTCTACTCTAGCTCTGATGTTGATGAGATAGATGACCTAGTACATGGTCTACCCACAAGGTATGATGATTAGGTTATCATGAGTCGATGTGTTGGTCTACCCTTGGGTAGGACCATACGACTCCATGACTCTATGTATTGATCTACCTGTAAGGTAGGATCATGGGGGTTAGTTGAGATCTACCATATGAGAGGTAGTATCCATGTCCACTACAGGGATAGAACAGAGGCTAGGGTATGTAAGGATTGAGTAGTCATGTTTAAGATGTAAAGTTTTCTTATTAAACCATAATTTCTTGCAATATGTTGTTACAATTAAATGCAAGATTATTGTTCCCCCCACACACCAATATAATTCATTATACTGATCGCCGTTTCATTTGTTGGCATTTTAGGTTATCAATAAAATGGATATTCCTTTAAAGTGAACATTGTTGGAATAAAGCTTAATAAAGAATTGGAGGATTGTAGTTAAATAAGTTCTTTCTTGGGTAAAGACTTCCACCTCCTATATTTTGCAAGGAATGAATACAAAAATTTTATTCCAGTAAAGGTTTAGTTGTACTAGAATTTATTAATTATTGTTGATTGTTTGCAAAACCACTGATCCTGTTTTGGGATAACGCCTCTGACCTCTTGGTCTCCCTTAATAGGGGGTTACAGGGAGGCAGGGTTGTTACACAAGCTCTTGTTGCCTTCCAAATAGTTGGAATAAAGATCTCCACCCGATTGAAATAATTCTAGGGTAAGTTGGGAAAGTAGATGGCTTGTGCCCCTAGTATTTGTGCTTTAGAAGTTACATAAGTAGTGGCACGAATCACTTTGGAGGTTTGAGACCTAACATGACACACATTTGATACACAACATCATTTCTATGTCCCAAATAAGGATCGAACGAGTAGTAGAGGATTGAAAATGAGATGTAAGGTTGAGGTCTCATTAGGTGTATATGGTGTGTGGCCTCACTTCTTGGCACCACAAAATTGGCTCACGTGAAGGAAAATGGCAAACAAATATAGAAATCCTCTAGAGCACGCCGAATAAACATGCCCTACACAAAAAATCCCCCAAAAAGCAAAATAGACCTATGCAACATCCAAACACTATGGAGTTGAAGCCCCCAATGAGGTCACCAATTAGGTTTCCAAGAATGGGATTATTTGTAAAACTAATGGGTGGACACTGGCAGATTTTTCAAGTTAGAGAAGCGTCCACCAAGTTTATAAAAATGAGGAAGACCTTGGAAATCTTAAGAAAGATTCTAGATAACTCATGAGGACAATCAAATAGACATAAGGCATCAAGTTACACATGGGGAAGGTGTAGGAACCCCATGAAGACATTATGGCAACACAAATCTCAACAAGGTTAAATGTCATTGTCTTCAAGAATAGGGTCTATATGTTCAAGATGATACAAAATTATGAGAAACCACTTACAAGACAAGAATTATATTCAACAAAATGGTATGAGTGATCATCAACCCTTTGTTCTTGTATCACCAAATCCCCAAGGGGCCAATAAGAGGGGGAGAAGAGAGTGATCTACATGTCTGTCTAGATTGATTTCTAACTTTCTTGAACATTGTAATGGATGGGAATGGATCTCACTACTCTTTCTCACACAAGGAAAGAAAGAGGTTCATTCTAGAATTTTTGAGGTAGGAGATGGGTGTAAAAGTTTTCTCTCTTGAGAAGGGGCACACTTTAGTATCTCTAATAACTAGCTCCCCTTTTTGTCCTCTTGAATTCTAGCCTTCCTAAATAGGTTGCTAACAAATGTTTCTATTGGATACAATATTATTTATAGGATGCTAGGGGGTTACATAGGTTTAGGTTTTAAAGGGGAGCCTCTCTTAATACAAAATCAATAGGGAGGAAGAGGGGAGTGGGCTAGGCGGTCATCCCTCCTTCTGGAGTCTTTTGGATGCTTTTGGATGTATTGTTGACTCGATTAAAGCAAGAAGTGTGGGAACGTGCACTAGTTGGGAACCATCCTTCTAGTATCTTACAAGAATTTATAAATGGGGTCTTTGGTTAAACCAGTGTAGGCGGGAAAGGCATGGTGCTTTATAGGTGGGTAACTTGCCTCTCGAGTCCAATTTTGGCTTAGAACAACTGAACCTTAGGATGACTTTAGGAAAAAATTTGGCTCAAAAGGTAGGTCACACACTTGGTAGGTGCCCTACTAGAACTTAGCCCTTATGTGCATATAAAGCTATAGTGGGATGTGAACCCATATATGATTTAGGATCAAAACATGGTCCATATATATGATTCATTATATGGACTTGAGTTAAAAAACTTGTCTTGGATATGGGCCATGTTATGTGACTCTCTTGGGCCAGGGCCTCACTGATAACATCCAAGCTACGTAGCCTGTAGTGAAGCATATATTTATTCAACATCAATTCCAATCAACAACTTTCCCATAGTGGGAATTTGATGTTTTAATTATACCAAAATGATTTCTATTCATGAGAGATATAAAGTCAGTTTTTCTAATTCTAAAAGTGATTTCAAATCATAATGAAAATAAAATTTTGATATTTGATCATCTATCTATTCCAAATTCATGTGGTCATTTGTATAAGTTGAGTATTACATTGAATCAACCATTTCATATTTGACATCCCTCATGATGTTAGTGGTCAATCCATGATGTTTATACCTCTCTCTCACCCCATGGTGACCTTTAATGCCTTTTGGCTAACTTTTGGTGACTATGGTTATGCCCATGGTACATTATTGAATCTATTCTAATTTCAAAATGTTTGCATATGCATGTCTAATTCATCAATCACTTGAACTTGCATTTATCACGATTTTGCGCATACCACAAATACACCAATACATACTTAAAATTTGAGTATTGACACCATGTTCTTGTGAAAATTTCCTAGCAACCAGACTGTTATTGTATTGTCCACTGCTCCAATCATACGTCTCTTAGTTTTGCATATCCATTTATATCTAGTTGGTTTTATTGAGGGGGAAAAAGAACAACCTCCTTTATACATGTGAAATCAAAGGACTAAAGATTCTAAGCCATGGACTTCTACCATTTTATTTAACTTTATACTTCTTGATAGGTATATAGTTCACTCTACGCATATAAAGCAAACATAAAATTACAAAATGACACTAATATTGTTGGGAAATGTGGCAACAGATAGGCAGAGAAAACAAAAAAATTATCTATCATATTCCCCTATAATAGAAGATCATGCCAATAACAATGTAATTGGAAGGATGGTTTGTGATATAATACCTAGTCTTGGAGCAAGTCCAACAACTATATCCTCACAGATGTATGCATCTTTCTTCAAGTCACACCCATACAACATCTATAGAATCTCTCGGTTGATCACCATGGACAATAGTTGACCTTATCCTCATGAGTGGCAAAAACTCCTTGCCTCTAGAGTAGTCCACACAAACCACTGGGAAATCCTATAGTTCTAGAAGAATAGACAAGAAGGATTCATCCATTCTTATTGGTGTATTGGCACCAACTTAGTCTCCCACAATTGTTCTCCCTTGCTATCCCTCGCTTTATCGAGTAGGACTTGCTCGGGTTCTCTTGGTTACCACAACCAGAGAATACATCAATTGTCTAAGGTAATTGATGTGTCTGAGATGCCCCAGATACCCCTCTATCTATAGGCAGGTTAGGACCAGGGTTCCTACTTTGAGAGGGAGTGGTAGGGGCTAGAATTTTAAGAGCTTTTGCATCATGTGAGCGGAAAAACTATCAGTTCATAGATGAACCTATCAGTCGGCATGACAGTGATTAGTTAAACCCTTGAACTAGTCATTTCATCATGTTTCCCAATTGGAATTGTATCACAATTAGTATCCAACATGATGTCAACATTAATCCTTGACGTAATCAAATTGATCAATGAATCGGGTGGTTCATCATATGATCCAGTTGTTTGGGACCTTGAGCGGATCGGTTCACTCAGTGAACCAGTTGGTTCATGCCACAGTTCAACCAATATTTAGCAAATGTGATTTCAATTAACCTAACACTCCAACCAATCGGTTCAAGACTTGAACCGGTCGGTTCAGAGTCTAGTCAGTAAAGTTTTGTTTAAATTTAATCCCTAAACACTTTAGTAATCAAGTTAAACATCATTCATGAATAAACTCCTATTCCAAGCGTATCCTATGTGTGTGACCCTATCGGTTCCAAGTTACATTGGCAGAGAATGTCCATAACTAGTTTATGACATCACAAGTAATGAGCGGTATCTAGAAACACATCATTACTACCCAAGAAAATCTGAAAGTCGAGAACAACTTAAACCTACAATCTATGATTAATGTTATAGTGTTTGTATAGTTCCTTCATCACTGATATCCAAATTGAACTTCAGACATGGAATCATCATCCTCTTCAACGTTCAATCCATGTTCCTTGAACTAGAGCAGACTGTCTGACATATATGTAAGATCAATGTCACATGCTGACTCACATGTTGCATGACCATGCATTTCTCAACCTCACTTATCAAGTGGCCAGGATATCATACCCCTATAGGAGGAACAAATCCCATCTACATCACTCACAAGCATTCACATGTGTCACAGTACATCTGAGCATCACCTTTATGGAAACCCTTATTCAAGGTCACCGTGGATGATGTCAAAGTACACTAAACGACATGTGATGAGTGTAGTGATTTTAGGTCTTAGATCCAAAATCACCACCAACACTATGAGAGATGATTCTAACTACCATGTAATGGTTTCCATGTGTCACTCTCATGGTGGGTTTATCCTATACACTATTGTCTAACAAGTATCAATGTGTTTGGTTATATATCACATATCATGACTGATGAGATTCTATCATCAACCAACACACACTCCAGTCTTATGTGTTATTCTTGTCAATTAAGCTTTTACAATAACAACCGATTAGGGACATAACATGAATGTATACTCTTGACAGCCACATGATCTCATTGTTTAGGTCTTCAACCCAAATAAATACATCATTGAGTAATATCATTCTCTAGACAATTAGTATGTTATCATTACATAACTGAATAAAATAAAATAAATTGGAAGATTTCCTTTATTACTGATCAAATCATTTATAAGAAATGCCATTACAATCATCATTTGATTAGCTCTGAGGGAAGACATACCAACAGACTCCCATTTTTAGTTAGGGCCAATCACCCATGAAATTAATCCCAAGTGAGCTAACATGACCTTCATGCTTCAACTGTGGAAGTGATTTTGTCAAGGGGTCAACGACATTGTTTTCGGTTGGTACTCTACAAATCTTCACATCTCCTCTGTAACATACTCAAATCTAGACATATGTGTTAAATATCCCTTCTTCTAGGCCCCTATTCTATTATGTTAATATATAGTATTTTTTCCATAATAAAAAGCACATTAAGAATAATTAGTATCATGGATATAGAAATACCCTTAGTATTTGGTATGCAAGGTAAAACAACTATAATATATTCAACAACATGACTTTAGGAACAAATATACCAAATACCATGCATGACTCTAATTTGATACCTTAAAATGTTATTAGGGGTATAAGATGAAATGAATTGAATTAATGTGTAATATAGTGTTAAAATGAGTAAATACATTAAATGTATGAATGGTATACAAATAATGGAATCTAATATTAATTGATGGCACAATTGGGTTTCTTACATGTTAATTGGTCTAATTATCAATCTCGGTATCAATTGAACTTCAATTGCCCACCCATTTGATGGTTTGAATTCCTAACTTATCATACACCCTTGTATTCATGTTATGACATTATCATGTCGCTGGTTTTCTTTATCCATGAGACTCGTTCCCTCCTTGACGCAATCCACGTGATGTACCCTACAGATCGGGATTTCTCTTGACATGTTCTTCTCCGCCTCCCCTTCTTCTTCTCCCCTGATTCCTTGCTTCCTCTCCACTACCCCTCTTCCTCTCTTCCCTTCATCTCTCTTGTGGTAGTGAACATAACCCTAGCCTCCCCATCCTCCTTCACCATGCCCTTGATGGCAACACAATACCAGGAAGAGTCATGCATCGCAAGCAGCATGCCACCTCTTCTCTTCATCTTCTCCCTCCTTTCCTTGAACCAACCATGTGAGAATTAGGCCTGCACTTGCAGTATGTGGCAAAGATCTTCAGATGCACACCTGATACCACCATCTCCTCTCCATTTTCAAGATCCTCACAACCCTCCCGGCAATCTGGTGATGCCACCACCAGTCCCTCCCATGCGCCCTCAACTACTCCCTCAACAATGATGGTGTTGCCCCACTTCTTTTCTTCCTTCTCTATCACCCAACATAGACACCACAACCGTAGAGTGTTTCACCACATCCCCCCATGTTTCAATCGCTGCCAAACAACCATATGACGACCCCCTTTGTTTCTTCAATATGTACCAACACCATCAATGATCTTAAGCCACTTGAACATGTATCGCCCCCATGTCCACCAACATGTATAGAATCACCTCAATCTCCTCCACCGTGCACCTACCGCCAAAGTGCAGGGCATCACCATAGAGGCATCACCGCCACCAGCAGAGGTCTTTGTAGTGCAGACCTACACCCAGCAATGCCAAGTGACATCGGGAAGAACTAAGCATCGCCAACTGATGGGAGCATCTATAGCCAGCACAATTGACTAATACTAGATCTCATCATCATCCTCATCGCCTCTTGCTTTCCTTCTTCAATCATCTTGAAATAGCGCCCAAGTAGACATTCCCTAGAAGGGAACCAATCTGTCGTTGAATACCAATTGTGGTGCCAGATGAAGCAATAACTTCACACTCCCTTTCTTCTTTCATGACATCCATATTCTCAGCTTTCAATCCTAAGGCATCCTACAGGCACGTGATCTAGAATAGTGAGAATGTGGGTAATGTGCCCCATATAGACATCAACAAAATCAAGATGTATATGGATGATGTTAATCTCTCTTATGGGCCTATTCCCAATTGTCCCCTTCAACAATATGCATATTTATTTTTGGTTTCTTATTCAGATTTAATCTTGTGACATTTGGATCGCACAAAGATCAATTAACTTTTCTATATGGATTTGTCTAATTGAGTCATGTAGCACATTGGTTGACATTATCGGTTATAAATACAACATCTTGTAAAAGACAAGTCCATGGGTATTTTTTTCTTTATATCCTATCCATTCACAAATTTCCCCTTACTACTCCTCATGTGTGCATCAATTTCCACATACAGGGGTATTGTTTCTTTTCCACGCCAATTACTCAATCATTTTGTAACTGGTGTGGGGGGAATAGAAGAGAGAGAAAGATATGAAAGTGACAATATTTATCAGCCCTAGATATTTTAATCTTAATGGAGTTTCTTATTATTTAGAAAATATGTCTTTCGATATCTTTTTGGCATGGCATTCCCACAAAGAATCATGACTCTAGTTCATCATTGGTTTATCTTACCCAATGACATTGTTCTTCTTCATGGTTCTAGTGCATCATAGGTGTATCTTTCCAATGACATTGTGCTTCTTCCTATTCGTGCCATGATATACATGTAGGTTGTCATTCTACACTGCTTTCTAGTTGGCACCACTTCATACGATGATGAAGGATCTAATTTGCAACATTCACACATTGGGACATATCTTGTTGTGATTACTCAGACCTCTTGTCATGTAAGGACCTCACTATTTAGCATCCCCCAATTAAGGAAAACCCAAAAAGTTGAGAGTCATTACATAAAATTCCCAAGGATCCGAATTTTACCAAATAACAATAACATCAAATAATTTGCATTAATTTAAATATTGTTTACAAGATGCTTCTCTAAGGAGTTACATGAATTTCTATCATCATAATTGTACATATAAGAAGAAGTATCTATTTAATCATCCTTTTATTAGCTTTAATGCCATCAAGTAGTTTCATTTGATTTATCATGACTAGATATCTTCTTATCATGCATTTACCTAAACCAACGTGAAATAAAAGCATGAATTAGCATATCAAAATACATTTATGTACATGGATTGCATGCAAAAGTGTATAACTAAATAACAACATATAATCAATCAACTATTTGAAAATAAGAACTGTATTTTCTTTGCATATTCTAACCCATGCCACATATGTTATATTGGGTGTGACTAATTTCCCTCCAAGTTTCGTGTGAATCACCCCTCAACACATGTCATCCTAGAGTTCAGAATATGATATCTTTATTTATGTGGTACTCATTGTGGAATTATAATTAAATAGAAGGTAAATCAACACTCAACAATTTATTTATTTAATCCTCAAGAAATCCTCATCAAACACTGGAAAACTATTATGGGTAGTCATAACTATAACCACATACCTTTTGTAGAACCATGAAAATATTGCAGTCACACTTTAAGCATACGATCCAATCAAGCAAGCAAATTAAGCAATCAACATTGAATCTTCATGTATGTAAATCCTAAAGTGTCACCATCACATTATTAATGATTAAACTCTACTCGAATCCTAATATAGGGCTTAGGTTCTGGGTAAGGGACAATGTCACAAACTATAGATTTGTCACATATTAATCATTCGAAGAAACCCTAATTATTATATCCATCAATTCGTTTCATTATGACCACTCAGTTTCAGTTATGTTCAATAACAACATTGCATGTTATAAACCTTGGTTTCAAAACCCTAATTATTCACATGTATTGTTATCCACTTCAGAAACCCTAAATAGTTCATCATTATGATCATGACCATCTTGAATTACTATCATATTCAGCAATATCATATTACAACAAGTATAAAAGCATTTAGTATATTAAACATTTAAATCATCAATTCTAGGGTTTCCATGTATTAGTCATCTCTTTAATACACATTAATACTACTATTAAAATTGTATTAGAATTAGGTCTCAATATTGTTTTATTTATGTTTCTCTCATTTTTCTAATCAATTTTCATAGATAACATGTCTTAATCCTACTTACTATTTAATTACTACAAATGTTGCAAATTAGCATGAATGAGCCCATTGGGAAAGGTAATAAAAAATACTATTTAATTCGAGTAGGCCCAGTCAGATGCAAGGTTGTCCCTGAGCTTATGGGCTCATGCCACATGTGCACCCTGCACCTGCATGGCTTAGGTTAGGCGAAAGGGATGTTTGACATAATTGTCCTTACCTCTTAGTATCGAGGTTGTGGGTAAGGAGGTAGCTCCACGCGACTTTGTATTCCTCTCCCTTTGTAACGACCCCTCCTCTTGGTAACCCCCAATTAAGGGAGACCAAGGGGTCAGAACCATTATCCCAATAAAATGGATTAAAGGTTTGGCAATTAATCAATAATAATTAAGAAATTCTACCAACTAAACTAAAATCTGGTATAAAATAAAATTTTGCATACCTTTTAAAAACTTTGGAAATCAACTTCTATCCACAGCTTTGGATCTATTCTATCTAATCCTCCTTACACTTTATTTCTTATTTTCACAATGTGTCACTTTACTATTTGTTTATTTCAGGGTTGTACCTAAAACGCCGAAAAACAAAAATGACGGTCAGCATATAAGAATATGCTGGTATGTGGGGACAACCAAAAGTTCACAATTTATAGCTAACAAACAATTTATCACAACTAAGGTAATTAATAAGTCAATTTATGTTTTCAATGTGTCAATCTCCACCGCTTTTGCCCTAACCCTGGAATACCCTCTTTAGGGTTTGACTTAAGGCCACATTTTCAATCCCGAGCTTGGTGCCTAGGGTCACCTCTCATGGTGCCCTTTAGTCATGCAACATAGACCACCTTCTCATTCCCGAGCTTGGTGTCTGGGATCACCTCTCATGGTGCCCATTGGTCTTCCCTCCTAGGCTTGACCTTTTTGCATCATCCATCAGGGTGGCATGTAGGTGTGAGAATACACATTTATTTATAGTTGTGATAATCATAGTGACTTTATAATTTTCAATTATGAACATCCAAACTTGTTGGTTGCAATCAATGCGACGAATCATCCGAGAAACTTTTTGGGAAACTAATGTGATTAACCATAATTAACCACATACCTGTCAAGATGACTTGAATGCAGAAATAACTCAACCAATCAAGAAATCAAGCAAGCACACACAAGTTGATCCTGAAAAAGGCATCCAATTTTTCTATCATTAATCATGTCATCATGATCTATTAACCCTAGTTGTTTCCTAGGGTTATTAGTCCTTTTTAGGGTTTTGATCACAATTAGGGTTTCTCTTCATTTCTGTTACTTAAAACCCTAATTTTATAAAATCACTTACAAACCCTAATTATTTCATCTTTCATTCAAAAAAGATTCTAAGTTCATCTTTTAGCAACATGAAACCCTAATTTCAGATTATAAGTACTTTTCTTTTCTTTTTCTCTTATTTAGGGTTTCTAAGCATATTAATCATCATATTAGGTTTAAAACCCTAAACCTTACAATTCCATCATCAAAATAGGTTAAAATCCATCTTTATCATTAATCAAGTTAACCATGCTCGAAATAATCTATTTGCAATATTAAATCTATCCTTGATTAACAATTAGGATTTCTAACCACAAATTAATACTTTTTCCATCCAAATTATATACTTTTGCAAAGAGATACTGATTTACGTTCCCAAACTATTTTTAATGTATCCCTCATATTTTTCGGATCATTTTTTATGTATTAACTTTCCTCATCTGAGTTTTCTATCAAAAGATATGATTTTAACAAGAAAGTTCCTTTTTCTGATTTATTTTCTAATTTCGGAAAAACAAGGATCGCCTGATCCATGGTCTACTGGTCCACTCAGGATCCAACGGTCTAGGATGTGCGAGCCTTTTCTTTGCGATCAAAAGAACATGATGGACAGAACTTCCCTCACCTAGCCTGAAGGCATGGAGGGGCAACTTGGTAAAAGACTGTGAGGTCTTCTTCTTCCTCGCGCTAAGGTACAGCAAGTCCATGGTCAACTCGAGTGTTGAGTCTTCGATCCCGTTCACTTGCGAGCACGCCAACCATCCAGGGAGCTTTGCCTCCCTCCGTAGAACACAACTAGGGCTTCAATTGCAGGTTGTGATCACGTCGTGACCCTCCCCTACTCGCCGAACTCCTACGAGGTTTGTTGAGGTGACGAGGGTGAAGGTCAAGATGAAAGGATCAATTGGGTGCACGAAATCATTCCTCGCACTCTTCCACAAAGGTTGGCATAGCAAATGTATGTGTTGAATCCCTCATTCATCCTCCCCTATATATAGGGTTGGGGTAGGTTACTGCCAGATTGGGAATTCTCCCAATAGGCGGCCAATCCCCTACAAAGTAGGGTTGATTTTGATCGTTTCCCTCCTATGAGTCCAAAGCAATCATTATCAAGTGTGCACACTCCCTGGATCATGAGGAATCCTGGGAGGAAAGACCCTCTGTAACTCATAGAGTCACACTCCCAACGGGACTTAGACAATGAGCGTCCAGCGTTGGATCAAGATCCAACGGTTCCCATTGCTCACGATCAACCAAAAGGGAATATATATTCCTATTTGCTAAATTAATGCTATATCTTGAGAAATGCATATCTCATAAGCCATAGCTCCTTTTTATCTCAAATTTTAAGGGAATCTTCATCTTGACATTATCTAACTATTTACAAAATTTGGGAAACAAATTCTAATGGATGAGAAGGTTTCCTTCCCTCCCAAGTTATCCATTAATTAATACAAAATTAATTGGTATTTCTTTTCCCTTTTCTATTATCTTGTTATTTTGGGTCCCTTGGACCTCGAGAAAACCTAAAGGCATGAATTCACAAATTGGAGAATATTTACTTGCCTTTATTCTCTTATCTATTTCTATTTCAAATATTCTCCTTTTATTTAATTAAATCCTTTTCCTTTTTATTTCTCTTTTCTTTTCAATTGGGCTCAATGGCCAACAAAGCCCAATATCAATCAATCAAGGCCATTTCACACGAAATCCATCACAAAACAAAAATAGATTTCTTATATTCTTTAAAAGAGAATTACATCTTTTACTACATTCTTGAGAAATTGAGGTTATAACATCCTCCCCTCCATATAGGAATTTTGCCCTCAAAATTCAAGCAATCAAACAAACAATTCAGGGCATGCTTTCTCCATGTCCGCCTTCAGCTCCCATGTGGCCTCATCCTCTCCATGGTACCTCCAAAGAACCTTTAACATCTCTATTTTCTTGCATCTGAGCTCTTTCACCTTGGTATCTAGAATCTACAAAGGTGTCTCATGATAAGTTAGCTTCCCGTGAAGCTCAATAGGTTCAATGCTCAGCACATGGCTCAGATCTAGCACATATCGCTTCAGGTTGGACACATGGAACACATCATGCATCATTCCATACTGAGGGGGTAACGCCAAACGATATGCAGCTTCACCAACCCGTTCTAACACCTCAAACGGACCCATGTATCGGGGACTCCGCTTTCCTCTGTTCTTAGCTATAGCTCAGAGCGGTCGGATTATCAAAAACACATCCTCTCCCACAGTGAAATGCACATCAGTTCGCTTTGCATCAACATATGACTTTTGTCGATCCTGGGCTCTCTTCAGCCTTTGCTTGATCAAAGCAACTTTATCAGCATACACTTGGAGCTCATCTGACCTCAACAGGGTCCTCTCACCCACATCATCCCAGTGAAGTGGGGACTGACACGGTCTCCTATATAAAGCTTCATACAGAGGCATCCCAATATTGGCTTGGTAGTTGTTGTTGTAGGCAAACTCAGCTAAAGGTAAGTATTGCTCCCATGAGCCACCCCAATCAAGCACACAATCTCTCACCAGATCCTCTAATGTCTAGATTGTCCTTTCTGACTGACCATCCTTCTGGGGGTGATAAGCGGTACTATACTTCAACCTGGTACCAAGTTCCTCTTGGACTTGCTTCCACAACTTGGAAGTAAACTTTGGATCTCTATAAGACATGATCGATCCAAGTACACCATGCAAACACACTATCTCGCTGGTATACAACTCAGCTAGGTCTGACACCTTAGCAGTGGTCTTTAAGGCATGGAAGTGTGTTGACTTGGTAAGATGATCTACCACGACCCATATCGCATCATGACCTTTGTTGGTCTGGGGTAGACCCACCACAAAATCCATGGTGATCTGTTCTCATTTCCACTCTGGAATCTCTATCGACTATAAAAGCTAGATGGGTCTTTGGTGTTCAGCCTTCACCATTTGGCACGTAAGATAGCTGGCCACACATGTCGCAATGTCTTTCTTCATTCATGGCCACCAGAAAAACCTCTGCAAGTCCTTGAACATCTTAGTAGTTCCTGGGTGTACTGTGTATTTGGATCCATGAGCCTCTTGCAAGATAAGTTCTTTTATCGATGAATCTGCTGGAACCCATATGCGATTTTCAAACCTAATTCCTCTGTCTACTCCCACAGATAGACGAGTATGTGGCTTCATCATTAAACCTTTCATCTTGTCTAGCTCTTCACTGGTCCATTGTGCTGCTATGATCTCATTTAGCAACTCATATTGGATATGGATGTTAGCCAAATGAACTCGATCTTCTAGTAGTTGTGGAGTCCACTCCACCATCTCCTCCAAACTCTTCCACTGACTGGACAAAATAGTTGTACACTTAAGTTGTTTCTGACTCAAAGCATCTACTACGACATTCACCTTACCAGGATGGTAGGCGATGGTGAAGTTGTAATCCTTCATATACTCCATCCATCGTCGTTTTCATAGGTTCAGGTCTCTCTGTGTCAGCAGGTATTTCAGGCACTTATGGTCGGTGAAGATCTCCAAGGTAGCACCGTACAGGTAATTCCGACATATCTTCAAGGCATGGATAATAGCAGCTAGCTCTAGGTCATGTGTCAGATAATTCACTTCATTGGGCTTGAGCTGTCGGGAAGCATATGCAACCACGCGTTGATTCTGTTCCAACACACAGTCAAGTCCCATCTTGGAAGCATCGGTGAATATCATGAAACCCCCATTGCCAGAAGGTAGAGTCAACACAGGGGCGGTGGTCAGCCTCTCCTTCAACTATTGGAAGCGAGCTTCACATATGTCGGACCACACGAACTCCACATCCTTCCGGGTTAACATGGTCAGCGGAAAAGTAGTCTTTGAGAAATCCTTGATGAAGCGTCGGTAGTATCTGGCCAACCCCAAGAAGTTGTGAATCTCGGAGGGGTTCTTTGGTGCTGGCCAGTCTCGAACTGCCGATACTTTGGCTGGATCTACGGTGATTGTTCCTCCTGAGATGATGTGTCCAAGAAACATGACTTGGTCGAACTAGAACTCACATTTCGAGAACTTTCCAAAAAACTTATGCTTTCTCAAGATATCAAGGACTCTACCCAGGTGGTCAAGTGTTGGGCTAGGTCATCCGAGTACACTAAAATGTCATCTACGAACACTATCACAAAAGAGTCAAGGAAAGGCTAGAACACACTGTTCATGAGGTTCATGAAGACACTAGGTGCATTGGACAATCCAAACGGCATGACCACAAACTCATAGTGACCATATCGGGTTCGAAAAGTCATTTTAGGTATATCCTCACTCCTTACTCTCACCTGGTGGTATCCTGACCTCAAATCGATCTTGGAGAAGACTCGAGCAGATTTGAATTGGTCAAACAGGTCATCTAATTTAGGAAAAGGATACTTATTTTTAATGGTTGTCTGGTTAATCATCTGATAGTCAATACACCTTTGAAGCGACCCATCCTTCTTTTTCACAAATAGGACTGGTTCTCCCCAAGGTAATGTACATGGCCGGATAAAGCCTTTATCCAATAACTCTTGCAACTGGGTTTTTAACTCAAGCAACTCTACAGGGGCCATTCTATAGGGTGCCTTAGATATAGGGTTAGTCCCAGGAGCTAACTCGATGGAGAAATCTACCTCCCTCTCAGGGGGAATTCCTAGTAGATCATCCAGAAACACATCCGCATACTCCCAACCCACCTCTATCTCCTCTAAGGATCGCCCCTTAACCTCAGGTACGGTAACTATGGCTAGGTAGGCTCGACAACCCTTGGATAGCATATGTTCTACTTTCAAAGCAGACACATAAAGGCTGGTTGTCGCGTCCCTCCTTCCTCGAATGGTGAAGTGTGGATGACCAATATTTCTAATAAGAATTGTCATCTCTCTACAGTCAATCTGGGATCTATAGGTGGAAAGCTAATCCATACTGATGATTACATCAAACTCATTCATATCGAGAAGGATGAAGTCAGTGAGCTCCTTCAGTGAAACCCAAGTATCCTTTGGAGGGATTCTGTGCAGGCATCACCGTCCTTTCCATGTCCAAGGCAGTGTTGTAGGCTTCAGAGAAGGTCTTTGGCTTACTAGCCATCACATGTAGCTTGATGGCACGGTGCAGACGCTCTATGAAGTGGTCCACCCTTCTTTCTTCATCCATCATGTGACTGAAACGTTCCAAGATGCAGAACTTGCGACCAAAGTCTGCAACTGACGAGCTTCCTAGAGTCATGTTGGTGAACTCTCGCTCCTTGTCCTTCGTGGCTAAGACGGGGATGAATCTGGCGGTGAAGATGGTCTTGAAATTGGTCCACGCCATCAGTTCTTCGCTTAGGTCTCTTCCCGTGATATGATTCACCCACCATATCTTGGCTGCACCTTCCAAAAGGTGAGTAGCAAACAAAACCTTCTTGTTGGGTTGCACTTCAAGCATACGGAATCCATTCTCGACTGCAAGCAGCCAAGCTTCTGCCTTGTCGACCACTTCAGACTTATCTTGTCCCCAGAAAATCTCAATGTTCAGCTTGACGAAGTCTAAGATGGTGGCTCCCAGGCGAGGATGAATAGGTAGTGCTTTCCATTCTCATCTCTAGCTATGTCCCTGAGGGCTAAGGCATGGATAGCCTCAGTCAGCCGTTTCTGCTGCTCCATCCATTCCGTAGTGTGAACTACCATGGTCAGTTCTAGACCACCAGAATGGTCATCCTCCATCTGGGAGACTTCCTTGTACACATATTGCTCCTCATATCTCGGTCCCTTCTCTTGTTCAAGGTTGCTGAAGGGTATTGGGTCAGGGTTGGGGGCCTCATGTGCAGTTCCTTCTGGTCTCTTTCTCTTCTATGAGGTTTCACCACCATGGTTCTGCTTCCTTTTCTCAGAAGACCCATTCTATTTGCGGGGAGGCCCACCACTGTTGGTGGCAACCGCGATAGCCACAGTCTTTGTACGAGCCATCTACATAAGCACACAAACATACCTTTAGTCTATATTTAACTAATTATACTTATGTCGATGACATCTTAATTATGTATCTTTTATTACTTTGGTGGAGGATTCCTTAAACCTTATCAACCTTACCCATATCTCAAGAGGGTGAGGAAGAGAGAGAAAATCTTAATCCTTGAAATCCTTAATAGAATTTGAGTTGAGAAGGGATGAACAAGATGAGAGAGTCCCAAAGGTATCTTATTTCGAGTCAAATCCTAAGACATTGGCCAGGTAGTCACACAATCCAGGAGTCCTCGTATTCCGACTAGCGGTGCGGAGGAAAATATTGCCAGCCCCCAGACGTGATCCTTTTCTAGATACCTCTGTCTTTCGGAAAATCCTATAACAACTCCCTTGGTTCTACAGAATTCATAAAATTTAATAATTATAAAAGATTAAATGAGGAACCTATGCTCTGATACCAAATGTAATGACCCCGCCTCCCGATAACCCCCAATTAAGGGAGACCAAGGGGTTAGAGCCATTATCCCAATAAACCAGATCAAAGGTTCAACAATTAATCAATAATAATGAAGCCATTTTACCAACTAAACTGAAATCTAGTATAAAATAAAATTTTGCATACCTTTTAAAAACTTTGGAAATCAACTTCTATCCACAGCTTTGGATCTATTCTATCTAATCCTCCTTGCACTTTATTTCTTATTTTCACAATGTGTCACTTTACAATTGGTTTATTTTAGGGTTGTACCTAAAATGTCGACAAACAAAAATGACGGCCAACATATAAGAATATGCTGGTATGTGGGGACAACCAAAAGTGCACAATTTATAGCTAACAAACTATTTATCACAACCAAGGTAATTAACAAGTCAATTTACATTTTCAATGTGTCAATATCCACCGCTTTTTCCCTAACCCTGGAATACCCTCTTTAGGGTTTGACTTAAGGCCACCTTATCAATCCCGAGCTTGGTGCCTAGGGTCACCTCTCATGTTTCCCTTTAGTCATGCAACATAGACCACCTTCTCATTCCCGAGCTTGGTGTCTGGGATCACCTCTCATGGTGCCCATTGGTCTTCCCTCTTGGGCTTGACCTTTTTGCATCATCCATCAGGGTGGCATGTAGGTGTGAGAATACACATTTATTTATAGTTTTGATAATCATAGTGACTTTATAATTTGCAATTTATGAACATCCAAACTGGTTGGTTGCAATCAATGCGATGAATCATCAGAGAAACTTTTCGGGAAACTAATGTGATTAACCATAATTAACCACATACCTATCAAGATGACTTGAATGCAGAAATAACTCAACCAATCAAGAAATCAAGAAAGCACACACAAGTTGATCCTGAAAAAGGCATCCAATTTTTTCTATCATTAATCATGTCATCATGATCTATTAATCCTAGTTGTTTCCTAGGGTTTTGATCACAATTAGGGTTTCTCTTCATTTTTGTTATTTTAAACCCCAGTTTTATAAAATCACTTACAAACCCTAATTATTTCATATTTCATTCACAAAATATTCTAAGTTCATCTTTTAGCAACATGAAACCCTAATTTCATATTATAAGTACTTTTCTTTTTTTTCTCTTATTTAGGTTTTCTAAGCATATTAATCATCATATTAGGTTTAAAACCCTAAACCCTACAATTCCATCATCAAAATAGGTTAAAATCCATCTTTATCATTAATCAAGTTAACCATGCTCGAATTAATCTATTTGCAATATTAAATCTATCCTTGATTAACAATTAGGGTTTCTAACCACAAATTAATGCTTTTTCCATCCAAATTAGATACTTTTGCAAAAAAAGATACTGATTTAGGTTCCCAA